>CAWUFW010001285.1:1567500-2989525 GCA_963921515.1 Calotriton arnoldi
GCAACTGTTCACCTCCTCCTGTGGCTTAGTAGCGATGCACTAATTAATTCCGATTCCCCCAACTAAATGGTACTCTTGTTATCGACCTAGAAAGATTAAAGGTGCATCAATGTGCGAACCAGTGAAAACCCACACATCTCTGTTGCTAGTGCATTAGCCATCGGAGCCGCCACAGCCCACCATGACCTGCAGCAGCTGTGGCGCCAGATGGGTGGCCGGGCCCTGAATACTTTTTTGTCACCGTATTTCTGGTAGGTGTCTTTTTTTCCCCAAATGAAAGAGCTGCGTTTTAACATGCTTAAGTAGCATGTCTGGACTAACATTTGTTTTTCATTTGGCTCAGCATTGTTTTGGCAGCTGATGACTTTATTTTCTTAAAGGAAGAGTACAGTGAGTTGGGCACAACGTTGCCAGCTTAAACAGGTAACATTATCTCTAGGCCAGAACTTAAAAAAAGCTTTCAACAGTTCAGCCAACCTACATCACCGACAGTTCATATAAAAGTCACTATTTGTAAGGCGTTATCTTTAAACAGGAAACTCAGATCTTTATTCAGCAAACATGCAACTTTCCCTAAATTACCCTTCACTACATTTGTCAAACTCGTCAGCTTTTCTGCACTCTTGCCACAGTATCCCTGTGCATCTCACATTTACTCCTTTCTATATTCTTCACTTCCGACTCTTGTACACTATTTCTCTCTCCTTCATACTTTTACTGCCTCCTATCATTTCCTTCTCTCATCCATTTTCTACTCATGTTTCCTGCGATAACTTTAACACTCTTTCTTCCTTTTTTCACAAATCTTCTTTCATTCTCTCTTTTTCGGACACGCACTAGCTCTCAGCCATCCCCATTCTCGGAAGAGCTCTGCTCCTTTTTGGACATCAGCTTCTTTAAGGGAACGCTGCGCATCAACAGAAAACATTCAACGTTGCTTTTTAGGGCAGATTTAGGGGAATACGAACATGACACTTGTTTCAGCTCTTCACAACACTCTCATCCGGGGTGGGCAGCCATCAGCAGAGTCCCGCTGGTGCCGACTGGGTTAATTTCATTGTAAAAGGCACCTCACGTATCTCCTTACATTTTATTTAATAAATCAGAGAGCTGCAACAGCCTGTAGGAAAGCAAAACCCTCGGTTCCCCTACAGGTTGGCCGCATATCACACGTCGTCTCAAGCCATGCCTTGGGAGCTCATACACTCATTCTACCTTTGCATTATGGGACTTGTAGTCCTATAATTACTGGAAGAAAAGCAGCATTACATTAACAGAATGGAAACACTGAAACCACGGCTGTGTACGCTCTCTGGCTCTCTCGGAAGAGCTCTGGGGCTCATTACGATGGCGGAACGATCGCCACCGCCGGGCTGGCGGTGGCGATCGTTTCGCCATCAAATAGAGAATTACCCACCGCCATATTAGGGTGGCGGTGTGTATCGCGGCGGACGCAAAGTCCGTCCGCCGCTTTTCCGCCGGTGGCAATCGCACCCATTGCCTAGCAGGCACCGTCCGCCATATTAGGATGTGGGAAAATAAAGGCCTTTCCATGGCGGCATCAGGGATTGGGTTTGGGGGCCCGTTGCAGGCCCCCCATGGTGGGGGGATGTCGCTGCACTGGGGGGTACCATGGTTCCCCCCTGCATGTCCATGCACCAAGTGGCAGGCACCGCGTGGTGCCTGCCATGTGGTGCAGGGAAATGCGGTGCAAGCAACTTTAACATTGCAGACGCTGCTGCAGCCAGCAGCACCGCTCGCAATGTTAAAGGCCCAGGATGAGCCTGCCAGTATGGTGGTCGCATCCTAATTTCAGTGGTGGGACCGCCGCAGGTCTGGCAGGCGGTCCCAATCACCGCTACGGTGGGGGGCGGACCAAGTCCGCCCGCCATCGTAATCAGCCCCCCCTCTTCCTATTTGCACATCAGCCTCTTTAAAGGAACAGTGCACATAAACAGGAAATAATCGAATTTTCTCTTTAGGACAAATTTACGGGCTAAAAACATAAAACGTGCCTTTTCAAACTTTCACTTCCTCAAACACATGCTCTCCTCCTCTTCTTGGGGTGTCTTCTGCATACACAAAAAATACCTCTTTAGGCATCTGTT
The DNA here is from genome assembly GCA_963921515.1 of Calotriton arnoldi. Taxonomy (NCBI): domain Eukaryota; kingdom Metazoa; phylum Chordata; class Amphibia; order Caudata; family Salamandridae; genus Calotriton; species Calotriton arnoldi. The sequence continues at coordinate 1,569,609 of CAWUFW010001285.1, forward strand.
GCCTGCTTTCCCCTTCTTTCTCTTTCTCACACACTCTTTCTCCTCCTCTTTCTCAATGCCAATAACCACTACCTTCAACAAATGACCTATCCCTTGCATTCTTCCTTTCTATCTCTTCTCTACAGCTCTCACTACTATCTATTCACCATGCCACATAATTTCACTACACAAATACACAACACACAGTTCCACACTACACAAATAAACAACTAACAATTCCAATACAACACACATAATTCCACTACACACCACATACATCCGCTACACTACAAAACAAAACACATAGGTAGAAAACATCATTTACAACACCAATAACTCTAACAAATATGAAACCTATTGCATTATAAATGCTTGTCTTTTCTGTCTTTAAACAACAATGTTCACTTTTCCTGCTCTGCTGCTGCCCCTCCCCCCTTTCTTCCTCTTATTCACTCTCTTGCTCTGTCTCGCTCCTCCTTACTTGCTGAAAACCATTACTTCAACAAATGGCTCTTCCTCTCTTTCCTCTCCTTTCCTTCATTTGTTCCCCTGTGAAATGGATCGAAAAAACAATTAAAAAAAACACTTTGACTTCAAATGTTTTCTTTTTCAGAAGTGCAGTTTCTGGGCGGAGAGGAAAAAAAAGGGTTAAAAATACTAAAAATAAGAAGCATTTGCAATGCAATAGGTCTCGCATTCCTGAAAGTTTGAGCCATTTGCGTTGCAAATAATAATGCAACGCCGATAGCTCAAACTTGCAGTAATGCAAGACCTATTGCATTGCAAATGCTTGTTTAAGAGTAGGTAGTGGTCAGTGGGACCACTGTCTGCTCTTAAAAAATATTTCCGCATCCATTCACAAAGGGGAAGGGGTCCCCTGGGGACCCCTTCCTGTTTGCGAGTGGCTTACCACCTACTTGAAGTAGCGAGTGTTTTGCGACCTCAATTTCAGTCACAAAACAATCGTACATTGAAGTGCGAGTCGCTATTAGGAAGGGACGCCCTTGGCACACCCCTTCTAATAGCGAGTCGCAAACCCTATTGTGCGAGTCGGTAATAGGTTACCGCCTCGCAAAAAAGGGTTTGTACATGGGGCAGACCTATTTTGCGGTCGCAAACGGGCCGATTTCCCGTTTGCGACCGCAAAAAACTGTTGTACATCTGGCCCTTAAATACTTAGCAATAAATCAATTAAATATTATTAACAATTTATTTCAAAAGTATTATAATTTCAATAACTTCCCATCCTATTCCACAACAAAACCAACATCTTGCCATTCAAATATAAAATAAAGTAAAATTAAACAGTTAATACAACTATGAAAAATAAAACAATTACATAATTAATCAATTTCATGAATAACTAACAATTACAAATGTACTAGCATTAATTTAAAATATTTTTAATTTCATTAATTTCCCACCTTGTTCCTGTGTTGTATTCCGCTTTAGGTGTCCGTATATAGGTTTTCCTGAATCATGTCCTTATATAGGCACAATTCGCATTGCCCTTATATAGGCATAGAATTCCAGTCCTTATTTAGGCATTAACCGTGCACTCCAAATACAGGCATGGTCACCGACATCCATCCACCCTAACGTCACAACGAGTTCTTAGAAACCAGACCCTTAAGCTTCGGGAGTTCCCCTAGCACAGGACTATTGATTTCTCCAAGAACTCGTCTATTATGTATGAACCGTTATACCTTAAGGGTTCATTCCTGACGTCTTCCTCTGTCCGACTTCACGTCAATGCTAACATTCCGAGGCACCTATCAGGTATAAATATACCTTCCCTCGCCCAAGCAAGTTAGAGGAGACCTCGACTTGAGAGGAGCCCGTATCCCGGCCTGACGCACTGAGAAGACGCTGTCATTCCTGCACGCAGACGAATGTGTTCTGACTCCCTTCACAGGGTGTTAGAGTTCCAGATCCGGCAAGAGATTCCCACCTCTCTCATTCTCAAGGTATGGAGCTGACTAGAACCTAGAGGGACTCTTGGCATACTAGACTTAACATACTCTTAGTATACCATACTAGAGAATACTCCACCTACTTCTACCTTTCCCTACACCTAGACTAGGTTAGGTACATTGGGGTAGAACTAGCTTAGAGACGCATCGTATGAGTACTCGCATTTTTAGCTCATGTTATTTATGTACGCGAATATATGCTAAAAGATAATGCTAGCGCAGTATTATTTATTTCTACTGCTTACGCTGTACCTTATTTATCTTGCATACTGTCTTGTGATCATAACAGCACATATCTCTTACACGAGAAACAAGACTGTTCAATAAAACCCTTTTATTGAAACGCCCGTCTTTCCTTTCTGTGTAACTCTGTAGAAACTAAGCATGCACGATTGACTAAGTGAAACTGTTATCTATTGTTTCCACGATTCTGAGACATGTTCCGATTCTAAAAGGAAACAAAGTGGTCATGTTTATGCGGTTGCCAGAAACTACTCCCTTCTTGTTCTCAAGGAGTTTCTAGTGGCCTCTGAGCTAGCTGGCACAAGTAATTAAGTTTAATATACTCGATAGGGACATACCGACCTCAGTCCTATGTCAAGCCTATAGGTTATATTATTCCAATGCACAGAGCCTATTAGGGAAATAGGAACTACACTACACCTGTACATGACAAACCCATTACTAAAGTATAAATTACTAATAGAAATATAAACATTTAAGTATCCATTAAAAATAACCAATTAAAATTAAATACCTAAAATAACTTTCAAAAATTTAAAAAAATTACATAATTAATAATCAATAACATATTTAAATAGTTATTTTACAATGCAAAGTTACAAAGTTAATCAGAAAGAAGTTTAAAATAATTCAAAATCAATTTACTGCTCACTCAATTCTCCTACAGACCCAACAGTTTGCCATTATGTTATAAATAAATAACGTCATTAAAAAATGTATTAAACACTTTAAATTGCAAACTATAACACGTAAATAATATATATTACAACCATATTTTTAATGAGCAAAAACAATAATTTTGACAACTATATTTTGGTAAACAAAATTAAATAACACAATATTATTTAAAATGGTATTATATACCAAAAACAATATTCTTGCCCAAATATCGGTATTTTTGTAATACGATAATCTTGACATGGTATTTAGGAATTACAATATAAAAAACTCAATATTTTGTGTAATCACCTCATCAGCTATGCTTTTGCACTCAGACACTCTAGTTGCTATTCTTAAATTAGAGAACAAAAAATATGAAGGTAGACACCTTGGTCAATGTGTCAATATCCAGGGTTGCAAAAAATATCCCAGTCCAAGTTTGGAGTTTGTGGAGCATTAAGCATATGATGAACAGCAGAAATGCAATTACTACAGTTGTTTTTTAATAAAGCCAATAAACATCTTTGATTTTATGCTAAAGACGTTCTTCTAATAGACTCTACTAGGCTACTGGCAGTGGCTTTGTGTTTTTTGTCTATCTTATGTCACTCAGAATCTTGTGATGGAAAACATCTCCTGTTATTCACAGTTACCCAGCTATAATTCTGTAAATTATGGATGGCTCTCATAGAGAACCATTAGTGTGAATGACTGGATTCTAAATCCAAAAGACACACAATTGATGGACGGAATGCAGAACAAATCAAAACATTCACCCCCAGTCAAGAGATCTGGGTTAAATCCATCATTCTTTTGCTTACCATGCCACCCCAGTTTAGACCTGGCCATATGCAAATCAGTCTTGACCCTGTGCCTCATGGGAACAGTCCAGCCCGAACTGCCGAGCCAGGTCCTCCCTGGACCGGAAACAAGCATCCTAGGACCGGTTTCGGGGTTTCACTCCTCTTCAGCCAGGATAGCTTGATTCCAGTGGCACAGTGAGCCCAGGACCCACGTCTGGGCATACCTGGCGCACTTAGGGCGAGAAAGCAAAAGACACACAATTGATGGACGGAATGCAGAACAAATCAAAACATTCACCCCCAGTCAAGAGATCTGGGTTAAATCCATCATTCTTTTGCTCACCATGCCACCCCAGTTTAGACATGGCCATATGCAAATCAGTCTTGACCCTGTGCCTCATGGGAACAGTCCAGCCCGAACTGCCAAGCCAGGTCCTCCCTGGACCGGAAACAAGCATCCTAGGACCGGTTTCGGGGTTTCACCCCTCTTCAGCCAGGATAGCTTGATTCCAGTGGCACAGTGAGCCCAGGACCTACGTCTGGGCATACCTGGCGCACTCAGGGCGAGAAAGCAAAAGACACACAATTGATGGACGGAATGCAGAACAAATCAAAACATTCACCCCCAGTCAAGAGATCTGGGTTAAATCCATCATTCTTTTGCTTACCATGCCACCCCAGTTTAGACCTGGCCATATGCAAATCAGTCTTGACCCTGTGCCTCATGGGAACAGTCCAGCCCGAACTGCCAAGCCAGGTCCTCCCTGGACCGGAAACAAGCATCCTAGGACCGGTTTCAGGGATTCAAGATAGCCTGGCTGATGAGGGTTTTGAACCCGAAACCGGTCCCAGGATGCTTGTTTCTGGTCCAGGGAAGACATGGTTTGGCAGTTCGGGCTGGACTGTTCCCATGAGGCACAGGGTCAGACTGATTTGCATATGGCCATGTCTGAACTGGGGTGGTGGAGTGAGCTAAAGAATGATGATGGATTAAACCCAGATCAGTTGACTGGGGGTGAGTGTTTGATTTGCTCTAACGCTCCGTCCATCATCCCCTTTGGAATCGCTTTGTTCGCCCTAAGTTGGCAGGGTATGCCCAGACGTGGGTCCCTTGCTCACTTTTCCACTGGATTCAAGATAGCCTGGCTGATGAGGGTTTTGAACCCGAAACCGGTCCCAGGATGCTTGTTTCCGGTCCAGGGAAGACATGGCTTGGCAGTTCGGGCTGGACTGTTCCCATGAGGCACAGGGTCAGACTGATTTGCATATGGCCATGTCTGAACTGGGGTGGTGGAGTGAGCTAAAGAATGATGATGGATTAAACCCAGATCAGTCGACTGGGGGTGAGTGTTTGATTTGCTCTAACGCTCCGTCCATCATCCCTTTGGTATCACTTTGTTCGCCCTAAGTTGGCAGGGTATGCCCAGACGTGGCTCCCTTGCTCACTTTGCCACCGGATTCAAGATAGCCTGGCTGATGAGGGTTTTGAACCCGAAACCGGTCCCAGGATGCTTGTTTCTGGTTCAGGGAAGACATGGCTTGGCAGTTCGGGCTGGACTGTTCCCATCAGGCACAGGGTCAGACTGATTTGCATATGGCCATGTCTGAACTGGGGTGGTGGAGTGAGCTAAAGAATGATGATGGATTAAACCCATATCAGTTGACTGGGGGTGAGTGTTTGATTTGCTCTAACGCTCCGTCCATCATCCCCTTTGGTATCGCTTTGTTCGCCCTAAGTTGGCAGGGTATGCCCAGACGTGGGTCCCTTGCTCACTTTGCCACTGGATTCAAGATAGCCTGGCTGATGAGGGTTTTGAACCCGAAACCGGTCCCAGGATGCTTGTTTCCGGTCCAGGGAAGACATGGCTTGGCAGTTCGGGCTGGACTGTTCCCATGAGGCACAGGGTCAGACTGATTTGCATAAGGCCATGTCTGAACTGGGGTGGTGGAGTGAGCTAAAGAATGATGATGGATTAAACCCAGATCAGTTGACTGGGGGTGAGTGTTTGATTTGCTCTAACGCTCCGTCCATCATCCCCTTTGGTATCGCTTTGTTCGCCCTAAGTTGGCAGGGTATGCCCAGACGTGGGTCCCTTGCTCACTTTGCCACTGGATTCAAGATAGCCTGGCTGAAGAGGGTTTTGAACCCGAAAACGGTCCCAGGATGCTTGTTTCCGGTCCAGGGAAGACATGGCTTGGCAGTTCGGGCTGGACTGTTCCCATGAGGCACAGGGTCAGACTGATTTGCATATGGCCATGTCTGAACTGGGGTGGTGGAGTGAGCTAAAGAATGATGATGGATTAAACCCAGATCAGTTGACTGGGGTGAGTGTTTGATTTGCTCTAACGCTCCTTCCATCATCCCCTTTGGTATCGCTTTGTTCGCCCTAAGTTGGCAGGGTATGCCCAGACGTGGGTCCCTTGCTCACTTTGCCACTGGATTCAAGCTAGCCTGGCTGATGACGGCTGAATAGCCAGAAACCGGTCCCAGGATGCTTGTTTCCGGTCCAGGGAAGACATGGCTTGGCAGTTCGGGCTGGACTGTTCCCATGAGGCACAGGGTCAGACTGATTTGCATATGGCCATGTCTGAACTGGGGTGGTGGAGTGAGCTAAAGAATGATGATGGATTAAACCCAGATCAGTTGACTGGGGGTGAGTGTTTGATTTGCTCAAACGCTCCGTCCATCATCCCCTTTGGTATCGCTTTGTTTGCCCAAAGTTGGCAGGGTATGCCCAGACGTGGGTCCCTTGCTCACTTTGCCACTGGATTCAAGCTAGCCTGGCTGATGACGGCTGAATAGCCAGAAACCGGTCCCAGGATGCTTGTTTCCGGTCCAGGGAAGACATGGCTTGGCAGTTCGGGCTGGACTGTTCCCATGAGGCACAGGGTCAGACTGATATGCATATGGCCATGTCTGAACTGGGGTGGTGGAGTGAGCTAAAGAATGATGATGGATTAAACCCAGATCAGTTGACTGGGGGTGAGTGTTTGATTTGCTCTAACGCTCCGTCCATCATCCCCTTTGGTATCGCTGAATTCTAAATCCAGCAATTCACTGCTATGACGTAGCAGTGGTGAGCAACAGCACTTGTTAACCACTGTTGATACATCATAAAGGAATTCCAGGCCTCTCTGGCACAGCTGTCTGGGAGCCTGTCAGTGTGGGGCTAAACAGAAGAAAGCACTTCTACTGGAAGGAAGGGAAGGCAATGAGAGTGGTTGGGGTGGTGGCAGTTGACCATGTATTTTTTTTTTTAAATCTGGAGAGGATAGGAAAGGCTAAATTATGTATGGCTCCCCCATTGCTCCTTTCCCCCTGCATAGCAGTTGAATGGCAACAGGCTAGTGCTCCACCCTCCCACAAGTCACAGCAGACTATCTGCCCCCCAGTGGGCAGAAAGGAGGTCTTGAACCCCAGTCTGCGCCCTGCGGCAGAAAGCCCAGTAGACACTCAGGATGCCATTTCTTGGCATATATTGAGGGTGGGAGTGACCCTCTCACACATCTGGGCAAGCACCCACTCCTTGAAATGCCACAAGAATCTTTCTGCCCCGGTGGCATATTTGGACAGTTTTGCCATCCAATCTGCCCCTGGGGGGCAGAAACCCCACTAGACGACAGGGATTCTTTTTAATGCAATACTGAGGGTGGAGGCTGCCTTACCAAACATACTAGGCTTATCCCCCACCCCATAAAAATTGCAATACAGGCTTTCTGCCCCCTTGGGGGCAAATCTGGGGGATTTTACTCCCCAGTTTGCCCCCAGAGTGGCAGAAATCCCTTTAGATGCCAGGGAAGCTATTATGTGGTAGAAATGGAGGGGTGGGGCGGCCCTCTAACACATCTGGCCAAGCCCCCACCCTAAAAAATGCCACAACGGTTTTTCTGCCCCCATGGGCAAATCTGAGCAGTTTTACTACCTAATCTGCCACCAGGGAGGCAGAAAACCCACTGGAAGCCAGGGGCATTTTTTTTGCCCAATATTGAGTGGTGTGGGCAGCCCTCCCACACAAATCACGCCAAGACCGGTGCACTTACTCTGGGGTTGAAGCCCGGCATGAACCGCCCCACACCTTTTTATTTTTTGGCCATAAAAGGGTGTGGAGCAACATATTCAGGCATCATGCTGTGCTCCAACACTAGAGTATGTGCATCAAACTTTCTGCTCCACTGGGGTTGAATTGAGGGTGTTTACCCAAAATCTGCCTTTGGGGGATAGAAAGGCCACTAGAAAACAAGGGAAAAATAGGCCCAAAAAATAAACAAGGGGGTAGGTGCTACTCATCCAGGCATTGTGTCTTGATCCATTCCCATGACAGGTGCATTAATCTTTCTGGGTCAGAAAGGCCACTAGACACCAGCAATTTCAAGATGGTGCCAAAACAAACATAAAGGCTGGGATGAGTTACTCTGTCATTGAGCTAATACTCCTATGCCAGAATGGGCAATAGAGTCTTTTTCCACCTGGCACTAAAGCATCCCCATCCCTATGGCAAGAGGAGAAATTGTGTTTATTTTTTACATATGGGTTACAGAGTGGGGCTACGTCCCAATATCATCCTACTTCTATGCTGAATGGCTGCATTTGTCAGACTCAGGTCAGCTGCCACCTGGGGAAGCATACCAAACCCAACCAGTTTTGAAAACTAGACACCAAGGCAGTCCAGAATCATCTGCCTCGAGTAGATCCCATGACATTTTCTTCCCCACAATGCTCTGCAAATCACAAACCTTGTATTTCTGTGAAAAAAACTTCTGGAAACCACGGTTATCCTACCACCCAGCATTCTCCCACTTCTCCCAATAAAAACGCTACCCCACTTGGGTGGCTGGACCTAGTTCCTGAGATACAAAATGACCCAAAATGCAATACCAAGAAGTCGGCAATAGGAGTAGATCCAGTGTTTGGTCCCAGACTGGGCAGCCACACAGGGAAACCTACCAAACCCAAACATTTCTGAAAACTAGACATCTGGGGAGGAGGGGTCCAGGGTGGTGATCCTCGTGTGGATCCTATGATGCTTTCTTACCCACAATACTGTGCAAAAACCCAAACTTTGACTGAAATCACACATTTTCTTTGCATTTCTGCGAAGTAAACTTCCCGAAACCTCAGGGATCCACAAAATTCCTACCACTCAGCGTTCCCGCAATTGTCTTGATAAAATTGCTATTCTATTTGTGTGGCTGGTCCTTGTGCCCAAGACGGACACAAATCAAACCAGGGTCAATGAGAGTCACTATTCAAGACTCCCATTGGCCTTGGTTTGATCTATGCCTGGCACAGGCACTAGGCCGAACCACACAAGAAGGGTAGAATTTTTATCGGGACCAGTGGGGGAACACTGTGTGGTAGGAATTGTGTAGATTCCTGCTGATTCCGGAAGTTTACGTCACAGACATGCAAGGAAAATGTGCAATTTTAGGCAAAGTTTGAGGTTAGGGAGACTAGGGGAATCGTAGTCGGTAGGAAATTTGTGGCTCGCCACAGATTCCAGAAGTTTCCATCACAGGAAAGTGATTTTTTGTAGTCAGATTTAGAGATTTGCAAGGGCTCTGGGTAAGAAAACCTGGTGAGAGCCACACAGTCACCCCACTCTGTATTCATGTCTGGTTTTAAAAATTGTGCAGGTTTGCAAGGGTTTCCTATGTGCCGGCTGACCTAAGGCGCAAAATCTACAGCTAGCCACACTGCAATAAAATGGCCAGTTTTCAGTGGAAAAATGTGATGTGTCCGTGTTGTGTTTTGAGGCCTTTCCTGTTGAGGACACTAGCCCTACCCATACAAGTGAGGTACCTTTTTATCTGGAGACTTGGGGGAATGCCGGGTGGCAGGAGCCTGTGGCTCTCCACAGATTCCAGAAGTATTAATCACAGAAATGTGAAGAACATTTGTGTTTTTAGTCAAACTTTAAGTTTTGCAAAGGCTTCTGAGTGGAAAACCTGGTGAGAGTCACACAAGTTACCCCACTCTGGATTCCCTAGATGTCTAGTTAAAAAAAATGTATACTGATTTTCTAGGTTTCTCTAGGTGCCTGCTGAGTTAAGGCCCGCAACCCACAGCTGCCCACATTGAAAAAAGGGTCAGTTTTCAGTGGAAAAACTTTAATGTGTCTATGTTGTGGTTTGGGCCCTTTCCTGTCATAGGCACCAGGCCTACCCACATAAGTGAGATACCATTTCTATTGGGAGGCATGTGGGAATACAGAATAGTATAACATTTTACATTACCAATTGTACTTCTCTGCATTTGTGCCTTCCAAATGTAAGCCAATGTGTAAGAAAGAAGATATTTTTAAAAAATGCACTCTCAATCACATGGTAGTATGGGTACCCACAAATTCGAAGATGTACAAATAACCCCTGCACCTAAACTCCATATCTGGTGTCTATTTCAGAGATACATAGGCTTCCTTGGTACCAATTTTCCACTAATTATATTTCACCATATGAATTGCTCTATACCTGTTACGCAGTGAAAAACCATTGTAAGGATCAGTTCAGTTGTTAGCTCTAGGTACCTCGGGTTGTTGGAAAACCTGCAAACTTTTATGTATTGCTTCAACCAGAAGGGTCCGGTGGGTGTAATGGTATATTGCTTTTGTGGATCAGTCATCAAGACAAGACGTTACAAATGAATTCTTTGTCACTAATTGGCATTTTTTCCTATTCATTTTCAATACATTTTTATTTCAACAGTTAGTTTCTTTGGCAAAACCTTGAGGGATCTACAGAAATAATCTCTTGATGATTTCAGAATATTATCTACTTTTTGGAAATGTACATCTTTCTGGGATCACCCAAGGGTTTCACAGCAGTTTCCACCACCAACTGGAACTGCGTTGAAAGCACAAAAATTAGGAAAAATGAGTTAACTCTTTAAAAAATATCAAAACTGTGTGAAAAAAAAATAGGTAATTTTTTATTTAGCTCTGCATTTTCCTGAAAGCTAGGAAGATGGTGACTTTAGCACAGCAAACTTTTTTGAGGTGCACTTTCTTCTTATTTTTCCCAATAAAAACCAACTAACGTTAGCTATATTTTGGCTATTTTTTCAATCCCCTCCAGGGGAATCCATAAACCCTGTGTAGCTTTAGAATCCTTAGGATGTTGGGAAAAAAATGCAAATTTGGCATGAACACCTTATGTGAAAAAAACTTAAGGAGGCTTAAGTGTGAACTACACCTAATAGTCAAAAAAGGGCTTAGCATTCTAAGGGAAAAAGGCTTAGCAGCGAAAGTGTTAAAAGAAAATTTAGTAAGTCTTTAATAGGTAAAACATGTCTAATATTCAATAGTATCAGCATGTTCCTTAATGTAGTCAAGTTTGAAGTGGTAGCAGTAAATGTAACTCATTCAACGTGCAACAGCTTTCTCAATGTAGTTTAGTTTGCGTTGGGGACATTAAATGTTATCCCTTCAATGTCTAACACTTTTCTTAGAGTAGTTTACTTAGGAGTGGCAATAGTAAATAAAACCCCTTTAATGCTCAACACCTTCCCCAAAATGGCTTAGATTGGAGTGGGAATAGCAAATCTGCCCCCTTCCATAGTGTAGTTTAGTTTGGATTAGGAAAATTAAATTGTTCTCTTTAAATGTCTAACACCTTCCCCAGAATGGCTTAGATTGGAGTGGGAATAGTAAATCAGACTCCTTCAATATCCAGCACTTTCTTTAATGTAGAATAGTTTAGAGTTGTAGTAGTAAATCTAACACCTTCAATGTCCAACAGTGTCCCCAGTGTAACATAGTTTGGAATGGGAATAGTAAATATCAACCCTTCAAAGTGTAACACCTTCCTTAGCATAGTTTACTTTTGGGTGGAAATAGTAAGGGGCTCATTAGGATGTGGGTGGAACCGACGGCACATCATTGTCAGTCCCACTGACATCTGAAGCAGCGATCAGAGCACTGCATTACAATGTGGTTGGTCTAACCGCATGGGTGAGGGAGCTACTGCTGGGGTTCCGACGGGCTCAATGAGTCTGTCAGCCCTGCGGTCGGAATGCAATCCCTACAATGGGGCGGTGTCTGCTCAGGCACCGCCGTAGGAATTACAATGGCCCTTTCTGATGGCCCTTCAATGGCAGTCTGACCGCCATGGAAAGGCTGTCGGAAATGGACTTTGGGGGCCCCTAGCAGGGCCCCCGTCCCTTTGCAGCCTCCGCTATGAGGCCAGGGGGGCACAAACATCCATACCCACGGTGCCTGCCACAGGATGCAGGGATGTTTAAAAACATGCCTTTTGGAATTGGGGCTTGGGCTGTGGCCCTTTTCTGGGCCGCAGCACAAGCAGCAATGCTAAAAGGCATGTTTCCAACCACCTCAATGGCGGTTGCATCCTAATTAGGTGGTCAGGACTGCCGAGTACTTGTCAGCCAGTCCCTTTACCGCAACGATGCCAGTTGGATGCTCGTCCGACCGGCACCGCAATTAGGGCCTTAATCTTATCTTGTTAGTTTCCAACACCTTTTTCAAAATGGCTTAGATTGGAGTGGAAATAGTGAATATGACCCCTACCATGTCCAGCTCCTTTCCTAGGGTACTTTACTTTGTTGTGGAAATAGTAAATCGTACCTCTTTAATGTCCAATACCTTCCCCAAAGTGGCACAGATTGTAGTTGTAATAGTAAATCTGATTAGGGAGAACCAGGGTGTTGATAGTACTGGGATTCGCGCTGCTCATGTAATGGCCCAATATGGTGCTGGTACATGCCTCAAAAATGGCTACACCCAAAAGCCATTGGAGGAGATAATATGGATAGTGAGTGGAGGTATGTACCCTCTTATTCCTGAATGCGTTTTTGGAGATTAATATCCAATAATTGAGTTTCAAACCAGTAGTTGTTCTTTCATATTTAATTTTCATTATGTATAGAAATGCTGAAAGAATGACAGCAACAGCCGACACGTGTTTCGCCCAGGGGCCAGCAGGCCAGGGCTGTTTCAAGGCAAGGTGTTCTTAGTTGGTTGGAAGTATTTATAATTTATATGAAGCATCCGTAATAACATGGAGCGTCTCCCGTACGTCCGTAAGTATCTGCGGGTACATACCTCCACTCACTATCCGTAATAGTAAATCTGACCCATTTAGTGACCAATACCTTCCCTAGTGTAGTTTACTTTGGAGTGGGGACAATACATCTTACACCTTTAATGTTCAACAATTTCCCCAAATTGGCTAAGATCTGAGTGGGGATAGTAATTCTGACCCCTTCAAAGTCCAACACCTCCCCAAAGTAGCTTAGGGGCTCATTACGATGGCGGAACGATCGCCACTGCCGGGCTGGCGGTGGCGATCGTTCCGCCATCACATTGAGAATTACCCACCGCCATATTAGGATGGTGGTGGGTATCGCGGCGGACGCAAAGTCCGTCCGCCGCTTTTTCCGCCGGTGGCAATCGCACCGATTGCCTGGCGGGTGGAGCAGGGCCACTAATATGGTGGCGGTGCCTAGCAGGCACCGACCGCCATATTTGGATGCGGGTTTTAAGAGGCCTTTCCATGGCAGTGATGCCGCCATGGAAAGGCTGGCGGGGATTGGGTTTGGGGGCCCCTTTGTGGACCCCCCTTGTGGGGGGGGTGTCGCTGCACTGGGGGGTACAGAATCTTACCTCTTGACTGTCCAACACCTTCCCTGAAATAGTTTACATTGGAGTGGGAATAGTTAACATTATCATTATGATGAGCCGTTCAATCCAAAAGGTTGGTAGAGTGGAACAGGAATAATACATTTGATATATTATATCTTTGTAGGATTGTTTTTCTTGGTGGTGTCAATGGTTTGTATGTTTTTAGAAATAATCCACACACTTTTATTGTTTAAGTTGTATTTTATTATTACATCTTAATAGTAATCGCAACATATATCATTGTGCAGTTTTTCTTTAAACATAGTTTTAATTACAAAAGATAAATGTTGCTAATACGTTGTGTGTATATAGATCTCACAATGTTAAATTTTTCACCATATCTTACATATGTCCTTTTTAGCATACATTTTTTCTTAAAGTAAACTTTAGACTAACATTTTCTAACAATACTGTTAGAAATTGGGTTTCTGGTTGGCAAAGGCTTGCCCCCTGTCCAAGCAGGCACCCCAATCCTAGTCTGGGTAAATCAGAAACACCCTTTACATTATCCTGTGCTCACCCTCTGGTAGCTTGGCACAGAACAGTCACGCTTAACTTAAGAGGCACTCTGTAACACGATGAAAACACCACAAAAGGACTCCATACCAGTTTAGAACCATAGAGAATAATTGTATTCATAAAACAAGAACAAAACAACAAAAATCCAATCAGTAGAAGTAGAGATATGAATTTTTCAAGATTAAATGAAAAAAATAGCACTTAGAAGCAAATAGCACTCAAAGAGTTAATTTGTCACGCTGGACCAGGACAAAGTCAAAAGTTCAGGCCGCTCACGATGAAGCACAGGCCAGCTGCAGGTTCTGCATGGCCCGCTGAGCAAAGTACCTTAATCCTTGTCGCAACACGAGATGCGTCAATGACCCCCATGCAGTTGGGGTATTGTGGTGGATTGCTCCATGCAACTGTGGCAATGCGTTGGTTCCGTTGAGAGAAGTGCCAGTTCTGAGTGTGGCAGTTCCGAATGTAATGCACCGGGTGTATCCACGCTGGATGTGTGATGTGTCTATCTACTCCGCGCAGTGGCAGCAATGTGTTGGTTCTGAAGCGCTGGTTCCGGAGGCAATACAGCGGTTCCAAGGGTGATGTGCTGTCAGGTCCCTGTAACAGCAGTGATGTGTCGATCCCTATCTCAAAGCTCACTTCCAAGGGCCCTGGACTGGATTGGCACCACTTGGCCCACTTGGCAGAGCAAGACTTATAGCAAGTAAAGTCCAGGTGCTGTGTTGAAGATGAAAGTAAAGTCTTTGATATCCCTGAGACTTTAGAAACAGGAGGCATGCCAACAAGCCCTTGGAGAGTACTTTGGCTCTGGGATGTAGAGATGCAGGTCCAGTCCTTCTCACTACCAGGCAAGTAGCAGCAGACCAACACAGCAAAGCAGTTCAGCATAGTGGTAGTCCCTCCCGGGAACACAGCAGTCCTTCTTACTGGTAGAATATCCTCAGTTGCAGAATTATTCTGATTTGGTGGCATCAGAGGCCCAGTACTTATACCCAGTTGGGGCCTTTGAAGTAGGGAGTCTTCAAAGAGATTCTTTGAAATGCACAAAACTGTGCCTTTCCTGCTCCGGCTTCAAGCTCACTCCAGGAGGGAATGGAATCCTCTGTGTGGGGACAGGACACAGCCCTTTCAGGTGTAAAGTGGCAGCTCCTCCCTCCCATCCGCATCAACATGCAGATGGCTACTCAGTTACACCTACCCTTCCTTTGCATGTGGCTCTCTAGAGGGAATGCAGGAAGCCATCTGTAACCCACCACAGACGTGTATTCCAGAAACAGTAAGAAGGCACCAAATGGTTTAAGTAAGAAATTGCCAATTTTCTAAAAGTGACATTATCAGAACTGCAATATAAAAAACAACTTCACCATCAGTTGTGTTTTTTAAATTGTGAGTCCAGGGACATCAAATGTGGGTTTTCTCTCTGTTCCCAGTTGGAAATTGCACTTATAAAATGTAATAAGAGAATCCCAATGTTAAACCATGGGGGAGATAGGCCTTGCAGTAGTGAAAAACGAATGTAAGTGTATTTCACTACCAGGACATGTAAAACTTAAAAGTACATGTCCTACTTTTTAAATACACTGCACCCTGCCCATGGGCTGTCCAGGGCCTACCTTAGGTGTGACCTATATGTAATGAAAAGGAAGGTTTGGGTCTGGCAAGTAGGTTAACTTTTGAAAACCCTTGGAATCTCGTCAGGCACCAAACCCAGGATGCAGTGTATGTAAATCGTCCAATAAAGTTCAAACATCTTCATTCATTTTTCAATCCATTTACTACAAAGTAATCCCAAGGTCATCTATGATTTTGTGTATTCATAATTCCATGTTTCACTACAGTTCAGCGGGTGCCCTCCAGGCTTTGCTCATATGACACACAGAGGTTCAAGATTATGTATAATCCAACATGCAGAGTTCTTGACCCAATGCATTTCGGGCAATTATTGCCCTTCCTCAGGGGTAACTACAAAAATCAAAGTACAACCACATGTTATAGATGTCCTTGGATTGTGCGTGTTACAAGATGTCTACAGTTGTAACTTTTGTCTGTGCCCCATGTTACAGTGCTCAATCTATACAATATATGCAGTATAAATAAACTTAGTCCTAAAACATAGCCAGTGCTCACTAAATGCACTCGTTCTGTGCTCCCTGTGCAAAAGCTGTACTAATTATGTACTCACCATGCTCCTTAACTCACAATTGAGGATTGGTAATGAGTTAAGGAGCGTGGTGAGTTCATAGCCAGAAGGTACAGCTGTAGAAATCTTGTAAAACACACATAAGGAGCATTTCTTTATTTAATTTATTTGGAATGTTATGGTTATCTAGGCCTTTGGATTAGTTCTGTGGGTGTATTTTTTGGCTGTTTCATTTTTCCATTTTTTGTAGCTACTTTTTGCAAATTTTTATGGATTGTTTTCTGGTCGACTGAAGGAGAATCATGGATATCAGCTATACAACCACAAGTTGTTGGTATTTCTTTTTTTTGTAGGTAGGAAATGTTTGCTATTGTTAAAGTTATTTATTGTAGTGTATTGTAAATTAAATATTATATATTGTATGCATTTGTTAGAAAGTGCATGTTGATTTCAAATTATTGGGTTCTGTTTTACTGTGGTTTATATGTGTTTATTTATTTGTTTTATATTACATTATTTTTATCAGCCTTTCTTGATATTGTTAAAAACGAATATATGTAAGTTAGACTGATTAATAAAAATAATTTAAATAATATATATTAATATTTATAAATAAGTATCTGTTTATGTATATTTGTATGTGTTTAAACAGTAAACTTGCACTGGATAGCCTACCCGTCTTAAATTGAGTCGACAGCTGTGAAAAGACAACGTTTGGTCTGCAGTTAAGAGACAGGAAAGTACCGACATTCTAATTCGTACCACGCAAGTGTTAGTTGTAAAGCTGAAAGAACATTATCCAAGCACAAGAAGAAAAGGAACAAAGTAGGGAAAACTTGACGGAGATGGGTGTGACTGCTAATAGTTCTACCAGGCCCCATTCTCTAAAGCAGGTTTGTTCCTACCAAAACACACCACTGAATTTTGGGATCTGTTGAGCACGGAATCCCCTGATCTTGGCTTTGTAACTGAAACATGGCTCAAACCCACCTCCCTGCCTGATATTGCCCTCGCCCTCCCACACCACTACCGAATCCTTAGGCTGGATAGAGTAGGGAAAGTGGGTGGAGGGGTTGCCATAATACATAGAGAGGCGACCAAAGTTACAGTGATTGACACCTTCCAAGATAACACAATGGAAGTGAGCATATTTAAAATTGAGATCTCACCCCAGGAAACTGTAAAGGGCGCTCTTGTTTATCGCCCGCCCGGGCCACTAAAAGATTTTAATTGAAAAATTATGGAAAAAATCAGCCCCTATGTAATTTCATCTATGCAGTTTCTGCTACTTGGAGATTTTAATGTCCATAGTGATGATAAGGAGAATATTGAGGCTGCAAGCTTTTTAGCTGATATGGCCACTTTAGGCTTAAATAAAATCAATTCTGGGCCTACACATTCAGCTGGTCATACGCTTTTTATTATACTCTCCTCATCTTCTCATATTGTTGCTGATCCTGCCTGCCCACTGATGTGGCCAGATCATTTTATGATTCCATTTAAGATCTACAGCAACGTTAAACCCCTAATGTCGGGACGCTCTGCAAGGGTTCTTCAAAGACGCTGGCATAAAGTTACATCTGAATCTTTTAGAAAAATGTATACTCCCCCTGTTTTTAATGAGCTTATGGACAGCTCTACTAAACTCAAGATTTTTAATAAGACCATGAGTGATGCGATAGACAGGTTGGCGCCCATGACACTTCAATTCAAGAACTCCAGGAAAAAAAGTGAAGAGTGGTACACTGATGACTTACGCTGTGAAAAATCCAGATGCAAACTTCTTGAAAAATCCTGGCGCAAATCCCAGCTGGAGACAGATAAATTAAAATTTAAACTGGCCCTCATTATCTATCATAAGAATTTAAAAAGGGCACGTAAAGAGCATTATATTACTAAATTCAATCAAGCAGGCAATTTATCAGAAGATCTACATAAAATTCTTAAAGCTCTTGCCCATCCTACAGCATGTGCCCAGCTGATCACCCCCTCTCAGGGTCTGTGTGATAATCTTGCTATATATTTTGACGATAAAATCCACTTGATTTATAAACAATTTCCTCAAAACATGGGCCAGGTGCTACCTACCAAATCTGAAGTAGTACCGCTATTATGCTGAGGTGATGGTTTGAAACAGTTTAAGCTTACTGATGTTCCACAAGTGGAAGCCATGTTAAAAAAGGCAAAATCTGGGTCTCCTCTGGATATCTTGCCTACCCATAAGTATGCTCTTCTTGCCCCTCTCTTGGCTGCCCCTATTTCTGAGATCTTAAACTTGTCAGTAAGTGAAGGCAGTGTGCCTTTAGACTGGAAGGCCGCCCAAGTACTCCCCATCAAGAAGAAAGATCAGGTGCCTACAGAAGTGCTCTCCAACTATCGTCCCATTTCGCTCCTTCCTTTAATGGGCAAAATGGCAGAGAGCCATGTTAACACGCAGTTAACGGACTACTTGGAGACAAATGGCATTCTTGATCCCTCACAGTCCGGATTTAGAACCAACTATTCCACTGAGACTACTCTCATTGGGGTAACGGACTACATAAAAATGGCCTTAGACGATAATAAAGGAGTGATGCTGGTCTTGTTAGATCTAACAGCAGCCTTTGATACGGTCTCTCATCAGAAACTGATATTTCGACTGAGAGAGGCTGGTCTGCAGGGGCTGGCGCTTGATTGGCTTGTTAGTTTCTTAGACCAACGCTCGCAAACTGTCAATCTGGGCCCTTTCCGATCTCAAACTGTGAAGCTTAGTAAGAGGGTGCCCCCGGGCTCTTGTTTGAGCCCGACATTATTTAATATCTATGTGGCCCCCCTTGCTAAAGTCATCAGAGAGTACGGCTTCACGCCATTCTCCTACGCAGACGACACACAATTACTCCTATCCTTTGATAAGGATATGGAGTCAGTCGATCAGCGCTTTGCAAAGGGCATGTCTGCCATAGCCGAGTGGATGACTGAACATTGCTTGCAGTTAAATGCGGCCAAAACCGAAATCCTGCTGTTTGGTCCTGCACTTATTTCCTGGTCCCCTGTGTGGTGGCTAACAGTGTTAGGCCCCGCCCCTTCTCCGACCTTGGTGGCAAAAAATCTGGGGGTCCGGTTGGATGCACGGTTATCTATGAAAGATCAAATAATGACCACTGTCGGGACCTGCTATTATACCTTGAGCCTTTTGCGCAGAGTGTTCATCTGGCTGCCCCTCTCAGTACGTAGAACACTAGTTCAGGCTCTGATTATAGGTCGCCTTGACTATTGTAATGCTTTATTGGCCTCTGCGAACGAGGCTTTTCTTAGCAGACTGCAGATCGTTCAGAATGCGACTGCGCGCTTAGTCCTGAATAAACCACCTCGCACCTCCCCTGGGCCATTGTTGAAATCTCTCCATTGGCTATCTATTCGCCAGAGAATAAAGTTCAAGCTCTGTTGCTTTGCGCACAGAGCCATCTTTGGCACAAGCCCGAGCTATATGGCAAATAAGTTCAAACTGTACTGTCCGAACCGGAGTCTCAGATCGGAAGGTAAAGGGCTGCTGGTGGTCCCCCGCGTTAACAAAATTCGTTCGGGAGGAAAAACGGTCGCCTATTTGGCCCCAAAATATTGGAATTCCTTGCCAGAGGAGCTACGTAAATGTTCTAGTCTTGCTCGATTCAGAAAACTTCTGAAGACGGAATTATTCAAGGCTTGAGCTATTGTAGTCTGTGCCAGTCCGATCTGTTCTTTATGCCAGCGCGGAGATACCCCTTCGGGGGGTGATTCCAGCGCTTTACAAGTTCCATACATACATACATACATTTATGTGTCTGTTGGTTTCTGTTGGATTCTAGTGTAAGTAGGATTATTAACTGGTTTATAATATTTTTGCTATGCTTCCTAGTTAGTGTAGTCCTTTATTATTAAAAGGGCCACTTGAATTATGCAGCAGTAGAGGGCCAAATTATGCAGCACGTTTGAGTAAATTATGCGGCAAGAAAAGTAAAATTACACAGCATAATGTGGCATATTTTGTAATGGTGTTACTTCATTATTTTGTCATTTGTAAACTTGGTAACACTGTCTGGGCATTGGTTGCTCCTCATTAGTACCATTTTAATACCCAAATATTGCACTAAGCAACAAAAAGATGACAAGTCCAGCTTTGCAAAGGGCTTTTCACTGCGAGGCAACATGTGTTGCTACATTTTTAGTAACATTTGAACTGTTTGAGCTAGAAACAAATTTTCTTTTTTGTTAAAATCTGCAGATTATGCGTCAGATAATGGATTATGTGTCAAATGCGAAAATCGCAGAGGCCACACGATCCGTTAATTCCAGTGGACCTGATTATTAATAAACAGTTTAACTTTAGAGCATTTTTTACATTTCTTTGATTGTTTACATTTTAGGTTTAATTTAGGTTGCAGATTTTTCTAAGTTCTTAGTAGCTCTGTTCTTTTTTTAGGATTACTAGGAATTGGTACAGGATATGGTGGCTTCAGCTTAATGCAGTTTGGAAGGCATTGTGCCAACCTTCAACTGTATTGTTGGTTTTGGTTTTTTGAGCCATGGTGCTGTCAAATACATTCCACCATAGCATTTGAAATGTGGGCTAGCATCTGTGGTCAGAATGGTGAAGTCTGCCAAATCAAGTGTCTTCAAAATATTCAATTAGGGGACTTACAGTTTGTGTGTTTGGTAGTGGGGGGATTATATGAGGAGATTGTAGGTGTAGCCACTTCTGTGACTGGAACATGTTCTAGGGCTATTAATTTCTTTATTTCAAAAGTGAATTGAGCATTTGTTGCATATTATTCACTTAATGTATATATTTGAAGGTACCTCCAAATGCTTTTATTAAAATGGTAATAGCAGCCTTGTATGGCCATGAGTGGGTAGATATTCAGCACTGTTTACATCATGATTACTCAAAGTTTATAATGTTTTTTTTATTGTACTTCATGTAAATATTATGTGCTATGTACCTCTTTGCTTTTTAGGCAGCAGTGACAATACTAGGGGTAAGTTACTTTACTTTTATGATAGTCACCATGTATGGTGTATACTTGTGTGAATGGTGGAAGTAATAATTTAAAAGTGCCAGCCATCATTTACGTTGGTGTTTGGGTTAAATTAAGGAGGTTATTTTCGTTGCATAGATTATTATTCTCCTGTCATTATTGTTACTATTTATGTGCAGGAAAACGAGTTCTTCATTATGTGTAGTGGTTAAAGTCTTAGGAATGTTTATGTCTTGGAATTCTTCTAGGATCCACATGGGTTTTTGTTGTAGCCTTTCTGTTAAGTGCCATTAATCATTTTAAATTAGGGATTCCTGGTAGTTGCCCTATAGTGTACTCTGGAACTTGTGGGAGTATATTTTAAAAATGTTTCCTGTCTCTTACTCAATGTTCCCTCTAATTTTTCGTCTATGTGAGTCACTAAAGGTACTCCATGCACTGCAGCTAAGGCTGCATGCGCAGAAGACAAGCAACAACCTAATATGCAAGCACAGCTGTGTCAGTTGCACAGTAAGCGTGCTATTGGCCCTTATGCAATATCAAAAAAACATTCCCCCTCACCTCTGGGATGGTATTAAGACACCCATTACAGAGGCACAGTGGGCTCATTGCACCCCTGGTAATGAGTGCCACTGCATCTGGTGCCCTAATCATTCTACCTGCAATTCCTCTCTATTTGCTATCTCCATGCCACTTTTATTTCCTCCTCACACCTTTTCTTATCCCTATCCATGTCCACTCAATCTCTCTTGTTTGCCCTTATCTCTTTCCTCCCTTTTTTAGTTTGTTTCTTCTCTCCTTGCTTCTCTTACCATCCTCAATTTTCTTTCTCTATTTCCACCCTGCTCCACATCTCCCTCATCCTGTCTCCTCTCTTCAACCTACATCCTACCCTTCACTCTCCCACAAACGTTCTCTCTCATTCAAACCTTACTCTATGAAATCTACATCTTGACTGTGATTCTCTCTCACTCATCTAGTTCCTCTTCTTGTCTCTAACCTTCTTGTTTGTCACCTCTTAGTCTACCTATCCCCTTGTGGTTGTTTTATTATCCTTTCCTTGCTTATTTCTTTCCCTCCCTTTTGCCTCACCTTTGTTTATTCAACTCCCCTTTCTTTTCGTCTTCATATTTTTGCTTAATCACTTGTTCCTTTTTCTATCTCACTAACATAACTCATCCTCTCCATAAACACCTCAGTTTCTCTCTGCACTCAAATCTCCCCTCTCTTTCTCAAATCTTCTTACCTCCCCATCTTTCTATTATTTCCCCCTTACTACATTTCTCCTTTCATATCCAGTACTTTTTCTTTCTTTCCAATCCCCGTTATTATTTTTCTCCTTTTCTCTACTCTCCCATCTTTTTTTCAATTCTGTCTTTACTGTCTCTTTGTTCATTTCCTAATAGTGTCTCTCTTCTTAATTCTTTCTACTTTCTATCCCAATCTCAACCCTCTACTTTTTCCCTTCTTAATATCTCGCCTCTACAGTTGACCTGCTCCTCCCAACCTCCTTGTATTTATCTGTTGTTCATTCTGCTCTTCTGTTTTTGTTCATTTCTGCTTCCTTTTTGCCTTATCCATCACCTTTTACCCTGTCCCCTTGTCCTATATTCATCCTCATGATAAGCTCCTGCGCAAACCTATTGAATAATTGTTTGGTCACTGATTCACTATAGCCTCTGTTCTGAGCTTTACCAGTGAACAAAAGGGGTTCTTGTTCTAAAGACATTACTTTTCTATCACATACATATACTAATGAGTATACAGGAAAAACTTTAGATACATGCGATCTGTTTGTCCTATTTCATCAGATAACCTAGCGTACACTGTGTGAATTTTTTGATTATTAGGGATCAGTAAGTTTTTGGTTTAATTGATCCCGATAGATCCTCTGTGTGTGTAGATAATCTGAGTTTTACCAGTGACTGCGTGGGACCTGTTTCACTCTCTGTGGCAATGACTCTCCCCAAGCCCTTTCAGAGGAAGAGACCACAGAGAGCTAACCCCAGGGAGGCACTTCAACAAATTTCTTAGCAAAATCAGGGTAAAACCAGCCTTGTGTTGCTTGTGTTCTGGTTCAGGGAGGACCTAGCCTAGCAGTTCGGTTGGACTGTTCCACTTGGAGAAGGGTCAAGACTGATGTGCTTATGCCTGGGTCCACACTGAATTGACATAGTGGGCAAAAGAACGATGATTTGGAATTCTACCCCAAGTGATTGCCAGTGGTTAGACCTAGTGAAATCATACCTCCCATCACCTTTTGTGTGTTTTTTTGAGATTACTAAGAGGCCATGGGTACGCCCAGACCTGGGCCTCTTGTTCACTGTGCCACTGGAACCAAGCTACACCTGACTGCAAGAACCATAATCGAAATGATAGCTGTTCGCGCAAGTTTAAACCGTCTTTAGTATCCGGGACACGACTACAGAACTTTAGCCTGCTCAATTCCAGGCGCAAATCATTTTCATCTCATGTTTCAAGGGCCCTTTCCTTTGGCTTATTTATTGCATTCTGATTTTACACAGTCCAGCAATATTATCTCTGTATTAGTGATTTAGTAACCTTGCACTAGCTTGCAGTAAGAACACTCAGTACCTATTCAAAGATTCTGATCCAGCTTTACTAACACTTTGAGCTGAGTATGGATCACAAAAGTGATGCAAACCCAGCACACAGTGTTGTGTGGGATTTACTTTCATGATTTGTATGGGAAGCTTGCCCACAGTTATGCAAAGTAGCAGTATGCCCTACCTTGCGCCTCTTTGAATCAAGGGGGAACACACATAGGTGTTCCCATGCAACCACCCATGGAATTTTAGGTAAACCCTATCTACTAACATTTATAGACAGGGATTTGAGCCAAAGAATTACATCCCCCCGAGGCAAGCGTAACAGTGGGGCAACTTTTTAAAGTCTCCCTATTTTTCAGACTTTGTCTGTTGC
Organism: Calotriton arnoldi; assembly: GCA_963921515.1. Classification (NCBI taxonomy): domain Eukaryota; kingdom Metazoa; phylum Chordata; class Amphibia; order Caudata; family Salamandridae; genus Calotriton; species Calotriton arnoldi. The sequence continues at coordinate 1,593,501 of CAWUFW010001285.1, forward strand.
ACTCTACAGTACACATACAACATTTTGTCCTGGAAGGGGAAAATGTATGCTTGACAGAACTGTCACGCCCTTGTACTAAGGTCAGGGCCACTGGAATTATGCAAAACCCTGGCCTTTTCCGCACAACTGTGTATTTGCCGCATGTGCCTCATCACCCATCTGTTTTATAACCTGCAGAATTTGACCCCTAGAAAGTGTTCCTGGCTCGAATGGATCAAAAGTTACTAAAACTGTGACTACCTGCATTGCTGCAAGTGGAAGCCCCTTCACAAAGGTTGGCTGGTCACCTTTCTTTGGCTAATTGTTGTATTTGGGTGTTAAATTTGTGCTAATGGGGTGCGACATTTGCCCAGACAGTGTGAGCAAGTGTAAAAATTACAAAATAATAAAGTACTACTATCACTAAATATGCTGCATTACACCCCATAATTTGCTTTTTCGTACTCCGTAATCCAAACCTGACACATAATTTGGTCCTACCTTGCCGCATAATTCCAGTGGCTAGGTCCAAGGTACAGGTAGGCAAGGCAACAAATTAACAGGGAGCCAAAGGTCGGCTCTGGCTCCTAAGAGCCCATGCATAAGCCAAGCCTTTAAAATGTGTGGCATGTCAATCATATAGCACAGATTATGTGAAAATAGGGTAAGGTGTCTTCAAGATTAAAAAAATGAAAATGTGGAATCATTTCACCTTTGTCAGAGCCACTGGAAGTATGCAATTCTGCTGCTGTGGCTTTTTTCTCTCATAATTATGGATATGCTGCATTTATCTCATAATCCATCATCTGGTGCATAATCTGCAGATTATGACCAAATAAATGTGTTTCTAGCTCAAACAGATCAAAAGTTACTAAAACTGTGGCTACATGTGTTCGCATGCAATGGAAGGCCCTTCGCAAAGTTAACTGGTCATCTATCAGTTGCTTATTTCTGCATTTGGTTGTTAAACTGGTAGTAATGAGGTGAAATCTTTGCACAGACAGTATTACGATGTGTAAAAAGTACAAAAGAATTAAGTAATAGTATTAAAAAATGTGCAGCATAATTTGCCTTTTATTGCCACATAATGTGGTCCCCCCTTGCAGCACAATTCCAGGGCCCTGACTTTAGTACATCAGACTATGTGTGAAATATTTGTTAAAAATGGGAGTATTTAAACTGAGCTGAGAAGCGTTTCTGCCCCCCCCCCCCACCCCCCTCCACCCAATGATGAAAATGCTATTCCAGGTCGAAAAGGCAAGTCAGCGATTATGTGTACCATATATATGTCCTAGATTCAAATTGTTGCAGGAACAACTTTATAGGCTATTAAATCAAACATAAGAGATGTTTTATACAGTAAACAGCCTGAACTCACGTGTTTGAATGTTTCTTCATTTGTGAAGATGAACAAAAAGAAGGATAGTTAAAAAATATTCGCCCATTCTCTAAGCTGAAAGTTTCATTTTTTTGCAGTTTCATATAGCAAACTTGACCGGCAAGTATTGGAGCGCTTTACCTAAGCATCAAGACTGGAACTTGTTTCCTCGATTCCAAAGTCAGCAGCTCTGGCAGTAATTCCACGTCCTCCCCCTTTCTTTGTAGTGGGAACCACAATCAAACCTGTTTATTTCACAATGCCTGCTGTCCGCCTCATGAAAGACTTTGAACTTAAATCAAACAAGCAGCCCCTTATGTCACTGATGGAGTTGCTGGTCCTCTTAGAGCACTGCCTGCTACGAAAAAAGAAAAGGGGAGTTTTCACGCCTCTGTTTTATGTCTTTTACGCCTGGGAGGGGTGAGGGTGCTCCCTGAGAGAGTCTGGGCGCTGGAAGAAGCAAGGCTGCAAGGAACACAACTCTTACTGTGAACAAATGCCTGGTACCAGACTATTGCTCTATGGTAACTAAATGTTTTCCGAGAAACAATTACTCCAACTTCAAAGTATTGAACTGAAGATCCTCAAAAGAAGACTGGTGTCACAAAAGGTACAGTAAACAGTGCTCTGAGACTCGTGCTGGGGATGAGAAATATTATATTTAAGTGCCAGCATAGGGCCTTGAAATATTGTGAAAGCTGAGAAAGGATCATTCAGGTACCTCATTAAAGTTAAGCTACAGTCCAATATGCAAAATTCTTAGGCAGTGCATTTTCCTAATATAACAAAAGGATTGCATTCAGAGCAGCTTGCTAACTGTGACGAAAGCTCAGTGTGTTGTGGGAAAAAAATTATAAAACAACTGTTAGAAGAAATATCCATTGAAATGAATTTAAAGAACTGCTATAGAAGAGCTCAATTAGCACAACTGATGTCCATGGATTACAGAGAACACTTACAACCATATCTAAAAGAAATAAAAGTAAGGCAGATAAGAAGGTGGATGCTGAAGTTAAGACTTGGTCAAGTGCCCACTCTTTTAAAATTGACACAAAGTAATAAAGAAAATGAAAGAGCGGGATCCAGTCCCACAAAATGTCCCTTTTGTAATTGACTGTGAACTGAAACAGGTTCTACTTATCCTCTTCTGTGTAACTTTTGGCGTGCAGAGAAAGAGACTGCTATTGCCACTTTTTCATGAATCCAAGATTCGTCACTTAAAATATTTGATAACATTTATTATGAAATGCGATAATATTTGTTTATGCATTGCATTGGGTAAATATATAGGACCTTTAATGAATAATGTGGAATAAGACATAGAGGACGTTAGGCAAATGGTTACAGTAGACGATTCTTGCAAACTAGGCTCATTGCTCTTTATTCCTGATTATTATCCTGCTGAACATGAGAATGAGGAAGTAGAGAAAATCTTTAGAACATAGGTTTTTATGGCAGAGGGTACATGGTGTTCTAATATAGTTTTCTTAACTTCTATAGATACAATGGCAGACAACACTTTATAATGTTTTATAATCATTCTATTTTAAAACGATGAAGCTTATTTGAATAACAAAAGATAGGAAAAGCTATGAATGCCAAGCTAGGGTGGGAATCTTGTGTTGAAAGTTTTGTAGTTTTGTCTATTCTCTTAGCAAACAAGAAAAGAAAAACTACACTGGCTCAAAACATCAATTATTTTCCGTTTCCTCTGCATCATGGCGATTTATTCAATGGCCAAAGAACCCTTCCTTTATTGTGATTATGTTTTTCTTTATGCTCGTGAAAAAGCTTAGCACTTAATTATTGCTTGTTGCACCCTACTCTTTCTGCAAATCACCAATGTGTCACCTCTAAGAGCAATGAGAACATTGACACCCATATTTGCATTTTGCCTCCCCGTTGATGGAGGGCATACCCGGCGGGCCATCTGGGCAGGATTTGGCTGAATACTGGGTCAGGTAGAATTCTCCCAGATGACTCTTAGGGCATGATTTGGATCTTGGCAGATGGGATACTCCATCACAAATGTAAAGGATATTCTGTCCGCAGTATTATAAGTTCCATAGGATATATTGAAATTATAATTTGGCGGAAGGGATATCCATCACGCTTGTGACGGAGTAACCCTGTCCACGAAACTTTTAATCAGGCCCTTACACCTGATTCCATGATTAAGAAAAAAGGGGTCGAACCCCCTTCTTCGTGCTCGCTAGTTAGTAGCCTGATGTTTCCTTTCTATGTGCAAGCTGGCCGTGGTAGGTTGGCCACCCCCATTACTCTCATCGAGGGATGTAGTGTACACTGGTAACCAACCCGGAGATCCCCACCAATAGGAGTGTTTGTTGCTTGTTTGAGCATTTAGAGGTTACTCAGTTGCCCTGAGTTTGGGAGTTGGGTGTTCTGTTTTTCTTGTTTACACAGCCATTCAGCATTACGTTATCCAACCCTGTGTGCTACCTACCCCCTGTATTAGCGGCTCTGGGGAGTGTGCCTTTAAATCCCCTGACCCCCCTTTGCAGAGTGGTAAATATATGGCTAGATTGCGCTTCATAACATGTAACGTCCGGGTGAAGGAAGTGACCCGAATAGGGCCACCCGGGTCACAAATGACCACCTCTCAGCCTTCCATACTAAATGAAGAGTCAGAGAAACAGTGGGATAATATACACCAATAATCATTTAATGTATACCCTCAGAGTGGGGCCCAGTCTGCACAGTCTCGAGAGAGTGCTACAGAGGGAACTGAGGAACTGTAAGCATAAAGATACATTATATGCATTGTATGGTCAACTAATAACACGCCCACAATGGAATGTTCCCAACAGATGTGGATGAACAGCGTAAAGACAAAAAAAAGGCTTCTACTCTCATATCTTGCACAGCTCAGAACACTTTCAAGGCCGTTCCACCCTGGGCTGCGATCAAACTGCCAGATAGGTGGGAGAGGGCCTTTGCAGAGAGAGAGCTATGTACTGGCACGAAGAGTCCCTCGTTACAGAAACGAAACTTAGCAAGGGGCCTTTCTCAGAATCAAACAGGATTAGTTTCGAACATTACATAAAATGGCGCAAGAAAAAGAAAATGGTGTCGCGAATGCTAACTTATACATGGCATTAAAGAGCATCAACGAGCATAATCTAACAAACCCTCCTTTTAGCATGAGCTAAAGACATTTTCTATTTAGAAGGTAGAGAAGACTGGCACATATTCAGGGGCAACTGTGACATCATCATTATTTGATACAGTATCATAAGTAGACATGTGATCAAAGTGGAGCTATGGGCACTGTTTACAGTTGACGTCCGATAGTGGGACAGCATGGAGGGATGTGTCTTCAAATATTCCCTTATCTATATTCATAAGATCATCGATATCATTCTGTAACATCATAGCGGCATTCGTAACAGAGGCAGACATTTTCTGTTTGGGTGTTAAAACAGTGCCACAATAGGAACAACAAAATGGGAGACATTGAATGAGAATACAACAGAATATTAATACTGCTATGAAATAAACAGTTTCCTTTAGGATCCAACCCCAATTACCTAATAAACAACAACTCCAATTTCCACTTTCCATACCTTTGATATTAACAATGATATCCCTAATGTGTTGTGTTGTGTTCTTTTCCAAATTCTCTATACCCATAACACACTTGTTGCCAATTATTGCGCAAACACCACCGCTTTTGGCCAACATAAAAACCACTGCATATCTAGTCTGTTCCGAATACACTTGCATGCTTTATAACTGAGTAGTAATATCTATCAAGGCTGCCACCGTAGTGTTGGATAGAATCTGCAATTTACATCCGAAATACTCTCTAGCTTTCACCCCTGGCCATAGCAGTGCCACCCAAGGTAAATATGGAGGACAGGATGTATCCAAATGTTATACCGTTGCTATAGCTATTCACTTCCAACTCTTTTACCCCTTCACAAAATTCTTCTGTTAGTGTCCTTTTTACCCATCTTGTTTTAGGTCAGACGTTTTTACATGGAACACCTAAAGGCAGTACCATTCCGAGAGCCACATCATCAGTACCATTGTAGACATTAGAATAAGTCCCATTGGACAGAAAGAAAAACCCTGGGTGGGCATATATCGGCCCCTTATAATTCACTGCAGCATATCTGGAATTCATTCCAGAAGTGCACGGACCTGATTTATTTACTAGGGAAAGGGTGTTTTTAAACAGTATTGTCCCTGAACAATTAATGTACAAAGAAGTATCTGTAACGTTCACTATGGGGCAACAGGCAGCATAATAAGTTTAACCAGCCTCTCGGGGTACTGTCAATTCTTTATAATGCCAACCCACGAGAGTTATATTCTGTTCTTCCACATAAAAATTATCACAATCTGTGTTATTATCACAGCCGGGGTAACCCTCACCCTGTGGCTTTCGGTGGTACAGATATGGTCCGGGGTACCCAGATCCGAACATTCCCTTTACCTCCACAAACTGTGGTGGCCGAGTGTATGTGTAGTTAACAAGTGACAATGGGTATGCAGTCCAAAGGCTAGTGACAGATCGGATAGGATAACATGCGGTCCCCTTCCCAAAGAATCTCCTATGAGTATTCACAAACACCTTATTCATGGCAGACCTCCTATTGCGCCTCGGGTGAAGATGTTCATATATGTTGAGTGCGGGCACAATATGTGTATCTTCCAGGACCCATGATACCCCACATACTATTATTACCACCGTTACCAGAACAATGACACACGCAATCCTAGTTTGTATGGACTAAGGGTGGGTGGAATTTGCGTAGTCGCGTTACGCAAATCTCCGCGAAATTGCTAAAAATTTCCGCGAGCACGCAGAGATTCCGCGAAATCGCGGAATTGCTGGTCCCGTCCGTTCGCGATGTGTTTTTGCGTGCTCGCGGGGAAATATATCGCTAACTTGCCCATGCGGTCGCTAACGGGCGCGGCCATCTTGTTTTCACTTGTCCCGCCCGCCGCGATGTTATTTCCTGTTCCGGGTCGCGTATTGCATGCTCCCCGCCCGCTCGCGATGCTTATTTCCAGTTCCGGGTCGCGTATTGCATGCTCCCGCCCGTTCGCGATAAGGGTTTCCTGTTCGGGAACGCGCATTACGTGTTTGCGACGCTTTTTGCGTGCTCGGGGGGGAAATATCGCGCGAACTTGCCCATGCGGTCGCAATGGGCGCGGCCATCTTGTTTTTCAGTCTATTGCTATGGTTCTGGGCCTGCTTTTCAATCCTCCCTCTATCTTTTCAATCCTTTGTTTCTGTAAACTTTTTTTGGGTCTTGTTTATTTATTATCTATCTCTCTATTTTCCTGATTCTATATTTTGAGTTTTTTTCTACTTTGTGTGTGTTTTTAACTACTTTTTCACACTTTTTCTATTACCTGCTTTTTCATTTTTTACTTACTTTTTTTAAAATTCCTACCTTTTCTTTTCCGTCCCCCGCCTACCCAGAACCATGGCAAAGGGCCACACCCACAGGGCTCGTAGTCGGAGCCAGAGCAGCGACCGCCTTCCTTGCGGAAGGCGGCGCCAAAGAGGGGTGCAGGCACGGGCCTTATTTAATGAGTCGGAGGTGGCCGCGCTGGTTTTTTTTGTTCAGCGCCACCTCCCCTTAACCCTGGCAGCAGGCGGCAGGCCTGGGTCCGGGTACGGGCTCCAGGAGCGTCGGCAGCGGTGGGGCAAGGTGCGTCGGGCAGTGTTTCGCTGCTCTGGTGTCCGGCGCACCAATAATCAGCTGACGCACCGGTGGTCCGATATTCTGGACCGGGAGCAGGACCTGCTGGACCTGCTAGGAGTGGAGGTCCCGGGGCTTGGTGAGTAGCTATTTAATATTACTACTTTGTTTTCTGCTCTGTGTTATATATTGCGAATATATATTTTTTTCCGACCAGCAAGAATGCTGCTGCTTACATTGCAGGTAAATTACGTTTACAAATCTGTGATTGTTATGACACAGGCGCTCGGCGCTACTAATCTTACTTGTTTGCAACTTTGCGCTCGCTTGGCCTGATGATTATGTAAGAGTTTACTTTAGAGAACTTAAGTGATGTAATGCTAGAGAGAGTAGTCCTTCCTTTGTCCTCCTGCCACTAAGAAGGGATAGTGGTGGATTGATAGGTTTAGTTACTTATTAGTTGGTAATTTGTAAGTGGTGTGCGTGACGCATCCTCTGTCATGTCACGTGCTGCTGAGTGCTGCTTACCCCAGTCCTTCGCAGAACCTTTTGTAGTTTGTTTTCTGAGTGTTAATAGGCTTATATCATCACTAGCAGAACATCAGCAGCAACCAGCCAACAATTTGGTGTATGCAAAAATGTATGCATGTGTCCTCCATCTATGCATTTTTGAGGACTAAAATAAATGGCAATGCAGACTTACTGAACAATTGGCCCGTCTGGATTGGAATAGGTGGGCTAGGTCAGGTGGTAGTTAGGCTTGCTAGACGGTCCGTGAATCTCGCAATACTACCAGTCGATCAGATAGGTCAATTTTATTGCAATTGTTGTTACCCAAAAAGTTTTTGGTGCGTATTTTAAAATATTTTATTTATTTCACACCAAACTTAAATTTTTGTCTCTTTCTTTATGAAATCTTACATGATCAGCAGCACCCAGGGGCAAGAAGACGGGGTCGCAGGCGGTGGGCGACGAACATCAACAAGATGCCTCCCAGGCACAGGACCGCTCCTCTATCGAGGGCTCTGCTGCTGGCCCCAGTAAGTCCTCCAGTGGTTAATATTATTAATTAGATTTCCCAAACTTTTCCTGCACCTTATTTTTTCCGAACTATTATTTAGGTATCCTCCTAATTCGAATTTTGACAACATCTTCTTTGCTCTATACTATCTGTTTCTAAATTCTTGTTATCCCTGCCTCTAACTGCGTCTGCTATGACTCTCTGTACTACTACTATTAGTCTGTCTGTAGCTAAGCTTGCCCAGTTGCCACTCTTTATTTAAAAGATTTTAAATAAAACTCATATTCACCAATAGCTATAGCCATTGAGTCCAGTCCTTTGGGTTGTCCTCTTCTACTACTTCTAGTCTTCTTATTCTTGATGCTTTTCGACAATTCCCACCAAGAAAATGCCCAACCATATTTTAGAATTTTAGATAGGATAGGACATACTACTAGTGTTGTAGGGATTCTGCACATACAGAACTTTGCACAAGAAAATAGGATGTTGGTGATGGGAGGTTGGACCTTCCTCACACCTCAATCACAAGCCACCACAATCCCCTGACCAACTAGTTATAGTGTCTCATTACTCCGAAACGCCCCCCCCCAAATACCCAATGAGTAGACAACCCAGACAACATAACACTCCCAACCTCTGTCGCGGAAGCAATGCACACCCTTTTGCTCACTCTCTCGTGTAAGTCCACACCAAATACCACCGAGTCTATGTAAGTTCAAAAGTTTTTTTTTTATTTCCAACTGACAAGCTCTGTACGTTGTATAATGCAGCACCAACAGCAAAATGCATAAGATTAAAACAATAAACATTGTTACACTTAGTTAGACTTACACGTTACTTACAACTACAAGTCCATAGAAGCCAAAAGGCGAGATCATGATAACTGAACAGTGGTGGAAGAACCACCCTCCCCTTGGTAGGAATCTAGTTTATATAAAATTATAAATGGAGATGTGAGAATTCTGGGGAGCCCTCACCTTAGAAGAACCTAGTACTGGTTACATCATAAGGTCTGCAAAGCTCTGGTTCTTCGTATAAGGGAATCTTCCGTCTGTAATGAGAAAAATGGTGCGCGTTAGTATAGTGCAAGCATTTCTCAGTCGTGCCAAAAAGTGCAGTTTTTTTATGGATAAGCAATATGGACTAACACCAGAACTCCATAACAAAGTCGGTTGTTTTTCGACCTTGTACGCAGCGCTCAGACAGTAGCAGTATGAGCTCATGTGGGCTCAAAGGCGTCTTTCACAACAAGCTGCGAGGTAACTTGCGCAAAAATAAAAGACAGAGCTAAAATGGTTGCATGGCTCGGGGTAACTTAGCAAAGACTAGAATGACCCTAGGGACCATATAACACTACCAGTGTCTACTCCACTACCTGATTTATACTAGTGATGTATGTTGTATATGTATTATGTATGTATTAACTTTTGTTTCATTCTTGCTAGTCAAAAATAGGGGAGGTGTATATGGCATCTGAAAAATGTGTAATGTTTTTTCTAGGCGTACTACCGACCACCAGTACCGGGGCCAGCGGCGAAGGTGACGCGGCCGCTGAGGGTGCAGGCGATGCGGCAGTTGGAGGAGCTGCAGGGGGTGAGCCAGCAGCTGTGGCGGGCGGTGGTAAGTTATATTCCTAATCCTTACTTATTGACATTACACTCGCTGCAAGGGTGTAATGTGTACTGTACTGTTGAGACTTAAGTAAGAAGTTGTTGTGAAGGGTTGAAGAAGACTACCCTTTACTTAGCATTAGCAATAGCATTAGCGACGGGAGTGTACTCAGAGTAACCAATGGCCTCTTCTATCAGACTTCAACTCAGCTGTGAAATTTTTATGGAGAAGACAAAGTCTGATCAGATGACCTTGATGGATGGGTTGAACGAAAAGGGAAAGAAGGGTGGAAGGAGGAAGGACGGGCGAGATTATATATTTATGACTGGCAGAGAAGGATACGTGGGATGCATGCATAGGTGTGTGATATGAATCAGATGCATGGGTGGTGGAATGCCTGAAACTACCACAAATGTTCGAGGCCGAGGTACTGGGAGGATAGATACATACCACAAATGTTACGTACTGTGCTTGCTAGTGCTACTGTGCCACTATGTGTAGAATGAATTTGTCTGACTGCTTTGCTAAGAGTATATTTTACAATAGTCTTGTTTTTTCTTCTTGATATAGCGAGTGCGACTCCTTCCAAAGGGAAAGTGGACAGGAAGGAGTTGGCGGCCAAGGCCCAGCGCCGGAAGCTGGAGGCCATACAGGCCGAATACCAGCGGCTGGTTCTTCTGGAGGAGGAGGAGGAGGAGGAGGAGGCGGCGGCGGCAGCAGCTGCAGCCTCCTCCAATGCCCCGGGCCCCAGACACCCCCCTAGAGTGTTACAGCGCCACCGCCTGTCAGCCGCCCGCCGCCACACAGCAAGAAGCACTGCTGCCCCCCCCCTGTGGATGCAACTGCCGCGCGCTCAAGCACCGCGTGGCCTGCCTAGAGGAGCGCATCCGTGTCCTGGAGAGTGGAGCCCGCTGAGACCCCATTTATTTATTGCCCCTTTTTTATAGCTTCTTTTGGTGGGTGGGAATCGGGCGTTGGGTTTTGGACTTTTGGACATTTGTTGGACTTTTTCGTTCCGGGACATGAACATTGGTTGGGGTTAGGGAGAGGGGTGGGTCAGGTGTTGTGGGATTTTTTTTACATAGTTTATTTTTGTTAGGGCATTAAATTACATATTTAGACTTTATACGATGTGGTTAATGTTTTGTGGGTGGGGTTACTGTTTTACGTCACACGGTTTCCTTGCTGGTGCAGTGCCACAGCCAGTGTTTGATTTAAATAATTGGCTGAGTTACTAAGACACAGACAGATGCGGTACCCCTCACTGAGGGACTTGTCCTACTAGTACTGTCAGTCTCTCCTCCTAATCTATGCATTCTGCAACTGGACTCAAAGGGGTGTGTGAAATAGAATTAGTGAAAAAAATTCTGTTATTAATTATGCCTCCCCCAAACTTCTTCTCTTACCTGTGCTTGATGTTTAACTTGGGCACGGCGATGGCTGCATGGTGATGATGGTTTTCTTTCCCAACATGCCATGGTTGTGGTGGTAGTAGTAGTAGACCCTGGCAGTTTCACTTGCAAATAAAAGAAAATGAGACAGTCAGTCGCCTGAGAGAGACTGTGGGAGGAGTAGTAGAACGAAGTACAGTACGGAACTTACTGCCAAACAATAATATGCCAAAATACAAGGAAACATAATGGTTGCGGGGATAGCCTAGTACATAGTTACAAACTATAGCTGTGTCGAGTCACTCGACTAGGCCTACAGTACACTGTGACTCGACACAAGCGTAACCGTTAGTGCTGTTTCGGAGGATGACAACAAATCCAATCTATGCCGGCAATTAATGTTGATGGATTAGGTTCCTTTGGTAAAAAAAAACAAAAATCATAGGAGGGTGGGCAAGCAGAAGATCCGCGCCCTGCCTTGAAAATGCATTTATGTTGCTTTAGCCACATCCGCCCCAGCAAGCGTGTGATAAATTATTGGTGTACATTTAATTTAGTCACACCTCAATAAGTCACACAGCCCGGGGGAAGAGGGTTAGGGTTTGATGAATGGTTGGGAAGGGGGGTTTTGGGAAAGGTTTGACAAAGAAAAACAGTACGCATGGACAACAACAAAACACAATCTTGGCAGACAACCATATCCATAAATCAGTTAAGGGAGAAAAAGGAAATGCATGCATGATGATGATAACTTGATGGTTAATTATAGTACTTACTAACTACTACTACTAGACAATTAGACAGTACAGGACAGCAGTATATTATGCAATTTGCCTTGCCTGTCTGCCCTCAGAGAGACCCGAATTACATTCAGTTTCTGTTGTGTTGTACCGGCCCGGGCTTAAAGATAGCAAAGAAAAGCCAAAAATTGCTGTAGGGATGAATTGAATTATAAGCAGAGAGCAAACATAACAACAACAACACACAGTAGTAATGATTGAAGACCAAAAATGAATCAAATTTAAAAGATGATGAAAGTTGATACTGTTACTGTATGTTATCCTGGTTAAAATGTGGAGTTGCATCTCGGCATTCGTCTTGGTCCTCCCTTCCATGGACGCTCCGGCCATCAATCTTGGGTGACGCCACTGCCTGCCTGATGTAGATTCATTGGTAAGGTAAGTGAGAGTAGTTTTTCCCAGTGTAGCACAGGGTAAGGGCCGGCCTGTAATTGCAGATGGGAAAACAAAAGGGATATTGAAAAATCAAGTAGAAAAAAAATGCCTAAATTACAGTGGAGTGCAACAAGAACAATTTCAGAGGCGGCATGGATTTGGATACATCATGTCTACTCTAGTCTGTTTCCAGCATTAACCTCCAACAACAACAGGCAAGAGCAGGCCCACGGCACCCGTGACACATCCTCCATTTAGCGTACATTTTTTGACAGAGGCAGACAAAGCAGATATACAGCAACATAGCATTTTACAAATTAAGTGACTAAATCAATGCCCTGCTGTCAGTCATACCACCACACTAGACTCCACCACTACACAGACATGTAGGTCTGCAGTGGTTGTTGTTGACTTGGTTACCTTTTAATGCACTCATGAAAAGCACTGAGTTATTCCATCAATCATCTCTGATCGTACTGAGTGACTGCGAAGAGATAATGTCACTGTGGTCATCATCATGGTGTGTTGTCCAACTCAGTGTGCAGTAGTGTACAGATTGAGTCCCCTTTCCATATTCAAAATGCAATGGATCGGCCTGCAGTAGAATTAGAAAATAGGTATTGAAAAACAAGAATGGAAACAAACATTGCATTGAGTTACTTTTAGTGTGTAGATTAGATAATAGTACACAATGAATTACCTTCATGCACTACAAACAACAACAACACAAATCACTCAGTCAGCGTCCAATGCATGTCATCATTCATTACCTGTTCCTTCTCATCTTCAGTTAATGGGCAGTCTGTATCGGCTCGGAAAGGAGGATAGCTATAGTAGTCATCATCATGTTCCACTTCTTTTGGAGAGACTCAACGAGGCAAGATTTTAGTTTTTCTTCGATTATGCTACAACCAATTATCATCTGGCTTGAGGGCAATAGATTTAGGTTGATTCAGGAGGAGCAGGACTCGGAGGAGTGGACTGAAATGCAGAGAGCTGAAACTCATATAAGGCAATAAAATACGAAGACGGTGGTGATGGATTTGTTGTGATGTGAAGTTTCGAAACAGAAAGACAGACACACAAATAGAAGTAAATAAGGGAGAACCACAGTAAGAAGTGGAAGCCTAGTTGTCAGGGAAGTATAGCTCGTCCTCAAACTCTGGAGGTTCAACCAGAAGTAGGTAATCAGCATCCAACACGCTACTTCCGTCACCTGAGCCGCTGTCCTCATCTTCCGGAGTTGATTCATTTTGATCATGGTTAACCTCTCAACGTTTTGGGGTGAGAGACTGGTCCTTTTCACTGTTATAATGGAACCAGCAGCACTGAAAACACGTTCAGAAGAGACACTTGCGATAGGGCAAGCCAGATAGTTTATCGCCAGCCTGCTGAGCACTGGCCATTGGCCCCTTTTGCCATACCAATACCGCAATGGGTTTTGATCAATGTAGACCTCTGTTGGGTCATCCAGGTAGGCCTGGACCATTCGGTCAATGTTCAGGGGTGCTAAACTTAGTGCGGCCTCTTTTGTCTTTGCATCAGCACTGGACCTAGCAAGTCCTTGCTGTAAATACCAATCCTGTGCCATTTGTACTGGGGCTGATGAGCCGGTTATTGCTGTTGTCGATAGTGTTGGTGACAGCTGTGAACCAAATGCACTGCCCACAGGCTCTGAAGTTGAACTTGACGCCGGATGCTCGGCTGCAGTACTTGACGTGGGTTTGAGGCCTTTAATTACCAGCCGTTCATTTTCCAATGTACTGGCTGCCTCAGATATCCAAGTTTTGTACCGGGCAACATCCACTTCTGAAAAAGGGAGTAATGTCTTACTGTGCAGTGCCGATTTGTACCGTGGATCCAGAATTGTGGCACAAATGTAATGTTGTTGTGACACAATCTTATTTTGCACCCTTGCATTTTCACTTAAGCGACATGATAAGCTCTCCACCAACTCATATGCTTCTTTTTTTCCCTCCACACCTTTGTACCCTTCACACACCCGCATCAGCTGTTGCTCTAGCATGTGCAACAATGGGATAGCTTGGCCCATGGTACAGTCCTCCTTGCTGACTTCACGTGTGAAGACCTCGAAAGTAACCCTGGGCAAAGCACTACGCTACGCTCGCGTAGTTTGCGAAGTTTGCGCTACTTCGCACAACGCGAATTGCACGTAGCACAGTGCAAACACGCATAGCGTAGCGTAGCGTAGTGCAGCGGTCATTTTTTGCTTGCTCGCGGTCCTCAACGTCAAGTTGGCGACCGCGAGCCAGCAAAATGACATCCCGGCGAGACTTTTTCTTGCTCGCGATCAGCAACATCAAGTTGCCGATCGCGAGCGTGGAAAATAAACCTCCGGCGAGATTCTCAACGCGGGGAGGTCAGGTTTCTCATTGCGAGTGGTCGCGTATGCTCGCGACCGCTCGCGATGAGAAACTACCAGTCCGCGTTGAGAAAGCTGCCGCTCGAGTAAAAATCTACTCGAGCGGCAGTAAAAGACAGCTCGCACTGTGCAAGATGCCGCTTTCAATGATTGCACAGTACGGACAAGCATCCGGCACTGTGCAATCATTGCGAACAGTGCACTACGCAGTTCGCGTAGTGCTACGCGTAGCTCGCGTAGTGCGAACTGCACTTTGCGTAGCTTCGCGTAGCGCTACTTCGCGAACTACGCCCAGGCTTACTAAGAAGCATCTCTGTAAGAGATTTAACTAGGCACCATTGGTCCATCTGAAGGGTCATGCCTTTCACAGTAGCATCCGCCCTTTGCATGACATATTCATTGATTGGTCTGGACTGCTCAAACAGACGGTCAAGCATGTAATACGTTGAGTTCCAACGTGTTGCCACCTCCTGGATGAGTGCTTTGACTGTCATTCTATAGTCACGTTGAATGATCCTCAGCTGCTTCCGGGCTTTAAAAGAATGGCTGAAATGCGTGCATATTCTGCGGCAGGTGGTCAGTAAGTTGCTGACTATGGGTTCTTTTTTCAGAAAGTCTTGAACTATAATGTTAATGCAGTGCGCCAAACACGGGACCCTGAAATACCCACCAAGCGTCATGGCCTTAAGTATATTACTGCCATTATCCGTGGCAACAAAACCAATGTCAAGCCCTCTGGGGCGCAGCCATTCAAACACCTTGCTGTTAAACTCTTCCAAAAGGTTTTCAGCAGTATGAGATTTCTCCATGGCGAACATGGCTACAGTTGCATGTTTCCGAGAAGCATTAAAAATTGCAGCTGTGTCAACAGCACCTACTTCAGATAGCTTGTCTCTAACCCCCACAAAAGAGACCCAGTGTGCAGTGATGCACATGTAATCAGTGGCTTGGCAACTGGTCCACATGTCTGTTGTCAGGTGGATTTTGTGAACAGCACTCTGCTGCAAAGCTTGTCCAACCAATTCCAGCACATCGTGATGTAGTGCTGGAACAGCAACTCGGGCGAAATAGGATCGGCTGGGAACCTTCCATTTAGGGCAGATGGCTGACACAAATTCAAGGATACCCACCCCTTCCACAAATGAAAAAGGAGAAGGTCCAGCGCTAACATTTTTGCCAGCTTCGCATTGTACAACCGTGCCGTTGGGTGGTTGCGTTGGTACTGCCCCTCCGACCTAAGCATGCTGTCAATGGTAGGCTGGAATATTTTCCTTTGTGGTGCACCTTTCTTCTTGAACCCAGCTAGGCTCAACGACGCTGCACTTTTGCTCATTGCAGTGCCCCGTTGCCTTTGTGTCTCATGTTGACTCTTACTACGGTGCCACTCAGATGTTGCTGAGGATGTGTGCGTTACCAGTACAATGCTGGGGGTAGGGCTAGAAATGTCTCCCTCTTGTTGACCTTCCACCGCGATCATATCTTCCCCTAATTCTTCATCCCCAACAACAGCAATGGGTCCAGTTTTCCTTTTTCTAAGTGAAGTAGGTGAGCCTCCCACTTGATAGTGTGGTGTTTTTTTAGATGACTTGTTTGTCCTCCGGTACCATAGTTTGTACCAAGCTTACCCCGCTTAACATGCTGCCGACAAATTGAGCATATAGCATTGTTCTCCTCCTTACTGCTAACCGAAAAGAAGTCCCAAACTGGGGAGGAGAACTTTCTGCCGCTGCTGAAGGTGCCACTTTCAATACCAGATGAAATGGAGGGTGTGCATGGAATTTGACTCTGTGCACTTACATTACCACCACCTACTGAGGTGGTGGTTGAGCTGGATGTAGGTCCCTGCCGGACCTTTGCAAAGGCAAATATGGAAGCTGGAGGTCGTGTTGGCGTTACCTGTGTTGGTGGTATCCGTGCTACATCCCTCGCAGCGATTTGGGATAGTCTAATAATGTTGGTCTCCATCTCCGCAGGCCCAGGAGTGATGTTCGTAATGACTGGCTCTTTCATCATCATCATTAACCCCTCGTCTACATCTACCTCCCTAACTGTAAGGCTTTCTGGAACCTTCCTTTTCACTAGCCTTGTCTTGTGGCGTGCATCACTCTCAGGCTGAGCTGGTGGCTTCCAAGTGGCATCTAGATCATCAGAAGCGGGGCTTGAAGAAGAAGTTGATGGACTAACCCTCTTTTTCCTTGCTGGGGGTATGGAAGACAATGGATCTTCTGGAACAGTGGCTTGCTCCTCTTCGTCTGCAAAAGCTCGATTTCCTGAACTGCCCCTACTTCAGGTGGAACAACTACTATTGTGGGCTGTGGTTCCGGCTGTGGTTCCGGCTGCGGCTGTGGTTGCGGCTGTGGTTGCGGTTCCGGCTGCGGCTCTGGCTGCGGCTGGGGTTGCGGCTGGGGTTGCCCACTTATCTGCTGAGTTTCCGCCTGCGTGTGCGTGGATTGGGTACTACTTTGCGATAATGACATTTCAACATCACTGGTCGTTAGTAGACTGGCTACCTCTGCCACAGTCATGGGCTTAGGCCTAGGTTGCTGGGGTGGGCCCACTGATGCAGAGGTGCTGCTCCCAGCTTGGTCCCCGCTGGACACCGCTGCTGCAGGCGTAAGTTTTTTTTACCAAAAAACACATCGGCCGGCACACCAGTCTTGGCAAGTGCCACTTCCTTCTTCTGTCCCTTCTTCTCACTGGCAACTTTCTTGGTACTGGAGGACCTGGAACCTTTCTTTGGGGCCATCTTCTTCAGATGTCAGCAGGACGCAGGTGCACAAGTTGCAGAGATGTCTGTGGTCACACGTGGACGTGACGCGCAGCAGGACTTCTGCCTGGCAGTACAACGGGTGATGATGACACCTCCTCCTCTGTCTTTTTGTGCACCTAAAAGCAAAGAAGCCAGGAGAAGAACATCAGTGAAATGTTGCATTTGTTGTTGTGGTTCAATTACTAGCAGTACAAACAAACAAATAAAAGATATAAATTAGTGTAGCCATTTCTTTTGTGAGACTGTCAACAAGGGCTTTCATGGTATACTGTGTACACTGTCAGGAAGGATAGGAAAGAAGAGGAACAACAACCAAAATACAAATGTAATAGAAGTGGACCCTGTTTGGCATTAAATTATTTGCTCAGTCATCACATCATTCAGGGAGCTGCAGCTGGCAAAGGGGATGGATGCAAGCAGTAAGCCAAAAGGAAAACCATGCAGGCCTAAATGGCAAAAGCAGCACACTTAGTTAACTCCCACCAGAAATGGCCACCAGCCACATGGACACTCACAAATCACAAGCAACAAGCATGAGGCCTGGAAAACAATGTACTGAAAACAGGCCTACGATATCCAGTCAAAGGCTGCATGGTAAACCACACTGCTTTGCCTGTAATGCAATAAAATGCAAAAACGAAAATACACAGGGCTAAACAAGGCCTGCAACACACCACACACAACTAAGGCATGTATTTAACACACCCCAAAAAACTGAAATACACCCAAAAATCCACATTTTGCAATTCAATCCAATGCCATCCATGTACCCTAAATGATGTTTAAATTGAACAGAACACACAGAAACAGTTGTTTCATGCACCCCTGACTACCTCTGGGCCCACTGGATGAAAGGCCTGTTGGCAGACTAGGATACAAGCTTGCAGGCCTATGGATAAAGCACACTACCGGCCTTCAAAATGGCCGCCAGCCTCATGGCCAGGCACACAACAACAAGAAACTGAAGACAGACAATGCAGGCATATGGCAAAAAGCACACTGCCTGGCTTCAAAATGGCCGCCAGCCTCATGGCCAGGCCCACAACAACAAGAAACTGAAGACAGACAATGCAGGCCTATGGCAAAAAGCACACTGCCTGGCTTCAAAATGGCCACCAGCCTCATGGCCAGGCCCACAACAACAAGAAACTGAAGACAGACAATGCAGGCCTATGGCAAAAAGCACACTGCCTGGCTTCAAAATGGCCACCAGCCTCATGGCCAGGCCCACAACAACAAGAAACTAAAGACAGACAATGCAGGCCTATGGCAAAAAGCACACTGCCTGGCTTCAAAATGGCCGCCAGCCTCATGGCCAGGCCCACAACAACAAGAAACTGAAGACAGAAAATGCAGGCCTATGGCAAAAAGCACACTGCCTGACTTCAAAATGGCCACCAGCCTCATGGCCAGGCCCACAACAACAAGAAACTGAAGACAGACAATGCAGGCCTATGGCAAAAAGCACACTGCCTGGCTTCAAAATGGCCACCAGCCTCATGGCCAGGCCCACAACAACAAGAAACTGAAGACAGACAATGCAGGCCTATGGCAAAAAGCACACTGCCTGGCTTCAAAATGGCCACCAGCCTCATGGCCAGGCCCACAACAACAAGAAACTAAAGACAGACAATGCAGGCCTATGGCAAAAAGCACACTGCCTGGCTTCAAAATGGCCACCAGCCTCATGGCCAGGCCCACAACAACAAGAAACTAAAGACAGACAATGCAGGCCTATGGCAAAAAGCACACTGCCTGGCTTCAAAATGGCCACCAGCCTCATGGCCAGGCCCACAACAACAAGAAACTGAAGACAGACAATGCAGGCCTATGGAAAAAGCACACTGCCTGGCTTCAAAATGGCCACAAGCCTCATGGCCAGGCCCACAACAACAAGAAACTAAAGACAGACAATGCAGGCCTATGGCAAAAAGCACACTGCCTGGCTTCAAAATGGCCACCAGCCTCATGGCCAGGCCCACAACAACAAGAAACTGAAGACAGACAATGCAGGCCTATGGCAAAAAGCACACTGCCTGGCTTCAAAATGGCCACCAGCCTCATGGCCAGGCCCACAACAACAAGAAACTAAAGACAGACAATGCAGGCCTATGGCAAAAGCACACTGCCTGGCTTCAAAATGGCCGCCAGCCTCATGGCCAGGCCCACAACAAGAAGCCTAGGCCACAAAGGGAAACACATGCAGGCCTTAGTATATGGCTAAAGCAGCACACTTGTAACTCCCACCAGAAATGGCTACCAGCCACATGGACACTCACAAATCACAAGCAACAAGCAGGAGGCCTGGAAAACAATGTACTGAAAACAGGCCTATAATAGCCAGGCAAAGGCTGCATGGTAAACCACCCTGCTTTTGCTTTGCCTGTAATGCAATAACATGCAAAAACGAAAATACACAGGGCTAAACAAGGCCTGCAGCACACCACACACAACTAAGGCATGTATTTAACACACAGCCCAAAAAACTGAAATACACCCCAAAAAACACATTTTCCAATTCAATCCAATGCCATCCATGCCCCCTAAATGATGTTTGAAATTAATAAATACATCACACAGCAATCCATGACCCATGACTAGCTCTGGACCTACTGGCTACCCACAACGATTTATTTTTAAAAATGATGAAAAGTACCAAAAATGAAGTTGCAGCAACTGCAATGCCCCAATCAAACAACACCAACTTACTTGTAAAATCTCAAATTCCAAAATCCTCAAATCCAATGATAATGATGCAGCAGACACAAAGAGTGATCCTTCCAGCTCAAATCCAAGTGAAAAATGAACAGGAGATGGACAAAGCACTGGGAGGAGCCTGCTGGACAGGAACAGGAAGTAGGAGACTCTGTGGCACTTCCTCCCTCTCCCCCCAAAACATTTGACCAAAAAGGACAGCCAAATATCAATCTGAGGTTTATTTTCCAGCCAAATCATCAATTTATAGAAGGTTTGATGCTGCTTGCGATGTTATTGTTCTCCAGATTGAAAATTTTGCGTGTTCAGGATCGCGAGCTGTACAAAAATATCGCCGGATGTCCGATGGCGCGCCCGAATGACGTGTTCGCGGTCGCAATCTCTCTCGCGGTGCACAATGGCACGGCGAATGACGTGTTCGCGATCGCAAACTCTCGCGGGACAACGCGGCCGGCTACCGAAATCTCATGGCGCACGCGAACGGATAGGAAAACCCGTCGGCGAACGCAGGAATCCCGGTATGTCGCTATCGCGCGTGCTAGAACGCATTTTTAAAGCGCGACAAGAAAATAATTCCGCTACGCCGCAGATCGCGGAATTGTTGGCAATTCCGCGTTCTCCGCGGAACGCGAAATTGCCTAAATTCCGCAAATTCCGCGAGCGGAGCGGAATTGGATGCCCAGGGTTAGTATAGACCAAATCACATTACGTTGTCTAGGGACGATTGGCTGATCCTCCTCATTAATTTGCCTACCAAAAGCATGCATAATGAAACAAAGGAAGAAGCGCATAAATGATAAGAAATATGTGTTCCCAGTGTCTGTCAGAGCCTCACTGGTACAGGCTCCTATTGTCCATCTTGAGCACCGGTGGTGGAGCTTGCTCTGTCCTAAACTCTTTCCTAATCTATCCCACGTCAATAAAGGTGGTATACTTTTCAAAGTATACTTTCCTGACTAATGCTCAAACAACAAGAGCAAAACAGATGCAACTCTTTCGTTTATCCACTCCCTCGTTGGTACTGCTATGCAGCACTTTCCTACCTTGTGCAGTCCATCCCTAGTATTTCTTTTCCTTGGAGTCAGTGGTCCTCAGCCGAGGACGTAAGTTGTAGCTGGCAGCTCCAGGCACTGTGTGATCACTGAACAGAGGCTCCTGGATAGCTCGTATTTCTGGTGGGACAGCCTCATTCAAAACATCGTCGTTCTCTTTGTCTGTTTGGGTCCAAACCAACTTTGCATCACTGAAAGGCACAAATCCTGGCACCTGCTCACATTCAACGTCTCCTATTCCGTTCCTGACCCACTGGTCATAAAGCAACGGCAAAGGTTTTCTATTGCAGTGGGTTGCGTGGACCCAAATCTTTTGACCAGCAACCTTTACAGCCATCTGTGTAGCCAGAAGGACTTGCTCAGGACCTTTCTGTTGGAAAACGAGGCAGTATCTGTGAGGCCTGCACAAATAACATGTCACATTTATCCTTCCCTGGGAACCAAACACCCTATTGTAGCGCTTGACTCTCAGAGGGTAGCGTTGCAGAGCAGTCTAAGGCTTACTCAAGGGAGGTGGTGTAGGCTAGTAATCGCCATTTACCAGTACGCTGAAATAGCACTCAATAATTGAATGTCCAGTCTGTACTTTGCTTTATAAAAGTAAGAGTACATTTATTAAACACACACACTACTCAATACTATGCACCAATTTACAAATATACATAAGCTGTTGGAATTACTTTGTGACATTGCATAACATCTCCACCCCTCCCGCAGGGGGGGGTGGGGTCTAGTACCACCACTCCCATGTATGCACATCATCTTGCCCCCAAATGCAGTGGGTTGACACAACCTGGAGCAAGGGCCTTACCAACTGGCACCATCCCAGTGGCGACCCACCCCATCATCTCAACAAGCATTAAAAATAGGTACACCTGCCCTGGGGACACATAACCCTGACTGAGCGTCTTATACTGACCATACAGTATGCACCTCTACATCTTAGTGGCTCACAGTCTGGGTTGTTCTTCCCCTAATGCAGTAGCAAGAATACATATTTGGGCATCACTTTAAATGAGGTACTTATCATCGGTGATAACAGTTGTACGGCATTGCAATCACAGCCCCTAAAAGGCATCACAGTTATAATCCCAGGATTAAGCATATACAGCCAGACCCTAGTAGGAATGTCCAGCAACATAACCCCACTTTGCTTATGAATTCACAGTACACATGTGACTTACAGTCCCACCATAGAAATAACGGTGGTAAATGCACTTCTCGTGCAATTGCACTTCTTCACCCCCAGGAGATGCTCTTCTCCAGACATCGCCAGCACAGCCTTCCACACATTGAGGCAATCCTTAAGGCACCCCCCAGCTGTAGAACAAAAGTTCCAGCCCGGGTGAAAGTTGATTGCTGACTGAGACCTTGAGGGGTTACTTCTATCGAGTCCCCCAGAGACTGAGGGTGGGACTTATTATCTTCATGCTGGGGCAGTCTTCGTTGCTCCTGCAGCTTCCCGGCACCTCCTTCAGCAAATGGGGGTGACCCCCCTCCTCTGGGGGCCACCCAGCGCCAAAACCAGTAGTTTTCCCCATGCCTCGCAAGGCATTATGGGGCGCTTCAAGTTCAGCCCATGCATATTATAGCAGCGTCTCTCCCGCTGCTCCGGGGAGAGCCGTGCTGCCCCCGGCGGCCTCACGCCGCATCTCCAGGCTTTGGTGGGGGGCCTGGTCCCACCCGGACCCCCAGGTGAGTGAGGCAGCTCGGGGAGCCCACCCCTGGCTGCTCCGGCTCCTCTTCCGTGTTGGAGAGCCGCTCGGGGACCCCACCCCGGCGGCTCCCGGCGGCTCCCCTACTGGCCAGCACCCTCGTGTGCTGCAGCGGGAGCCGGCACTCCTGTTCTGGTCTGCCCGCTCCGGTGGGCAGAAGCAAGGCCGCCTCCGGCCTGGCGGGTCTTCAGGGGAGTGCGACGGCACTCCCCCCGCCATGCCGCGGGGTAGTGCGACGGCACTCCCCCTCCTTTGCCTTCAAGTCGGGGCCCGGGGATGGGGTCCCGGGCCCCAGGCCAATTCTTCACGGGGAGCGCGACGTCACTCCCTGACTTAGCTTCTCGTATCGGGGCCCGGAGTTGGGGTTCCGGGCCCCCGAAGAGTCTTCACGGGGAGCGCGACGGCGCTCCCCAGCTTATCTTCCCTCGCGAGGGGGGTTGCGCGACGGCACGCCCCGCTCCTCGCTGCCACCATCATCGGGGCCCAGAGTTGGGATCCCGGGCCCCAGGGAACCTTCGCGGGGGGCGCGACGGCGCTCCCCGGCGTCCATCGTCGTTGGGGGCCAGGGTGGGCTCATGGCCCCCCTGTTGGGGCTCCCCGACTTGACTTCTTCTGGGGGCAGCCCCCGGGACCTGACCCACCCTAGGGGCACATCTAAAACCGGCGGCGGAGCCCCACGCGCATCGTCGACGGTCCCAGTAGAGGTCAAAGGTCGCCTACCTTCTGGGGGGCATATCTCAGCCCCCAGGGTACCGATCTGCACCATTGTCACCTCTTCTTGCTCCTGGTGGCGCTCCCCAGCCACTGGGAGCACTTTCTTTCGTCCTCTTGGTCACCAGGAGGGGGGATTCAGCAGGGAGCAGTCTTCACTGGCTTCCTGCGCCAGGCTTTTGCCTGGCTCTCTTCTTGGGCCTCTCTTCTCCTTGCGCAGAGGCCCAGGCTTCTGCTCACTGGTCCTGGTCTTCCCTTGTGGCGCAAGTCAGGGTCCTGGGCCAGTCTGGAGGTTCTTCCTTCCAGCTGCCCATGGCGCCAGGCTCCAGCACCAGTCTTCCTCAGCAGGCCACACCCCAGAGAGAGCTTCTCTTCGTGTGCAAGCTCTTTTAAGAGAATTTGGAGGGGGGCTGGCAGGAAGTCTCTGCTTGCCCTAACAAGCAGTGATACATCACCTCTCTGCCCCTGCTCCCTCCTTCCTGCCCAGGCCTCTGGGTAGTTTCAAGATGGCGTCGTCCAGGGGTCTCATGCCACATGGTCTCTGAAAGCCCCTTCCCCCCTTTTTGCCTTCTCTCCAGAGCAGCTTGGTGCCCACCAGGTGACAGCTGCTGATGGATTAACCTGTAGCTCCACCCATCTTCTCTTCTTGGAGAGGAGGCCTTCGCCCTTGGAATGCTTGACATGCAGGGCTAGGCCTTGGATGCTACAGCTTGGGGAGGAAGGTCATTAATCCAGCCTGGCAGGGTCAGCCCCAGCCAGGCTCTGGTTATGAGCTGACTCAGAGGAATATGACATTTCTGGATGACCCAAAAGCTGTACAGATATGACTTTGGACTCTGCAGAATACTTCTTCTCACCTAAGTTACAGTGGACTTTAGTGCGTGTCTGGAATTTGTAGGCCCTAGGGAAGTGAAACTATCCCAAATGGTCCCCATCCTCATAGGGGAATAATGACGTGGTCTTTCAGTGAAAACAGTAAAACCTATTCCATGTCACCACCCAGCTCTGCATAATTCCTGCCACACCATTCAATTTGTAGCTTCTCCTGGGCTGCGCACACCAGGAATCTCCCCTGCGCAGCCCTTACACTTGTGCACATGCATGCACACACGTGTCTGCATGTACCCAGTCCGGTGCTCCTTACTCCGGCTGCAGCGCAGCGGCCTACTCTAACCAGGGGGACACCTGTAAAATACACATGCAGTCCCTTTCATCATGAGTTCACTGTGGGTGAGTCCCAACTTATGAGGCTCTCCCACAGTAAAAGCTCAACAATTATGTGTTCAAAAAGCGAAAAATCCGGGAAGCTCAG
Organism: Calotriton arnoldi; assembly: GCA_963921515.1. Taxonomy (NCBI): domain Eukaryota; kingdom Metazoa; phylum Chordata; class Amphibia; order Caudata; family Salamandridae; genus Calotriton; species Calotriton arnoldi. The sequence continues at coordinate 1,618,392 of CAWUFW010001285.1, forward strand.
ATGGTCAGAACCACCTTCTAACACACGCCGCGCCCAGCTGATTCCTACAGGTAAGAAATAGCCACTCTACATGGTACTCTTCCCGTAGTCAGCGATAACTAGTTATAAGGGGTTCTGACCAGACCCCACTTACTCACCAGTTATCCACTCAGACCACCTACTCCTCCCATCCATGAGAACTCCACCCATTACAGGGATCCCAGACTACCCTCAGAACCCTCCGGGCTCTAGGTTAGGTACCTCTAGGTCACTCACGGTCTACATGGACTCAGCCTAACTATGCCCACCTTTGCCCTTGGTCACACAACACTATGCCTACCACGTCTCTGGACAAGGGTACAGTGCCTCAGCACCGATGCGGTCTTCTGGGATAGGCCCACATCCCATCCCCTGGGTCACTAGCTGGTCTCCCTTCTGGAGATTGTTCCAACCAGTACCCTCTCTCCTTTTGGTCCTTGCACCCCAAAGATGCAACCTCTCTGGACCCTCAGCCTGCCGCTGGGGTCATTCAGCTGCCACCACCCTTTTGGGATGACTGTCTTCCCTAAAGAAAGCACAGCCACTCGTACGTTCCCCTCACAGAAAAGCACCTCCGGCCACTGGCCTGGCTCCCTGATAGGACCTCAGACCGGCCTCACTACCACACTGGCAGTGCCAGGGAGGAACACTGAGGGTGCCTCGTCAGACATCCTACAGCTCATTCCCCCGTCGGTAGCTCCCCAAGGAAACTACCCCGGGAACCTAGACCCTTTTCTTGTTCTCCGCTGCGAGAACAGGGCCTATGCACCCTTCCCTCCGTCAGGCGTGCTCTCCTCCTGGAGTACCCTTAGAGAGCCTGTCGGCCCCGAGTTAGCTACACCCAGGCCCACCTCTCAGAGCTCTCCTAGGTCTCCCTGCAGCACCTTGGGAGACCGTCCAGGGACCCTCATGATCCCTGGAGGGCCTGCACCACCCCTTCTGAAGCGCAGGGTCCCTTCACTTAAGATAGGCCCCACCTGCCTTCAGGGCGGTACTACCTCCATCAGCCAGGGACCCTCAAGATCCCGGCTGGGCCTGCACCACCCTCCTCTGAAACACAGGGTATCTTCACTTAAGATGGGCCCCACCTGTGTTCAGGGTGGTACTACCTTGCAGAAGTCCACCTCCTGCCTCGAGCTATGGGAACACCCCCATGTTCCTGATCCTGGTGTCCAACCCCCACCGGACCTACCTGACTGCTCACTGGCTGGGCATCGCCCCAGCCACCACTTCAGGTTCACAACGCAAGCTTCAGGATGACATCCTGTTGCTTCCCTGGGTAACCACCTACCCGACCCTGACACCTCAGGGTCCACCACTAACCCTTCACCTGGAATCTAGGGAGCACATCACCCCCACTCAGATCTCCACTGGGTCAGTTACCTAGCCACCTAGTGTACCTAGGGGCTACCACTACACATCCTGCTCGAGAACTACCCTCCTTTGGGGCCACCCACTACCATGGGCCACCCCTGGGTTGCTCACCTTCCCCACCAGATAACCTGGGGGACCTGCTGGACATACAACTCTACCGCACCCTCCTCCCACCGTGGGAAAAGTTTCTTGGGGTCCCCCACCATGGGAACCCCTGGGATGTTACTACCCGGGGTTAAGAAACCTCCTGCCCCACCCATCCAGTGGTTTTGGCCTGCGCCAATGGCAAGAAAACTTTCAGCAGGGGAAAGATATCTGGGGCGCCTTCTGTGGAAACCCTCCCTGCCCTTAAAAAGTGTGGGAATCTCACAGGACCCCCTACCTCTCCTGTACTCCCAAAGTCCAATCCACCCCTACACCCCTATCTGTGATGTAGGTATCAGTTGCTGTCCCTATCTCTTGAAAAGACACCCTCCTCATGCAGGTGTAGTGCATGTAGTGTTAGGGTTCAAAGGTGTACAATATGGCTTAGAACACTTGTATGCAATCATTTCCTGGAAAGCACCATCCCGCTACCACATGATAATCAACATAACTCAGTCACATCAATACAGTTTATATTTAAACCATAATATCTTCACATGAAATATTTGCGCGCGGGGCTTTCCTTTCCCATACTTTTAGTTTACATAACCAAAACTTTGAACCCTTCTCAGAGGCTTGTGCTCTTCCATTTGCTCATTACTGCATAGGTAATGTGTGGCAAAACTGGACTTATCAAATGCTACAAATGCGTACCAGAATGGGATACTATGTTTCCTGCCGCTAGACACCAACGTTGGAAAACGAGGCAGTATCTGTGAGGCCTGCACAAATAACATGTCACATCTATCCTTCACTGGGAAGCAAACACCCTACTGTAGCGCTTGACTCTCAGAGGGTAGCGTTGCAGAGCAGTCTAAGGCTTACTCAAGGGAGGTGGTGTAGGCTAGTAATCGCCATTTACCAGTATGCAGAAATAGCACTCAATAATTGATTGTCCAGTCTGTCCTTTGCTTTATAAAAGTAAGAGTACATTTATTAAACACACACACTACTCAATACTATGCACCAATTTACAAATATACATAAGCTGTTGGAATTACTTTGTGACATTGCATAACATCTCCACCCCTCCCGCAGGAGGGGTGGGGTCTAGTACCACCACTCCCATGTATGCACATCATCTTGCCCCCTAATGCAGTGGGTTGACACAACCTGGAGCGAGGGCCTTACCAACTGGCACCATCCCAGTGGCGACCCACCCCATCATCTCAACAAGCATTAAAAATAGGTACACCTGCCCTGGGGACACATAACCCTGACTGAGCATCTTATACTGACCATACAGTATGCACCTCTACATCTTAGTGGCTCACAGTCTGGGTTGTTCTTCCCCTAACGCAGTAGCAAGAATACATGTTTATGCATCACTTTAAATGAGGTACTTATCATCACTGATAACAGTTGTACAGCATTGCAATCACAGCCCCTAAAAGGCATCACAGTTCTAATCCTAGGATTAAGCATATATAGCCTGACACCCTAGCAGGAATGTCCAGCAACATAACCCCACTTTGCTTATGAATTCACAGTACACATGTGACTTACAGTCCCACCATAGAAATAACGTTGGTAAATGCACTTCTCGTGCAATTGCACTTCTTCACCCCCAGGGGATGCCCTTCTCCAGACATCCCCAGCACAGCCTTCCACACATTGAGGCAATCCTTAAGGCACCCCCCAGCTGTAGAACAAAAGTTCCAGCCCGGGTGAAAGTTTATTGCTGACTAAGCCCTTGAGGGGTTACTTCTATCGAGTCCCCCAGAGAATGAGGGTGGGAATTATTATCTTCATGCTGGGGGAGTCTGCGTTGCTCCTGCAGCTCCCCCGGCACCTCATTCAGCAAATGGGGGTGTCCCCCCCCCTCTGGGGGCCACCCGGCACCAAAACCAGTAGCTTTCCCCATGCCTCGCAAGGCATTATGGGGCGCTTCAAGTTCAGCCCATGCATATTATAGCAGCGGCTCTCCCGCTGCTCCGGGGAGAGCCGTGCTGCCCCCGGCGGCCTCACGCCGCGTCTCTAGGCTTCGGTGGAGGGCCTGGTCCCACCCGGACCCCCAGGTGAGTGAGGCAGCTTGGGGAACCCACCCCTGGCTGCTCCAGCTCCTCTTTTGTGTTGGAGAGCCGCTCGTGGACCCCACCCCCGGCGGCTCCCCGACTGGCCAGCACCCTCGTGTGCTGCAGCGGGAGCCGGCACTCCTGTTCTGGTCTGCCCGCTCCGGTGGGCAGAAGCGAGGCCGCCTCCGGCCTGGCGGGTCTTCAGGGGAGTGCGACGGCACTCCCCCCGCCATGCCGCGAGGTAGTGCGGCGGCACTCCCCCTCCTTTGCCTTCAAGTCGGGGCCCGGGGATGTGGTCCCGGGCCCAGGCCAATTCTTCACGGGGAGCGCGATGGCGCTCCCTGACTTAGCTTCTCGTGTCGGGGCCCGGAGTTGGGGTTCCGGGCCCCCGAAGAGTCTTCACGGGTAGCGCGACGGCGCTCCCCACCTTATCTTCCCTCGCGAGGGGGGTTGCGTGACGGCACGCCCCCCTCCTCGCTGCCACCATCATCGGGGCCCAGAGTTGGGATCCCGGGCCCCAGGGAACCTTCGCGGGGGGGCGCGACAGCGCTCCCCGGCGTCCATCGTTGTCGGGGGCCAGGGTGGGCTCATGGCCCCCCTGTTGGGGCTCCCCGACTTGACTTCTTCTGGGGGCAGCCCCCGGGACCTAACCCACCCCGGGGGCACATCTAAAACTGGCGGCGGAGCCACACGCGCTTAGTCGACGGTCCCAGTAGAGGTCAAAGGTCGCCTACCTTCTGGGGGGCATATCTCAGCCCCCAGGGTACCGATCTGCACCATTGTCACCTCTTCTTGCTCCTGGAGGCGCTCCCCAGCCACTGGGAGCACTTTCTTTCGTCCTCTTGGTCTCCAGGAGGGTAGATTCAGCAGGGAGCAGTCTTCACTGGCTTCCTGCGCCAGGCTTTTGCCTGGCTCTCTTCCCTGGGCCTCTCTTCTCCTTGCACAGAGGCCCAGGCTTCTGCTCACTGGTCCTGGTCTTCCCTTGTGGCGCAAGTCAGGGTCCTGGGCCAGTCTGGAGGTTCTTCCTTCCAGCTGCCCATGGCCCAGGCTCCAGCACCAGTCTTCCTCAGCAGGCCACACCACAGAGAGAGCTTCTCTTCCTGTGCAAGCTCTTTTAAGAGAATTTGGAGGGGGGCTGGCAGGAAGTCTCTGCTTGCCCTATCAAGCAGTGATACATCACCTCTCTGCCCCTGCTCCCTCCTTCCTGCCCAGGCCTCTGGGTAGTTTCAAGATGGCGTCGTCCAGGGGTCTCATGCCACATGGTCTCTGAAAGCCCTTTCTGCCTTCTCTCCAGAGCAGCTTGGTGCCTGTACCAGGTGACAGCTGCTGATGGATTAACCTGTAGCTCCACCCATCTTCTCTTCTTTGAGAGGAGGCCTTCGCCCTTGGAATGCTTGTCATGCAGGGCTAGGCCTCGGATGCTACAGCTTGGAGAGGAAGGTCATTAATCCAGCCTGGCAGGGTCAGCCCCAGCCAGGCTCTGGTTATGAGCTGACTCAGAGGAATATGACATTTCTGGATGACCCAAAAGCTGTACAGATATGACTTTGGACTCTGCAGAATACTTCTTCTCACCTAATTTACAGTGGACTTTAGTGCGTGTCTGGAATTTGTAGGCCCTAGGGAAGTGAAACTATCCCAAATGGTCTCCATCCTCATAGGGGAATAATGACGTGGTCTTTCAGTGAAAACAGTAAAACCTATTCCATGTCACCACCCAGCTCTGCATAATTCCTGCCACACCATTCAATCTGTAGCTGCTCCTGGGCTGCGCACGCCAGGAATCTCCCCTGCGCAGCCCTTACACTTGTGCACATGCATGTACACACGTGTCTGCATGTACCCAGTCCGGTGCTCCTTACTCCGGCTGCAGCGCAGCGGCCTACTCTAACCAGGGGGACACCTGTAAAATACACATGCAGTCCCTTTCATCATGAGTTCACTGTGGGTGAGTCCCAACTTATGAGGCTCTCCCACAGTAAAAGCTCAACAATTATGTGTTCAAAAAGCGAAAAATCCGGGAAGCTCAGATGGTCAGAACCACCTTCTAACACACGCCGCGCCCAGCTGATTCCTACAGGTAAGAAATAGCCACTCTACATGGTACTCTTCCCGTAGTCAGCGATAACTAGTTATAAGGGTTCTGACCAGACCCCACTTACTCACCAGTTATCCACTCAGACCACCTACTCCTCCCATCCATGAGAACTCCACCCATTACAGGGATCCCAGACTACCCTCAGAACCCTCCGGGCTCTAGGTTAGGTACCTCTAGGTCACTCACGGACTACATGGACTCAGCCTAACTAGGCCCACCTTTGCCCTTGGTCACGCAACACTATGCCTACCACGTCTCTGGACAAGGGTACAGTGCCTCAGCACCGATGCGGTCTTCTGGGATAGGCCCACATCCCATCCCCTGGGTCACTAGCTGGTCTCCCTTCTGGAGATTGTTCCAACCAGTACCCTCTCTCCTTTTGGTCCTTGCACCCCAAAGATGCAACCTCTCTGGACCCTCAGCCTGCCGCTGGGGTCATTCAGCTGCCACCACCCTTTTGGGATGACTGTCTTCCCTAAAGAAAGCACAGCCACTCGTACGTTCCCCTCACAGAAAAGCACCTCCGGCCACTGGCCTGGCTCCCTGATAGGACCTCAGACCGGCCTCACTACCACACTGGCAGTGCCAGGGAGGAACACTGAGGGTGCCTCGTCAGACATCCTACAGCTCATTCCCCCCGTCGGTAGCTCCCCAAGGAAACTACCCCGGGAACCTAGACCCTTTTCTTGTTCTCCGCTGCGAGAACAGGGCCTATGCACCCTTCCCTCCGTCAGGCGTGCTCTCCTCCTGGAGTACCCTTAGAGAGCCTGTCGGCCCCGAGTTAGCTACACCCAGGCCCACCTCTCAGAGCTCTCCTAGGTCTCCCTGCAGCACCTTGGGAGACCGTCCAGGGACCCTCATGATCCCTGGAGGGCCTGCACCACCCCCTTCTGAAGCGCAGGGTCCCTTCACTTAAGATAGGCCCCACCTGCCTTCAGGGCGGTACTACCTCCATCAGCCAGGGACCCTCAAGATCCCGGCTGGGCCTGCACCACCCTCCTCTGAAACACAGGGTATCTTCACTTAAGATGGGCCCCACCTGTGTTCAGGGTGGTACTACCTTGCAGAAGTCCACCTCCTGCCTCGAGCTATGGGAACACCCCCATGTTCCTGATCCTGGTGTCCAACCCCCACCGGACCTACCTGACTGCTCACTGGCTGGGCATCGCCCCAGCCACCACTTCAGGTTCACAACGCAAGCTTCAGGATGACATCCTGTTGCTTCCCTGGGTAACCACCTACCCGACCCTGACACCTCAGGGTCCACCACTAACCCTTCACCTGGAATCTAGGGAGCACATCACCCCCACTCAGATCTCCACTGGGTCAGTTACCTAGCCACCTAGTGTACCTAGGGGCTACCACTACACATCCTGCTCGAGAACTACCCTCCTTTGGGGCCACCCACTACCATGGGCCACCCCTGGGTTGCTCACCTTCCCCACCAGATAACCTGGGGGACCTGCTGGACATACAACTCTACCGCACCCTCCTCCCACCGTGGGAAAAGTTTCTTGGGGTCCCCCACCATGGGAACCCCTGGGATGTTACTACCCGGGGTTAAGAAACCTCCTGCCCCACCCATCCAGTGGTTTTGGCCTGCGCCAATGGCAAGAAAACTTTCAGCAGGGGAAAGATATCTGGGGCGCCTTCTGTGGAAACCCTCCCTGCCCTTAAAAAGTGTGGGAATCTCACAGGACCCCCTACCTCTCCTGTACTCCCAAAGTCCAATCCACCCCTACACCCCTATCTGTGATGTAGGTATCAGTTGCTGTCCCTATCTCTTGAAAAGACACCCTCCTCATGCAGGTGTAGTGCATGTAGTGTTAGGGTTCAAAGGTGTACAATATGGCTTAGAACACTTGTATGCAATCATTTCCTGGAAAGCACCATCCCGCTACCACATGATAATCAACATAACTCAGTCACATCAATACAGTTTATATTTAAACCATAATATCTTCACATGAAATATTTGCGCGCGGGGCTTTCCTTTCCCATACTTTTAGTTTACATAACCAAAACTTTGAACCCTTCTCAGAGGCTTGTGCTCTTCCATTTGCTCATTACTGCATAGGTAATGTGTGGCAAAACTGGACTTATCAAATGCTACAAATGCGTACCAGAATGGGATACTATGTTTCCTGCCGCTAGACACCAACGTTGGAAAACGAGGCAGTATCTGTGAGGCCTGCACAAATAACATGTCACATCTATCCTTCACTGGGAAGCAAACACCCTACTGTAGCGCTTGACTCTCAGAGGGTAGCGTTGCAGAGCAGTCTAAGGCTTACTCAAGGGAGGTGGTGTAGGCTAGTAATCGCCATTTACCAGTATGCAGAAATAGCACTCAATAATTGATTGTCCAGTCTGTCCTTTGCTTTATAAAAGTAAGAGTACATTTATTAAACACACACACTACTCAATACTATGCACCAATTTACAAATATACATAAGCTGTTGGAATTACTTTGTGACATTGCATAACATCTCCACCCCTCCCGCAGGAGGGGTGGGGTCTAGTACCACCACTCCCATGTATGCACATCATCTTGCCCCCTAATGCAGTGGGTTGACACAACCTGGAGCGAGGGCCTTACCAACTGGCACCATCCCAGTGGCGACCCACCCCATCATCTCAACAAGCATTAAAAATAGGTACACCTGCCCTGGGGACACATAACCCTGACTGAGCATCTTATACTGACCATACAGTATGCACCTCTACATCTTAGTGGCTCACAGTCTGGGTTGTTCTTCCCCTAACGCAGTAGCAAGAATACATGTTTATGCATCACTTTAAATGAGGTACTTATCATCACTGATAACAGTTGTACAGCATTGCAATCACAGCCCCTAAAAGGCATCACAGTTCTAATCCTAGGATTAAGCATATATAGCCTGACACCCTAGCAGGAATGTCCAGCAACATAACCCCACTTTGCTTATGAATTCACAGTACACATGTGACTTACAGTCCCACCATAGAAATAACGTTGGTAAATGCACTTCTCGTGCAATTGCACTTCTTCACCCCCAGGGGATGCCCTTCTCCAGACATCCCCAGCACAGCCTTCCACACATTGAGGCAATCCTTAAGGCACCCCCAGCTGTAGAACAAAAGTTCCAGCCCGGGTGAAAGTTTATTGCTGACTAAGCCCTTGAGGGGTTACTTCTATCGAGTCCCCAGAGAATGAGGGTGGGAATTATTATCTTCATGCTGGGGAGTCTGCGTTGCTCCTGCAGCTCCCCCGGCACCTCATTCAGCAAATGGGGGTGTCCCCCCCCCTCTGGGGGCCACCCGGCACCAAAACCAGTAGCTTTCCCCATGCCTCGCAAGGCATTATGGGGCGCTTCAAGTTCAGCCCATGCATATTATAGCAGCGGCTCTCCCGCTGCTCCGGGGAGAGCCGTGCTGCCCCCGGCGGCCTCACGCCGCGTCTCTAGGCTTCGGTGGAGGGCCTGGTCCCACCCGGACCCCCAGGTGAGTGAGGCAGCTTGGGGAACCCACCCCTGGCTGCTCCAGCTCCTCTTTTGTGTTGGAGAGCCGCTCGTGGACCCCACCCCCGGCGGCTCCCCGACTGGCCAGCACCCTCGTGTGCTGCAGCGGGAGCCGGCACTCCTGTTCTGGTCTGCCCGCTCCGGTGGGCAGAAGCGAGGCCGCCTCCGGCCTGGCGGGTCTTCAGGGGAGTGCGACGGCACTCCCCCCGCCATGCCGCGAGGTAGTGCGGCGGCACTCCCCCTCCTTTGCCTTCAAGTCGGGGCCCGGGGATGTGGTCCCGGGCCCAGGCCAATTCTTCACGGGGAGCGCGATGGCGCTCCCTGACTTAGCTTCTCGTGTCGGGGCCCGGAGTTGGGGTTCCGGGCCCCCGAAGAGTCTTCACGGGTAGCGCGACGGCGCTCCCCACCTTATCTTCCCTCGCGAGGGGTTGCGTGACGGCACGCCCCTCCTCGCTGCCACCATCATCGGGGCCCAGAGTTGGGATCCCGGGCCCCAGGGAACCTTCGCGGGGCGCGACAGCGCTCCCGGCGTCCATCGTTGTCGGGGGCCAGGGTGGGCTCATGGCCCCCCTGTTGGGGCTCCCCGACTTGACTTCTTCTGGGGGCAGCCCCCGGGACCTAACCCACCCCGGGGGCACATCTAAAACTGGCGGCGGAGCCACACGCGCTTAGTCGACGGTCCCAGTAGAGGTCAAAGGTCGCCTACCTTCTGGGGGGCATATCTCAGCCCCCAGGGTACCGATCTGCACCATTGTCACCTCTTCTTGCTCCTGGAGGCGCTCCCCAGCCACTGGGAGCACTTTCTTTCGTCCTCTTGGTCTCCAGGAGGGTAGATTCAGCAGGGAGCAGTCTTCACTGGCTTCCTGCGCCAGGCTTTTGCCTGGCTCTCTTCCTGGGCCTCTCTTCTCCTTGCACAGAGGCCCAGGCTTCTGCTCACTGGTCCTGGTCTTCCCTTGTGGCGCAAGTCAGGGTCCTGGGCCAGTCTGGAGGTTCTTCCTTCCAGCTGCCCATGGCCCAGGCTCCAGCACCAGTCTTCCTCAGCAGGCCACACCACAGAGAAGCTTCTCTTCCTGTGCAAGCTCTTTTAAGAGAATTTGGAGGGGGCTGGCAGGAAGTCTCTGCTTGCCCTATCAAGCAGTGATACATCACCTCTCTGCCCCTGCTCCCTCCTTCCTGCCCAGGCCTCTGGGTAGTTTCAAGATGGCGTCGTCCAGGGGTCTCATGCCACATGGTCTCTGAAAGCCCTTTCTGCCTTCTCTCCAGAGCAGCTTGGTGCCTGTACCAGGTGACAGCTGCTGATGGATTAACCTGTAGCTCCACCCATCTTCTCTTCTTTGAGAGGAGGCCTTCGCCCTTGGAATGCTTGTCATGCAGGGCTAGGCCTCGGATGCTACAGCTTGGAGAGGAAGGTCATTAATCCAGCCTGGCAGGGTCAGCCCCAGCCAGGCTCTGGTTATGAGCTGACTCAGAGGAATATGACATTTCTGGATGACCCAAAAGCTGTACAGATATGACTTTGGACTCTGCAGAATACTTCTTCTCACCTAATTTACAGTGGACTTTAGTGCGTGTCTGGAATTTGTAGGCCCTAGGGAAGTGAAACTATCCCAAATGGTCTCCATCCTCATAGGGGAATAATGACGTGGTCTTTCAGTGAAAACAGTAAAACCTATTCCATGTCACCACCCAGCTCTGCATAATTCCTGCCACACCATTCAATCTGTAGCTGCTCCTGGGCTGCGCACGCCAGGAATCTCCCCTGCGCAGCCCTTACACTTGTGCACATGCATGTACACACGTGTCTGCATGTACCCAGTCCGGTGCTCCTTACTCCGGCTGCAGCGCAGCGGCCTACTCTAACCAGGGGGACACCTGTAAAATACACATGCAGTCCCTTTCATCATGAGTTCACTGTGGGTGAGTCCCAACTTATGAGGCTCTCCCACAGTAAAAGCTCAACAATTATGTGTTCAAAAAGCGAAAAATCCGGGAAGCTCAGATGGTCAGAACCACCTTCTAACACACGCCGCGCCCAGCTGATTCCTACAGGTAAGAAATAGCCACTCTACATGGTACTCTTCCCGTAGTCAGCGATAACTAGTTATAAGGGGTTCTGACCAGACCCCACTTACTCACCAGTTATCCACTCAGACCACCTACTCCTCCCATCCATGAGAACTCCACCCATTACAGGGATCCCAGACTACCCTCAGAACCCTCCGGGCTCTAGGTTAGGTACCTCTAGGTCACTCACGGACTACATGGACTCAGCCTAACTAGGCCCACCTTTGCCCTTGGTCACGCAACACTATGCCTACCACGTCTCTGGACAAGGGTACAGTGCCTCAGCACCGATGCGGTCTTCTGGGATAGGCCCACATCCCATCCCCTGGGTCACTAGCTGGTCTCCCTTCTGGAGATTGTTCCAACCAGTACCCTCTCTCCTTTTGGTCCCTGCACCCCAAAGATGCAACCTCTCTGGACCCTCAGCCTGCCGCTGGGGTCATTCAGCTGCCACCACCCTTTTGGGATGACTGTCTTCCCTAAAGAAAGCACAGCCACTCGTACTTTCCCCTCACAGAAAAGCACCTCCGGCCACTGGCCTGGCTCCCTGATAGGACCTCAGACCGGCCTCACTACCACACTGGCAGTGCCAGGGAAGAACACTGAGGGTGCCTCGTCAGACATCCTACAGCTCATTCCCCCCGTCGGTAGCTCCCCAAGGAAACTACCCCGGGAACCTAGACCCCTTTCTTGTTCTCCGCTGCGAGAACAGGGCCTATGCACTCTTCCCTCCGAGAGGCGCGCTCTCCTCCTGGAGTACCCTTAGAGAGCCCGTGGGCCCCGAGTTAGCTACACCCAGGCCCACCTCTCAGAGCTCTCCTAGGTCTCCCTGCAGCACCTTGGGAGACCGTCCAGGGACCCTCATGATCCCTGGAGGGCCTGCACCACCCTCCTCTGAAGCACAGGGTCCCTTCACTTAAGATGTGCCCCACCTGCCTTCAGGGCGGTACTACCTCCATCAGCCAGGGACCCTCAAGTTCCCGGCTGGGCCTGCACCACCCTCCTCTGAAACACAGGGTCCCTTCACTTAAGATGGGCCCCACCTGTGTTCAGGGTGGTACTACCTTGCAGAAGTCCACCTCCTGCCTCGAGCTAGGGGAACACCCCCATGTTCCTGATCCTGGGGTCCAACTCCCACCGGACCTACCTGACTGCTCACTGGCTGGGCATCGCCCCAGCCACCACTTCAGGTTCACAATGCAAGCTTCAGGATGACATCCTGTTGCTTCCCTGGGTAACCACCTACCCGACCCTGACACCTCAGTGTCCACCACTAACCCTTCACCTGGAATCTAGGGAGCACATCACCCCCACTCAGATCTCCACTGGGTCAGTTACCTAGCCACCTAGTGTACCTAGGGGCTACCACTACACATCCTGCTCGAGAACAATCCTCCTTTGGGGCCACCCACTACCATGGGCCACCCCTGGGTTGCTCACCTTCCCCACCAGATAACCTGGGGGACCTGCTGGACATACAACTCTACCGCACCCTCCTCCCACCGTGGGAAAAGTTTCTTGGGGTCCCCCACCATGGGAACCCCTGTGATGTTACTACCCGGGGTTAAGAAACCTCCTGCCCCAGCCATCCAGTGGTTTTGGCCTGCGCCAATGGCAAGAAAACTTTCAGCAGGGGAAAGATATCTGGGGCGCCTTCTGTGGAAACCCTCCCTGCCCTTAAAAAGCGTGGAAATCTCCAATGACCCCCTACCTCTCCTGTACTCCCAAAGTCCAATCCACCCCTACACCCCTATCTGTGATGTAGGTATCAGTTGCTGTCCCTATCTCTTGAAAAGACACCCTCCTCATGCAGGTGTAGTGCGTGTAGTGTTAGGGTTCAAAGGTGTACAATATGGCTTAGAACACTTGTATGCAATCATTTCCTGGAAAGCACCATCCCGCTACCACATGATAATCAACATAACTCAGTCACATCAATACAGTTTACATTTAAACCATAATATCTTCACATGAAATATATGCGCGCGGGGCTTTCCTTTCCCATACTTTTAGTTCACATAACCAAAACTTTGAACCCTTCTCAGAGCCTTGTGCTCTTCCATTTGCTCATTACTGCATAGGTAATGTATGGCAAAACTGGACTTATCAAATGCTATAAATGCGTACCAGAATGGGATACTATGTTTCCTACCGCTAGACACCAACGTTGGAAAACGAGGCAGTATCTGTGAGGCCTGCACAAATAACATGTCACATCTATCCTTCACTGGGAACCAAACACCCTATTGTAGCGCTTGACTCTCAGAGGGTAGCGTTGCAGAGCAGTCTAAGCCTTACTCAAGGGAGGTGGTGTAGGCTAGTAATCGCCATTTACCAGTATGCAGAAATAGCACTCAATAATTGATTGTCCAGTCTGTACTTTGCTTTATAAAAGTAAGAGTACATTTATTAAACACACACACTACTCAATACTATGCACCAATTTACAAATATACATAAGCTGTTGGAATTACTTTGTGACATTGCATAACATCTCCACCCCTCCCGCAGGGGTCTAGTACCACCACTCCCATGTATGCACATCATCTTGCCCCCTAATGCAGTGGGTTGACACAACCTGGAGCGAGGGCCTTACCAACTGGCACCATCCCAGTGGCGACCCACCCCATCATCTCAACAAGCATTAAAAATAGGTACATCTGCCCTGGGGACACATAACCCTGACTGAGCATCTTATACTGACCATACAGTATGCACCTCTACATCTTAGTGGCTCACAGTCTGGGTTGTTCTTCCCCTAACGCAGTAGCAAGAATACATGTTTGTGCATCACTTTAAATGAGGTACTTATCATCACTGATAACAGTTGTACAGCATTGCAATCACAGCCCCTAAAAGGCATCACAGTTCTAATCATAGGATTAAGCATATATAGCCTGACACCCTAGCAGGAATGTTCAGCAACATAACCCCACTTTGCTTATGAATTCACAGTACACATGTGACTTACATTCCCACCATAGAAATAACGTTGGTAAATGCACTTCTCGTGCAATTGCACTTCTTCACCCCCAGGGGATGCCCTTCTCCAGACATCCCCAGCACAGCCTTCCACACATTGAGTCAATCCTTAAGGCACCCCCAGCTGTAGAACAAAAGTTCCAGCCCGGGTGAAAGTTAATTGCTGACTAAGCCTTTGAGGGGTTACTTCTATCGAGTCCCCCAGAGAATGAGGGTGGGAATTATTATCTTCATGCTGGGGGAGTCTGCGTTGCTCCTGCAGCTCCCCCGGCACCTCATTCAGCAAATGGGGGTGTGTCCCCCTCCTCTGGGGGCCACCCGGCGCCAAAACCAGTAGCTTTCCCCATGCCTCGCAAGGCATTATGGGGCGCTTCAAGTTCAGCCCATGCATATTATAGCAGCTGCTCTCCCGCTGCTCTGAGGAGAGCCGCGATGCCCCCGGCGGCCTCACGCCACGTCTCCAGGCTTCGGTGGGGGGCTCGGTCCCACCCAGACCCCCAGGTGAGTGAGGCAGCTCGGGCAGCCCACCCCCGGCTGCTCTGGCTGCTCTTCCGTGTTGGAGAGCCACTCGGGGACCCCACCCCCGGCGGCTCCCCGACTGGCCAGCACCCTCGCGTGCTGCCGCGGGAGCCGGCACTCCTGTTCTGGTCTGCCCGCTCCTGCGGGCAGACGCGAGGCCGCCTCCGGCCTGGCGGGTCTTCGGGGGAGTGCAACGGCACTTCCTCCGCTATGCCGCGGGGGAGTGCGACGGCACTCCCCGCTCCTCTGCCTTCAACTCGGGGCCCAGGGATGGGGTGCCGGGCCCCAGGCCAATTCTTCACGGGGAGCGCGACGGTGCTCCCTGACTTAGCTTCTCGCGTCGGGGCCCGGAGTTGGGGTCCCGGGCCCCTGAAGAGTCTTCACGGGGAGCGCAACGGCGCTCCCCAGCTTATCTTCCCTCGCGAGGGGGGTTGCGCGACAGAGCGCCCCCCCCTCCTCTCTGCCACCATCATCGGGGCCCGGAGTTGGGATCCCGGGCCCCAGGGAAGCTTCGTGGGGGTGCGACGGCGCTCCCTGGCGTCCATCGTCGTTGGGGGCCAGGGTGGGCTCCTGGCCCCCCTGTTGGGGCTCTTCACGGGGAGCGCGACGGCACTCCCCGACTTTACTTCTTGTGGGGGCAGCCCCCGGGACCTGACCCACCCCGGGGGCACATCTAAGACCGGCGGCGGAGCCCCATGCGCTTCGTCGTCGGTCCCAGTTGAGGTCCAAGGTCGCCTACCTTCTGGGGGGCATATCTCAGCCCCCAGGGTACCGATCTGCACCATTGTCACCTCTTCTTGCTCCTGGTGGTGCTCCCCAGCCACTGGGAGCACTTTCTTTTGCCCTCTTGGTCTCCAGGAGGGTGAATTCAGCAGGGAGCGGTCTTCACTGGCTCCCTGCGCCAGCCTTTCGCCTGGCTCTCTTCCTGTTCCTCTCTTCTTCTTGCGCAGAGGCCCAGGCTTCTGCTCACTGGTCCTGGTCTTCCCTTGTGGCGCACGTCAGGGCCCTGGGCCAGTCTGGAGGTTCTTCCTTCCAGCTGCCCATGGCGCCAGGTTGCAGCACCAGTCTTCCTCAGCAGAACACACCCCAGAGAGAGCTTCTCTTCCTGTGCAAGCTCTTTTAAGAGAATTTGGAGGGGGCTGGCAGGAAGTCTCTGCTTGCCCTATCAAGCAGTGACACATCACCTCTCTGCCCCTGCTCCCTCCTTCCTGCCCAGACCTCTGCGTCGGTTCAAGATGGCGTCGTCCAGGGGCATCATGCCACATGGTCTTTGAAAGCCCCTTCCCCCCTTTCTGCCTTCTCTCCAGAGCAGCTTGGTGCCTGCACCAGGGGACAGCTGCTGATGGATTAACCTGTAGCTCCACCCATTTTCTCTTCTTGGAGAGGAGGCCTTCGCCCTTGGAATGCTTGACGTGCAGGGCTAGGCCTCGGATGCTACAGCTTGGGGAGGAAGGTCATTAATCCAGCCTGGCAGGGTCAGCCCCAGCCAGGCTCTGGTTATGAGCTGAGTCAGAGGAATATGACATTTCTGGATGACCCAAAAGCAGTACAGATATGACTTTGGACTCTGCAGAATACTTCTTCTCACCTAAGTTACAGTGGACTTTAGTGCGTGTCTGGAATTTGTAGGCCCTAGGGAAGTGAAACTATCCCAAATGGTCCCCAACCTCATAGGGGAATAATGACGTGGTCTGTCAGTGAAAACAGTAAAGCACACTGACTTTCCCTTACATATTTCTTCCCATTATATAAAGCCTATTCCATGTCACCACCCAGCTCTGCATAATTCCTGCCACACCATTCAATTTGTAGCTGTTCCTGGGCTGCGCACGCCAGGAATCTCCCCTGCGCAGCCCTTACACTTGTGCACATGCATGTACACACGTGTCTGCATGTAACCAGTCCGGTGCTCCTTACTCCGGCTGCAGCGCAGCGGCCTTCTCTAACCAGGGGGACACCGGTAAAATACACATGCAGTCCCTTTCATCATGAGTTCACTGTGGATGAGTCCCAACTTCTGAGGCTCTCCCACAGTAAAAGCTCAACAATTTGGTGTTCAAAAAGCAAAATATCCGGGCGGCTCAGATGGTCAGAACCATTTTCTAACACTTTCCTTCTGGACTCCAAATTTTTCTTCCTCTGGAAGTTACGGATGAGAACGAAGTACCCAGGCTGGATACTGTGGCCCGGACCCTCTGGCTTACGATATAAGGAGTCTTGCACATGTTGGTGAATAGAACGCAAACTTTCCATCAATTGCCCAAGGTAATCAAGCATTACAGGATATTCAATATCCTAAACTTTTCTCAGCCTAGGGACCCCCCAGACATTTGCTGGGCGTCCAGAGACAATTTCATAAGGTGATAAGCCAGTTCGAGAATGTGCTGCAGTTCTAGTGGACAAAAGGGCCAGAGGAAGAGCATCTGACCATTGCAACCCTGTTGTCTACTGAATTTTTTCCAATTTCAGTTTCAGTGTTCCATTATACTTCTCGACCAACACCGCTGACTGCGGGTGATTGGTGGCATGGAATTTTTGTTTAATATGCAAGCCTTCACATATCAGCTTAATCACTTTCTCATTAAAATGAGAGCAATTGTCACTCCAAATAACTCTGGGCATCCCGAAACGCGGGAAAAACTCTTTAATAAGTACCTTTGCTGTTGTAATAGCCATATTGTCTTTAGTAGGGTAAGCCTCCACCCATTTACTGAATGCACATAGAACCACTAGAACATACTTGAGATTGTTACAACGTTCTAGCTCAATGAAATCCATTTGAAGGACTTCAAAGGGGAATGTAGATGGTGCAAAGTTACTGGATGGTGTGGGGGGTACCTTTCCCAAGATTGTGTATCAAACAAATCATGCAATTATTCACTAAGTGTGCAGCTGTTTTGGAAATATTATCATTACACCAAACTGGGGCCAATAGTTTACAAATACCTTTTGCACTGCTTTGAGCTTGTCCATGAGCCATAGTAATCACAGGGAGTACGTATGCATCAGGTAACATCCATTTCTGCTTTCCTGACAAATCAATCCAACATCCTTCTTCATCTAAACATGCTGTACTCTCTTGCCACACAGCTAATTCTTCTATCGTGGCCTCACTTTGTATCTCTTTCACACTCTCAACTGTGTTTTCAAACATAGTGTTATCTGGAATCCATCTAGCTGGACCTGCAACAAACATTCTCTTCATCTTACTCTGAGCCGTCTCTGTGGCTGTCTGATCAGCGAACGCATTCCTTCTACCTACATCATCTGTCACTTTCTTGTGGGCACTACACTTCACAATAGCCATTTTCTTAGAACGTGTTAGTGCAGATATTAATCGTGATATCAAATGTCCATGTTGTATCTTAGAACCATGCGAGGTAAGAAACCCTCTCTCTGCCCACAGGCGCCCAAAGTTGTGCGCAACCCCAAATGCATACTGGCTGTCTGTGTAAGTATTGACAACTAACCCTTTGCTCAATTCACAAGCTCGTATAAGGGCAACAAGTTCTGCTGCCTGGGCAGATTGATAGGGGACTCGTGATGTCTATACCACTGTGCGCAATGTAGTGATAGCTTAAGCTGCAGTGGTGGTGCCATCTGATAATTTAAAACAAGAGCCATTGACATATAGTTCTCCTTGGGGATCAGATAAGGGAACATCAGTCAGGTCTACCCGTCCTTTCGTCTCTTCCTCTGTTCGGAAAATACAGTCATGTTTGTTGACTGCATCATTCTCGGAAGGGAGGGGTAGTAATGTGGCTGGATTCAGAGTGGCACATCTTTTGATTGTGATATGCTTAGCAAACAACTTCAATTCATTGCCGGTAAGATGTGCACTGGTGAGGTGCTGTGTCCTTGTTTTATTCAAAAGTGTGTCCCAGCATGGGGCACCATAACTGTGAGGTCAGTGTTGAGTACGAGCCCAGCCGATTGTCTGATGGAAGTAGCCACGGCCGCGACCGCTCGCAGGCAACTCGGGAGGGCCCTTGCGACAGGATCGAGCAAAGCAGAGAAATAAGCGCAAGGTCTCTGTCTATCGCCAGATTTTTGGGTCAAAACAGAGAGAGCACAGCCAGCCAGCTCGTGGACGTATAACACAAAAGGCTTGTTATAGTCAGGCGAGCCTAATACTGGAGCAGAGCAAAGCGCAGTTTTTAGGTCTTCAAAAGATTGCTAACAATCAGGCGTCCAAGGTAAAGGCTCATGGACGTCTTTTGTTGTTAATGCAAGCAGTGGTTTGATCAGTAAGGAATAGCTAGGGATCCACTATCGACAGTAGGAAGTGATGCCTATAAAAGCATGCATGTCCTTTTGAGTTTGTGGACAGGGCATTTTATTAATGGCACTGATGCGTTCTGGTGTTAACCTTCTACCCTCCTTCCACAGAAGGTGACCTAAATAGGTGACCTCCTGTCGACAGTACTGAAACTTCGAAAGTGAAACTTCATGACCATGGTGTGCCAGGTGTAACAATTTCAGCGTACTATCTTTGCAACCTTGTTCAGTATCAGAAGCAATTAACAAATCATCGACATACTGAACCAATGTATTGCCTGGAGAAAGTGAGAGTGAATCCAACTGACCTTTCAATGCTTGACTATAGATGCTAGGACTTTCAGTATAGCTTTTTTTTTTTTTTTTTTATGTCCTCATTTGCCCTTTTTACACCCTTCAACTTTCTATCGATGCCAAACTTGGGTTATCTAACCTCATTCGCTGTTACAGGGGTAAAAGGGTAGAGGCTCCCAAGACAGCTTCCACGCCACCTTTCAAAGAGACCTCCTCCTTCTTTCGACCACAGACCTTTCCCCATGTCCTTCTACTCACGCGAAGAAGGAACCAAAACACAGCAGAGGCAGGAAAAGGCTTAATCATAGGACCAGATTCCTCCAATTAGGGAATTTCCCTAGACACAAAGGGAGTCCAAAATTCATATTTCCTTTTCCCCTGATCCGAAATATCCAAATTAGCAACATACGTCATAGCTTTCAACCAATCCTCCAATATTGGAGGTGTCGGAGATACCCACAATTTACATATCTCCCTACGCGCTAAAAGCATAGCATAAAAAACCAATTTTGCACAGTCTTTAGTGACAGTATTTGGAGATTCAAAACTTCCAAAAATAATCGAGACAGCGCTTACCTTAAACTGCAGGTTTAAAACGCTAGCCAGACATTTACTTACGGCCTCCCAAAAAAGCTGTAGCTTCGGACAAAGTAGAAACATGTGTAGGTCATCTGCACTCTGACTGCCGCATTTAGGACACATCACCACTCTTCCTGACCCAAATTTAGAAAGCCTTTGTGGAGTCCAGTACGCCCTGTGCATAGTAAAAAGATGATTCCTCCTCAGATATGCGGGTTTAACTATTTTGTAAAGCATAGACATAGATACTTGCCATTGGTCCTCCAACTCGATCTCTGGCAAGCATCTTCCCCACAGATCCACCGGCAAGGTAAACACGCCATCCTCCATCTCCAAGATCATCCAGTACCATAGTGCAACTTCTTTTTTAAACAGTGCAGTAGAAAGCAGCTTTTCCTCAAATCCATTTGACTCTCCTAACGTTACACATGTTGACATGTACCAGCTTTGTATCTGGAGGAATTTAAACCTTGAAAGTGACGAGCCTACTGCCTGCTCACACTGGCTCCACGAGACCAACTGAACCTCCGACAGCAAGTGCTTCCATCTTAAAATACCCGCTTCTTTTAAAGGTACAGCCAATGAGTCTTTTGTCCATTCAGGAGAACCCAGTGCATCCCAAATCGGAGCCCAGTAACTAAAATATGGTATGTTTACAACCTTTCTAATTTTAAACCACATTTCCGCCATATCCCTTAGAATCTTGAGCCTGACCTTTTTGAAATATTTCGGATCAGAAAATGTATACATAAAACCCACACTGGCACCCTTTTCCTTTATCAGCATCACACTAAACATCCTACCTAACTCAGAATCTGTGGGGATGTCCAGTAACATTCTACCGTTTTTAAGTAAGAAAGCCCAGGAATAAAATAAAAAATCTGGAAGAGCTAAACCCCCTTTCACCAACCTCCTTCTCAGTTTGCGCCATGATATTCGCGGCCCTTTTGATGCCCAAATAAACAAACTTATATCGCTCTGTAACTTAACAAACCACTCCTTTCTAAAAGATAAGGGGATTGAATCAAACAAAAAGGTTAATTTTGGAAGCACGATCATCTTTACTAAGTTCACTCTGCCAAACAAAGTTAAAGGGAGGTGCATCCATCCCCGTATATTTGCACAAATCTCCCTTCTAACCCGATCAAAATTAACCTTAGTAAGATCTGCAATATTCTGAGTAATCCTAACTCCCAGATATCTCATTTCACTCTTAGTATCAATCCCAGTTACCCCCATGTTCCAACTCATCACTTCCGTCTTATCTTCATTAATAGCATACCCTGACACTTTACCAAACTCAATTGTAATTTCCCTCACCACCCTCAGGGTTTGCGGAAGATTTGCTGTAAAAATTAAAATATCATCTGCGTATAACCCAACCTTCTTTATCCAGCCATTAAATTCAAACGGCAATATACCACTACTACTCCTAATTTTCCTGGCCAATGGCTCAATGTAGAGGTCAAACAATAAAGGGGAAAGGGGGCACCCCTGCCTAGTGCCTCGCATGATCTTCACTGGCTGAGTCAAAGCCCCATTAACTAACACTCTAGCTTCTGGAGCAGCATAGATATTTTTTAAAAATCTACGGACATTGGGACCCAAGTTGAAATGTTTAGCCACCTTCTGCAAATAGGCCCAGTTAACACGGTCAAACGCTTTAGCTGCGTCTAAAGCTATAACTGCAAGGGGAAGACCATAAGCTGTTGCCATATCTATAGAGCCAATCAATGAATACGTCAGCTCTCTCAACGCTCTTCCTCTTATGAAACCCTTTTGGTCTTCATTCACCATCTGAGGCATATAACCATTTAGTCTTCCCGCCATAATTTTTGCAAACAACTTATAGTCTGCGTTTAGCAGGGAAATAGGCCTATACGAATCTACTTTTTTAGGGGATTTCCCAGGCTTTAGGATTAGTGTTATAATTGCATCCTTCCAAGATTCGGGCGGGGCAGAATCTGTCAAAAATATCGCATTGAAAATTTGCCTTAAAATAGGGATTATAATACCAGCCAAGGCTTTGTATACCTCAAGAGGGAGGCCATCTGGCCCTGGAGCCTTCCCCCGCTTACCACCGCTTATCACCTCTTCAAGCTCCTCCACCCTGATCTCCTCATTTAATACCTCCATCGCCTCTTCAGGAAGAGGTTCTATATGCTCCAACCATGGCGACACAACCTCCTCCTTTATAACCAAATCTTCTTTATATACTTTCCCAAAATGCCTAGAGAAAGCCAAGCTAATCCCTTGGCTATCACTCAACACTGCCCCCGTCTCTTCACATCTAATCTCTTTTATAAAGTTTCTAACTTGGTCGCTTTTCGCTTTCCATGCTAACAATTTGCTGCAACCTTCGCCGTACTCAAAATGTGCCAGCTGGCTAGTCTCCCACCTCTCTCTAACTCGATCACTTATAACTCCCGACAAGCCAGCCTTTAACTTCGTGATTTCGGCCACCTCCTTCTCCCCTTCCTCCAATCCTCCTAAGTTACTCAGAGCCCCTTCCAGCTTCCGAATCTGCTCTTCTAAATCCAAAACCTTTCTATAATAAATTCGCCTTTTGCTTGCCGCTAAAGCTCCTAGTCTTCCCCTTAAATATGCTTTATAAGCATCCCAAACCGTCCCGAGTGTGGCTGAACCCAAATTACTCTCAAAAAATTCTCTGGTCTCCTCCCTTAACATTTTGACAGCCTCATCCTCTAGTAGAATTGTGCGATCTAACGTCCACCTAGAACTTACACTACCTTCTCCTAACCTCAAGTGAAGGAGAATAGCTGAATGGTCTGACAGGTGTACGCCAATATGTTTAACTTCCACTACGGCGTCTTTTAAAACCCTGTCAATCAAAAAGAAATCAATTCGAGATTTATGTTTATACTTTTTATTATAATAAGTAAAACCAGATTGTGACCCAGCTCTACACCTCCAAATATCACACAAACCCCACTGAGCCATCAATATTCGAACCCTATCTGACATTTTAGGATTAAACGCCGCTCTACTATGGTGTGATCTGTCCAATTTATGGTCCAGAACGGTGTTGAAATCTCCTGCCATAATAATCTGATCCGGGAAACCTAAAAGTTCATTTACCAGCTCATCCAATGGACCTATTTCATCCTGATTCGGTCCGTAGTACCCCACCAGAGTATAATTCTGGCCAAAAACTTTTAACTTTGCTAACAGCCATCTTCCTGCAATATTTGAGACACTTCTTTCTACTGAGATATTTGTTCCTCGCCTAACTAATAATGCTACTCCCTTCGTAACCATTGTCTGCATCGTATAAACAGCATATGCAACCCACCTCTGAGATTGAAAGAACTTCCTACTTTCTTCTTCTGTGAGATGTGTCTCTAGCAGGATAATAACTTGGGCTGGACAATCTTTCAGATATTGCATTATCCTGTCTCTCCTACTCTTTACCCGGAGCCCATTAACATTCCATGCTAAAACTTTTATCTCATTTGCCCTATTCCTAGACATCCCCTAAAATACTGGCATTGCTGACTAATTTAGTGTAAAACAAGACATTTGAGGTATTTTTTGTTTTTTCCCATATGCTCCCCACCCTGTGCTCGCCCCAACCCACCCCCCACCCTTGGAAAACCCTAACCAACTTCCCATGGCTAAAGCCCTATGGGAGAACCCCATGGCGTGCAAACGGAAGTAAACCAAATAAATACAAAGTAGAGCTGAGAGGGGGACCTTATAGCTAAACCTCCGATTGGAGTTCCTCAATAAATTTGTCAACCTCCTCCACAAATCGGAACAAGTGCATTTTATTATTTATCATTACTTTAAGTGAAGCTGGGAATTTCAATTGAACCGTAGCTCCCATCTTTCTCAGAGGCTCCATTCTTTTCCCCAGCTCCCATTGTCTATTAGATGTAACTACTGAAAGATCAGATCTTATTTCAATTTTTGCTCCGTCTAGATCTAACACTTTATTTTTCAGAGCCTTGGCCAGGATCTTTTCTTTTAAGGAATACGAGAGGAAATTAACTAAAACTCTCCTGGGTTTGGATCTGTTTGCATTTAGCCTAAACGGATCCCTATGGATCCTTTGAATATCTCTGGCAATTTCATCTTCAGATTCCTCCAACTGAAGCTCCTTTTTGAGCAATTGGACCACAAAACTTTTAATGTCACTGCCTTCTTTGCCCTTAGGGAGTTTCAAAATTTTTAAATTATTTCTCCTCTGAAAGTTCTCCAATCGCTCCACTCTTTCCTCTTGATCTCTCCCCTTTACCTTCAAGTCTTCTATCTCCTTTTTGTTTACTTGTGCTGCTTCTTTAAGATCTCTTACTTCTGCTTCTAAAGCTAGAGTCCTTCCACTTAAATCATCTATCTTCTTCTCCAAAACATCTCAGACAGACTTTATTTCTCTCTGGTTCAGCTCTGAGGTTTCAAATCTATTACGAATCTCCAGCGTGAGAGAAGCAAACAAACTACTGATAGGGGGATCCCGATTCTCGGGGTTTATACCATCATTACCCGCCTCTTTTTGCACAACCCCAGCGTACTCCCCAGACTGTTGCTTAAATTCGCTCGCTTTACTATTTAGGGACCTCCCCTGTAGCTCCGGGGAGACTGGTGTAAAACTCCCGTGCTGATTTCCAAAGAAGCCTCCCCCTCCGGAGGCTCCTCCAATCCCCCCACTTCTAAAGCCAGCACCTGAAAGTGATTCGGGCTAAAATGTTCTGTCCATTCAACCGGATTTGAACCTCCTCCAATAACCCCATCTCCTACTAGTTGTTGTTTTTGGATGGAATGAGACTCGGTAGCCGCCATAACAGAATTGCTCCTTAACACTAAAGTTTTTGGTAATACTTTAAAGTAGGTCTTTAAAGAGGGGTCACTTTGATCTTATGCTCAATACTGCTTTTTTTAGTTTCCGAACTGTGACTTCATTACTCAATGCTCTTCCCCTGAAGTTTACTTCCTTTACTACTTTTTTCCTCACCCCTTGTTCTTTAACACAATTAATAGTATTCTCCTGCAACTCGGGGATTTCCAGTCTACTCCCCTTGCCCGCACTCCTCAACGCGTATCTGGAAAATCCTTTTACCGTAGATTTCAAAACAGTCTTTTTGCCTCTTCCCCCAGTTTCTATATTTGCTTTATTCAATATAACTCGTTTTTCCTTACCATTAGTGTCCAAGCCTGGGGCCTCTGCGAAAGAAGACACCTCTGGTGCGTGTAATTGCCCCTCTATTCTACCATAAGCGGAGTGGTCCTGCAGAATCTCGCTATCTTCAGCCCCCTCTCGGGACTCTCGCAGCTCCCCGCTTCTGCTCACTCCTCCGCCGTTTCCACGGAAGAGAACCCTTGCAGCTGCCCGACGCCCCCTGCGCAGCTCCAGAACCGCTCTCCACCACAGCTGCTCTGCCGTGGTTGCTCTCTCCCCAGAGTGCCTCCAAGTGCCTCCGAGTGCCTCCAGCCTCCAGCCGCCAGGACCCAATGAAGCAGTAGCCGTTCTCCCCACCCGGCCGTCCGAGAATCGACCACAGCACGCCGAGGCGCCGTACTACCCCGAGAGAACTGCCAACAAAACTCCCAATTCACGGACGAATTCACCAAAAAAAACTCCTCTCGCTCCTTACCGCTACCTTGATTTAAGTTGCATACCTAACCGCAACACAATCCCGCTCTCATCTCTCAAACCACAACAAACTCCCGCTGCACGCCTTCAGTTCCACCCGCGACCCGCCTCTAGCCGGCCGCCATGTTTTCCAAACGGTCCACAACCCCTGGCCATCCCTTTCAGTATAGCTTTGAGGAGCTCTACAGAATCTGAAACTTTTACCAGCCAGTGAAAATCCGAACAAATACCTGCTGTCTAGGTGTATGGGAATGCTAAAGAATGCATTTTTTAAATCTATGACAGAGAAAAACTTATCGGTAGATGGAACCACTGGGAATTGCTGGACCACTATTTTAATGACCTCGCACAAATCAATCACAAACCGATATACATCAGCGGTACTGTTGGGAGGGTCTAGAGGCACCCTTTTTAGGACCGGAAGAATAGGACTATTGCATATGTTACCAGTAGTCTCCTCGACAACGCCATTATGTATGAGGTCCTGAACAATATTAAGGAGAGCTTGTTCTCCTGCCTTTGGTATTTTATACTGGGGAATGCGTGGTAGTATGGCATCACTTGTATAGAAACTGAGGGTATGTGCAATAAGCCTACATCAGTGTCACCAGTGGCCCATAATGTGGGTGGTTCTTGATCAAATTCAGGTGGAAGGGGAACATCCTTAGATAGGCATTGTCTAGTACCCACGTCAGGACCCATGGTAATATAAACACCATCTGGCAAACAATAAATGGTAGCCTGCAATTTCTTTAGTAAGCCCAAGCCCATTATATTTTCACCACAATTAGATGTTAAATGGAATGGGGAATCCACAGTAAAAGGGCCAACAGTAAGAGCAAGAGGGCGCGAGTTGGGGCTTACAACCGGTACTCCTCAAAAACCCACCGAAACATTATTATGGTCAGACAGGGCAGCCCCAGGGGCCAGGTGTCGGGGAAATAGAGCTCTTTGCGGCACTGTATCAACCAAGAATTCGTTAGTAGATCCTTGCAGATCAGCTTTGACATAAGGGCCACGCTGATCTACAGGTATGTGAACTGGTTCCTTACCCTGTCCCTGGCTGTCCTAGCAGAATGACATCCCTGTCATGTCATCAACGTCATAATCGTCGTTGTAGTACTGTCCTTCCCAGGCGTTGTCGAAATAATTGTCGGGACGGCCTACAGTGGCAGTAGTATGTTGTTGTCTATTGATCCCACGGCCCCTGTTTCCAGGACCCCTTCCTCTAGTGGACGAAACATTGTGCGAAAGTACAGGGCACTAGCTGCGCCACTGACCTTCTTCCTTGCAGTAAGCACACTGATTCTGTCCCAAAGGTGTCATAGTTGGCTGTCTAGTGCGTGGAAGTTGTCGTTGGGGTGCCCGTCTTTAGTGTTACCTCGATATTCCTGTTGCAATAATACCTTTGTCTTCAGATCCTTATTTCGTTTATCAGTTTTGTCTTTCTCTTCATTATCCCTATGCTCATAATATTGGGCCATATTTAAAATCACAGAGGGGAAGACGTGGACCAGGTGCTTTCAGATGCTTGAAGTCAAGACATTATTTCGGGGAGGAGAATAGTGACAAACCTATCAACAAATAAACGGACTCCCCCCTTCTGTAGACATATCCTGCCCACTATAATCCAAAAACGTCTCTTCAAACCTGGTGAAGAAATCAGAAACACTTTCGTCTTTCTTCTGCTGGCAGGCAGTCAGTCTGTCCCAACTAACTTTCTTGGGAGCAATGAGAGTTTGCATGTATGTTATTATGTGACCGGGTAAGGCAAGCAACTCAGCACCTGGTTTGTCTCCTGGCTTTCTATCTCTGTCCCAACCCCAAATCGCATCCCACGTCCCACCCAACTCAGCAATATGGTCTTGGGTATGTACCTGTCGCCAAATATCAACTGGGACTAGTAGGCAAAAAAACATTTCAATATCCGCAAGAGCATGACACTAGAAGAGGCAGCTTCTATCAATTCCTTATATTAAGCAGTAGGATTTTTTCTAGGATCGGGCAATGTAGCCTTCAGGGCCAAAACTTCACTTCTTTTCCATGGCGTATAAACCCATTGTTCCAGAAAGCAGGGCGCCACAGCCAGTCTGGTAATCTGGCCATGTTGATCCAACACTGCAGGGATTTCCGGGTGGTAAATGAGGTGAACCTCTCGCATTGGGAACTGAGTTATTTGAGTGGGACTCTTATCATGTAGTCTGCCTCTATATGTAATTAGAGTGGAGATATTGTTGAACACTTGGGCCGACTCCATGTTAATTACATAAGCGCCATCATTAATATCAAATAGTATTTGGGGTGCTTCCGTTTCGATGTGCGTGCACCAGAGGTCAATTAGTGTGGCGGACATATTTTTAAGGGCATGCTGCTGTATAAAAGGGTCGAAGTCTCGCATTAATTGCCATATGTCCTCAAGAGTGTAAATTGGGTTGCGAGCCCACCGTATTGCCTGTTCCACTATTACTCTTTTCTATTCGTCCCCCACACCAGATCACATTAACTGCTTGCCTGCGGCAGGAATTCCAGCCAGGTGCTGGACATTCCAATCGCGGGCGTGGTCATGACGAGCTCAGCTCGTCATGAGCACACGCCCAGCGTGACACATGACGAGCTGAGCTCGTCATGAGCATGGAACGGGTTAAAGGACCTAACCATTCCCTGAATCCAGTTAAATCTCTATCTTCCGGACCACGCGCTGGTGTCAGTAACTAGTGTTAATGAAGGATGAGTGACTGTAACGGGAGTAACGGGAATTACTGCAGTCATAGGTTGTGATGGAAGGGAAGGAGTGGGGGTACATTAACTGGGGCGGTTGGTGTAGCAGCTTCAGAGACTGATGCACCTGGTGTGGGTTGTTGTTGCTGATGGAGAACAACGGGATATATCCATTCTGTGGCATATGGTGGCGGGAGTCGGGTATCTAATAAGGTCTCCATAAAAGGATCACCATCTTCCTGAGCCATATAGGACTTATCCATTTGCAACTGAAATCTTCTGTCTTTGCGTTCTATTCGTTTCTCCTGCTTGTCCTTATTGTAAGCTACAGCCTTTTGTGTAAGGGTCTGCATATTTCGTTTTCTGGTATCTTTCTCCATTTTTAATTGCTTCTGTTTGGCCTCCTTCTGCCAAGTACGAAGAGAGTCAAACAGACTGTCTACTGCATCTTTTAAACAACTGTTCCTGAAGAAATCCTATCTTTTGTGCGTCAAAGGAGCCTGTCAAAGGCCACTGTAGCTCTGCATTGTCCCTCATACATTTGTGCCATAACGTACTAAACGTAATAGGGCCAAGGCCATGTTTTACATACATATCAAAATTAGGACTACCTTCAGGAGGTGCAGGCTGGGATTCTTCCAACCGTGCATCTTTAGAACAACAATAACAGCACAAACTCCGAATCTTACTGAAACCAGGCATTGCAAAGAAAAGAGAAACAAAATTCTTATTTTACCTGGCAAAGTATTTGCAAACACTTTTCACCAAAACAGTCCTAGTGCTGAAACAAAACCTATTTACGGTGGTACCACATAAACTGAAACAGACTCACCTGGTGTCAGGCACACAGATAGACCGATTCTTCACTGCCGACTCTTCAGACCAAACAGACAGATGACGTGTTCGCCGTTCAGGACTCCAGTTGGGATGACCGCTGGGCGAGGCACCCTCCGGTGGGACAGAGGCAGCATCTGTGAGAAACGTATCTCTTCATGCAGGGATCCCTGAGCCATCAGTCCTCCCTGATGATGTCCTCGTCCTCCCCTCCGTCTGTGGAAAATGGATGGGTCATGCCTCGATGGAGTCCCTGTTCAGTCGCCAACTGAAGGAAGTGACCCGATTAGGGTCACCCGGGTCACCACTGACCACCTCTCAGCCTTCCATACTAAATGAAGAGTCAGAGAAACAGTGGAGAATATACACCAATAATCATTTATTCTATACGCTCAGAGTGGGGCCCCATCTGCACCGTCTCGAGAGTGATACAGAGGGAACTGAGGAACTGTAAGCATAAAGATACATTATATGCATTGCATGGTCAACTAATAACACGCCCACAATGGAATTTTCCCAACAGATGTGGACGAGCAGAGTAAAGACAAAAAAAGGCTTCTACTCTCGTATCTTGCACAGCTCAGAACTCTTTTAAGTCCGTTCCACCCTGGACTGTGATCAAACTGCCAGACAGGTGGGAGAGGGCCTTTGGTGAGAGAAAGCTATGCACTGGCATGAACAGTCCCTCATTACAGAAACAAAACTTAGCAAGGGGCATTTCTCGGAATCAAACAGGATTAGTTTCGAACATTACATAAAATGGCGCAAGAAAAAGAAAATGCCGTAGCGAAAGCTAACTTATACATGGCATTAAAGAGCATCAATGAGCATAACCTAACATGGGACATGGGGACAGCAACTATAATATATGCAGTACTGCAATACATTAAGAGACAAGAGGCCCAGATTGCATTTATTCAGGAAGACCACATATCTAAAGGGTACTATGCATGCCTACAAAAGTGCTGGCACAGTCAGTGTTACAGCACCACATACTCAGGCTTTGCTAGAGGGGCCTTTATATGGGTGTGGCCCTCTGTGCCCTTTAGATGCATGACCACGGAGATGGACCCTGAAGGGAGTAATGTAATAGTGGAGAGGCAGCTAAATGGTAGACCCCTCTTGTTAGAAATCATATACGCTCCAAATGTGGCACAACAGTACTTCCTAGCATGTCTCTTGGTTATTTAGACGAGATGGGCACATATACCTTTGATCACTGGATCACCTCTGCAAGCCTTCCCTGTGGTAGCTGCTGTCACTTGCCTGTCCCAGTGGCTCACGAATTGGACCCTGATGGAAAGTCGGCACGTCTTAAACCCATAACCCAGGGAGTATTCTTATTACTCGCTGCTGCATGATCTGCACGGGCTCCTAGATCACATTCTTTGTCATCATGCCACTCAGTTGCGGGTTGTGAATGCCGAGTATTTGGGGAAGACACTATCAGACCATAACCCCTCCAACTTTACCTAACTACGTCTCCCGCTCCCTTCTTGGGGATTGCAACCTGCCACGTTAGAGGATCCAATATTCCAGCCATGATGAGCACCGCTCTATTCAACTACCTGATTTCGAACTGGGGTACTACTACCTCTAGACTGACGGAATGGGAGGCAATGAAGGTTGTACTCTGGTGCCATTGCATACATGCGGTGGTGGGAGTGAGGGCTGACATACGCCTGGACCTGGTTTGGGTTAAGGCTTCTCTGGGGGCCCTGGAGGTGACAGCGCAGACTGCCCCCGCTAGAGGGCTTATGCTAATAGCAACGAAGGAGCACCATGCTCACCTTATTGAAAAACTGAGATGCCTGATTACAGAGCATACCTAGCAAAGATGAACGCTGAAGGTGACACATCTGGCCAGTTGTTGGCATGGTTGCTGCAAAGTGCTGTAAGGACCACCCTCAGTAGTATGATACGAGTATCCCCTACACGACTAGCTGCCAGCCAGATAGACATGTATTCAGCATTTACTGCCTATTATCTTGGTCTTTATGACCCCCACCAGTGGACAGTCAAACCCCGGTCTGGAAGTTTCTTAGAAAGGTCACATTACCCATTATTGAGCCACCAGATAGGGGGAGTTAAACACCCCCATCAAAGAGCAGGAGATCCGAGGAACTATTTGGGGTGCAACCACAAGTAAGACCCCTGGTTTGGATGGATTGCGCATCGAGTTTTATAAGGCCTACAAAGGCCTATGGACCTCCAAGTTGTTGGAGTTATATACAGCCTCTCTGGCAGATGGGTGGCTTCCCCCAACTCTTCACAAGGCGTTACTGGTCTCACTCCCAAAACCAGGAAGGGACCCCATGGAGATAGTGTCATACCGCCCCCTATCCATGCTCGGAACAGACTATAAAATGCTAAGCAAGATCATTGCAGTGAGGCTGCTCGAACATCTCCCCCGCCTCGTCCATCTGGACCAATACGGTTTTATACTAGGTAGGTCCACCACCCTTAACATACATAGCCTCCGCAGAGTGCTGGAGTTGGCTCCCGTCCGATGGCCTCACGCAGCATGCGTAGTGTTGGACCTTGAGAAAGCATTCAACACCATCAATTGGGGATATATGTTCTTGACATTAACGTCTATGTGCATAGATGGCAGGTTGCAGAGACTCATAATGCTCTTCTTGGTGATGATAGGGTAGTGTGTTTAGGCCCCTTTTCCAGTGAGCAGGGGTACACGCCAGGGGTGATTTCTCTCCCTACCCCTTTACACTCTGGTGATGGAGCAACTGAGGCAGAGGCACAGACAGCAGGGCCAGGAGTCGGGCATAACGTTAGAGGGGGCATTGCAAGTCATCTACTTATATGCGAATGACGTTCTAACTTATGTCCATGCCATACGAGAGGGTATTACTGAGACCACGGACATCTTGTTTGAGTTCCGAGTTGACGCGGCCTGGGGATGAAATTGGTCAAAGACTTGCCTGTTCCCGATACATCCGGAGTGCCTCCACACCAATTTGTAGTGGACACGCTCCCCCTTTGCAGGAAGCCTCACACCTTCCAGTACTTGGGAATCAAGGTATTCCATGCCTCCCGGGACCTTATAGATGGCAACCTTATGAGAACCATTGCCTCCCTCCATCCCCACTCTCGCTCTCAGTGCAAGGTGGTGTGTCACTGTTGAAACTGTGATACTTACCCGCCTGTTGGACTCTTTACATAATCTCCCGGTGAGCATAACTCGGAGTACCTTTTGTACTTTGCATGCCATGTTGGGGGGCTTCCTTTGGAATATGGGTAGACTCTGAAAACACTGTATAAGATGCAACTGGCAGTGAAGAGAGCTGGCCTCAGGGCCCATAACTTTGAACATTATTATATAGCGGCACGGTTGCAGTGGCCCGCTCGCTGGCTGGTGGGGCAGCTTGTATAGGAATTTGGTATGTCCTCTGAGGCCCATGCACAGCTGGTGGTGTGGGATGCCTTCTTACCACGAGGGGTGATTCCCCAAAGGGCCAACGGCCCACTGTGCATCCTCCATGATAGCTTCCATAGACGCCTGCGCCTTATCCTGTCTATGTCCCAATATGTGCCTGGGATTCGACTTGGATCCATCCGACAGTTTGGGGATTTGATCAGGAGAGAAGGGTTGGAGACATGGGAGGCAGCCGGTGTAGGGAATTTGGGAAATTTGTTCCAGGATGGTGTACTAATCCCCTTTGAGCAACTGAAAGATTACAATGATCTCCCAGCAGGCCATTTCCTAGCCCACAGCCGGTTGATGGCTGAGCTGGGCCGCTGTGGCAAATCGTCGACACAGAACCTGATCAGCACCTGCTAGTGCACACCTTGCATACCATTGGTGAGGGCTGCCTCTTGATAATGTGGCTCACACAAGCTCACACAAGCCTTATTGCACACTTTACAGGACTCCTTATTGGCAATCTGCAGGAGTTGGGAAAGGAACATATGCCATGACTTGACACAGGAGGAATGGGATAGGGCGCCTCTCCACCCATGTAAAGTGTCCCACAACGCTAAATTTCAATATATCCAACACAACATTCTACATAGGACTTAACTCACCCCAGCGAGGTGCAACATAATATTTGGATCTGCTTCGGCCTGCCAGCAGTGTCAAAAGACCAACACTGACATGGCACATATGTTCTGGAGCTGTCCCATGGCCAATGACCTGTGCAGTGAGGTCACAAACACACTAGCTACATAGCAGGCCAAACCGACCTCAACACCTTGGTCAGTAGCATCTTGGGACTGTGAAGACGCAGGAAAGCAGGAAGCGCTTCAAATCATTTAATAGACCTGGCATTGCTGATGGTCCATGAGTTAATTGCCATGTACTGGAAGGCTAACATGCTGCCTGGGGTGGGACACTTGTGCGTGGCTACACTTAAGTGGGACAGGGCAGGGCTGAGACGGTGGCACTGCTGTCAGAGGAGGCATGAGAGCTGTGCAATGCATTCCCAGTAGCTGACTGGGAAAGCTTGTTGAGGGACTTGCAGGTGCACCAGGAGAAGCTCGCTGCGTAGGTAGCCTGTTGGTAAAGGGTGCTGCATTGCAAGGCAACGCTTTCCTCCCTCCCCCACTCATGTTCCATCGCCCTGGTGATGGAAGGTGGGGTGTACGGGGTGGTGGGGTGTGAGGTCGTGCCTCCCAGGAGCAGTAGTTTCCTGAAAAAGGTGGGCATGCAGGGCCAGGTGTGCTATGAGACAGGAGGGACCATTTCCTCACCTTTAGTTCCTCTTGAATAAGACTGATGTTGTCATAGCTTATTGCTTACTATGTTCTAGTTTTATGACTCAATAACTCCTAATGGACCCGGTGTAGTATAACATATGTACAGTGATGATGGTCAGATCATCATACCTTGATATGTGCAAATGGTCAGTCCAACTGTTTTATAAACTAATATGATGCTATAAAACCAAATAAAAATGGTTAAAAAAACCATTGCCTGAATCCAGCTGTTGTTCCACTATTTTAGGTCGTGCATAGGTCAAGACCATTTGAGTTTTGCAAAATTATATGTAAGAGGAGGCGGGCCGGAAGAGGGAGCTGGGGGGGACTCAGGTGATAAGATAAAAAATAAAATAAAAGAGATAAACTTACCTGATGGCCGCCGCCTCCGCCGTCCACTCCATCCCGCTCTGCCTGCTTCTGGGAAAGGCTCCCAGACTACTCTGCAGCCAATGGTGATGCAGCAGGACCGCAGCATCAGGATTGGCCTGAGCGCTACAACTTTGCACTCCCAGGCAGACTGGGAGTCTGTGTCTGCTTTCTCCAGCCCCAGCAACGCAGCTGAGGCTGGAGAAAGCTTTACTGCGCATGAGGTGTTTGGCCAGCCTGAAACAGCCGGCCAAACACCTCATGCGCAGTGCACTATGCCACCACAGTGTTATCCCCCTGGACCCGCCCCCAAGACTCGTCAGAGTCCTGGGGGCTGGGTCCAGGGGCATTAAAATAAAACAATAATAAAATAGCTTAAAAACCCATTTATTAGTATTTAATTTGCGGATGGTGGCAGGGGTGGTGCTCCTCCGCCCTAACGGAGGGGCCGCCGCTGGTTACTTCACTTCTATGCAATGGTCTTTCATAACAAAGGGTGAATAGAGATGTGAAAAAGCATAGACTAAACCATGGTTGACAATATTGTGCCCATTATGAGCAGCAGTTTCTTATTGTACTATAATCCTAATGCATATGTTTATTTGCTTAACTTGAAATCAGAGGTGTTCCGTTTGGGACAAGCCACGCATGCAGAATAAATGTAACCCACACTTTTATCAGAAAGATGGTGCAGCAGAAAATCGAACCTTGGAAAGGAAGAAGTGGCCTCCGATGTTCTCAGCTCTAGCTAAGTGGCATTTGAGTGTGTCAGAAATTGGAATCAATCAATCAATCAATCAATCAATCAATCAAGCATTTGTATAGCGCGCTACTCACCCGGAGGGTCTCAAGGCGCTTGGGGGAGGGGGGTCCGCTACTGTTCGAACAGCCAGGTCTTGAGTTGCTTCCTGAAGGAGAGGTGGTCTTGGGTAAGGCGGAGGTGGATGGGTAGGGAGTTCCACGTCTTGGCAGCCAGGTAGGAGAAGGATCTTCCTCCCGTTGTGGCTCTTCGGATGCGGGGGACGGCGGCGAGGGCGTGGTTGGTCGATCGTAGCTGGCGGGTGGGAGTGTAGAAGGTCAGACGGTCGTTGAGGTATCTGGGGCCTTGGTTGTGGAGAGCTTTGTGTGCGTGGGTGAGGAGTCGGAACGTGATTCTCTTGCTGACGGGGAGCCAGTGCAGGTCTCTCAGGTGTCCGGCGATGTGGCTGTGTCGGGGGATGTCCAGGATGAGTCGAGCTGAGGCGTTCTGGATGCGTTGGAGTCTTTTTTGAAGTTTGGCTGTGGTTCCGGCGTAGAGGGAGTTGCCGTAGTCCAGTTGGCTGGTGACGAGGGCCTGGGTGACCGTCTTCCTGGTATCGGTGGGGATCCACCTGAAGATCTTGCGCAGCATGCGTAGGATGTTGAAGCAAGACGAGGAGACGGCGTTGATTTGTCGGGTCATTGAGAGGGAGGAGTCCAGGATGAAGCCCAGGTTGCGTGCGTGGTCCGTTGGTTTGGGTGCGTTGCCCAGGGCAGGGGGCCACCAGGAGTCGTCCCAGGCGGAGGGTGATGATCCTAGGATGAGGACTTCCGTTTTATCTGAGTTCAGTTTCAGGCGGCTGTTCCTCATCCACTCGGCTACGTCCTTCATCCCTTCATGTAGGTTGGTTCTGGCGGTTGTGGGGTCGTTGGTGAGGGAGAGGATCAGCTGGGTGTCGTCGGCGTAGGAGATGATGTTGAGGTTGTGTTGGCGTGCGATGGCTGCGAGGGGGCTCATGTAGACGTTGAAGAGGGTGGGGCTGAGTGATGATCCTTGTGGTACGCCGCAGATGACTTCGGTGGCCTCGGAACTGAACGGGGGAGGCGGACTCTCTGGGTTCTTCCGGCGAGGAAGGAGATGATCCACTCCAGTGCCTTCTCTTGGATTCCGCCGTTGTTCAGGCGTTGCACTAGGGTGCAGTGGCAGACTGTGTCGAACGCTGCGGAGAGGTCCAGGAGGATGAGGGCCGCTGTTTCCCCGTTGTCGAGCAGGGCTCGGATGTCGTCGGTAGCTGCGATGAGGGCGGTCTCGGTGCTGTGGTTGGCCCGGAAGCCGGACTGCGAGTGGTCGAGGGATCCATTCGTCTCGAGGAAGGCGGCCAGTTGTCTGTTGACGGTCTTCTCGATGACTTTGGCAGGAAAAGGAAGGAGCGAGATGGGGCGGTAGTTTTTGAGGTCGGTGGGGTCTGCTGACGGTTTCTTCAGTAGGGCGCTGAGTTCGGCGTGCTTCCAGCTCTCTGGGAAGTTGGCGGTGACAAAGGAGGTGTTGATGATGTCCCGGAGGTGGGGTGCGATGACGGCGTCGGCCTTGTTGAAGACGTGGTGAGGGCAGGGGTCGGTTGGTGATCCGGAGTGGATGGAGTTCATCGTGCGGATAGTGTCTTCGGTGTTGATAGGGGTCCAGGCTCGGAGGGTGGAGGTGGGGGCGTTGGAACGGTCGTAGGGTACGTCGGCTGTGTGCTGAAACTGTAGTGTATGTCTGCGATCTTGCTGTGGAAGAACGAGGCGAGCGAGTTGCAGAGGTCTTGCGAGGGAGTGATGTCGTTGTTTCCGGCGCTGGGGTTCGAGAGTTCTTTGACGATGATGAAGAGTTCCTTGCTGTTGTGGGCGTTGTTGTCCAGTCGTTCCTTGAATGCGGTTTTCTTGGTGGTGTGGATCAGCTGGTGGTGTTTTCGGGTGGCGTGCTTGAGGGTGGTCATGTTGTCTGCAGTCGGGTCTCTGCGCCATGCTTTCTCGAGGGCCCGGCAGTTCTTCTTGGATATCTTGAGTTCGTCGGTGAACCAGGATGCTTTCTTGTTGCCGGGTCTGACTGGGGGGTCTTCAATGGGGCGGGGTCGTCTGCGCAGTTGGTGATCCATCTTGTGAGGTTGCTGGCGGCTTGGTTGGGGTTCGTTGAGCTGGCGGGAGGGTTCTGGCTCAGGGATGTGGTGAGTTGGTCGGTGGTGATCTTGTTCCAGCTTCTGCGCGGAAACTGTTGCGGGTGGTGGTGCGTGGTGATCCTGCTGAAGCTGAAGTGGACGCAGCTGTGGTCTGTCCAGTGGAGTCCGGTGGTGTGGCTGAAGGAGATGTCCTTGCTGGAGGAGAAGACGGGGTCAAGCGTGTGGCCGGCGAGGTGTGTGGGGGTGGTCACCAGTTGCTTGAGTCCGAGGTTGGCGAGGTTGTCCAGCAGGGTGGTGGTGTTGCGATCGTTGTTGTTCTCTAGGTGGAAGTTGAGGTCCCCAAGGAGGATGTAGTCAGCCTCTGTGTGGAACAGTCATAACTTTAGCCTGGTACACATTGCTGAGCAAGATGGTGAAAAATGCTCGAGATAGCACAGGAGGGTCCTCATTAGGAAAGAGGGCAAACCTTAAATTGAAGATCATATCATCAGTAGGGATATGTAATGCTTTTATTTCACTGGCAATGTTTTGCGATTTTGAGATTGTGATGATTGTCAGGTTTTCAAGTTTACCATCACCTTCTCCCCTCTGAACATTTTCTCTGAATTGGAAGGTAACTTCACCACATAGGCCCACATTACAAGTTGAGGTATTTCTTTCTTTTTTTTTTTGTCCTCATTCCTCATTCACCTCAGAAGCAATGTCCATTCCTTCCGCCCTTATTTCGAGACAGAAACAAAAACCAACCACTTGCGGGCATTCTAGAAAGAACCTCATTCTTCTTGCGGCTATCTCTCTCTCACAGTGTTAACTACACACCGGCAGCTGCTTTAAGTACAAACAGAGGGGCCCTGCAGCAGACCAGAGTAATCATTGGACAGATTTATAGTTCATGAACCTTCATTATCCCCCGCATCTTGCAGCTCCCTTTCCGGACCCACACTCCACACTTGCAAGGACTTCCAAAATCCTTTCCTCTTGGACTCTTTCCCTAACAGGTCCATCCTAGACATATATAGGAGAGACTCCAACCAATCCGAATGCTGTGGCGGTATACCTCCCACCCATTTACAGCAGATTTCTCTTCTAGCAAGTAGGATTGCATAGAACAACAAATCTCTAGGAAAACCCGTAAGGTTATCCATCACACCAAAGATAACCAATAAAAGGCTTACCTTAATTTGCAATCCCAAAATACCTGATATAGTTGTCTCAACTTCGTCCCAAAACCCTCGGATTACAGGACACTGGTAAAACATATGAACATCTGTCGCTTTTTCCAGGCCACATTTTGCACAGCTGGTTCGACTTCCTTTCCCCATCTTTGACAATTTTTCAGGTGTTATGTATGCCCTGTGGAGTGAGAAGAAGTGGTTTCTCCTTAAAAAAGGAGGCTTGACAATGAGGTAAAGTGTGCGCATTGATACCTGCCACATATTCTGTAACTGCTCCCTCGGCAAGTGTCTTCCCCACAGCTCCTCTGCCAGCGTAAAGTCTCTGTCCATAATGTCGTGTATTTCCCAATACCAGAATGCGACTTCCTTTTTTCTTGATGGTTTTATGACCAGTTGCTCCTCCAAGGTATTTCCCACTCCCAACGCCGATTTTCGACTTTGCTCCCAGCTTTTTAATTGTATATATTTAAACTTTGAAAGACTGCCCTTCATCAGCCCATTTAGTTCTTGCCACGATATAAGACTCCCATCCCGTGTCAGATCTCCCCAGATCCTTAGAACCGCGTTTTTTATGGGTACTGCCAGTTTATCGTTAAGGCACTCCGGAGTCCCTGGTGAATCCCAAATTGGGGCATAATGGGAATAGTAGTCTAGTTTCGAGAGTCGCCTAATGTGGTACCATATCCTTACCATTGTTTGTAATACCTTTAGTTTGATTTTTTAAAAGTATTTTGGGTCTCCGAATTTAAAGAGGAAGCCGTCTACATCTGCCTTACTTTCTTTTAGCATTGCCAAATACATAGATCCTATTACAGAACCGTCTGGTGTCTTTGCAAGCATTCTAGAGTTTGTCAGTTGGAAGGCCCATGCATAGTATTGAATATCTGGGAGGGTTAATCCTCCCCTCTCTCTTTTTCTCCGCAGCTTTTTCCAAGAGATCCTGATCCCCTTGTATGCCCAAATGAAAGCATTTATCGCCTGTTGGATTTTATGTATGGTGGCTTTTTCAAAATCCAGTGGTATGGTATTAAATAGGAAAGTGATCTTTGGCAGTATAGTCATCTTGACCAAGTTTACCCTCCCCAAAATCGTTAGCGGAAGGTGTGCCCATCCCTTCATTAGTTGCACAGTCTCTTTTAATACTCTCCTCAGATTAATTTCTGCAATATCATTTATATTTTGTACTATCTTTAAACCCAAATATCGCATTTCCTTCTTAATCAGCTGATTCTCACTTCCCTGATTCCACACCATAACCTCTGTTTTGTTTTCATTTACTAAGTACCCCGACACTGCTCCGAATTCCAATGCCATCCGTAGAATGGTTGGTAAGGCCGCCCCAAGATCGGAAGAGAAAACCATAAGGTCATCTGCATATAGGGCGACCTTCCTCACCCATTCTCCCTGATGAAAGGGGGGAATGTCATTTGTGGTTCTAAGTTTATGTGCAAAGGGTTCTATATAAAAATTAAACAGGAGGGGGGAAAGAGGGCAGCCCTGCCTTGTACCCCTAAGTATTTTAAAAGATGAGGATAAGTTCCCATTCACCAAGATTCTTGCTGTAGGTTCTTTGTATATTAATTGAATGGCTCTACAGAAATTATCTCCTAGTTCATATCTTTTTAAGACGGAAAACAGATAGAACCACCTCACCCTATCAAAGGCTTTGGAGGCATCTAATGTTGTTATTGCTAGTGGGGTTTCATAAGTTGTTGCAAAATCAATAGCCCCTATCAACTCATAGGTAAGCTCATGTAGATACCTTCCCTCTACTAAGCCCCTCTGATCTTTATTTATCACTTCTCCTGCTATCCTACTCAATCTTCCTGCCAAACTTTTAGTAAAGATTTTGTAATCCGAATTCAGGAGGGATATCGGTCTATATGATTCGCACCTAGCCGGGTCCTTTCCTGCTTTTAAGATGAGAGTAACAGTGGCCTCATTCCAAGAACTTGGTACTTGCACCCCATGATCTAATATCTCACCTATCACTAGTGTCAAAAATGGGGATAGCACCTCCCCAAGCATTTTATACAATTCCACTGGAATGCCATCTGGTCCGGCGGCTTTACCCCCCCTTACTTGACTGAATGGCGAAAGCAACTTCTTCTTGGGTAATCCCCTGATTTAAGATCAGAAAATTGAACCTTGGAAAGGAAGAAGTGGCCTCCGATGTTCTCAGCTCTAGCTAAGTGGCATTTGAGTGTGTCAGAAATTGGAACAGTCATCACTTTAGCCTGGTACACATTGCTGAGCAAGATAGTGAAAAATGCTCGAGATAGCACAGGAGGGTCCTCAGTAGGAAAGAATGTAAACCTTAAATTGAAGATCATGTCATAAGTAGGGATATGTAATGCTTTTATTTCACTGGCAATGTTTTGCGATTTTGAGATTGTGATGATTGTCAGGTCTTCAAGTTTACTTTCACCTTCTGCCCTCTGAATATTTTCTCTGCATTGGAAGGTAATTTCACCACATAGGCCCACATTACAAGTTGAGGTATTTCATCCAGAGGGATAAAAGTGCACAACTTTAATATCATTGCAAAAATATCATTGGACACAAACATTATGTCAAAAATATTGTGATGTCAAGAATAACAGGAGTTAGAATATCTCAGGCAAGAATACAGTTTTTTAAGGATTTAATATTGTTTTCATTTCAGTAGTATATAATTGTTTGTTAATTATTTTGTTAAGTATTATTACTCCGAGTCCCGAATCCTAAGATGGCTACCACCACTTCCTGGTTGAGGTGGTGGCAACCGATCAGATTTCTCTTTATCCACATGAAATATACAAATCTTTTTACCATAAAAACCTTAATTTCTCCAAAACTGCTGAACTGCTGAAAAAAGCTCTATTTTCTCTGAACTGCTGAAAAAGTTATGTGTCACAGTGGCAAACAGTTTCACAACATAAACAAAGAAGCATAGACTTAGGGGCCGATTCCGATCTCGGCCGGTAGGGCTCCGAATCGGATTCGGCTTTACCGGATCTGATTCGGAGCCCTGTTTCCCGACCGAACCGTACGCGGGTCCGGCCGAGCGAGTACGATGCGAAATCGCCGACCGACTCGTCCGGGCGTCCCGACCGCTCCGACCGACTCGCTCCCGGCTCGAACCGCTCCGACCGACTCGCTCGGACTCGACTCGCACCGCGCAATGGAGACGTTTCCCGGCCGGGTAAGTACGATGCGCGCCGCGAGCAGTCCGACCGAGCCGCGCACTCCGGCTCGTAAGAGCTGTCGGAGCCGTACTTTGGGGGTCCGTGTCGGACCCCCTGTACGCGTAGCCGCGCGAGTCGCACACAGGGGGACCCATGGGTCCCCCCTACCTGTGCGTGTACGGCGCGACCGCTTCACCGCGTACCCGCTGTAGGGGGCGCCCTTGTCCGACTCGCACCCATTGAGTCAATGGGAGCCTGCGTACGCGTTGTACGACCGGCTCCCATTGACATCAATGGGAGTCCGACCGACTCGAGTCCGATAACATACGGACGCATCGTACTCGTTCGGTCGGACTGCACGGGTCCGATTCGGTCGGAAATCTCTCCGGGTCCGGCTCGGTCGGAGAAATTTCCGGCCCGAATCGGAATCGACCCCTGAATCTTAATTCTTTTGTCACAATAAAGCATCACCATGTGGATTTTCAAAAAATGAATGTGATTTTATTTAATCACCAAATGCATGAATGAATTAGAAACAATAGCTATTTGCACATCTCCGAAATTGTGGGTACCCATACTAGCATGTGAATTATAGGACATTTTTCAAAGTGAC
This sequence comes from Calotriton arnoldi, assembly GCA_963921515.1. Lineage (NCBI taxonomy): Eukaryota > Metazoa > Chordata > Amphibia > Caudata > Salamandridae > Calotriton > Calotriton arnoldi. The sequence goes on from CAWUFW010001285.1 coordinate 1,660,358, forward strand.
TTCTTTTTACACATTGTCTTACATTTGGAAGGCAGAAATGAATCGAAAGTCAATAGGTAATAATAGTTGCTCTACAATTCTGTGTTTCCCTAAGTCTCCTGATATAAATGGTACCTTACTTGTGTGGGTAGGCCTAGTGCTCGCGACAGGAAACGGCCCAAAACGCAATATGGGCACATCACATTTTTTTCCAATAAAAATGGACCCTTTTATCGCAATGCATCTAGCTGTAGCCCTAGCTCAGCCGGCACCCGGGGAAACCTAGCCCACCCGCACACTTTTTTTATAAACTAGACATCCAGGGGAATCCAGGATGGGGTGACGTCTGTGGCTCTCACCAGGTTCTGTTACCCAGAATCCCTTGCAAACCTCAACTTTAGTAAAAAAAAACTACTTTTCTACACATTTCTGTGATGGAAAGTTCTAGAATCCACAGGGAGCCACGAACTTCCACACACCCAGCATTCCCCCAAGTCTCCTAATAAAAATGGTACCTCACTTGTGTGGGTAGACCTAGTGCCCGCAACAGGAAACGGGCCAAAAAGCAAAGTGGACACACCACATTTTTAAGTGAAAACTGGCCCTTTTTTTCAAAGTGCCTAGCTGTGGATTTTGAACCGTAGCTCTGCCGGCACCTAGGGAAACCTAGCAAACCTATACATTTTTGAAAACTAGACACCCAGGGGAATGCAGGATGGGGTGACTTGTGTGGCTCTCACCAGGTTCTGTTACCCAGAATCCCTTGCAAACCTCAAACTTTGTCAAAAACACACATTTTCCTCACATTTATGTGATGGAAAGTTCTAGAATCTGTGTGGATCCACAAAATTCCACCCACCCCGCATTTCCCAAAGTCTTCCAATAAAAATGGTACCTCACTTGTGTGGGTAGGGCTAGTGCCCGCGACAGGAAGCAGCCCAAAACACAACGTGGACACACCACATTTTTACAGTGAAAACTGATCCTTTTTTTGCAAAGTGTCTCGTTGTAGATTTTGAACCCTAGCTCTGCCGGGACCTAGGGAAACCTAGCAAACCTATACATTTTTTAAAACTAGATACCCAGGGAAATGCAGGAGGGGGTGCCTTGTGTGGCTCTCACCAGGTCTGTTACCCAAAATCCCTTGGAAACCTCAAACTTTGTAAAAAAAAAACACATTTTCCTCATATTTCTCTGATTGAATGGTCTGGAATCTGCGTGGATCCACAAAATTCCACTCACCCGCATTCCCCAAAGTCTTCCAATAAAAATGGTACCTCACTTGTGTGGGTAGGCCTAGTGCCCGCGACAGGAAGTGGCCCAAAACGCAACGTGGACACACCACACTTTTACAGTGAAAACTGACCCTTTTTTTTCAAAGTGCCTAGCTGTAGATTTTGAACCCTAGCTCTGCTGGCACCTAGGAAAACCTAGAAAACCTATACATTTTTTAAATAGACGCACAGGGGAATCTAGGAGAGGGTGGCTTGTGTGGCTCTCACCAGGTTCTGTTACCCACAATCCCTTGCAAACCTCAAACTTAAAAAAAACAACACACATTTTCCTCACATATCTGTGATGCAAAGTTCTGGAATCTTTGTGGATCCACAAAATTCTACCCACCCCGCATTCCCCAAAGTCTTCCGATAAAAATGGTACCTCTCTTGTGTGGGTAGGCCTAGTGCCCGCGACAGGAAACGACCCAAAACGCAACGTGGACACACCACATTTTTACAGTGAAAACTGAACCTTTTTTTTTTAAAGTGCCTAGCTGTGGATTTTGAACCCTAGCTCTGCCGGCACCTAGGGAAACCTAGCAAACCTATACATTTATGAAAACTAGACACCCAGGGGAATCCAGGAGGGGGTAACTTGTCTGGCTCTCACCAGGTTTTGTTACCCAGAATCCCTTGCAAAAGCAAACCTCAAACTTTGTAAAAAAAAAAAAACACATTTTCCTCATATCTCTGTGATGGAACGTTCTGGAATCTGCGTGGATCCACAACATTCCACACACCCCGCATTTCCCAAAGTCTTCCGATAAGAATGGTACCTCACTTGTGTGGGTAGGCCTAGTGCCAGGAAACGGCCCAAAATGCAACGTGGACACACCACATTTTTACAGTGAAAACTGACCCTTTTTTTGCAAACTGCCTAGCTGTGGATTTTCAACCCTATCTCTGCCGGTAACCAGGGAAACCTAGCAAACCTATACGATTTTGAAAACTAGACACCCAGGGGAATCTAGGATGTGGTGACTTGTGTGGCTTTCACCAGGTTCTGTTACCCATAATCCCTTGCAAACCTCAAACTTTATTTTAAAAAAAAACAAATTTTCCCCATATATCTGTGATTAAAAGTTCTGGAATATGCGTAGGTCCACAAACTTCTACCCACCACGCTTTCTCCAAAGTCTGCCAATAAAAATGGTACCTCACACGTTTGGGTGGGTCAAGTACCCGTGACAGGCAAGGGCCCAAAACGTATTACGCATCAAAATTACCTATCACAAAACAACCTGGTTTTGCAAGGGGGGGCACCTGGGTTTTTTGCCCCGGGATCAGCGGCCATCTAGCAAAACCTACCAAACTCACACATTTTTGAAAACTAGACACCCTGGGGAGTCCAGGGACATATAGCTGGCGTGGATCACCCAACGTTTCCCTACCAAGGATCCCCTGCAAACCTCATATTTAGCTGAAAAAATCAAAACTTTCTCAAATTTCTGTGTGGGAAAGTTATGGGATCACTGGGCTGACACAAATTTCCTACCACCCAGCGTTCCCCCAGGTCTCCCGATAAAAATGGTACCTCACTTGTGTGGGTGGGTCAAGTACCCGCGACAGGCAAGGGCCCAAAATGTATTGTGGAGACTTAACAATTACCTATCATAAAACGACCTGGTTTTGCGGGGGGCACCTGGTTTTTTAGCTCTGGCTCGCGGCCACCTAGGGAAAGCTACCAAACCCACACATTTCTGAAAACTAGACACACTGGGGAGTCCAGGGAGGTATGGCTTGCGTGGTTCCCTTAACATATCCCCTTCCCAGAATCCCCTGCAAACCTCAAATTTAGCTGAAAAATCACTTTTCCCACAAATTTTTGTGTGGGATCACCGTGCCAGCACAAATGTCCTACCACCCAGCGTTTCCCTTGTTCTCCCGAGTGCAAGGATTTGACCCCATGAGTAAAAGTTTGATCACAACAGATGCTAGCAGCATAGGCATTGGGGCAGTATTGTCCCAGTACAGTGAAGAAGGGAAGGAAGTAATTGTTGCATACGCCTCAAGGTCCCTTTCTCCGGCAGAAGAAAAATATGCGGTGATAGAGCGTGAGGCTTTAGGGTGTGCATGGGCATTGGAACATTTTAGTTCATTCATTTGGGGGAAAGAGGTTACTATTAAATGTGAACATAAGCCTCTAGTTAAAGTATTAACCAATGAGGGTATGGTCCATGTGTCATCTAGGTTAGCCCACATTTCTATGAGAATGTTAGATTTCATATATAAAATCGAGTACTTACCAGGAAGAAAGAATGCAGTTGCAGATTTCCTGTCTCGCATGCCTATACAAATGTCTGAAAATCAAGGTGATTTACTTGAAGAAGCAAAGGTGGCTTTGGTGTGGGAAAATGGGGGACAGGGTTTTAGTAAAGAAGAATGGGATGATGAATGTAAAAAAGATGAGACGCTTACAAAGGTCAATGAATGTGTAAATAAAGGTTGGCCATTTAAGAGTGAATTAGGGGAGTTAAGACCTTTTTGGGAGATGAGAAATGAGTTTACAAGTAATGAGTTGAATGTGTTATGTGGAGAAAGGTTGGTTCCCCCAGAGATTCTAAGAAAAAGAATAATTTCTTTATGTCATGAAGGACGTTTAGGGATTGTAAAGACGAAGTCTAGTGTCAAGAGTGTCTACTGGTGGCCAGGAGTGGATATAGATGTGGAAAGAGAAGTGAGAGAATGTGGGATTTGTATGTCAGCTGATAAAACACTTAAAACGTGTAGGCCCCCTATGATTTTGTTTGTCCTGACAGTCCCTGGGAATGTGGTGCATTGGACATTATGGGACCTGTGGGCAGATCAGGGAAATATATCAGTACACTCATGGATGTTTTTTCTAAGTGGCCAATTATAAAGATTATCAAGAAGTTGGACACTGAAACGGTTTTGAAGTTTTTTGATGAAGTTTTCCTTAATGAGGGTACCCCTGCTCTTATTATAAGTGACAATGGAGTACAATTTTCTTCAGACAGGATGAAACAGTATTTGAGTGTGTGTGGGATTACTCACAGAACTACTTCATTGTACAATCCCAGCGGTAATGAGATGGTCGAGCGGTTTAATAGAATTTTAAAAGCTGCCATTCAACTTGCTTGCAGGAGTGACATTTCGTGGGAGGTTCAAGTTTTTAAAACAGTATGGTCGTACAGAGTCACAGTTGTGGAAGACACCAGATTTTCTCCTTTTGAATTAATGAGGGGGAGGAAGCCAAGATCAAAGTGGAACCCTGGATTGTTGGTTTCTTCAGAAATCGTAGACTGGTCGCTTTCAGAAGTCAAAGGAAATTTATTACGTCAACATGACAAGTACAAAAAGTATTATGATAATAAGCATAGGACAAAAACTTCTTTTGTCAAAATGGGACAATGGGTGAGAGTTAAAAAACCTGGAAAAGTGTCTAAGGTGGATAGTAAGTTCTATGAACCACAACGTATAATTCAGGTAATGAAACATTCAGTGAGGTTAGAGAATGGGAAGTGTTGGAATCTTAAAAGAATAGCATTGTGTGCACCTAGCAAAATAAATGAGGGCTGTGACAAGGGAGTATGGTTGGAGCGTGAGGTAGAACCGGAAGAAGGCTCTATAGAGGGATGTGTGGAGGTAGAAACGGACGAAATGGATACTCCAAGGAGTGTCTTGGTCAGAAGAGGGTTTCGTAAAAAATGGGAGTAAGACTGAAGAGGATCACACGGCGTCCTAAAGCGTTAAATGATTACTCCTGTAATTCAATTATTGCTAACATTTGATTCTCTGTGTATCTTTCAATTTTGTTTTGTATATTTGTTCTGACATTGTTAGGGTTGGCCGGTTGATCAAAATGCATATGGTTCAAGTTATGTTTTTGTAAGGGGGGAGATGTGTAGTGTAGGGAAAATATAGAATGTATTGATGTCATAAGAACTAGGTTGCTAGGGAACGTGGGGTGATCGTGAGGAAAAGGCGATTGGAGTTGGTGGACGAAGTAACCTGTGCTGTGCATCCTGCCTAGTCGAAAAAAAGCTTAATTTACTTACTCCTGTGTGGTGTTTCACTACATTTCCCTAGATGGTGGCCGAGCCCGACATCAAAAACGCAGGTGACTCCCTCGCAAAACAAGGTGTTTTTGTAATCGATAATTTTGAAGTCTCCACAGTACATTTTGGGCCGTTTCCTGTCACGGCACTAGGCCTACCCACACAAGTGAGGTACCATTTTTATTGGGAGAATTTGGGGAATGCTGGGTTGGTGAAAGTTTGTTGCTCCCCTTAGATTCCAGAACTTTCCATCACAGAAATGTGAGGAAAATGTGTTTTCATTCCCAAACATTGAGGTTTGCAAGGGATTATGGGTAACAGGACCTGGTGAGAGCCACACAAGTCGCCCCATCCTAGATTTCCCTGGATGTCTAGTTTTCAAAAATGTATAGGTTTGCTAGGTGTCCTTATGTGCCGGCAGAGCTAGGGTCCAAAATCCACAGCTGGGCAAATTAGGAAAAAAGGGTCGGTTTCCACTGGAAAATTTTGATGTGTCCACGTTGTGTTTTGGGACGTTTCCTGTCGCAGTTACTAGGTCTACTCACACAAGTGGGGTACCATTTTTATCGGGAGATTTTGGGGAATACTGGGTGTGTGGAAGTTTGTGGATCCACACAGATTCCAGAACTTTTCATCACAGAAATGTGAGAAAAAATGTTTTTTTTTTAACAATGTTAGAGGTTTGCAAGGGATTCTGGGTAACAGAACCTGGTGAGAGCCACACAAGTCACCACATCCTGAATTCCCCTGGGTGTCTAGTTATAAAAAATGTATAGTTTTGCTAGGTTTCCTTAGGTGCCGGCAGAGGTAAGGTCCAAAATACACAGCTCAGCACAATGCAAAAAAGGGTCAGTTTTCACTGGAAAGATGTGATGGGTCCACGTTGCGTTTTTGGCCATTTCCTGTTGCAGGTACTAGGCCTACCCACACTAGTGAGGTACCATTTTAATCGGGAGACTTTGGGAAATGCTGGGTGGGTGGAAGTTTGTGGATCCGTGCAGATTCCAGAACTTTCCATCACAGAAATGTGAGAATTTTTTTTTTTTTTAACTAAGTTTGAAGTTTGCAAGGGATTCTCGGTAACAGAACCTGGTGAGAGCCAGACAAGTCACCCCATCGTGGATTCTCCTTGGTGTCTAGTTTTAAAAAATGTACAGGTTTGCTAGGATTCCCTAGATGCCGGCTGCGCTACGGCCCAATATCCACAGCTAGGCACATTGCGAAAAAAAGGCCAGTGCCTAGAGGGCTTTTTGCCACCCTAGGGGGGTGCAGATCGGGGCTATTGCCCCGATATGACCCCAAGGGGGGCAGAAAGACTGTGGCTATTTTTTGGGGAGGTGGGGCATTGGTATGCCCATTCTGGACAGCCCCTATGTATAAAAAAGCTAGCATAATCCCTGGCGCCTAGTGGGCTCTCTGCCCCCCCGGGGCGGCAGACCAGGGGCTATAACCCCCATCTGCCTCCTGGGGGGGGCAGAAAGGCTGTGGCATTTTTTGTGGGGTGGGTACATTGGCATACCCTTTCTGGGCAGCCCCCACCCCTGAATTATGAAAAAAATGTATCCCTGGTGCCTAGTGGGCTTTCTGCCCCCAGGGGGCATATAAGGGGCTATTGTCCCCATCTGCCTCCCGGGGGGCAGAAAGACTGTGGCAATTGTTTTGGATGGGGCATTGGCATGCCCATTCTGGGCAGCCCCCACATCTACGTATAAAAAAATAAGAATAATCCCTGGTGCCTAGTGGGCTTTCTGCCCCGTCGGGGGCAGATCAGGGGCTACTTCCCCCATCTGCCTTATAGGGGGGGAGAAAGACTGCAGCATTTTTTTGTGGGGTGGGAGCATTGGCATGCCCATTCTGGGCAGCCCCCACCCCTAACTTTGAAAAAAAAATCCCTGGTGCCTTGTGGGCTTTCTGCCCCCCCGGGGGGCATATCAGGGACTATTGCCCCATCTGCCTCCTGGGGGGCAGAAAGTCTTTTGTCTTTTTTGGGGGGGCAGGGTGGGGGCATTGGCATGCCCATTCTGGGCAGCCCCCACCCCTGGCCTATAAAACAAATCCCTGGCATCTAGGGTGCTTTCTGCTCCCCCGGGGGCAGATTAGGGGCTATTGTCCCAAGCAGGGATCTACTAGGGAAGGGTACCATTGGAAAGGGGAGATTATCCCCTTTCCAACGATACCTCTCCCAAGTGTTTCGGTGCTCGGGGGCTGAGATAGCCCCGCAAGCACTGAAACAATGAAATTGAAACTAGGTTTCAGTTTCATTTTCAATGCAATGACGTCAGCACGCCATGCGCGCGATTGTCATTGCATTGAAAATAAAAAAACAGCCTCGGGAGGTTGGGAAAGCTCTTCCCCACCTCCCGAGGCCAACAAAAAAAAAGGAAATCCCTCTGCTGTCTGCAGCAGAGGCAGAGGGATTTTGTGCACCTGTGCTTTTGATGGAATGGTTCCATCATGAGCACAAGTTCCGTCATGAGCACCGAATGGGTTAAATAGAGTTGAATTCACTTTTGGTATGGAAGTTTTTTTTAAAGTCTTTCATGGTACCAAATCCCAGACAGGTAGTTTGGTGGATGGTTTTGATCAAGAAAATAATTTCTTTAGATATAATTAATGGCTGAATTAGGCTTCTTTGCTTTGAATCTGCCATAATTTTGTCCTCCAAATACTTTTCTCATCAATATTTTCTTTCCAAATACTCATAGCCTTGGATGGCCAAGTTACGATTGAACTCATTTGAGTAAATAAACTTTTTAGTGGTGATTAGATTTTTCTGAAGTTGTTGTGGACTGTCTGAAAAATAGAATGCTGCGGAATGTGACCTGTCATCACTATGGAAGTAAGGACATTTCTTCAAAACATTTGGGTGACCCTTATGACGTGTAAAATTGTGTATCTCTCTGGGAAAGCTAGTTCTATGTGTGTAATGGTGTGCGTAGTGATGGTAAGAATACATTTCTTTATATAATTTACCGAATTCAAATAAGAATCTTCATTATTCAAAATGGCATATGCCTGTAAAATCCGACATCATTCATTTTACAGTCTCTTTATCCCAGTCATCTAAAATGGAACCTGGAATCAAAATGCCATTCATAGAAACTTTCAAAACATAATGTAATTGCATTGTCTCAGAGGGTCCCATAATTTGATATAGAACTTTTTCCCAGGCTATGGCCTTGAGCACGGGATAAGCTGCGATGTTTGCAGAACAGAGATTTCTTCGAACTTTGTGGGATGAAAGATGCAGCTGAAGTTCATAAACCACGGGTTGTACAATTGTTCTTTCTGGAGAATAGTTTCCATTCAGTAGCAGTAGAACAGTAATTAATTGTTGAGAGACATATGATGAATAGAAACACTCCTAGGGTAGTCGAAACATAGGACCAAGGTAGAATCAAAGCCCTGTCATGGAACCAATGATAAGCACAAAGCGATCTTTGGTGTACAGTATCTTTGGAGTGAAGTTAAAAATGTTCTGAACCAAATCCCGAGACATTCTCGTATTCAGTTGTTTCTCTAAAGAGCATTAGTTTGACTGATGTGAGCTCAGGTGGTACTTCATAGTACACCATGGATTTGCGTGAAACATTTGCAACTGTAGTTATGATAGCATCAGGTTCATTGGTGATGTTTAGTGCTCTGTGTAGAGTTGGAGAAGCTGTGTGCTCAGATATCCCCAGTTGGGAAGTCAAGCTAGTGATGTGACTGCTCTCATTAGGGGGTATTTCATTCAGAGTAGGGAGATGAAGAGAGGTTCTACATTGAATCGTTCTTGGTGTCTGTGATGGAAAGCTGTAGAGAATCGGCCACTTAGTGCTTTTTCACATGGTTCATGGACACCTGTCCATTTTTCTTTGAACCAGAGAAAGAAGGCAGAATGAAAGTTATTTTGCCTTTCACACCAATGACTGTAACAGGTGATCTGTAGGATGATTCAAAAGCTTGCTTGTCATAGATCTTTTCAAAACTAGATCCCCTACTTTAGGGATCCACCCTTCAGCAGTTGTCTCAACCTTCTCTTCATTGGTTGTGGTTTCAGAATGGTTCACTTTAGATAGCTTGCCTCTGACCGCATGGATTCTCTTTAAGACATTCAAACATTTTTCCAGGTCAACCATTTCTTCATCCGCCACCTTCTCCAGATTATCTAGACCAGGCAGATATACATAGGAACTCCAAAGAGAACCTTGTATGGAGTGTGTCCCCCCAATACTCATCTAGGCAAGTAATTTAATACTCTCTGAACTCAACTCCATGCAGATTATGGTACCAACTAAGACCTGAACTTGGTACCCGAGTGGTCAAGGCTTGTTTATTCATGCTTTTATTGGATTCTGCTCTGAACGGGTTGCTGAATTGCAGACAAATTCCCAGCATAGACATGGTTTCCGGTAAGCTTCAGGGGCTAACGGAGGACCACTATCTGAGTTAAATGAATGAACTGCCTCCTTCACTACCAGGCACTTCAAATCCTTTATGACCGCTGTAGCACTCACATTTCAGGAATAAATGGCTATTAATATATATTATACCGGTTGACTGAACTTATTGGGCTGATGTGGTCCAAATAAATGTCCCTAAATGGGATGTTGGAGACTGTGAGAGGAGTTTTCATGGGTCTCTTAACAGTAGATGGTTTAATTTGCTGATAAATGTCGAATTCCTGACATAATCTCTATTCAGTTTGTACAAACAAGGCCACCAGCAGCGTTGCTATAGCATTGCTATGGTTTCAGTAACCCCAGCATGGGCATATGACAACCCCTCACGTGCTTCCTTCATTAAATCTAATCTGGACAGATTGTTGGGTATTATCCTGTCTCCCACTCCTGGTAATGTGGCTATAAGAGTGTGCTCTGAATTATGGGTGTAGAAATAATTAGGCGGACAACCTGTGGAAGACTTTATGCCTTGTTTGGTGGTATGAATGGCTTTTATAATATCTGTGTCAATCTTTATTTGAGATCTGGTTAAGGCTGCTACTTTAACAGTCTGAATTGCAGCTTTGGCAGTTTAGTTTAGCGTGAAATCTTCCATGCTGGTAGCCCAAAGTGTCCTTCGCATGGACCAATGGAAGCTTATCTTGAAAGACAGCTACCCTTCTATAGAGTTGTTCATCTTTAATTCAATTTCCCTTTGAATCTTTGAATCCATTCAGTCACGAGTGCTCCAAGTCAACATTGTACCCTTGCACACATATGGGCCTGATTATGATCTTGGCGGATGGGATACTCAGTCACAAATGTGACGGATAACCCGTTTGCCATATTACAAGTTCCATTATATCCTATGGAACTTGTAATACAGCGGACAGGATATCCATCACATTTGTAATGGAATATCCCATCCGCCAAGATCATAATCAGGCCCTATGAGTGTGGGAACTGATGGATTAGCATTTTGTAATGCAAGTAACAGGGCATGAAGTTCTGTGTAATGTGCAGTGCTATCACCTGAGATCTTAGTGTAGATGCACTGTGGATGGAATTCACCATCTTTCAGTACACCTTGCACTGCTGCACATGCTGCAGAGCACTTGTAGCTTGCTCCTAATATTGGTTTAGCAGAGCCATCTGTGTAGAATATGCTCTAGTAAGACTGAATGGGTAAGGGTTTTGGAGTAGGAAGAACGTGTTGTTCATATTGGAGAAAAGCTTGTTTATGAAGAGTGGTATCATACTGAAACTTCACATCATTGCACTCAAAGAAGAGGCCCACAGCACACACCTGGGTGTAAGGTGTGAGCATTAGGAACGTTTGCCTTTGCGGCTGCCTCCAGTAACAGTACAGGAGAAACCACAACCATTAGATTTCCCTGTGCTTCGTCAATAGAAGCAAAATGTTCTTCAGCTGGAGAATACAAGTGAGAGTTGTAGGCAAAAAGGAACCGTCTGTCCCTCCTCGTATATCTCATAGGTATAACCAGAGTGACTTGGTATGATTTGAATAACTAGGTTGGTCTTACTATCCCTAGTTTGTAAATATTTTGTCTCGAGCATGTCTGCTTGCAAAGCACACAAGATATCAGTGTGCCTGCTTCCCACTGCTTTGACGAAAACGTGGGAGAAATCAAGTTTTCCCAGGGCTTCACCCAATAAGCATAGTGCGGCAAGTAAGTTTGTCCAAAGTTGAGAAATCCCAGCAAGGATTGCAGCTTCTTCAGTGTGTTCGGAGGCTGCAAGGTCGCACACATTTGAAGGGAAATCAAAAGCGAGACGATTGACCTCATTGAGTCACTGGTATCCGGGGAAGGTCACTGCAAGGTAGGCGAACTTCAATTTTTTTAATTTAATTCTGTAACGATGTGATGTTAATAGTGTTACAACTTTGTCCATTCTAGTTAGGTGTATGTTCAAGTCATCATTGGTAAGACAGATATCATCAATGTATGACAATACCTCCGGATCTGGTTATAAGATCTCTATGAGGTGCGCTGAGAACAGGCCAGGGCTGTTCTTATAGCCAATAGGCAAACATTGAAAGGGGAACTGTCCCCCGTCGAAACTAAAGGTGGTTAGATACTCACTTTCAGGCGCTATATTTTGACTGAAAAAACACATTAAAAATGTCAAGTGTTGTTTTGTATTTTTTCCGCAGTCTGCACCAGGTTCATCATTAAATAAGTGCTACATGCATTTTGCACCACATATGTTCTTGTACGGGTGTTTAAATTCCTATCGTCCAAACCTATCCTGTACGAGCCGTCACTCAACGGAATTCTGTGGAGTTATATAAAAACTCTGTGAGATTCTGTGGAGTTCCGAAGAGTCCTGCAAGCAGCTGATTTTCAGCACTGGGAGCTTGTTCCGCGCTGTAATGAGAACGAATGGCCACACGCGACTCTCCAGAGGATGCTGCTTCTTTCTGCTGTGTGAGTAAATTTTTTACTTGTGCTGCAGCTTTCTCAATGCAAATGGTAGCAACTTGCCGCGACCGTCCGCATTAAGAAATCTTGCTGAATTTTCTCACTCCACATGCGAGAAAAAACTTTGCCTTGTGGCGGTTGGCGGAGCTTTTCTGGATCACTGTGAACTCAACCAGTGGAGTGGAGTTTATCACCCACCCCTAGTTTGGAGATGGGAAAAGGGATTGTTCATTAGAGAAAGGCAAGGCGCTATTATGCCCTGATATTGCAACTGATCTAATATTGTATTAATACCACGCTTTGCTTCTGGCTTTAAAGGGTCTTGAGCTTGTGCTTGAGTTTCAATGCGTAAGGGAATGGCATGTGGAACAGAATGTTTATCCCATCCCACTTGGTTTCTGTCTGACGCTAAAGACTCTCCTACAGCCAATTCACTGGTATACATTTCCCTCCTGTCTTCAGGTACTATTGGGGGAAAAAGCTACTCTGATTACTTCCTCCTACGGGGGCACTTACATAATTAAGAATGGAGGCCAGTCTTCCTCAGTCAGTATGATGTAATAATCATCAGAGTGTGCAAAGAAAACAGCTTTAACAGTGTGGAATATGTTCCCTTTAATTTGTAATTGTAAATTATAAATAGGGCTACCAGCTTTCCGTTTTTACTGATTTTCACAGATAAATACAGACAGAAAACTATTTATTCCCTCTCTGTATTTATTTTTAAATACAGAAAAACACGGAAAATAGGTCTTCTTTGGGTGTTTTTTTCGTCGGTCAATCATGAGTGCCTGTCAGTAGGTGTACAGATTGAGAGGTAGGGGAGATGAAAAAAGACAATGGATTTCATAATTAAGCTTAATTAAGTGCAGATCTGCAGTTATTTATGCTATTCTGCAATGCAAGTGTTTTCAGATAACACTATTACACTGTATACCGCTGAAACCTTTTGGACATTCAAATGCAAATATGCATTTATCAATCAAATAAATGTGGAAAAATACCCATTACAGCTTCATTTATACCGAAAACAGAAAATAAAAATGGATAAATATGGAAAAAAATAGCAAAAGATAAATATGGATAAATACAGACGGAAATGTAGAAAAAATAAATACCATAAAACCGGGAGCCCTAATTATAAACCCTATCAGGAGGATTTAAATGTTTATCTGGAATTTCCACCCGTTTGAACTCATCAGTTGGACTCACCACCAGAAACCTCTGAAATGTCTGATGTGCTATTGTGACTTCTGATGCGCTGTCTAGGCACGTACTCGCCCAAGTCTTGTTTTGCAGGATAATATGTAATTGGATCTTTATTTTTCTTAGACAGTCCTGCTACTTTCTTCTTCTTAACTGAGGTTTTGGAGTCCAATTCTTTCACTTTTCGCTTCAAGCTAACTTCAGCCTCTCGCCATGTTTCACCTTTTCTGCTATACTCCTCCTTTCTTCTCTACTCAGATCAACTCCCCCTCTCAGCTTGTTTACTATCAGAGTCCTGGAAAGAACTTGGAGAGCAGATATCAGAATACTGATAGGGTCCGTTTTTTAAAATTTTCTTGTGGTCCCTTAAATTATAACCACTCCTACCAGATTCCTGAGGTGTGGGAGATCCAGTCCATCTTTGATCTCTATTCTTCTGTTTCTTTCTGCCTTCCATTGCCGATTTCTCTTTAACGGAACCCTCAATGTCACTCTTTGATTTGAAATATGGATTAACAGCTCGCGACCTTAAGGTATCGTGGCCTACTGAGCTGTAAACTTCTGCGATTATTTTTAGTAGTCCCCGTTCCTAATCTGGAACTGCTTTCAGTCTCTGGTGTCTGGCCAGAACAAAAGCTTCTCCCTCAATGTTGCTTAGGATGTTAAAAGAAACCAGAGAAAAGTTTCCATTAATTTAATTCCTAAGTCCAGAGCTTGTGTAGCTCTGTGCTCATTCTGTGTATGTTTCAGTAGTTCAGGGAGAACTGCCAATAAAGGTTTGCCATGTGTGTTGCTGTAAATGCATGCAAATATGTTTCCCCAGGTATTACATTACTCTTCGGGTGGCATCATCCCTAATGCGAGACGCATAGTAAATATTCTATGTCTGCCTTGGTGTGTTTCAAATGTATAAACCACTTCTAGCAGGTTGGTCTTGCGTGCGACTCGGCATGGAATTTCTTCATGCTTTGCAGATGTTTTTCCCAAAATAGCATTAATAGTCTGTGGACTAATGTGCTGTATTGTTGCTGAAGCTGCAAATCCCACTGTGAAAGCAGGTCTAGAGATCATGGTACATAATACAAACTGTACAAGCCACCTGTATAAGGCGACTGTGTAATTTAAAACCCCTACCACCTTAGCATGTGCCAAGGCATTGGGATGAGGAACGGGCGTGTAGCTAGCCAAGACTGGCCACATGAACCCTTCATTGCTCAGGGCTCCGAGGGGGACATTCCTGTGTGTGTGTGTGTGTGTGGCAAACCATTTCTATTGTTCCTGGTAAGTCAACGGGATTTCCAAATCTTTGTAAGCCCTATAGTGTGCAGGGGTTGGCGCTGCCTTATAAGCCTTAAACTGCCTGCAGTCAGCGTGTAAAATGTTTAAAAGGCATATGCCATATGAGTAGCTATTACAAAAGTAACTGACCCCCCCCCCACAAAACAGGGACACTGTTAGAAATGGGGTTTCTGATTGGCCAGGGTATGCACCTGAGCCAGGCAGAGCCCACCACTCTAGTCAGGGTAAGGGAGTTACCCACATAAGATAACCCCTGCTCACCCCCTTAGTAGCTTGGCAGAGCAGTCCAGCTTATCCCAGAGGCAATGTGTAAAGCGTTTGCGCAACACACACACACCGGTGACACAATAAATACACCACAAAAGAGACTTCACACAAGGTTACATAAAAATATCTCATATATTGTATATAAAACACATAGGCCACAATCACATCACATAAATCACTGCCAACTAGGCAATTGTTATAACATCACATAGATCATAAATCACTTTGCCAACTAGGCAATTGTCATAAAACCACATTTAGTGCAATAAAACGATCAGTTGCACATGTCATAAAAACTATCATGAAAACATTTTGCATAGCAACACCATACACCATCACTGTACATATTAAGCAGTTTCTGAAAAGGATACTTGTTGTCCTATCATTGCCAGTTGTAAATGACATAAATCATAACATTAGGGCAGGAAATTCAATAGTTAGATGCAGAGCTAAAACCCATAAATCACTATTGGCCCCTCATGGCGTAGCAATCACCAAGCTATGCCATATTTACCCAAGGATCAGCCTCTGCGCTCCTAATATCAGAAATACAGTAATTTCAGGTTCCACAGAATGCATGAACACCTGCCCTTCTATTAGGGACAATACTGTAATTTTGGTTTCTGCAGGCACGAAGTGAGGGCCTCCACCGAGGACTCGCCTCGTTTGGGAGTTTTGTTCCCGTGCCCCCCCAGGTGGGGTGGGGGGGCACTCGCATGGCAACTGGTAGGGGTAAAGACCTCATTATTCAGATCCTGGAGCCCCCCAACTTTCACGGACGGCAGGTAGACCTTTCTCTTGGTCCCCCCACTGCAGCAGTTCAACGCATGCAGCTGCCGCAACCCAGAGCAGGGCCAGCCCGAGGTCGCGTCTGACCTGGGCGCTAGCTGTGATGACGGCGGTCACTCGGGAGTGGGCAGTCTCTCCCCTGGAATGCCAGCCACTGCTGGCAGCACCAACGGGATCTCCTTTTCTCCTCTGCTGGGGAGGTGCGAAGCGTTGTCTCCGTTGGGGCTGCACTTTGCTTCTTTGTCTTCTCTGGCGACTGGCCCTGCTCACTAAAGGTGTCGGTGTTGCTCAGCAACGTGAGGCTCCGCTCGGGGCTTCCTTCGGCATCTCTGCGGCAGTGGCCATATGCACCATCGGTGGAGGAAGGGGGAGAGTACTTCCACCTCCAAGCTCTCCCCTCCTGCTGGCCTCAAAACCAGGGACAGTGCAGCGCTGCCGCGGTCCAGCGCTATGACTTGCAGGCAGCAATCTCCACAATCGGGGCAGCAGAAAAAAAGTGCTCTACACGTCCTTTCACTTTAGAGTGCTCCTGGGAGAAAGGGGGAGCACTCTCCATGATGGTGCCACAAAGAAGCCCTCAACCCGTGCTTTGCTCCAAAACAAAAGGTTGAAGGACAGTCCAGTCCTTCTCCTGCTCCAAACAGGAACAGCAACTGCAGGCTGGCCCACCCCACACACATCAGGGGCAGTTCTCTTCACACAGCTCCCAGCCCTCCTTCCAGGCAGGTTACTTTTAGATCCGGCGAGGATCTTTCCTGACATCTTTTGTATCCCTGAGACTTCCAACAGGAGGCCAGCACACACAAGCACTTGGAGATTATTCACAAGCAGGATACCAAAGCAAGGTAAAAAGAGTCAGTCCTTTTCCTCTACCACAGACAGAAGCAGCAACTGCAGGCACCCCTCACACAGAAAAGGCAGCACTCCTCACACAGTCCTTCTGCTGTTCTTCTAGGCAGGGTCCTCTTTTTCCTTAAAGTAATCTAAAGTCCTGGGGTTATAGGTCCAAAACATATACCCCATTTTGTTAGTGTTCTCTTTGGTGAAAGGATCTCTGAACCAGTTCTGTCCTCCCTGGTGCAGCATGACCACAGGTGTTGTGAAAAAGGAGACACAGCCTATTCAGGTGCAAGCAAAACTCCCCCCCACCCCTCTAAATGCAGATCAGTTCTATTCAGCCCAGAGATGAGTCACGGCAGGCAGGGCACACGTCAACCCCCCAAGTGACTGTCTAGAGCGAATGCACATCCCCAGCTCATGTTACTCAAACACCAGACGTTGAATACACAAACAGCCTGAGGCACAAAGGATGGTAAAGTAAGAAAATGCCCACTTTCTAAAAGTGGCATTTTTAAACACAGTATTTAAGAACCACCTTTACCAAAAGGTGTGTTAATGAATTCTGAGTTCAGACAGCCTAAGCTTCATTTTTCTATCTTGTGCCTATTGAAAGTTACACATGTAAAAATGTTACAGTTCAACCCCAATGATAAGCCTATGGGACAGACAGCCTTTCAATAATGAAAAACAAAATACACAGTATTTCACTGTCAAGGCATGCCACACACACCAGTACATGTCCTACCTTTCACATACACTGCACACTGCCCATGGGGGTACCTTGGGCCTACCATAGGGGTGCCTTACATGTAAGGACAGGGAAGGTTTGGGCCTGGCAAGTGGGTGCACTTGCCAGGGCAACATGGCAGTTTACAACTGCGCACGCAGACTCTGCAGACACAGGTCTGAGATACATTTACAGGGCTCCTCATGTGGGTGGCACAACCAGTGCTGCAAGCCCACTAGTAGCATTTGATTTACAGGCCCTGGTGCACACTGTGCACTTTACTAGGGACTTACCAGTAAATCAAATATGCAAATCATGGATAACCAATGATATCACAATTTATACAGAGAGCATATGCACTTTAGCACTGATCTGCAGTGGTAAAGTGCCCAGAACCCTATAGCCAACATAAACAGGGTCAGAAAAATAGGAGGCAAAAGTCAAAAGTTTGGGGATTACCCTGCAGAAAGGGCCAATTCCAACAGACACCTTGAAGCTTGAAGTGCTGAGTAACTGCTTTCCTGTAATTGGTACCTATCACAATAGGGACCACCATATGAACGTCTTCAAATGAAACAGAATCAGAGAATTAGAAAACCAGAATAGCAAAACCATTTTAAAAGTCAAGCTTGACAAACCTACGGAAAATAGGTGCTCCCTTATTCCCAGTAGAAGGTAACCATGATTACTATGGACATCTTCGTAATGACATCATAATGATTCACATGTGTGTGTATATCAAAAAGAAACTACTCAAGACAGTCCCAAAACATCCAGGGCCAGCTCGTTGTGCACCAAAGTTGCATAAATGTAGTTTCTAGCTCAGCTATACAAGGTTTGCTTTTCACACCCATGGGTGACACGAGTGAACGTAGTTCAAGGCACCACGCTTGAATGTGAGGGACATGTTTTAGTAGCCCCACATAACTCCATCCAGTAAACAGTTGAAATGGTGTCAATGCTTTTGGGTACCTAACTTTACCTAAGCACGGACCCAGGGACGCTGTGGTGATAAGAAACAAACCTCTTTCACTCTTTTCAATACCACACACACACACAACACACTAGGAGAGCATGGAAAAAAGAATAACTTGCAGTTAGATTTTCTTAGGGATAATGGCCACACTGCATACCTTGTGTATAGCAGAATGCTATAATTATCAGGAGTTAAGGAGGCCATGTTCCCTACAAAATGCAAACATGCTTTCAGCATCAGCATCAACTCTTCCCGGGCTTGGGCTCGGTATCAGCTTTCAGTAAAAAGCACAGTATGGAGGCAGCATCTCTGGCAGGCAGGATTGTGTTGTGGTCTAATAGTATCTTGCTCATGAAAATCTGGGGCAAAGGACCTTTACTGACAGGTGATCAAGTGACAGTCCTTTTATACTGTATCTTATCTGAAATGGAATTTGCAATGTCACCTTAGGAACGCTTAATATCACTAATAAGCATCAAGATGCTAGTGTAGGACACATTGCTTTAAACATTTAAGGTAAAAGTACAAAGATTCAGCCATGATTTAATTTTTGATTGATAAATCTAGAAGAATCTTAATGCTGTCATGCTTAAGCTACATCTTATATTTTAGTTCAAGACATCAAATAGGTACATGAACAAACTAATAAAACATAGCTTGCACCTTTTGCATAGCCACTATGCAGTAAAGAGTAGTACAAATGGACATGTACCAACCACAGTCACTGTACCATTTGCAAAGAAAACCCGTAATCAGCAGTGGGTAGAACTGAGGCATGGGAGACTGATTTAATGTCCATGATAAAGGATTTTAATCATTTGTGTGTACGTCTGCAAGTCAATGAATGATTGCTGAAAATATATAAGACTGACAAGTCTTTGCTCTCTCTCAAAGAAATTTCCATTTGATTGCAAATTGCAGACACTAAGCACCTACCTGCACTGGTGGTCAGTGGCAAGAAATTAGAATAGTGCTTCATCTAACAAGTTTTTATCTCTAGGCTACACATGTCAAAAGATAATTCATCATGTGCTTCTTGACACCATCGCTGACCTACTTAGCAAGGCAATCCTAGGTATAAGTTTACAAAAGACATACTTATACTTTTATGTTTGTGCAAGTATATAGCACATTTAACAATATGACAGATCATTAAGTCTTTGGTCTCTCAAATATATTGACTGTTATTATTACATTACCTACCTCTTAGTTCTTGACCCAAAAGGTAGGCAATGTAATGAGATATATTCAGCACAATACATTATATATTGTGGGCTTAGGCTCAGCCCCTTTCTCATGAATGGATGGTTTACTTGTCAATCTCAGTTCCATGCCCCTTATTGGATGACTTTGCTCACTATTCTTGTGTTTGTCCCTTGCATGAAACATAGCGGCTTTGCGTCAATTCCCATTGGAAGACTTCTATTCTTCTGAATTGAAATGACTAAACTTTTATTTTTGTTTCAGCTCTTCACAGGAGTGCATTGCTTTCCTCTCTCTCTAATCTCCACTTACAAATACAACCAACTTCCCTCTGCTTGGCAATTGCTCCCCTGACCCTCACCATCAACTGCTTCTTTCTTTTTTTAAATGTTCTTTTTTTATATTACCGGTGCAAGGGCCTGGCAGCTGTACACTGCTTGCTTCCCCACCCATTGCTCTCTACCACTCCCAGCATTCTTTTTATTTTATTTACTTTTTTTAATTTTTGTGAGGGCCTGGAGCTGTGTACTGCTGCTGAGCTGTCATCTTTCCTCACTGACACTAGCCCCCCACCTCTCTTTGTTTTATTGTTTAAATTATGCTTCGTTTTCTGAAGTCATAACAGTGGTACCCTGCTGCCGGGTCACTTGCTTTTCCACCAATAAGCAAGCATGCTACATTTTTTAAAATTTGTTTCTCAAAGATGTCTGTCCACTATTTTGGAGAGGTAAATAAAGCACACACAGCTTTAAATTATTTTACTTTTATTTTCAGAAAAATCTTTTGAAAATAGCCACTATGCTGTGGCCATCTTCTAATATTTTTTCTTAAACTGTAAGAAAAATCATTCAAAGATGGCAGATGTATGTGTACATGCATACTTGATTGACATTTTGCTCTCTGTAAAGAAAATCGATACAAGGTGACCACCGCTCCTTCGAGCCAATGCTTGGTATATTTTCTCATCACATTCCCAGTGTATGTGCTTGCATTATATTTCAGATGGATCCAATAAGAGATTGTTGGGTTGAATATACCAATAGACTCAGTATGTGTTGAACAACCAGATTCTCCAATCATTGGTAAAATATGAGAGAATATTCTTTTAAACTTTATTGCTGGGCACATTTATAGACTTGAGTGCTAAAATGTCTTAATATAAAAGTGTAATTATTATTAAAGTATATGTTGAGGCTTGTGCAAAAACATGGAATACTGAATTTAAGAAATTAAGAAAAATGATGTCACAAGCTTTATTCTGATATGGGCCTATATTAAAAGTTATAGGGGGTGAGCAAGATGCATGCTTGGTAGAAGAGCTCTGTTGAATCCGGCCCATTTTTACTTACCTAGAGCTACTTGTAGGCATCCAATAATGGCTCTCTGGTGGGGCTATCGAAGTATTGTCCCTGGCAGCTCCGACCGTGGTGGCAGAACCCATGGTAGCAACTGCACCAAAGGAGGAAATAAAGCCCTGGTAACCCGAGCTGTCCTGCTACATACACGGACTGCTCCTTTGTCTGCCATCGTGATCAACGGGATTCTGCCTCTGTGACTTGGGAGGGGTGGATGGATGGATGGTGGTGCTGCTGGAGCCCTGCCGAAGCTCCTGGTAAGCCACCCATTCATGCTACGCCCTTTCGGTTCCATATGTTCTGGACCTATTCTAGAATCACAATCCGATGGTTCTTTTCAGCAGCATGTAAGCGCAGAGGGGAGAAAATTCATTGTTATTGCCAATCAAATCAACAAGAATTCCTCTGGATACATAGTAACCACAGACAACTACGTAAGCTTAGTTGATTTATTACAAAGCCAAAAATAACTGAACATAAAGACACCTCAAGATGAGAGTGTAGAAATACATCGGAATCAGCATGAAGCCAAATCTGCATATCCAATTAAGATGATGTAGCAAATGTAAAACAATTCAAGAAGCAGGATGCAGAGGATCAGAAAGCATGAGTCCCAGTTTCTCTGCATCAAGGATTGATGAATATAAAGCATTAATCTATCCCTACACTAACGCTAAGATGACATTACTACTTAAGCATCTTCAAGGAAAGGAATAAAAGGTGTCAGCATGTGGAGTCTTCCCGAGAAGTCTCTCCAGCATCGATAGATCAGATAGCATAAAGCTATCGAGACAGAGCTTGTTCTAAGATGCTCTCTCTCCGAAGGCAAAGGAGAAGTGGGCACTTTCCTTACTCCCAACATCGCATTATTTCAGGTATCTTTCCCAAGATTCCCTGAGGATCACGCCATCTGCTCTAGGTACAATCCGAAAGATAGTTTTCCTACGGGACAACAGTGTTCTTCTTCTTGCAACTACTCAAGCTGTACGATGTAACATCTTCTCTCCTTGCCTGACTAATAAATCAAAGTCATTATTCTAGCTAACAAGAGGGCTTCTTTCACCTGCAACACAAAATGTGAGAAAGAACAAATTCCACAGCACACATGAAATTCAGCCATTAATTCTAAAGCGAGAGTTTCCAGGGAAATGCATTTAAGGCCTACAAGATTCTGCTAACATAAGGAACCAGCACATGAGCTTTACGAATTTGCATAGGAAAAGAAGGCACATTTGATTAATGCATTTACCTACATGTTAAACGACACAATTAATAAACAATTTAGTACATGAATAAATGTCAGTTTCACAAAAAGAGTTCTTCATATTAATGTTTTCTGCTAGCCACATTCACTTTCTAAATTAATTCTCCATGTTACTTTTCAATGACCTAAGCCCCCTACATAAACTAGAACATGTTTTTATTAGTGGCATGTTATGCTTAGGGCCAGGAACTCTGATGGCAGTGCTAAGAGCAGAGCTGGATGGTAAAACTAGAAGACCTTCTAGCTTTTTTCTCCTATTCGATACTGAGTTCGAAGCTGGGCCAGCCTAGCTCTTGACCCTGTTTGGAAGCCATTCTTGGACTTGATATTTCCACCACAGAAAGGGCTCTATACATCATGTTCAAATTAGGAACTCTTCAGGTGTAGTCCTTCACTAAAACATGGTCTGATGTCTCTGGAAGTAGACCTGGTATCTGTCATTGTTCTCTAGGAGGCCCAGAAACAATTATGAATTTTATGCTGCTGTGTGATACCTACATGGAAATTCTGAAGGCACTACCTTCGAGCCTTGTTTCTAAGATTCAACCTGTAGAGTTGTAGAGCTGCATTAACATTTTGCTACTGAATAGATCATAAGGAAATCTATCAGGCCGTAGCATCTTATATATAAGCAGCGGGAAAATCTGCAAGACTTGTTAAAGACAGACTAAACAGACAGGGATAGAAGTCGCACAGACAGACCACAAATGGCCAGTTTGCATAACGTTTCTCAGGACGAGTGCAACACTGTAATGTTGAGTTGTTTATATATCAAATAACACTGTATTAGTCTATAGATCCATCATCTTGTAAACTTGACAGAATCCTATATAGAAAGAGACAATCATTATTCGAGTCTGACCTTAGTGCCTTAGTGAATTAGATAGCTTGCTGTGCTTATTTTTTTCAGATTTCTTATTGGCCAACAAGTTTTAACTTTGCACATTGATTTCATTTAAATTAATGCAACCAGTGTATTTTGGCATAAGTGCAATATCATGAATTAGCATTAACAGATTTCTTAATGCCCAATAGATTGTAATTCTGCATATGCACTTTATTAAGTTAATGCAACCAGTGTATAGTGGCTTCGGTGCAGTACGGATAACTAGCTGGTCGGGGGAGGATAACAGTTACATTATTTAGAATATTGCATGTTAAATTGTCGATATTTCTATGGATCAATTGGTTTTAGTTGTTGGAATGCCTGTTATATACATTAGAGATTTTTTGTTAATCTCTGCATTTTAACGTACAGAGAATGTTTTTTTTGTTATGGCACAATTGCTGAAAACAATAAACTTACTCGCTCGCTTACTAAATTAGGGCTGTGCTTAATATTTAATACATGAACATGAGTTTGAGCAGAACTTTTTTTGAGGCATTCATAGTACGCAATTGCATAACTAGGTCTCCTAACAGCATTGTTAAGAGCAGAAAATGTCTGGTAAAAAAGATGAAACTGGATGTGTGCCACAGATAAGCCTGGGCGGTAAATTCTGCTCCACTCGCAGAATTTGTGGAATTTTGGCAATTCCGCATTCCGCAAAGAACGCGGAATTGACAAAAATTCCGTGATCCGCGGCGTAGCGGAATTTTTTCCTTGTTCGCGCTTTCAAAATGTGTGTTCGCGCGCGCGGAAGCGACTTACCGGGATCCCTGCGTTCGCCGATGAGTTTTCCTATCCATTCTCGTGCGCCACGAGATTTTGGTAGCCGGCCGCGCGATCCCGCGAAAGTGTGCGATCGCGAACACGTCATTCGGACGCGCCATCGGACATCCGCGTTCGTGAACAGGAAACACGCATCGCGAGCGGGACAAGTGAAACAAGATGGCCGCGCCAATTGGCGACCGCATGGGCAAGTTTGCGAGATATTTCCCCCCGAGCACGCAAACAGCGTCCCCGAACAGGAAAAACGCATCGCGAACGGGCGGAACAAGCAATTCCGCGTGCTCGCGGAATTCTGCAAGCTTGCAGAGATTTTTTACCATTTCGCAGAACTTTGCGTAACGTGACTACGCAAATTCCGCCCACCCTTAGCCACAGATGCATGAGCTGCGCTAGAAACATTTACCACATAATTTTCTGTAAATGGATAGACATACTAGTATATCACATGTAGTTAGTGAAAATGTGGATCTTGAGATTAAAAAATCATGACACGAGTCCTGGTTTTCACGCAGAGGGTCTTCGTCACATATAATGCATGTCGTCTGTAATTCTTGGAATAGTTTTGCAGTCTACACAAACAAAATTTACTCAGCATCTCCATCATCTCCTCAGAATGATAGGGGCCCGATTCACAGAACTAACTTAAGACAAAATCCTAAACTTACTACCATTTTGGTATTCACAGAAGGCACTTACTCATTTTGGTATTCACAGAAGGCACTTACTTACTCATTTTGAGTAACTTACTCATTTTGTGTAACTTACTCATTTTGGTATTCACAGAAGGCACTTACTCATAAATGAGTAAGTGCCTTCTGTGAATATCAAAATGAGTAACTTACTCATTTTGAATAACTTACTCATTTTGGTATTCACAGAAGGCACTTACTCATCAATGAGTAAGTGCCTTCTGTGAATACCAAAATGAGTAAGTTACACAAAATGAGTAAATTACACAAAATGAGTAAGTTACTCAAAATGAGTAAGTATGTGCCTTCTGTGAATACCAAAATGAGTAAGTTACACAAAATGAATAAGTTATTCAAAATGAGTAAGTAAGTGCCTTCTGTGAATACCAAAATGAGTAAGTGCCTTCTGTGAATACCAAAATGGTAGTAAGTTTAGGATTTTGTCTTAAGTTAGTTCTGTGAATCGGGCCCATAGTGTGTCATATGTATCATGCGTAATGTGCAGTGCGTCAAGTTAGCACACTTCCTTCACAAAGACGTAGTCTAGAGTGCTCGCAAGAGAACCTTTTACATCTCACTGATAGATTGTGGGGATTATTTACAAGCCCCTTGTGCCACCGGTGCGTCACTTTTTTATATGGGATTTGAGGTCATGTGTGTCCCCACACGAGGATGCGGCATTGAACTGTATTTTAGAAAGTGTTTTATGATCCAAGCTGCAGGGGGACGTTTAATTGAGTACACCAGCAGATAGTTCCCTTCTCGATGCCTTCAATGTTTTTTAACCCTTTAATAGAGCGTGCAGCTATGATTTTAATTGAACAAAAGACAAAAGGCCACATTTTTACGCAAATCCCTTTCAAAGTAAGGGACTTAAGTTATCAAATAAGGAGTACACATTATTCGAAACTCACCTGCTACTTCCAACTATTCAGGTAGGAAAACTCACAGCCCTTCCCATTTGAAAGTCCTTTTTTCGATAAATAGATTATTTATTAAACCCCTACGTGTTGCAAGTCTTTAAAAATATAAAAATATAGTAAAGATTGCCTGCACTTTCCATATTTCCACATCTTCAGGGAACCCTGCTAGTTCTGTAATGCCCATAGATTTAGCATCTTGTTTCTGTGCTGTGTACTACCAGAGCTGTTGATTAGTCACCAGTGGGCACACCGTGAGCAGAATCAGAATAATTAATTTTAAATTGGATAATTTAGACAAATATATCAAACAGCTAAATTACAATTGAGATCACTCTAGCACTCAACGGTGCAGTTTATTAGAGAATGACTTGCCATGAAAACAATTCAATCAACTGGCTGCTAGTTAAAACAATTGAAGTAAAAAACACCCTGTAATTTCAATATTTTAAGACACAAAACGAACCTGGCTTTTCATTAAGAAAATTACAGCAATTCACTTATGGCAACTATTAGGCACACCTTCTGGGACCACATTCTCTAACACCTAATTATATAGGAAGAATAATACGATTAAATTACAAAAATAATTAATGACTTTGCATGGATCTGAACCAGAAACCTAGAAACCGTGCAGAATTATAGCTACTGCTTTTGGCACCTCCCCAATCTGTAAAATATATGCAAATATCTGTCCTAATCCTTAAAATATGTTTTGGGGAGCAGTGCTTCAAGAATATTTTATGCAAAAACCAACGAGTAAAACAAAGATTGTTAAGAAAACACAATCATTGAGAATGAGAGATGCTTTTTACAATAATTTGAAAAGGACACATGAAACTTTTCTACAAAACTGTGTCAATTGCTATTAACTGTGTTGCGGTCCTATTAAAATATATTTTTGCTAAATGTCATGGATGAGGATTTTAACAAGCTCTTCTTTCTTCATCATTGTAGTTGGTCATTTAAAATGTAATACATATACAGTTCCCCGAGCTTAGAAACCATCCACCAAACCTGCCTGGTGTCTGTAGTGAGTGGCCAGAGAATTTTATAAGTGCTCTTCCTTGGCTTCCTCATAATTGTTGCCAAAAAGGCTCCACAAAGGCAAACAAAAGAATTCCTGTCTCACCCTTCGGTAGCGTGGGTTGGCGGATGAGGATGTGACTTTTGTTGTATTGTGAAAGAAGTTATATTTTTGCAAAAACTATTTCATGAAAAGCTCTTGGCCAGTATTCTGTGCAACAATTGCACATGAGGACTTAAGCCAGATTTCAAAGTCAAGTGAGATACTGGCAGTACTCTGATTCGACAGTAAAATGACTCTCGGCTGCGGTTTTACTGTTCCTGCAGGTTTTTAGTGCTTTAACCGTTACTCCCCAGTTGAAAATCTCACATAATTGTGTACCTGCAAAATAGCAAAAAATCATGAAATTCACATAATGCAAAATACACACAATTTCCTACGGTTTTGCCCGCAGAATGACAGTTTTGCTTTGGCCTCTCATGTGCTTACCTCAAGGTGTACTCTTCGGGAGATGCTTCAGTGTTGACAGATTTAGCAAGCAACAACTAATTCAAATAAAAGAACAAAGAATACAACTCCCAGACCAAATTTCTAAAATGATATCTGATATCGGAAATGGTCAGGCAGTACCAAAGGAAATGGTAGAGGCCACAATGGGGTTGTGAGCATCTCCAACAGAGCAGACCAGCCCTGCGCAACCATGCCGGGTCCAGTACCAGTTATTCAGTATCTTGGAGGGGCAGAATTTTTAACAGCCTTCTCTTGTTGCAGGGATTCTGTTTGGAAACAGAACTGGGACTGGGATCACAGGACATCAGAATGTAAGGACTGGGTCACCATACCACATCAATACCTATGGGCCCAAATCCGACTAGCTCACAGTGCCCCACCTGCCCTCCTAACCTTCCCAGAGTAACAGGTGAAATGGCAACCTAGAACACCACACTCTAGACCCCAAGGGAACCGTGGAAACAGATCATCACCTTTCGTTTCTCACTCATGCATCTCCATAATAAACAAAAGAAAGACACAAGGAAAGCTTACAATGTCTATTGAAACTATCGTGCTCTATTATGACGCAACTGTGCTGCGATTAGAAAACATATACAACTGACCAAAGTAACCAACATTATGAGCAAACTGTATACAATGAAAAGACCAATCATGGTGAATGATATATTTGTCTAAGCCTACCCTCACTATGTGAGCACAGGAATATATCAATGATCTCTGGGATTAGAACTGGACCTGCTATTTTGTAGTTAGGTGGTCCGTATCATAAGTGTAAACGCAGTTTACGCAAGGCTGGGGCACCCATTCCATGACCTGTCCCTCTGCAGGTAGCCTCCTTTCTGTTTTACAAAAGGCAAGTCTTGGTTTATATGATAAAATGTGCCGTGTTGGAAAACAGCAGCTGTGCCTTTGTGTTGGGTCTGAACGTTAGATGTTGCTGACCGATCATAGCAAAACAGGGCACCATGTTGTTCGGCCTTGTACGAAATGTTCAGACTGAATCCCAAGAAGAAGAACTGAATATTAACAACATGTACAGCGTATTTCTAAAATCATATCATGGTAGAAAATAAACGTGTTATGTGTGACTGTACAAAGCAAAAGCTACCTAAAACATGAAGTTAGGTTAAAATAAGGGAGAACCAAGTGGGCCATATAGGGAACTTGCTACACTCTGAGGTATTATCATGCGGGGTAAGAAGAGTTGTTCAATGAAATTCATCACGCTCTTCAATCAGGGCAGCCTGGATGCTTTCATGGCCGGTTTGCAGAAGAGTTCCTGTATAAGTGCCAGACATCACCATCCTGTATTGCCACAAGGTCCTCAGGTACTTCAGTATCTGAGAGTCTTGAAGACATAGGTAATGTGATAATTGTCTGCACTGCCAGTTCAGATTTGTATCAGCGCAAAGCGTGGGGTATGGTTTTAGATGTCTTCCATGAAGATACAATCTGACATTGAAATGCGTTGGGCATCTGCTGCAGGCAAGCAATCAGTTTGTTTCAAATAAGTATGGCGGTGTTATGCCATGGCAGGAATGTATTGTAGTAGTGGATCACTTTTAAGTGGCCTGTGGGCCACCTTCCAGGAATAGTGCAGGGTTCTAATGATATGATTATAAAGCTAAGGGGGGTGGATTTCTTTCTGTACTACATATTGCATTCCTAGTTGGGGCATGTGCACATTGGACCTTTCTCCCTGACAGATGAATCATTTAATATCAGAGTGGATCAGTGATAAGAGTGATTTAGGGACAAGGAGGGGGAGCATGCCAAACATATAATTGTATCTCAGGTAACAATCCCATTAACCACCTGCCCCCTGCCCCATAGGAACAGACTGAGATAGGACCATCTAAGCAAATCACACTTCATCCTGACACAATGGAGGTATATTGTCCCTGACCATATTATCAAGACCTTTTTTGCCGTCTATGCCTAGATATTTCATGCTCAAGGGTATCCAGTTCATATTGTATACCTGCAGGCAGATTCTGTTAATCATGTATGATAGTGGTAGTGCTTCTGACTTTGTCCAGTAAATTCTGTATCCTGAGAATTTGGAAGAGGCCAATATCAGGCCAATATCATGGCCATCAGAGTGGCAGGGAGGGAGAAGGGGATGTAATGTGACCAAAATGATGTCTGCATATATTCAAGCCTGCGACCATGGAGACACATTTGATCAAGTCAGAGAATCTGCTTTTGATTGACGGATGCTAGCAAGAACAAGAGAGGGGATTGGTGGTATCCCTGGTTGGTCCTCCTCTTAACTGTTCTCCGCCTGAAGAAGAAACCACAACAATTGATCTGTACTGAGGGAGATTTATAGAGCTAGCGAATCTTGGATATCTATCCTAACCTAAATCAATTGTCTTGTGTACCTGGAACAGGTAAAAAGATTTGACTTGATTGAATGCCTTTTCTGTGCTGAGAGACATGGTCAGGGAACTCTCTATCGAGTCTTTTGTGTGTCATATGAGGTACCTCTGTGTCCTCAGGTGATTATGAGATGGTCTGCCAAGTGTGAATCCGACGTAAAGGTGACACAGTAGTGAGGTGATTATGCTCCTTTGAGGAGCAGCCAGCACTTTTGCCAGGACCTTACAATCCACATTAATTAAGGACGTGAGATGGTAACCACATTCTTAAGGGTTTTTCACATCTTTGGCTATGAGAAATATGAAAGCGTGCTTTTATATTAGCTCCTAAGAGCCTTAGTCTTCCGCCTCGTTGAACATTGCATATTGGCCAAAGAGTGGGCAAGTTCAGAGTGTCCAAGAAGCATGTTTCTTTCTCTGTGGATTCTGGGACCTCTGACCTATACAAGAACTCATAGACTGATACAAAGTTCTATATGACCGCAGGTTGGTGCGTCACCAGTTGTGTGAATTAGAAATGGCAGGGATGGCTAGCTGAGCTTCGATCTGTCAAAGCTATAGTGCTAAAAGCCTATCTGACGTTTCCACCCTTTCATAATGCCTCCATTTTAGTTTGATCAGGTCTTTCTCCCCTTTAAACTGTACAGGGACTTGAGGAAAACTGTTCCAGTGTCCAGGCCGAGATGCAAGTTGTTGGTAGTGGATGACTAATTTCTCAAGCTGCCATTGTTCTGCCTTAGCTCTTTATATGGGTATGGCAGAATTGTTCATCTCTTATCCGTCATGAAAGTAGTTGGCCTGAAAAGTCATAGTCTTCATTTTCAGCCTTATAACTATGGACGTGCGATTGGAGGAGCTCTTTCTCTTCCTGGAATTGTATGTGCCTGCTTGCATCCTCCAGTCTGCTGTAAGGCCTATGTCTGAGTGCAACAATATCGGGGAGTGGATGTGGAGTCATTTTCACATGGGTGCATGCCATATGTCTTTCAGACTTTAATCTCCCATTATCTCACATAGAACAGCACAGTCTCCACTACTGCTCCAAACTAACTGTCTAGTCCTACCTAGGAGGTGTCCTAGGCAAAATTCCAGTGTGTCAATAACATTAAGAGTGGTCCAAAAGGAGTTACTTCATGGTGGGACTTTTTGCGAGTGTGTTTACCTGGGAAAAGACTGAGGTTAGGCATTCTATAGGCATGATGCCTGGATGTAGGCAATGAGTACCCTGTTTGTAATTGAGTTGGTTGATGGAGGCGTCAATTAGACGAGGCGGACATAAGAATTGAAATGGGTCCCAGTGTTGGTTTAATGGAATGAAGTGACAAACAGTGGTGGGGTAGGCGTTCTACCGAACGGAACTCTGAACATGTGTGCTGTGGTCCACATAGTCAACTGGGGTGCCACTTGTCAGCAGTCAGTTGGCCTATTATCACACCCTGAGCAGGAAGTGTGCCTATCCAGCCCACAGTCATGGGGAGAGGGAAGCCAGGGAGAAAGGTTGTGGGCAGGTCGTATCCCCAGACCATGTCAAAGATCTGGAATTTCATTGACATCTTGCGTTATTTTGACCACTAAATATCTCATCTTGTTCTTGACCTGCTCATTTCCTCTCTTAATATTCCAGGCCATTATTTCTGTCTTGTTGTTAGCAGCATATACAGCTACCTGGCCAAACTATGAGGTCAACTTATCAATTATTAGAAGTGTAGCCTGTAGATCTGATGTATAGATCATAAGATCATCTGCATACAAAGCTACTTTCTTTTCCCAGTCATTACACTGGAAAGGAGGAATACCCAGTACTTTTCTGATTTTTCTTGCCAATGGTTCGATGTATAAATTAAACAGTAGTGGAAACAGAGGGCAGCCTTGTCTTATCCCTCTAGTTATCCTAAAGGAGGGGGTAAAATTCCCATTAACTAGAATTTTGGCACACAGGGAGTGATAAATTAAAGCAAGTGTCATACAAAATCTGCCTCCTATGATGTAGGATTTCATAATGGTTTGCAAAAATACCCAGTTTACTCGATCAAATGCTTTTTCATAGCATTTAAAGTTATTACTGCCAGAGGGGTCTTGTATGTGGTGGCGAGGTCTATAGAACCAATGAGGCCATATGTCAATTCATACAATGTTCTTCCTCTTAAGAAACCTTTTTTGTCCTCATGAATAAGATCCCCTGTAATAACATTGAACCTTTCAGCGAAGACCTTGGCGAATATTTTGTAATCACAGTTTAACAGTGATATAGGTCTATATGATTTGCAATCCTTTGTACATTTTCCCGGTTTCATGATTAATGTGATTATAGCTTCATTCCATGTTATGGGTACAGTTACCCCTTTTTCAAATATCTCACTAAATAATTTAGTCAGGATTGGCAACAGAGATCCAGATAAAACTTTATATACCTCATGCGGAAGGCTGTCTGAACCTGCTGCCTTGCCCTATTTACCAGCCTTAATTGCTTGCTCAACTTCCAA
Source organism: Calotriton arnoldi (assembly GCA_963921515.1). Classification (NCBI taxonomy): domain Eukaryota; kingdom Metazoa; phylum Chordata; class Amphibia; order Caudata; family Salamandridae; genus Calotriton; species Calotriton arnoldi. The sequence goes on from CAWUFW010001285.1 coordinate 1,692,112, forward strand.
GAGGCTTATGTTACTATTTAAAAATATGTTATTTTCCTCGCTTAATGTTTCGCAGTCATCTTGACGTAGCCAACTCTTCACCCCCTCCTCTGTAACCTCTAAATCCTCTTGATATAAATTTTCAAAAAAACGTAGGAAAGCGCCCTCGATCTCTTCACTATCTTTTACCACTATCCCAGTGTCTTTACATTTTATCTCGCCAATAAAATTCCTCACTAGATCTTTTTTGGCTTTCCAGGCTAATAGTTTACTGCAATGTTGTCCATATTCAAAATGGTAGAGTTTATTAGCTTCACTGAAAAAATGGGGTGAAGTGACACCCCACTCCAGGCGCACTGCTTTCCATCGTGTGTAACAAATATGCCACAATTGTTCCAGTTAAACCAAAGTTTTTATGTAAATGTCATTAACATTTTGTTCAATATTTTCCATAATCGTCCTGTCACATGAAAGACGCTCTATATTTCCATTCATTCCTTAATGCGGTAGACATGCCGATACGGGCCTTGTTCTAGAGCACGGTGTGTTACATAGGTATTCCTCAAATGATAATTTTCATCACCCAATGCATTTCGGGCCCATTCTTGGCCCTTCGTCAGGGGTATTCTGCAATTTTAAAACATTGCTGTTAGACTATATCATGATAACTCACATTAAGAATGTATGACATATGTTAATAACCGAAGTTAAACCCGTTAGTAACGTTTTGCCCGCTGAATTAAAAAATGCTACAATTCAATGAATAAATGCCCAGTGCTTCATCTTCCGAACTTATCTCCCTCCACCCATTAAATTCTTCAGTGATTTATTCCATACACGTGGCATGGGCAGTCCACGATACCGGGCCTTCACGCTTACAAATGAATACTTAAGAACTGTTGACTAAACTTGGAAAGATTGGTGTGCACTCTGTCATTCCCTTTCGTAATAGAGTTTATTAGCTTCCCATCTCTTTTTTTTTATTTCAAATGCTTTATTACATTTTTCGAATAAACAAATGATCAGCATAACATGGTTAGAGTAACATATACATAATACTCCAAACCATATACAGTCAAAGGAAAAAAAAAAAAAAGAAAGAGAGAGAGAGAAAGGAAAAGAAACAGAAAAGAAGAAGAAAAATATAAAATGCCTATACCCCTATGCAACCGAGAAAAGTCCTAAATGAGCATGCGAGAAACATATGCTAAGACAAATGGTGGATACTCCCAGTAGACACAATAGTTAAATTAAGCATACAATATAAGTGTAAAAATAACACGAACCCAAAGAATAGAATCGGACAAAAATACAATATATTTGATATGAAATGCAAACAACGCTTATCAGTTCACGGAGGTTTATGAGAGTTAAAATAATTGTTCAAGGTGTTCCACAGCGATCTTGACGATGGTTTCCATGGCGAGTTTTGTAAAGCAATATTGTCCGCGTCCCTAAGATGCATAATCCAATTTAACCATTTCTTGTATGAAGTCTTACGTGTGTTTTTCCAGTTAGTAAGAACCATTTTCACAGCTGACGTGAGCAAAAGATCAAGGAGGGCTTTGTCTGCATCCGAACGCATATCAACTATTAAAAAACCCATAGATAGTGTGGCGAGTTCTCTCTTCAATTCACAATTAAAAATTATAGATACGAAATCAAAAATCTTATCCCAAAAGGGCCTTACAGATTTACAGTGTAGAATAAGATGGGCTAAATCACCAGTTTCTAAGCTACAGTTCCAACACATTGGATCATCTCGAATGCCTAAGGAGTGTAGTCTAGCTGGGGTCCAGAAAGCTTTGTGCAAGAGCCAACACTTAGTTTGGGAAAGTGCTGGAGATATTTTATTACTTGCCACTGAACTCCACACCTGTGGCCACAAGGATTCGGGTAGCGGGTCAGAAGAATGCGAATCCCAAAAAATGATAAGATTCTTATTGAGGTTAGAAGTTTTAGAGCGAAGGAGTTTATAGATATGGGAAACCTGATGTCCCAATTTGTTAATTTTTGCCACAAACATTGGTAAGGACGGCAGTGTGCTAGTCAGTTTGGCTTTTGTTACTGCCGCTCTTACCTTCAAAAAATTATAAAATTCTATATTATCTAAGTTATATCTGGATTGAAGGTCCGAGAAAGTAACTGGATACGAAGCATGGTTCAACTGATGAGGGAAAAAATACCTTTGTTAATCCAAGTGATAAAGGATAGACATTTACCTTTATAGATTATTCTACGGTTATACCATAAGGATTCCATATTAGATCCCTTGATACTCATCTCAAGTTCCTTATCAATCCGCATAAGTGCCAATTTTGTGTTTTTAAAAATAGATTTAGAACTAGTTGGATGAAGTAGATTAGATGTGAGGAGTGACAAAGGATTGAGGTTGTCAAGAATAGCTCTTTCCACATCCAACCACACCGGAGTATACTGGGAAGGGGGAAATCCAGTAGGAACCTTGCTTTGCTAAGAAAGCCAACTGATATAGCTTAAAATCAGCCAGGTTCACCCCACCCAAGGATTTGTCAAGTCTTAGTTTCTTAATACTAATTCGGGCCTTCTTGCCCCGCCATAAGAATTTTGTGAGAAGATTATTTAATTTATGATGAAAGTCATCTGTCAGGAGGAGTGGGAGCATACTTATAAGGTAATTCACTAGGGGTGTGATCATCATTTTTATGGTTTCAATCCTCCCCCACCATGTGATAAATTTCGGAGACCATGTATCTAAGAGTTTTGTAATCTTTCCCAGTAATAGTTTCTCATTATGATGAAGGGTATCAATAATATTGCTTCCAAATTCTATCCCCAAATATTTTATGTAACTCCCTTGCCACACCAGACCAGAATCTCCTAACACAGCTTTGGTACAGTGCACATTCAATGATTTTACTTCCGATTTGTCTCTATTAAGTTTATACCCAGAATGCACGGAGTATTCTGCGATTGTGGACATCAATGCTTCAATTGAACATCTCGGCTTCCCATCTCTTTTTAACCCTGTCTTCCAGCATTGCTGCTAACTTTATTTTTATGTTTGATAGCGTGAACTGTAGTGACTCTATTTCTTTATACTCTAATCTCAATCTGGATATTTTTTCCTCTACTTCCCATATCTGGTTCTCCAGAACTGTAACCTCCCTCATATATGCTTGCCTTTTAAAGGCTACCAGGTTTCCTATTCTGGCCCTTAAGAAGGCTTTATGGGTATCCCATACTACTTCCAAAGGGGCAGATCCTAGGTTGATTTTAAAGAATTCCTCTGTCACCCTATTAAGTGATCCTACAGCTTCTTGATCTAACAGCAAGGTACGGTCCATTGTCCATCAGACCTGACCTACTTTATTTGTTAGGACCAGGACTAATAATACAGCAGAATTGTGCGATAGATGGACCCCTGTATGCTTAACATCTTGTATCTGGTTTTTTATGCTACAATCTATAAAAAAAGAATCAATCCTAGATTGATATTTCTTGTTACTATATGTATGGCCTCTTCTAGATCCTAATCTCTCTCCAGATATCATATAGACCTAGCTGTTTCATGGAAAGTTTTATCTGCAACACCATTTTTTGGTTGACTATTGACCTGCTTTTTGTTGATCTATCTAAGGTGCTGTCTAGGACTGCATCAAAATCTCCCGCCACAATAATAGGATCTGGGAAATTTAGCAGCTCCACTAACATATCTCTGAAAGGGCCTGTTACATCTACGTTCAGTCCATTATAACCCACCAACGTAAATCTTTGACCATAGCCTACAAGTTTTACAATAAGCCATCGACCAGCGTTATCTGAAGCACTCTCTTTAATGGTAATCCTAGGATTCTTCTTTATCAAAATGGCTGCCCCCTTTGTGTTTGTGCAGTGCTTTGTACATACCATCTGTTGAACCCATCTTCTAGGTTCAAACAAGTCTGTACACCCTTTTTCGGTCAAGTGTGTCTCCGCAGGATAATAACCTGAGCGGGAGAATCTTTTAAATATTGCAGGGGTCTTTCTCTTCTCCCTTTCACCCTCAACCCATTTATATTCCATGATAAGATCTTAATTTGAGCTGCCATATCACCTCCTATCTCTTTTTGGTTTTGAAGCGGGTGCCCATAAAATCAAATGCACGATAATAAAAAGACATTTAAGGACCCTAAAGCATCTCAAGATATCATGAGACTCCTGTAGGAGAACTTAATAAAAATTAAGAAAGAGGCATGCAATCTGATGTCGAGTTGGTCTCACTTACCCTTAACTATATTTGGTAGGACAAATTTGGTTAAAATGGTTATTTTGCCGAAGTTTACCTTTTATTCAATGCAATACCGCTACCATTTAAGATTCGAGTGGTTAGATAAATTACAAGGGAAGATTAACAGCTTTAGTTGGGCCTCAAAAGGGTTGCGTATAGCATGGAAGAAACTACAGAGAAAAAAAGAGAAAGGCGGCCTAGCTCTTCTAGATTTGCAATACTATGCTTGGGTGTTCCTGTTGAAGAATTGGAAAATGTTACTTGATAGCCCGGATAGTTCAGAATTAGGTAAAATGTTTAGAGCTATGTTGAAAGGCACTGGGGGGGATGACTCCGGCTTCATGCATAAATTTGGCGATCCCAAGTACTATAAGAAGGTGAGAAAATACTGCAATGTATGGCAGAAATATGGTATCGTAGCAAGAAAACTACAAAACCTGCCTACTTCAGTAATTTTGCCCCTATTTGGGAGTCCTCGGGCTCTCTGGAATGGTCTAAGGATAAATTGGTGCTTCCACTAAAAGAGGCTGGCCTTCAGAGATGGGGGCATCTAGTCAAAGATGGTAAGCTGATAACTTGGGATGAGTTCCAAGAGTTGACGGACAACAGAGTCTCAAAATTCAAATATCTTCGAAAACAAAACTAGTTTCAGTCTCTTAGTATAAAGATAGGTGGATCGATCGAACTGTAAGAAAAATGGACTCTGGGTGCACCAAAGGCCAAGGAAACCTCAACATGCTATTGGCTGATGATCGACTTGGCTGATAGGGATTTTATGCTGCCAGAAGAGCTGTGGAAAAATTACTTGCCGGAGCCCCAACAGGAAAGCTTATGGTAAGTATCATTGAGTCTGCTTTACAGTCTGGTTAAATCTGCCAATTTAAGAAGGAATCCTCTTTTTTCACTCCATAGGGCATATTGGACTCCACTCAGGTTGTCGAAGTTGGGAAAAGGTGGAGTGGTAGCCTGCGCTAAATGTGGGTTAAGCAAAGCAGGCGATGTGCATATGTTTGCGGAATGCCCAGGAGTGCAAATAGTTTGGGAGGACTTGAGTAAGGCTCTATCCGTTATTCTTAATATACAAGTTCAGGTAAGCCTATCTCTTGTCTTTTTTTAGATATTGGATACGCAAATAAAAGTTAGCAGAGATCGGATGAAATTACTGTTTTATTTAATGTTATTAGCACGTAGGGAGATTTGTAAAAAATGGGTAAGCGATCACCCACCTTTGTTCATTGACTGGCTACAGTCCATTAAATTCACTATAAGAATGGATGCAGCAGATCTGTGAAAAAAGAGATTCAAATTTTGGTTACCCTTGGTAAGATGGCTGGATTTCGAGGGCTAGGCGTTGGAAGACATGTTCTATGATTACGCCTATACACCTCACAATGCACTTCATTGCCTGGTCATTGATCACCATGGTATAAAAGAAGATTGCAGGAGCTAAGCTGTGGTCTGGATTCCCCCTTTCTAGATAAAGGCAAGAATAGCATGAAATAATCTATAGAAGGCCAACCTGAGGCAAATGAGGACAAAAAAAAATCTGGAATTTCATGTATGTGGCTGGTGCTTATAAGAGCGGTTTTATGTTACAGGAATCCACCAAGCCCGCTGCTATTGCACAACCATAGCTCACCAAGGATTGTCAAAGGGGTGGGAGGCAAATACAATGTAAGGACGTTGATGTAGGGCCCTTTATGAATGCCTCTGAGCAAACAGAATTTGTCAGGGTGGTTGCTTTGAGGGGGGAGGTTAGACAATTCTACCAAATGTGTAGTCAGGTGTGGAACATAGGCCACAAACAACATAAACCACAGAGGAACCTGTCCAGGCAGATAGAACAATATAACTAACTATGAGAGGTGCCTATTCACTTTTTGTTAAAGGATGCCAAGATAAGTCATCTGTTGCTTGTTGGTCAATGAGGTTCATGGTTCGATTAGGGGGAGTATGATTTTTCCCTTTTCAACATCAATTTCTCAATGATGGAGACTTTTGTCTGACTCATTTGTGATCTGTATGTTTTTTCTGAATGGCGATCAAATGGTGGGGACAGGTGCACACTTTCTTTATTTTCATTCAGGTAGTCGGATTGCTCGCCTGACAGCTACATAAAGACTAGGTCCAGTGAATCAAGCAATTGTGTCCAGGTCAGTAAATTTGGTTATTTTGCCATTCATTATGAAGATCATAACTGCGAGGTCAAGGAGCCTGTACTTGATGTTCCACTTTTTTAACCAAGATCTCAGGGTGAGGAACTTTTTCAGCTTGATGTTCATTTCAAGTGAGAAGTCAGCTGAGATATGTACTGCCTGCCCCTCCAAGAAGAACAACCCAAGTTCTTTTTTGCTAGTTGAGGAATAAGCTGACTGTGTAGGTGCTGCAGAAGAAAGGCGATTATTAGTCGCAGTCTTGACAAATTCCTGGATGGGTTCTCTGAAAGGCGAGAGGCTCAGAAAATTGGACACTAAGAAGTTGAGGAATGATGTTCTGCAGGAAGGTATTCATATTATCCTTTTTGGGCTGTTCTGGAATTCCATGAAGTATAATCTTCCAAATCAAGTCACCTTTTACTGTAGAGTCCATGTTCCCGATTTTTACAAACACTTTGGGGCTTATTACGATGTCGGGCGAACTTGCATCCGCCCGACACCATTGCGGAAACGGGACCGACTGACCTGCGGTCGGCAGTCCCGACCAACTAATTACAATCCGACTGCACATGGTGCGGTTGCATACTCCGTGGGATGGTGGCCAGGGCCAGTTGGGGTGAGCGGAGATGTCTGGTGGGGGTGTAGAATGAGAGGCGGTGGTTGAGGTATGCAGGTCCGGCATTGTGGAGGGCTTTGTAGGCATGTGCATGAAAAGCTTGAAGGTAATTCTCTTGTTGACAGGTAGCCAGTGAGGGTCTCTCAGGTGGCCGGTGATGTGGTTGCAGCGTGGAATGCAATGTTTTGTTAAATAACCATCACACTCTAGTAGTGTCATGCTTCATCATCGGATTCACCCTGACTCCTAAAGGCCAGGGTGGGCTCAACCATGTTTCAGGGAGCACTTAGAAGAATAAGGCCAGGGGGTTTAAAGATTAAAACTCCTCCTGCGGTTCCTGGTATCCCTTTATTAGCGGAACCATAGGGGATATTAAAAGTAGAAAAAGTATATGTGGGTCGTCAGGAGGTGATGGTCCTATGAACCTAGTGCCAACATGTTCCAGTCCGTAAAAAAATGGCCCATTCGGGTCCTGGACTTTCTTCAGGGCAAAAATAATGTCCTCCCTGGTTAAATAAGGATAAGGAATGTCCTATATTTAAGTTTTTAGAGGGCAGAAAGCTGCACCTATACGACAACAGGGAACAGATACCTTATCTCTTCTCCTGTTGCACTTGTTTTTCCATGTGTAAGAAAAACATTTGAGGGAATTGGTATCTGCGCTTAATTATCCCATCGGTGCTGTGCTCTTATCACCCATACTTGCCATTCAGGAAGGGTGTGTGGAGCGACCGTTTTCTGAAATTATCGTATGCGTAACCGTGACTTACGGAACCTTATTCAGTAAAAACATATTCTCGTATGTTGTGGCGATGTAACTCGCATACTGCCACTCAACCCAAAAAATATAGTGTGATTACACTCCACCGTGTCAAAGCACCACACGCTTCACCATTCATACCAAACAGCTACTTTCATACTCAAAACTGCACAATTTTGAGGAGCACAATAAACACTATTCCTTATATTAGTAAAAGAGTCCAAATCACTATTTCAACATATGATATCTCATACCATTTGTTTTGAAGCAATATGACAGCAGCAAAATTCAATAATCATATCTTGTACAGATCACTTTCACATTCTGATTATTTTATAGCATCTTTATTCATTAAATATTCAAGCATAAAAGAGCATAGAATAACGTATCCAAGATGAAAACAGCCTACGCGTTTCGTCCCTGTTCACATGGGACTTCTTCAGGGCTGTTAGACATAAAAACATATGACAACAAAACAAACATTAAAATCCAAACATTAAAAACAAACTAGTGCAGTCCCTAACACTACATCAATTCCAACATACACTATAAGGCTCATAAATTCATTTCTACTAGCCAAACAAAGGGGTTCTTTTACAAATTCATTACTCTATTTGGTCCAAATGATAATCCCTTTTCTTTTGTTCCAACATCACTTCACTATATCATGTTAAAACAAACACAATTCATGTACAAACAATATATACAATTACAAAATAAAAACACATTTTGTATATGAAATGTGTTTTTATTTTGTAATTGTAAATATTGTTTGTACATGAATTGTGTTTGTTTTAACGTGATATAGTTAAGTGATGTTGGAACAAAAGAAAAGGGATTATCATTTGGACCAAATAGGAGTAATGAATTTGTAAAAGAACCCCTTTGTTTGGCTAGTAGAAATGAATTTATGAGCCTTATAGTGTATGTTGGAATTGATGTAGTGTTAGGGACTGCACTAGTTTGTTTTTAATGTTTGGATTTTAATGTTTGTTTTGTTGTCATATGTTTTTATGTATAACAGCCCTGAAGAAGTCCCATGTGAACAGGGACGAAACGCGTAGGCTGTTTTCATCTTGGATACGTTATTCTGTGCTCTTTTATGCTTGAATATTTAATGAATAAAGATGCTATAAAATAATCAGAATGTGAAAGTGATCTGTACAAGATATGATTATTGAATTTTGCTGCTGTCATATTGCTTCAAAACAAATGGTATGAGATATCATATGTTGAAATAGTGATTTGGACTCTTTTACTAATATAAGGAATAGTGTTTATTGTGCTCCTCAAAATTGTGTAGTTTTGTGTATAGGATTGGGGCTTTTCTCGGTTGACCCAATAAGAGTGAGCACATTTAGGAACCCTTCTGGGATGAATAGTGTGCAGGCGGAAATTGTGAACCACAACCGTGTTTCTGTTGTGTTTATTGCTACTTTCATACTGCCTGACAAGTCAATGCCTTGCTTTTACTCATGCCGCAATGACCACCTTACCCCAGTTTGGAGGAGTATGATCATCTCAAGAGACCGCAGAACTGTGGGGGGGTAGCCCTGTAGTCAGACTCTAAAAATCGAGTCCGAAGAGAAGGGGGAAAATAAAGGAGAAATACTCGCAGCATTAGAAGTGGCACAGCATTGTATTTTTGTTAACATACCATATTAGTAGTATTTCCAAGCTCATTCTAGCCACATACTGACTACTTCAAGGGTCCTGCCCCTGCTGCCACACCTACTTGGTCCGCGTCTCCCGGCATTTGCACAGTCGAATGCCGGAGACCGGCTTTTATCAAACTTCCTGGAAGCCATCCCGGGCGGCCAGTGAGCGTAACTCCGCCCCTCCGCTCACACCCCGTGATGACGTATTACGCTGCTAACGCAATGTGGACTACACAACCCGTCAGGATCATGGGGTTTGTGGTTCCTCCCTCATCTGTTATTGTCCCAGTTTACTCAATTAGCGCTGTCAGATGCCTGACATGTGTATATACCGTAATATTTCTAGGCAATGTGAGGACCCGCTTTGCCAGAGTATCGTGCCGTTCATCTTGTGGGGACCCTAAGTGTTGACACACCGTTCACGGGAAGAGTGTGAAATGGGAAACCCTGTTGCCTTATGGTGATTGTAGTCCCCAGCTCCACTGAGACGTTTAGGCCTGCACTCCACACCTATCATAATGTTACATTAACTTAAATCAAAAAGATACTCTCTCATACCTCTCATTGGGGGTCAGCACCATGTATCCTATCTTAAGAGTCCATCAATAGACAATGGTGTACAATGTGAAGGCCTATGGATGTAGAAGCCTCTCTATTGTCTGCTCCCTCACCTAGTGTAGCTCAATTGGAGCTTTTAGGCATAGTGTCATTAGAAGGGTACTTCTCATTTTTCTATAGTTAAGTTGATTCCAAGGAATGGAATAATTCAGTCCACTCACATGTGTCTTCATTCTGTAGACCCAGCGTGGAATGTTCAGGATGAGTCTGGCAGAGGCGTTCTGGATGGTCTGCAGTTTCTTTTGGAGTTTCTGGGTGGTGCCGGCATAGAGTGCATTGCTGTTGTCGAGTCTGCTGCTGACGAGCACATGGGTGACCATTTTCCTGGACTCTGTGGGGATGTACTTGAAAATCTTACGAAGGAGATGGAGCACGTGAAAGCAGGCAGACATGACAGCGTTGATTTGGCTGTTTGGTTCATTGAGAGCGAGGAGTTCAGGATGATGCAGAGGTTTCGCTTGTGGTCCGTGGGTGTGGGGGGGATTCCGAGCACTCGGGCCACCAAGAGTTGTCCCAGGCAGAGGAGGAGGAGCCAAGGATGAGGACTTCAGTCTTGTCTGAGTTAAGCTTGAGGTAGCTGTCCTTCATCCAGGTGGCGACTGCCTTCATCCTGTCTTGGAAGTTGCTCATGGTGGCTGTAGGTTCGTCTGTGAGGGAGAGAATCAGCTGGGTGTCATCAGCGTAGGAGACGATGTTGAGTCTGTGGCTTCTGACGATGGCTGCAAGAGGGGCCATGTAGATGTTGAAGAGGGTAGGGCTCAGTGAGGATCCATGAGGCACTCTGCAGCTGATCTCTGTAGGTTCTGATTTGAACGGTGGAAGTCTGACTCTCTGCGTTCGGCCAGTGAGGAAAGAGAGGATCCATTCGAGGGTTTTGTCGTGGATGCCGGCATCATGGAGTCTTGCACAAAGTGTGTGGTGGGAGTCATGAACAAATCTGCTATTTAAAATACCACAGTAATCTGTTTTTAGTAGGCCAAGGAGTAGTTGTTCTCTCTTATCTGTTTTCACATTTGACGGGAAGAGAATTGGTGGATAGGTAACGCTTTTTCTTTTTCAGCATTAGCAAACAAGCTGATAGAGTGGTTAGAGACCTTACAATTTAAATCTCCAACTAAAATAACATGAAGTTCAGGCCCCTGAAACATAATCCCGCTTATAAAGGCGAAAAAGTTGGGTAGCAATTAAGTATGATGGGAATCTGGGGGAATATAAGCATCTACAACTAAAAAGGAATTCCCTCATGCTGTCAACCAAGATAGGGGTAATTTTTGCAGCCTGTAAGAGATTGGAGGGATCCATGAAATTATTATAATTCCATTTGAAGTTATTATTTAAATTAATAGCTATTCCTCCTTTTGCATGCTCTTTCCTAGAGGGAGCAGCCTTACAGCTCTGTACAAAATAACCGTTGAGAGGAAAGTCAGAAGAGTACCAGGTTTCCTGACTGCAGATTACACCAGCCTTCAAACTGTTCAAAAATTCCAATTTCTCCTGTTTATTCATTAAATGAAATGAAATGAAATACCAGCATTTGTAAAGTGCACAGCTACCTCCGGAGAGGTGTCCCGGCGCTGGGGGCCCTCGGGAAGATTAAGCAAGCTATTGCCCAGAGTCACATGGTGCTGGGCTAACCTGCCACCGGCACCGGGGATCAAACCGTGAACCCAGTGGTCTGGAGTCAGGCACCCTGGCTGCTGCGCCACACCTCTTCCACCTCGTCCATTAGACTCGCAGCATTCCAGGAAACCACTGTTAAGCGACTATTCACTATAAGATTTAAACAATGGACCCGATGAATGGGCACCATTAAGTGTACCGGCCAACCAATTCCACTTAAAACAATCATCCTCCGTTATAGAAGGAGGAAATCTAAACCCCATCCGGAGTGTTGTGTACATAAAGAATGAGAGAACTCTTTTGGTTCCTGATGGACTCTGTAGACCTGTGACATAAGCTTTTGAGAGTAATGAAGTGAATGCAGGTTTAGAACATTGAGTTCTTGCTTACACACTGAAGAATAACTACTGTCTGTGTGTGACGTAGTCATTGACGAGTGCCTGGGCTGGGTAGGATGCTACAACGGGCGACGAGTAGGGGATAAGTAACTCGTAGATTGACAGCACTCTCCCAGAGAGTTTGCTGTGGTCCAGCAAAATGCTTGTGCGTGCCATGTGTGCTGCAGTCGAAGAGCAGAATCGACGTTGGCACCTGTGGAGTATCAGCACAACGCCAGCCTGTGTAATGCTTTTGCGGACAAAAAAAGCATTATTGAAAATGTACACATCGGTGGCCAAGAATCAAATGAAAAAGCTGCAAACAGTGCTACTGTACTGCTACACAAGTTAATGCTATATGTCATACGGAGTGATAATGCTAAAGGCGGATGCAACCAGGTTTTGAAAAGCAGCGTATTGTGACAATCCAGTGCAAGTTAAGCTGTAATCTGATGTGCTTTAAAGTAGAGATCAACCAGGAGGTTACGAAGAGACATTTAGGTGCAAAACCAATTGAATATCATAACGTTATCTGCTTATCAAATTATTCCAATACGAAAAGACTTCTCTATTTACCAAAACAACTAAGGAGATTTATGATACCACCACCTGCTGGTGTGGGTTGGCCCTAGATAAGGGACCAGGGTTGTGCATGCAGAGATCTCCATAAACAAAGCGGCCCACCACCAAAAGCTGCAGAGTGGGGGCTCAGAAAAACTCTACAGATCTCTATCAAAATAAAGAACTCTGGTAGAGAGCCAGGACCAGGCTAAAGTTTCTCCAACTGTCAAGGTTGACCCTGAAGCCACCATGTCACAAGGCTCTAGAGATGGTTTGCATGAGCGAGTTCAGCAAAAAGCGTTAGAGAGACCACTGCTGTCCACCAATGGTTATACTGCTGCTGCTTTCTTAAAACCGCCATCAGTATTTGATACTTCCAAAAAACACAATATTGGCAATAGATGGACTGCTTGGATATGAGGAAACTACACACCTCAGAGTGATAGATGGATGTCTTCCGGATTCCTTACAACAGTGGATACCGATGCAAACTCTGAGCATAGAGCAAGTCCTCACGGCTGCCCGAGCTAATCGACAAGCGTATCACATGGAGGCCGGAGGTGCCCAGAGTGCATCAGTTATGAACATGAAAAGTAAGCCAAACCATGGGACGCAAAGCGATGTCACCACAGAAAAATAAAATGTGCTTCAGATGTGCATCCTCATGATGGTAAATGTCCTGTCATTAGATACATTTGCAACGGTTGTGGCAAAGCAAATCATTTTGTGACAGTTTGCAAGGCAAGGGGAAAAGTAAGTGCGTCACATCGTGAAGACAAAATGGCCGACCAAGCATTGCATTAACAATGTTCAATGCGCTGCCACAAGGCCAAGCAGTCACACCAACTGAGGCAAATCGGCACCAAACAAAGTCGATCGTCATCAAAATCATTGTCAAATGTTCCTCAGTGTCGGTTTCAAGTGAAAGTAACAATGATAACTGTGCAATGTCGATGCTTACTTCAGAAAGGCATGCACATGTGGGACTAGTTAAATCTGAGAAAAAACACAGATGAAAGAAAGATTGACATGAAAAAGCACCAAAGACCTACTAACTTTGTCCGAAGATTACCCTGAAGATAAATGGGTGTTTGATACATTTTTTTATTGATAGTGGTGTGTCAATGAACATTATGCCTGAGGATAAATATTGTGAATTGTTTACATTACCACACGCAATTGAAAACTAAAGTATATACGTTGGCTGCGTCGACACGTTTAAAAAGTCAAGGTTCATTTGTAGTTATTATGAAACACAAGAAAACAGTGATACAAGTGCCTATTCATGTACTTCAAGTATGGCTTCAAGTGCCTGTCTTCTCAGTTTTAACACCACTGCTGATATGGGACCGATATCAGTGACCTACAATATGAATGCTCATCATGAAAAAAGTACGTCAATTTCCTTCATTATTTCAAGAGTTAGGAAAGCTCAAAACTATGAAAATCAGATATACATAAATGAGGATGTTCGTCCTATTGCCGAAAAACACAGACAAATTGCATTTCACTTGCAAGAAGCTGGTAAAAAAGAGAACCTAATTTGTTGCTCAAACACAGTATCAGTGAACGCTCCACTGCCATGGATTTCTACCACAATAGTAGTGCCTAAAAGACACAGTGAAGGAGCTGTATGCATTTGCGTTGACATGCGTCAGGCCAACAAGGCAATCGAGAGAGAACGACATCTAGGACTGCACATATGATAACTCAATTGAATGGTGAAAAGTTTTTCTCTCGACTCAACTTAAACAAATAATATCACCCTTTGGAACTTGTTGAGAATTGCAGGTACATTACAACCTTTTCTACACACATTGGTCTGTTTCGCTATAAGCGACTACGTTTTGGTGTATCCTCTGGTGCTGAACTTTTCCAAGACGTCATTTGATGTATCATACAGCCTGTTGTAAATGCCTTTAACTATGGTGATGACATATTAGTCTTCGGAGCTACTCAGAAAGAGCATGACAAATCTCTCTTGCAAAAATGTCATTTGCTAAATGATTCTGGTTTGACTTTGAATGCTGACATGTGAATTCCATAAGACAAAATTGAAATTCTTTGGCAATATCTTTTCTGATGGGAATATGACACTTGATCCAGCTAAAACGTAAGTGCCATCTAATGACAATCCCCTGCAGGACATTTCTATGTTACATTCATTCCCTGGAATGGCCAGTTACTGTGATAGATACATACAAGATTTTGCCACGGTCAGTGTACTGTTACGAGGACTGATGAAAAAGAATGTGGTGCTTCAGAGCTCATGTGAGTGCGAGGAACGTTCCAAGAGAATCAAGCAAATCATCGAGAATGCCACTGAAATGGCCTACTTTGATCCCAAGCTTCATAAAGAGGTTGTAGTTGCTGCTGGCCATATTGGGTTAGTCGCAATTCTTGCATAGCACAATGGACAGCCACATGCCCGAAGGCATATCGTGGCTTACGCCAGTAAAAGCTTGTCACAAACTGAACGTGCTTATTAACAACCTGAGAAAGAAGGCTTGACAGTGATGTGGGCTTGTGAATATTTCTATGTGTTCTTATATGATAAAGCTTTCACATTAGTGACCGATCATCAATAACTATTGACAATATTTGCCAATCCTAAAGCCAAGATGCCTCTTCGTGTTCAATGTTGGGGTCTGAGATTACAAGAATACAACTACACAATTGCTCACCGTCCAGGGAAAGATAAAAATCCTGCTGATTATTTTACAAGAGTACCATTACAATGGCCTGGTATCCCATCTAAGACGGTTGAAGCCTACATAACTTTCATTGTAAAATCTAGCACACCAGCTACTATGCCATTAGAACAAATTGTCACTGCTATGAGCCAAGATAGTGACATGCTGAAATTGAAAGACCTTATTGCTCAACAATCTTGGAACCAGCTCTCTCAACCGCTCACCAGTGACAGTGAGTACTTAAAATTCAGAAATGTCAGAGATGAACTGTCTGTAACTCAGGTAGGCCTCATCTTGCAAGGTACACAAATTGTCATTGTCATTCCAGAGAGTTTACTACAACAAGTAATTGAAGTAGCCCGTGAGGGACACCGAGGAATAGTTGCCACAAAGAGAACTCTTCTAAACAGATTTTGGTTTCCTAATCTCGATAAAATGGTTGACAGGCCTGTCACTTATGCAACTGTGTCTCATCACACATTACTCAGCACCCTTTAAACATGTCAGAATTGACTACCCATGCTTGGGAGAGAATTGCTGTTGATTTCTTTGGGCCTCTTGAGAATGGACATCTAATGGTGATTGTTGATGAGTTTTCCATTGGTAGAAGATGTTTCATCCATCACTCATGAAAAGGTTATTGAAAGATTAGATTCCATCTTTTCCGCATGGGGGTGTCCCTGTGATCTTGAAATCTGACAATGGCCCACCCTTCAATGGTCCTAGAGTTCTGAGACTTTCTCAGCCATCTCAATGTAAAGCATCAGAAAAGCACTCCTCTTTGGCCCCCAAGCCAATGGCCATTTTGGAATTATTCATAAGTACTGTAAAGATAGCTGTGCATCGTGCTGCATTAGAGAAGCTCGACATCAAGGTTGTTTTCAATCCCACTCTTCAAGCTTACCAATCAACTTCTAACTCGACAACAGGGGAAAGCCCTGCAACCTTAATGTTTGGAAGTGCCATGATGACCAAGTTACCTCAATGAACCAACCTTAGATCAAAGACTGAGAAAGACATTTGCACAGAGAATTCTGGTAGCAAACGAAAAATGATATTCTATGCTGACAAGCGACATCATGTGAAGGATATCACTTTCTAGAGAGGAGATTAAGTACTCGGTCAACAATCCAGAAAACAAAAATCTGATGCTCCTTTTGAGGCTGAGCCCTTTACTGTCACAACAACCAAAGGACACAAGGTGACTGCTCAACGCCCTGGGAAGTCTCTTACTAGAGATTCTTCTCACTTCAGACATGTGGCTCATCACTTACCACACATCGATGTCTCTGTAGAGACTGGGTCCAGACAGACAGTTATTGATCCTGTAACTGCTGTTGTTTCCACCTCACCTATGCAGATCACTAACACTTCGACTGCCAGCTCCTGGTTTCCGATCGCCTGATCAGGATGTGTGATTCAAGCACCACGAAGGCTCATTGAAGAGTCATAAGTGCATATGTATTTGTAATTGTTTATGTATTAATTTATTATTTTATTTAGTGAAAAAAGTTGTAACTTTTTATTTAACAAAAGAGGTGATGTAGTGTCGTGTAAATGAAGAATGACGGAACTCTCTTGGTTCCTGATGGACTCTGTAGACCTGTGACGAAAGCATTGGAGGGTAGTGAAGTGAATGGAGATTTAGAACATTGAGTACTTGCTTACATGCTTAAGAATAAAGGCATGTATAACTACTCTCCGTGTGTGGCGTAGTCATTGGTGAGTGCCCAGGCTAGGTAGGACGCTACAACATAGTTCCGTGGTTAACCACATATCTCCCTCCATTCCTTACCGAGACCTGTAGAAACTTTGAATTTTTGCCAGATATCTCATTTGGAGGCAAAAATGGCGCTCTGGGAAAGAGCAGCTCAAGTTTTCATATTACTGTTTATAATTTTTACTTTCCCTAAGTACTGGAATCACATCAATCCCTCTACAATGAAGGGAGTCACTATTCTTTAGGACGATATTTGCAACCACTTTGAACTGAAACAAAGCCCTTGCTTTACTCACGAAAGGGGAATAGAGGAGGGTAACGAGAAATATCACTACTTTGAAGCATCTTCAAGTTCTCAACTGTCCACAAAGCATGATAATAAAAAGAGTGGTTCAAAATTATATCTTGATCAAATAAGGCTACAAAATCCAACTTAGAAGTAACTGCAGTCAGAGAGGAGAGAGAAGCATCATTTCCCCCAGCCCATACAGTATTTGTATTATCAATTAACAAGAAGGTTCTGCAGCTGGATTAAGTTTAGTTAACAATGGATTAGTGAAGGGGGGAAGAATAAGAGCAGCCCCGGGAACATCAGCTACTGTACAAACCAGGAGAGCAATGGTAAGCAGATCAATCTTTGATTGATGAACATCATCAACCCTTAAGACATTTCTTTTGTCATCGACAGATTTATTTACCAAAACCTCCTCCAAAACACTCCCACCATTTTCTTGAAAATTACATTTTTTGGGCCCTTTTATCAGATTCTTTGTTTATTCAGTTTTCCGCAAACAGCTTTTTTAACTTTGGCCTTCCTCTTGGGCTGAACGGGCACCGGAGTATCATCCAAGGTCACTTTGGCAAGTTCTTTAAACCTACAAATGGGAAAAGCATCCGTCCTTGAGCAGGCCGCCTTCTCCAGAGAAAAGGCGACTGCTGGTTTCTGGGAGCCAGTATTAAATATAGTTTTTGCAGAGTAAATACGGCTTTCCTTATTCTTTTGCTTCTTATGGATCCCAGAAAGTTTCTTAATTTGAAGCTTACCAGCTTGGGTCCCACAGTCTTTATTCATACCTTTCACGTGTGAGGACCATAGAGAAGCCTCTACCCCCAGGTACAACAATTTACCAACTTGTAACCCACAGTCATTAGACCCAAACGTTGCCTGCGGCGTGCAGAAGAGGACCTCTGCACCTAAATTGGGAGAATGGCAACCTTCCCTCTCATTGCTCATCAGGTGCATAACCTGATTTAAAGGGTGTTCCTCTCCCTTAAGATCCACCAGAACTTTCAGGAGCGTAAATAAGGTATCTTGAATGTGGTTAGCATTAATTACTGTTTTTTCTAAAAGGGCTAATATGGGTGATAAAATTGTTTCTTGGCACTTAACGGATTCAGAGACTTGAACATATTGATCCAGGAGATTACAAGACCAATTTCTGAGTAACTCCAGGCCGAGAGTGGCAGACGTTTCAGAGGCTGCAGATAATAACTCCATAGGAGTACTGCTATACAGCTTCAGTCCTGTTATCTGTAGTTGACCTGGGGGAGTTGTTGTGGGGGGCATATTCTGTTTTATGAGTGATATCTCAGATCAACATCCGGAAGAGTGAAATCCTCAATATGATGTTTAAGGTCTTCATTATGATATTTGAAATCTTACCCAGAAACTAAATTTGTAGTATTCATAACAATCAGCAGTGGGGGGACAAGGAAGTAGACTTTGAAGAGTCTTTCAGCTCTGTACAAACATAGGAACCCCGACTTTGGATTTATATCACCAATATCACAAAGTTCCAGGACCTCTTTTTGAAAGAAGGAAAAATAGAGCTCAGCCCCTTCATTAGATTTAAATGTGCAGCCTTATTACTGAGGGGATTAGATTTGGTCTTTTACAAGGCCTGAAGTGAATTAGTCTACCCAAGGGGAGCTTCTGTGCTGTCATCTTGCTTTTATTAATTATTCAGAGAAGATCTACAGAGTGAGGAGAGGGTGAAATAACCTGCGCTTTAAGCAAGGCTAATAGATTCAAGGTTTAACCGCTTCGCCGCGATCGGAATTCCGCCCAGGTGCTGGACATTCCGATCGCGGTGTGGTCGTGACGAGCTCAGCTTGTCATGCGCACATGCCCACCGCGCAGCATGACGAGCTGAGCTCGTCACGAGCATCGAAGGGGTTAGGTTCAAGAGCTACCTCAGTGGCGGACAGTTGGTAAGATCTCATTATGAGCTACGACTCCCATAGCCCATTATGCCTTGCAAACACACCAGCCTTATTGGTAGGTCCCAAAAGCTAGCTTGAAATTCAAATAGCTCGGGTTAAAAGAGCTAGAGTTAGAGTCCATCTACCTGTCCGGGGCCACCACTATCACCTCCAGCTGCCAGCAACCGGAAGAGACCAAGCGCAAGACCAGCCGTAAGCTAGCCAGACAGCATATTAGAGGAACTTAACTTGAGATCACTCTCAAAATTAGAAGGGGCCTCCACAGACCTGGCAATACCCAACGACACACTAAAATTGCCTCCGTGCTGGAAATGGAATGTGGGCGGACTTCTCTAAGGCTCTTCTGCATGAACAAGCCGCACCGGCTTAACACCGTCTACCTCCGCTCACCACGTGGAGCCTAGTGACTAGTTCCTAGTGCACTTACGGCCAGCACCTCGACTGATCCAACAGACAACTGCCACCAGCCTTCAAGGTGCTAGCTCCTCTTCGGGATTATCCCTGGCTTTCCACAGGTTTCCCACGGGCTTTCCAAGGGCTTCAGGTAGCCCTTGTGGCACTCTGCCGCAGGGTACACCACTAAAAAAAATTCTCATTCAGTACAGCAGTTCGGCGTCTAAATAACAGTATGTGGCTTGCTGCTGTCACTGCCGCTGCCGCAAGTGAGCCGCGGCTACAGCAGCCCTGAATACAGGCTGTGCCGCAGTCTCAATTTCGCTCCGTGCCACTATTTCTTCCTCTTATTTATTAGTTGGGGGAAATCAGGGAAGAGAAGTTAGAGATTCAATCCTGGAAAAAATCTAAAACAAATCACTGGAGTCACATGATCTCATAACATTTATCGGTCGGGGTCATCATAATAGTGTATAGTAGAAGGATCCATTTTGATTCAAAGGCAAACATTATATATATATAAATAAATTGTCACTGTAATCTGTTGAAATTGAGTTTTTGACCATCTTCCCATGCAGTGTGTGTGTAAATGTTGCAGTAATGTTTGGACATGATACATAAGGCGTGCAATCAAATTTAAGAGCACTAGACTATCATCCAGACAAACCATTGACAATATTATTACAAGAGTGTTTGAAATACTGCAGTATGTATATCACAAACCAAGTGTCAAACTCACGTTCTGTTATTTATCATACACAACAAAAAAGCGGGCCTCATCTCAAGCATAAGGATGATATGAGCCAGATTGTAGGCCGCTCGCAAATGTAACCTGGTTTATATAGGGGCACTGTAAACGCCATTAATCAAAATTTTCATAGGCGGCAGGCAATTGCATAGAAGTGTCTGTATTCAATACATGGTCAAAATTCAAAGTGCTTGCCCTTGGGAATGAAGAATGATCCTATCACTGCTGGCAATATAAAGAGTGTAATGAAAGATTGGTTGTCATCGATGTACTACTTTAATGCAGCGTTTTTATTTCCAGTAAGATCTTAAGCCTCATAACAGACAATGTGTATTGGTGCAAATAACATACGGCTCATTAATGTAACCCATTGTTGCTCTTTATGTAGCATGGAGTGGACAAAATGGTATCTTCATCAGGACCAAACATGTACCGAACATACTTTTATTGATGTTTCTATGGCGGTAAATCGATCAAAATATTATTTATTCCGCATTATAAATCCAAAATATGACTGTGTGCTTTTAGGAAAAAGAAGTTTATTTCATGATTTTGCATATTTGCTAAAAGTGTCAAGGTTTTCTTAAAACTTTTTGCAAGTAATACATATGTTGCATATGGTTTCACAACTTTCTTTCTCTGCAACACGCATCAGAGCACAATCTGTTTACTCCATTCCGTATTTGACAAGCTCACAAATAGGACAGTTGTTTTGCCTTATTTTCTTTACACCGGTGCAAAGTCTCCGTGGTACAGCCACAATTGTTCTTGTATGTAAAACAGAAGATCCTAAACCAACGCAATCCTTTCAATAGAATAGCTGTAGTTTATTACTATCGTTTGAGATATATACATCATAATATTAACATATTTGGCGGGTGCTTCAATTTGGACGTTGATATATATTTCCCGTCACAATAAAATGTTGAACAGCAAGGAATAGCTCCGTAAGTCCTGGAAAATCCCCCAAAACTGGGCAACGTAATGAGCAAAACAGCACTGTACGTGCTTACACATTCAGCTCAGAGTTGAGTCTTGCAGTAACCGCTTATCCTGAATCACTTGTAAAGTGGGGAAATAAACGAATTATGGACAATGGGCCTAGCCTGATTGCCCAAGACAAGACAGGTTACAAAGAATGACCATGTACACTTTTTTGTCTAGGTGTCTGCAATCACAAGTTTCTTTTTACTTAAAAAAATGCAGTTTCTAATTCACAAGGGAAGTAATAAAATTAACATCATTTTCCAACTTGCTGGACTTCACAAACATTCTCAAGATAAGCTGAAACATGTGCCACTGTAAATTGTGTATATCTGTGTTACGTTTTGGTTAGTTATGATGGACATAGAAAGTCTGTACACAACTGAAGGAAATTACCATCTTTTGCATGAGGTTCGCCCAGATGTTTCCCTATCTGCTTTGCTGGCTTTAAATCTTTGTGTACTTTATCTCTCCTAACCAGGAGGGGGTGCCTGTGCTCCCCCTTTAAACTTGGTAGAATTTGCATATTCCTATTTGACACATTTTAACTTGCCTATAAGTCCCTAGTATATGGTGTAGAGAGTGCACCCAGGGCCTGTTGGTTAAAAACCATCTAAGGACTGCAGCACCTATTGTGCCATCCGCTACAGTGGCAGGGCAAACATGACATCAGTCCTTGCCTGCGAAGCCTGACTGCTGCAGTGCAAACCCTGCAGTGCGACCTGTTAAAATTCTACTTTTTGACAGGTGAAAAACTCCCTTTTAAATATTAGTAAATCACCCCTATATAAGCCTTGCAGCCCACAAGATAGAGTGCATGGTATTTAAAAGTGAGGCATTTAGAAAAAGAATGTCACCACGATCCTCCAGTGACCAGGCACTAAAAGCTATTTTCACTGAAAGGAGGCTGTGGCTGGCCCATTGAGAAACACTGGAAAATGAGGTTAAATATTAATTCTACTATTTCTGGGTTGGGACAAGCTAGAAACAGGATTATACCTCTCTTTTTAATATTTATAAAAACCTTACTCAATGGTGAAGTCGTATTTGTACTAAATGTTAAGGAAAAATAACTTTAGGAAAGTTACATTTTCCATGCCTGAAGCTCATGGAAGCTAAATTGTATTGGCTCTCCGGCAGCAGCCTAGCCTGAATTAGCCTTGATGAGGTGTTAAAACTGCTCCCAGAGTACAGACACTGATTTGGGTTTGGGGAGGTGTTTTGTTCCCTTGGCAGGAATACCAGTTGGGGTGTACCCAGGAAATTAATTTACTTGAACGGGACCTCTCCTGTGACAAACAAATGTTAGGTGACACCTGGGAGGGTCCTGCTTTTGTCCCCTCTTGTCAGGCTGACGCCAAACCCTGTGGGGGGAAAGCTGCCCACAGAACTGGTTTGATGTGACCTCAGAGGAGGGGGCTGTTCATTACCTTGGCTACACCTCTGGGTGGGCACACAGGTTCTGTACGAGGGGAGAAGAGTTCCCCTTCTTGCATCGTTAGAGTGAGGGGCACTATTGGATTGATTGTAGTAGGTGAAACAGGAACTGTTGAAAACTGGGTAGGGTTACCCATTGGATCTTTTACCCCATTGTTTAGTGAGGAGCCAGGAGTCATCCCACCGACTAGCTGGTGCCAGGCATAAAGGTAGCACCCCAAGCACCCTCTTCAGAACACTTTCTGGACCTGCAAAGAACAGAAAAGGACTGGACCTGCTGTCCGTGACCTAAGAGGAGTCCTAAAGGACAGGACCTGCTCTCTCTGGTACTTAGGACAAAGATGTGGACTCCAATGGTCAGTTGGCTGACCTCCTGCGTAGCTACAGGGCCATAACAAGCTGAAAGAGGCCTTTTCCCTGAAGTTTCCAGCTGATCAGTATCAACTGGACCTGACCTAGATCCTGCTTGTAGCCTGTGCTGGAGTGAGTCCTGACCTCTATGTGCTGTTCTTACAGTCCTGGAGCCCTTTGCCGAATCTAACTGGAATTCTCCTAACACCCCTGAAAGGCTAGGATTTGGAAAATATTTGAACTACCAGACCTCTGGAGGTCCGGGAAGAACCACCTAAGCCTATCAGCCCAAGGCGCAACCTGCTGTGTTGTGAAAACAGGTTTCTCGTGCTCGGTGCTTCTCCACAACACCAAATCTCATTCAGAGGGTCCTCAGCAAGATGGCATCTGACCTTGTGGTCCCCATTGTTGGATACAGCCTGCCGCCTTGCCCCGCGTGAGGATTCTGAGCTCTAAAAAAGAAACTAAGTCTGAAGGCAAACTCTTAACAAGGAGAAGGCACCAAAAGTATACGCATGTGAGTTGACTTCCCTGGGCATTAAATATAAATTTCTCCTGTTGAGAGCTTTTCCAGCTAAAGCTAACAGCTTCAGCAGCACCTCATCCAATGCCTACTCAACTCAAGGTAAAACGTCCTACCAGGCGGAACCTGGTTGGTATCTCTCACCTGAGCTCTATTGCAGTCTGCCTGTAATGTGCCTAGGTCCCAGTCCACTGTAACAATTGACTACAAATGGAGCTTTGCATTTTTTTGTGCTATTTTGCCTTAAATCTCTGGGTCCCTTTAATGAATTTTGGTCTTTATGGTGGCATTTTATGTATTACATTTTGCTCTATTTTTTATTTTAGTTTGGGAATTTCATTGCTTGGTATTTTGACTATGTTACTGTTTTGGTACTGCATGCCTACTTTATACATTGCCGCACGTTAAACCTGTATTATCTGTGCCATAGCTATTAGGGGTTTGAGCTCAGGTTAATTTAGTGGCTTTAAGGGTTCACCCTGGCAAGAGATATGATTATTCCATGAGGTGGGCAGTTGCCCACCCCAAATAATAATTGCATTTCTTACATTGGTGTTCAGCAATGGGATCCAGGACTGTTGTTTTGCAGTCCCACACAGTGATTTAAGTTGAAATTAAACATTATTTTCTAAATTGAAAGCAAAAATTTACTTTCTAGATTTTTGTGGGCTTTCAGTTCTTAATTGAGGCATTTTTTATTTTTACAAATTCCCCCTATTTTTGCACCTTACCTTTTTTGGAACATGGAGGCGGAACTGGCTAATGTGGAGAGCCTTAGCATGACAGAGCTGAGGAGCATCTGGAAGTAATGAGGCCTGAACCTTAACAAGCAGTCCAAGAAGAAGGATTAACATATTGCATTCAGAGCCTGGGAGGAGGTCAGTCAGCTACAGTCCACCTCAAAGGAGAATGAGGATGACATGAAGAGGAAAATGAGTGTGACCTTAAGGAAGCCCCACTGCCAGGTGAGCCATTTTCCCCAGGAGCATCATCACCTGCATTGTCCAGGGCAGAGAGCAGTATGTCCACTCGCAGTTTGTACCCATCAGAGCTGGAGGACTGGCAGGCAGAGAGGGCCTTGAAATTACAGCTGGCTACCCTTGCCCTTGAGGAGAAAAAGTTGGCCTTTGTTCCTGAGGTTAAAAAAGGCAATGGCAACTATTGCACTGGAGGAGAAAAGGTTGATATTTGCCATAGGAGAGGTGGCAGCCCTGCTGGCCCATGAGAGGTGCCGGCACAAGATGGACTTGAGGTCCTGATGGGCCTCTGAGTCAAATGATGATGGTGGAACCTAGTTATATGGTGGGCATGCCATCAATAAGTGATTTGCAGCATACGAAGTGGTCTTGCATAAAGAGGAGGACTAGGTGGCTAGCCTGTGGAAGCACATGCCCACTATTGGGAGGGATACACCACTGGCCCAGATGCAGCTGACCAGATGAGGATGCCCATGTGAATGATGCCCTATAGACAAATTTAGTTTATCTCCAGAAAGGTATCACCTGATATTTAGGGATAACCAGAAGCAGTCACACCAGTCGTGGGTGGATTTTGTGGACTCCTCTAGCAAGGCACTAGAAGATTGGGCGAAGGCCAGTAAAGTGAAGAATTATGATGGCTTTATCATTTGATTATTCAAGAGCACATCTTGAGTAACTGCTTTACATAGTTACACCATATTGTAAAGGACAAGGAAACCCAATTTAGGATCGGTCAGGGACCTTGGGAACTTAACTTATTATAAGAGACAGTGGTCCCTGGACAGGAAAATAATGGGAAAAATATTGAATATAGACCCAATCGGTACTATACTTTAGCCGTTATCCAGCCGGATAAGGGCAATTTAATATGCAAATAAAAGAGATAAACAAAACATGTGAATTAATTACAGTGGGACACAAGCCTGTATCCAAGAACTCACAAAACAGGGGGAAAATTAGAGAAGGCTCAGGCAGCATGTGGTTGTCTGTAGGAAGCAATCATAGTATAACAAACAACATTTAAAGAAAAGTCACCTTTACACAAAATGGATATTAAAAATAACAGTGTATAAGGTTGACAACATGTCAACGCAGTGTCGATCCTTTACAGAGAGATATAGGATCATCATCAGGACATTATAGATATGATGCCTGAAAACAATTGCCTGTAATTACTAGATAAAAAGGGGGAAAAACCACACAATTTCGGGAATGGAGAAAAGGGGAAGGAAAAATAATAACAAACAGTGAACATGGGCCATAATCAGTTAAGATACATTGATTGTAGTTAGTAAGACATTCACATCGCAGGATTTAGTTAGGTCAAAGCCTATGGGGGGGCCGGTTAATGTTTACGCAGAGAAACAATGCTAGAGGAATTTAGAATATTAAGAGAACTAGCGCCGTGAGATGCTTGGGCTGTGCTGGGAAAGAAGGCCATGCACAAAAGTAAATCGCATATAGGTAGGTGTGGCGCGTAAGGCGGAAGCTATCAAGAAGTGAGTGAGGGATGATTTATTGACTAAAAAATGCTGAAAGTGAAGATATCAATTGCCGGAGGACTGATTACCTCGTGTCAAGCCAGAGAGTACATAATGGTGTTGGATAGAAGGAAGTATGAGCGGGTGGTACACTGACCACAGGCATCAATCTGTGGACTTGATGGTGAAAGAGGAGCGGGTTAGGGGGCAATTACGGGTACCTGTGGTGTAAACGCTGGAAAAAGTAGCCGTGTTGCTTACCTATTTAGGGACACTTAGAATAAGTGTATGGAGAAAAAGTACTCAATACAGGATAATTGGGAATTGCGTGTGCCGCAAATACGGTCGTTGTATCGCCCGTTCTCGGGGAATTGCAGAATACGTGGTGGTCCAAACAGGGTGGGAGACCGCGGAGCGGTCGTCGTGTCATAGTTACACCAGCACCTGATAGAACTGAAAGTCACTGTGCCCAGGAAGCCTGGGAAAGAGGCAGATGTCTGACTCAGCACCACAGTGTCCAAAAAGGTACCTGACTGGAACTACAAGAAAGGTGGTTCCAGTACTCAGCAGCATAAGGAAGTCAGACGCAAGGATAATTCAAAGGATTTTTCAAAAGGGCCAACTTCTCAGCAAAGGAAGTGGGGTTGGTGAGAAGACGCCTATGGTGCCATATCACAAGCCCAGTGTAATGACTGTCTACAGACAGGGCATATGAAGGGAGACTCAGTATGTCCCAAGACGCCCCCCACCAGTGGGAAATCTTTAGGGACTGCCACTGTAGAGCTCAGAGGAAGTTGCCCTGGCTAGTATTGGAGAGTCTACAGAGGTTATCCTAGTGTCCCTGGGTGAGAAAGAAATGGTGCCCATGGCCCACATCTCTAACAATACTCAAAAATTCAGACAGTGGCCTACCGACAATAGAAGGAGGGTGGTGCCTCTGCAAGACACAAGAGCCAGCATGACAACGGTCAGGTGTCAGCTAGTGTCTGCAGAGTGGTTTATCCCAAATGTACTCCATCAAATGATGACTGCTGACAACCAGGGGTGAAACCATCCAGTGGTGATGGTTTCCCTTGAGTGGGGTGGGGTCTGTGGTTCTCTGAAAGTAGGTGTGAGCCCAGCCATGCCTATGGACTATCTGCTGGAGAACGACCTGAAGCATACTATCAGGAAGGAGGCAGAGCTGGGGCCCATGCAGAAATATTGAGGTTGTTTAAGTGGGTGCTCATGACCACATGGCCTAAAACAATACATCACAATTTGCCCAATTTGCCATTACGCAATTTACATGAAATGCCAAAAATCACATCAATGTGATTTTTGCACAATTTTTGTTGCAGGGGACTGGTTTGAGCAAAACATATTTCATAAGAGATAGGTTCTTACAAACATTCTCAACAAGGTACAATTTTTCTCTGAACTGGTCTCCTGGCTTGTAACTCATGTGACATTTGTATGCAAAGTGTGCCCTCATTTTCTGTTTTCTCTCAAAACACCCTAAAGTTCTTTTGACTTAATTTATGCATGGGGCGTGGCCTACCAACAAACATGGCAGACATGTAGTGCAGGAGCTCCCCGGCCTCATGACGATCCTGAAGAATCAACCGAGGCCGGAGACATCCATCTGCGGCGGATTGCTGGGCCGCCACACCAGGCCCCTCCGAGTACCAGAGGTGGCACCTGAATTTCAGTGTGGTGCATCGCTCGGCCTGAGGCGCTAGGGCAGGAGCCACATGGCAACCCCTTTTGGGCCTGAGCCAGCCCATTCTGAAATTCTGCAGGTTCTTCTTGGGACATGGTCCTTGGGCAGCTGGAGCAACCGCGTGGCCTACCACGACCTGAGTGTGTGAGACTTGGATTCCTGGAGTTTGTGGGCCAGGTCGGCCCCGGGGGACTGCATCGGTCTGTGCCTGGATGCGGCAGTGTGGCTCCTACAGCTGGGGGGGGCCCAGAACTTCTCATCTGAGCAGTGCTGTGTGCCTTGGATACCCAGTGTAGATTTGAGACATTGGCCCATCCCCACAACAGGTCCAAAGAGCCTTCTGCCGTGTATTGTCTTGCTCTGGCCTGCCCTGCTCTGGACTTGGGGTCACTCTCAGGCTGGGCCTTGCCTTTGGGGGTGCTGCCATTTAAATTGTCCTAGTTCACTGCCTGTCATGGAGATTGCCCCAGGACTGGACTCTGTTGAGCACTGAGACTGCTTGTGCTCCTGTTGCCCCGCAGTGCGCCGGCTATGGGTGAGGTGGGTCTCAGGTGCCTTTGGCCTCTTTGCCCTTTGTGAACCCTTCCTCTCCCTCTTGTGGAGTGCTGCACCGAACTGGTGCCTTGTGAGGCCTATTGGAGGATGGAGGGGGCCACGCAGACATTGTACTGGACCTCACCCGGGGACCCCATCCCAAGACTCGCATCTCTTGCCCTGGGCTGGCTGGGAGTTCCCCATTCAAATGTCCTCTGACTTGGCGTCCCCTTTGGGGAGGGATTTGGCTGTGTCGGCGCATGCCCCTGATAAACAGGACAACATTTTGGCTGCCATAGCCGAGTCCTGTGGGGCGTCTGAGGCTAAGTTTGATTAATTTACCAACGATCTAGCGATCCACCGTGAAAACCAACACAAGCTGTCTGAAAAGGTCACAGCGAATATGCAAGCCCTGGGGGATCAGCGGCTGACCATCAGGGTGGTTGATGATCGGGACATTGCGTCGAGGCTGCGAGTCGGTGAATGCAAAGTAGATGATGCAGAGGGCCTGCTCATGGCGCAGCAACATTCGTCTTGTTGGCCTTGCAGATTTTGCAGAGGGTGTGTATCAGATGCAGTTCCTGGAACAGTTGATTAAGCAGAATGTGGCCCCCGTATGCTCTCACCCTATTTTGTCATTGAAGGTGTGAATAGGGTGCATGCAAGAGTCCCCCTCCTAGGGCGCTCCCTAGACCTATGGCGGTGAGACTCTTGAATTATCGTGATCGGGACGCTGTGTTGACGGCGGCTCTGGATAAATGTACTACCTGGTACAAAAATGCCAAGGTAATGTTTTTTCTGGACTACACACTGACGGTCTAGTGCCACAGGGCTTCCTTTCTTAATGTCAAGCTGAGGCCATGTGAGTTAGTCCTCAGGTACGCTCTTCTTTTCCCCACTAAACAGCGGATTTCTGATATTCAATGTACCCACTTCCTTTCAAAGCCAAAGGAGGCCTAGGACTGGGTGGAGTCTTTCACTGGTGGCTCCCGAAGCCGCTCGCCATTGCCTCCTTCTCACGGCCAAGGATGACTCAAGTTACAGACACTATACTCTGGCTGCGCCGCAGGCACTCAAAAGTGGGGATACCTACTCCTGAGTAATGCCGGAAGGAGCAGCACAGTGCTGTTATAGCTGTGGCGCCTCTTTAGGGGCTTTCCGTGATGCCTCCTCTTCTTATATCTGACTCCTCTGCCTTTGGGGACGACAGGCTGTCTGAAGTCTCCAGTTCCGATGCTCCTACCCCCTGGTGTTCACTGCTCAATCTATTGAAAATTTGGCATATACTCTTGTCCTGTGGTACCTCAACTGTGTCTGTATCATAGCGACCTTTCTTTTTTACACTCATTGCACATAGTATGTGTACTGGTATCCTGCCCCTTAGTGATCTGTCAACTATGGTGGACATCTCTGGCCTCCTTATGCCTACTGCTGTGTCTTCGTCTGCGGGGCTGGAGGCACACTGGCTCTACCACCGTGTCCTTATGCCTATTCTGACAGTGGTTCAGCTGGGGAGTTATGATGATTATTATGCTCCTTCCCTCTCCCCATCGCCTGTTGGTACTTTTTTTTCTTCTTTCCTTTGTTTGGGTTGTTTGCTATTTTTAGACAGTTGCAACTTTAGCCGTCCTATGGTTACCTTTCGCATCTATTTGGGGTTTTGATGGTGCCCTACTGCTTACTCACCTTCCTGCCAATCCGTTGTTCCTTCTTCCCTGGAGCCTCCCATGTTGCAACGATTGCCTGTTGCTTGATGGGGGCCGCCTTCTCTCTTTTCCCTCTCACGATATGACAGTTAGCCCTTATAATTTCCTCATTTGGAATGTCCGGGAAATGAACTCTGTGCATAAACGATATAAGGTTCATGCTGCCTTGCTCCACTGGGGGGGGGGTCATGTGGCCCTTCTCCAGGAGACACATTTGTTGGATACTGAAGTGGTAAAATTACAAACCAAGTGGTGGGGTCGGGTGCTTGGTACTGGCTACTCAGCCTACTCCCGGGGAGTGGCAGTTTGGATTAGGGTCGGACTCCCTTCAGGGTGGATAGGATATTTGTGGCCTTGGACGGCC
This sequence comes from Calotriton arnoldi, assembly GCA_963921515.1. Lineage (NCBI taxonomy): Eukaryota > Metazoa > Chordata > Amphibia > Caudata > Salamandridae > Calotriton > Calotriton arnoldi. Next base: position 1,722,545 of record CAWUFW010001285.1, read on the forward strand.
GTTTCTTGCTGGTCGGGGGGCCCTTAACGGGCGGCCACTCAACGTCAGGGTGGTATACGCTCAACAGTTAGATCTATTGTCCTCTTGGCCTCTGGTTACCTCTGCTATGAATGACTGGCAAGCTGCGCCTTGGGTCTTTGGTGGAGATTGAAATATGATCATTGATGTCTCCATGGATCGGTCTATACCAGCGCTGCCTCAGTCTCCCTGTTGTTAAATGCTGTCCATTTCCGTGGCTGGCTCACCCATTGGTCCCTGGATGACACTTGGCGCATTAAATACCCGATGCTCCATGGTTTTTCTTTTTATTCTCTAGTTCATATGTTGCACTCCCACCTAGACTGCTTTGTCTATTCGGCATCTATTCATACGGCCATGCCCTGCATAGGTTGCCATCCCTGGCTGCTCTCTGATCATAATTTGTTAATGATGGAGTTGGTTTGGGGTGCCCCCCTTCTCCAATTCCCACTAGGAGATTAGCTGCCACGATGCTAGAGGACATGGTCTTGAACAGTCAGACACTGCTCGACCACATCAACATCTTCTTCAGGGTTAATAAAGAGACGGCTTCCTAACCGTTGGTCAAGTGGGATGCATTTAATGTGGTTACCAGAGGGATTTGTATTAAAACTATGGTCGGGGTGCATAGTGTTTTGTCACGGGATGTTCGGGAGGGGGAGGCTGCTCTGAAGGTGGCGGAACAAGTGGTGGTGTCTGAAATGGGAGAATTGGATGCCCTGAAAGTGGCACAGGTTGATCTCTTTGATACACTTGAATTGTTTCACTGTCATGATCGTGTGTGTTGCGAGAACGCATAACAAAGGTGACAAACCGGTCACTTACTGGCACAACTGATCTCGACCCAATACCGTGAACTACTCTGTTGCTTATTCGTCTTCAGTCTGTAGAAGTTACTCACACTCAGTATTCTTTTAATATCTCTTTCCATGATTACAATCAGTCGCTCTATGAGCCCCCCATCTCTGGTCACTCCTGCCTCCCTCCAGGTCTTCTTCACTGAGGTACCCTTTGCTCAGCTTCCTCCAGTGGCTCGGGTAGCCTTTGATGTGCACATTACTGTCCAAGAGATTGGTTCTTACTTGAAGGATTTGCCACGTGGCAAACTACTGAGCTCCAATGACTTGCCTGCTGAATTTTATATTCACTTTGCACTGGCACTGGCGAACAAGTTGCAATCTTTGTTTCAAGCCTGTTACAATGGCTTGTCTCCTCCATCTCTCAATGCTGCGCTGATTACCACCTTATTGAAACCTCATAAAGATCCGATGGACCTTGGCTCTTATCATCCATTTTCCATCCTAAACACCGATTATAAAATATTGGCCAAGATTCTTACTAATCAGCTGCTTCCACTTTTGCCTGATCTCGTACATGAGGACCAGGCAAGCTTTGTTCTAAAGAGTAACTCTTCATCGTTTGTGACATGTAAATGGAGAATCTGCCTCTTCCTTCCCTGCTGTGGCATGTATTGCTCTGTACCTTGAAGAGGCGTTTGATTCTCTTTGATGGGACTATATGCATAGTGTGTTGTAAGGATGTGGGATACGTTTTCGCTGGAGTAAGTGAGTTTGCATCCTGCTCCGACTGCTCAGGTTAAAATGGGACAGTGTATTTCAGGGGCACCAGGAAGGGCTGCCAGTTGTCCCCTCTGGTATTTGCCCTAGCCATGGAACCGTTGGTGGCTTGTACGCTCCGGTAGGGTGAGGGGTGGTATATCCCGATCCATGGAAGGCACACACGATCATGTTGTATGCCAGCGACTTACTGTACGTGCCAAATGTCTCTATGGACTTATCTTCCATTGTGCAGACCCTTTCAGATTTTCCAAGTGTTTCCGGCCTCCGGTTCAATTGGGCTAAATCCTGATTTTTCTTGCTCCAACCTCCTTCACTGCGTCCTTTGTTGTCCTCCTTCGATCTCCACGTGTTGTTCGAAACCATGAATGTTTTATTGCCTTGTGATTCAGATTTACCACTCATCAGTGGATTTGCTAGATGGTAACTTGGGAAAAGCTGCTCATGCTATCCAGTCCCAGATAGCTTTCTGGGATTCTCTGCCTCTGTCAGTGATTGGCCCTGCCAAAGATGGCGGTTCTCCCTCGCCTCCTTTATTATTTTGTTAACCTTCCTCTTTTTATTCCTTGCTCTTTTTTTGACAACTTGATTCTTCTCTGGTGACTCTACTGGTTGCTGCCATGTTGCGCTTGCTTTCCCAGATTTTGACCGTTCTTATTTGGTTGCTCAGTTGCAATGGGTGGTCCGATGGCTGGCGGGTGGCTTTCTTCATGAGTCGGACTGACTAATGTGTCTTCCGAAATGGCCTGTAGCATTACACTTTTTATTCTTGCACACTAGTTACAGTTCTGTCTACAGTCTTGTTTTGTGTGGCCATGGCGTGTCTGTCTACGGTGGGTAAGCTGACAGCAGGACACACCCCTTTTTCTATGGCTATTCCTTTGGTGGGCCTCCCGACCGCCACAAGTCGGTTACTGCTCGGTCAACTGTTGACTTTGCACGTGCTTGGCATTAGCCACAATAGGTGACCTCTTCCTGAATGGGGAGTTGATGACCTTCCCTCCTTTAGTGTCTGAGTATGGTTCCCACCTGGGCAATTCTTGACATATGAGTGCATTAAGCGATCCTTACATCAGTTGTTTCGTATCCGGGAAGTGGCGAGGCCCGCACACAAAGTTTTCCAAACCCTCCACATGGCAGGTACATCGGGCAAACTCATTCAGTGTCTCCTCAGAGTCTTCCTGTATCAGCGGGACCAGACTCATGCGGCGCTCCAGGTAGCCTGGGAGAGGGGACCTTGCCGGCTATGCTCGGTAGTATTTTCCCAGACTCAGCCCCGGTCTGTCCTTGATGTGTGCTACCCAAGACAGACCTTGTTTACATGCTATGATGCAATGTGCCTGCCCCTCCCCTTGGCAGTACTGGGCTCAGATTATCCACATTCTGTTGATCATGACCAGTCTTGTCCTTCTCGACTGCCCAATGGGATTGCTTCTTGGCCTTTTCCCTTGTCTCTCTCTTGACCAGTCCACTACTAGATTCTAGGACTTAGCCTTATTTTAGCTAAGTGGGTGGTCACTATGCGGTGGAAACATCCCTCTGCCCCCTCTATTGCTGCTTGGTCCCAGGCGTTGATTATGTGGGGCCTTGCGGAGCATATGCTGTTGCATAAAGAGGAACAGGTGAGTCTCCGGAAGTATTTCATATCGCAAGCCTAGCTACTGGAACAGTTTAAAGTTACTATTAAGGATGACACCCGTCTGCCATGAGGGCTCTCCAAAGTTTCTATTATTTGCAGCTTGCTCACTGGGCTTTGGGGGGTTTAGGTACATTGGTGACCCCAGGGCTAGGCATCATCATGGTGATAGCATGGCTCTCCCTAGGCTCTATGGGGAGCACACTCGGGAGTGTTACCTCTTTCTGTTCTTTTCTGTAGGGCGGAATCAGTGATGCGTGGTGTTTGCTGGCACTGGGGGAGGGGGATAGGGGTTAGCTGGGTCAGGGGGTTGGTTGTTAACTGTTTTTATACATAAAATGTGTAGATGCTTATTCATGGCCCACTTTGGGCAAGGGCTCACCGGTTATCAGTATTGCTTATTGCTACGTATCGCTGTACTTTGTACTTCGTTCTGTTTGTGTTACGTGCACCTGTACACCAATAAAAAAATTGTTAATAAAAGATTTAATTTATGCATAATTTTTAATACAGTTTCCAACATCTGCATAATTTTGGTGTAAAAGTATTTTATTGCACACACTCTTAGCTTTAGGCATTAATTTCCCCTATAGTTCGAACGTGTCGCTGATTCTACCTGCCCATGGCATGGTTTTCTGGTCTTGGATCCTGTAGAAGGAGATTCAGACGTTCTCCTCGCTGTAACACAATAAGGAGCTCACAAAGACAAGCGCGACAAAATCTTGATAGAATAAATACAATACAATGAATACATTTGCTAATGTATTGTTGAGAAAAAACATTTCAAATTTTCTTTACAAATGAACCCCGCGCAAATCTGTTTTGCTGGCAATAAAATAAACTAACGCGGCCTTTCCAGGCAAGCAACGTATGCCATATTTTCTTGGGAGCTTTCTTTTCAGGCAGCCTAGCAACACTGGTTTTGTTTCACAAACATATTTGATTGTCTAGTTTCCTGCTTCAAGCTGTAAGGACATTTTAGAAACACTGAAGTGCCTCGTACATTACGCTTGCCTGTTCTTTGCACTATCCATGGACAATAACCTGTTGGTATATTTTTTAATGAAGCCATTTGACAGGTGTGAAAGAAGAAACAGCCATTCTCAATCAGGTCTGACTTCATTCAACTCGCCTTCCTATTTGATTTTCCCTACGTCCTTCTTGCAGGATAGAATGGACTCTTTTTTCCAAAGGACATGATCCTACCTGAGGCCATCAGTAATGGCTCGAATATTATTATACCATGTAGCATCCCTTGAAATCAATATTCATGAACATATGGAGGGCTTGAAAGAAGGGGTGGTGGGAAGGTGGCATATGCTTAGCCCTGAAGGAGAAACAAGGCGACAACAAATACATTTTTGTAAGTGTACAATTTAAATGTTCTGCCTATTTGCTTGCCATTAGATGAAGTAATGTGTTGTAGTATGAAAAGCAATCTCTACCACAACAATACTGGAGCACACGTTGAATGAAAAAACTTTGCCAACTGATATATATGAAAAGTTTGCTTTCAAGTGTTTCCAGTTCCTGCAGAATTGCACAAACTATCTAATCTGTAGTCCAAGATATCTTTTTCCGGAAGGAGATAAGTAAATATTTGGGATATATCTCGTAGATATTTAGGTATTTGTGCAAATGAGCATTTGTAAATTGGTAGCAATATATTATGTTAAATATAACTTGTATAGCGCAACTATCAGCCGAGAGTCCCTATACATGCATTTACAGGTGAAAAAAAAGAAAAGTTTTTAGATCATTCCTAAAAGATAAATATGAAAGAGAGACTTTCATGTGCAGGAAACATGGCGCTCCAGAAACTCGGTGCACTTACCATCAAACATTTTCGGCAGTACATAATATCTTAAATTGAGTTCTTTTTGCAAGAGGGAGCCAATGGAGCTTCAGGAGGATGGCTTTAGACGAGGGAGAGCGATGTGCTGATACCACGAATCTTGCTGTTGGTTATTAGATGACTAGCAGCCTGTGAATTAGATGGTTAGATATTCCCAGGGACAGTGCAGTGCAATTATCAAGCTAGGAGCCAATAATGGCCGATATGGCCGAACAGCGTCCCCTTGCAGAAAACAGTATCGGTCTGATTCTGAAAGACAGAAAGCACAGGAAGAAGCTACAGCAGAAACTTGGAAGTATATTTTCATGTTTGATATCCATCAAATTGTGATCTTTTCCCTTGAGAACAATACAACGGATGGAAGAAATTGCTAGCAATGCCCTGCACTTTGCTTAGGTGATGGTGAAAACATCTGCATGATAGAGACGGATCTATTTGACCGTATCATTCATGATATTAAACTTTACAGAGAGATGAACTGCTCCTTGGAAGTGTCCTTGGGGTATTAGGGGCATGAATGTTCCTGACAACTGTAAACAGACAAACTATGTCTTGTTTCTCAGGAGCACTTTTCATTCTAAGCCCGTATATCTTTGGCTTTTAAACGCAGCTCTGACTATCAGCGTTACCCGCAACAATCTGAGTTTTCTAAGTATTTACACGATTCGAGTCAATTTGCAGAGGGCTATTTAAGAGAAGCTGTTTTCCCCACGTCAGAGAAAAGGTTAATGTAGAAAAGTTTGAAACGGAATGGATTAAATTTGTTGCCAAATTGTTTGTAGCATTTTTGGAAATTCCTTAATTTGACATGCTAATTAGTATTTTGCAAATTGACATGCCAATTAGTAGTGAGCAAACTGCTAAGTTATCTTGGGCAAAAAAGAACCTCCAAAGCTCAAAGTATGGCATTTGGACAGCTTTTTGGCCCTAACGGCCAGTTATGGGCCGTATTCATAAAGAAAGTAGTAAATCAGCATTTACAGATTAACACCTATGTGCAAGTAAAATTTACCACTTTCTTTAATTCACAAACATTCACAGGAATCACATAGAAAGCTGTGCTAGGCGCAGGTTTCCATGCAGACGTTTTGGAAGGCCATTTGACATTCTCATTCGGATCCTATTCTAGCTGTGTGGAGTTCTCCATAGCAGAGCACCCTGCACGAGGGAGATAGGGTCCCATGTGGAGAAAACCTCTTTCCCCTACACTACCCCCAAATCTGGGGATGACCCATTCCCCTTCTCCTCCTAAGAGCTTTACTCCACCCTTGGCTGGAGTAAAAACTCTTCCATTTTACAGGGTGAAAAGGGGAAAAAAAGGAGTTTGGGAATGCTCACAAATGTATGTGGGAATTCAGAAGCCTCCAAGGATCTGATAGAGCGAAATGTTCTTGTGAATTGTAGGGGTGCATCATAATCACTGATAGTCCGCACCCGCATGTATTCAGACATATATTCGTATGTATTCAGTTGTGTATCCATGCATGTTTAGTAAAGAATGATTAGTTCACTGAGATAAGGTGAACTCAGCAGTATAATTGTGTTATGATAATCATGTAATGTAATGCTTATTGAATTGTGTGAACATAATGCATAGAGAAATTAGTTCATGTGTAATTTAGTTGCAGTAGTTTAAACGTGCACCATATTTAAGTTGCACATGTAATTCATGTTCGCATATGAATTGTAATGGAAATGCTTATGGGGAAAAGTAAGATGTGTGTTTAAAAGTTATATGTAAAGGCCTGACTACATATATGCTTAGGGAAGGCCTGGTTTATTCTTATGTTAGCTTATTTTGTAGGCAGAGAAAAGTTGCTCTTGGTAAGGCTCTCTGGGCACAAACGGTAGATTTAATTAGCACAGTAGAAGGTTTCTGTTGAACGTATCTCTTGTTTCAGGTGCAAGGACACATGTCTCGTTAGTAAAGACTAACTCTTTGTTTTCAAAAGTTAGAGAGATGGGAGGCATGGTACGGGGAGTGAAATGGAATTTAGGGATGATACTTTCAGCGGAGAAGGTGCCTGGGACTCAAGGTCATCGCAACCGTCCAGGATGAAGTAACCGTTTCGATGGAAAAGTACAAGAAAGAAGACCTGGCCAAGGAGGCGTGACAAAGGCGTGTACAATTGTATTGGGGTTTTGTATTAGGGATAGTGCCCTGAGGGAGGAGGCCAGAGGAGAGGTAGGGGAGACCAGAGAGAAGGACAGAGCTGAGCTTAGGTATTATGTGATTGCACTTCTTAGGAAGTCTTCACAGCTGACACCTTTTATTCACTCTTGCCTTTGAAAATCGTTATGTAGGGATGTCACTAAGTGTTAGTGTAGGGACAGTAATTGATTTAAAGCTTGCTTAGATAAATGAAGAGCAACGTAGAAATTGGAGCAATCATAGCTTGGTTGATCCTTCTAGAACTTTCTATTCTCTTTATCCTGAGTCGGATGAGACTCCTGCGTAGGTTATTATTTGTATTAGTGGCCATCTATTTCTTTAACCTCGTGTTGAGGTGCTTGCACGTTCAGTTATTTTTGGCGATAATAAATTCTTAAACTTGAATTCGGAGTCAGTGGTCCTTTCAGACAAAATGAATGCTGATATATAACCAGATGAGATTCTCTCCTTTACACTATTCAACAGGTAAAAAGATCTTGGCGACCAGAAGGTTCTTATAGATAATTAGATAAGAATCGGCATTACCAGTTGGTAGCAGAGTAGGATGGTTACCTTTGATGGTAAGGGGAGATCTAGAGCAAGATAGGAGACTAAGTTGCCCCATAGAGCCTGAGTGACGCAGATAAAGAGGACCGCGGGAGAAGGATGTCGGAGGTCGTGGAAAACTGACGGAGAGTGACGGTGCGGCGGAAGTAGCAGTTCGTGGTAGAGTGAGTATGAAAAGAGTGATGTTTGGTAGATTGCGGTGTTTTATTGTTGTGTGATGTCTTGCGGAGTTGGAAAGAGAGTTGTGTGATTGAGAACCGGACCGTGAGCGCGCGCGGGACCGGGAGATTTATTGTGGTGTAGAATACACCCAGAGTTGAGAACGTTGACCAGAGGTTGTGGGGGTCACGAGACGTCATTGACAGACCCACTGAAGATAGGGAACACATGAGTGAGTGTGTGAATAACCAACGCAGGTCGTAGGTTATTGTGTGCAGAACATCGAGTGATTGAATCCTATCGAGTGTGTTAGAGGCGATTGTCCGGTCGTTTCGCGGACAGACGGTTGCCAGATTGAGGTCAACAAGCTCAAGAGGCTGATCGGTCATTGGTAGACTGACAGTCAGAGAGGTAATTGTTCGGTAGGACGGACATTATTTCAGAGTATGATTGGGACAGGTGCGAGTGAGAACGAGTGAATTAGAAAGGAGGGGAACTGCTGCGAGCGGAGGAAAAGTGACGTCAGACAAGTGCCGCGCTGCGATAGGCCGGTTGGTGTGAGCCGCGCTGGTATTGGTGGAGTGAAATCAAGAAGCAAGAGCTGACATTTTGAGTGCAAACAAAAAGTTGATTCATCATGAAATGTTTTAAAGTTTTACGGGAACTTTGTAGAGGTGATAGACATGTGGTTGTTCGGGAAGGAGAGGAAGCTCCTCCCGAGGATACACCAGCACATTATATGGCAAAGAATGTAGGAATGCATACTATAATTTGGCTTGAGAATTGGCATAAAATGACAGAAACAGAAGGAGAATTGTCGTTCCCACGCTATGGTACTTTCAGGTTAGAGGTGCTGTACCAGCTAAAAGTATAATGGCTTCCTTACGACCACTACCTAGACCAACACAGTTTGAGGCACTACATGCGTGGATAAGAGCAGCGTATGATAGGAAGAAAGACAGAAGCCAAGAAAGGGTGAAGAAATCGGTCAGGGCATTTCAAGACGCAAGGTGGGATGCATTGGAGAAAAGATGGAGAGTGGAAACGATCGAAGGAGATAAGTTGTACCCATTGTTAGTACAAAATGGGAAAATAATAAGAATCGATGAGGACGACAGTGATCTAGATGACAGCTTGTTGGATAGGATGTTGGCAGAGAGGCCACCACCATTTAATCCAGACTCAGAAGAGGGAAAGCCGACCCCAGCAGTAACAATTGATGGGAGCCAGAATCAGGCTAGTATGAGAGTAGTGGGAAGGATTTCCACAGGAACAGAGGGGGCAACGACGTCTATGATAACACAGCCTCCCGTTGGGAACACAAGATTACCGGACTCCTTGACAGTACCGGTTACCATTGGCCCTATAGTACCGATATATGACCCAGACCGAGTGAGAGAAGGGGGCTCCGTACAGATGGGAAGGGAAGAAGTAACCAGCGAGAGTGGGAATGGGTTTGGAGTACGAGTGGTTCATTTCCCCAGGCCAGTGGAGACAAGTACGCCATTACCGGCTACTGCAGACTCTTCCTTTAGACAAGAAGAGGAGAGACCAGAAAGACCAAGGTCTTTGCGTGAATCCAGGTCAGCTTTGAGGATGTGGACACCAACAGCGACAAACCAAAGTAATAGGATGCAAGGAGATAGGGCACAGAACGTCTCGGAAGACAGACCAAGTTCCAGGAATATGAGGGAAGGGAATAGGTCACAAGGACAGAATAGTGACTGTGATGAGCGGGATGGCTCGGGTTGTCGAGATGTACTGAGGAGTGCGGTATAGGCAAGGTTACTAGACGTAGTGAGATTGAAAGCAGAGGTAGACGAGATGATTGATGGAGGTCTGCCCTTGGAAAGGATAGAAATTTATGGCCCAGATGAGCTGCTGTTTGTAGCAAAAGATGTGACTCGAAAAGCTAGGATGGCACATGATAGATTGAAGGAATTGGCCAAAAGATATGAGGTGGACTTGAATAAAACTAAAGCGCTGCAGGGGCCACATAGACTACAGTACAGTGACCAGGAGCTGGAGGAGAAAAGACTAACAGGATTAAGGACACATACCAGAGATTTGATCGTAGGGATGAGGATATGGATTTTGTTGGACAAATGGGAAGAAAGGTGGTCCAAGAAGAAACTAACAAAGAAAGCTGAGGGGGAAACGCCGCCTCCAGGGGGGGCGACGGGTGTTGGAAATTTTCCTTTACGGGAAGTACAGAATGGAGGGTATGTGCATGTGCCGTGGAATAGAGGTGATTTGGCTGCATTTACAAATGATTTTCCTCGGCTGAGGGAGAAACCAGTAGAGTGGTACAAGCAGGTTGAGCGGTTTGTGAAAATTTCAAAAGTATTGTGGATTGATTTGAACACCTTGTTTGACATAGTGGTACCGGGAGATTTGTGGACAGCTTGTAAAGTTGCTATCGAGTGGCCGACTTCGGAACCGGAAAGAGAGGCGGTTACAAATGGTCCATCACCCCTAGTTATGAAAAAGTATGAGCAGGTGATTACATGGTTGAAACTGAAGATTTCACCCCAAGATATAGATTGGGTTAAGATAGATCGGACTGTACAGGAACCCAAAGAAACGGTGCATGAATATTACGAAAGACTTCTGCAAGTTTTTAAACAGTATAGTGGGTTAGATATCTTGGACCCCAAGGATATGGGACAGTTTGTCTCAAAGTTTGTAATGGGTCTGAGAGTGGAAATCAGCCTCATGATACAGCACCATTTGATCTGCTGGCAGAACAAGCCGTTAGATGAAATTTTGAGGTATGCGAGATACTGTAGTGATGAGGTGGACTCAAAACATCGGAAGTTAAAAGATAAATTGATGCTTGTCCAGATGCAGTCAGCACAGGGTCAGCCTAGTGGAGGGACCTTAGGAAGAAAACAAGGAAATTTCCAGGGGAACCAGAATGGGCAAGCCATGGGAAGGGGAAAACCAGTAGACCCCAAGACAGGAGTTGACGTGGCCACACTGAAAAAGACCACGGCGTGTCATCTCTGTCGCCAGGTCGGACATTGGAAACGCGAGTGTCCTTTGAACCCAGCTAATCAGTTGCAGGAAGAGGAAGAGGGGGCTCAGGCACCCGCGCAAGAGGTAGTTAACACTGTAACGAGGCCTAGGACGATGAAAGGTGGGGTATATAGCTCTCACGCCCAGGTTCCCCAGGCTCCAAGGATTACACAAGGAATACGAACGTACCAACAGATGCCCCTGTTCGAAGACTATGACGAGAGTAGCTTAGACCCTTTATCCTGACGGTGCCTGAGGGGGAGGAAGACTGCACGCTTGGAGCGGTCTTGGAGGTAGACCAGAGAGGACCTTTTGTGGAGGCAGATATTGAGGGTCATCCTGCCACACTTTTGGTTGATACTGGTGCTACCCGGTCTACTGTAAGATCAGCAGTAGTCCCTAACCTACCCCTCTCGGGACAATCAATCCAGGTTGTTGGAGTAGCGAACAAGAGAATAAGCAGCCCATTGACAGAACCGATCTTAGTAAAGATAGGTTCCTTCCAAACTAGACATCAGTTTGTAGTATGTGATACGAGTCCAGTTTGCCTTTTGGGAAGAGATCTGTTGTGCAAGTTGAACTGCACGATTTATTGTACGCCACAGGGAGTGGAGGTCCAGACGAGAGATGACGATGCTGACTTTAAAATTACCAATCAGCATCTTTGTATAGATCTGTAACCAATGGTGACTATGGAAGAACTTCCACCTGATCTGAGAGATGCAGTGTCATCTGTGGTGTGGGATTTCGCAGGCGACGAAATAGGTCTAATCAGAGGAGTTGAACCAGTGCGGATTGAGGTGAAACAGAACGTTGATTTCCCCAGGACACCTCAATACAACCTGTCGCCAGAAACGATTGCAGGGATAAGACCTGTGATCGAGACTTTCATTGAGAAAGGCATTTTGAAAGAGATCAGAGGTAGCCCCTGTAATTCACCCATTATGGGACTACAGAAACCGAGCGGGAAATACAGGATCGTGCAGGACCTGCGAAAGGTCAACACGATAGTTGTCCCTTGTTGTCCAGTGGTACCGAATCCTTCAGTAATATTGTTCCAGATCCCATGTGAAGCCGAGTGGTTTACGGTCATCGATTTGTGTCAAGCCTTCTTTTCGATACCGCTCCACGAGGAAAGCCAATTTCTTTTTGCGTTCAGGCTGGAAAATCGCGTGTTAACATGGTGTCGTATCCCTCAAGGGTATACGGAAAGTCCATCGATCTTTAACCAGATCCTGAAGAAGAACCTTGAGAGTCTTGTGTTGCCGCAGAACTCAGTTCTCGTGCAATACATAGATGATTTGCTCATTGCCTCAGAAACAGAAGATGCTTGCAGAATTGACACGGTAGCTCTGTTGAACCACTTAGCAGAGAATGGACATAAGGTGTCCCCGAACAAGCTGCAGTACTGTTTGAATGAGGTACAGTACTTGGGACACAGATTAGAAAAAGGCAAGAGGAAGGTGTCACCAGACCGAATCGAGGCAATAATGAGTATGTCAGTACCCACTACACAGAGAGAAGTTAGGATGTTCCTGGGAATGGTTGGCTACTGTCGACAGTGGATTCCTAGTTTCTCCTTGAGAGCAAAGCCTTTGCAGAGGCTTAGACACAAGGATGTGAGTGATCCGGTACCATGGGACGAGGAGTGCTTGATGTCATTCCTGAAACTGAGAGAGGAATTGTGCAGTGCTCCGGCACTGGGGATGCCTGATTACAACAAGGCCTTTTCATTGTTCTGTTATGAAAGGGAAGGATGTGCATTAGCAGTGTTAGCTCAGAACCATGGAGGTGTCCGTAGACCAGTTGCCTATTTTTCAGCTACTTTAGATCCAGTAGCTTCTGCGTTGCCCGGATGTCTAAGATCCGTTGCTGCAACAGGTGTCAGCATTGAAAGATGTGAAAGCATTGTAATGGGACATCCATTGACTGTACATGTGCCACATTCAGTTGAGCTATTGATGACCAGGACCAAGACCCAGCACCTAACGAACAATAGATTGACGAGGTACGAGCAAGTCATACTTGCCGCAGAGAATGTGACTCTGAAAAGGTGCTCTGTCTTGAACCCTGCGACATTGATGCCTACACCGAACGCAGATGATGAAGATTGTGCGGACCATGATTGTCTCGATGTGACCGAGCTTTGCACCAAACCGAGACCTGACATTGTCGATGAACCATTGGCTGACCCAGATGAAATTTTCTTTGTCGATGGTTCATGCTTAAGAGACAGTGTGGGGCAATTGAGAGCAGCGTTTGCTGTATGTACCATTTCAGGAGTGGTCGAGGCTGCTTGCCTAGAAGGAGTACGTTCCGCGCAGGTAGCTGAGATCATTGCCTTGACCCGTGCCTGTTTGGCCGCTGATCGAACTCGAATCACGATTTACACAGACAGCCAATATGGGTTTGGCGTGGTGCACGACTTCGGGCAGTTATGGTCTCAGAGGGGATTTTTGACATCATCTGGCTCACCCATTCGGAATGGAGAATATGTAAGACAACTGTTGGATGCACTACAGCATCCGAAAGAAATTGCTGTTGTAAAGTGTTCCGCCCATGGGAAAGGGGAGGATTTTGTGTCATTGGGTAATAATTACGCGGACGAGGTCGCCCGCTTCTGTGCAGAACAAGGATGCATATTCACAGATAGATACGCAGGGGAGAGCCAAGAAGGAACCGAGCTCAGCATAATGTTGGCCATGGCAGACACTTGGGAAGAGATTAAGCGACTGCAGGATGAAGTTTCAGACCAAGAGAGAGAGGGATGGATCAAAGCAGGTTGTGAGAAAGGAGATGTGGATGTGTGGGTATCCAACGATGGGAGAGCCGTGTTGCCTGAAGAATTGTTGAGTCCGATGGCAAGACTGATACATGGACAGGCACACCTTGGTAGAGACGCAATGATGAGAGTGTTTAGACAGACGTGGTATAACCCACGTTTCCGAGCAATGGCTGAGACGGTATGTCAGAGGTGTGTTACGTGTCAGCAGATGAACGCTGGAAAGAAAACTGTAGTTACATTGAGTCACATTGGGAGGTCAGGTGGGCCTTTCAACAGAATACAGCTCGACTTTGTGGAAATGCCTAAGTGTAATGGGTTGAGGTACATTTTAGTGCTGGTATGTGTATTCTCACGGTGGGTGGAGGCTTACCCCACACGCAGGTGTGACACTCTCACAGTGGCTAAGTTATTGTTGAGGGAGCTCATCCCTAGATTCGGGATCCCGACCTCTTTGGAATCAGATAGAGGAAGGCACTTCCACAGTGAAATCATGAAGTTACTTTGTGCTGCATTGAACATTGACCAGAGGCTCCACTGTAGGTACAGACCAGAGGCTTCTGGGATGGTGGAACAAGTTAATGGAACTTTGAAGGCCCGGATGGCAAAAATGTGTTCTTCGACATCCCTGAAATGGCCCGACGCTTTGCCGCTCGTGCTGATGAGCATGCGAAGTGTCCCAGACAGAAAGACCGGGTTGTCCCCCCACGAAATCCTAATGGGAAGGGCAATGAGATTGCCAGCAGTACCAGCTACAGCCTTGATAAGCATCACTGATGATTTGATTCTCGATTATTGTAAAGGACCCTCTGATGGGTCCGTTCTGTATCCCAGCAGGTGCAAGCAGCAGTGGTCCCAGCCTCGAGTGATCTGTGCCACGACTTGTGTCCCGGTGACTGGGTGCTCGTCCGGAAGCACGTGAGGAAGAGTTGCTTGGATGCCCGCTGGCGTGGCCCGTATCAGGTGATACTTATCACGAACACAGCAGTGAAGTGTGGAGGATTGCCGAACTGGGTGCATGCCTCCCATACCCGCAGAGTTTCAGCACCCTTGGAAGAAACAGCTCCTCTCGTAAATGAAAATCCAGCTGATGTGGCAGGGCCACATGAGAGGACAAGTCAAGCTGTAAGGGTCGCTGACACAGCTGGTGGTGCACTAGAGCAAGCTGAAGGGGGTTTCCACAGTTCGAACCCTGAATCAGACACCGAAGACAGAAACGGTGCAGTGGGCGGAGAAGAGGCAGATTCAGCAGAAAGAGGAAGTAGTGCACTGGGTATAGAAGGGGAAGGCAGACGAATGAACAGAAGTGCAGAAGGTTGGCCTGAAAGACAGAGGCGACTGAACCTGAGGTTAGCACCTGAAAGAGACCTTGCTCCAGTGTCCGAAGCATCTGAAACGGAAGCAAGTGACGAAGACCAAGCACAAGACAGTCGGCGAAGGTCAAAGAGAACAAGAATGCCTTGTTGCAGATACTCTACCCCTGAGTGGACTTACACTGTGTTTGATGCAGGGGGTGGTGAGCACGGGAAGACTGAGGTCAGTGCAGGTGGTCCGTCGGAGCCCGAATGTGGTGGTGAAGGTGGTGCTGCAGTTGCCAGGGCTCGAAATAGAAGGAACACTGACCCTCACGGTTCCGAATCCCCCGCTTCTGAGTGAAGTCCGAAACTTGGTTCTGCATCGACTCGAATTCCCACCTTTTGGAGTTGAGCCGTTTTCACATGAAGTGTTGATTTTGCGTCTTGAACTTTTGTATCACGTTCTGGTATTGCTCAATGAGGATCTTATTGTGGATCAACTATAAACTGTAATTAAAAGTCTAAAAGAAGAAGATAACCTAGGTCCGAGTGGAAGAAGAATAAACTTAGGGACTTTCCACAGAAGAGGAACGAAAACTAGGGAAGTCTTTTTCTGGACTGTGTAAATAAGATTGTGATCGAAAAGGGAAAATCCGGAGATTTCATGGTTGCTCGAGCTGGTTAAGCAAGTCACAAATAAAGGACAGAGACTTTTTTCAGGGTTCTTTGCTATAACCAAGACTTTTGAGAACTTTCGAAACCATGGAGCCGGGAGGTCCCAATCGTAGATCTAAATGGATTGTAGGCATCCTTATAAGTAGTGTAATAGTTTCTATAATCATAGTAGTTATAGTGTCATACTCTGGTTCGCACGAGCTAGAAGTAGAGGGGGTGACAGGGCCACCTACACCTATTACACCTAGTCAGAAGGGGGTAGACAGGGCAGCTGACAGAGCTTTGCTATTAGAAGAAAGTCGTAGATTACATGTAGATTTATCAAAAGGTGATTTTAAGTTGAATGCATATGCTAAGTTGTTGTATGAGTATGTTGATGTGATGGATGCGAAAGATTGTTATGTGTGTATGCAGTTGCCTACTTCAGTGGACGAGGGTATTAGGTATCACCATCTTCCACTGACTTATGGTATTTCATGTAGTCTTTTGCTTAGTTTATTTTATGAGAGAGATCAGTTTGAGTATTTCTTTTCCAATTTCGACGCAGTGCTTCCTGAAGTCCCAGCTTACAAGCATTTGAATAAATATGACTATTATAAGACGGAAGATAGACTCAGGAAGTACTTCATACCGAGTTTGGAATTGGACACAGCCTTTGCACACAGACACAATCTGACTTGTTTGATGTCAGATGTAGAGAGAAAGTTTGTAGATCAGGTTGAGGATAGGTATAGAAAGCTGACTCACTCCCGAGACTTGGGGCATCACAGGACTGATTGGACAGAGGAAGAAAAGTTGCATAAGACCAGGGGAAGCTATGGTCCTATAGCGTTAGATAAGGAGCAGAGGGGTAAGTTGTGTATAAGGCGTTATCAGACTTACTATGAGAAGGTAGCCGTGGGACAAAGTACTTGTGATCACGTTTTCACCATGGCAGATGTGGCAAAAGATTTTCTCCAAGGTCCTGTACAAGTGATACCAACGGTGTATTATGTATGTGGGAAGAATGCTTATGTGAGGTTGCCTGCAAATTGGTATGGAACATGTTATTTGGCAATAATATTTCCAAAGATTTACCATACAGAAGATTTAGATCTTCTTGAAGGTGGAGAGCATTCACGAGCGAGAAGGGCTGCAAGTGCAGGAATTGTCGTGGGAGATATCTTTGGAGCTATGATACCCAGTCTGGGAGTAGTCTTGAATGATGTGAAGATCCGGAGGTTGGCGACTGTGGTGGATGAATTTTCAATGAATACAGCAAAGTCATTGGTGTTGGTGGAAGGAGAGATGTTGTCGATAAGGGGAATGGTTTTGCAGAATCGCCTTGCTTTGGATGTCCTATTGGCAAAAGAGGGCGGAGTCTGTAAAATGTTGAAGGTTCAAGAGTGCTGCACTTATATACCAGACCGTAGCAAGGATCTGGAGAAATATATAAGTAACATCACTACAATCCACACAAAAATAGCGGATTTGACCGAAGAGGGGGCCTGGGAAAAGGTCGGCAAGGGCTTTGGTCAAGTGGGAGGTTGGTTTGCGAATCTAGGAAAGGGATTCCTTGGGTACTTCCTGAGACCCCTCTTTATCTTGGTGGGTTGTGTGGTTGGTTTGTGGATTTTGATCAAGGCCTACAAGTGGTATCGGGCAGGCCGAGTCAAGAGAGCTTTGAGGGAAAATGAGATGAGATTGGCAAGACTGCAGGACAGTCAGTATCAAAGGCTCAAGAGCATGGAGAAACTAAGATCAGGAAAGATGGCAACGAGTTCTGTTTAGGTTGGTTCTTTCTCCAAGAAAGTAGAATGAAAATGTGATGACAGGGGTCATCAAAGGGGGGAACTGATAGAGCGAAATGTTCTTGTGAATTGTAGGGGTGCATCATAATCACTGATAGTCCGCACCCGCATGTATTCAGACATATATTCTTATGTATTCAGTTGTGTATCCATGCATGTTTAGTAATAATGATTAGTTCACTGAGATAAGGTGAACTCAGCAGTATAATTGTGTTATGATAATCATGTAATGTAATGCTTATTGAATTGTGTGAACATAATGCATAGAGAAATTAGTTCATGTGTAATTTAGTTGCAGTAGTTTAAACGTGCACCATATTTAAGTTGCACATGTAATTCATGTTCGCATATGAATTGTAATGGAAATGCTTATGGGGAAAAGTAAGATGTGTGTTTAAAAGTTATATGTAAAGGCCTGACTACATATATGCTTAGGGAAGGCCTGGTTTATTCTTATGTTAGCTTATTTTGTAGGCAGAGAAAAGTTTCTCTTGGTAAGGCTCTCTGGGCACAAACGGTAGATTTAATTAGCACAGTAGAAGGTTTCTGTTGAACGTATCTCTTGTTTCAGGTGCAAGGACACATGTCTCGTTAGTAAAGACTAACTCTTTGTTTTCAAAAGTTAGAGAGATGGGAGGCATGGTACGGGGAGTGAAATGGAATTTAGGGATGATACTTTCAGCGGAGAAGGTGCCTGGGACTCAAGGTCATCGCAACCGTCCAGGATGAAGTAACCGTTTCGATGGAAAAGTACAAGAAAGAAGACCTGGCCAAGGAGGCGTGACAAAGGCGTGTACAATTGTATTGGGGTTTTGTATTAGGGATAGTGCCCTGAGGGAGGAGGCCAGAGGAGAGGTAGGGGAGACCAGAGAGAAGGACAGAGCGGAGCTTAGGTATTATGTGATTGCACTTCTTAGGAAGTCTTCACAGCTGACACCTTTTATTCACTCTTGCCTTTGAAAATCGTTATGTAGGGATGTCACTAAGTGTTAGTGTAGAGACAGTAATTGATTTAAAGCTTGCTTAGATAAATGAAGAGCAACGTAGAAATTGGAGCAATCATAGCTTGGTTGATCCTTCTAGAACTTTCTATTCTCTTTATCCTGAGTCGGATGAGACTCCTGCGTAGGTTATTATTTGTATTAGTGGCCATCTATTTCTTTAACCTCGTGTTGAGGTGCTTGCACGTTCAGTTATTTTTGGCGATAATAAATTCTTAAACTTGAATTCGGAGTCAGTGGTCCTTTCGAACAAAATGAATGCTGATATATAACCAGATGAGATTCTCTCCTTTACACTATTCAACAGGTAAAAAGATCTTGGCGACCAGAAGGTTCTTATAGATAATTAGATAAGAATCGGCGTTACCAGATCCACACCTTTAACACTACTTTTTCCACCTCCTGAGTGGGATTTACTTGTGAGAAGACCTTAGCCCTAGTGGCAGAGGTCTCCACAAGTAAATGGGTTTACATCTATAAGTACCATTGTGTATTCCTAGCATGCATAAAACAGGTACATTTGGATGTAAACTTATGTTTATGATCACGTTTACCTTTGTGAATAGGGCCCTCGGTGTTTTGGTACAGTGTATTTCCCACACAGTAGTTGGGTCTTTTGACCTTCAAAAACACTTTTGTTTCCATGTGTTATTAGTTGAATATGTGCTAATTAGCAGTGGGTGCCCTTATTGTGGATTGACATTAGATGTTGGATCTTGCATGCATTCTCAGAGTTCATATATATGTGCTCAGTGGGTCATGTCTTTCCTAGTTGTATGTTTCCCATTGTGAATCAATGTATGGGGGATAGGACTTTTTTCAGTTTTTGTCTCAGTTAAACTTAGGATCAAAACTTAAGTTTAAGTCAGACAAAAGTTTAACTTTACTACTCGTAAATGCCCTATGTGAATACTGAAAGTCATGAAGTTAGACTTTCGTCTCAGTTTACCTTTGTGATTTGGGCCCGCAATGTGTAAAGTATTTGAACAACACACAATCAAACTAACACAATAAATACACCACAAAAGGACCCCACACAGGGTTAGAAAAATAGTGAATATTTATCTGAGTAAAAAAGACCAAAATTACAAAAATCCAATCTGTAGAAGTCGAGATATAATTTTTTTAATATTAAATGCAAAAACAGAACTTAGACGTCAATAGCGGTCAAAAGATTACTTGAGGTCATGAAGGACCAGTGCAGATCCAAAGTTCAGACCGCCCACGATGGCGGGCTGGCCGACTACAGGACCCACGCAGGGCCTGTTGAGAAAGTAACTTGGATGGAGCAAAGCATCGACCCTGATGGCACAATGTGTCGATCTTCTCCACGCAGTTGGGTCACGCATCATCGTCAAACTTCACTGAAGTCAAGGCAATGCGTTGTTGTCGAGCTGCGCAGATATTTGTTGTCAGGCTGCAAAGGCTGCAGAATCACTGTCGTCGAACAGCCTCTGCGCGAGGGATGATCGAAACGAATGATGGCTTCATCTAACTAAGTTTAAATGATGTATCTCCTATGAATTATTTCATCGATATGAGAGCCTAATATTGAACAATGAATAAAAACTCCACAAATCCACTGCTATAAATTGATATTGGATTTGACTGTTTATATCATTTTGCAACAATCTTACCCCGGAAGGCGGGTTTTCTGCAGTGCGCAGGGGGACGGACCCTAAATAGGGGACGCTATTTCAATATTAGTATCCTACACTCATTGACCAGAGAGTGATACTCCTGAGGCACGCAACAAACGGAAATAACCTTAACAACCAGTAGTGCGTGTTCCACTATTCATTTTCTTTCGAGTTTTTCTGATCTCAGAATAAGGCACACTGTACCATAACGTCCATCATGGCATATGAAGATATATCCAGCCTCACTGAATTAAGAGCGGATACATTCACTTTAGCAGAAGAAGATGCCACCAAAATGTATGCACTGATACAAGAGGAAACCACACTATTATCCAATACCAGAAACAAAGAAAGTAACATCAGACAACTCCTATATCTAACCAAGAGAGAAATCAACCAGCGATTGCACGCCAGTACACTCATTAAATACCATTGTGCACATAGAATCCCGAGAGGGCTACGGATTCCACTCAAACCTTTACTATGCAAAAACAGCCCCAGATTTGTTGAAAAATGGTACGCTATACTGAATAAGTGTTCTCTTGACTTAATGCTTCTGAACATCGAAGAACTGTCTAAAATTTTAGAAGAACTTTCCAAAGAAATTGCTCACACCAAAGGAGAATTAACTAACATCATGGAAACTGAAGATTGGACCAAAACATTGGAAGATATTAATGTGCAATTAAACAAATACACTCAAGAAATTAATGAGAGGAAAATTCGCAAGTATAAGCGAGACACCATAGACTACAAATTGGGAGAAGTATACTCCTGGGCAGAAGTTTATGCCAGACGATGACAGAACAGACCCTACTGCCAAAACACGGAGAACGAAACATCGTCTTCAGATAGTGATGTCATGCACAAACCACGCAGAACAGCCAGCGAACACCCACCTACTCCGGAGAGCATTGAACAACAACAAATTCCAAGCGTCTCTTTTTTAGAGGATGGCCAAAGAGACAAGGACGACCCAGGAGGGGCAAAGGAAAAAGAAAAAGAGAACATGGAAGCAAAGAACATACCGCTAACGAGCAAGAGACTCAAAGGGAAGAAAACCTAGATCTCAACGATTTGGTTATTAACATCTCCTCCTATCAACTGAGTCCCATGGAAACCAGAACACTACAGAAGGGAACTTCGTTTATACCGACCTGCCAGACCAATAGTTTGGAGCTTGAGATCAGCCTATTCAAACTCATGTGCAATCTTCGTTTAAGAACTTTTTTTGAAAACATTGTTTCTCAGAGTGACAATGAGCATGAAGATCTCCTAAAGGGTTTAAAAATCAGAAGCACATTTATGGCCCCTGTCAGCCACAAAAGTCTTGACATTTTTGAGAGCTTAGTAAAACATGACATACAAAAAATGAATTTCCAGAAGAAATCCAAACATCGTAATCTAACTATCAAGGAACTGGGAGTCCTTAAAAGGATAGCCAATAATCCTACAATCACGTGCCAAAACGCAGACAAGGGAGGCACACTGGTAGTTATGGACACGAGCTTCTATAGAGACCAAGTAAAGAATCATGTGATGGACACTGATACATACTTCACACTTGATTACAACCCCACTGAACAATTCTCTAATATATTGAAATGTTTATTGAAAAGAGCGGTCGACAATGGTGTGATCACAGAGAAAGTGAGTAGATATCTCATGCCAACCAACCCGAAGACTCCGACAATATATATGCTTCCCAAAGTACATAAAAATCTACACTACCCTCCATTTAGACCTATCGTTTCTACTTGAGGAAGCCTGCATGAACCTGTGGGCAAGTTCTTAGACAAACATCTACAACCTTTTGTACTAAGGATGAGCACGTATATTAGAGACACCACTGAATTTCTCTCCAAAATCAACCAAATCTCATTCACGGATAATGACGAAATATGGTTGTGTACGATAGACGTCAAATCTTTATACACCTCTATTCCACATAATTTGGGCCTCGAACCTATAGAAGAAACCCTATTGAATTCCAACTTTGATCAAAGTTTCCAATTATTCCTCATGGAATTGTTACATTTCACTCTTTACCAGAGTTATTTTAAATGGGAAGACCAGTGTTTCTTACAACTCACTGGTACTTCCATGGGCAACTGCGCTGCTAAGATATATTGATGACATCTTCATCATATGGAAGGGGCCACATGTCAGTCTCATCACGGCATTGACCTCCCTGAATGAAATCAACGACAGAATACAATTCACCTATGATGTTCAGGAAAACACCATCACCTTCTTGGATGTTCAAATTAATAGAGTGCGTAACAAATTGGAAACCAACATCTTTAGGAAGGCAACCGACAGAAACAACATGCTGCACTACAACAGCTTTCACCAAAAATCCCTCAAAATCACTTACCTTACTCTCAACTATTGAGGGTTAAAAGAATAGTGTCAGACCCGATAACCTCCAATGAACAAATAGATGTCATGTTAAAAAGATTTGAGCAACGTGGATATCCCAGAAGTGTTTTGGAACAAGCAAGAACTCGCAGCATGACCAAATCCAATACTGAATTACTCACAAAGACACAGAAAAAGGAACAAAAACGCATGGTGGTAGTGTCCAAATTCTCTACCATGAGCAACCGATTTAAGAAATCGATCTGCAAACACTGGTCCATTCTGGCCATGGAGCCAGACTTTAAAGGCATCTTCATTGAGAAGCCGATATTTGCATACAACAGAGGCAAAAACATCAAGGAATTGATCGCACAATGGACAAAGGATGCACCGAAAATCACATTTAAAGGATATATACCCTTCTACAATTGTAGCAACTGCAACAATGTTATTAAGTGATCCTGGATAACACATCTGATGAAAAGCACCAGAATTGATCTGAAAGTCACCGCCAACTGTGATACCACTAACGTTATATACTTGCTGAAATGCCCTTGTGGTCTGGTATATGTGGGTAAGACTGAGAGAAAAATCAAGACTAGAATACACGAATACAAGTGCAACATCCGCACTAAAAATATGAAATCCGTGGTTGCCACTCATTTTGTTGAAAACAAACACAACCTCAGCCAACTCAAGTTCCTAGTTTTGGAAGTTGTGGAGAAACAAGAAGGGAAAGACAATAACAACCGTCTTCTCCAAAGAGAAAACTTTTGGATTAAATTCCTTAATTCTTTGAAACCGCACGGTCTGAATGACAGAATGGAATTTTTATGTTATCTCTAATTACCTCATACAGCAATGGACCACCATCCTTTTATATTGGACTCATGGTTGCACCTTCATACTGTGTTTCTTGATATTTTGGGATCATTTCACACACACTGTTCTGCGCTCCCAATCACCCTTCTTTTGTTCTTTCACTTTAGTACCGACACTTTGTGGGACGTTCCATGCACCGTTGCACTTCTTAATTTTCGGATATTATAATGTTGGTTCTTTTTCTCTCAGCTCAATGATACTCACACCACACCTATCCCTTATATTTCACTGTTTACGTTCGTGGTTTCGACACCTTTTTCACTCTGGTTACTTTTGTGTTCATACTTCGTAATAACAGTGGCGCATGTGGGTCCTGTATAGATCTGCGTGAAGATTTCATACTGCAATGCAGTTTGCACGTTACAAGATGGCACCCGTTTTCGGTGGCTATCACTCCGATCCAGCTGCGCTAGTCTCTCTTTCCTGTTTACACGCTATTTAAATCGCATTCAGTTACACGCCGGGCGTTCACCTTTGCCATCACACGCCGTTATCGAGATTCCATCTTCGTAAGTAGAACGGCTTGCATGCTGTGATTTTAGCTAGTACTTAGCGTTTTTAATACATTGTTTTTGATATTCCTCACCGTAGACCACGCATGCTGCACATATGCACACATTTAAATGAAAGAATGGCACCTACCGAGCTTATGTTTGTTGATGCATGTTTGAACACTCACTGACACTACACGTTTATACACACTGCAGTCCTTATGTTCGTGTGTACATTTACCGTCAACATGTTATCACTACCGTGGGGGCATTCTGCATTTCCACAGATGTTCCTCTATTTTTGCACCTTTTTAACCTTGTTCACACTCACACCTCCTTGAATTTATTTTTTCGAGTCCACTAGCATGGCACTCACAGCATATCACCATTTGGTTACGCACATGAAGCAGGGTCAAGTTTTTACCATATAGTGCCCCAGGCCCATTCTGTCCACATCTGAAGCATAAGAGTCTCAATTGTCCCTGCCAGCCCACAGACAGGGTTGTGTTAAAATTGTCCACACTGCATTCAGCGTCTAGGAGGCAGTAGGCCCCATGCCCTCCTTTCATTTAGGAGAACAAAATTGGCCAAGAGTAAGGAGTGGGGGCCGACTGGGCCAACTAGGACTTTCCACAGCTTTAGAAATTACAAGTGACCTCAAACCTTTTGTATACTTCTGCTTTCTTAAAAAGTTTCCGAGAAGTGACGCACATGATTTTCGATAAATGTTCAATTTCATTATGATTTACGGTCCAACATCAAGTGACCTTTTGGTAAACTTTTGTAATGTAGTGTCACTTCTGTTTTCCTAATATTTCCAACAAGTGACCAAAGTGCGTCATGTTCTGCGGTCAAAGCACCTGCTAATGTCGTGATTCTGTGGTCAATAGTTCTTCATTAAAAGAGTATAAAAGAGCTGTCCGCAGTCCATTCGACGGACTACCTCGCACAAATGAACCCTTGGGTCATGACGTGTGTGTGTGTGCCCCCTCAGCCATCTTCTCTAGCATCTTCTCTAGCATCTTTGGCTGAGGCTATAATGCTTATTATATTTTGAAATTGTCTCTTTCTCTCTCCTCTGCATTGCCGTGATTTTTAAACTTACAAAATTGCATGATTTACTTTTTCATCTAGGAAGGTGTCTCTGAAACTTGTTATCTTCTAGATTACACAATGCTATTTTTGATTAACAATGTGCCTTTGACATTCATTGTTCAAACTTGTTCTTCGAATAAAGTGCCACTCTGACTCAGTTCCTGCATCTCACACGTGTGTTTCCTTATTTTAGATAGAGCACCCCTGCTCAAATTAAAGTGGTGTAGTCCACCCAAAAAAAAACACCCTGCAACACACACGATATCGGTCATCTACTCTATTGGATAACTCACCCGGGTTAAGGTGATGGTATATATTTTTGTGGTTTGGTTTCCTCAAAACATGATTGTTTGTATTTTTGTAGAAATTTCCCCTGACGAAGGGTTCAGGTAGCCCGAAATGCATCGGGAGGGATGATCGAAACAAATGATGGCTTCATCTAACTAAGTTTAAATGATGTATCTCCTATGAATTATTTCATCGATATGAGAGCCTAATATCGAACAATGAATAAAAACTCTACAAATCCACTGCTATAAATTGATATTGGATTTGACTGTTTATATCATTTTGCAACATTCTTACCCCGGAAGGTGGGTTTTCTGCAGTGCTCAGGGGGACGGACCCTAAATAGGGGACGCTATTTCAGTATTAGTATCCTACACTCATTGACCAGAGAGTGATACTCCTGAGGCACGCAACAAACGGAAATAACCTTAACAACCAGTAGTGCGTGTTCCACTATTCATTTTCTAGTTGTATGTTTCCTATTGTGAATCAATGTATGGGGGATAGGACTTTTTTTCAGTTTTTGTCTCAGTTAAACTTAGGATCAAAACTTAAGTTTGAGTCAGACAAAAGATTAACTTTACTACTCGTAAATGCCCTTTGTGAATACTGAAAGTCATGAAGTTAGACTTTCGTCTCAGTTTACCTTTGTGATTTGGGCCCGCAATGTGCAAAGTATTTCAACAATACACAATCAAAGAAACACAATAAATACACCACAAAAGGGGTGAATGTTTGCATTGTCCAGCATTCCGTCCATCAATTGTTTCTTTTCCAGTTGAATCCTTTAAGCAGCTCAGAAGACCTTCTGACAGAGGTTTAGTTCAAGATCCAGTATTGTCTCATTTTAGGGGTCAGACACCCAGTACTTATATTCAAATGTGCCTTTGATATAGGGGCATGCCTTCAATGCACAAGGATCCCGTTCAAACCAGTCTTGTCTGTCAGGCTATCTGTGGAGAGTAAATCAGTGCTTCATGTGTGGACAAGACACTACCTATTGAAGTGTGTCGGCCCCTCCCATTTCTCTCTGCCAACGAAGACCCATCTGAATGCAGGTAAGTGCAGATGAGTGCTCAGAATGCAGATGAGCCCCACATTCCTATGTTTGTGGCTATCTAGAGGGAATGCACAAAGTGTAGCTGTCACCCTACTCAGACTAGCATTGGAGGCAGGCTGTCAGGCACATAGAGTGGTAAGTGCAAAGAAATGACCACTTTCTAAAAGTGGCATTTCTAAAACAGTAACGTTAAATCCATCTTCACCAGTAAGAAGGATTTCTTATTACCATTCAAAGGATATGAAACCTGAAAAGCTACTCCTCTCTGGTAAGGAATTAAAGCTTAAAAGTGTTTTAAGGAATTCCCAATGCTGGCCTATGAGAGGGATAGCCCTCGCAGTATTGAAAAATGAAATAGGCTGTTTGTTACTACCAGGACATGCAAAACATAAAAGTACATATCCTACCTTTTACGTACATGGCACCCTGCCCTTAGGGTTACTTAGGGCCTACCTTAGGGCTGACTTAAATGTAATAAAAGAGGAGTTTATGGCCTAGCAAGTAGTTATAAATGGCAAATCGACGTGGCAGTAAACTGCAAACACAGGCCTGAAACAGGTTGAAAGGCTACATCTGTGGGTGGCACAATCAGTGCTTCAGCCAATTAGTAGCATTTGAAGTACAGGCCCTGGGTATATGGTATACAAATTTACAAGGGACTTGCTAGAACAACAAATGTGCCAATCAGGTATACACCAATGCCATCATGTTTTAGGAGAGAAGTACATGCACTATAGCATTGGTTAGCAGTAGTAAAATGCTCCTAGTCCTAAGGCCAACAAAAAGAATCAGCAAAAAAATGGGAGGCAAAAGGCAAAAAGTCTGGGGAAAGACCACCCTAAGAATGACAGGTCTAACACATTATTAAGTGGTGGTGGATGGGGGCATGAGAAGAATCATAAAAGCTTTTCTTAGTGAGCATTTGAACAACCCCACTTCTTGATTATTGTGCCTTTATTAGGCGAGCAAAGATGCTTGGAAAAAAGGACTTTTGTAAGAGGGTGTACAGTGTGAATTTTCAAGGAAATACTTTTTTTCTACAATTGCATGTAAAATTGAGTTGGATGGCTTTGCTCTCCTTGTCAAATTGCAACACGTTCTCAAAACACAAGGGAGACTAGACCATTAGATAACTGGAGCCTGCGTCATGATCCCCTTTTTATAGCAAACATTTTTTCAGTTGTACTTGGCAGCTGACATAGCATGACGTGAAGGTACTGTGAACATCTACCTTGTACACCCAGGAGGCTTCCCTTCAAATCTCTCAGGCAAAACTCAACATGTCTTATTCAAAGGATGTATCAAAACCAGCACTTTGTTTTCTTCCAGTTTTGATTTGATGGAGACACGCATAAACCTCAGCATGTCTTTATTTTAAATCAAGAGTGCCAGCTTTGAGCATTTTACATTGTAAAAACATGTTCTGCTGCCTAGAAACGTATTCTGTCATGCAATTCAAGCTTGAAGAACTTACTACCGGATGCTACATTGCTGACACTCAATGGAATATCATGTATTTGTTCATTTCCATGGCAGGACATTTTTCTTTAGTTGTGTATGTCAAAAGCACACTTACATTGATTACTTTCCAAACACCATGTGGCCTATTTACATAGACACTTTGGAGTACATAAAGTATAACTAATGTAGTCCTCTTTAATAATGATAGGACCTGTCCTGAGGTCGTGCCTATGAGGATTTAGTTGCTGAGACCGCTGTGTGGCAACCCATAAGAATATGGACAAATTGTCCCTACTTGACTGGTGCAGAGACAAAATATCGATGTAAAAATATCGATTTGCACAAATATCGAGGTAAAAATATCGTGGTCAGAAATACCGACAGAAAAAATATCATGGTCAAGAATATCGATTTTTAGGTAAGTAATATGGATTTAAAAAATATCGAAGAGTTAAATATCGTTTGTAAAAACATAGGTGTCGATTCCGATCTCGGCCGGAAGCGCACCGAATACGATTCGTCTGGAAAAAATACGAGCCGAACGCGTTTTTCCCGACCGATTCGAATAGTCGTCCGAGCGAGCAAGTACGATGCGCATTACTGCTAAAATTACGAGCGAGCCGTACGTTCCCATTCCAGCTCCAGTTCCCCGACCGAGCTGGATCCGTAAACGCCGATTCGAGTCGCACGGAAGTAAATACACAGCACCTTCCGGCCGGACTGGTACGATGCGCACTCCGTACGCGCCAAACTGGTCGCTACGTCCGGCACGTCAGAGCATCCGGGAGAGCTGCACATAAGCTCCGATTCGCGCCACAAGACGATCCACGACTACGAGATGAACAAGCCAGCTACGAGTACGAGTCGAAGCCACGAGAAACCCGAATGAGACGAACCAACCATGAATCCCATCGCGCAGGTCCTACCAATACTGTACATCTATTACCGGAACCGGTACGGACGCGTACGGCGCAGACGGTAAGTCAGACACCCACTATACAAACAAGCGACACGTACCCGACATATGTCACACACACATAGGGATGCAGAAATGACGTACACTAGCAACAGCAGAACCATAGGGGCGGGATGGCTATCACCAATGCCATACACACCCATAGGGGCCTGATGGCTACCACTACCACCACCCCTACTCATGGGGGGATGGATGCCTACCACTACCACCACCCCTACTCATGAGGGCCTGGATGCCTGTCACTACTACCATCCCCACTCATAGGGGGATGGATGCCTACCACTACCTCTACCCCTACTCATGGGGGCCTGGATGCCTACCACTACCACCACCCCTACTCATGGGGGGCTGGATGCCTGTCACTACCACCACCCCTACTCATGGGGGGATGGATGCCTACCACTACCACCACCCCTACTCATGGGGAGCTGGATGCCTGTCACTACCACCATCCCCACTCATAGGGGATGGATGCCTACCACTACCACCACCCCTACTCATGGGGGGCTGGATGCCTGTCACTACCACCACCCCTACTCATGGGGGCCTGGATGCCTACCACTACCACCACCCCTACTCATGGGGGGATGGATGCCTACCACTACCACCACCCCTACTCATGGGGGGCTGGATGCCTAGCACTACCACCACCCCTACTCATGGGGGCCTGGATGCCTACCACTACCACCACCCCTACTCACGGGGGCCTGGATGCCTACCACTAACACCTCCCCTACTCATGGGGGGCTGGATGCCTGTCACTACCACCACCCCTACTCATGGGGGCCTGGATGCCTACCACTACCACCACCCCTACTCATGGGGGCTGGATGCCTACCACTACCACCACCCCTACTCATGGGGGCCTGGATGCCTACCACTACCACCACCCCTACTCATGGGGGGCTGGATGCCTACCACTACCACCACCCCTACTCATGGGGGCCTGGATGCCTACCACTACCACCACCCCTACTCATGGGGGGCTGGATGCCTGTCACTACCACCACCCCTACTCATGGGGGCCTGGAAGCCTACCACTACCATCACCCCTACTCATGGGGGCTGGATGCCTACCACTACCACCACCCCTACTCATGGGGGCCTGGATGCCTACCACTACCACCACCCCTACTCATGGGGGCCTGGATGCCTACCACTACCACCACCCCTACTCATGGGGGGATGGATGCCTATCACGACCACCATTCCCACTCATAGGGGGATAGATGCCTACCACTACCACCACCCCTACTCATGGGGGGCTGGATGCCTGTCACTACCACCACCCCTACTCATGGGGGCCTGGATACCTACCACTAGCACCACCCCTACTCATGGGGGAATGGATGCCTATCACGACCACCACCCCTACTCATGGGGGGCTGGATGCCTGTCACTACCACCATCCCCACTCATAGGGGGGTGGATGCCTACCACTACCACCACCCCTACTCATGGGGGGCTGGATGCCTGTCACTACCACCACCCCTACTCATGGGGGCCTGGATGCCTACCACTACCACCACCCCTACTCATGGGGGGGGATGGATGCCTACCACTACCCCTACTCATGGGGGGCTGGATGCCTGTCATTACCACCATCCCCACTCATAGGGGGATGGATGCCTACCACTACCACCACCCCTACTCATGGGGGGCTGGATGCCTGTCACTACCACCACCCCTACTCATGGGGGCCTGGATGCCTACCACTACCACCACCCCTACTCATGGGGGGATGGATGCCTACCACTACCACCACCCCTACTCATGGGGGGATGGATGCCTAGCACTACTACCATCCCCAGTCATAGGGGGATGGATGCCTACCACCACCCCTACTCATGGGGGGCTGGATGCCTGTCACTATCACCACCCCTACTCATGGGGGGCCTGGATGCCTACCACTACCACCACACCTACTCATGGGGGCCTGGATGCCTACCACTACCACCACCCCTACTCATAGGGGGCTGGATGCCTGTCACTACCACCACCCCTACTCATGGGGGCCTGGATGCCTACCACTACCACTACCACCACCCCTACTCATGGGGGGCTGGATGCCTACCACTACCACCACCCCTACTCATGGGGGCCTGGATGCCTACCACTACCACCACCCCTACTCATGGGGGCTGGATGCCTGTCACTACCACCACCCCTACTCATGGGGGCCTGGATGCCTACCACTACCACCACCCCTACTCATGGGGGATGGATGCCTACCACTACCACCACCCCTACTCATGGGGGGATGGATGCCTACCACTACCACCACCCCTACTCATGGGGGGCTGGATGCCTACCACTACCACCACCCCTACTCATGGGGGCTGGATGCCTACCACTACTACCATCCCCACTCATAGGACGGGTAATGCATGACACAACCAGCATACTCCAACATAAGGAATGTCAGCAAAAGACATCCCCCCAACATCATGACAAGAGTGTGTAGTCTGTGTCAAATGCCTACAACACTGAACATGACATTGAACATACAATGTTAGCCCCTATCACATGTGTCACACACAAATGTGTGTGGCCTTCACAATGCAAGCAGACCATGACCACTGTGGGAATGGGGTCTAAACCCCCATCATCACAGTGACCAAAAGGTAAGTGTGGGGTCCATAGCTGAAGCACATTTTGAACATTGTGGCAATGGGGTATAAACCCCCATCATCACAGTGACCAAAAGGTAAGTGTTGTCATGGAAAAAGCTGCAACTGCAAAACAGCATGGATGATTCCTGGTCACAGAACAACAAATACATCAGTGGCAAAGTAGTGGTTGTGTCCCATAGCAACATAGATTGGGTGATGCAAACAGTGCAGTGCAAATAAAACATACCTTTGGCCATGTGCAGACAAACATCACCCATGGGGACTGACTTTGTCTCCATTTATGAATTACACAATGCCAGAAGTGACCATCATAATGCAGACCCACATATCTGCACTAATGAACACACAAATGTAGATATCCTGTGGAGACTGTAGATGTGAGGTGAACAAATACCATACCATGGCAGCAATGGGACATACAAACCATGATTATTGAGCTGACTGATGACCTAGGAGTCCCAGGGACAGCATGGGAAATCCTCCAAACAACATACAGGCAATGGCACACTAAATATATGCCAATGCAGTGGTGCAGATGCACAAACACAAACAGGCAGCCTCACACTGCATATCAAACACAACAGGTGATGGGAGGGTGTGCCAGTGTCCCCAGGCCACCACACAACACATGAGGAGGCCTGAATTCCAATTACACAGATGTGTATACAGTGCCATACAAAAGTAACTCATGGATCAGATTCCCCTATGTGGGCAATCAGGCATTGCTAGATGAGAGGGAGCCCAAATTACACATGTCACACAAGCTTGTAGGAACAGCAACTAACACAGCAAGAGACAGACCCACCACAGCACTACCCCCAGGGACCCCACATTGTGGTGACACTAGCCTGCATGATAATCCCACTGTGATGACAAAGGTAGATGTTGTTCACACTGTGAACCACAGCCATGTGTCCTGAGCAACAAACTACCATCACACCTACACAAGCACAAATCAATCAGCACGGCCTGTCAGCCAAGGCCAATATGGAGGTAGGGGTCTAGCCGTGCAACAACTCACATTTGCACACACTCAACACCACACACCTTGATCTTCACCAATGTGCAGCAGTGAAGCTCACATGGACTGGTGACATTGCACATGCACCCATGACAATCCCAGGGGTGGTTGTGGGAACTAAGGTGCAGAAACCCATCACACCTGGCCAGTCAACAAGACTCGTGAATGTCTGACACACTGCACAGTACGCGGTACATGGGCATGACATGAAATCCACCCCAATCAATGGGATCCCGGCCACAGTCACACACCAATGAAGAAGCCAAGGTGACCCACAAAGAGCACACGTAGACAACTTCCAACATTGCAGCTCTGACCCTGAGGAGTGGCAGCAGTCACACACACAGCGTGTCACAATCACTGAAAGCTACCACAAACTGTAAATTACATGACTTGTGTAACCAACAAGTGCCAAGGGGAATCCTGACTGTGTCCCATCTGCGTTTGCCCACATCCCCAGCCCTGACAACAAAGACAACTAGGGATGACAACCTGATGAACATTAGTTTGCCATGCACCCACATCACGGAGAAACCAGGTCCAAGATGCTGGATGAACACAGGACAACTCAGCAAGCATCACAAACAGGAACATCCGTAGGGACACAGCCTGTGTAGGAAAAGGGAAGGGAACACACACAGACATGCTTACACAACACATAACACGGGCCCAGGCAATGTCACGGGATTACACACTGCCATGAGGGCACTCCACTCCTGTGGAAGGTCCGCTGTGCCAAACCTTGTCTGTGCACGACTCAAACATGTCAGCAGAACACTCGGTCAGTGAGTCAACAATTACAACACACTGAGGGCTCTGCTCACATCAGCCTGGGTACGGGAGTGTCACTTCAGTCATCTGCATATAGCCAAAACACATGTCAAGCAAGTTGCACTGTATACACAGATGAGTCCTTCAACATTGATGTGCTAAACTGCATGTCCAGTGGAGATGGGCACACAGTCAGGGAAATAGAAACATTGAACAGTGGTAAGCCCACCAGATGTGCATGAGTGTAAGCCACAGATGTTAAATTACAAATGCAAAACGTACATCCCTGTGTCAAATGCTGAACATTACACCCTCAGACTGCAGCAAAGGATGCTATGGATCCAGACTAGATTAGGACACATATCCCATGGACCACATGGAGTCCATCACAGCAACACTTCATTTTCCTGATCTGAACACTATTACAAAAGCAAATGCATGATGATACTCATCTACATCATGTACAACAAAAGCAAAACCACTAGTAAACAAAAAGACGCTTTATTCAGCCAATGTGAATTAAAAATTGGAAGTCCAAAAGAAACTAAGGCCAATGGCCAGTCCACATTCACAGTCCGAACAGGGTGACATGTGACAACTTGTCACCCATTGCTTGCCTGCACTGGTACGGACAGGGGACATCCCCCTCGGAGGGGCATACAAGGGGCAGGCCAGGCACCGCAGGGACAGGATCAGGGGATGCCAGAAGGAGGCAGTTAAGGGGTGGTGGGTGCAGGAGTGTCACCGGCAACTGCAGTGGAGATGTCTGACTCAGTGGGGGCCAGCACCACTGTAGGGCACAAGTCAGATGGTGTGGGTGCTGGCACCACTGCAGTGGGCCGGTCAGATGGAGTGGACTGGGTCCCCACTGCAGTGCCCAAGTCAGACGGGGTGGTTGTGGACTCCACTGCAGTGCATAACTCCAAGGGAGTGGAAGGGGGGGCAGATGAGGTGGGCAGTACAGAGGGGGGGACCCGGTCTCCACACCAGTGGCACAAACAGGCCGAGCGTCTGGGTTGGAGGTGGAAGAGCAAGTGGTAGGGGGGAAGGGCCTAAGCAGTTTGGGGATGCAGTATTGGTGTGTGGGGGAACCTGGGGCAGGGTGTGGCGGGGGAACCTGTGGAGTGGTGGCCTGGGGGATGGAGGAGAGAGACTGTGTGGTGGAGCTGCGTGGTGGTGGTGGTGGGGTCTTGCCCTTCCTGGTCCGGGGGACTTCCTAATGGGGTCCTCAGTCTGCCTGTGCCTGGGGGAGGGTGTCCGGGTGTGAGGGGCACTACCCTCTGTGTGTGGTGGTCGCCTCTTCCACCTGTACGTTGGGTCAGATGGATCTGTGGGGAAGAGGCCAAGCTCACAGAGGAAGAGATTCTGGGAGGGGGGGTTCCAGGTGAGGCAAGGGAAGGGGTTTTGGAGGGAGAGGTATCTGAGGACTGCGGAGTGCTCGTGGATGCGTGTGTGTGTGTCTGGGCCCCATCCCCTGTGAGTGAGGTATCAGTCCCCTGACTGTGCGTGCGTGTGCGTCTGGATTTTGGCGTGTGTGTCTGTGGGCTGCTTGTGTCTGTGCTGGTGCGTGCCTGTGCCGGTGTGTGTGTGCTTGGGACAGGTAGGGTGCTGGGTATTGTGGATGCGGCAGAGGTAGGAGGGGTGAGGGACTGTTGCAGGAGGGACACTGCTGCCGTCAGTGAGGAGGCCATGGACTGATTGGTTTGCTGTAGGGCAGACATGCCAGATGACATGCCCTCCATGAATGACACCAGTTGTGTCAACAGACCCGTGTGTGCATGGAGGACACTCAGCATTGATGTCTGCCCTACATGGATCTGTTTCAGCAAGTCCACAGACTCCACATTCAGGGCAGCAGGGGAGACAGAGGCAGGGGGTGTGGTGCCTGGCATGAAGGAGACACGCTCCCCTACACGGGAGCCTCCACGGACATGTGGGATGGGAGAATATGGGAGGGTGGAGATGGTGGTGGTGGCGGGGACAGACTTGCTCGATTTTGTCTGTGGTCTGCTGACACCCGCCTCCACAAGGGAGTCCTCACTGGAAGTGTTGTGTTCCTCAGCCGAGGTGGTCGTAGCTGAGGTCTCCTCAGTGTGGCTCCCCTCACCCTCCGTGCCACTGGGTCCCTCGGTCTCCTCTGCAGTGGACCCAGTCTGGCTCTGCCGCTCCTCTTGGTCCGTGGAGCTGTCTCCTCCTGTGGCCGTGGATGTATCTGCAAACAATCAGGATAAAAAGAGCAACATTAGTCACCTGTACTGACCACACACACCACAGTAAGTACAGCACATCACAGAGCAAGCCCTGCCATCATTTGCTAGACATTGCAATAAGTGCTGACACTGATTTGAAGAAGCCCATTGCCTTCCTGACAGTCAATCATGCCACTCATCTCCTACCTGTCCATGCACCCATCTGTCTGGTGCCTGTTGTATGCGACTAATCATATGTGCACACATGCACCACATACACAGTTGTTGGACATCCAAGAGAACATATGGAAATGTGTCACTCCAAACACATGCCATCTAATGCCACTGACTCAGTACATGTGTCAGGAAAAGTGATGGGCAGAGTCTTTGTCGATATGCGGGTTTTGGTTCCATCACCAGACACAATGATGTCCTCATGTCCTGATAGACAATGCGACAATGGTGTGCATGCAGGACATATCACACTACTGCTGGATCACCCTTTGCAAGTTGAATGTCATGGCACAGGCCTGTCTGGCAAGTCAGTCATAACTGTCTCCTGTCACAGGGGCAGTGCAAACACACAACACCAGTCTGCACTGTGTCACAATCATGGAAGTTTTGGGAATGCAAGCCCTGTAGCTGACAGGTGTACATGTGCACCCCTGGCCACCCACATCATGAGGACTAAGATGATCCCACGTCATTCAAATGAGACATTTGAGTGACTGCAAACACAAATCCATACACATGAGCACTTCACCGTCTGATGAGAATGAACCAAAGCTGCCTGCACCTCAATGTTTCATACACCATTGTGCACAGTCAAGGGATCAGAGACCTATGCATTAACCAATGTGCTGATCCTATAGTCACAACTCAGATGGCTGGCCACCCCAAATTGTTAAACACTCCAGGAGTCCAAAAAGCAAGGCCACACCACGGTGACACAGAGGCAGACACCTGAGTGCACTCTTCACAATGCCCAATATGTATGCTGACACACGGGAGTGGGAGAACAGAGTGCCTTCGATGTCCGGAGTAGGCATTACAGTCCTGGTCCATGTGCAACATGGTATTACCCTGAACACTAGCCAGGTGGCTATGCATGTGTCACACACATGATGTACATACTTCTGAGGCTCCTACCTTGGTCTCTGCTGCAGCATGGGTGTGTGGCACATACCCCAGACATGTGGTGAGTCAGAGCAGCAATTGGAACACATATTAAAGCCATACCCAGAGTACATGTCAGATCACAGGCATTGTGTGAGCAATTGTACCACCCATGCAGCCCACAACAAAGTTCCTGTAACTGATGCTGTCCCCAACTTGAACCACAGGTAACTGCAAGTACACAGTACCCAAGTGACCTAAGTCACAGACTGTAAGGGCCACACCTGTGTATCAGATGAGGAGGGGGCATGACACAAGTGAGGGACATGAGTCCAGGATGACAAGACAGTCGTACTGTGGAAGTGGAACCAGGCTAAAGGAGTGCATAGAGCATGTTAGTCATAGTACCCAGAAAAGGCTAGCACTTACCCCCTCCTTGCTGCTGTCTGGCCTTCAGCTGCCCATCCAGGTCAGGGAAGACCACCGCCAGAATCTGGAGCATGTGGGGTGTCAGGGTCCGGTGTCCGCCCCCTCCTGCGAGGAGGCGACAGCTTCAGCTGGACCCTTGCGATCCTCCGGGTCCAGCCACGAAGGTCCTGCCACCTCTTCTGGCAGTTGCGGATCCTGCGCCTGTAGACCCCCACAGATCGTACTGCCCGGGCGATGGTCAGCCAGATCTCCTGCTTCTGGTGGGCATCAACCTGTGAGGATGACAAAGTGAAAAGGCCATTACTACACATGCAACATATCCGTGCATCACACAGTTGGATATACATGTCTCAATCACAGGGGCATATGATGTACACAGGTAGTGCAACTATGGTTATGAACAGTTGTCCAGCAGTTACTAAATGGTATCATTGCCTGGGAAGTAAAACCTTGTTGGAATGCACTGTTACTGCACTATACCTGTTCAGTGCATGTAGCTACACACTTTGGGGGGTGACAACTACTCAGTGAGCATGCTAGCCACTGGTGTACACACTGTAAGTCTTGCTAGTCAGACAACATGCACAATTAGTAAGGCAGTGGACAGCACACTCACCTGCTCCCCTGGTTTCCCATACAGCTTGCTGTACTGTGGAAGGAGGCTGTCCAGCAGGGCCTGGTTCTCCTCAGTGCTGAAGGCTGGGGCTCTCTCCACAGTACGTGCCATTGCAGTAGCCAGAGGATGCAGAGACAGCAGCAGTGGTGGTGGCAAATGTCGTCCTGGAGCATGTAGTGCAGGCAAGTGAGCTCTCAGGGGAACAGCCAGCATTATATGTGTGCTGCAGAGGCAGATACTGTCCCATGTGTCCAAAGTGATAGGTCCAAGTCGTTTGCATCTTCTGAATGTGGCCAATCCATGGAATTGCACCACTTATACACGCCTACAGCATCCTTCAAAATTTCAACTTGATGACCCATGAATTTGCAACATTGTTGTGGGTGGCCAACTGAATTCACTGCATCCGACTTGTAAAAGCTTCGAATACGCGTCCGTTACCATGTCAGTCCATAGCCAATGCGTGCGCACGGATCGTTCCATTGCTGTACGACGCGTATTTCGTCACACAACACGCATCCGTCAACATCATATGCAATGGCCAATGCGTGCGCACGGATCGGTCCATTGCTGTACGACGCATATTTCGAAACACAACACGCATCCGTCAACATCATATGCAATGGCCAATGCGTGCGCACGGATCGGTCCATTGCTGTACGACGCGTATTTCGAAACACAACACGCATCCGTCAACATCATATGCAATGGCCAATGCGTGCGCACAGATCGGTCCATTGCTGTACGACGCGTATTTCGAAACACAACACGCATCCTTCAACATCATATGCAATGGCCAATGCGTGCGCACGGATCGGTCCATTGCTGTACGACGCGTATTTCGAAACACAAAACGCATCCGTCAACATCATATGCAATGGCCAATGCGTGCGCACGGATTGTTCCATTGCTGTACGACGCGTATTTCGTCACACAACACGCATCCATCAACATCATATGCAATGGCCAATGCGTGCGCACGGATCGGTCCATTGCTGTACGACGCGTCCCTGTACAAGTCACACGCATATGTCACCATGGTTGTCTCAGGTGAACGTATGCCAGCCACAATTACTTGCCAGGGACTCAGGGGCACACCTACAACACCACAGCCTGTCCACACTGTATCCTAAGGCATGTAAGGCTGCATTACCTGTGTGTGTGTATGGGGGTCAACATGTGGTTTGTTGGGTGGCACTTGGGGGCAGTCACTCCCAGGCTGTGCACGTGTTCATGGGGACAGAATCCTTTGTGTGTTGTGCACATGACCACTGTGATGTGCAACTGTTCAGTTCAGAGCATGTGGCATGGTCACATTTCCAGGTTGTATATGTGTATGTTACGTCACATACACCCTTAGTCCCATGTGGGATGGTATGTACATCACAGGGTGACCCACTGCCACAATTGTGATGGCCCTCCACAGTCTGTGTGCATGTTGTGTTTCAGATGTCTCTGATTCCATGTGCACAATGGGAGACAGTCTCCACATCCACGTTGTTTGTGCATCGACTTTGATGTTGTGCGTGTGTGTGTCACAGACGTCCATGTCTGTCCTGCAGAGGCAACAGGGGCCACTACCTGTGGGAATCATGGTTGTTTTCCTGGCGTGTACATGATACACCATGTCATGCCAGTGTCCATGTGGCAATACAGGGTCCCTGGGAATCTACCTGTCAAAGAGCTGTGATGCCTGGGGCACATCTGTCCTCACTTGTCACTGTGGTGTGTGTTTGGAACGTGACAGCAGTACATGGGTACTGTGACACAGCCTAATGATTTCCCATAGCACAACCTGGAACTTGTTGTCAACACATGTTGAACTGAGATGTTAGATGATGGCCATGTAGGTGCCATATATGTCCATACAGAACGGCACACACATCAAGTACTTGTGTCTCGTAATGATGTATCATGTGATATTGAGTATGGTCAATGCCACATATGTGGGGTGACTGACAATCTTTCTTTGTTCACCTATGTACTGCAGGGCACCAGCTGTCCATAGACCATTCCCTGACCTTGCAACCATGGTGGAACGTGACTGCATCCGACGGTACCGCTTCAACAGGCCGCTGATTGAGGAATTGGCGGGGCGGTTGGCCCCACATTTGCTACCTGGCCGGCCATACCCTACAGCACTGACCCCCAAGGTGAAGGTGATGGCAGCCCTACACTTCTTTGCCACCGGTACCTTTCAACACACTGTGGCGTCTGCTGGTGGGATGTCACAGACCATGTTCAGCCGTGTGCTACGCAATGTTTTGGAGGCAATGTTAACATACTTGAACCAGTACATCTATTTCCCTAAACGTCAACAACTCACTGACGTCAAGAGTGACTTCTATGCCCTGGGGAGGATGCCACATGTCATCGGCTCCATTGATGGGACCCATGTGGCTTTGGTACCACCACAGACACATGAGCAGGCATACAGGAACAGGAAAATTTTCCATTCTATCAATGCTCTGGTGGTATGTCTTGCAGATATGAGCATCTCACATGTGTGTGCACGTTTACCCGGTTCTGCACACGATGCCTACGTGATGAGGAGTAGTCGCATCCTGAGGATGATGTCACAGATGCAGAACCAGCGTGCCTGGCTTGTCGGTGTGTACTGACTTTGTACCATTGTGTGTGTTCGGCAATGTTGTATTCCACCCTCTTTTCCAAATCAGCTAATGTGCAATTGTCTGTATGTAGGTGACTCCGGATACCCCAACATGCCGTGGTTGCTGACACCCCTCAGGAACCCTGTGACACCAGCCCAGATGCGCTACAATGAGGCACATGGTCGGACCAGGAGAGTGATCGAGCGGACATTTGGTGTCCTGAAGAGCCGCTTTCGCTGCCTAGACAAGACAGGAGGGGCCCTCCCATATGCCCCTGCAAAGGTGTGCAAGATTTTCATCGTCTGCTGCATGCTACACAACCTGGCAGTGCGGAAGGAGTTGCCTCTCATCCTGGATGACGATGACCAACATCCGCCACCTGTGGAGGATCCTGGCCTGGGCCACGATGCCAGTGATGATGATGATGATGAAGGTGATGTCTGCACACAGCTCATCACCAACTTCTTCAGCTGAATGTGAGTATACAGAGATGTTATGTCAATGATTTGAGTTTGCATGATATGTGTTAGTGGTGCTCTGTTGCTGTTTGAGTGTGGCCATGTGCTACTTGACTGGATGCGTGCAGCGATGTGTCCTTACAGGTAGTCTGTACTCCCCAACAGTGTTGACATGCTAACTTGGTTTTGTGTAGGTATCTTGTGACATGTATTGGGCATGAGTATTGCAGTTCTGTCCTGTTCTTCAGTGCTTTTAACTGTGTGTCATGTCTGTCCTTCACAGGGTACTTTCAGAGTAGTTTGGTCCACTGTGATCCCCCAACACCATGATTCAACTTCCAGGGTGGAAGCAGTCGTTTCCCTACAGGTGATGTGCCACACACCCCTGGACTTTATTTCTTCAACACTTGTTGACTGTGTGGCCACTGCCACGTGGGATTACCTGCATCTGTAGTGGAAACAACATGTTGCAAATGTGTAATAAACCTGTGCTTCACTTTGGGATGTGCGTTGTCTCTGGTCACACATCTGACTGACATTTGCTTGCTGCACATGTGGGCTAGTTAACACAGACTCTGAATAGGTGTGGTGTCTGTGCATTCCACTGTATTTCCTGGCAACATCAGTGTAGGCGATGAGTCAGATGGCCCTGGTGTGTATGTGTTGTGTTGCCCTAGTGGTGTGTCTCCCTCATATGTGTCACGTCGCCATGACTCACATGACGGTGTTGGAATTGCTGTAGCAGTTAGCATGCACAGTGTCATTTAGCAGATCATCATCTCCATGACAAAATACCACGTTGGAATCACAACAGAGGCAAGTATGGTGTATTAGTGAGTTTATTTACATACATGTGTGAGGATACTGCACAGGATGGTGGGTGCTGTACATTGGGATTGGAATCCAAAGTTCCCAGATGAGTTGGAAGTGTTGGTAGCAGAAATGTCCTGAGTCATCTGATACATTAGTCCAACTTAAACTCCCCATGTCATGTGGGAGAGTTGGGTTGCATTCGACAGGGTGAACAGTTTGCACACAAAGGAGAATTTCCAGAACAGGTGTTGGGTTCCTGGGCGATGTACATGGCCATCTGCCTCTCAGTTGTCCTTCCTCGGACGACCCCTCTTCTTTCTGGGGGGACCCTCACGTGCAGGCCGCTGCGGTGCAGAGGACTCTCCACCAGAGTCATCCTCCCTCCCTGTGGCAGTTGCAGTTGTTGCGGCACCAGATGTTGTGGGCACACAGGGAGGACATGTTGGTGCTAATCTGGCGGAGGCATGTCAATATGTCCCTCTGCACCGCTGTCAGTTCTTCCAATGTGTCCCACTTGGACTCCATCCAGATCTTTTGACTGGGGGAGAATGTTTGCATTGTCAGCATTCCGTCCATCATTTGTTTGCTGTACCACTTGGACTCCATGCCAGACATGTGTGTCTCTACACGGGACATGTGGGAGTCCAAGCGGGCATGATGGGCAGCCTGCTGCTGTTGAATGTCCTTGAGAATCCCCACTACCTGGCTGACCTCTCCGGTGCTATTCTGGTACGCATCTGCAATGCGTACCAGTTGTGGGTCATCATGCAGTCCAGACCCCTCTGCAAACAGCGACCTCTGCCTACCACCCCTCCCACCACCCCTGGCCACATGTGCGGGACCTGTGGTGGCACGCACAGGTGACCCTAGGCCCCCTTGGGGGTTGGTACTGGGGTTGTTGTCCGTTGCTTCCCGGGGGGCCGTGGTCCCTGTGCTGTTGTCATTCAGTGTCCTTGGTCTGTCCGTGTTGGCGGGGGTGGTCTGTGTGTTGGCAGATGTTGGAGGAGTGGGTGCAGGGGGTGCAGATGGTGGTCCTGCTGGTGCTGCATGATGACTCACACCGGAGGGGCCAGGTAGGTCTTCGCCATCCGAGGAGGGCAGAGGCTGTTCCACACCAGAGAGCTCAGGGGCCACCGGAGCCTGGGGCAGGGACTCCTCATCATCTGCTGCTGTGTCCCCATCATCACCTTTGTTTGGAAGAGACACACAATGTATGTTATGTTTCTACAGGCATCAATGGTTCAAACACATGACAGTTGTGACTGTACATCTGGATGCGTGCCTGTA
The DNA here is from genome assembly GCA_963921515.1 of Calotriton arnoldi. Taxonomy (NCBI): domain Eukaryota; kingdom Metazoa; phylum Chordata; class Amphibia; order Caudata; family Salamandridae; genus Calotriton; species Calotriton arnoldi. The sequence continues at coordinate 1,765,269 of CAWUFW010001285.1, forward strand.
CATTGCATTGTCCTTAGTTGTTACAGCCAGAGGTTGATATTGTTGTAGCACATTGTCCTGCCAACCTGAAGCATTTCAATGTGAATGTTGAGGTGTGTGCATGACCAGCTCATGTATTGATTGACTGTACATGGCCATTGCTACTCAAGGGCCATCACGTGCCTGACACAGGTGTGTCATTATTGTCCACATTTGTCCTTTAACAGGGACATACATGCAATTCCACTTAGGATATCTTTCAAGATTGGGCCATGTGTGGTGGCAGTTTTTGCCAGTCTTTGTGCGTCACATTGGTGTGTCTGGACAACATGGTCACAGTCCGGTATGCCTGGGATCTCTTGGGAGTATCTGTGTTGTTGTCTGGGTTCCTAGTTCACGTCTCATTTCATACAAGTGATGTTGTTAACGTAGCTAATGATGTTGTTGCTGAGTTTTGTACGTGCAAACGTGATTAATCTTGTCAATGTCCTCCATGGTGATAAGGATTGGGCACGGCAGCTCTCTGGCTTTTCCATTGTCATGACCGTGATGGCCAGTGGTGTGTGTTGCAGTTCTGCTGCTGTGAGTAGCATGTCTCCTCAAATGCAGTCCAGCTTGGTGCTTGTGTCTACAGTGTCTATGACAGTGAGTGGTGTGTTGTGTGAAGGATGCATATGTTGCCGAGCGATGTGGGAGTGGAATGCAGATCACAACCACAACTTGTGTGACTGACACCATGGTACAGTGTCTGGTATATTGGTGTGTCCATTGCATTCACTGTCAGGTGTCCCCTGTCAATGATGTCTCTGTGACTTCCTGTGTGTTTTGTGCTATGTAGTTTGTCTGATTCTCCACAGTTGTCATCTGCAAGTCACACCTTCACAGCCAGGCCAGGGGGCACCCATGGACACTGCATCCCCTGACAGTGTGTGTAAACATAGAGTTGCAATGGCTGTGAGTGTGTACATGTTTGGGTTGGCCAGTGCATGGGTGTGAATTGCAGGCACATCATTTCTCATGCCCATGTGTCAGCCATCTTGCCAGGGCTTTTACTTTGGGAGTGACTGGTCCCACGTGTGCAATGTGTTTTTGCAGAGTAGGTGTGTGTATGGCCAGCATTGGTGGTATTTGGTTGACATCCGGACCTCCTTCTCCCCCCAGCCCAGTTATCCCACCATGAAGCATGCCACCCTTGCAGTGGGTGCAGGTTAACTCTCAGGATGTCAGTCAGTGGTGTCCTGTTGTTGGTTGGTGGCTTCCTTTTGAGTCGACTTCACTGTGTGTGATGTGACAGCAATGGCAAGATGGCTGACAGTGTGGTCCTGTTGTTTGTTGGTGCACAGTTCCCAGCAGGGCCTTGTGCTCCCCACAGCTGAGGCCAGTGTCAGACATCTTGGAAGTGGCTTTTCACTGCCTGTGAGGTGTGCCTGCTTCAGTGTGAGCTTGCCGGGCCATGCGGGTGGGGGATGTTGAGCTGTGACTACCACTCCCATCATGCTATTGCCTACACCCCCCTTCCCAGCATGCCCATACTTCCTTCCTTTTGACTCTGCTTCCCTGTGGGGTAGTGTGCCTGTGCTGACAGGATGGCTGACAGTGTTGTCCTGGCGTTTGTTTGGCTACAAGTCCCAAAAGTGTCCCTGTGCTTCACACAGCATAACCCAGTGTGGTAGTTCTTTGTAGGATATTTAATTAGAGTGTGAGGCAATGCATTCTCCCAGGTGAGTTGTGTGGAGTTTGTGTTAAGGGGGTGTGTGAGAAAAGCTGCTGGTAACTATGGTCAAAGCTGTCAGTCCTCCTTCCCACCCAGCCAGATATCCCACCATGGAACGTACTTCCATTGCAGGGAGTGCAAGTTGGCTTTCAGGATGTCAGGCAGTGGTGTCCTGCTGTTGTTTTGAGCACAACACCCAGCAGGGGCTTGTTCTCCCCACAGCAGTACCCAGTGTCAGCCATCTTGTCAGTTCTTTTCAACTCCCTGTGATGTGAGCATGGTTCAGAGTGGTGATGATGGGCCAATTGTGAGGGTGACCAATATCTGTGACTACAACTCCCATCATGCTATTGGCTACACTCACTTCACCAGCATACACACAATTCCTTCCTTTCAGTCAGCTTCCCTGTGAGGTGGTGTTCTAGTGGCGGCAAAATGTCTGACAGTGTTTGGTGGTTAGATTTGTGCCACTGCCTTGCTCTATTTGTTGTTAGGTTTGTACATGTCATGACACAGTTACATATCACTATGAGATGGCAGGTATTGTGTTTGTCTGACTAGCATACACATCTTGGGATGATTATCTTTTGGTTACTGTGGCTTTGCTAACGGTGCATGGTTTCACTATCCCCTTGACAGTGATGTGTGTGTATTGTCACACAATATTGGGTATATTGGTTGTGTACTCACCAGGCTCTGGGATGTCTGATAGTCCATGTACGCTCTCTGGTGGTAGGATGGCCCGCACCTTCTCCTCCCAGGACCTGAGATATACTGGTTTGGCAGGAGGGCCACTGCCGGTGCGATGACTCAAGGCGTATTCCTTCTTGAGTAGGTCCTTGACCCTCCTGCGCACGTCATACCACCTGTTCTGGATGTCTTCCTTTGTGCGCAAACATGGTAATTGTGCGTTCACCCTGTCGACGATCCTCTCCCACATCTTGGTTTTCTGCGACATTGGGGGTCTGTTGGACCAATGTACCAAACAACTGTGGCTCTACTCTTAGGATTTCATCTACCAGGACTTCCAATTCACTGTCTAGGAACTTTGGATTCTTCTTTGGGGGCATGGTGATGGGTGGTGGTGGGGATTGATGTGTGTGTGAGTGTGCAAGTGAGGGTGGGTGAGTGTCAGTTTTGCTGGGTGTATGTGAGGGTGCTATTAGGGATGTGCTAATGGTGTGTGGCTTGTGTGATGGATGAGTTGTGAGTGTATCTGTGGTTGCTGTCTGATGGTGTTCTGTGCTGGCAGGTCAGTTGAATTTGCAAAGGATCATGGTAGGGATTTGTGGCCTTTATATGGGTGGAGTTGTGGGTGTGTCTTTGTTCCATGTTTTTTTTCCCACTTTTATTGACTTTGTCATTGCTTGTTTGGCCCTTTTTTTTGTGTTTTTTCCTTTGTATTTTTTGGGCATGTAGGAGACGTTCTTCTGACCGAGTCGGACGCTGCAGTTGTCTTGTGCGAGCTTCTCCGAGTCTTTCACGCTGTCTTTCTGCTGGGTTTCATGTGCGGCGTATGCGTCGGTCGCGGAGTATTGGGTTGCTTCGGCTCCCTGTTTTCTATGCGTGTCGGTCGTACGGCTCGAGCTCCGTGCGACTCGGTCTGGTTTTACACGCATTGCGTCGTACTGCGCGGGTCGGAGTTTGTGGGTACGTATCTGTCGGGTTCATTCCTGGTGTGTGTCGGTCGGTTCGAGTATGTAGTAATTCTAATGCCAAGCATCGTACTACGCGGATTGGACGGCGCCGGTACGTGTCGGTCGGACTACATTCCCGTACCGAGTCGGTCGGTACGTTTTCCGACCTGAATCGGAATCGGCCCCATAGTTGTTAAAAATATCGATTTATTTTTTTATTTTTTATTAATGTTATGTATTTTAGTATATATTTTATGTGTGTGATGTTTGTTTTTTGTATAAGAATTGTATTTTTATTATATGTGTTAAAATTTTAGTAGTTAATAATTTTTTTTTAATTGAATTTTGCGTTTTTAGTTCCGTAGTGGGTTGTGGGTTTATAGGGGAATAGGATGGGAAGTAATTTAATTATATAAATTTTATTTATTATTTATAGTCGTTAATAAAAAAAATTATATTGATTTTTGCATTATTAGTTCCGTAGCTAGTTGTGGGTTTATAGGGGAATAGGGTGGGAAGTAATTTAATTATATGAAATTTATTGAATAATTTATATTTATTCATATTTGTATAATTGTGATGTTATAGTGTTAAATGTGTAAATTAATTTATTAATAATTGTTTGATAATTAGTTGTTAATTAATTTAAATTAATTAATTAGTAATTAATTATGGTAATTGTGTAATTAATTTTAGGTGTGTGTTGTGGTGTTTATAGGTGTAAATGGTGGGAAGTAATTTATTTTTTATTGATGAATTATTAATTATTTGTTAATTAATCTAAATTAATTAATTAGTAATTAGTAATTGTAATTGTGTAATTAATTTTAGGTGTGTGTTGTGGATATTATAGTGTTAAAGAATGTGTAATTAATTAATGTTTATTACCTTTTTTAATGATAATATATTTTAAATTTAATATTAATTATGTTAATTATGGAAATACAATTTAATAAATACAATTTAATAAAAATGTTGATTTTTTTTATTGGTGTGGTGTTATAGGGTAGGGAATAAAAGAAATACATTTATGTTTTAAATAATGTGTTTGTTTGTGAATATTTGTTTCTCTTAAATAAATATTGTTTATAAATGTATTTATTATTTTTGTTAAAATATCATATTTGTAGCTTTTTATTATATGTAATTAACATTATAATATGTGATATTTTATATGTTTAATATGATTAATGGTATATTTTTAAAACATTGTTTATTTATTTTTAAGAAAATCTATATTTTTTTAATTGTTGAAATGTTATTAGTAATTTTTGTTTTTCTGCTATTCAATACTTTCCCTACTGTTGCACTCACTGGAGAGGGAATAGTAATTTTTACCCCTCCGCTATCCTTCACTTTCCCTACTGTTGCATTCACTGGAGTGGGAATAGTAATTTTTACCCCTCCGCTATACAACACTTTCCCTGCTGTTGCACTCACTGGAGTGGGAATAGTAATTTTTACCCCTCCGCTATCCAACACTTTCCCTGCTGTTGCACTCACTGGAGTGGGAATAGTAACTTTTACCCCTCCGCTATCCAACACTTTCCGTACTGTTGCACTCACTGGAGTGGGAATAGTAATTTTACCCCTGTGCTATCCAGCACTTTCCCTACTGTTTCATTCACTGGAGTGGGAATAGTAATTTTTACCCTCCGCTATCCAATACTTTCCCTACTGTTGCACTCACTGGAGTGGGAATACAAATTTTTACCCTCCGCTATCCAACATTTTCCCTACTGTTGTATTTATTGTGTTGCGAAATGTACGTTTTAATTTTGTTTTAATAGTTTAATGTTTTAACTAGTTATAGAATGTTTCATTTTATTTTAAATTATTGATATATGTATATATTTTATTTTTATATAATTTTAAAAGTGTATAAATTAAATAAAGATAATAGTTAATAAATTATATTTAAGTGAATATATGTATATGTATAAATTTTTATGTTTGTGTGTTTATATTTTTTAAATGTTTATTTGTTATATTTAGTTAAAATATATATTAAATGTAAATTATTTAGTTAAAAATATTAATAATATTTAATATATTTTATTTAAGTTATATATATTTTTAAGTCGATATTTTTTAACATCTATATTTTTACTTCGATATTTTTGATTCGATATTCTTGTACTTACCTGTTTAAGTATAGGGAGTCGATATTTTTGTATTCTATATTTTTGAGTCGATATTTGTGTATGTCTATATTTATTACATCGATATTTCATCAGGGAACCACTTGACTGTACACATTTGAAGATTTACATTATGAGTTCATTGTTCATTCTGTAAGCCCTGAGGAAGAGAGTACTTCGCTCGAGACACATGATGGCTATAATTATTTACTTTAATTTGAAGAAAAAGGTTTTCTGAATAAGAAAAAAGGCTGTGCTTATGGACTTTAATTTGAATAAAAAGATTCAGGAAAAAAGAGAAAACTATAGAATATTGTGTATTTATGATAATCAAGTAGATAAGTTAAGGAATTAACTAGAACAAGATATGAAGGTGTACCTTCTCTTGATGTAACGGTTCACTGACACAATATCGAAGATACAAATATTGTGTCACACAAATATCGTGTCAAAAATATTGGTGGCAAGAATATAGTTTTTCAATACTTATAAAGGTAAGTACAAAAATATCTAAAAAATATTGTTTACACTATTATCGTTAAAACAATAACAAAAATATCGTTTTTTGCATAAATATATATTATAATATATATTGCATAAATATATATAAGAGTAAAACCTAAAAACTTTATTACATAAATATAATATATATTACATAAAATTAAGTATCATTTAATGATAACAATAAATGTATACTTATGTGAAGACAGCTGCGGCCCGTGCAGGTAAGTGCGGTGGGGCGGGTGGGGGGGGGAATTCGACGGACGATAACAAGGGAAAATTAAAAAAATAATTATTTTTTTCCTTGCCATCGTCTGTCAAAATGCCCCCACCGCTCTTACCTGCACGGGCCGCAGCTGTGTGAAGATACACAAATAAAGATATATGTGTGTGTATGTTTATATATAAATATCTATAAAAACAACTAATATTAAATATGTATATTTAGATTAAATTAATTTTACAATGTTTTTTTAATTTACTGACATAAAAAGGATATCTATACATATATATTTAGATATAATAAATACCCCGACAAACACAGCAACCCACACCTAAAATATAACATTAACAAATTTAACAATTTAGGGGCCCATTACGATACCCGGCGTAAATAAATCCGCCAGGCATGGAAGCGGCAAAAATCCGCCCGCACACACCGCCTGAACACCGACCACGCCATTACGATTTCACAAACCGAAAACCGCCATCGGCGGAAAAAGCACACAAAATACCGCCCGCCAACGTCCGAGTCGGAGTCAAACCGCCCGCCACGGACGGAAACACGCACGACAACACAAAACCGCCCGCCCTCACGGCCGACACACCGCACGTGACATTACGATCGCACCGACATGAGCGCGGAAAAACCACAAATATACCGCCCGCCAGCGCAAACAACGCCGATGAGAATCGACACGGCAGAAGCCATGGCGCCAACGTACCTGCACAGAAACCATCCGCACACAAAACCAATAGCACACAACATGGCCAACAAGTCCACACAGCAAGGCACGCACAAATACACAAGCACAGTACACATCCCGAAAACACCCCCCGGACAAACAAAAAATACAAAGGCCAGAACCCCAGACACAACACACCTGAAAACAACAGACCATGAGGACACACCCACATAGGTGAGTACAAAAGCAGCACTCCCACAGACCACAACCCCTTGCTACATTGCAAACCAGAGAGGAGAGGAGAGGACACAGTGACACAGCAAGGACAGCAGCACACCACAGAAACGCACACATCACTACCACCACCACCACCACCACCACCACCAAACACCACCACCACCACCACCAAACACCGGCACCACAAACCCCCTGCACATTACACAACACACTCCGCACCAGCACCACAAACACCATGGCACCACAAAGAATGCCCAAGTTCACGCCCATGGAGCTGACGGTCATGGTCGACGAGATCATCAAGGTGTACCCACAAATCTATGGGAACATGGTCCAGCACACACCACTAGCCACCAGAAACAGAATGTGGAACCGGATCGTAGACCAGGTCAATGCAGTCGGGACCCTGCCCAGGAACAGAGTCGAAATTAACAAACGTTGGAATGACGTAAAGAGCCTGGTCAAGAAGAAGGAGGGCAAAAACAGAGAGCTGGCTGCCGTCACTGGCGGAGGGAATCCCGCGCTCTTTAAGACCTTCAAAGCGTGGGAGGAGAAGGTGCGAGTCGTAATACATCCGGAGATCCTCGCCGGATTAGCAGGGGGAGTGGAGGCTGGTAAGTACAAACTAATGTATACCAGCACACCGCTATGTACTCACATGCGCAACTACCATGCCACAGCTCCCAGGGACAAACACCCCCATGTCCAGCACACAATACACAACACATCACACACACATGCAACAGACACTACCACACACAGCCCAAACCGAACAACTGTAAGATGCGTGGGGACATGTGTACACTAAGCCAGCCACGTAACCACCAACAGGTCCCCAAATATGCCAGAAGCGCCACAACGAGCACCCACCACACCCATGTGTCCGCCACAGCTGCACTAACCGACAAGTAACAGGTAAGTGGCAGGAACACAAAGTGCAGTGGGTGGGACGGTGGACAGCCCAAGTACAACACACACCAGGCCCCAGTCCCACAGCACAGCAAGGAGGAGCATCCCCCACACCCCACAGCCACGTGTCAGCCACCGCAGTGCACAACGACAGCCGAAAGGCAGACATCACGGTCCACAGCAATCGGTGTCAGTGGGTGTCCAGCCACCCCCACGACCCACAACACCCCCCACCCCCACAGACCTGCAACATGGAGCACCCCCGCTTAGAGCCATGTGGCATCCAGTACAGTGCACGCACGAACAACTTGCAGGTGGGAAACTGGACAGGGCTGGATTACTGGAGGCATGAGGACCATAACACGACCAACACATGGGACATGTCACGTAGCAGACGAACACGCAGCACCGCCCACCGTCACGAACAAGTGAACAATGTGCACACGGACATGAACAACAGACTCACACCCCACATGACCCATCACAGACATAGCAACACCCAAGGAGCCACGTCTGCATGCACAAGCCACACTGAATATAGTCCCACACGGCAGCCACTGTGCAACTCATCACACACAACCGAAACACCATTGAAGTCCTGTCCGTGTAGCCCCTACTGCCTGTCAACCACACACCCCACAACTACGCCTATGTAAGACAAACAACACTAGACGCAACAGAGCGGAACAACATAAATGCACACGAACACCACTGAACCCATCAAACTCACAGACACACCATGCACATACAACATACCATCCATCCCATCCGTCAGCCCCAGTCTCATGAAAGGCATGTCATCCGCACAGCTGCCACACATACAGCAGTCACGCTAAGACACATGCCCATGACCAACCATGTGCCAGAAGTCAATGAAGCGCACGACACACTGTGAGCAACAACACACAACATGGGCCACACCCCCCGAGCACTGCAGTGATGCACATGGCACAGGGCAGCACGCACACCAAGGAGATGGGACAACTGCAATACGTTGGCTGGCACACAACTATCACTCACTCATAACGATGCGTCCAATGCCATGTCCAGTAATCACAACAGACAGCAAATATGCAGGCCATGTCAAGCATGCACACACCTCAAACCATGCACTGTCATGCTGCCACAACACATGTCACGTTCGGCACCCATGGCTCACAGCATGTACTCCAAAAGCATATTCCCTCCCAAATGCGAATCTGGGGCATGGCCCCCATGTTGCCATATGCGTTCCTAAGCGTTCCATTTGAACCCCAAAAGCATATCCCTCCCAAATGCGAATCTGGGGCATGGCCCCCATGTTGCCATATGCGTTCCTAAGCGTTCCATTTGAACCCCAAAAGCATATCCCCTCCCAAATGCGAATCTGGGGCATGGCCCCCATGTTGCCATATGCGTTCCTAAGCGTTCCATTTGAACCCCAAAAGCATATTCCCTCCCAAATGCGAATCTGGGGCATGGCCCCCATGTTGCCATATGCGTTCCTAAGCGTTCCATTTGAACCCCAAAAGCATATTCCCTCCCAAATGCGAATCTGGGGCATGGCCCCCATGTTGCCATATGCGTTCCTAAGCGTTCCATTTGAACCCCAAAAGCATATCCCCTCCCAAATGCGAATCTGGGGCATGGCCCCCATGTTGCCATATGCGTTCCTAAGCGTTCCATTTGAACCCCAAAAGCATATTCCCTCCCAAATGCGAATCTGGGGCATGGCCCCCATGTTGCCATATGCGTTCCTAAGCGTTCCATTTGAACCCCAAAAGCATATTCCCTCCCAAATGCGAATCTGGGGCATGGCCCCCATGTTGCCATATGCGTTCCTAAGCGTTCCATTTGAACCCCAAAAGCATATTCCCTCCCAAATGCGAATCTGGGGCATGGCCCCCATGTTGCCATATGCGTTCCTAAGCGTCCCATCTGAACACCAAAAGCAAAGTACAAACCAGACCTAGGATGGGCCAGGATCCTACATACACCAGAGTCACAATAAGTAGGGGCACAGCAACACACCCATCGGCATGGCCAATCCGTCCCATGCCACATGTGCACAGCACACAGTCCCATTGCCAAGCACACACAACTACAGATGCTACAGCCACACACACGCCTCCGGGAAACCCATGTACGAGATTGCACGAACTGTCAATGTCAGACGACAAATACATACTTCGCCAGGTGCAACACAATAACAAATCTCATTCTCTCCACAGGTGACGAACTGCTGGATGCTGGGGATGGAGCCAGCAGCCAGCACAGCCAGCCTACAAGCCCCCAACGAGGACACACGGATCTGGAGGATCTGTCCTCCTCTTCGGACACGGACCACCAAGCAGGCCCATCTGGTGTGGCAAGGCCCAGCCGCTCCCCAGGACCCCTCCTACCCACCAACCCATCATCCAGGGCTGCTGAACATTCCCAGCCCCCTGCTGCCACTGTCGTTGTGGCCACACCCACGGTCATTGTGGCCACTACCACTGCCGCAACCGCCACCATCGCCGCACCGACCACCACCGCCGCCACCACCGCCACGTCTTCGCTGGCACCAGCCCCAGCGCAGGTGGTGGCCCGGCCGACTGGATCCACCCTGGGAGCCACAGCGAGGACCGTGGTGAGCAATGTGGCTAGTGGGCAGGCCGGTGGCAGCAGGACTGGTAGGAGGAGCAGGGTCAGGGAAACGCCAGCCTCCCCTTGGAGCCATGCCCTGCCTCAAATGGCCAGAGTCCTTGGGGCCTATGAAGAGGCCCAAGGACAATGGGTCCGGTCTGCTTCAGACACGCGTGAGGTGCTGGGGGTGCTGAGGTCCATGGACGCCCGTATGGGCCAAATCGTGGACCTCATGGGCCAGCTGGTGGTGGCGGTGAGGTCACAGCCAGGGACAGCAGCTCCCCCTCCGCCACCACCTGCCGGGGCGCAGGGTGGAGCAGCAGTGTCCAGTTCCCCTGCGTCCACTGCCAGTGAGCACACCTCAACCACCAGCATGTCGCAAGCAGGCACCCCCCTCGCAAACGTGGAAGGGGCCGTCCGAAGTGGAAACAGATCTCCCGGGAGGACTTCGCACGCTCCAAGCGCAAGTGAGGCAGCCAGCCAGCCTTCCGCCAGCCTTCCTTGACCAGCCACTGCATTGACTTGGACTACGATCCCACTCCACACAGCCATCTGGATGGCATGTGTGTGTTGGACTATGGACATAGAACCAGTGGGTACACCCTGATCATCACGCAGCCATGACCGACAGCTCATTGTCACTGCACGCACCACTTTTGTCATCACCTTACACACAATCACATGTCACAGTTTGTAATAAATGCACCTTTTTCACTAACTGCTGTTTGTGCCCTGTGTTTTATTTGTACGGAATACAACGGCCACCTTGGGCGGAAAGGCACCTGATGCGTGGCATGGCAATTGAATCCGGAGGGCCTGTAGGGACCTAGGGGTGGGAGACAGAACAGGAGCACATTCAATGAGTGTGTCACACACCCATCACACAGTACATGTCAACAACTACAAGCAATGTACACACATCGCACAGAGCAATAGGGCACAATGCCACAGCCACCAACAGTGGCATACAACCCTGGCCATGGAGCGTTGACACACAGCACGCAGTGAACAAACGGCCACCCTGACACAGCACACACACACCTGCACATTCACAGCCACATCAGCCGTCGTACATGGACACTCACCGTCAAGTGAAGTAGCGGGCGATGAGCTGCTGCCGCACATTACCAGCTTCCTCCTCTCCGCTGTCCTCCTCACTCGAGCTGTCCTGGTCTGCGGGCTGGGGCCCTGGTTGATCTCCGTCATCCACGATGAGGGGGATCTGCTTCCGAATGGCCAGATTGTGCAGCATGCAGCACGCCACCACTATCCGGCACACCTTCTGTGGGGAGTACGCCAGCGCACCCCCGGTGCGGTCCAGGCACCTGAACCTGGACTTGAGGAGGCCAAAGGTACGCTCGACCACACGTCTGGTCCTCCCATGTGCCTCATTGTAGCGATCGTCTGCTGGGGTGCGAGGATTCCTCAATGGACTGAGCAGCCATGCCCCATTCGGATACGCAGAGTCACCTGGGTGTGAGGGACACAGAGAACCGTTGCTAATCCAACTGGACAGGGGACAGCATCGCACAGCCAGCACGCTACACCACTCCACATACTCACCGACAATACAGGCACGATCCTGTTGCATATTGGACATCAGTCGTGGCAAGATGCTGTTGCGCATTATGTGTGCGTCATGGGCCGAGCCTGGGAACTTTGCACACACGTGGGTGATCACCATGTCCGCAAGGCACACCACTTGCACATTCAGGGAGTGCGTGTGCTTCCTGTTGCGGTACAGGTGCTCAGTGGCCTGTGGTGGAACAAGGCCGACATGTGTGCAGTCAATGGCTCCAACGACGTGTGGGATTCTGCCAAGGGCATAGAATGCACCCTTCACTGCCGCCAATTCACGAGCCCTGGGGAAGCGGATGTACCTGTTCCGGTACAGCATCATGGCTGCCAGTACATCCCTCAGCACCTTGCTGAACATGGGCTGGGACATCCCTCCTCCAATGCCCACTGTGTGCTGGAATGACCCAGTGGCGAAGAAATGCATGGCGGCCATCACCTTAGCCGTGGGGGTGACAGCAGTCGGATACACCCTGCGGGGACGGAGATGGGGTTCTAACATGGCACACAGTCGATGCAGGGTTGGCCTGTCCAGCCGAAACTTCCTAATAACCTCTGTATCGTCCATGTCCGCCAGCAATTGGTATGGGCGGTCAATGTTCGGTCTCCGCCTAGGGACAATGGCAGAGGACACATGTCAATGCAACACGACACATAGCAATTTCGCATACACATCACTGACATGACTGAGCAAGCACATGAGCCACAGCCCAGCTGTCAAGCTGGGATGGCACGGCCACAATACACTTACACAGGTCTCCCAACAATGGCAATGGCTAGTGATACAAACCACTGCCATGTGCATGCACATGGGGATCTAGGCCCCAATGACTTGCGGGGCGTGCTGATGGGGACTGACTGCATATCCGTCAAGCGGCAACGCCACGGCAACATGAATGTCTGCTGAGCATGGAACTGCTTCCGCGGCTGGATGAGTATGGCACACGACGACAACGATGTGGGCACAGGCTGAGCGGCCAAAACAAGTGGGACCTGTGGCACGAGGGGATATGAGACAGTAGTAGGTGTCAGCACTGCACCCTATGTACAGCACTGTACGGATCACACCTCCCGAAACATTGACAGGTGTCCACATTGACAGCCCCATGCCAAGACGGCTGTGTGCTTGCAGTCACACGTCACAGGTGAGAGGTTACATTGCACGTGCCAGGTGGCAGACGTACATAGTGGGAGCTGGCATGTGTGTGCATGTGTCTCCTGTTCAGGTTCCACCAGATGGGCGCTGACTCTGTACTGACCATTGGACACAGCATGTTCCGTGGTAGGCTTGTGTGTGTGGGATGGTGGCACTGGATGTGCCTCCGTTGGGTGGGGGCCATGAACAGGGCGGGTACGTCGATGATTGCGCATTGTTGGTCACAGTGGGTGCACCAACTAAGATGTGTTGCCCTGTGTTCAACTCCTATGTCCGCATGATGATGGACTGTAGATGTGGGCAGACTACACATTGGTCGATGTGCTGTCTATGTGCATGTGCCTTCACACCAGGCACAGCTGCCCCTGCACATGTGACCCCTGCTGGACTCGCTGCTGGGTCTGTGGAGCTGATGCACCTTCTGCGCGTGGGGCGGACAGCTCTCCTCACTTCCCTCATTGCGCATGTCATGACTTTGCCGCAGGTGACATGGATCATGGAGGGCCCACATGTACGCGTGGGTAGGCTACACATGATTGTACACTGGTCGCCACCCCCAGTCAGTGTTTCGAATGGGAAGGTTGTCGTGCTGGTGGTATGTTTGATGTGGCGGATGGGCGGGCCTAGGTGCGGGCTTACATTCCGGACATGGGGGGGTAGTTGGATTGGCGACTAGTTGCAGTACACACGGGACACGTCTCTTCCTTTCCACATCTGGGTCATCCCTTGTACTGACTGACAGTGATACAGTCATCTTCGCCCCAGCCCTCATGTCCTCCCCTCGCTCCCCCAATATGCATGCTCACCTGCGAGGCTAGCGCTTGCACAGGCAGCCCCAAGCTCGCACCAGAGAGGGCAAGGAGTGTATGTGTGGGTCCAGTTGCACGAGTGGGCTGTCTCAGGGTATGATGTGTTGCGGGACGCCGTCCACCTGCGTGGTGCCCCAAATGGAGACCCGGCCTGCATGGACTATGCATCACAGTCTTCGCCTTCCGGATCCGCCACCTGCGACACCCACTGGCTGTGGCTGCCCTTGCGGCCAGGCCACGTCCGTCTGTGACTGATGGCCCACACATTCACTCTTTGGCCTCTCTGGGGAGGGCTCGGGGGTGGTGGCGCACGCGCTTGCACTTAGTCGCAATGGCATGTGGCGTGGTTGGTATGATGGGCAATGGATGGGATGGTGCGAGCCACCTCCCGTGACGTCAGTGCTGCTCGTGCTGTGGTGCGTCCCCCCTACACTTCCATGTGACTTGTGCCATGCTAGACGTTGAGGTTCTATTGCCTGCGTGATATGACCAGGAGGAGCGCGAGGAGACCTCTCACACACCATGCTCCACTGCCATCCCGTGCCCTGTATCGCCTGTGCGGATTGGACTATGTTGGGGTTACACCTGGTCGACTGGGGCTGTGTGTGCCTTGTCAAGGGGCATGGCGGGCGCACAACAGGATCCAGCTTGTCCACAGAGGGTGGGCTGAGGTGCGCCTGGTACCGCTTGTACGTGTGCCCGGCTGCTGTGCACACACGTGTTCACTCCCCCCGACAGGTGTCCTCTCACAATGCCCAGGGAAGCGGTGGTGTACTGTTCATGACCCCTCCCAACACGGCGTGCTCCAACTTGGCATGTGCGCATCTACCCGTCGCACCCACCCACCTGAGCACTGCGTCCATACGACTTCACACGACACATGTGTGTCTTCCACAGTAGTGCTACTCATTTGCGTTGACATCCAATACCAGTGGACTACATGGTCATGTCACGACTGCCGTGTACTTCACATACTCTCATCCTCTCTCATTCGTACTTGTGAAATGAGTCAGCGGAGACAGTTTTGGTTTCAAACATTATATTGAGTCTTCTGTCCTCTGTGATGCAGTATAGTGGACACTACTGGCAGCGGAATACATGTTGAGGATATACTGAGCATGATTGCAAATGGGATAGGGTGTGGGGTTACATGTGATTGGCTGTTGCATGTGGGATGTGGGCTTCAGAGTGACATCTGCTTGGCCAAGGCTGTGCTAATGTACATTTACGTATAGCTGCGGAGCTGCGGACTTTGACACAGACGGTATACATGTAGCCTACCAGACCGCTTGGCATCATGGGCACAGTCCATCTCAGTTCCATGTGACAGGTTTGCTGCGGTTGTTCCTCATGCACGCGTGCATGTGAGATGACATCAGGGCATGTGCTTGCGTGCATGCAGCGGCGTGCCACTTGTTGTTGCACTGTGGTGGTTACTGGACATGTCACAGTCACTGGGGTCGTGTTGTTGTTGTATGCACTTGTCGTCCATGCAAAGGTCCTGGTATGGGATTCCCGGGGCGGGGGTGGGAGGGGTGCAGCACCCACAGACTCCAGGCGACCTATTCATGTCCACTGAGCGGTGTGTGTGTCCATGGGCGCTGGATCCATGTCGTGTCCTGGTTGTTCGTGCAGTTCCGTCCATGTGGGTGCGATACACAGAGCCCATGCCACTGCCTCCCACGATGCATGCGGTGTTCCTGGATGTGATGGGGAACAGTGTGCATGTCCCGGTCATATCCGATGTCATGGCGATGTCATTGATGGTGTGGTTACAGTTGCCGGTCGTTTGGTATGGCTGTTGTGGTGGTGACTGGCCAGTCCGTGCGGAAGCTAAGCATGGGTGCGGGGTTGGACATCATAGGTCACTCGGGGAACCTGCGTTGTGGTCCGACGTATTTACAGGTTGTCAGGTATGCGATGCCGCCCAGCAGGGCTTCCATGTCATTGGTGGTGTACATGTTTGCCAGCCAATGTAGCGGATGGTGGCTGTCAAGGTGTTGTTCGTAAGTTGTCCCTTGGAGGACCATGATGGGGCATGCTGGGTGACATTCGATGTAGCTGTTCTCGATGATCCGTCGTGTGGAGGCACAGTGGTCCCATTTCAGTGCGGGTGCGATGTTGGCCACATACGCCATGCCCCCATAGGCAGAGCAGGCCCTGTC
The DNA here is from genome assembly GCA_963921515.1 of Calotriton arnoldi. NCBI lineage: Eukaryota > Metazoa > Chordata > Amphibia > Caudata > Salamandridae > Calotriton > Calotriton arnoldi. The sequence goes on from CAWUFW010001285.1 coordinate 1,781,601, forward strand.
GTGTGCGTCCAGAGGGAGGAGTAGTGGTAGCAGGTCCGCCTTCAGACATGCCGGGTTGGAGAGGCATATCTCGACGGGATGCTGGTAGGGACACCTCCGACAGTAGAAGACGGGCATGACGCAGCTGAACAATGTGATGCGGTAAGTCAGTCGGTAACTTACGTTCAGCAGGGACAGGAGATCGCATCCCAATGTATGGAACAGGTTGGTTTTGTACAGCTTGAGCTGTTCGGCGTAGTTGGGTAGGTGTGTTGCGGTTGCCATTTCGCAGCGGTTCGTTGAGGTGGCGTGCTCCGGCTGTGTGTGCAGTCTGCAATGTGCACGCTCCGGGGTTGCTGTGAGCTCTGTGTAGTCGTAGGGAGACAGGACTTGTGTTCTGTTGGCTTGTTTGGAGGACACGGGCCCTCTTCCCACATGCTTCTCAGACAGTTCAAGGTCAGTGATGTGTGACTCCTTCCAATTAACTTGCATGTGGCCGACATGGGGGAGTGTTTTCTTCTTTCTTCCCCGTCCGTTGTGTGCTTCTGTGATATGCGCTATCTGCCCTGTGGTCGGTCTCCTCGGCATGCCTGTGTTGGTCTATTCTTGGACAATGGCTGTATTCACCGGCTTCTGTCGTAGGGCTGTGGTTTCGGAGTTGGAATGGAAGGTCATTCAGTGCTGTCTGCTCTCCCTTGTGTGGGCGGCAGGCTGCCTTTCCGCTCTGCGTTGGGCCTTGTGTGTGAATGTTATTCTTGGGCCACCTGTTGTCGGTCCCCGGGCTCTTTGGTGTTCCGTTTTATATGTCTTGTTCATATGTGCAGGGTGGTATGGGTGTTTCTGTGTGGTACTGGCGTTCCTCTTCCCGAAGGGGCCCTGCTTCTCCTAGTTGGTGTTGCCGCCGCTGTGTGCTACGCCATGTTTGTTACACTGGGGTGTGTCCTGCTGTTGCGTGTCTTCACTGACATGTGTGCGTCGGTTGTGTGGCGTTGGGTGTTGTCCGTGAATTGGGCGTTGGGGACATGTCTGTGGCCGGCCTGTCACGTGTCATGTGCGTTCGGGGTGGGGCTGATGTGTGTGCTGCTTGGTTGTGTCCCTGTGTCTGTGTGCGACGCATGCATGGCGCTGCGGTTGGCCTCTGCGTTGTGCGCATGTGTGGCGGCGTCATCGGCGCTTTGGGGCCGTGACGGGGTGGTTGGTTCCTAGTCCCAGGTGGTGTGTACACATGTGTTCTGCGATGTTACGATTTGGCCTGTGTGTCATATGTGGATGCGATGGTGGATGTGTAGTGTACACGCGCTGGTGGGGGGTTGTCCGCTTTTTCCGCCCTTGCACTGTGTGCGCTGTTTGCGTGCACTTGTTGTGTGTGTGCCTACCTGCGTCTCCGCGGTACGTTGCGTCCTTGGTGGTGCATCAGCAGAAGCATGGGGAGTGCCTGCAGTGCTGGATTCATGCTCGGGGAGCCGCTTCTTCGTTGTCCGTGCTCGGCATCCGTGTTACCGCTTCGGTTTGTCGTACGGTATCTCTTGGCCGTGGGAGCCGTTTGTTTGCGGCATCGTAATTTATGCGCCGGGCGGGACGTGTTTCGTCGGACGGTGTGTGTCAGTTAGGCTGCGCCGCTACATGTACGGGCGCACTTTGATGGCGGACGGTGTTGCTGGCTTGCCGGCGGTGTTTGGCCTACTTTTCGCATCGTAATTGGGCGGGCGTGTGGACTGCTGCGTGCCGGCGGTAACTGGTGGTTTTTGCATCCGCCAGCACGGCGGTGGTGCTTCCGCCCGCCATCGTAATGTGCCCCTTAGCTAATTATCAACTAAATATTTCATATTAAATTAATAATTAATAATTGATTAATTATTACTTAACTTCACACCCTATAACTCCTACAAATGCAAAAGCACACACCCAAAATATAACTAAAAATATATAATATTCACACAATTTACATAATTAATTGTCAATTATCTAATTAATAATAAACAATTCATAATTCAAACATTATTAGCAATTAATGTCCTACCCTATACCTATACAAACAAAACAATTCACACCTAAAATATCACTTGCAAAATTAAATAATTACACAATATAAATAATTAGTTATCAAATAGATAATTCATATTTATTAAAAGTAAATTATACCTAATTAACTTCCCACCTTGTGCCCCAGCAATCTTCATAACCCATAATGGCACTATAAATTACTATTAATAATTGAAATAATAATTATAAATAAGTTAAAATTAAAAACTATAATTAAAAATTATTAACAACCATTATACAAACAATATACTACATATACAATTATAATATTAACTAAAACACATGCAAATAATTAAAAAACAATATTCTTTGCAACAATATTATTGCGAACGATATTAAAAACACCAACATTATTGTTAACAATATTACTCACTTAAAAATCAATATTTATGTCCACGATATTTCTGCATCACGATATTCATGTCCCATGATATTAAAAACTCGATATGTGTATGCCTCTATATTTATAACTCGATATTTTGTCCTATTACCGATAAAACTGCAAGGAATGGTTTGCTAACCTTATGAAATTCTACCTGTTTTAATTTTCAGAACAACAGTATCTCATAAAACACAGAAGAACATGGTACCTAGCTTGCTTTTTCTTTAAATGAATCATCTTACACATTTGTGGTTAAAGAGTAGAGTTTACACTCACCTTTTGTCCCAGCAATAAACGTGTGATGACAGAATGATAAGCATAATCAAGATGCGATTTGTCAGCCATTAAAAGAACATCTGAAGCCTGAGAAAAATGTAACACGGAATATCCCAGAAAAAAAAAGAACCAAAAGGACCTGTTACCATTCTTGTAGTTTGTCAATTCTAAAAGGAAAAAGCTCCAGAAGCATACATCAGGGGGTAATAACTAATTATATCTGCTAAAAGTCTAGAAGATATGATCAAGTTAGTTATCATAATGGACAAAGTAAACTCATCTCTTCAGAGATTTTAAAGGCATCTTAAACACTCATATATTTTACAAATAAATCCCATAAACTTTAAGAAGTTCCTGTTAACTGTATTTGTAGTTTAGAATGACTTAAAAATTGCTGTATTTTCCTCATAGTAAGTCTCAGTTATTTACCCATCTCTTCAATTTATCTTAAATCCCTTTAATCTTACAATTGTGAATCCTGAGTAATTCATCTCCACTTCAAGGAATCTAAAACCATAATAAATCTAACAAAAACACCAGCCAACCAGAAGTTCCTATCACAATGTGTGTATTTCATTATAACTTCATACACTGCATTTTATTAAGATGATTTTGTGAACAGACAAATAGTAGCATTTTCTTTTTTTCTAACCATGAACTCAGGAGAGTATCCTTGTTAAAGTATGATACAGACATATACATTCTGAGTCATGTCCACAGAAACCACCACAAAGTTAACACATCACTTAAAATATCTGGTGAAGAGACCTTATGACCATAAATTGCTGTCAAAAAGCAATATTTTATTATGATATTTTAAACTACAATTTAATACGTCTTAGTTTATAGATTATCAAGCAGAGATTGTGCAATGTTTTAATAGTTAACTCCAATGAGTATCTTATCTATACTTTTGATATGGACATATTGATTCTAATTCCAACATTTGGGATCAATATGTGTACACATCCAAAATTTTCATTTTGCCAGACTTGCATCGTACATCAATCATATTACTTCTCATGTTAAATTATCAATAATATCAATATTGTATGGAAAGTAAAACATTTTACATATTAGCTTATCATTGATATTGCTTAGTAATATCCCAAACTAGTTGTTCAGTTAAAAAAAGGTATTTATTTAAATAATTAACTATCTGGAGTTTATGCCCAAAACATTTATTGAGCATTCCTTGTCTTCCCCTTTGCTGTTGAGTGACACATGAAGGATGCCTACAAATCTTTCATTTCCTCACTCTGATTGGATGTGATGTCTCAAAAAATTATTAACCAATGAGTATCAGAGATCTTCATTATTCAATCTATGCAAATGTTCCTTCTTTCCTTCTTGTAGGATCCTTTTGATTTAAGCCTATGTACTGTTGTAAACACGAACAGATTATTATGTAGACACAACATGGGGATATGTAGGTGGAGCAATGCATAATCTTGTGTTTTTTCTGTCACATAATAACAGAATATGCAATGCCCACATTTGTAGCAACCACATAGTAACATTGGAAGCCAAGCAGCAGTTTCATTTTTTGATTATATGGTATTGTTATCACTTTTGCCCAATTTAGAGGGTCATTACGATGGCGGGCGGACTGTGTCCGCCCGCCACCGTAGCAGTGAATGGGACCGTCCACCATAGGAGCGGCGGTCCCGCCGCGAGTATTAGGATGCCACTGCCGCGGTGGCATCCCCTATTCCCAACATTGTGGCGGGCGGAGTTCACAGCACTGCCCGCCACAATGCTGGGAATGCACGTCGTGCATTGGCATGCACAAGGTGACAGGCACTGCGTGGTGCCTGCCACCTTGTCCATGCCAATGCAGGTGGGTACCATAGGTACCCCCCATGTGCACCCCCCACCCACCCAACGTCCTGGGGGCCCGCTACGGGCCCCCAACTGCAAAGACCATATGCCTTTCCATGGTGGCGTTGCCGCCATGGAAATGCTGCTCTCCGCCACCATCCTAATATGGATGGCGGTGTCTTGCAGACACCGCCACCATATTATTGCCCTTTTCCGCCCGGTCCCCTGTTGGACCGGCGGAAAACCGGCGGATGGTCTTTCCGTCCGCCGGGCTCCCTCCCGCCATCATAATGTGGCGGGGGGAAATGGCATGCGGGCGGAGGGGAATGGCGGGTGGATCGCCACCGCCTTACGAGCGTTGGCGATCCGCCCGTCATCATAATGACCCCCTTAGTTCCCAGGGTATTCAGTTTATTGCATGTTTTTGATGGTTTATCATCAATGTGTTTAGCAAGATCCTTGCCAGATTTCAAAATGTTCCAATTTTTAAAAAATAATATTTTGTTGCTCTTTATAGTATATTTTTTGATAAACCTAACTTTGGGCCACATGTGCAAAGGCCAGACATTGTGATTCCGTATTAACAAAAGTAGCGAATCGCAACTAGGGAATCGCAATTAGAGATGTACGTAGGCCTCACACTGTGAAATTGCGACTTGGGAAGCATGTGATTCACAATTCTAGGAAACAAACTTCCTGTAACAAGGGCCACACCCAAAGTCCAAACACCTGACCCAGGAAGTGCTAATTAGTGCCTGCCAGTTAAGGAGAGAGAAACAGAGACAAGGCGTGGCAGACTGCTCTGACTGCTGAAAACTGTGGGCCACTGGAAACAACACCCCTACCCCAAACAACATGGCAAGCCAGGAAGGAGAGAAGGAGACAGGGTGCAGGAAGAGGTAACATAAATTCAGTGAGGAGGAGATAGAAATCCTCATGGAATGCTGCAACTGCCACGTGTTGTTGTTTGGAAAGGCCTCCATTACCGTCCCTGAGGCCCAAAAAAGGAAAATCGGGTCTGACATACAGGCAAAAATAAATGCTGTTGGGGTCACACAGTACTCTGTGGAGGAAATACGCAAGAGGTGGTATGACCTCTGGTCGAGGACGAATGAGAAGGTTGTCAGATGCCTTGCCGAGAGCTGTGCAACAGCTGTGCAACAGCGAGTGGACCCTCCACAGTATCCCCACCTACAGTTATGGAGTAGAAGGCACCATTTAGCCTGACGCAGTTGGCGAATTCGGACAGCTGGCTACCTCAACTCCTGGACCTAACCGAAGTAACTGCTGCATGTAAATTGTACTGTTAATGCAAATGGCCCATACACTGAGACATGTTAAGGTAACACTTACTTCAGCAATACCAATGCATCATGGGTCATGTATTACAAGACACACAGCGAAGTTAATCAAAGTTCATTATAACAAAACATGAAGGTATAAGTAGTTGGCACACAAACAGATAAAACAGAAGTTAAGTAGATTATTTTTTGCAAAACAGATGTTTTGGGACAGCTCACAGAAGGGGCAGAGTTCGAGCTAGGTGAAGCCACTCACATGGATGAGGCTGAAGACACTAATCCATCAGAAACTGAACCCTCCACATTACATGCCATCCCCACCAGTGCTGTCTTTTCACCCCAGCCTGCATCACCAGAGAAGGATGAAGGACATCTACAAACAACTCAGACCAGTACTCACATAATGAGAGCATGATATCAGTGTATATTGTGACGTGGCCGACAACTACCTGTGCCACAAACACTTCCACCAGTAACACAGGCAACAGAGGACACTCAGGTATATGGAGGGCTAGAACAGTCCATGTTGCGAATTCAACGCATGCAACATAACCAGATGTGGTTAATGAACAGGAATTTGCAGAGCATGGTGGTGGGTTTTGAAAACATGGCCAGACAAATGGCAGAGAACCAAAGCCATTTGGACCACAGAATGGACAGCTTGACAACTGCCCTCGAGAAGCTATGTCAACAACTCTCCAACACTGACTCTGGTCAGACATGCGGGGATAGGCGCAGTGCAGCCAGGATGAACATTCTGAGCTGCTCAATCGGATGACTGACATGCTACGGAGGAGGACTGTCAATGTACAGGTAGAGATGGGCCACTTCAGTGACAATGTGTCAAGGGGTCTGCAACAGATAACATCTTCTGTTGACAATAGAGAATGAATGAGCAACGGCGGATCTGAGTAACCGCACCTCCCTGCTTTATTCCTTTTCTTGTTTAAGAAATTGTAATGGATAGTATGATTGGGTGTGCACATACAGCTCCTGCACCTGCCGTTGTTGGATGCCAGCTGCCAAGCAGAGAGAAAACTGTGAAAATAGTGGAGCGGTGCACTACCAAAGAGTTTTCTTCAATAAATCCAAATGTTCATTTTGTATAGTGGTTTATCAATCCTTTATTTTCAATATCAAAATGTGCAAATTCCAGCCAACGCGTTTCGTTCATACATAAAATGAACTTCTTCAGGGCAAATGGTGATGTGAAGAAGACGCAGGAACACAGAGGCAATGAAGAGCCCTTGATCTGAGATATTTCAAATTCCTGCTGTCGACGCACAAGTATTTAAATTTTAAAGGCTACCATGATAAGTGCCTGATGGTTGTATCTCTGGGGACACAGTCCTGTTATTATCGTCCGGTCGGCAGTCAGTGTTCTGGTGCTATGATATGCCTTGCTATATTGGTGCTCGTTGTGGGAGTTGGCAAGAAAGTTATGGCGTGAGGTTCCATGGACGTAGGGTATATGCTCTGTCACCTACAACACAGACAGTTGTGAGGCTACATGACATAATGAATAGATGACCTCACACACATCTCTGAGTAACTTTCTATTCTGTACCTAATAGATATCTATCATAAAATTCACCTCTTTTCATCCGTCTGTTTATCCCGCTGTGTCTAAACTTGTAGGAGTCATGGGTGCTTCCTGGATATTGCGACACTATATCAGTTATGATATTGTGGGCATTGCATACCACATGAATGTTGAGGGAATGTGTAACTTTTCCTGTTTGTGAAAATTTATTCGAGATGGGAGGGGGACATATGGGCACATGTGTCCCATCTTTACACCCGATGACATGGGGAAAAGTTGCAATCATGCAAAACTCTAATTTGGTACTCTTCATTTCCTGGGCGTTTCTGGGTAGGTATATGTGTTGGTGACTGTCCATCAGTATGGCATATAGTGATGCACAGAAGAACCATGAAAGCGCACTTTGTGACACCCCTCCTGCTACTGCAATTACACGCTGGTAAGTGCCAGAGGCTAATAGGTGTAGTGAGCACAACACCTGTACATGAGTAGGGATTGCATTACTGCACATGCTCCTGCTTTCTAGTTTTGGGTGTAAGAGTGCAATAAACTCCAATATGACAGTGCTACTTAGTCTGTATTTCTCATATATTTCTTTCTCAGTTTGTTGAAAGTTGAGAGGTCAGCCTGACTCTAAATATCCTCTCTTGTCTCTACCTCCTCTTCTGCTGTGTAGCCAGTATTCGCATACTCTGTGCAATGGAGTAAAGAGCAGCCATTGTGGTACTCCCTGATGCATTCTGGGGCAGTTTATGTACTCTTCACCAATTTACCTCCTGTTTGAAATTAGTGCTAAATTGCATGTGCAAAACCTTAATTTTGTGACCGTTCACTATTTGCTAGTGAGATGAGCATACCATTTGCGAGTCACAAATAGGGATTTACTATTTGCGATTCGGTATTTGCATTCGCTAATTTTACCGACTCGCAAAACAGTCACATCGCTATTTGGGGTTTGCGAATGGCTTTTGCACATCGTGGGCGGCCATTTTTGCAGTCACAACCCCCTTTGTGACCGTTCTGCGAGTTGCAAATTGTTCTTACATTTGGACCTTTGTTCTCATGTCTTACATTTTTGGCACTCTTTTTTTTCTTTTGAAAGTTCTATATGCTTAAATTCTTTTTTTTAATTGTTCTTTTTATTAACCCCTTCTATGCGTCGAACGCGCGGGAGCCGTCTGAGGCATAAGTGATCGTGTGCATCGGATGGCTCCCGCGCGTCCGACGCCATGACCCAGGGAATCCCTCTGGTGCGGGCACCAGAGGGATTCCCTTTAATCCCCAACAGCCTCGGGAGCTGGGGAAGAGCTTCCCCAGCTCCCGAGGCCCCCCCCTGGTTTCCCTGAAATGACGATCAGCGCGCACGTCGCGCTGGCGTCATTTCAGTGAAACCGAAACTGAAAATGAGCCTTGAGGCTCATTTCAGTTTTGCTTTTACGTGCTCAGGGGCTATCTCAATAAAGAGTGGTCCCAGCAAAATCTACTTTGCCACAACACTTATATTGTGTAAACACAAATTCAAACAAAACATACATGAAAATGAAAGATTAAACAGTGTTATTTATTCACACTGTCATGTTCTCAAATACATCTATTACGCAATCAAAATTCATAAACAAAGTGCCCAGAACGACAGGGAAAAGAGAGGGATCGTAAAGGAAGTGATTCCGTGAAGGTAAAGTGTGAGAGCAAGAAGTAAATGTGCAAACAGTTAAATCATAATTATCAACAAAAGATTCCAGATTTAATTTTCGCCATTAATGCACCATAATATACATAATTTTTGTAGCCAGGCCTAAAAATTGAAAAAACACAGTGAAATAATCTCTGTCGTTTCTGGCTGGTTCAAAAAGGAGTGTCGACGTTTCGACCCCGATTGAATGTAGGTTTAGTCGCACCTTACGGGGGTCTTCATCAGGACAGTGGTGGGGGGAGGGAGAGGCGGGCACCTAGGATTTAATTTGAAAGAAATTTAAAAGTGAGCACCTCACCGGGAAGAGAACATTAAAAACCAGTAGAAATAGGGGCCAGATGGTCCCTAGAAATTACCGTAGTAGTCCTGCAGACAGGACTGTGGTGGGGCAATGGTATGGGCCCGTGGGCTCCAAGATGCCGAGAGCGGAAAAAACTGCACCTGCAAAAGTAAGGCGTAGTTACAAACCTGAGTCCCACAACTATTAAAAGGGATCAGAGGTTAAAAAAGCAGAAATGCAGAAAAGCCAACGAATAAATCAGGGGCACTTACGCTAATCCGAAATAATCAGACCTATCCCAATCACATTTCTAGGGAGGTCCTGCCAAGATACATCAGCCAAGGACCTGCTCAGGGGGCTATCTCAGCACGCAGAAAGACGGAAGAGGTATTGTTGGCGATCCCAAGCAGGGATCCACCCACTAGACACCAGGGAGGGGGTAGCGGCTTTTGCTCTCCCCTTATTATTTGGCAATGCTTAGTCTTTCTGCCCCCCCTGGGGGGCAGAAAGCCCACTAGCCCACTAGCCCACTAGCGCCAGGGATTTGTTTTCCACAAATTTACTTAGGGTGGGGGGCTTCCCAAAACGGGCATGCCCATGCCCCCGCCCCCCCTCACCAACATTACAGCCTTTCTGCCCCCCAGGGCAGTAGGCCCCAATCTGCCCCGCCGGGGGGGCAAAAAGCCCACTAGACGCCAGGGATTTATTTTGGGCAATTGAAATTAGGGTGGTGGCTGCCCAAAACGGGCATGTCAATGCCCCCACCCCCACCCAAAAAAATTACAGTCTTTCTGCCCCCCCTGGGGGCAATCTGCCTCCCCGGGGGGGCAGAAAGCCCACTAGACGCCAGGGATTTGTTTTTGGCAATTTTACTTAGGGTGGGGGCTGCCCAAAACGGGCCCCTGGGAGGCAGATGGGGGCAGTAGCCCCTAATCTGCCCCCCTGGAGGGGCAGAAAGCCCACTAGCACCAGGGATTTTTTTCCTGCAATTTTACATAGGGTGGGGGCTGCCCAAAATGGGTTTGCCAATGCCCCACCCCCCCACCAAAATTACAGCCTTTCTGCCCACGATGGGGGCAGTAGCCCCCAATCTGCTCCGCCGGGGGGGCAAAAAGCCCACTAGATGCCAGGGATTTATTTTGGGCAATTGAAATTAGGGTAGGGGCTGCCCAAAACGGGCATGTCAATGCCCCCACCCCCCCCCCCAAAAAATTACAGTCTTTCTGCCCCCCTGGGGGGCAGAAAGCCCACTAGACGGCAGGGATTTTTCTTTGGCAATTTTACTTAGGGTGGGGGCTGCCCAAAACGGGCATGCCAATGCCCCCACCCCCACCAAAATTACAGCCTTTCTGCAAAAAGCCCACTAGACGCCAGGGATTTATTTTGGGCAATTGAAATTAGGGTGGGGGCTGCCAAAAACGGGCATGTCAATGCCCCCACCCCCCCAAAAAAATAAAGTCTTTCTGTAGCCCCCAATCTGCCCCCCCCGGGGGCAGAAAGCCCACTAGAAACCATGGATTTTTTTTTGTATTCATGTAGGGGTGGGGGCTGCCCAAAATGGGCATGACAATACCCCCACCCCCCCTGAGAAATTCCAGTCTTTCTGCCTCCCCGGGAGGGCAGATGGGGAGATTGGCCCCTGATCTGCCCCCCGGGGGGGCAGAAAGCCCACAAGGCGCCAGCGATTACTCTGGCTTTTTTTATGCGTGGGGGTGGGGGCATACCAATGCCCCCACCCCCCAAAAAAATAGCCACAGTCTTTCTGCCCCCCTTGGAGCCATATCAGGGCAACCCCCCCCGAATCCCCCCCAGGGCGGCAGAAAGCCCACTAGAGACAGACTTATTTTTTGCAATGCGCCTACCTGTGGATTTTGGGCCCTAGCGCAGCCAGCACATAGGGAAACCTAGCAAACCTGTACATTTTTGACAACTAGACACCATGGGGAATCCAGGATGGGGTGACTTGTGTGCCTCTCACCAGGTTCTGTTACCCAGAATCCCTAGCAAACTTCAAACTTAGTTAACAAAAACACATTTTCCTCACATTTCTGTGATGGAAAGTTTTGGGAACTGCGTGGATCCACAAAATTCAACTCACCCCGCATTCCCCAAAGTCTTCCGAGAAAATGGTACCTCACTTGTGTGGGTAGGCCATGTGCCCGCGACAGGAAACGGCCCAAAACGCAACGTGGACAGTGAAAACTGACCCTTTTTTTGCAAAGTGCCTAGCTGTAGATTTTGAACCCTAGCTCTGCCGGCACCTAGGGAAACCCAGAAAACCTATACTTTTTTGAAAACTAGACACCCAGGGGAATACAGGATGGGGTGACTTGTCTGGCTCTCACCAGGTTCTGTTACCCAGAATCCCTTGCAAACATTAAACTTTGTAAAAAAAAACACATTTTCCTTACAAGTTTGTGGTGGAAAGTTCTGGAATATGCGTGGATCCACATAATTCCACCAACCCCGCATTGCCCAAAGTTTTCCGAGAAAAATGGTACCTCACTTGTGTGGATAGGCCTCGTGCCCGCGACAGGAAACGGCCCAAAACGCAATGTGGACACAACACATTTTCACAGTGAAAACGGACCCTTTTTTTGCAAAGTGCCTAGCTGTAGATTTTGAAGCCTAGCTCTGCCGGCACCTAGGGAAACCTAGCAAACCTATACATTTTTGAAAACGAGACACCCAGGGGAATCCAGGATGGGGTGACTTGTCTGGCCCTCACCAGGTTCTGTTACCCAGAATCCCTTGCAAACCTCAAAATTTGTCAAAAAAACACATTTTCCTCACATTTCCTTGGTGAAAAGTTCTGGAATCTGTGTGGATGCACAAAATTCTACCAAGCCCGCATTCCCCAAAGTCTTCAGAGAAAAATGGTACCTCACTTGTGTGGGTGGGTCAAGTACCTGCGACAGGCAAGGGCCCAAAACCTATTGAGGCGACTTCAAAATTACATATCACAAAACAACCTGGTTTTGCAAGGGGGGGTCCCATGGGTTTTTGGCACCGGGCTCGGCGGCCATCTAGGGAAACCTACCAAACCCACACATTTCTGAAAACTAGACACCCTGGGGAGTCCAGCAAGGTATGGCTTGCGTGGGTCCCCCAACATTTCCCTACCGAGAATCCCCTGCAAACCTCAAATTTAGCTGAAAAAAGCACTTTTTTCTCACATTTCTGTGTGGGAAAGTTCTGGAATCTGCGTGGATCCACAAATTTCCTTCTACACAGCATTCCCCCAGGTCTCTTGATAAAAGTGGTACCTCACTCGCGTGGGTGGGTCAAGTACCCGTGACATGCAAGGGCCCAAAACCTATTGAGGTGACATCAAAATTACCTATCACAAAACAACCTGGTTTTGCAAGGGGGGTCCCATGAGTTTTTAGCCCGGGCTCGGCGGCCACCTAGGGAAACCTACCAAACCCACACATTTCTGAAAACTAGACACCCGGGGGAGTCCAGCAAGGTATGGCTTGCGTGGGTCCCCCAACATTTCCCTACCCAGAATCCCCTGCAAACTTCAAATTTTGTTGAAAAAATCTATTTTTTCTCAAATTTCTGTGTGGGAAAGTTGTGGGATCACCGGGCTGACACAAATTTCCTACCACCCAGCGTTCCCCCAGGTCTCCCGATAAAAATGGTACCTCACTTGTGTGGGTAGGCATAGTGGCTGCAACAGGAAATGGCCCAAATCGTACTGTGGAGACTTCAAAATTACCTATAACAAAACTACCTGGTTTTGGGGGGCGGGGGCACCATGGGGTTTTGGCCCCGGGCTCGCCGCCATCTAGGGAAACCTACCAAACCCACACATTTCTGAAAACTAGACACCCTGGGGAGTCCAATGAGGTATAGCTTGCATGGATCCCCCAACGTTTCCCTACCCAGAATCCCCTGCAAATCTCAAATTTAGCTGAAAACCCCCCACATTTTCCACATATTTTTGTGTGGAATCACCGTGGCGGCACAAATGTCCTACCCCACAGCATTCTCCTTAGTGTCCTGAGTAAAATGATACCTCACTTGTGTGGGTGTCCAATGCAGAATTGGCTAAAAACGTATTTTTAAAAAAAATGTAGCGCTTAGAATTCGCGGTGCTATACCCTTATATCCTATGTTTTGGGCTCCTCCCAGTCACAGGCCCTTGCCCCACCCACACAGTGAGGTATCATTTTACTCGGGAGACTGAGGGGAACGCTGTGGGGTAGGACATTTGTGCCGGCACGGTGATTCCACCCAAAAATATGTGGAAAATTTGTTTTTTTTCAGCTAAATTTGAGGTTTGCAGGGCATTCTGGGTAGGAAAACGTTGGGGGCTCCACGCAAGCCATACCTCGCTGGACTCCCCTGGTTGTCTAGTTTTCAGAAATGTGTGGGTTTGGTAGTTTTCCAAGATGGCCGCCGAGCCCGGGGCCAAAAACCTAGGTGACCCCCCTTGCATAACCAGGTTGTTTTGTGATAGGTCATTTTGATGTCTCCTCAATACGTTTTGGGCCCTTGCCTGTCGCGGGTACTTGACCCACCCACACGAGTGAGGTATCATTTTTATCAGGAGACCTGGGGTAACGCTGGGTGGTAGGAAATTTGTGGATCCACGTAGATTCCAGAACTTTCCCACACAGAAATTTGAGAAAAAAGTGATTTTTTCAGCTAAATTTGAGGTTTGCAGGGCAGTCTCGGTAGGAAAACGTTGGGGGACCCAAGCAAGCCATACCTCACTGGACTCCCCCGGGTGTCTAGTTTCCAGAAATGTGTGGGTTTGGTAGTTTTCCAAGATGGCCACCAAGCCCGTGGCCAAAAACTCAGGTTGTTTTGTGATAGGTCATTTTGATGTCTCCTCAATACGTTTTGGGCCCTTGCCTGTCGCGGGTACTTGACCCACCCACACAAGTGAGGTACCATTTTTCTCGGAAGACTTTGGGGAATGCGGGCTGGGTGTAGGGATCCATAAAATTCCATCACAGAAATGTGAGGAAAATGTGGTTTTTTTGACAAATTTTGAGGTTTGCAAGGGATTCTGGGTAACAGCACCTGGTGAGAGCCAGACAAGTCATCCCATCCTGGATTCCCCTGGGTGTCTAGTTTTAAAAAATGTATAGGTTTGCTAGGTTTCCCTAGGTGGCGGCAGAGCTAGGGTTCAAAATCTACAGCTAGGCACTTTGCAAAAAAAGGTTCATTTTTCACTGTGAAAATGTGTTGTGTCCATGTTGCGTTTTGGGCCGTTTCCTGTCGTGGGCACTAGACCTACCCACACAAGTGAGGTACAATTTTTCTCAGAAGACTTTGGGGAATGCGGGGTGGGTGGAATTTTGTGGATCCACGCAGATTCCAGAACTTTCCACCACAGAAATGTGAGAAAAATGTGTTTTTTGGGACAAATTCTGAGGTTTGCAAGGGATTCTGGGTAACATAACCTAGTGGGAGCCAGACAAGTCACCCCATTCTGGATTCCCCTGGGTGTCTAGTTTTCAAAAATGTATAGGTTTGCTAGGTTTCCCTACGTGCCGGCAGAGCTAGGGTTCAAAATCTACAGCTAGGCACTTTGCAAAATAGTTTCAGTTTTCACTGTGAAAATGTGGTGTGTCCACGTTGCGTTTTGGGCCGTTTCCTGTCGCGGGCACTAGGCCTACCCACACAAGTGAGGTACCATTTTTCTCGTAAGACATTGGGAAATGCGGGGTGGGTGGAATTTTGTGGATCCACGCAGGTTCCAGAACTTTCCACCACAGAAATGTGAGGAAAATGTGTTTTTTTGGGACAAATTTTGAGGTTTGCAAGGTATTCTCGGTAACAGAACCTGGTGAGAGCCAGTCAATTTACCCCATCCTGGATTCCCCTGGGTGTCTAGGTTTAAAAAATGTATAGGTTTGCTAGGTTTCCCTAGGTGCCGGCAGAGCTAGGGTTCAAAATCTACAGCTAGGCACTTTGCAAAAAAAGGTCAGTTTTCACTGTGAAAATGTGGTGTGTCCACGTTGCGTTTTGGGCCATTTCCTGTCGCGGGCACTAGGCCTACCCACACAAGTGAGGTACCATTTTTCTCGGAAGACATTGGGGAATGTCGAGTGGGTGGAATTTTGTGGATCTACGCAGACTCCAGTACTTTCCACCACAGAAATGTGTGGAAAATTTGTTTTTTTTACAAATTGTTAGGTTTGCAAGGGATTCTGGGTAACAGAACCTGGTGAGAGCCAGTCAAGTCACCCCATACTAGATTCCCCTGGGTGTCTAGTTTTCAAAAATGTATAGGTGTGCTAGGTTTCCCTAGGTGCAGGCAGAGTTAGGGTTCAAAATCTAGAGCTAGGCACTTTGCAAAAAAAAGGTACGTTTTCACTGGGAAAATGTGGTGTGTCCAAGTTGCGTTTTGGGCGGTTTCCTGTCGCGGGCACTAGGCCTACCCACACAAGTGAGGTACCATTTTTCTTGGAAGACTTTGGGGAACACGGGGTGGGGGGAATTTTGTGGATCCACGCAGGTCCCAGAACTTTCCACCACAGAAATGGGAGGAAAATGTGTTTTTTTTTGCAAATGTTTAGGTTTGTAAGGGATTCTGGGTAATAGAATCTGGTGAGAGCCAGTCAAGTCACCCCATCCTGGATTCTCCTGGGTGTCTAGTATTAAAAAATGTATAGGTTTGCTAGGTTTCCCTAGGTGCTGGCAGAGCTAGGGTTCAAAATCTACAGCTAGGCACTTTACAAAAAAAGGGTCAGTTTTCACTGTAAAAATAAAGTGTGTCCACATTGCGTTTTGAGCTGTTTCCTGTCGCGGGCACTAGGCCTACCCACACAAGTGAGGTACCATTTTTATCGGGAGACTTAGGGTAACACAGAATTGTAGAGCAACTGTTATTACCCATTGAGTTTCGATGCATTTCTGCCTTCCAAATGAAAGACAATGTGTAAAAAAGAAGTCATTTTGAAAAATGACCTATAATTCTCATGCTAGTATGGGTACTCACAATTTCGGAAATGTGCAAATATCTGCTGTTTCTAAACTCTATATTTTGTTCCAATTTCAGAAATACATAGGTGTCTTTCATACCGATTTTTCCATGTATATATTTTCCCAAATTAATTGCTATATACCAGTATATAATAAAAAACCATTGCAAGACGCTGCTCAGTTATTGGCTCTGGGTTCGTCGGGTTCTTGGTAAACCTACAAGTCCTATATATCCCCACAACCAGAAAAGTCCAGTGGATGTAACGGTATATTGCTGTCATAATTAGAAGAAGTTACAGGTGAAAACATTGACACAAATTGCTGTTTTTTTCAACTAATTTAAAATTTTTCCTATATTCAACGGTTAGTTTCTATAAAGAAACCTTGAAGGATCAACACAAATGACACCTTGCTGAATTCAGAATTCTGTCTACTTTTCTAAAATGTATAGCTTTTCAGGATCCATTATTGCTTTCATACCCATTTCTACCATTAACTGGAAAGAAGTTGAAAGCACAAAAAATAGCAAAAATAGGCTATGTCCCAGAAAAATGCCAAAACTGTGTAAAACATTTTGGTTTTCTGACAAAAGTCTGCTTGTCCCTGAAAGCTGGGAAGATGGTGATTTCAGCACCACAACCCTTTTTGATACTATTTGCATGGAAAAAACCAGACGCTTTCATCTGTAGCCCTTTTAAAAAAAAAAAAAAAAAAAAAACTTAGCTGTATTTTGTCTAATTTCTGGGTCCCCTCCAGGGGAATCCACAAACCCTGGGTACTTTTAGAATCCCCATGATGTTGGAAAAAAAGGACGCAAATTTGGCGTGGATACCTTATGTGGTCAAAAAGTTACAGGGGCCTAAGTGCGAACTACCCAAAATAGCCAAAAAAAGGCTTAGCACAGGGGGGGAAAAGGCCTAGCAGCGAAGGGGTTAAATAACCAACCAATTATGGCAGTAAAGTGGTAGGCCAACTGTCACAGTACTTTGACATTAACGTTATCTTAGCCATCAGTTAGTTGCATTACACAGTTTTCAGAACACAGCATTAATTACAAATTCAAGGCAGCACTACCCGCTCTGGTACAGATACCCCCCTCCCACTATGCACATGTACCTGGTCCATGAGCTACAATCCTCTGTATTTAGTCCAATTCCCCCAAATTTTATCCCACTTCTTAGGGCAACGCTTTCCTTGGAACACCACCTTTTCAGCACTACAGCACCAGTCCAGATCGTCTTTCCATTTTATAACACACGGCGCCAACGCCAACTGCCTACCCCATTTTTGCGCAATATTCCGCTTAACAATTATACCGGCTGTCATAAGCCATATCCTAGTATATTTCGGCCATATATCCTCCCCCGATATACACAAGATGTGCCATTTCGCCTCACACAGGACTTCCAGGTCTATGACCTCTGACATGGCCTTCGTCACCTCTTCCCAGAAGTAGTGTATCAATGGACATGACCATAGTATGTGAAAGAAAGTGCCTGCTACCCCACACCCTCTAACACACCGGTCAGAGCCACTGCGGCCAATCCAGTGCAATAGCACTCTAGACGTGTATGACCTGTGTAGGATGCACAGCTGTATGAGCCTAAATCGGGCCCTAATCGTTACCTCCCTCGGGCTCTGGATCGCTTCAACCCAGTCATCTTCCTCCATTGCGCCTAAATTAGTGTTCCAGGCCTCCCTTAGTGCACCCAAGGGGTCGGGTGAGTTGTTCATATTCTTCCTGTATACTAGTGAGATTGCCTTGTCCGGCATGGGGTCCATAAGCAGTCTATCCTCGAGCTGGGTATACTCCGCCAGCCGTTCCCCATCTGGGACATGCTTCTTTAGGGCATGCTTGAGTTGTAAATATTGAAAGAATTCTTTATTGGATATTTGATATTCTACTTTGAGATCCTCAAAGCTAATCATGTTGGGCCCCCTCCATACATCTCCCAGGTGCTCAATCCCAATGGTCCGCCATTTACCAAACCCCTCCAGTTGACCCACCTCATGCAGGAGGTCAGCATCCCAAAGCGGTGTTCGTTCGATCAGCTTGTCTTTTCCTCCCTGGAATAGTGTGGCTTCCCTCCAGATTTGTATGGGCACCTCTGTGTGGGGGGGTAGTGTGGCTTTTGCACCTTTACGATATAGGGCCGCCAGGTAGCCTCCCCTTCCCATGTGATGTCGTTCAGCTCTGAAGGCGGGCTCCTCTCTCCCTGTGTATACCCACTCGTTGACAGTTATAAGCTGCGCAGCCCAGTAATATTTCTTAATATCAGGAACCGCCAGTCCCCCCTCATATACGCTCCGCTGTAATTTGTGCAGGGCGATTCTAGCCTGTCCCCCATCCCACAGAAGGAGCCACAGCTCCACATCTATTTGCTTGAAGAAACCAGGCGGAACAGCACACAGGGTATTTTGCAACACAAAGAATAGCCTCGGTAGAGATATCATTTTGAATAGGGCGGCTCGTCCCACCAACGTCAAAGGAAGTTTACGCCAGTGTTGAATGTCTCTACATAACCTGTCTAGCTGGGGGAACAAATTATCCTCCAGAAATCTAGTCGTCCCATTGGAGATAATTATGCCTAAGTACTTGAAGGTGTCCTTAATCACCAAGGATCTTGCGCAAGTTGGCAGACGTGGGGTTGCGCCAGCCAGGACATACAGCAGAGATTTATTCCAGTTTATTCTATGCCCCGAGTACCGCCCAAACGTTTTGGAATATATGGATGGTCCGATTTATAGAGAACCCGGGGTTGGTGACGTACATCAGTATATCATCTGCATACAGTGATATTTTTTCCACCAACTCTTTTTCTCCACTGATTCCCCGGATTATAGGGTCTATCCTAACCCATGCCGCTAAGGGCTCCAACGCCAGGGCGAACAGCATGGGCGAGAGCGGGCACCCCTGCCTCGTGCCTTTGTAAAGTCTAAAAGTCCTCGAGGTCTCTCCGTTGACTCTCACCCTAGCTAATGGACTTGCGTATAGGAGTCACACCCAAGCACAGAACCCGGGACCAAACCCAAATTTTTCCAATACCGCTTGTAAGTATGGCCACTCTATATTATCGAATGCCATGCATGCGTCTAAGGAGAGCAGCGTGGCATCCTCTGCCGGGTTGATTTTGGTGCTATGCAGCACCCCATATAATCTTCGTAAATTGAGCCTAGTGCTCCTATGTGGCATGAACACGGACTGATCCGGGTGGATCAAAGTGGTAATGACCGTGGTGAGCCTATTTGCCAGTGCCTTAGCTAGCACCTTGGCCTCTACGTTCAAGAGTGATATCGGCCGGTATGAGCCGCATTCCGTCAGTGGTTTTCCTTGCTTTGGTATTACTACTATGGTGGCGATCCTTTGATCAGCTGGTAGTTCCCCCAGGTCCAGTGCCTCGTTGTACATATTTAACATATGCAGGGCCATCTTCGATGCCACCCCTTTATAAAAATCTATCGGGATTGCATTAGGACCCGGAGCCTTGCCAGATTGTAGGTCCCCCATCGCCCTCGTTATCTCTTCTGGCGATAGATCCACATCCAATGCCTCTCTGTCCTCACTGGACAAACTTGGGACAGGAATATCCCTCAACAGTTCTATACACTCCTCCCTTGTCTCTGTGGAGGTAGCTTTGTATAGGGCCTCATAGTAGTCCGCAAATGCTGATGCAATCTCCTCCCCCGTCTTTTTGATCTCTAGGAGTGGGGTATGTATCTCCAAGACCCAGTTCAGTTTGGTATCTCTCTTATGCAGCCATGCTAGTAATTTGTTGGCCTTCTCCCCTAGCTCATACACCCGCCGTTGGATAGCCCTAGCATAGGTCTTTGTCGCTCCTTCAACTATATCCTTAAACTCCTTTGTTTTAATCTGGATCTGCTGTCTTGCCTGCTGTGCTATGACCGTATCCCCTACGGCTTTCTTCTCCAATTGTAGCATATCTGCTTCTAATGTATCACATAGGACACGTTGTTCCTTCTTCTTCCCACCCACTATGGCCTGGACATATCCTCGCATAACTACCTTATATGCCTCCCAGAGTGTGCAGGCTGACTCCACTGTGCCCAAGTTATCTTCAAAATACTGCACTGTACGCTCCGCAATTTTCTCCCGCACTTGTTTGTCCCTACAGAGCCACGAGCCCATCCTGGGGGGCAGGATGCAGTTCCTTACTGGGCCCTTAAGATGAGTCACCACTGGGGAGTGGTCAGATATGCCTCTGGCCCTATGCTCTGTCCCCTTGAACCATTGAGAATGGATTCCCGGTGTCATGAGATAATCTAAACGTGAGTATCCCCCATGGGAGGCCGAGTGAAAAGTGTGCTGCCGGTCTCCTGGGTTGTGAGATCTCCAAAGATCTACCAACCCCATCGCCTCTACAAAGTCTCTCAGCGGCTCAGGACCCCTTTCTCGTGTGGCACTCGTTACTCTGTCCATCTTGGGATCAAGAGCTGCATTCATATCCCCACCCATTCTCAGTATACCCGCCGGGAGGTCCACCAACAAAGTCCCCAGCTCTTGAAATGCTTCAGAGTGTAGCCACGGTGGTATGTAGACAGAGCATATATTGAGCACTTTCCCCTGCCAACATCCCTTTATAGCAACATATCGATACATCCGGTGATGCCAAGTTCTCCCAAGTGACAGTGGGAGGGACCTGTGAATCAGTATCCCGACCCCTCTTGACCCCGTTGTGAAACCCGCATGAGCCACCAACTTGTACCCAAACCTATCAAGTGCCTTATATGTATTTCCTTTAAGAAGGGTTTCTTGGAGTAGAACAATATCAGGGTTATGCCTACGAAGGTACTGCAATACCACCGTATGTTTTATTTTGTGTCCCAGTCCATTAACATTCCAGGTTAAAATACGTATGTTCGCAGTATGCTGGGACATAGCCCTATCTCTCACTGATTCCTGACTCCTGCTGGACATGGACATGCGTTAGATAATTCCAAATGTGTTCCGATTGGAGGATACATTGCGGGGGATTCGTCCCATCCCTGCTGTCTCCTGTGTGTTTCATGGCCCATTCCCTCACCCTGCCAGAATATGAACTTACTGAACCAATAATCATGACTAACTCTACCAAGATTACAAAGCATCGGGCAAACCCCCCCACCACCCTGCATCCCTGCGCTGTGGGTAAAAAACCTCCCACCCTCCCAACTTGCAGAGAGGCTGTCGCCCAAACTTAAACAAGAAAACTGGAGTCAGCCTGCGCGAAGAGTCCGTGCCCCCCCCCAAATTCCCCCCCCCCCCCTGAAACATTCTATGGTGCTGTTCGGGTGTCATAGCCACTCATTCCATAGGTAAGTACCACTGTTGGATATCAAATCCCATCAGGCACACAGCCCACCCATCTTATCTGTACAGAAGGCTTCTGCTCCGGGATCTACGCCCAGTCCAAGTTCACTGATAGGCCGGTTTGCTGTACCCCGCGGACAATTCCAAGTTCTCGATTCCCAGTGTCAACCGGCTTTATCCTCACTCCCTTCTCGGGGGTGTGCGATCTGCCCCCCATTGGTATCCGCTCGCCATTCACACTTTTGACTCTTTGTCTCGTGCTTCCGCTACCGATGTGGCTCTCTGACAGCGCTTTCCCTTCTTGACCTGTCTCCATCCCTCCAGCCAGTCATGTGCTTTCTCCGGAGTTGCAAACCTCCATACCTTGCCCTCAGCGATCACTCTCAGGGTCGCTGGAAACAGCATAGAATATTTTATGTCCTGGGCTCGGAGGAGTTTTTTAAATTTCCAGAAAGGACCGCCGCTGCTGCTGCACTTTCTGAGTGAAGTCTGGGTAAATGGAGATGTGAGAGTTTTCGTATTTCAGAGCCGGCGAGCTTCTTGCCACCTGTCTCTATCCCTAAGATAGTCTTGCTATTATGGGCCTTGGCGGGGCTCCCGGTCTCGGTCTCATCCCCGGGATTCTGTGCTCGTGTTCCACTGAAAAGAATTTTGAGAGGCCCGTCGGCTGGAGAGAGTTGGTTATGAGGTCTTCCACGAAAAGATCCACTGCCTGTCCTTCCGTCCTTTCTGGGACACTAATAATGCATATATTGTTTCGGCGGGAGCGCACTTCCTGGTCCTCAAGCTTAGCTTCCAGCTCCCTCGTGGTCTGTGCCAGCTCCTTAATTTGTTTTTGCATGATATTGGTGACCTTAGCTAGTGCAGCAGTTGTTTCTTTTACCCCAGACACTCGCTCTCTCATATTGCCCAGGTCCGCTCTCAAGAGGGACACCTCCGAAGTTACCGCATCTATCTTCCCTGCTAGTTCCGTCCTGAAGCTCTGGATGGCTGCCATAATATCCTGCAAGGTGGGCTCCGGGGTTGCCATTGATGATTCAGCCATGCGCCCCTCTCCTCCCCCGGGGCCGGCCACTGGCTCTTTGTCACTGTATACTTATCCAGCTTCGTCTGCTGGTGGTTGCGAGGCCCCTTGCCTCCAGTCATTTCCCCGGACCTTACCGCTCAGAGGGCCCAGCCGTCCATTGGGGCCCTTCTATTGGTGCGATCCTCGGACCCGGCACCTCGTACCCCAAGTTGGTTGCTGCGCCTCAATCTGCCGGGCCTAAATGCCTCGACTGTCCCTTGAAAGATCACCCAGATGGGCCCTCCGATTCACCGAGTAGGCCTCCCGCACTACCTTTACTGCAGCAGCAGGGCCCCCTATTCCAGGCTTCCAGGAGGGCACTTCACCATATCAAGTTTCCGCTGCCAATCCCCCGCTGGTGAGGCAGCTCACCGTCCGCTATCCCCGTAGGTACCGCACCGCTCTGTTTAGCTCAGCCACTCTGCTCCGTAGCTCCAAGATGGCCGCTCCGAGCTAGGTGTTAACTGTGCGACCGCACCTCACTGCGCACTTCTGGTAGAAGGCAGACACCCACTGTGTGTGCCTTGGGGCGCTGCGTGCTTCTCCATGTCTCCCTCACTCACGTTCCATCCACAGGCAATGGTGTATCTGCCGGCCGGGGGGCTCCCCTCCATATCTAACTAGTGCTGCATGCCCCGGGGCTTCAGCCCCCAACGTTTCGCCGCCCCCGCTGACCGCACCGGATCGGCTCACCTCCTCTCGTTTGTCAGGCATAGCACAGCCCCCACCGGAGCTCCCGCCGTTATCAGGCGCGCTGGCTGGTGTCCTCCCGCACAGATCCTTGTTTCCGTCTCCATGGCTCCGCGTCTGCCCATGCCAGCCCGGTGACGCCACTCATCAGAAGGCCTGCAATCTGTTGCGCCTCCAAGAGTTGCTGTGCATTCAATTTCTTGGTTCGTCGCTGCACCCAGGCTGTGCGTGAGCAATCGCGACTTCGGCTGCACCACTTTTTCGGATTAGTATGCGGATATTCTGGGGGAAAGTCTGGGTGGTTCACAGAGCCGCTCGATCAAGCGGCCATTTCTTCTCCGCGCTAAGCCACGCCCTCTATATGCTTAAATTCTTGTGCTCTTTTTTTTGCTTGTTATATTTTGTGTCTTATAGCCCTTGTAGAAAATGTGTTTATTAGTTGTGTTGCCTGCACAAGTAATAGGTCTACAATTTCTCCTTACTGGGAACCAAGCACCCCATTGGAGCACTGGACTCTCAGGGTAGCAAAGCAGCAGAGCAGTCCAAGGCCTACTCAGGGGCATGGTGTGGACTAATAATCACCATTCTCTGGCACACAATAATAACACTCAATAAATGATTTTCCAGTCAGTGCTTTTTCTTTAAAAAAGGAAAAGTACATTTATTACAAACACACTATTAATTATACTACTGCATTAATTTAAGAATAAATACATTTGCCAGATGGAAAATACCAAAGATGACATCACACAATCAACTTTGACCTCCAAAAGGGGCCATGCAAACATATAAGGTAAGTCTACTGCCTTGGTCAAATGTTCAAGAGCAGCAAATCAAATTTTAAAGGCATTATTTTTGTGCTGTAAATACAATCATCAATAATGACAATCATGTGTAATTGCACTTATTAATGTGAATAAGCCATATGTACTTTGATCAGTATTCATTTTCAACATCAATATATCAATAAAGCATTTGAAATGAGCAAAGCAAGTGTCTGTATGTTTTTTTTATAAACTTTGCAACCATGAAAATGCAATCATAAAAACAGCCCCCAGAGAACATCACATTTTGGTCACATAACCTGCAACTTTCTTCAGGCCACAATAAAGGAAACCATTGGACAAGCCCCTAGAGGGAGCTGCACTTCCAGCTATAGAGCAGTAGCTCCAGCCTGGGGAGTGCTTTGAAAATATTTCAGAAAATTCAAGAGTGGATCCTGGATTCTATGACCCTGCAAACGTAGGGTCAGTCCCTTTAGGGGGAGCTGCTGCTCTCCTACAGCCCCCTGCCCCATGTTTCTTTTGTCATGTTAGCAGTGCCCCTGCCATCCTGGGGCCACCACTAGTAGGGAAAATGATGTAAAGGTCAAAGCCCTGCAGAGCATTATGGGGCGCTCCAGCCAGAGTGGTGACTATGCTATGAGGGGCTCTCCCACTGTGGCAGGGAGAGCCACTGCCTTTTTTCTTTGCTGCCTGGCCTCATGCTGTGCTGCTTTTCCCTGTTGTTTCTTTTTTTTGGAGGGTGTCCTGTTCCATTCAAGCAC
This sequence comes from Calotriton arnoldi, assembly GCA_963921515.1. Classification (NCBI taxonomy): domain Eukaryota; kingdom Metazoa; phylum Chordata; class Amphibia; order Caudata; family Salamandridae; genus Calotriton; species Calotriton arnoldi. The sequence goes on from CAWUFW010001285.1 coordinate 1,806,471, forward strand.
CCCCATGCCTCAACAACATTGGGGGCAGCTGAGGGAGCCCACCCTTCTCTGCCCCGCCTGCTCTCGCACGGCCTACACCCCCGTGTGTGGCCGCTGGAACCAGCAGCCTCTCTGTCTCTGCACAGTATCTCCTTTGTTGTAGCGGTGGCTGCCTGCTCCCGCCCAGACATAGACCGTGGAGTGTGGCAGGCACACCATCACTGGGAGGATGTGACAGTGTTTGCCTCTTCCTCATGACAATAAAGTTTCAGGGATGGGGTCGCGGTCCCCTTCCTTTGCAAATACAGCCTGGGGGATGGAGTCCCCGGGCGAAGGGAGAGTCTGGGAAGGGGGACCCATGCACACCCTCTCCCTGGAAGAAACATTGAAATAAAGTATGGTGCGATGGCCCATGGGCCCTGGCCCATTGTGGGGATGATGTTAAAACAACAGGCAAAAAAGGTCATAGGTCACTGTTCTTATGAATGTAATACATCGGTCCGGTTGGGCTGATCTGGATGATCCTGGGCTTATTTTAATTCTGGTGCCGTGCTTTAGCCACCAGGAGCAGTTTCAGCAGACCTCCTCAACTCCAAAGTGGTGTAAACCACAGGGAGCTGATTCTCCACTGGTCCTGGGATCAACTGGGGCAGAGTGCACAGTCTTTTCTGTGCATCCTGGGGTTTCCTCCTTCCAGTTGTCAATGTTACACCGAGTGTCCAGCAGCAAAGTGCAGAAAAGCACCAAGCAAGAGAGATCTCCCCCTTTGTGCAAGAGTTTTTAAATCGGAGTGGAAGGTCAAAGAAGCCAGGCACCTCTGGCCAATTCTAGAGTTTCAAGTTACCTCTCTACAGTCCTCCTGCAGAGCATGCTGAGACAGTTCAAGATGTCGAAGGGAGCGTGGGGTCTGGCTGGATAAATTGCCAACAGAGTATTTAGGGGACCAACTAATTAATATATGGCCTCAGGCAGAGATGCTTGCCTCATGTAATCTAATCGTTTTTAAATTCTCATGTCTGGACTCTTAATTAAAAGTATTGCTGTGCAAATGCAAAGGAGACAGTGACTCAGTAAGAACTTTGTTATTCAAAACTTTTAATTAGTCTGTTCATATTTACCTGAACTTAGATCGCGCTGAATCTCAGTGCATAGTTATTATAACTCGACAAACGCAACAATTAGGTGAGTAGGGTGTCCACAAATGACGGATGGTGTACCCTCCTTTGGACAAAAAATAAAGAAAATGGTCTGAGGGATTCAGCACTAATACATTATAGACCAACTGCTGTCAAATGAATTGAATCCATCATTAGGTGTAGGGTTATTCCCCAATGGGTTCTCTTGTTTTCTTTATGATGTTCAGTGTTGGTCCTTGGTGATGAAAAGTCGATGCGTTTTGGCCTCCAAATTTGACCTCCTCAAGACAATGCGGGACCGGAATCACCCAATCTTTTTAAAGGGATACAGCTGATTAATTAGCTAAATCTTATCAATAAAATTAGAATTACAAAGAAGTGATATGTACATTTATATAGTGTGGGAAAATAAAGTGCTATTGATCGGTGGGAGCCCCCTCTGTAAACGCATGCAAAAAAAAAAAATCCGGTAGTCGTGTTATGGATTATTCTAAAATGTGCCAAAGCTTTTTTATTAAAAGAAAAAAGAAGATGAGTGTTTAAAAGGACCATGGAAAAAAAGGTTAAATGGAAGTTCTAATGATACCGGAACCGAGTGTTTTCACAATGTAGTTCCTTCAATAATTGAGGAACCTTAATCAATGTAAATCTAAGTTCCTTTAGTCATTGGGGAACCCTAAATTGTTGAGGAACATTCTAAGGCAGCAAGAACCTTCACCAGTGCTTTGGAGATGCTACATATAATGCGTGGAAACGGGTAAGAACAAATGTGTCAAAGAGAATAACATGGCACTCTATTGGAAAGGTTTTATTGAAACGGAGGATGTTTGTCGTACTTACTACGAAGCGCAGTAGAAGTATGAAAAAGAGGAACAAAATACGGGCACTAGAAAAATCAAAACTCAAGTGAATCATGCCATGCACTCGAGCACCCCCTTCCTTTGCTGGGACAGTTCAAGATGGCGTCCCTTGTCACATTTCCTCTGGGAGCCTCAGCTCTGCTCTTCACTGATGTTACTGCCAGGACATTTCTCACCAAATCTGCAAGTCCCCCTCCTGTGTTGGCTCTAGAGGTCTGGGCAAAGGTCTGGACACCCTACTCTGGTTAGGGGGCTTGGCCCATCCCTGATACAGTGTGACAGCTGATTGATTGATGTAGATCCTTCAGCCCCTCCCCTTTCCTCCTCAGGAGCTGATGGAAGCTTTGATATTTGCTCCCTTTGTGTGGGGAGATACCCCATTTTGATACGTAACTGGTCTCTGTAGGCCAAAGGGGTGCGACACCGCACTGTAAGGTAGTTTTCTCCCATGTGTATAGTAAAGTATCCCTAGAGACAGAACAGTAAATCACACTGACTTTCCCAATTAGTGTATGCTAACATTATAAGGCCTACCCCAGGTCAATATCTGATCCTGCAGAGTCCCCTCTGCATTAGGCTACCTGTGCACAGTTACCGGGCTGCGCACAATGGTAGTCTCACATGTGCAGCCTGCATATGTGTGTGCACACATGATCATGTCTAACCATCCAAGTGCCCCTTACCCTTGCTGCTTCAAAGCAGCCTTATCTTAAAATTCAGACACTGACAGTAAACATGTGTAGTCCAGTTGCCATGTGATTACCATGGGTGAGGCACATGTAGCAAGACTCCCCCACAATAAAAAGCCCAAAACCACATGATCCAAAAAGCAAAGAATCAAGGTGTACTGAATGGACTGAACCCACTTGCAACACATGCCACCGCCAGCTGACAGTAGGAAAGGGATTGCCATCACTCATGAGTACCCTTATCTAGTCAGCTGTAACAAGTGGCAATGGGTTCTGACCAGATTCACCATTCACCAGTTGTCTGCTACCACTAAGACCTTTACTGTCCTGCCTATGATAAGACCACCCACCTAACTTAACCATGTGGCAACCCTTCCTTACAGGGGCCCCAGAGTACACTAAAAACCCTTCTGATTCTAGATCGGATGCATCCAGGACACTAAACACCTACATGGACTGAGCAGATCTGGGCCGACCCTTGCCATGGGTCATGCAAGGCAATGTCCACCACACCATTCCTGGCAAGGGTTTGGTGCATCAGCACAACAGACAGGTCTAAACCTGTCCCACAGGTCACTGGCTGTGCCCCCTGCTAGAGAATACACAACATAGTACCCTCACTCACGTCACAAGCCCCTTTACTGGGATGCTGGCCCTCACCCACAGTAGTTACTCTGGGGCCTACGCTGTCGCCACACCCTCTTGGGATGCCTGTGTCCCCTTGGGAGACCCCGCCCAATCACAGAGTGCTCCCAAACAAGGGTCACCCCCAGGCAGTTCCCACCACATGGTACCCGTTCTCATGGACTCCCTCCAGCCCCACTGGGCTAACAGAAGTGCTGCAGGGCACTGAGTGGGCCACGTCTGACTCAGCCCCGCTTAAAGCCACTTCCCAGCCTCCATACCACAACCATGAAGACTAAATAGGGACCGTAAAGATCCACCATAAAGTGAAAGGTTCAGCAGGTCACCTTGAGGCCCACACTGTCTTCTTTTACCACACTCAGCAGAGGGTTGCCCCCACTGCTGAGCCTTGCCTGGCAAACCAGGACTTCCGAGGGTTCTAGGGCAACACCCTAGACTGGTACACCTGGACTGCACCACACTGGAATCTGACAGGTTCAGCCCTTAACAGCTGCCTGTTTGATAGCCCAAAGTAAGCCTCTCAGATTGAAGTGGCTAACACGATCCCAGACTGAAGCACAGGGTCCCATCCCCTTAGATATGGCCCACCTGTTACCACCACTGCCGGTGCAGCCACCTTCCACACACCCTTGCACAGGCATCCCACCCACTGGTACACCTAAAGTGCACCCACAAGATGTTTGCTGGGTACAGCCCGTCAACTGCTCCTGGGACAGCTCAGAGCAACCCACAGGACAAAAGTGACACCATGATCCCAGGATGAAGCACAGGGTCCCTTCAACTATGATTAGAGCTCACCTGGTCAGCTGATACCCACTGCAGGCACCCATCTGCTGCACCATCAAACCATGCTGGGGCTGCGCCTGCCTGTCAAACCAAAGCCTGGTAAGCCAGGACTTTGAGGGACCTCAGGATATCCACCCCAAGGCTGGTACACCAGCAATGCACCAGGCAGGGCCCTGCATAGGTCAGGACTTTCTGCACTCCCTCATACCAACCTGGGGCCACACCCACAAGCTACAGGGCCTCCGCCCTTAGTCCTGGGATCTGATCCCAAAGGACCTGCCTTATGGGATATCCAGCTGGACATTGCCCCAGCCGCCACCTCAGGTACAGGTAAAAACAGTCCTATGATGAGATCTTTCATTGTTCTCGAGCAGTCACCTACCCTTCCCTGACATCCCAGGGTGCACCACTAACCCATCCCTGGAATCAAGGCAGTCCTTACCCCCCCTCTCTGATCTCCTCAGTGTCAGCCACTACACCTTCAACCTCCTAAGCCATCCCTCCACAGGGTCACCCTGGGCTAACTCCCTCTCACCACCAGATAAGCAATGGGTACCATGGGATCCACAATGTTCTCACACCCCACAGCAGGAAAACATTTCAGGGACCTCCTTCCCTCCTGGCATGAACCCCTGGGAGGGGGGGTCAACTACTTCTGGGTAACCTCCTGCCCCACCCTACCAGTGGTTTCTGGCCTTTGCCAATGGTGGGTGAAAAAACTGTAAAAAAGAATGACTCGTGGTGGGCTTCCTTGTCAGAAATCTGCACTACCCATGGTAAGCGCTGGACTTTCCTGGAACCCCCAATCACCTCATACACCCCTAGAAGCAGGGCCCACCCATACATCCAGATTATTTGTGTGGGTACCTGTTGTTGTCCCTAAAGCGATAGAGAATAACTCTCTCCATACAGGCCTAGTGTGTAGTGCTGGTGTTCAAAAGGCACTCGAGCCAGAAACGCTTAAATGGGAACACTGTGTGTGAAAGCCCACCCCGTCATCACATCATTTCTAACAATGCAAACCAGTCCTAACAAACATGGTTAATACATTAATGAATGAATGAAAGAGCATTTATTGAGCGCACAGCTACTCAGAAAGAGTGTCCTGTTGCTGAAAAGACTCTATCAGACCCATTGCTGCCCCAAGGGGCGGAAGACTGGGAGTTAGTTACGGAAAAGCCAGGTTTTAAGCATTTTCCTGAAAATGGTTACGTCAGACACTTTCCTGAGAGTCAAAGGTAGAAGGTTCCAGGTGCGGGCTCCATGTAACCGAAAGGAGCGGCCGCCAGAACGGGCGCTGTAAATCCTGGGGATGGATGCCAGGCTCAAAGTGGAGGACCTCAGGGTTCTTGGCGGCACATAGTGCGTGACTCTCCTTCTGAGATACTCCGCCCCGTTTCCCTGAAGGGCCTTAAAGATGAGTACCAGGGCCTTAAAACTGATTCTTTTTTTACCGGAAGCCAGTGCAAGGCCTTGAGGTGAGGAGAGATATGCGTCCTGGGCTTGAGCAAAAGGACCGCTCTAGCGGCTGCATTCTGGACCACTTGTAAGCGGTTGAGCAAATATTCAGGGAGGCCTAGGTACAGGATGTTGACGTAGTCCAGTCTTGAGATGATCAATGCCTAGACTACGGTCTTCCTATGTTCAAGAGGCAAGAGGGGGAGAAATTTTCTATGCATTTGATGGAGCAAGGTTTCATAAATGAAACTTGCTTGTATTCAATCCTCCTCACAGTATTAATTTATTAAACTTGTATTGTTAATACTAACCTTTGCATTCACGACACAAAAGAAAGGGATGCTTGCCTATGTGTTTTACTAATGAATAACGCTTGTTTGTAATTCAAAATGGCCGCTATGCGCGGGAAAGCTCAATGCGCATGTCGCAACCATATCACATGGTGTGACGTCTTTCTTTGCTTGGTGGGAAACTTCTGCTTCTGCGCAGTGTGCATTAAAATGGCTGCTTGATGTTTTCACATGCTTCAGCTTGCTCTCATGTCATTACTAAATTGTCGTTTCCTAACGCTACTAACGCGGGTTAGAATATATAATTAAATGGGAATAGAATAGAAAAAGTGGGTATACAGTGAAACATTTTATTTGTGATTCTAATATTTTCTTCTTGCACTTTTATTAGTTCGTAAACTTGGGCCTGGGTTGGTGTTCTGAAACTCGAGAGGCAAATGGTTCTGCGCATGTGTCCTGTGTGCCTGCCAAATGAAGTCAACCTGGACGAAGTCCAAGGCCGCGACCTGATGGCCGAAGATGTTGTACTATTGCTTTTCCTGTCGCACATTGATACAATGTCTGTGAAAATTGGTTTACATTTGTCATAAGACGGGTGGGAAATAAAGCGAATGTATTAATTTGAAGGGGTGGGAACGTAAAGACAATAGGCTTTACAATTTAGGCCAAATTGATATGGTGCGAGAATCCACCCCCTGTCCCTGTCCAATCAGAAGTAGTGGTCCCATATTTTAGTAACATTAAGGGGAGGTACATGGGCGTAGAAGGGTATAATAGAATATAGCATTAGTTAATTAGTAGAAGAAGAGCATTGCGTTCATGAAGAACAGACGTCCATGCTGCCAGAGCACTCTTAGCTCCAGACCGCCAAGCTGACCGATTGCAGACCGAGTCCCTGTCCAGAAGAGGTCCTGAGGAGGGGGCGGCAGAGTACATTAGAAGGAAGGCACGGGAGAATCGAGGAGAAGCCGAGTATCAGAGAGTGGAACGACGCAGGCGTCGTTGTAGAGAGGTCACCCGTCCTGTCCTGATCCTGGAGGGGGTCTTTGCTCTTCATCCTTCCTGGGTCCTATTATTCCAACTCCTTGGCTAAGGGGTTTGGTTCTCGCACTTAGGTAAATATAATGCAACCTTTAGTTGCGCTGCTATCTCATCCTCTCCTCTTCTTTAAACACCGTCATTGATTAGCAATAATCATTTCTATGCTTAATCTTGGGTATTGCGATTAAGTACCACGTGGCTCTGTATTTTACTCTGCTAAATCTTTAGATAAACATTTTAAAACTTCCTGACTCAGTGGTTATTTCAGGATTATGTACTATAAATGAATGTCACTCATTTTAAATTTCCCAATTAGCAAAGGATTCATTGGTAAGTCATTACTCTTCAATCAGAAGGTAATTGGTAGCAGGGATTTTGATAGAGAGTAACAACTGATAAAACCCAGCGTAAGTATTAGCGTAGTATGAATGTATGGGCCCAAGTGAGTATCTGGTGTATGAATGCTGTTTGCTAATATCGCGCTGGATCAGTTTTCTGGTAATCAGAGGATGGTTACTCTTTGTTAATTGGGTAATGAGAATTTTTATTTGTATTTTTATGAACTAACATCCGTGTATTCAAAGTTTTGTTTTATGTTGTCTAGAATCCCCAGGGTAAAAGGAATAGCGGATGGTAAGTGGAAGCCATACTGCAGTGAGGTTATCTGCCAGGCAGAAATAGTACTGAAAAGTTAAGCAGGACTTTCAGTACTCGTTAGGGACTCTATGCGTGTGAGTAATAGCAAAAAGAGTACGCTGGTAAAAATTTGATGTTATATCACCTAGAAAGGGTAACATTGGAGAGGTAACAGGTACTTCTGGAGCTTGTGTGAAGAGTAGACGGAAGTGTTTTACTCGTAGTGTATGTTTAGTAAACAGAAAGGTTTTACTAAGTGTGAGAGAAAACTATCTTTTCTATTTTAGAGAAACTGGCACGATAGCGAATGTTTTATGTTGTTACTGAAATTTAATTAAGATTTATAGAGAAAATAAGTTTGCGTAAATTTTTGTAAAGGGAGGGTCAGTTGCCGGAGAGGGAGCTGACGTCACTAAACGCCGCGCTGAGATTGGTTGAATCAGCGGGTGTGGAAAGACCCTTGTAAAGGAGGGGTTAGTAGTCAGGAGTAGTACTGACGTCACAGGTGCCGCGCTGGGATTGGTTGAACCAGCAAGGACAGGAAAGAGCAGATTGTAAAGGAGGGGTTGACAGATAAACGTCACCAAAAGGCCGCGCAAGGATTGGCTCGGAAATAAAAGATAGCAGACATTTGATTGGTCAAAATTATAGAAGCGAAATTCTTAGTGGATAAGGATTGCATGTTAAAACGCGATCCGACTTTAACAGGAATTCGTCAGGATAGGAGATATTTAGGCTTTGCAGAATATAATTTTATACATCGGTACTTACCCAAGATGTACGGAGAAAGGAGAAAAATGTCATTTTTACAAAAGATTAAGAATTATTTTAAAAAGGACAAACCAATCAAAACTAGAGAAGGAATTATTATTCCACCAGCTAAAACGCCCGCTTCATTCATGATGATGGAGAGAGGTTATCATACTTGTGTATGGATGGAGAATTGGATAGAATATACCAAAAATGATGGAATATTAGCATTTCCCGAGAATGGCACGTTCAATGGGCGAATTCTACAAAACTTAAGATTGAGGATGAATGACTTAGAACCCAGACCTAGATTAACTCAGTACGAAGCTCTAGAGGAATGGGAAACCGATGCATTTGAGCGGGACCGATCTAGAAGTAATAGGAGTTATCCAGGATTTTTCCCCAGATACTTACATGAGTCTAGGAATGGTCAGATGAAACAATGGAGAAGGGCAATGATTACAGAAGGATTATATCCATTGTTCTCAACAGAGGAGAAATTAGGAAGTAAGTGCACAGAAAAGACAAAACATTTAATGAGAAATGAGGAGTCTGAAGACGAATTTATGGAGGAAATGTTAAGAAATCCCCCACCATATCAGGAAGGGACAAGTGGATGCACCCCAAGTGCACCACCAAAAACTCCATTAGTGCCACAAGTAATGCATGAATTCACCCCGAGTAGAATACTTCATGACAAAGAAAAGGAAGCCCTAGAAAAGACCAGAGCAGAATTAATACAGAAAATAACCCAGATAAAAGTACATCCTGATTCGTTGACCATACCTGTAACAATTGGTCCAGTAGTTCCACTATATGGTACTCAGGAAGCTGTCCTCCACCAATACTTACACCTACTGCTGTGAATAATCCCAAACCTGAAGCTCCAGTTATAATTGAGGATCAATTTAGTGACTGTGAATCCACAATATCACTCATGGACTTGCCTATTCGAGGTTCTGTAAATAGTACTCCCAGAAAAGATGTACCTGGATGTATCAAAAGATGTAAGTTTAATAACTTCATCGGGAGCAAAAAGTGCTACCATAGTAACACCTGAAGATCTAGAAAGATGGGTGCAAGGGTCAGTTAAACAGTGCACACCTCCGAAAATAATGGACATTCATAAATTGAAAGTCGAATTAGAAGAAATAATAGCAGGAAATGTAGGACTAGAACGCTTAAATACCTATGATGAAGAAGAATTATTGTTCTTGTGTAGGAGTATCACCAGAAATGTAAGGATATTCCATGAAAAATGATCCAACTTAGCACTACAGATGGGAATAGAAATAGGGAGATCAAAGGTACTACAGAAACCCTATAGAGCAGAATTTTCAGACAAAGATTTAGAAAATATGAATGCCTCTGGAAGAAGATTACAAATAAGAGAATTAATGTTAGTTTTGCAAAAATGGGGAGACCTAGATAAATGGAAAACTAGGTGGGCCAAGAAAAAGGAAGAAGCACGAACAAGTAGAACAGCATCAGAATATGTGATGAAAGAAACAGGGAAAGCAGACCAGATGTATCCAATGCGAGAAGTTGCGGGAGGAGGATATGTACATGTCCCATGGAGCAGACAGGATATTTTGTCATTTACGAATGATTTTCCAAAATTGAGAGAAAAACCAATTGAATGGTACAAGCAGGTTGATAGGTTTGTGAAGGTGTCAAAGGTATTGTTGAAGGATTTAGATGGTTTGTTTGACATAGTGGTACCTGCCGATTTGTGGACAGATTGTAAAATTACAGTCGATTGGCCTAGTGATGAATATCCTAGAGATCCGAAGACAGGTGCCCCGTCAAATGATGTGATGAAAAAGTATCAGCAAGTGATAACTTACCTGAAAGGGAAAATACCACCGAAAGAAACAGATTGGGTAAAAATAGATCGAACTACCCAAGAAGCTAATGAATCAGTACATTCTTACTATGAGCGTCTATTGCAGGTATTTAAACAGTATAGTGGATTTGAGGACATTGGAGACAAGAACATGAGTCAGTTTGTGTATCGATTTGTTTACGGTTTGAAGCCAGAAATTTGCCAGATGATTAAACAGCATATGCTGTGTTGGCAGGGAAAGCCCATTGACGAGATTTTGAAGTATGCAAAATATTGTGGAGACGATATTGAGGATAGACACAAGAAATTGCAGGAAAAAGTAATGTGGGCTCAGGTGAAAATGGCTGAGAAACAGGGAATCAATTTGGAAAATCCGAGTGAAAATCAAGGAAAAGATTCTGGAACGAATGGTGATACTGGGAATGGTGGAAAGTTTAGAGGACGAATGAGTAGAGAAGAAGCTAAAAAGAAATTTCCTTGTCATGGATGCGGAAAATTGGGGCATTGGAAGGATGAATGTAAAAAGATTCGGAATAATAATGGCCCAAATCAAAATTTAAATCCACAGACGCAGAATGACTCACAGCAGGGTGCAAATCCTCAGAGTCAGTTGCCACCTGCACCTATTCAGGGTAATGTAAGCAGAGCAAAGCATGGTACAGACATCGGATATCCAGGAGGAAGTGGTAAGAATGATTATATGACATCACAATTTCTTTTGCAGGACGATTTCTGTCAATACAGTCCATGACGGTGCCTAGGAGAGGGGAAGAAGGAGTGCATACTTGGCGCATCCTTACAGGTAGATCAGTCAGGTCCATATGTTGAAGGGAATGTGAAAGGTAATAATATTACTTTCCTTTTGGACACTGGTGCTACCCGGTCTACTGTGAGAACAGCAGACATTCCAGACCTTCCTCTCTCTGGTGAAAATATCCAAGTAGTGGGGGTAGCTAATCAGCGGATTAGAACACCTCTTACCGAACCCATGGAAGTTAAAATTGGAAACTTCAGAGAAATGCATCAATTTGTAGTATGTGATTCCAGTCCAGTAAACTTATTAGGTAGGGATTTGTTGTGCAAGATGAATTGTACCATTTTCTGCACACCGGATGGTGTGGCAGTTCAGACACCAGATGAAGACCATGTATATAAAATTATGATTGCAAAACAAGGTACAGAAGTGGATGAGATGTTTTCATTAATAACAAAAGATGAGTTGCCAGAAGAATTAAAAGGTACAGTAAACCCCATAGTATGGGATTTCACCGGAAAAGAAGTAGGACTTATGGCTAAAATAGATCCAGTTAAAATTACTGTAAAGGAAGGTGCAATTTTCCCAAATACCAGACAGTACAAAATGAGTGCAGAAGTAAAAGCAGGAGTCATTGAAGAAATAAATCGAATGATAGAACAAAACATACTAAAAGAAGTAATGAGTAGCCCATGTAATTCACCAATAATGGGATTAAAGAAACCTAGTGGAAAATATAGGATTGTTCAGGACCTGAGGAAAATAAATAAGATTGTAGAACCATGTTGTCCCATAGTACCAAATCCTGCAGTAATTCTATACCAGATTCCGTGGAGTGCAGGATGGTTCACAGTAATTGATTTGTGTCAAGCGTTCTTTTCAATACCATTACATCCAGACAGCCAGTATCTTTTCTCATTTAAATTTGAGAACAAAGTTTATGTGTGGAATCGTGTTCCTCAGGGGTACACAGAAAGTCCTTCTATTTTCAACCAGATACTGAAAAAGTGCCTTGAAAAACTAGTGATGCCAGGAAGCTCAGTCTTAGTCCAATATATCGACGACTTATTGGTGGCATCGAACACCAGAGAGGACTGTGTTGTTGATTCCATAGCATTATTAAATCTTTTGGCAGAAGAAGGACATAAAGTCTCACCTGAAAAATTGCAATTCTGTACAACAGCTGTTAAGTATCTGGGACACCAAATTGAGAGAGGAAAAAGAAGAGTAACAGCTGAAAGAGTAGCTTTAATAAAGAAAATGCAAATGCCTGTAACACAAAGACAAGTGAGAATGTTCCTAGGAATAGTAGGTTACTGTCGACAATGGATACCAAGATTTTCCATGTTGGCTAAGCCCTTAATTAACATGACAAAAAAGAAAGCAAAGGACCCTGTTGAGTGGGAGGACGAAAGTGTAGAAGCCTTTGTAAAATTGAGAAATGCCCTATGTTCAGCACCTGCCTTAGGCATGCCTGATTATAAAAGAGAATTTGCATTATTCTGTCATGAAAGAGAAAATTGTGCACTTTCTGTCTTAACTCAGAGACATGGATTAGAAAGACGTCCTATAGCATATTTTTCTGCTACATTGGACCCAGTAGCAGCCGCGTTGCCAGGATGCTTAAAAGCAGTGGCGGCTACTTGTTTGAGCATTGAACAGAGTGAGTCAATTGTGATGGGACACCCTGTAAAAGTGTATGTTCCACATGCAGTTGTCATTCTGTTGACAAGAACCCGAACTCAGCATCTTACTCCTAGTCGGCTGACTAAATACGAAAGAATCATAATGGGTGCTGAAAATGTGAACATGGTAAGGTGTACTATAATAAATCCAGCAACCTTACTACCAGACCCATATCATGAGAGAATCAAAGATGATGAAGACGATGAACATGATTGTATACAAATTACAGAATTATGCACAAAACCACGCCCAGATATAGAGGAACAGCCTCTTAAAAAGCCAGACAGGGAGCTATTTGTTGATGGTTCATGTCAAAGACATGAAGATGGTAAACTAACTGCTGCCTATGCGGTATGTGAATTAACTGGAATAGTTGAAGCATCTTATTTACCAGGAGTCAAATCTGCACAAGTAGCTGAATTGATTGCGTTGATAAAAGCATGCAAAATTGGGAGGAATCAGAGAGTGACCATATTTACAGATAGCCAATATGGTTACGGGGTTGTGCACGATTTTGGCCAACTATGGATGCAGAGGGATTTCATGACTTCTTCAGGATCCCCCATTAAAAATGGACAATTTGTAAGGGAATTGCTAGAAGCAATACAATCACCAAAAGAATTGGCTGTGGTGAAATGTGCCGCACACCAGTCAGGAGATGACTGGGTGGTAGTCGGCAACAGATATGCAGATCTGGTGGCTCAACATTGTGCCAAAACCAGAATGTCAGTCAATAAGAGGGTGGAAAGAATGGGAATCAGCTGCCAACTTATGCTGTATATGCCACCTGAAACTTGGAATGAGGTGAAGAAATTGCAAGATGAGGTTGATGAAAGTGAGAAGAATTTGTGGATCAAAGTGGGTTGTTCGCAAAGAGGAGATGATGAAGTATGGATCAGTGCTGATGGCAGACCAGTCATGCCAGACTGTTTACTCTCACAAATGGCTAGAATGCATCATGGAGACACACACATAGGGAGAGATGCAATGATTAGGCTGTTCAGACAAAATTGGTACAATCCCAAATTCAGGGCTGTTGCAGAGAGTCTTTGCCAGAGATGTCTAACTTGCCAGATGCATAATCCGGGGAGGAAGACAGTAATTGGATTTGGGAAAATTGGAAAGGCAGAGGGTCCATTTATGAGACTTCAGTTTGATTTCATACAGTTACCACCATGTAGAGGGCTGAAATATGTACTAGTCATAGTGTGTCTGTTTTCAAGGTGGGTGGAGGCTTACCCTACTAGGAGAAATGACAGCATTACAGTTGCAAAACTGTTGCTACGAGAGCTCATTCCTAGGTTTGGTTTTCCAGTAACTTTGGAATCAGATAGAGGAAAACATTTTAACAGTGAAGTGATTCAAATAATCTGTGAAGCATTTCAAATCAAACAGAAACTGCACTGTGCATATCGTCCAGAAGCTTCTGGAGTGGTTGAACAATTGAATGGCACTATAAAGTCAAGACTGGGAAAAATGTGTGCATCAACATCATTAGAGTGGCCAGATGCATTGACCACTCGTTTTAATGGGACTCAGAAGTATACCTGACAGAACCACAGGATTGAGCCCACATGAAATAATGATGGGAAGAGCAATGAGACAAACACATGTTCCCACAAACAAACTGGTGAATATATCTGATGATATGGTTCTGGACTATTGCAAAGGATTGGCTGACCTAGTGCGTTCTGTCTCTCATCAGGTTGGAGAAGACGCAGTTTCCAGGCAGCCCGAGCAAGAACATGATCTGAATCCTGGTGACTGGGTGGTAGTGAAGAATCACACCAGAGAAAAGTGTCTATCACCTAGATGGGGCAGACCGTGTCAAGTCATACTGACAACGAATACAGCAGTGAAGTGTGCCGGATTTCCTAATTGGATTCATGTAAGTCACACCAAGAGAGTACCAGATCCTGAGGAAGAGAATCCTCAGACAACGCCAATCACTGAAGAGGCTGAAGGTTGCCCAGCTGAAGGATCTCAGGTTCGAGATTCCAGAGAAGCTGAAGAAGAACAACCGAGCACAAGTCAGGATTGGATACCCGTGGTAGAGGTTCCTGAAATATACCACAGAACAAGAAGTCAAGCGAAATTGGAAGAAATTGAAGAAGATCAGATAGGTGAAGAAAAAGCAGTTCAGGAACAAGAAGAAAAGACATTAAGAAATCCTGAACAAGGTCAGATAGGGAAAGGAAACTGGACTCAAAACAGTGAAGACCTAATAGACTTTGAACAGGGACAGACAGGTCTAGAAGAATCCGGTCAGGCTGCAGAAGTTCACAGTGCAATAAGCCCTGATCAGAACAAGTTAGATCAAGATGAGTACACAGAAGAAGAAAACCTTGAAAAACATGAACTTGAAGAAATAAATAAAGAACAAGGTCAATTATTGGAAACTCACAGTGGAGCTGTTACAGAGAAACCAATTAGACCTGAAAAGGAGCAAACAAGAAACACAGTAATTGAAGAACACGAAACTGTGCTAAGCAGTGAAATTAAAAAGATTTCTGAAGACAAAGATAAAGAGACAGTGCCAACAAAGAAAACAAGAAAAGGAGATCATTGGCCGAGTGTCATTAAAAGAGTAAAGTACCACATAACAACCAGAAGTGAAGATCCAGATCAAGTACCTGAAGTATCAAGTCAAACCGATCAAGAGAAAAAGACAGAGAAAAGAAGAAGTAAAAGACTGAAACTTGTGAATAACAAATTTAAGGGTTCTGACTGGACTTATATCATTCTTGAAGATTTTGAAAGCTCAGAATCAAGTGACAGTGGTGGCGAAGGAACAAGTGCAGAATTGACATACGAAGAAGAAACAAGACCACCCTGACTAAGCAAAAGAATAAGCTAAAGAAAAGAAGAAAAGATAAGAAGAGCAATCTTCCTTGTCGAAAAATGCCTGACGATAGAGTTACTGGGAGACCAAAACAGAAATGTTGTAGAAGATGCTGTGCAATATGCATATGTAGTCTAGTAATGGTGCTTATAGTATGGTTAGTCCTGATTGTAGCAGTTCCTTACCTTATGATAATGGATAAAAAGATTAATAATGAAACTAAGGAGAGGACAGCAAACATGAAGGGCAATAGAGTAGAACTAATGGCAGAAGATGAGGCAGAAATTCATCATGAAATAGCTGATAACGACACTAGTTTGAATGTTTTCACAAAGTTATTATTTCAATATGTAGACACCATGGAAGTTAGTAATTGTTATGTCTGTATGAAGTTACCTGAATCAGTAGCAGAAGGATTAACATATCACCATTTACCACTGACATATGGCATATCATGTAGTGTTTTGTCTAGTTTATTTTATAGAACAGGGAAACTTCAGTATTATTATTCAAACTTAGATGTGATATTTTCTGAGGTTCCGATTCGCAAGAGTATGAACCCAGTGCTTAGTAGTCAAGACGCACAGTTTATGGGAGAATTTTTCTTAACAATGAAATCAATAGACATAACACATGCACATAGACACAATCTAACATGTTCTTTACTTGAAGAAGAAAAGATATTTTTGAATTTAGTAGAAGATAGAAGACAAGATTTTCAAAAGAAAGCTTCTGAGCATAAGGCTCATTTACCACCTTGGGCTGAGAAAGAAGGGAGTTACACACCTGGCAAGGCTCAAGCTGCTATGGCTCTGGATTTTGTAAAGACAGGAAAAATTTGTCTTCATAGGTTAAAGACTGATTATAACAATGTTTTCATCGGTACCAGTGAATGCGAACACAATTTTTTAATTCTTGGAGGTTGGGGACTCAAAGGAGGAACAGATTCAGTTTTTCCTGGAATCTATTATGTGTGTGGGAATAAGGCTTACTTTAGGCTTCCTGCACGGTGGTATGGAAGTTGTTATTTTGGAATAGTATTTCCAAAGATATACCACGTAAAAAGAAACACTGAGAGCAATGAAAACAATAGCGAATTAATACGTAGTAAAAGAGCTAGTTTTTCAGAAATTGTAGGTGATATATTTGGTGCATTGATACCTTCAGTGGGAATAATTCTGAACTCAAGGAAAATATGTAAATTGTCTACAGTAGTTGATCGTTTATCAACGGATACTGCTGGAGGATTTCTAATGATTAATGCGGAAATAGTTGCGATTAGGTCTATGGTTATGCAAAATCGACTTGCTCTTGATATTATATTGGCAAAAGAGGGCGGAGTCTGTAAATTATTGAAGACGAAACATTGTTGCACTTATATTCCTGATAAGAGTGCAGAAATTGGAACGTATATACAGAATATAACTAAACTTGAGAAAGAACTTAAACCACTGGAAGTTGATAGTGTATGGGAAACATTGACAAATAGTATCTCGTCAATTGGAACCTGGTTTGCTAATATAGGGAAAGGACTTATAGGTCAAATATTAGTACCCTTAGCAGGGATAGCAATAATAATTTTGGCAATAACAATATGGTGCAAATGCTGTAAAAGGAATGGAACGTATAAGGTGACAGGAAGAGGAAAGAAACGAAAGGTAGATGAAATCGAACTTGAAGAATGGAGAAGTGAATTAGACAAGAAATTAAAAGGAGATTGTAAAAATAGAAAGAGTAAAGATGAGAATGAAGTAATTTGCTAGAAGTTGGCATCTGATTGAGGGTAATGTTTTTGATGGCTCAGAAACGCCATCAGAGAGGGGATTGATGGAGCAAGGTTTCATAAATGAAACTTGCTTGTATTCAATCCCCCTCACTGTATTAATTTATTAAACTTGTATTGTTAATACTAACCTTTGCATTCACGACACAAAAGAAAGGGATGCTTGCCTATGTGTTTTACTAATGAATAACGCTTGTTTGTAATTCAAAATGGCCGCTATGCGCGGGAAAGCTCAATGCGCATGTCGCAACCATATCACATGGCGTGACGTCTTTCTTTGCTTGGTGGGAAACTTCTGCTTCTGCGCAGTGTGCATTAAAATGGCTGCTTGATGTTTTCACATGCTTCAGCTTGCTCTCATGTCATTACTAAATTGTCGTTTCCTAACGCTACTAACGCGGGTTAGAATATATAATTAAATGGGAATAGAATAGAAAAAGTGGGTATACAGTGAAACATTTTATTTGTGATTCTAATATTTTCTTCTTGCACTTTTATTAGTTCGTAAACTTGGGCCTGGGTTGGTGTTCTGAAACTCGAGAGGCAAATGGTTCTGCGCATGTGTCCTGTGTGCCTGCCAAATGAAGTCAACCTGGACGAAGTCCAAGGCCGCGACCTGATGGCCGAAGATGTTGTACTATTGCTTTTCCTGTCGCACATTGATACAATGTCTGTGAAAATTGGTTTACATTTGTCATAAGACGGGTGGGAAATAAAGCGAATGTATTAATTTGAAGGGGTGGGAACGTAAAGACAATAGGCTTTACAATTTAGGCCAAATTGATATGGTGCGAGAATCCACCCCTGTCCCTGTCCAATCAGAAGTAGTGGTCCCATATTTTAGTAACATTAAGGGGAGGTACATGGGCGTAGAAGGGTATAATAGAATATAGCATTAGTTAATTAGTAGAAGAAGGGCATTGCGTTCATGAAGAACAGGCGTCCATGCTGCCAGAGCGCTCTTAGCTCCAGACCGCCAAGCTGACCGATTGCAGACCGAGTCCCTGTCCAGAAGAGGTCCTGAGGAGGGGGCGGCAGAGTCCATTAGAAGGAAGGCACGGGAGAATCGAGGAGAAGCTGAGTGTCAGAGAGTGGAACGACGCAGGCGTCGTTGTAGAGAGGTCACCGGTCCTGTCCTGATCCTGGAAGGGGTCTTTGCTCTTCATCCTTCCTGGGTCCTATTATTCCAACTCCTTGGCTAAGGGGTTTGGTTCTCGCACTTAGGTAAATATAATGCAACCTTTAGTTGCGCTGCTATCTCTATCCTCTCCTCTTCTTTAAACACCGTCATTGATTAGCAATAATCATTTCTATGCTTAATCTTGGGTATTGCGATTAAGTACCATGTGGCTCTGTATTTTACTCTGCTAAATCTTTAGATAAACATTTTAAAACTTCCTGACTCAGTGGTTATTTCAGGATTATGTACTATAAATGAATGTCACTCATTTTAAATTTCCCAATTAGCAAAGGATTCATTGGTAAGTCATTACTCTTCAATCAGAAGGTAATCGGTAGCAGGGATTTTGATAGAGAGTAACAACTGATAAAACCCAGCGTAAGTATTAGCATAGTATGAATGTATGGGCCCAAGTGAGTATCTGGTGTATGAATGCTGTTTGCTAATATCGCGCTGGATCACATTCATAGAAGCCCAAAATAGGAGCCTGCTACAGACTGGACTTGAGATCTCATCAAGAGGGTGCTGTCCATCAAGATGACCAAATTTTTGACAGTGCTTAGTGCGGAGGGAGGAGGTGACATATCCAATGGCCACCAGAGTTTCCACTCATCTGCGGGTGTGGAGCCAAAGAAGATGACCTCAGATTTCTCTGGATTACATTTTAACTGGTTCTTCCTCAACATGAGAACACCTTCGAGAGACAGGAGTTGATCTTCTCACCTTCATAATCAAGTCCCTTGTCGCAGGTGAACAGGAGCTGCATGTCGTCCGCATAAGAGATAATTTTAGCACCGCACGCTTCAGCCAGTGGAGCCAAGGGGTACATATATAGGTTGAACAGAGTGGGACTCAATATCGAGCCCTGAGGAACTTCCACTTTCA
The DNA here is from genome assembly GCA_963921515.1 of Calotriton arnoldi. Classification (NCBI taxonomy): domain Eukaryota; kingdom Metazoa; phylum Chordata; class Amphibia; order Caudata; family Salamandridae; genus Calotriton; species Calotriton arnoldi. Next base: position 1,825,717 of record CAWUFW010001285.1, read on the forward strand.
GGCTGGGGATGGGGATGGGGGCCGCGAAGGGGAGGGTCCAGACTTCCTGGCATCTATCCTCAAGGAAAGAGGAAAACCAATTCAGAACTGTGCCGCCTATTCCACAGTCTTGTAGCCTGTTCAGGAGTCTCGAGTGCGGCACGGTATTAAAGGCCGCAGAGAGGTCTAATAAAACCAGAATGGCTTCCCCCCCTGATCCAGCTTCTCCTTAATAAGCTCTGAGACTTCAAGTAGGGCAGTCTCTGTACTATAGTTGTTTTTGAAACCCGACTGGCTCTGGTGTAGGAGCTGATTTTATTCAGCATAGTCAGAGGTCACTGAATTGACATATTTCTCTAGAGTCTTAGAGAAAAACGGTAATAGTGAGATAGGTCTGTAATTTGCTGACACTGAGGGGTCAGCAGAGGGCTTCTTAAGTAACGGGAGAATTTTAGCACGTTTCCAAATACCAGGCATGTGGCCAGCCATAAGGGAGGAATTAAGTACCTTATTTGCCACAGGGTTTACAGACGTGGCCACCGAGGCCAACAGTTTAGCTGGGAAGGGGTCAGAGGGGGACCCTGACTTCAGACTCTTGATGATATCCAAGGATACCTCAGGTTGAAGCAGAGGAAACTGAACAAGAGTCAGGCCGGCGATAGAGGCGGGTTGCGCCGCCGGGGATGAATTGTCGGCATGGTCATGATCCACAAGGGACCCCCTCGAGAAGGAGTCCTGAATGGTCACGATTTTGTCGTGAAAGAAAGACGCAAGTTGGTTAGTCCATTCGAGAGATAGAGGTAAAGCCCTGGCCACAGACGACGGGGCAGAGAAGTCTTCCACGATTTTAAAGATCTCCTTGCCTTTGTTGCAGGACGTCTCTATTTTAGCTTTCAGATAGCTTTTTTTGGCATCACAGATTTTAGTATAATGGGCCTTCAAGGCCTGTTTGTATTCAAGTTTATCGCCAGAATTAAAGTTTTTTTGCCACTTCCTTTCAAGGCGTTTGCAGGTGCTTTTGCTCAGTCTCAGTACCTCATTAAACCAAGGAGCCAAAAGTCTGGCTTTCTTGGGGGTACGAGTGGGCATAGGAGCAAGCGCATAAGCGCAGTGCTGCACCCAAGTCTCGAGATGGAGAGCATCTTTCTCAGGTTTGCCAGATAGCAGAGGAGTGGATGTTTCCAGCTCCTCACTCAAAGCAGAAAGAGTGACCCGGTGGAAAGGTCTTTGACTGTTTACACATTTCGTGGCAAGGGTCTGACGGCCCCTTACAGATCTGGAGACCCTGAAACTAATAAGGTAGTGATCCGACCACACTAAAGGAAGGGGCGGATCCACCTCGAGCTCTGAATTGGAGAAAATTTGGTTGAGGGTATGGCCCTTATTGTGCGTAGGGTGGAAAACATAAGGGAGCAGGTTGAAAACAGCCAGGGACTTGGAGATGACCTCGGGCTCGGTGGGTTTGTCCAGATGGATATTGAGGTCACCCAAGACCAAAAAGTGGCTATATCTGAGGACCAGGGGGAGATTGCCTTGTTAATGGATTTCAGGAAGGCGCAAGCAGGACCGGGACCTGTAATTCGTGTTTCTGCAGGGAGCGAGTGTTGAGTAGTAGCGCTTTAAACGTCACACCCTGATTGGCTTTGGTGAAGCCCACCCCAACATTAACCACCTCCGCAGGGTGACATAAGTCCTTGCCAGTTAGCTCCCAGTTACAACGCGCACATTTGGAGATACCACCCTCTCCTCCAACAGCGATGGTATCCCCGCAGAGAAACTCCTTACCGAGGCTGAGCAGCGTGGCTCTTTCATACTGAATGCGCTGCTTGAGATTCCAGGCAAAACCAGCAGCATGATCAGCGCCGGACGCCTCCGGGCGCAGACAGGTTTGCCTTAGGTGCACCTTCGGTGCGCCAGCGGCGCGCCCGCTGCATGCTTCCGCGCAGTGCCTCTGCTTTTATACATTAGGAGAAAAAGAGCACGACCTTAGCAAAATGGCAATTTGTTCTTGTGCAATACATTTAAAAATGCCAAATATTCGTTAAAAAGAATAAAAGCGTGATTTTAAGAGAATGCGGGCAAGAAATGGCGTCCAGCGGCGAGGGGAAAGAAAGAAACAGGCTAGATAGAGGCCAACCAACAATCAATGTTTTCACCTGCCATATGTGTGTGGGGAGTTTCCTCTCCCACATCCAGAGTTCACACAACTAAACCTTTGAACCCCTCTCAGAGCCTTGCTCTCTGATATTTGCACATTAATGCATATGTAATGTGTGGCAAAAGTGAACTTTTCAAATGTTATCAATGTACACTGGAACTGGATAATATTATCCCAGTGCTGAGTCCCACTGTAAATGTAAATCCAGTACTTGTATGGCGCACGAATCACCCCCGAAGGGGTATCTCGGGCTGGGGGCCGTTGGGAAGATTAAGCGAGCTATTGCCCAGAGTCGCATGGTGCTGGGCAGACCCCTGCTGCCGGAGCCAGGGATCGAACCGTGATCCCCAGCGTCCAGCGTCAGTCACCCTGGCCGCTGCGCCACACCTCTCCCCTCACTGTAGGACATTGGGTTATTAGTTGTGTGGCCTGCACAAGTAATAGGTCCACAATTTCTCCTTACTGGGAACCAAGCACCCCATTGTTGCCCTTGACTCTCAGGATAGTGTAGAAGAGCAGTCCAAGACCAACTCAGGGGAGGTGGTGTGGGCAAGCCATAATAACACTTAATAAGTGACTGTTCAGTCAGTGCGTTTTCTTTAGAAAAGGAAAAGTTCATTTATTACACACTAACAAACACACTACTAAATACTACTCAATTAATTTACGAATATATACATTGGTAGATGGAAAATACCATATATGACATTGCACCTTTGACCTCACACAAACATATAAGGTAAGTCTACTGGCTTGGTCAAAGGTTCAAAAGCAAAACACCACATGTTAAAGAGTAAAGACATCGGGGCATATTAGCAAGACCCACGTTAAAATTATCGCAGTTTTAGCGGCAGGAAACTGCCGCTAAAACGGCGATAATGGGCTTGCTAATATGCGTTATGGAATTCCAATAGAAGCCCAGGTTAGATGTGCAGGACATCTAACATGGGCTTCTATTGGAATTCTATAACGCATATTAGCAAGCCCATTATCGCCGTTTTAGCGGCAGTTTCCTGCCGCTAAAACGGCGATAATTTTAACGTGGTTCTTGCTAATATGCCCCTACATTTTATGCGTAATGCAATGATCAATAATGATCATCTGTAATTGCAATTATTATTGTGAATAAAGCATATGCACTTTGAGCAATACTCACTATCATTATTATATCAATAAAGCATTTACAATGAGCAAAACTCATTTTTAAAAAAAACTTTCTAACCATGAAAATGAAATGATAATAACAGCCCCTAGAGAGCATCACATTTTGATCACATAACCTGCAACCATAGACTTAGCCGTTAGAGGGCACTGTAGAAGGTGTACCATCTTGGACATATTCAGGCCACAATAAAAGCAATCATGGAACAAGCCCCTAGAGGGCACTTCACTCCTAGCTATAGAGCAGAAGCTGCAGCTTGGGGAGTACACGTCACAAAGAGAACGAAAGTGAATATGCTCAAGTTCATCCTTGTAGACACAAAAGTATATAGGAAAAGAAGGGCTCTAAATCCCAAAGATCTAACAAGGAAACTATCACTTACTTTTAAAAAAACAACCATGATAGCCTTAACAGTGAAAGATGGGGACTAAGTATATCTATGAATCAGACAGAATAATGATTAATATCCATATATAAATGTAAAACTTCTACCACTGTCATTCATGCCATAATGTACCTGTAACCTGAGTACATCATATGTAAAGTTAGCCAAATCATCAAAAATGGGAAGGCAATTTGTAAAGCTGAAACAATGAATAAAGCTATACATGATCAATAAAGTAAGTCTATCACTTGCATGAACTGCCTAACAGTTAAAAATAATCAAGAGAGCTCACCTATATTGAATATCGCTGGGCGTCTCACGTGTGTGTAACGAATCAAACAGAGCACGGAGAATACTTCCGTATTTATGCACATGTGGCTCCAAAGTAGAATATGAATAACTAGACCAATAACTGTGGTGGCCATCTTGAATGAGGGCACACTATAAAACATCTGGTATCCCTTAAACAAATTGAAAATGTATCATTTATAACTAAGGAAGGGGTAATCAAAGCAATTATTGAATTCCTATAGGTTTGCAATGAATAATATTCACTTTACCCTACCAAACCAGTCAAAGTTACAAAGCAACAAGGAAACCTCCTGAGTAGGTAGGGGTGGTAAAACACAAATCCTCATCCTCCAGAGGCAACCAAGAAAATAGCCAAAATAGAGCAACATTTTGATTTTTAAGAATAGATATGGGGGAAAAAGTGCAGTGCAAGAAGGCATATGTTTTTTTTTCTACAAAAATGACATCAACAAAAGATTCGCTGTACTAGAATCACCATCTTCCCAGCTTTCAGGAACAAACAGAGTTGTATCAAAAATATGTTTACCTTATGTTTGCATTTTTTTTAAAGGGTCATCAATTTTTCTTAACTTCTTGTGGTTTCAAACTGCTTGCAGTTTGTTGTAGAAAAAGATGCAAAACCCATGGTTGATGTCGGAAAACTATATATTTCTGAAAAGTTGACAACATTCTGAATTCAAGGAGAGGACATTTATTTAGATCCCTCAAGGTTTCCCCAAAGAAACTGACTGTTGAAATAAAAAAAAAAAATGAAAACAAGTAGGAAAAAACAGCCATTTGTTAAGATGGCAGATTTACACAAGCAATATAGCATTATGTCTGGTAGACCCTTCTGGTTGTAGAGACGTAAAGGCTTCTAAAAAAATACACAATTCCTACAGCCAGCAAATGAGATGCTCCTTACAATGATTTTTCATTGTGTACGAACTATACAACAATTCTTATGGTTAAATATAGAGAATGAAAAATGGGTATGTAGGAATCCTATGTTTTTCTGAAATGTACACAAAATACTGAGTTTTGAATCTTGAATGTGTGGCTACCCATGCTATCATGTGACTCAGAGGGCATTTAGCAAAATGCCTTCTTTCTTGCACACTGGCTTACATTTGGAACCCACAAATGCACAGAAATATAATTGGTAACAACAAATGTACCACTAGTCTGTGTTCCCACATGATTATAGGTAATAACAGTACCCCACTTGTGTGGCTGGCCTAGTGCCTGCGACACAAAACACCCCAAAATATGACCTGAAAAGTAAAATTAACACCTTTTTGTTTTACAAAGTGGATAGCTGCAGAATTTGTGCCCTTGCAGCTTCCACCTATGAAATCCTACTATTCCCAGACATTTCTTGCATAGATCTTTCAAGGAGTTCTACATAGAAGCCCTTGCTAACCTCTTACCTTGGCTAATAACACACATTCTCCTCACATTTCTGTGGGACAAAGTTCCAGAATTTGAGAAAATCCACAAACTTCCTATTGTGAAGCATTCCTACACATCTTCAGATAAAAACAGTCCCCACTTGTGTGGGTGGACATAGCGCTCGCAACAGGAAAAGCCCCAAAATGTAAAAAGGACAGATCAAATTTTTCCTATCAAACTTGACCCTTATTTTTGCTATGTGGGTACTTGTGGATTATGGACATGGGCTCTGCTGTCACCTAGGGAAACCTACCAAACCCTACATTCCTGAAAACTAGAAAGCAGGGTGTGACCAGGGTAGTCAGACTTCTGTGATTCTCATGAGGTTTTTGTACACAGATGCTCTTGCAAACCTCAAATGTTGACTAACAACACAGAATCTGAGAGTATCCACAAATGTCCTACCAGCCGCAACTACCACGCATCTTTTGATAAAAATGTTACTCCTACTTTAGCGCCCGGCACAGGAAAGTCCAAAAACGGAACATGTACTGATCGAATGTTTCCAATGAAAAACAACCCTGTTTTTACAATATGGATAGCTGTGAATTTGGGGCCCGAGGGAAACTTACCATGTCCAGCTGAAAACTGGGGGAATCTAGTGTGGTGTGACTTGCATGGATCTCATTAGCTTTTTTTTATCCAGAACCCCTTGCAAGCCTAAAACTTTGAATAAAACACATAGGGGCATATTTACAAGCCCCTATCACCACAACTTAACGTGGCCTAACGCTGCCTTGTAAATAAGGCACCCTTTCACGCTATACTTAGCATGAAAGGGGAGGGCAATGGATGTTGCTGTGGGCGTTCCACCGCAATACTCATTGATTTTGGCACTGCCTCATATTTACGCCACACTTGTAAATTATGACCAGGAAAAACCTATTCTTACCCTGGCGAAACGAGGAGAAATGTTTAATTTCTCCTAGTTTTTGCTGTTTTCAAGTGTGCTGCATTATGCACACCACCAATGATTGATTATGTTCCGGAAGGTGTCCCTTCCTGCACATAAATAATCATTAAAACAAAAATGATGTTTTGCAACTTCTATGTGCACTGCATTGAACAGCACACTTAGGGGTCGATTCCGATTTCGGCCGGAAAACGTACTACCCAACACGGACCCGTCATTTTTTCCGACCGAACCGTACACACGCCTTACAAATAGCCGAGTACGATGCAAAGCTTGAAAGTTACGACCGACTCGGCCGGAAAATATATTATACGTCCGAGTCAGCAGGAAAGGAGGCTCACGCGATAGACTCGTACGTGCAAAAATCGAGATAGCCAAGCGTCAACCTACAGACACGTACGCGAACGACTCCATGTAGCCAAGCATCAACACGACCCGACCGACTCGTACGCGAACGATGCAACATAGCCAAGCATCAACACGACCCGACCGACTCGTACGCGAACGATGCCACATAGCAAAGCATCAACACGACCCGACCGACTTGTACGCGAACGATGCCACATAGCCAAGCATCAACACGACCCGACCGACTCGTACGCGAACGATGCCACATAGCAAAGCATCAACACGACCCGACCGACTCGTACGCGAACGATGCCACATAGCCCAGTATGAATGGAACAGACTCGTCCAAAACAAATTACTCAAGAACAAGCATCAAGTGCTGTCAAAAGCGAATTACAAAATGAAAATAAAAAAAACAATGGAAACAGAAACAAGACTACCAAAAACGCATTGTCATCTCCAAAAAACACATTTTCAAATAACAAGACACACCCACAACACAACCAATATAAAGGGAGCCAAAAGCTCCCAACACCATTTGCTACTTCGACAGACATGTAAGCACACCACACCACTAGACAGACAACCTATCTAGCTACCACAAACACACACATCCCATCCACCAAACAACATCCACACAACTAGCACCAAAGAAACACACCTCCACTCACACACACTCACCCTCACCTTCACACACACACACATCTCCACCAACACCCATCACCATGCCCCCAAAGAAGAATCCACAGTTCTTAGCTGCTGAGTTGGAAGTGATGATAGATGAAATCATCCGAGTTGAGCCACAGTTATTTGGCAGCTTGGCCCAACAGACCTCCCAGTCCCAGAGAACCAAGATGTGGGAGAGGATTGTCAACAAGGTGAATGCACATTCACCTACCTTGCGCACAAAGGAGGATATCCGGAACCGGTATTATGACGTTCGCAGGAGGGTAAAGAGGCTCATTGCCAGAGAACATGCCCTGAGCACCAAGGCTGGCGGTGGACGTCATAAACCGGTGCATTTCACCACCTGGGAGGTGAAGGTGCGGGACCTCCTCCCACAGGAGGCCATAACTGGACTAGCTGGAATCCCTGAACCTGGTGAGTACATGTACAAATAGTCTAAATTCGCCCCAAATACACAGCCACAGACACCACAGCAACACATCTTCAATGTAACTATGTACACACTGTCATGGAACCCTGGAACATGCTGGCCCATTTGTCCCATGTGGGAGGAGGAGTGGAAGCAATGACTACTGCCACCAGCACACACTAGTCCCTCACAGTCCCACAAGAACACACCTGTCACTATGCTGTCCCTGAGAGTGAATGCAAATGACCTGTCAAGATGGCTGACACTGGCCACGGTGTGGGGAACACAAGGCCCTGTAGGCAGTCCTGTACAGCATGACTGCAGGCACCACTGTCAGACATCTTGAATGTAACTTTGTACACACTGTCATGGAACCCTGGAACATGCTGGCCCATTTGTCCTGGGTGGGAGGAGGAGTGGAAGCAATGACTACTGCCACCAGCACACACTAGTCCCCCCCAGTCCAACAAGAACACACCTGTCACTATGCTGTCCCTGAGAGTGAATGCAAATGCCCTGTCAAGATGGCTGACACCGGCCACGGTGTGGGGAACACAAGGCCCTGTAGGCAGTCCTGTACAGCATGACTGCAGGCACCACTGTCAGACATCTTGAATGTAACTTTGTACACACTGTCATGGAACCCTGGAACATGCTGGCCCATTTGTCCTGGGTGGGAGGAGGAGTAGAAGCAATGACTACTGCCACCAGCACACACTAGTCCCCCCCAGTCCCACAAGAACACATCTGTCACTATGCTGTCCCTGAGAGTGAATGCAAATGCCCTGTCAAGATGGCTACACAGGGCCATCCTGTACGAAATCTGGAAATATCTACTGCCAGTTCTTGGCCTACTCACACTACTACAGACCATAACCTTAACTGCACATTACGCACCCTGACAGGTATAGATCAGTCACATGTGCCTTCAATGTGCATGCTACAAATGTGTGTGGAGACAGGACACACTCTAATTAGCTGTCACACCACATAACACAAAACACACACAGATAAACACACATCTGGGACAATGCCCACGGACAGTAGATGTGAGGTGTAATGCAATACGGCCGATACTCTTGCGTTGTGTCATGTGCACAAGGCATTGTTGTGTGTAGCATTGCAATTCAACATCAGTCAGCGGTCTCAACATCCTTCAAAAATACCACCCTCACTGTCATTGCTCCTCTGACAATGATGAGTAAGGTGGTCTGTTAGCCATTGGAAAGTGGGCTAGAAGTCAACACAGCCTAACTCAAGCACTAAACACACTGTACCTCACAGCTCTGACCATGAAATGGCAAAAGACCATCCCTGGGAAAGATATCTCTGTCCATGGAGAACAAGTAGAATGTACATGAAGTGATCATGTGCAAAAGTATGCAGCAACCAATAGCACCACATCAAGATAGACACATATGTGCAAAGTGAAGAAAAATATCGACATAAATATGACTACTCACATTGCATACGTTCACAAACAATGCAAAAAATACACATGCATAACAACCACCATGTTGTGACATAGCAGAACAGCACAATGCGATACCTCACACAAACTTGCTGTAGTCTCTGCGCAGGAGTACAAACTTGGATTATTCACCATTACAAGTCCAGTGTGGGTAACATTAGGGAATGTCAGATCATACTATTATCGCATAATACAACTACTCATGTCAGTTACTCCCCTACTGCATGCCAATGTAATTAGTTGTGTTTCAAGGCCTGCCATGTAACAATGCATTTGTCTGAAGAAACGCGTTGCTATTGCATACGAGGTTACACATGTGAATGTCATTGATTGCTCACATCAACACATACATCCAAGCAAAAACATCTAATGATGACACATATTCAGGAGAGTGAGTTTGCATGTCACACCAGCAATGTAACTGTGAGAAACTCCACAAAGGCAAGCACAGATGCCCCATTCCTGCCAAACATAAGATTAGTTACAGTATGTATGTCATAGTGAAAACACTGATGTGTGAAATAACAACACACCTGGATCATGCACAGTGTGACACTTGCCAAACAACTAATAAGAACAGTCAAGTATTTAAATACATGCACATTGATGCACAGAGCTGGACATGCTCAGTAAACCACATGTCTCCAAAATAACAATGTCCAATTACATAAAAGCTCAGTGTCTGTGACGATTGATGAGTAGAAATAAGAAGGAAATGCAACATTATCCACAACATCTTCACATTTGGCTGTGCATGACAACATTACATCTGAAAATACACAACTAACATTGTGTCTCTCTACTACCCACAGGCACTCCAGAACAGAGGACATCATCTGGAGAAGATTCAGAGTCCACCAGCAGCTCCAGCACAACGTCGGACACTGAGACCTCCAGTGTGGATGACTCTCACACCTCCTCGTGCGATAGGAACCAACCTGGCATCTCCGTGTGGGTCAGCATGCGGCACCAGTACGATCAGCAGCCCCAGCGACCACTCCTGCAATGTCCAGTAACATCCAGATGCCCCGGATCCCCACGGACACACCCAGACAACAAAACCCTGGGAGCACAGCAAGACAGCCCAATCTGGATTTGGCAGGAAATACCAGCCCTGTCAACAATGAAGGAGGACAGGAGCTGTCAGTGCATGCTACGCCAGGCAATGTCCGTGCGGGTAGGGAAAGGAGTGGTGTGAGGGTGCGTGGTGGGAGGACACGTCCCACAGCTGGTGTTGTACAACAAGCTGACCCCGAGTTTCAACGCATTTTCGATGTATATCGCGAAAGCACCGGAGACTTTGGCCAGGTTGTCGGGATCCTCAGGGACATGAAACATCAGCAGGCTGCACCTTTCGACCGGATGGACAACCATATGGACCGTGTGGACCAACACATGGACCGTATGGACCAACACATGGACCATATGGAGTCCAACTGGTCGAAAATAGACAATCTCACGGCGGTGCATAGGGACATACTTACATGCCTACGCCAGATAACCACCAACATTACCACACCTCCCAGTGTGCACTCCACACCTGTTGCCTCTACATCGGCAACTGCCACAGGGAGGGATGAGGAGTCTGGCGTAGAGTCCCCTCCGCCGCTGCAGCCTGATACTGAGGGTCCACCCCCAACAAAGAAGAGGAGGGGCCATCCAAGGAAGGATGGCAAGTGAGAGATTGATGGACATGCATCCCCCCTGGAACCAAATAAATGCTCTGGATATCCTCCACTGTGTGCAAATCATTCACTTTGTTGACAGTCCCTGGACTCTCCCACATGGGATGGAGCATGTAAGTTGGACTAAATGCCAAATGGACTGTGGATCTCGCTCAGAAGGATTTTCATCTGACAACACTTCCAACTCCTCTATGAACTGTGGATGATAAATTTGGGAATGCAAACACCTTTACCTGTTAGATTTTGTCACATGCACATTAATAAATTCATATTCACACAAACCCTGTATCATCTGTGAATTGTACACTGTGCCCACTTATTAGCTCATGATCTGTATCACCTGGCACTGTCTCACACTGAGGTGCATGAGTTCTGTGGTAGTGATTCTTCTCATACAGAAGTATGCACGGAAAAATAGGCCGTTGTCGAAGGATGGCTGGACATTAGTTTCACATCAGAAACACAATCCAATGGCCTACTACCTCTGGTGTTTCATCATCTTAACAAAATATATGCAGAAGACACCCAATGATTCTACCACCCAGTAGCCAGCACCAACAACATCTCCGAAGCAAGGTAGCAATGCACACATTCACGCTCACTCACCCATGCTTGTCCACCCAATCAGGAATCAGAGTGTGTGTAATGTTCAATAATTCACGTCTGAGAAGAAACAATCTCTGACTGTTGTCCTACAATGCAGCATACGAGCTAGCCCCTGCAGCAGTAAACATGATTCCCAAACAACATACAATTCCATAATCAAACATAATAGTACAGGTGAAATGTGTTCACAACCTCAGTGTGGAAAGCACCACTCTCCCTGTGATGGTGACAGATTCTACAAACCATTGAAGAACTCTGTGGCAGTACAGGTCAACCGCTCACCTCAGACAGTAGGAGTACTGGTCACAGCATATGCACAGCAAAGCGCTGGTGCGTATATGTAGATCTTCCATCTGTGTAGATTATTGCCCTGTGTGTGAGAAGTTGGCCTGGCATATGCTGTCCACTAATTATAGTGGGCACCTTGCACCAGTCCAAACAACCCCTTATTGGAGATAGGTTAAAGACAACCTTATTGAAAGCTATCCTAGTGGTAGCTATGGAGAGCAGCCTTCAGGCTAAGTCTTGAAGGAATGTAAAGCAGCTTGTTTTACCAGTCTATAATCTCTTGAGTGACCAAATGAAAGAGCACCACACCAGGTATATATTCAAAATATATGTATTTATTGCTAAACACACCCCTCTAGTCTCTTTATGAGGCTAGAGTTCGAAATACATAAGTTATAAGATATTTAATCACAGTAATAGCACAAATACACGTTTGGGCCCTAGGGGCGTACCAAACCATATACCAATAAAGTGGTATGCGAACCACGACTGAACTAGACACTAGGCCTAGAGCCTCTAGAAGTGCTTGGACCACAAGGAACCACCCAAGGTAGTGACACAGGGGACCCACGGGAGACGCGTGCAGTGTAAATACACAACCGCGATACTCCGTTAACTTCTATGGAGAAAGTCGGGATCGGGAAAATAGAGGAAAGGGACACTTAAAAGAGGACTAGGACAAAACCCTTTGAGATCTAGGACTTTGAAGAGTCTCTACCCACGGGAGCACCGGAGTACTCGTGTTACCTCACCCAGGGAAGCCGGGTGCATAGGTGCCTTTCGGGGTCGGGTTTCGTCGTCGATTCGAATGGCGATCTGCTGCAAAGTGCTGCTGGCGGCCAAGAGAAAAGTGTTCGGGTGGATCCAAGAGTGGATCGGAGTTCTGGTGAACCTGAAAGCAGAGGGGACAGAGTCTGGGTCACTAGCCAGTGACCAGGAAGGCGATGGACAGATGCCCACCGATGTCGAGTGCTTCAGGTGCATTGATGGTCGTCTTGACTCTTCAGCCACGAGGTCCAGGAGGCGTTGTCGGCAACCAGGAGCAGGATTCGGGCTGGTACACGATGTCTGTCGAGTGCTGAGGTGTCAGCGACCGGATTGGACCCAACAAGCCTTGGCAACGGCAAGTCTTGAGGAAGATGTAGATCGTCAATGGTGCAGACCAGCAAGGTCTGTGGAACTCACCCAGCGAGGGTAAGTGAGGGCAGGCATGGAGCAACCAGGATGCCAAGTAAGAAAAGGATTGGCCTTCGTTAAGGGCTACTAGCCAATGGGCTAGCAACCGCGAAGGAGCCTCGTGACGCCGCACGTGGAGCTGGCTTACAGGACACTCGTGGAGTGGGGGCCAGTGATCTTCGGTGCAGGTGGTGCTGGAGGCTAGGGCTACTCGGAGCCCAAAGCACGACTTCTTGGGAGACCCAGAAGATGGTGCACTTGCAAATGTGCTCGGTGTCCAGGGGTCATGGTCTCAAGTCACCCACGATAGCCACGGGCCTCAGCTTTGCTGGGGACTCAGGGTAGCCTCGGGAAGTCTGAGAATCCACCTCTGGTGATGCGATGACTTCGGCGTCCGACGGGAGCTTCAGAAATGCGAACCGGACAGATGCTTCTTTGGTGCCTGCCAAGCAGGGAGTCACTCCTTGACCCCAAGGGAGATTCTTCAGTCCTCTAATCTTGTCGTAGAGCGTCGAAGGTCCAGGATTCAGTTTCAGAGTTTCGTCCAGGTGTAATCTACAGTCCTAAGGACTGGGTTCCTACCTTTATTCTAAAGATAGGGGTTGGACTACTCAGTGGCCCCACCTATGGGTGGGTCAGGGCAGAGGGGTGGCTACACCCCTTTCCCTTTGTCCAGTTCACGCCAAAGCAGGGGCTGGAAGCCCCTGATCCGGTTTGAACTGGGGTATGCACAGGGACACCAAATGTGCCCCCAGTGCAGGACTTCAAAGCACACAGATGGTGCTCCCGCCCAGCCCCAATACACATTATCCTGTCTGGGGAGGTGGTCACACCTCCCTGGGACAGGAAACCTATTGTCCAGGCCTCCCCTGCCGGAGTTTCGTCCAGCAGCAGGAGGCCAGACTCGTGTCTGTGGCAGCAGCATCCATTTTGTGATGCCAGGGCTTTGGAGAGAAGTTACCGGGTTAGTCAGGGTTAACATGTCTTTCCCTCTAGAAGGGTGGAATGCTACCCCCGCCGCCAGAATTGGCGGGGGGAGTAGTATTCCAAGATGTTTGACACCAAACACGACATGTTTAGGTGCAGCCATTCCAAAGTTAGCATTTTACCGCGAGGATATAATGCGCTTAAGAGTATATGGTCAGGCTGCGCTACAAACAGCATCAGAGATGGTCTCCGAACGCTGCAGAGGGGCCCTGCTCATGCAGGGGCACCCTCTCACATAGGAACCATGCACTCTGCCTTTAGGATTGATAAGGCCTGCCTTAGGAATGACTTATAGGTTTATATGTGTGTATGTATTTAGTGATATAGGTAACCTATATCACAGTAAGGGTGCATGCACCACCTTACCCAGGCTGCAGTAGCAGACCTGTGGTGTCAGTTTGGATGGCCTTCCAGGGGTGGCATAATACATGCTGCAGCCCCTGGTAGGCCTCTGAGGTACCTATGCCCTTGGTACATAGTATACCATATACTAGGGACTTATAAGGGCACTCCAGATTCAATCAGAGATGTGCCTAAGGCACATGGAAACCTTTTACAGAGAAAGCAGATAGACTGGGGCCCTGAATAGCAGGATCCCAGTCCAACTAAGTCATAAACCAGCAAAACACCATAAAAAAGTGGGGCAACCATATAGTCAGATTCCACCTTCCTACATAACCCCCCAAACGAAAGGAGATAAGGCTAACCTTGGCCAGTTGAGCCTTCATTGACTAAGTGGTCATATAAGGAAGCACCTGCACTAGCATGGTTGCCCCCTGTCTTATGGTCCACTAAGCAATCCCTCACCCTAAGGGTATAAGAGGGTCTCCACCATGGGGAATCAATACCTGTGGTGTGCTTAGGTAAAGTACAAGGCTGGTGAGGTGTCTGAGTAGGGAAGTGAGGCCCTAGGAATGTTGGCCTCAGTTTCCTCAGATCACTGGTCACCATGTATGCCTGTCTTTCCATGACTGAGTTGCACTTTGCTCTAAGGGTCAACCTTTGGCTGCCTACAGCTGGGGGTTGGGTCCCTTTGGATGGACTACTGGAGGGACAGGGCAGGTTTGGAACCTTCAGGTCCCAGGTTTGCCCTTTCCTACCAGAGTCCTTCTGGGGAGGTCCCTACATAAAGGCATGGGGGATCCCTCAGTGTGTAGAGGAGTTTTCACCTGGCTAGGGCTACTAGACTGGGTGCCCCTAATCTGCTGATGGGGGTTCCTCTGGACAGGGGGCCCTGGGGGTCCACTGACCTCCCTGACCTCTGCAGCCCTGGGCTGACTGAGGCAGGGTAGAGAGGGGCAGGTTACCTGCTCCAGACGGGGTACCACCTTGGAAGGGTCCTCTGCCATCAGGGGCGTGGCCAGGCCAGGCCTGACTACCTCTGTGGCAGTTCCTTCACTAGGGGTAGGGTCAGTTCCCTGAGGAGGCTGACCCTTACCTACTGTCTGGGGGAAGAAGACTTTTCTTCAACCCTTGTGCTCTCTTTTGGGGGAGAGTGGGCCATTCTTTCAGGCTCCATCTCTCCAAATTCTTGGGCTGGGGCTGTGGCCATCACAGCCCCACTAACCTAACAGGGACGCCCAACATCCTAAGATGGGTTTGGTGTTCAACTTCAGCCCAGGCTGAAATTTCCAGATCATTGCCCATCAGGCAATCTACAGGTAGGGTTGGGGACACTGCCACTCTTTTGGGCCTGTGACCCCCTCCCAGCTGAGATTGACTATGGCCATGGGGTGATCTGTTCTGACACCATCAATGTTGGTCACCTGGTATTTAAACTCAGGTAAAAGCTGGTGAGGGGGGACTAGTTTCCCTGCCACCATGGTGACACTAGCCCCTGTGTCCCTAAATGCCACAGCTTTCTGACCATTAATTATTGGCTCCAATCTGTACCTGCCCAATGCTATGGGACCCATGGTAAAGGTGGCAAATCCTATACCACCATCAGAGTCAGAGGAGTCTGTTGAGGGGTCCCTGTCTAAACTAGGGCCCACCTCTGTTCCTCTTGCAAAAGCACCCAACTTTTTGGGTGCACTACTCCCAACTGGAGGATTACTACTGGTAGTACCAGGAGGGGTGGTAGTAGTTGTGGGAGGAACATTTTCTTTATTGCCAATCCTGGGGCAACTGGGATCAGTTTTCCAGTGCCCAGGCTTTTACAGACATGGCAATATGGTTTCTTTTCAGGAGAGGAAGGAGTTTGGGACCCACCCCAGAAGAGGAATTTTGGGGCCCTGTAGGGGACTTATCCTTAGATTTATCCCCACCTTTCTCTTGGGACTTAGTAGAATCTTTCTTCTGGTCACCACCCTGATTTCTAGTTTTTACTCTGGTTCTGACCCATTTGTCTGCCTTCTTTCCCAATTCTTGGGGAGAGGTCAGATCAGAGTCCACCAGATACTGGTGCAAAAGCTGGTTTTGACAATTATTAAGGATCTGCTCCTCATAATCAAATTGTACAATCCTAAAAAGTCATGCACTTTGTTGCCATGTATCCAACCTTCCAGAGCCTTTGTAGCACAATCTACAAAATCAACCCAGTCTTGAGTCTGAGCTTTTTGGGTGTCTCTGAACTTCAACCTATACTGTTCAGTGGTTAGGCCAAACCCATCTATCAGAGCACTCTTCAAGACTGTGTAATTGTCAGCATCCTCTTCTCTTACAGTGAGGAGCTTATCTCTACCTTTGTCTGCAAAGGAGAGCCACAAGATTGCTGCCCACTGCCTCTGGGGACCTTCTGAACTTTACAGGCCCTCTCCAGTGCAGTTATCCATTTGTGGATGTCATCCCCACTCTGGTAGGGAGGGACAATCTTGTTTAGGTTTCTATGGTCATAAGACCTGTCCCTATCTCTAGGGATATTGCTGCCACCATGGGACTCTAGTCCCAACTTTCTTCTCTCTCTAAGGAGATCTAGGGATTCCCTATCTAAAGCCAATTGCTTTTTCTGATTTCCAGCTGAGTTTCCTCATACTGGACCAGTCTGGCTCTTCTCTCATGGGAGGATTCCCTCCTGTGAGAGGAGATAGAACTCCCTATGGAGGTGCCAGAGTGGTTAGACTCCTGAGAAGGAGATCTAGACTTCCTGGGCACACTCTTAATCCTTCCTGGGGGGACAAAGAGGGCATCATTCTGATCATCCTCATCATCTTCCACAGGAGGGATTGGGTTATCCAGGTCAGGGTCATTGTCACCCTCCTGGCCAGTCTCAGAGGGGGGGCTGGGGGTATTGGTACCCCTGGTCCCACCCTCATCTTCTGCCCCACCCTCAGCTCCTACCCCTTCAGTCCCCAAGGGCTTACTAAGGTCATAAGCCACCAACAACTCCTTGAGGTGTTGGGTGGTGGGGCTTTGGCCTGTCCTTATTTTTCTCAAGTTGCATAAAGCTCTCAATTCCAAGAATGGGAGTGTATCATACTTGGAGGGTGGAAGCTCAATGGCTTCCTGCAAGGATTCTTTGGATCCTGCCCTTAAAGACATTACTAGTGTGGTGTGGTGTATGCACTACCTACTCTAGTGTGGCCTACTAAACTCTCTTGAGTTGTAGAAAGGGTTGTGCTATCCCTTAACACACAACTCTAAGTTCAGTAGAACTTACTGTTATTCTAAGCTTAAATTATATGTACCTTAGGTACCTTTAGTGGTTTTCAGTTGATAAATTCAATTGAGATTATCTGGTAAAACAATAGCAAGCTGGAATCCCACACGCTGCACACCAATGTGAGAAGTTGGCCTGGCATATGCTGTCCACTAATTATAGTGGGCACCTTGCACCAGTCCAAACAACCCCTTATTGGAGATAGGTTAAAGACAACCTTATTGAAAGCTATCCTAGTGGTAGCTATGGAGAGCAGCCTTCAGGCTAAGTCTTGAAGGAATGTAAAGCAGCTTGTTTTACCAGTCTATAATCTCTTGAGTGACCAAATGAAAGAGCACCACACCAGGTATATATTCAAAATATATGTATTTATTGCTAAACACACCCCTCTAGTCTCTTTATGAGGCTAGAGTTTGAAATACATAAGTTATAAGATATTTAATCACAGTAATAGCACAAATACACGTTTGGGCCCTAGGGCGTACCAAACCATATACCAATAAAGTGGTATGCGAACCACGACTGAACTAGACACTAGGCCTAGAGCCTCTAGAAGTGCTTGGACCACAAGGAACCACCCAAGGTAGTGACACAGGGGACCCACGGGAGACGCGTGCAGTGTAAATACACAACCGCGATACGCCGTTAACTTCTATGGAGAAAGTCGGGATCGGGAAAATAGAGGAAAGGGACACTTAAAAGAGGACTAGGACAAAACCCTTTGAGATCTAGGACTTTGAAGAGTCTCTACCCACGGGAGCACCGGAGTACTCGTGTTACCTCACCCAGGGAAGCCGGGTGCATAGGTGCCTTTCGGGGTCGGGTTTCGTCGTCGATTCGAATGGCGATCTGCTGCAAAGTGCTGCTGGCGGCCAAGAGAAAAGTGTCCGGGTGGATCCAAGAGTGGATCGGAGTTCTGGTGAACCTGAAAGCAGAGGGGACAGAGTCTGGGTCACTAGCCAGTGACCAGGAAGGCGATGGACAGATGCCCACCGATGTCGAGTGCTTCAGGTGCGTTGACGGTTGTCTTGACTCTTCAGCCACGAGGTTCAGGAGGCGTTGTCGGTGACCAGGAGCAGGATTCGGGCTGGTACACGATGTCTGTCGAGTGCTGAGGTGTCGGCGACCGGATTGGACCCAACAAGCCTTGGCAACGGCAAGTCTCGAGGAAGATGTAGATCGTCGATGGTGCAGACCAGCAAGGTCTGTGGAACTCACCCAGCGAGGGTAAGTGAGGGCAGGCCTGGAGCAACCAGGATGCCAAGTAAGAAAAGGATTGGCCTTCGTTAAGGGCTACTAGCCAACGGGCTAGCGACTGCGAAGGAGCCTCGTGACGCCGCACGTGTAGCTGGCTTACAGGACACTCGTGGAGTGGGGGCCAGTGATCTTCGGTGCAGGTGGTGCTGGAGGCTAGGGCTACTCGGAGCCCAAAGCACGACTTCTTGGGAGACCCAGAAGATGGTGCACTTGCAAATGTGCTTGGTGTCCAGGGGTCACGGTCTCAAGTCACCCACGATAGCCACGGGCCTCAGCTTTGCTGGGGACTCAGGGTAGCCTCGGGGAAGTCTGAGAATCCACCTCTGGTGATGCAATGACTTCGGCGTCCGACGGGAGCTTCAGAAATGCGAACCGGACAGATGCTTCTTTGGTGCCTGCCAAGCAGGGGAGTCACTCCTTGACCCCAAGGGAGATTCTTCAGTCCTCTAATCTTGTCGTAGAGCGTCGAAGGTCCAGGATTCAGTTTCAGAGTTTCGTCCAGGTGTAATCTACAGTCCTAAGGACTGGGTTCCTACCTTTATTCTAAAGATAGGGGTTGGACTACTCTGTGGCCCCACCTATGGGTGGGTCAGGGCAGAGGGGTGGCTACAACCCTTTCCCTTTGTCCAGTTCGCGCCAAAGCAGGGGCTGGAAGCCCCTGATCCGGTTTGAACTGGGGTATGCACAGGGACACCAAATGTGCCCCCAGTGCAGGACTTCAAAGCACACAGATGGTGCTCCCGCCCAGCCCCAATACACATTATCCTGTCTGGGGAGGTGGTCACACCTCCCTGGGACAGGAAACCTATTGTCCAGGCCTCCCCTGCCGGAGTTTCGTCCAGCAGCAGGAGGCCAGACTCGTGTCTGTGGCAGCAGCATCCATTTTGTGATGCCAGGGCTTTGGAGAGAAGTTACCGGGTTAGTCAGGGTTAACATGTCTTTCCCTCTAGAAGGGTGGAATGCTACCCCCGCCGCCAGAATTGGCGGGGGGGGGGGTAGTATTCCAAGATGTTTGACACCAAACACGACATGTTTAGGTGCAGCCATTCCAAAGTTAGCATTTTACCGCGAGGATATAATGCGCTTAAGAGTATATGGTCAGGCTGCGCTACAAACAGCATCAGAGATGGTCTCCGAACGCTGCAGAGGGGCCCTGCTCATGCAGGGGCACCCTCTCACATAGGAACCATGCACTCTGCCTTTAGGATTGATAAGGCCTGCCTTAGGAGTGACTTATAGGTTTATATGTGTGTATGTATTTAGTGATATAGGTAACCTATATCACAGTAAGGAGTGCATGCACCACCTTACCCAGGCTGCAGTAGCAGACCTGTGGTGTCAGTTTGGATGGCCTTCCAGGGGTGGCATAATACATGCTGCAGCCCCTGGTAGGCCTCTGAGGTACCTATGCCCTTGGTACATAGTATACCATATACTAGGGACTTATAAGGGCACTCAGATTCCAATCAGAGATGTGCCTAAGGCACATGGAAACCTTTTACAGAGAAAGCAGATAGACTGGGGCCCTGAATAGCAGGATCCCAGTCCAACTAAGTCATAAACCAGCAAAACACCATAAAAAAAGTGGGGGCAACCATATAGTCAGATTCCACCTTCCTACACTGTGCATCAATGTAATGCAAGTATTCCACTTATGTGTAACAAAGTGTAGCATTTCATGGTGAAACTATCCGTGCTGACTAGATCTACCATTACAAAGAGTCCTGTCTTTCAGCCTTGTGGCGCAGCGCTTCAACAGTACCAAAATGATCTCATGTGGACTCAACGGCATCTTGCACAACAATCACAGAAAGAATGTGTGCTAAAATGTCACACACAAAGCTATTATGTCAGCTTGGCTCCGGTAACTTTAGCATAATACAGCATGATCCTAGGGACCAGCTTACAATTCATCTACCGTCTCATGAAGAAATGTCACATGACACATAGCAGAGATAGCCACGCAAGGTCAGCACAACACACATAGCACATGCAACATTAAACATTGCACACACTGTTGTCAAATTAAATCCACTGAACCGCACAAACAAAGACCATTGTCTAATGAAATGAACAACATGGCAGAAAAACATGATATGAACGGTTGTAGCATATTTTTGCAACGGAGAAGGAAAACATCAATGTCTGTAACAGGTTTATTACACAGGCAGAACTTCTGCTCAACACAAAAGCAAACTGATTACAGTTCCAAGTATCCAAATAAAACAAATAAAAGAAAAATCTGACCAAATAGATTGGCTGTCAGAGAGTACTGGTCCAAATTGAAAATCCATTATGGAACGGAGTGGTGTGTACCCACACAACAGCCAAAGGAGCCTGTGAAGGAGAGACATAGTACAGTCTTAATCACAACTTGCCATGATGACATATCCAATCATTGACTCACTATTGTCCATTGTAAATTCTGACCAATTGCTAGGGTTGAATACAACAATGTAGTGGAGAGCATCGTAACTTAACATACACTGTACAACGGCAAGGAGCCTGTGAATTAGCTGACCCACACACATATCACAACATATTGTCCGACTTACACACATCACGCTTAGGAAAGGCATCATCAGACATACATGCATACTTACACTCAAGCAAAGAAGTTGTCAATGAGCTGTCTCCTGACATCCACGCCCTCTTTCTCCTCCTCCTCACTGGCAACGTTCCCCAGGCCTGGATCCTCCCATGAGGGAGGACGTTGGTCCCTGTCATCCTGAATGAGCGGTAGCTTATTCCTCACAGCCTTGTTGTGAAGCATGCAGCACACTATGATGATTTTGCACACCTTCTCCGGGGAATATTGAAGGGCACCTCCTGTCCGGTCAAGGCAGCGGAATCTGGTCTTCAGCAGCCCAAATGTGCGCTCAATCACACGTCTGGTCCGGCCATGTGCCCCATTGTAACGGACATCAGCAGGTGTGACCGGGTTCCTGAGTGGTGTCAGCAACCAGGGCATGTTTGGGTATCCAGCGTCTCCTGAAATTATCAAATATGAAGGATCAGTTGAGCAACAACAGGGTACAACCTGACAGACAATGATCACACAACTGACACTGACAACTTGACTCACCAACAAGCCAGGCACGCTCATTCATGAAGTGGGACATCAGCTGGGGGATCCGACTCATCCTCATTATGTATGCGTCGTGTGCAGATCCCAGGAAACGCACACATACATGGGAGATGATCTGGTCCGCCAGACATACCACAAGGGCATTGATTGAATGAAAGTGTTTACGATTCCTGTAAACCTGTTCATGGGCTCGTGGTGCTACCAAACCCACATGTGTCCCATCATTCGATCCAATCACATGTGGCATGTGTCCCAGGGCATAAAAGTCATCCTTAATGGCACGGAACTGTGGCGGTGTGGGGAAATGTATGTACAGGTCGAGGAACCTCAACATGGCCTCACACACGTCCCGGAGCACTCGACTGAACATCGTCTGGGACATCCCACCAGCATCAGACACAGTAAACTGGAACGAACCTGTGGCAAAAAAATGTAGTGCCGCCATTACCTTCACCTTGGGGGTCAGGGCAAAGGGATATGTGCTTCCAGGTAGCAAGTGTGGTGATATCTGGTCTGTCAATTCCAAAATTAATGCCCTTGTGAACCTGTATTTCCTCATGCACTCACGCTCCACCATGGTTTCAAGATCCGGGAAGGGTCTGTGGACATTTGGTGCCCTGAGGAACACATGACAAAGTATGTACACATATTACTATATGAGTTATACTTCAATTAATACAGTATCAACAGATTGCGTGGCACTTACAATGATGACACAGTGAAGTCAGATGTCTGAGGTTGACCTAATCCAGAAATTACAGCAATGTGAGCATGAACATACACACAATTATTTAAGGTATTACCAAATATTCCTGTGTAGTACTGTGACTACTCACTGTTCTCTGACACTGTCCATGTGATCAATTGTAACATGCACAACACACACACAATTAAGTATCAGCCATAGGTTCTTATGTCAAATTGCACATGAATTGAATGTACACAGACATGGACAAGGTATTCCGACCTAGCAACAACACTACATACAGACAGCTTGTCACCATGCACAACACTGTCATGGTCAGGACATTGTCATGATGTGATGTATGACCTACACAACACATTGATCCCCTGGGACAGTGGCCAAGCATAGGAGGATGATCTGTGAAGTGGTCACTCACACTAGTCATGTCCCTCACACACACTGCTATAGTTGCACTGTAAGCTAGGATCATAATGTCAGTAGTCTTGTCTATTGTGTCTGTCCCATTTGACATGTGCAGGACTACATCCACACAGGGCATGCAGCATGCCATTATTCATACATACATTGTCTGAGTTGATGAGTGGGCATTGCATGCACGCGCCTGCCACATCCTGAGCGAGCCGTACTGACCGATTGCATGCTTGAATCAATGCTGTACGACGCGGGTGAGTTTTCAATACACGCGTCTGCCACATCCTGAGCGAGCCGGACTGACCGATTGAATGCTTTATTCAATGCTGTACGACGCGGGTGAGTTTTCAATACACGCGTCTGCCACATCCTGAGCGAGCCGGACTGACCGATTGAATGCTTTATTCAATGCTGTACGACGCAGTGAGTTTTCAATACACGCGTCTGCCACATCCTGAGCGAGCCGGACTGACCGATTGAATGCTTTATTCAATGCTGTACGATGCAGGTGAGTTTTCAATACATGCGTCTGCCACATCCTGAGCGAGCCGGACTGACCGATTGCATGCTTGAATCAATGCTGTACGACGCGGGTGAGTTTTCAATACACGCGTCTGCCACATCCTGAGCGAGCCGGACGCACTGGTTGCCTGTTGGTTGTCATGGTGACAGACGCGCATTTTGCATCGTGCACGATTCGCGTAGGGTACGATTCGGTTAACTTTTGGTACAAATGTATCAAACTCAAAACTGTCATGATGCAGGCATTTTGAAAGTTGCGGTAGGCGTGTCCGATGCGTCCTATCTCATGGATTGGACAAATTCATAGGATGCGAACGAGTCTGACCTATCGTTTTGTACGCATGGGACCGATTCTGCCTCTGCAGCACTGATATAAGGCTGTGTCTTGCCCTGAGAGCTCACTTGCCTGCACTGAATGCTCCATACAGACATCTCTGCTACCACTGCTGCTGTCTCTGTATCCTCTGGCTCCAAGGATGGCACGCACTGTGGAGAGGGCCCCAGCATTCACAGAGGAGGAAAACCAGGCCCTGCTGGACAGCCTCCTACCACAGTACAGCAAGCTGTATGGGAAACCAGGGGAGCAGGTGAGTGTGCAGTCCACATCCTCTCTCATTGTGCATCTTGTCTGACTACCACTAATGGCATTGTGTGAAGCATTGGCTAGCATGTTCACTCTGTAGTTGTCACACCAAAAGTGTGCAGGTACCTGCACTGAACAGGTACTGTGCTGTGAGAGTGCATTTAGAGACGGTCATAATACCCAGCCAATGTTTCCATGTTGGTGATGCAGGACAAGTGTCCATCCACATAGTTGCACTAACTGTGTACATCAGATGCCCTTGTGAATAGCACGTTTCTCCAACTGTATGATGCACAAACATGTTGTATGTGTGTTAATGGCCCTTTCACTTTGTCATCCTCACAGGTTGATGCCCATCAGAAACAGGAGATCTGGCTGACCATTGCCAGGGCAGTTCGATCTGTGGGGGTCCACAGGCGTCGCATCCGCAGCTGCCAGAAGAGGTGGCAGGACCTACGTGGCTGGAGCAGACGCATTGCCAGAGTCCTGCTGAAGCTGTCGCCTCCTCGCAGCAGGGGCGGACACCGGACCCTGACCCCCCACATGCGCCGGATTCTGCCAGTGGTCTTCCCTGACCTGGATGGGCTGTTAAAGGACAGACAGCAGCAAGGAGGGGGTAAGTGCATGCCTTGTCTGTGAACTGTGTCTAACATGATCTTTGCATTCCTTCAGCCTGGTTACGCTACCGCAGTTTGTCTGTCTGCTTGAACTAGAATCATGTCCTTTATTTCTGTAATGGCCCTTCCTCATCTGATACACAGGTGTGTCCCTTTCTGTCAGTGACATGTCTCACGGGGGCCTGCTGTTGTCCAAGGTTGATGTGGGGGACCGCATCTGCTACTGGCAGTATGTATTAGCCTTCAGAAGTGTGTAATTTATTGACATGTATCTGCACATTGACAGATATGTGACATGCACTCTGTGTGGGCCATACATACGTGTCCTAGTCGATGCTCTGCCTCGCCATATGTGCCTGGGGTGTTAGCCACACACACATGCAGCATGTGTGACAATGTTGTGATCTCTGAAGTATGTCCATCATGTGTGTCACACATGCCTGGACACATGCCTACTGTTCGGGCTAATCCCATGTTGCACATGGACCAGGTCAGGTATGTCTACTCCGGACATGGTGTACACTCAGTTTTCATAATCATGTGTGTCAAAGTAAATTGGATGCATTGTGCAATGTGCAATCAGGTGTCAGCCTCTGTCTCATTGTGGAGTGGGCTGGCTTTTTAGACTCCTGGGGTGTCAATTATTTTTGGGTGGTCAGACAGCTGACATGTGGGTGTTGGATCTTCACGATGGGGTCACACATAGGTGTGTAATCACTTGACTGTGCCTGATGGTGTGTCCAAAATGTAAGTGCAGACAGCTGTACTTCATTGTCATTAGACTGTGATGTGCTCATGTTGCCAGACGTGTGCTTGCTGTCACTCTACTGTGGCATATGTTGGAAGTGGGATCATCATTTGCCTTCACATGTGGGTAGCAGTGGGGCAACATGTGCACTTGACAGATGCAGGGCTTATATTCCCCACAACTACATGATTGAGATACAGGGCAGACTGTTTGTTTTGTGATGCACTGCCCAAGTGACAGAAGGCAGCAATGACTGATTACCCAGACTGCCCTGAAGCATGTTGTTTAAATTGCTCTAGTGTTTCCTGCAGTGATGGAAGTTGTCCTGCATTCACTCAATTCTGCCATCGTCCAGCAAGACATGCGCACATCATGGTGTGTGGTGAAGGAAGCATATCCATATTACTGACAATTTCTTTGTCCATCCCTTTACCTGACACATGTACAAACTCAGTGGCAGGAGATGGTATATGTGTGTACTGACACATTTCCATCACAAATCCTGCAGTTCATGCAACTGTTTATGTGGTGCATGTGTGCACAAATGAGTTGTGTCTGGCTACATGCACCAGACTGATGTCTCCATGGACATGTAGGATATGAGGGGCATGGTTTGCTGGCAGACTGACATGTGTGTTTTGCAAATATGTGTCTGCAATTAAGAGTATTTACTGCAAATGATGCACAAACGTGCACTGTCATGTGCTGTTCTGACTGTGATGTGTGAGGCCTATACAGGTGACTGATGTTTCTCTGTTTGCCCTGTTGATTTGCAGTTACATCTACGGACTCTGGAGGAGACAGCTCCACTGACCATGAGGAGCCAGAGCGCCAGACAGGGTCCGCTGCGGAGGATTCGGAGGGACCCAGTGGAACGGAGGGTAAGGGGGGCCACACCGAGGAGACCTCGGCTATGTCCACCTCGGCTGAGGAACACGCCAGCTTCAGTGAAGACTCCCTTGTGGAGGCGGGTGCCAGCAGCCCCCAGTCAACACCTAGCAGGTCTGGCCCCGTCACCACCACCATCTCCACCCTCCTTTCTGCTCCCATTCCAGATGTCCGTGGAGGCTCCCGTGTAAGGGAGCATGTCTCCTTCATGCCAGGCACCGCACCACCTGCCCCTGTCTCCCCTGCTGCCCTGAGTGTGGAGTCTGTGGACTTACTGAAGCAGCTCCATGTAGGTCAGACAGCGATGCTGAGTGTCCTCCATTCCCACACCAGTCTGTTGACACAACTGGTGTCCTTCATGGAGGGCATCTCATCAAGCATGTCTGCCCTACATCGGACCATTCAGGCCATGGCCTCCACACAAACGGCAGCAGTGTCCCTCATCCAACAGGCCCTCACCCCTGCTACCTCTGCCACATCCACAGTCACCACTCCCCTGCCTGTCCAACAGACACACACACACCCGCACATGCACGCACCACATCAGGCAATGGCAGCACACAGACACGCATGCCAAAGTCTCGAGCCACAAGCACGCACACTCCGGTGACTGATGGCACTCACACAGGGGATGGGTCACAAACACACAGACAGGCATCCACATGCACTCCGCATTCCTCAGATGCCTCTCCCTCCAAAACACCTTCCCTTGCCTCACCTACTGCCCCCACTTCCAAGCAGCTCTTCCTCTGTGACCTTGGCCTCTTCCCCAAAGAACCATCTGCTCCAACTTATAGGGGGATGAGGAAGTCACCCCGCACAGAGGGTAGTTCCCCTGCTAAACGGACACCCTCCCCCAGGCGCATGGACACTGAGGCCCCCACCCGCAAGTCTCCCCGGACCAGGAAGGGTAAGACATCACCAAAGGCACAGGCTTCCACCTCACACTCTCCATCCTGCAGCCCCCCGGAAGCCAATACACAGGTCCTACGGCCATTCCCTGCACCAGGTTCACCTACACACCCATACCGCATACCCAGGATGCTTAGGCCCTCCCCCCTTCCACATGCACTTCCACCCCCGCCTCACATGCTCAGCCTGTTCCTGCCACTGGTGTGGAAACCGTGTCTCCCCCCTCTGTCCTGCCCACCTCATCTGAACCCCATTTCACTCCTCTTGATGTTGGCACTGCAGTAGGAGGGACATCACACCCGTCTGCTTTGGGCACTGCAGTTGAGAGCCCGTCCACCACATCTGTCCTGCACACTGCAGTGGTGCAGGTTGACCCCACATCTGACTTGTGCCCAGCAGTGGTGACGGCGCCCACTGTGTCAGACCCCTCCACTGCAGTTGCTGGCGTCACTCCTGCACCAACCACACCTCCCCTGCCCCATTCTCCTGTACCCTGATCCTGTCCCTGCGGTGCCTGGCCTGCCACTATGTATGCCCCTCCAAGGTGTGAGATGTCCCTGGTCCATAGCAGTGCAGGCAATGAATGGATTACAAGTTTTCAACTGTTACCCTGGTTGGACTCTTTGATGGACTGGCCATTGGCCTTTTTGCATCGTGGCATGAACATTCATGGAGATTTTATTGCTGAATAAAGCCATTTTTGTTATCCAGTGGTGTTGCATATTATGTACATGATGTTGATGATATGTATCATGAACTTGCTATTGTAATGGTGTCTGTGTTTGTGCTACAGCAACACTGCACTGTTATGTCTTTTCCCGGCCAATGACAGTGTGTTTTTGGGAGGTTTTACCCTAGTGTCCCTGTGTCTCCTGGATCATCGGCCTGCACATTCATCATGTTTGGTATCTCCCATTGCTGACATGGTATGGAACTTGTTCACATAACATCTACAGTCTCCACAGGATTCCTTAGTGTGTGTGTCTGTTGGTGTTGATATGTGTGTATTCCTCATGGTGCTCACTTTGCACATTGTCTGACTGTTCACTGGAGTCATTGTCAAGGGTCATGGCCATTGCTTGTCTGCACATTGCAGGGGTGGTTCTTGTGATATACGGCAATATTTGCCAAACCAATTCTATGTTTGTATGTGACACAACCACTACATTGCCACAACATTGCTTGTGCAATTTGTACACAGACTCATGCATGCTGTTTTGGAGATGCTGCTATTTTCAGGGACACAATTACCTTTTGGTCACTGTGGTGATGGGGGGTTTATGTCCCATTACAACAGTGATCAGTTGCAGCAGGATATTAGTGACACACATTTGCATTTTGGGCACACGTGTTGTGAGTCACATTGTATGTCCACTGCCACATTCTGTGTTGTGAGCATTTGTCACATTAAAACATGCAATGTGGCAAAGATGGTAGAGGGGGTGGTTTGCTTAGTCTCCCTATGTGTGTGTATCCTGGTGTTGATGGGCATCCTGCCCCCTATGAGTGGGGATGGTCATTCAGTTAGGCATCCACCCCCCTCTGGGGTGGACAATACTGTGAGTGATAGGCATCCACCCCCCTATGGGTGGGACAATACTGTGGATGATAGGCATCCACCCCCCTCTGGGGTGGACAATACTGTGGGTGATAGGCATCCACCACCCTCTGGGGTGGACAATACTGTGGGTGATAGGCATCCACCCCCCTCTGGGGTGGACAATACTGTGGGTGATAGGCATCCACCCCCCTCTGGGGTGTACAATAATGGGAGTGATAGGCATCCACCACCCTATGGGTGGGAAATGCTGGGAGTGATAGGCATCCACCCCCCTCTGGGGTGGACAATACTGTGGGTGATAGGCATCCACCCCCCTCTGGGGTGGGCAATACTGTGGGTGATAGGCATCCACCCCCCTCTGGGGTGGACAATACTGTGGGTGATAGGCATCCACCCCCCTCTGGGGTGGACAATACTGTGAGTGATAGGCATCCACCCCCCTATGGGTGGGATATGCTGGGAGTGATAGGCATCCACCCCCCTCTGGGGTGGACAATACTGTGAGTGAAAGGCATCCACCCTCCTATGGGTGGGACAATATTGAGGGTGATAGGCATCCACCCCCCTCTGGGGTGGACAATACTGTGGGTGATAGGCATCCACCGCCCTCTGGGGTGGACAATACTGAGGGTGATAGGCATCCACCCCCCTCTGGGGTGGACAATAATGGGAGTGATAGGCATCCACCACCCTATGGGTGGGATATGCTAGGAGTGATAGGCATCCACCCCCCTCTGGGGTGGGCAATACTGTGGGTGATAGGCATCCACCACCCTCTGGGGTGGGCAATACTGTGGGAGATAGGCATCCACCCCCCTCTGGGGTGGACAATAATGGGAGTGATAGGCATCCACCCCCCTCTGGGGTGGGCAATACTGTGGGTGATAGGCATCCACCACCCTCTGGGGTGGGCAATACTGTGGGTGATAGGCATCCACCACCCTCTGTGGTGGGCAATACTGTGGGTGATAGGCATCCACCCCCCTCTGGGGTGGGCAATACTGTGGGTGATAGGCATCCACCCCCCTCTGGGGTGTACAATAATGGGAGTGATAGGCATCCACCCCCCTATGGGTGGGATATGCTATTTGGGATAATCATCCACCCCCCTATGGTGGTGTTTCCTTTCGTGTACTCGTGACATTTTGGTGTGTGATAGGTGTCTGACTTACCTTCTGCGTCGTGCACGTCGGTAACGATGGGCGTACAGTATAGGGAAGACATGCGCGATTGGATACATGGCTGCTCCGTCTCGTCCCTGTTGTTCGTGTTCTGGCGCGACTCGGAGCTTTCATTCATACGCCTCATCCGGATGCTGTGACGTGCTGGAGCCGGCGCCCTGTGTGACGCGTATTGGGGACGCATCGTACTTGCGTATCCGGAAATTGGTTCGTTTGCGCCTCCGTACGACTCGCTTTCTGTGTTTCCTGAGCCTGTTCGCTACTGACATAGTGCACAAATCGGAGCGGACGATTCGGTCGGAGATTTGCCTGTTATACGCATCGTACTTGCTAGTTTGTAGGTAAAAGCTCCGGATACGAGTCGGACGTAAGGTAAGCCTACGAATAGCATTGGGAAGGCACTTTTGGCGACATCGGAATCGGCCCCTTAGTAGTTACAAAACGTCATATAAAGATTGTTTATGTGCAGGAAGGGACACCTTCCTACACTTAAACAATCTTCCCCTGCAATGCAGACACCCTTGCACAATGGTGCAAGGGTGCCTGCATTGGTGCTAGGCAGCTAAATTTAGCGCCTGGGCAGGGGGAAACGCAGGGCTGCACCATATTCTTGTAAATATGGTGCAGCCCTGCATCTCTAAAGTGCTGGAGCTTCTTGTTATCCTTCTTGGCTTTATGACTCACTTCACCACTTTACTATAGCGTTATAGCCCGCCGTAGCGGGCTATATCGGCTATTAGAACATTGGCATGTTGGGAGCTACATTGAAAACAATGGAGTAGCTCCGGGCTTATAATGGCTGTAATATGAAGAAAATATGGGGCATATTTACTATTAGAACATTGGAATGTAGGGAGCTCCATTGAAGACAATGGAGTGCTCCCTGCTTCTATGGGCCGGTAAAGGCCCGCAGAGCAACATTCCAATGTTTTACAAAGGCCTCTCGGATTTCATCCCCTCGAGCTTCGAGAAGCCTTTGTTTTATTTGTTAGAACATTCTGCCCTCTAGTGGCAGAATGTTCTAATAGCCTTATAGC
Organism: Calotriton arnoldi; assembly: GCA_963921515.1. Lineage (NCBI taxonomy): Eukaryota > Metazoa > Chordata > Amphibia > Caudata > Salamandridae > Calotriton > Calotriton arnoldi. The sequence continues at coordinate 1,856,823 of CAWUFW010001285.1, forward strand.
CCTTCGTAGCAGGGCTATCCCGGCTATTAAAGTCCCGGTCCCTTGTTAAAGTCCTTCGTATTCGGCTCGGGCCTTTAACGCGGGAGCGGGCCTTTAATAGATGGTATAGCCCACTACGGCGGGCTATAAGGCTATATCAAAGGCCCGCTCCAGCGTTAAAGGCCCGAGCCGAATACGAAGGACTTTAACAAGGGACCGGGACTTTAATAGCCGGGATAGCCCTGCTACGAAGGGCTATAAGGCTATTAGAACATTCTGCCACTAGAGGGCAGAATGTTCTAACAAATAAAACAAAGGCTTCTCGAAGCTCGAGGGGATGAAATCCGAGAGGCCTTTGTAAAACATTGGAATGTTGCTCGGGCCTTTAACAAGGGAGCGGGACTTTAATAGCCGGTATAGCCCAACTACGAAGGGCGATAAGGCTATTAGAACATTCTGCCACTAGAGGGCAGAATGTTCTAACAAATAAACCAAAGGCTTCAGGGAGCGCAAGGGGATTGATATCCCCTCAGACTCTCTGAAGCCTTTGTTCACAGCCACAGCCGTGAACAAAGAAACATTGGAATGTTGGAGCTCCGGGCTTATACCAGCCATTATAAGCCCGGAGCTACTCCATTGTTTTCAATGGAGCTCCCTACATTCCAATGTTCTAATATAGCCTTATAGCCCACTGCAGAGGGCTATACCAGTTGTTAAAGGCCCTGTCTATAATGAGGGAGAGGGCCTTTAACAGCTGGTATAGCCCGAGGCAGAAGGGCTATAAGGCTATTAGAACATTCCACCCACTAAGGGTAGAATGTTCTAAATTAAAAATGGAGAAACAAAAAGACAAACATTGGAATGTTGGAGCGCTGGGCTTATACCAGCCATTATAAGCCCAGAGCAACTCCATTGTCTTCAATGGAGCTCCCAACATTCCAATGTTCTAATAGTAAATAGGGAAAGTTCCAGAACCTCTGAAAATCCATAGATTGCCTACCACCCAGCATTTTCACAGGCCTCCCGATAAAAATGGTACCCCATTTGTATAGATGGGCCTAGTACCCATGACAGGAGAAGGGCCCAAAAAGCAACATTGACAGTTCACATTTTTGCACTCAAAATCAAGCTTTTTTTGCAATTTGAATAGTTGTGGATTTTGGGCTCTAGCTCAGCTGACTCCCAGAGAAACCTACCAAACTGAAGCATTTCTGAAAACTAGCACCCAGGACAGGCCAGTAGGGTGTTACTTGTGTGAATCTCATGAGGTTTTTTTTTACCCAGAAGCCCTTGCAAATCTCAAACATTTGCTAATAATACACATATTCCTTCAATTTCTGCTAGGGAAAATTCTTGAATGCGAGAGTATCCTCAAATTTTGCATTACCTAGCATTTCCACATGTCTACCAATAATAACAGTACCCCACTTGTGTGATTAGCATTGCAAAAGTGACAGGAAAAGCCTCAAACACAACTTGAAGAAATCAGATTTTTCCACTCAAAACTGTCCTTTTGCAATGTGGGTAGCTTTAGATTTTGAGCCTGAACTCGGACACCACCCAGGGAAACCTACCTAACTCAGACTTTTCTGAAAGTAGACTCCTGGGAGAGTCCTGGGTGGTGAGACTTGCATGAATCTCACATTTCTTTTTACCCTAAGGCCCTTGCAAACCTCTAACATTTCTGTGAGGGAAAGTTCTAGAATCTCCAGTAATCCAAAAATGTCCTACTGCTCGGTGTTTCCACATGTTTCCAAATGAAAACAGTGCCACACTTGTGTGGGTGGGTCCAGTGCTCGGGACAGAAAAGGGCCCAAAACTCAATGTGAAGACATCAACATTTCCTCTCAAAATAATGAGCTGATTTGGCAATTGAGTAGCTGGGGTATTTCAGCCCGAGCTCCACCACCACCTAGGGAAACCTGCCAGACCCAGACATTTCTGAAAACCAAACACCGGGGGAGTCTGCCTCACTAGGATCCCATGAACCTTTCTTGCTCACAATCCCCTTCTCACCTCAAACGTTACCTCAAATCTTGCATTTTCCTTGCCTTTCTGTGAAGTAAACTTCTGGAATCTGCAGGGATCCATAAAATTCCTACTACCCAGTGTTCCCCCACATGTCCCAATAAAAGGCTACCCCACTTGTGTGGCTGGGCCCAATCCTTTGATAGGAACAGATCAATCCATGGACAATGGGAGTCCTCACAAGGTATATTTTGATTACATCCTCAAGAACCTTTTTTTTTTTATTTCACCCAGATTGCATGAGCATATTTCTTTTTTAGAACTGCTATTTCTAATTATAACAGTTATATCTTATGTTCATCTTGTTCAAATAACATTTTCATTAATGTGGCACAGGTTTCATGTAGTGTCCTTTCCCATGTTTCTGCTTTTTCTTCAAAAAGATCATTTTACTGATGGAAAATTATTGATTCATAGGCCTCTGGGAATTCTTTGTCCAACCACATATTTCTTAAAAATTATAATTTCCTACCATTTCACTGGCTCCCTTTTTGAAAGTCTTTCCAGTTTAATGAATAATTTACTTAGGCTTCATCACTGACCTGAGACTTTTGTGTTGGTTGCACCCGCTGATCTAAATGTTTATATGCTAGTTTCTCTCTTTTTTGTGATCTACCATTATAATCCTCGTAGCTGCTCTTTTGGAAGAAATAACTAACCAGAATAATAATTTGAGTAATTTAGTTCAGAGTGCAATTCATATAGTGTACTTTTATAAAAACACAACCACCCAAAAGTGATCTTGATTTAATAATACATTTGATAAAATAGAGGATTAAGGCACCATTCTAAGTATTTCATGATTTTCTGAATAAAAGACTTCATACTGCATGAGTTTAATCATTTGAATATTTTACTACCGCTCCTTTCTGTGCGTTTGTATTATAGTGTTCAAATTCTTTGAAAATTGTGTAGTTCATGACAGGTTTCGCTGTATTTTAAAATAGTTGCCTCGTTGCTCGGTCTGGTTTATACAGTTATTTATTTTGAAATATATTTTAAATAATTATTTTGTATGTCGGTAATAAAATATAAGGTATAAAGATTGCCATTTTTATATTGAAAAATGTATTTCAAATGTGTTTTATCATTTTCTTTACCTTTAAATCTCAATAAGATGATTTTGAAACAAGTACACATTCATGCAGAGGAATACATCTTCTGAGAAAAGGAAGTGGAAGAAGTAAAAAAAATCTCCAAACTGCAACTCATTCAGAATTTCTCACTACCCAAGATACCACAAACATATTCATTTTAAATATGAGATTTACCTCCGTATAGCTCCCTGCACCTGTAAAAGATCTACACACATGCAATGAAATTAAAAATGAAAAGGCCAATGTTTAACATCATGTTATTATCTTAAAATTAAGAAGATATCAAGTGACAGAGAAAATGCGTAGTCTGAGGAAATAGATATGGAAAGGGGATGCTGGATAACCAGGGATGTCTCCATTAACTATTTTTACCCCTTAAAATATAATGTGCCACAATTGAACAAAAACCCATACAGCGCTCACAATTATAAAGCAACTGGTTTCATAGCAGCAACCCCTCAATAGTATTTTGCTTACCCTTGCTCCGCAGTGAAAGCTTTAGATTTAGCAGCTTCTATCACAGCAACATGGTGTCAGCATTCTAGTTCTCTATTATCCACTTGGACGCTATGGATGTGACCTTCATGTCAATAGTGCTCACAACTGAGTGCTATGGATGTGAAGGTCAAGTCCAAGTGCCTAGTGCTGGAGCAGCAACTGCTCCAGTCCCTCCTCCCCGTGACACCCCCTTCGATTAGAGTGGGAGATTCTCCAGCTTCCGCACAAAGGGGTGTGATGGTCCTGTAAATGATGTGATTGTGTCGCTGACACATTTATGTCATTTGATGGATCTGCACCCAGGTACTAGCATCCAGGTTTCCCAGGGAGTGCAGACAGGCTACAAACTGACACTATGTCAATGCTCACAGGGAATTGTGCCTAAAGGAAAGTGTCACTGGAAATCTGAGAAACTGAGCTTTTCAACGAAACCTCTCTTACCCTGCAAAGTGTGAGACACTCACAGTGGAATGCGATTACATGGTGCTTCCACTAGATACTAGGGATTTTTTTGTATGGGAAGCAGCCCATTGGCATGGACCTATGCGCCTCCCCACTGCCCAATATCTTTAGCCTTTCTGCCCCCCTCAGAGTAGAGATGGGGAGTTTACCCCTGATCTGCCCCCTCCTGGGAGGGGCAGAAAACACCATAGACAGCAAGAAAATTGAACAAAAAACAAAGGAGTGGGGATAACCCATCATTCATAGGGTCATTCCCTCACCTCAAGCGGGGACATTACAGTCTTGTGGAGGGAAGTCTGGGAGGGATTTAACCCAGTCTGCCCCCCTTGGGGGACAGGAAGCCCACTAGACTCCTGCTAAAGTATTTAAAAAACGAAGGGTTGGGGTGGCCCACCGTGCATAGGGCTTTGCTCCCATCCCAAGAGAGGGCAGTACAGTCTTTGTGTCCCACCTCAGGGCAGATTGGGGGGTTTGCCCCTATCTGCAAATCTGCACCCCAGGGGATTTGCAAACCTTGCTAGACATCAGAGATATATTTATAAAATAAATGCAACAAATGTGTGGGAGTAGCCCATCCTGGTCTAGCGCCATTTCCCCACCCCACAAGGGGGGGATACAGCATTTCTGACCCTCTGGAGAATGGGATGCAGTGCTTACCACCAATCGGCCCCTTTTAGGAGCAGCAAGTCCACTAGACACCAGGGAAATTCATTAACAAAACAAAGGGGTGGGGACAGCCCACCGTGTTATAGGGGCTTGCCCCACCTCAAAATCGGGCATTACATTATTTTGCCCCCGTTGAGCCTGATTAAAAGGTTTTTCAAAATCTTTCCCCTGGGGTGGTTGAAAGCCCACATGACCACTGGGAGTTTTCTTAGTAAAATAATAAACAAGGGGTGGTGGCAACGCACCCTAGTATAAGGCCATGCCTCCACACCTAAAGGGGATGATACAGTCTTTCTTCCATCCAAGAGGCAGATTGGGGGATTTCAAACAATCTGCCATCCTCGGAGGCAGAAAGCCCTCTAGATACCAGGGAAGTTCTAAAAACAGAGGTAGGGTGACCCATCATGACATAGGGCCATGTCCCCCACCCCAAAAGGGGGCATTGCAGTCTACAATTCTTTTGCCAACCCTATGAGGCAAATTGGGAGGGTTTCCCACCAACCTTCTCCCCAGGGGGTAAAAAGACCACACAATACCAGGGATTGAGCTACAAACATAAAGTGGTGGAGGCAGCCCAACCAGGTATATGGCCATGCCCCCGACCCTAAAGGGGGCAATACAGTCTATTTGCCCCAGGAGGCAGATTGAAGGTTTGACCCCTTATGCCCCCTGTAGGGGGAATAAATCTCATTAAACACCAGGGAAGTTCTAAAAAGCAAAGGGGTGGCCCGGCCACTATGGCATAGGGCTGTGCCCCTAACCCAAAAGGGGGCATTATTGTCTTTCTGCCCCACCACGTGGCAAATTGAGGGTTTTTCCCCCAATCTGTCCTCTTGGGGGCATAAAGACCACTAGACACCAGAGATTTTTCATTTGGGCAAGATAAAGGGGAGTAGGCATCCCACCGTGAGTGGGCCAACCCCTCATGCTCAAAAAAATAAAACCAGTCTTTCTGCTCCCCTGGGGGCAGAGAGGGGATTTGATCTCAATTAACTACTGGGCGGAACAGAAAGCCCACCAGGCACCAAGAATTTTAAAATGACACCAAAACAAACAATAGAGTGGCAATGGCCATCCCTGGCATTGGGCCACATCACCTCAGAAGGGGCAATAGAGTCTTTCTGATGCTCTAGGTAACAGTTTTTTTCCCGATTAGGGAGGTTGTCCCTAATTTGCTCCTGGGTGGGTAGAAAATTCACTAGACACCAGGGAGTTTTCATTTAGACAAAACAAAAGGATGGGGTCTGCCCATCCTGTGGAGGGCCATACACCACCCTGAGGTGGCAAAACAATCTTTATGCCCTGCCCAGGGGGATAGAGAGAGGTTGCCCCAAATTGCCATGCATTGAGTGGGGGCCCAAGTCTACTGTGTGCCAGGAAATTTATTTATTAAAAAAATGAGGTGGGCCCACCCCACCCCACCCCACCCCACCCCTAAAACAGTCTTTCTGCTCCACTGGAGACTAAAACATCCCCATCCCTATTGCAAGCAAGAAGAAATGTTGATTCTTTTGTGCTTTGAGTTTACATACGGGCCTGTAGAGTGAGCCTAAATCCAAAAATTATTCCACTTGGCATGGTGAATGGCTGCAGTATTTGGGCACCGGGTCACTGCCACTCAGGAAAACCAACCAAACCCAGACATTTTTGAAAATTAGACTCCCAATAGTTTATTGGTTTGGGAAAAACTTGCAGAATCTTGTCAGGACTCCTAAAGATCAGAACCTTATAGTCTGCTTAACGAGGCAGGAACAGATAATCTCAAACACGCAGAAGGTTAAGGCCATTACTTGGAAAGAAGCTTGGAGGTTGAACAACTCCAAGATGGCCGGCGATGCATGGAGGGTGTAGTTCTAGTCTTTTTCTTATTTCATGGAATTCTACTTGGAGCGCTCACAGTAGAACGCTGGCGCACTTCACCTGGAATTTGGACTGGGGCACACGCACTTCTGATTCTCCCTCGTCGTTTTAGTCAGGGTAGTGGTTCGTCGAAATCCGTCGGATATTTCTCGTTCGCGTTTCCCTTCGGTGCCGTATTTCTCCAGAGTGTCTCTTTGCTGATTCTGCGCACTCGCGCCTGGCTTCTCACTTCGTCGAAGTGGTGTTCGCCTGGTGTACATGCGCGGAGAATTCCGACAGGTTCACAACTTCGTAAGAAACAATGTTTCAAGAACGGAAGAACAGTCAAGTATCACGGCAACGTTAGAGATGACAGCTCTGGGCCTCAGCGAATAAGCTAAGTACTATTGGAATGACTAAATATAACTTGTAATGAACTGTATTGTTGGCAACTTTATTAGACAACGAGTTAAACCATATGACAAGACATTTTCAAGAGAAAAATAATACTCACCTGAATAGCCAGAGTAATTCCGCATCTGTTACCAGAAAAAAGAAGAAAATATATTAAACGAGTTAGAGATAAGAAAAATAGGTATGTCAAGTAATAATAACAACAATAGAGATAAGATAGAGAGACAGTTAATTGAGGAAACACTAGTAAACAAATACTGTTTTTCCCTTAGTTATCTCTAGAAATTCCATGCAAGATAGAGCGAGTTAGGACTCTTAATTGCAGGAAGAATAATGAAGACCAATAGAAGAGAGGCTAAAGTCTAAGGTTAACCTGGTACGTTGTTAGCTACTAGAGAAATATTCAAGTTAGTAGAGGGCGTAAAGAAATGTAAGCTAAGTATTTTGTTATATTTAGTTTTCCAGGACACTCCGCCAGAGGCATCTACATAGCGCTGAGGTGAAGCAGGAATTGGAAAGCAGATAACCGCAGGCAGTCTCTTCTTCTTCTTTCTCTTTATTATTTTATCCACTCCCCCTTCCCCCTTTGGGAGATTCTTCGAGGCACTATTCATATTAGGTGTCAGATAGATTTCCCGGACGGGGGCATTGGGAAAAGGCATCTCTGTTCCTGCGCAAGTATTGGATACCGCTCTGACAGAGTGAAGTGCCCAAGTGTTGAAACTTGCGCCTGAACAGAAATGGCAGAAGGCATAGATTTGCAAAATTTGGGAGAAGTATTAGGCCTAATACAAAAGGAGTTAGCAGCAGTTAGGGACGAGAACAGAGGATTGAGGCAAGAAATGATGGACTCAAGAAGAGAAACTGTAGAGTTAGCAGCTAGAGTGACAAACATGAATCAAACATCTAGCCTAAAATTCCCAGAGACTGTAGGGGGTTCCACATCTAGAGAAGCAACACACGTAGTACATTCCCTGTCTCCTGTGATTCCCTTAGCACCACCAGAACAATTTAGTGGGGACCCACAGAAGGCCCAAATATTTTTGACACAATGCGCTTTACATTTCATGTGTCGTCCTACGATTTTTCCAGACGCACAGTCCCGCGTGGCCTTCATTTTGTCTTACCTCAGTGGCGATGCCGCCAGTTGGTCTATGCCCTTGGTCACAAGAGATGACGCTCTACTATACAACTTTGAGGACTTTAAGAAAGAATTCCTTCGGATTTTTGATCGACGGAAAATATCACAGGCCACCGATAATGAATTACTAGAGCTGAAACAAGGCAATAAAGATCTTGTGGCGTACCTGGCCCAGTTTAATAAGCTGGTAGTTGAAACAGACTGGCCGGAGAGTAAAAGAGCAGCAGTCTTTTATCGCGGTTTGAAGGACGAATTGAAAGATGTTTTAGCCCAGATCCCTAATCGACCCACGGACATATCAGCTTTAGTAGACTTAGTCTTAGAAATCGACTTTAGACAAGGCGAAAGGAGAGGTGAGAGAAGAAAAGAATTTAGATACAACACTCCAAGGTTTGACAGAGCCAAAACGGAATCAACTAGAGCAACAGAAGGTCAACCCGGAGTAGAGCCAATGCAGATTGGAGCGGTACGAGGGCCTTTAACTAAGGAAGAGAAGGAAAAGAGACGACAGAATAATCTATGCATGTATTGCGGAGGCAGTGGACATTTTGTGAGAATGTGTCCAAAGAAACCCAAGATATTTTCCAAGGAGAAGGAAAACTTCAAGCACCACCAGTAAGTGGAGTTGGACTGGTGGTTGCAGAGACTAAAACAACTCCAGAGGAGCATCTTTTGGCAAATACATTACAGTCATCGTCCCCCATCTAGTGATCTCAATGACATTGAAATTCAGACACGTTACCCTGACAGAAGTTTCAATCATGATAGACTCAGGAGCGACGGGAAACTTTTGCGACTTAAAATATGCAACGAAGATTGGCCTTAGAGCAATTCAAAAGTCGAAAAGCGAACCAGTAAGAGCGGTGGATGGAACAAATCTTTCTTCTGGGCCCATCACCAGTCACACCGAACAAGTGGAATTAACCTTTCAAGAAGGACATCGAGAAACGATACAATTCAATTTAATTGATGCACCCCAATTCCAGATTATATTGGGTTTACCGTGGCTCACAGAGCACAACCCGAGTATAAATTGGGAAGCGAGAACAGTGAAGATGGATTCTGACTTCTGTAAGGAAAGTTGTTTTGGTACTAAAATAAGGTCAAGGGAACCAGGACCAGCTACTCCTTTGAGCGAACAAGATATATCTGTATGTGTGATTCACACAAATGAAATTCCGCCTGACTACAAGGATTTTGAAGATGTATTTGATGAAATCGAGGCAGAAAAATTACCACCCCACAGATCATTTGACTGCCGAATAGAATTGGAGCCGGGTGCAAATCTACCATGTAGCAGAGTCTATGCCCTGACGGAAAAAGAGAATGAACATCTGAAGGAGTATATCAAGAAATACTTGGCCAATGGATTCATACGTCCCTCCCAATCCCCAGTCGCCTCGCCATTATTCTTCGTCCTCAAAAAAGAAGGCGAACTCAGAACTTGTATTGACTATCGAGCAATAAATAAGGTTACCATCAAGAATAGATACCCACTACCTCTCATCTCAGTACTCTTAGATCAAGTGAAAGAAGCACAGATATACACTAAGCTGGATCTTCATGGTGCATACCATTTGATTAGAGTTAAGGAAGGCGATGAATGGAAGACAGCCTTCAGAACTAATTTGGGGTTGTACGAATACCAAGTAATGCCCTACGGGCTATGTAATGCACCAGCTGCCTTTCAGCACTTTATAAACAGTGTACTGAGGGAGTTCATCGATCAATGCGTTATTGTATACATCGACGACATCTTAATTTACTCGAAGTCAGAAGAAGAACATCCGAATCAAGTGAGGAAGATATTACAAAGGTTGAGAGAAAACAAACTGTATGTCAAATTGGAAAAGTGTGTGTTCAGTGCAAAGGAAGTAGAATTTCTTGGATTCGTTCTTACACCATCCGGAATGACTATGGATACAAGAAAGGTGATGGCCGTTTTGGAATGGAAATCCCCAAGAAACGTAAAGGAGTTGCAAAGCTTCATTGGCTTTGCCAATTTTTATCGAAGATTTGTAAATGAATTTTCGCACAAACTCATTCCACTGACTCGGCTCCTTAAGAAAGGAGTTCATTTTGATTGGACGGAAGAGGCTGAAAGAGCCTTTCAACTATTAAAAAGGAGTTCACCATCGCGCCTGTTTTGTTACATGCTGACCCCAAAGAACCTTTCTATCTGGAGACGGATGCTTCAGATTTGGCAATTGGAGGAGTTCTCTCTCAAAGAAATAAAAGAACAGGGCAGCTCCACCCGGTGGCTTATAGGTCTAGGAAATTAACTCCGGCAGAAGTCAATTACACTATCACAGAGAAGGAGTTATTGGCCATCAAGGACGCATTCAAAGAGTGGAGACACTACCTGATGGGGGCGAGACATACCGTGACAGTGTTCACAGATCATCGGAACCTGAAATTTTTGAAATCAGCCAAAACCCTTACCCCACGTCAACTGAGGTGGTCATTGTATTTCGCAGATTATGATTTTGTGATCACCTACAGACCCGAAACTAAGAACGGTAAGGCCGACGCTCTGTCTAGACTGAACACAGAAAAGGTAGAAGACCACCAAGAACAACAAACAATTATTCCAGAACACAAGATTGTGGCAGCTGTGAGTCAAGAAACTATCGAGGAGAAAATTGTGAAAACGATGTCACTAGAGGAAATGATAGAATGGGCTAAACAGGAACCGCAGAGAGAGATTCGGCACGGCCTGCCATTTCATGCAGGAAAGTTGTATTTGCCTAACCAGGAGTTGCGACAGATAGCTCTTGAGGGAAACCATGACAACAAACTGGCGGGTCACAAGGGAATCTCTAAAACTGAGGATTTGGTAAAAAGAAATTTTTGGTGGCCACAAATGTCTAAGGACATTGATTCTTATGTAAGAACATGTGAGGTCTGTGCTCGGGGAAAATCGGAGAGACAATCCCCTAAAGGGTTACTCCAACCTATGCCCACCCCTCCACATCCATGGCATACAGTTACGGTAGATCTAATTGTGGATTTACCTTCGGGCCAAGGGTACAACACCATATTGGTGTTTGTTGATGCATTCACCAAGATGGCCCATTTCATTGCCATGAAGAAAATTCCAACTGCCAAGGAATTGGCCATTCACTTTAGCACCCACATAGTGCGGGCTCATGGCATTCCCAGGGTTCTGGTTTCTGATAGGGGCTCCCAATTCCTGTCCCACTTTTGGAAGGCATTCATGGAAGGACTAGGTGTAGAAACTAGATACTCCACCAGTTTTCATCCAGAGACAGATGGGCAGACAGAGAGGGTAAACCAAGAATTAGAGCAGTATTTGAGATTGTATTTACTTGATCAGGAAGGGGACTGGCCAGAGTATTTATGGGCAGCAGAATTCGCACATAATAACGCAAAAAATGCTTCCACCGGTTTTTCTCCATTCTATCTTAATTATGGAAGACACCCTAATTCCTTTGCAAATTGCAGAGAAATCTCAGTCCCAGCAGTCCAAGGCATGGTTAAAAACTTAACACAAGTCCATCAGACAGCCACAGAAAACTTGGTTAGAGCCAAGGAGAACTATAAGAAATATGCGGATAAAAAGTGAAGAGAGAGTCCAGCATTGCAAATTGGTGATAAGGTGTGGTTAAACGCCAAGAACCTTAGGTTAAAAGGGGATCGCAAATTTCAACCTAGGTTTGTAGGTCCATATCAGATCGAAAAGATAGTTAATCCAGTAACTTACCGATTAAAACTGCCCAAAAGAATGAAGGTCCACCCAGTTTTTCATGTCTCTCTGTTAAAAAGAACTTCACCAGATTTAAGAGTTACACTTCCTCCTAAAACTGTGCAATTAGAATCTGGAGAGGAATTTGAAGTTAAAAGAATACTAGACTCTAAGAAAAGTAAAGGGAAAATCTATTACCTAATTGACTGGAAGGGTTATGGCCCTGAGGAGAGATCTTGGGAACCAAATTCTGATGTACACGCTCCTCGTTTGGTGAAGGCCTTTCACCAAAAGTTTCCGAGAAAACCTCGACCGGAAGAGCCTCCCTTGCAAGGGGGTACTGTCAGGACTCCTAAAGATCAGAACCTTATAGTCTGCTTAACGAGGCAGGAACAGATAATCTCAAACACGCAGAAGGTTAAGGCCATTACTTGGAAAGAAGCTTGGAGGTTGAACAACTCCAAGATGGCCGGCGATGCATGGAGGGTGTAGTTCTAGTCTTTTTCTTATTTCACGGAATTCTACTTGGAGCGCTCACAGTAGAACGCTGGCGCACTTCACCTGGAATTTGGACTGGGGCACACGCACTTCTGATTCTCCCTCGTCGTTTTAGTCAGGGTAGTGGTTCGTCGAAATCCGTCGGATATTTCTCGTTCGCGTTTCCCTTCGGTGCCGTATTTCTCCAGAGTGTCTCTTTGCTGATTCTGCGCACTCGCGCCTGGCTTCTCACTTCGTCGAAGTGGTGTTCGCCTGGTGTACATGCGCGGAGAATTCCGACAGGTTCACAACTTCGTAAGAAACAATGTTTCAAGAACGGAAGAACAGTCAAGTATCACGGCAACGTTAGAGATGACAGCTCTGGGCCTCAGCGAATAAACTAAGTACTATCGGAATGACTAAATATAACTTGTAATGAACTGTATTGTTGGCAACTTTATTAGACAACGAGTTAAACCATATGACAAGACATTTTCAAGAGAAAAATAATACTCACCTGAATAGCCAGAGTAATTCCGCATCTGTTACCAGAAAAAAGAAGAAAAGATATTAAACGAGTTAGAGATAAGAAAAATAGGTATGTAAAGTAATAATAACAACAATAGAGATAAGATAGAGAGACAGTTAATTGAGGAAACACTAGTAAACAAATACTGTTTTTCCCTTAGTTATCTCAAGAAATTCCATGCAAGATAGAGCGAGTTAGGACTCTTAATTGCAGGAAGAATAATGAAGACCAATAGAAGAGAGGCTAAAGTCTTAGGTTAACCTGGTACGTTGTTAGCTACTAGAGAAATATTCAAGTTAGTAGAGGGCGTAAAGAAATGTAAGCTAAGTATTTTGTTATATTTAGTTTTCCAGGACACTCCGCCAGAGGCATCTACATAGCGCTGAGGTGAAGCAGGAATTGGAAAGCAGATAACCGCAGGCAGTCTCTTCTTCTTCTTTCTCTTTATTATTTTATCCACTCCCCCTTCCCCCTTTGGGAGATTCTTCGAGGCACTATTCATATTAGGTGTCAGATAGATTTCCCGGACGGGGGCATTGGGAAAAGGCATCTCTGTTCCTGCGCAAGTATTGGATACCGCTCTGACAAATCTACACAAATGATCTCTTGCTGAATTCTGAATGTTGTCTTCTTTTCAGAAATGTAGAGCTTTCCAGGATCACCCATGGGTTTTGCACCTGCTTCCAGGATGAAACCACAAAAATTAATCTTTTAGAAAAATTAAGAAAAGTTGGCAAAAAATGTGTTTTTTGATACAATTAATAGATCCTAGCACAGTAAAGCTGTCATTGATACGATTTTTAGAAAAAAAGGCTTCCATGCACAGCACGTTTTCCCAATTTTTCCCTCAAAAACGCAGTTTAGTAATCCCTTTACAATTTTCATGATATTGAAAAAAGGATGCAAACTTGGCATAGATCTGTTTTGTGGAAAAAAAGGTATGAAGGTTTATGGTTGAGCTACCCCAACTACCAAAAAAGGAGCTTAGCCCCAGGAGAAGGTGGGGTGGGGTGCGCAAGCAATATAGTCATTAAACCTCTCTGGTGATGCTAGAGTAGAACACTGCAGAATCAACTGCTCCTGTGTTTTAACCATAATGCACAACCTTTTTTCTCAGAAGGATGATGAGGTTATTTGTAAATTTATAATAAGTGTCTCCTTGTTTTAGCATCAGTATACCAACATTAATTTACATGAGAAAATCAAAAGAAAACTACTTTCTATCAAAGATCATTTATCAAATCCTAGTAGAGGATCAGGATTTTTCAAAAGGTGAAATCATCTTAGAATTTACCCCGGTGTTCCAAACATTTGTGGCATTGCCAATTTATGATATATATTGTGACTAAAACCTGAAACCACCCTTTACATAGGATCTTTTTCTGTCAAAACCAGATATTCACTGCAGTGCATTTCAACCGGATTAAAGAAGAGGTGTCTTATCACTAAACAATCACATAGTTATGCATCATATCATCCCTTTCTGGGAGGTCTTGAAGACAGATGCCAATGCAAATCAACCAAAAGAGATCTGCAGGCTCAGAGAAGAATTAACCCAAGCTAACACGATCTTGTGAGAGGAAATGAGGGTTGGGAGGACAAAGAGAAAAAACACTGTAGATTTCGGTTTCATATCTGGGATGTTGTGGCCTCACACTTGCCTCTCAGGCGTGAAGGGGTAGAAGCTGCAGTAATGCTCATGCAGGCAGTAGAGTGGATATGTCTAGTAAAGCTAACTGTGATTATATACAGATATTTCCTTGAATATGATTATAGTGCAAGCCCATTACCCCTTCTGGCACACCGTGATTTCCACCAGGGAATGCTGACAATGAACACAAGAAAAAACTGGAGTACTTCCACCTGCTTGAGAGCACCATGTACCACTGGAATTGGGAGACCAGCTTCAGGTGGAATTATACTGCAGATGGTCAAATGCTGATTCAGGAGTCATCAAGCTAAGCACTGATGAGGAGGAAAGCATGAGAGAGACAAGAAAAACTAAACAAAGGTGCAGGAATCGTAGTATGGTGAACAAACTAAACGAACAGGAACCATAAAACAAAACAGTTGCAAGACAACTGGTTTCCATTTCTTTGCTGCTTAAATTTTCCTGAATGCAAACTTTCCATTACTCTGATTGCTCCTTCATTTCTTCCTGACCTAAAATGACCTCCTCTTGTATCTCAGTAGTAGCTTCCACTGTCCATGTCTTCCAAGGCCTCTAAGTATCAGATCTTGGCCTTTTAACTCGCTGTATTTGTATACTTACCAATCCTCCTCCTTGTACATTTGATCTTTGTTGAGTCAGGACAATAACACAATTTTGAGGGTTTAATTAGCAGCAGAAATATTATCAAATGGAAGGGGACCTCACAGTTTGCCATTGATTTGGGTGGAGTAACACTCCATTCAAGTTAATAACTAATCAGAGGGGCCATCCCTTTAAATAATATTGCTTAAGTAAATACATTATGGAAGGGGCTAAGGGTTGGGTGCAAATAGTATAGGGGCTAACGCTGTGGGGTTAGGAGTTAAGGGTATAGGATTTAGGGTATAGGATTAGGGGTTATGAGTATAGGGTTAGGAGTTTGAGTATATGGGTAAGGGACTAGGGGTGAAGACTTAGGAGATAATGGTCAAAGGTACAGGTTAAAGATATAGATAGATGGGTTAAGGGTATTGCTTTAGGCTTATGGGGTTAAGGTTTTGGGAATTGGGTTAAGGATATGTGGTATAGGGTTAACGTTTATGTATTTGGCCAATAAGGGTTAAAGGATTAAGGTTTTAGGGCCCGATTCACAAAAGTAATCTGAGACAAAATCCTAACTTTACGACTTTCGGTATTCACAAAATGCATTTAGGAGTACTAAAGTTAGGAATCCTAACTTTAGTACTCCTAAATGCCCTTTGTGAATACCGAAAGTCGTAAAGTTAGGATTTTGTCCCAGTTAAACTTAAGTTTTGGTCTTCTACAAGAAAACTAGATGTCTTAGAATTACAAAATAAAATCCTAAACTAGAAGCCTAAAGATGTACATTAACAAGCCAAAAGTTCCTCGTGCTCTATCTCTCTACCACTAAGTGAAAAATGCAACAGAGACCATAACATATAACCAATATTTGCTAATCAATGTGCAGTGGATTTCATGTTATAATCAGAGGCTTTCACCTCTGATAAGCAACAATAGTTTTTGTTTTGGGAAAATTGACAGGTGATGGAGAACTTTGGGCTGCCTTTAATTGCTATTCTATAAAATCTTTCTCAAATTAAATTTGCAGCCTTCAAGAAATTGCTTTGTTTGACTTTTTGAAGTAAACAACAGAAACATTTGAAAGAAAGTGAGCTCCTGGAGTTCTTACAAGGCAATGTGGACTTAACCGCATATATTGCAACATATAACCACAAACATTTGGCGACAAAGTCTTAGTTGAATGATCAGGCTTTAGCTGCACATTTTCTTTTGGAGTTTATGGATAACATTCAATCAATTAATCAATCAGTAGATTTGTAGAGTTCTACTTGTCACCCAGGAGGGTATCCAGGCACTGGGAGGGTCCATTTGATTAGTCAAATAGCCAGGTCTTCAGGGGTTTTAGAGCTCCGGAAGAGAAGGGGAGGTCCGTAGATGAAAAGGTAGCTAATTCCATGACTTCACTGCCAAGTAGGAGAAGTAGTGACCTCCGCATCTGCTTCATCAGTTGCTGAGGATGAGGGTTAGAGAAAGGATTGCGAAGCAGAGATGTCTGGTGGGCTGGATGCACAAGCCTGCAGAGTTATACCTTGTACTTGATACTAGATTTAGCCATCCAGATTGACCAAAATATACTAGAAAGAAGGCAAGAACCTAGAACAGAACACATTCATTTTTATCCACAACCAGTTTCCTATTGTTCTTTCTCAAGCGACTCCTCCAAAAGAATCATCAAGTTTAGAGGTACCTAAGCCAATGCAGATTACAAAACAGTACATAATGCCATCTCACTCAAGATAAAATGGAACGCTGACTTTCAAATTAACTTTGTCTATATTATGGTAAAGATAATCATTATTTCAGCTCTTGTTCAACAAGACCTAAATCAGGAAGTACAAAGCTTCACTCATGAAAAGGATACCACCTCATGTGCAACCTTATCTTTTGTGTTAACCTTTTTATGTCTAACAGACCTGCACATTACTTTTTGCCAGTTACTGCCAGTCTTGCAGACCAGAAATACATGTGCCTTTTATGCATGGTCACCCAAGAGTTTTTCAGTGTTTCCTGGACCTTACATTTTGATGGCTTTAGGACTCTGTATGCTTGACCACTGCTAAACAGGAGTAAAGTGTTTGTGCTTCCCCTGTACAAAAACTGCTGCATATTAGAGTTCCCTGTCTGCCCTATTTACCTTCCCTAAAAGTCCATTGTACCTCACGTGCACTTATGGTGGAGAAAATTAAATGCCTTTTGTGACTGCAGTGTCTATTTACACCACTTACATTCATCACAAAAAATATATGTCTGCCACGATAAATACCGTGCTCTGGCTGTGCTACATTCTAAATGTACTGCAGTGACATATGGCATGGAAAAATGCTGTTGCCATGTAGGAAAAGACTATTTTTATATTTATAGGTCATCCCTAAAGTGTGCTTTGTACGCTTAGCAGGGTGGAATACTAACATATAAAAATAGGGCACACTACATATTAAGGTTAGTGTTCCCGCCCAGTGAAATAAAAGCAAAAACTATTGAACTATGTAGGCCTTACAAGATCTTTCCCTAATTAGGCTTAGATGGAATTACAATTGTAATTCCCTATCTCTGTTTAGGAAAAAGCTAGCAAATTGATGTTTTATTCCTGCTTGATTTTTAATGTCTGATTTCATGGTGAGATTAGATTTCAAATAACGTAAGCAGAATAGTAATTTCAGCTCTGGGGGTCACTTCACACCCCAAGAGCTGAAATACACATCATTGGCTAGGAGAGTTCACGACACTTGCTCAGAGGACAAAGGCCTGCCTCTAGACTCAGAAATAATGAATGGGTGTTAACCCAATGACCACATAGCAGTAGTTAGCTATCTGGAATCCAACAGGGACAGTTGGCAGAACAAAGTACCTTTGCAATACCTCTTTTAACTTGGAGATGCCAGGAAGGGCTTCTTCTATTCATTCTCAAGAGCTGCCTAGACAATCAGGCTCCAGTGACAGTAGGTGTGGAAAACACTTCTCAGCCTGTAACATGGGAGAAGAGTTCATCTGATTAAAGGGGGGCTTAGGAGATGAAGGTAGGCTTGCCTGGTGGCAGTTGGGTTATGCAATCCTGAAACAGGGGCTTCTTGGTAATTTAAATTAGGCAAAGTGGAAGTGCTGCAAAGGGAGGTGCAGGGACTGTCAGAGAAAAAGGTTAGGATTGGGTGGCAGAATTTCTCCAGTCAGTGGCTAGCGGAAAGGCTAGATCTGACACCTCAACCACCACTTTCTCAGTACATTTGTGGACCTAGGAAGACTAATGTGAAGAAGAGGCCCCTTTTGAAAGTAGACTCCTTCTGAAAGAAGAGGACTCACACAAGGACACAGAGCTCAGGGCCTCCTAACTCCTGGTGGTACTCAGGGACATTAGGGTTGCCACTCTGAAAGGCTACTAGCCCACACATTTAAAGATTACCTCTGGCCAGGCAGTGCTCAATGTACCTTCAGAGGAACCGCCTTCATGGAGGTTACTCTGAAAGTACAAATAGTTTGGTAGATGGCTTCCGTCGGTCCATCAAACATTTGTTTTTCAGAAACAAACTCTGAAAGTGAAAGTTAGCTTTTGAAAAACAAATAATGAACCTAATGCTGTCTGTGATTGCCAGATTTATCCTGATGGTGATGGACAGAAAAAAGCAATTACACTATTAGCCCTAAATAGGGTGAGCAGTCTGATGACTTTACTCTAAATTCTGCAATGGAGGAGCCAATGGTGGCACTGCCGTCAGAGAAATTGATGATCCACATGACTCAGAAGTACTCTGCTAGTTTGGTGAACAGGGTACTCTGCCACAATTGTAGCAGAGTAACCTGTCCACAAAACTCTAAATCTGGTCCTGAGTCTTCAGGTAAAACTTTGGACCTGGGCATAACCCATAACCCTTCTATTGATTGACAAATGGGAATAATTACATTGCATTCTACCTGCTGTCAACAAAGTTGTTGCCAAATATCTGATCAAGAGCACAATGATACTTGGAAAACTGCTACACTCAAAAAGTAAAATGTTGTAAAAATACCCATTACTGCTGCCTTTACTGATTTTCTATATCAATAACAAGACTTGAAGGGTGTATTTTTGCAAAAGAAACTGAAGCTCTCTCTCCATATCAGCCATACGACTTCATCACTGATTAAATTCCTTGTTCAATAATTTCCCACTAAAAGACCTATCCAATATTTGAGCCAGAAAAAGAGGCACTCGAATAGTATGTTTCAAAAGATCTCAAGAAACTTTTCATTTACTATTTCACAGTTTCCAGCAGGAGCACCACTGTTCTTTGTGAAGAAAAAAGATAGTTAGTTGAGTCCTTGTCTAGATTATCATGAGATGAATGACTACTATAAAGAATAGATATTTGCTAGCATTAATTAACATCTTACTGAAAGATATCGAGTGAGTGAAATAGTATATTAGATTGCATTGGAGAGAATTATATAATCTTTGTGTAAAGCAAGGAGATAAATGGATGACAACTTTCAATACTAAGTTCGGTCATTACAAGTATAGCCAGTGTCTAGTGGCCTTTGGACAATGTAACATGCCTTCTACTTCCTAAAATGCCATTAACAAGGCCTTTCAAGATTTATTCGGACTCCATGTTATAGTATATTGTATTCCTAGACGATATGCTAATTTATTCTCAAAGCATGTATAATTACTACCAATATATTCAAAGAGTGCTATTAGATTTAAGAGAACCTAAACTTTATGACAAATTTGAAAAACATGCCTTTTGTCAGTTACATGTTAAATACCTAGGTTTTTCTCTCAACCAAAAAAGCATAGGAAGATTTTCACAAAAGTTTCAAGGTAAACTACAATGTTTTCTATAACCACTATAAAACAACTACAAGGATTTGGGGGTTTTGTTAACTGTTGTCGATGGTGCATTCCAATTTCTCAATTATAATTTTTACCCTTACTACACTAAGAAGAAAGGGAATCATGCACAACTTGTCCTTAGAGCAAGAGTGATTGCTTTAAAAAAAATCTCAAATATTGTTTCAGTTGGGCTCCTTTTGACACTTGTAAAAAAATACAAACTCTTTATTGTTGAGACAAATGTATCTCCTTCTTTAAACACAATTTCAGAATGGTCAAGCTTATCATGTAGCCTGTTACTCTAGTCGACTCACAATTTCTAAGTTAAATTATACAATCATAGGAAAATAATTATTTAGCTGTTTAATCTGCTTTTACGGAATGGAGGAATCTTATAGAAGCATTTCCTAATAGATTCATGGTAATCACAGATTATTAGAATCTTCAATATCTTTTTGGTTTAAAATCAGCACTTAACTCACTGGACTCTGTTCTTCTCATAGTTTGATTATTAGATCACAAATATCTGAGGAAATCAGAACTCCAAAGCAGATGCTTTGGCACCTAATCTAGAAAAAACCATTTCTGAATCCTTGTTCATTCAATCACACTATAGCCACACTACATATAACAACCATCTCTTGATAGAACTTAGGACAGCTGCTCAAATATTTAAAAACATGTCCCTTTATTCACATTAATTTTAAAAATTCCATGATATCCTGACTTATAGCAGTTGTTTGATCACTCTAGAATTTACATTAAGACAACTAATTCTGGAATGGGGACAGGACAGCCCCGAAACAGAACATTTTGGTTAGGGTAACAAAACACATATTACTTTGAAAAACATTATTTCTAGTGATCTAATATGAAACAGAATATGTTCATCATAAAACCTGTTCCACTTCGACCCTGGCTAAAAAGTGAATTCAGCCAATTGCAACCTGTAGCCAAACCTGCTCATCCTTGGACACAAATTTACATTATTTTATTATTGATTTACCACAGTCACAGCTCATGGCTTCCATTATCATGGTTGGCTCCCTGCAAGCAAAAGGAAGGGGGAGGAAAGGATAGGAAGGGAGTTCTTCACAGTTCCTCAAAACAGCTTTCATGGAATGGAGTCCCATTGCTCTTCAGACCATAGGAGAGGAGCCTCATGCTATGACTGTGTACATTAAGTACACAAGAAAGAAGATGCCATTTGCACCACGGATAAAGTCTCCTACTACCAGGCCCACATCAAGGATTGCCAGTGTTGTGCTGGTAGAGGAGATTTTCCCAGTTAGCTTTGAGACTAGTGTAACCTAGTGTTCCTGGTGACAAACAGATGGCACCCAAAGCCCATATGCCTGATAACACTAAAATGTACATGCAGTGGCTTACCATCAATGGACAGAGGGTGGAGGCTCTGAGACGAACATAAACTAGAATGGCAACTGTCACTGTCATCTGGTGTCTTCAGAGCAGGTTGTCCCTAATGTAATCCAATTCACCAAGTGGTGACAGCTGACAGCCAGGTGAGCCACTACCTCATTACAATGGTTACCTTGGTGTATGGTAAGGTCTTTTGCTTCCAGAAGGTAGTTGTGAGTCCAGCAATGCCTGTAAACTGTCTGCTAGAAAATAACCTGGAGTAAATCTGGAGAGTGGTAGAGGTTAGATAACATGTTGAAATGTTGGGATTACCTAAGTGGGTGCTCATGACCACACTGCCCAAGGCAAACAGTTAGGGGAGTTAGATGGACATGGAGTCTGAAGCAGTGGCCCAAAGTTCCTGCCATGAAAGGAAGGGTGAGGGGCTTCGGAAACCATTACGAAAGATTATACAGTCTAGAAGGAGCCAAACCTTGAGAGGGAGGACCCAGTTCCTACAGGGAAAATGTATCTTCCAGAGGAAACCTGCCCAAGCTGACTAGGTTGTAAGCTGCAGGAGCCCTATCCCAGGAAGAGTTCATCAAGGCACTGAGGGAGTGCCCCACTATCAAGCATCTTAGGCGACAGGTCGAGGCCCAGAAAAATGGGAATACCTCTGGTGATCACCTCATTTATTGGGAGAGTGTCTCCTATTCAATGAGCCTAAGGTCCCTGAGCCTGGGTCAACCAGAGTGTTGGTGGTGCCCCAGTGAAATAGGGACATCCTTCTAGAGCTGGCCAATGATATTCCCTTGGCAGGACATTTGGGGCAGGCAAAAAAACATTTGATCAGCAGGTTATCTACTTTTACTGGATCCAGATTAGGACCAAGTCAGATGTGTACTGCAGGTCCTGTGTGACGTGCCAGGCCAGTGGAAAGTCAGGTGGGAAGTAAAAGGCTCCCTTCCAGAATTTCCTGCAGGGGGACAGCCTTTGAAAGGGTGGGTGTTGATACTGTTGGACCTCGTGATTACTGAACAATCCTGGGGAACAATTTTTGTGGTGTTCGTGGACCATGCCAACCTGTACCCTGTAGAGATACCCATGACAACAGTGACTGTAGCCATGGTGGCCAGGTCACTGATGTGAATATTCACCCGTGTGGGTTTTTCCAAGGAGGTAGTGTTTTTAATGTTAATGTTAATGTTACTGGGACTTATAAAGTGCACGAATACCCGGAGGTGTCTTGGCGCTGAAGGTACTAGAGGTACTAACTTCATGCCAATGTACATAAAGGCTTTGGGGATGAGTGTGGAGTTACGTATAGGTTCTCTACAGGCTTTGGGGATGAGTGTAGAGTTACGTATAGGTTCTCTGCATAATACCATCCCAGACCAATAAGCTTGTTGAAAGATTCAATAAGACTCTGAAGGGCAAGATTATGGGACTGTCTGAGCCCTTGAGACTTACGTGGACATCCTGCTATTATGCATGTTATTTGCTTAAGCAAAAATACAGCAGAAAGGATTGGTCTTCAGCCCTTTTGAGTAAATGTCTGAGCACCCTGTAAGGGGACCTCTCAGTCTTGTGAAGGAAGGGTGGGAGAAAGCTCCCAGGAAACCCCACAAGGTGTTTTGATTACATATTGACTCCCAGAGCAAGATGGGGTGCAATATGGCCACTGAGAATTTAGAGGCCAGCCAGAAAATGATAAAGCAGTGGTATTACCAGAAGACCACTCTGGTCAAATACCACCCTGGACAAAAAGTGTCAGTGAAGAAGTCTGTGGAATTCTGTTCAGGACCGGTGGACAGGGCCCTATGAGAACAAAGAAAAGAAGAGTAAGGTCACTTACCAGGTGGAACGCCAGAGACCCTGGAACCCATTAATGACCCCACAAGTCAACAGATTAAAACCACCCTTTGAGAGATCTGAGATCACCAGGGTTATGGTGCCAGATGTGGTGAGGAGGAGGAATGTGAAATCCTCCCAGACCTCCTGCCATACAAGTAGCAAGATCAATTAATGGAGGGAGTAGTTCTCTTCCCCACTTTGACAGAAGATCAGTAGAGGGAATGCTGCCAGTTGTTTGTTCTCACTTACCCCAAGGATCACTAATTGCTGTAACCATAAAATTGAGCCAGGGGCTAGTCTGCCTGTCAAAAACAAGATGTACAGGTCACCTGAAAAAGTGAAAGCCAGCATGATTGATGATGTATCCAAGATTTTGGAGCTGGGAGTGAATCAGCTCTCCCATGATTGCCAGTGGTGTTGGCACCAAAGGCTGCCCCACCGGTCACCACCCCAGAATTGCCATTCTCCGTAGATTAGAGGTGACATGTCAATCACCAAGACTGATGCTCACTCCATACCCAGAGCTGATGAGCTCTTTGGTAGGTGAATGGCTGTCACGTTCCTCAGTACCTTTGACTTGACATCAGGGTATTGACAAATTTCCCTAACTGAAAGTGCAAAGCAGAGTTCCGTATTCTCCACCCCAACAGACATTTCCAGTTCTGGATCATAGTGTTTGGGTTAAAGAATGCTCCTGCCTGCTTTCAAATGCTGGTCAACCTGGTCCTGGCTGTGTTGGAATAATTCAGTGCCACCTACATGGACAATATTGGGGCTTCAGTTCCAACTGGAGAGATCACCAGGCTCAGCTTCAGGAAGTGCTGCAGGCCCTTCAACAGGCAGGCATGACTATCAAGGCAGGTAAGTGACAGACATGGCAGGGCTCTGTGGTAGACCTATTCCACAAAGTTGGAGAAGGATGCATAAAGTTCCTACCAGCCACAATCTAGACCATCATGGCGTGGGAGCCTCCCAAGAACCAGACACAAGTGAGAGCCTTTTCGAGCCTCACAGTCTGGTACTGTAGTTTTAGAAGGGGTTATGGGAGCATTGTTGCACCCCTGAACGAACTCACCTAAAAAAAAAAGAATGCAGAGGCCTGTCAAACAGCATTTAACACTGTGAAAGAGGCACTGTGCCAGTACTCTAGACAACAATTTTAGCAAGGAATTTGTAGATCATACAGATGCTTCAGAACATGGCATTGGGTAAGTGTTCTCCCATCTTAATGATGAGGTTGTAGGCCAACCTCTAGCGTTCGTCAGCAGATGGCTACAACCCACGAGCAAAGGTGGAGTGTCCTTGAAAGGAAACATTTATTGGGGTCTGGTCACTTAAGAAACTAACACCATATCTGTTTGGTACTCATTTGTGGATTTCAGACAGAGCATAGCTCACACGCTTCTCAGGTTACTCATGTAAATGCAGGAAGATAATCCAAAACTGTTGAGGTAGTACTGAGCTAGTGCTGATGGTCTATCCAGGTTTTTCCACCTTAACAATGAGAACTCCTGTAAGGGTGGGTAGTTCTTCCCACTTTCTGCTGGGGGGACACGTATAGGAATTGACTATCTTTTGCGTGATTTTTGCTCTACCTGCAATGATGGCTTTAGAATTGTGTACACTTTACCCCGGCTAACCAATAGTAACGTGTCTGTGCTCCCCCTTTAAACATGATTGAATTAACTATTCCTAATTGACACATTTAACTTGTCTATATGTTTGTAGTAGATTGTGCAGAAAGTACAACAAGGGCCTGGAAGCTAAATGCCACTTGTGGACTGCAGCACCTATTGTGCCATCCACTACAGTGGCAGGGCAAACAAGACTTTAAACCTACTCTTTGTATCCTGACTCCTTCAGTGTAAAACCTGCACTACAACCTGTCAAAATAAAACGTTTTGACAGGAGAAAACCTTCGTTTTGAATATTGATAAGTCACCCCTTTGTAGGCCATGCAGCCCACAAAGGAGGGTGCAAGGTATTTAAAAGTAGGACATATAGAAATGAAAATGAACATGTCCTTACAGTGACCAGGAGTTCCAAGCATCCTTATCCAGTGTCAAATAAACAAGACCATAAACCATAGACCACAAGACCACAAGACCATAAACGACAAAAATAATCCACAATACTGTACTTCAAAGATGGTAGAATTAGCTTGAGTCTCTTAAAATGGAAATGCGACACTTTGAGTTCAATGTACCTTAAGATGCGTAATGCAGGGCAACGAAAAGTGTTGCAGGGAAGGTGATGCGGTAGTCCCTTACACGCAAGGACGGTGATGCGTTGAAGATCTGGTGCAAAGAAACAAAAGTGGTGTCTTCTTGATGTTGCGACAACGAAGGGGTGATGCGTGCACGCCCGACGGCCGTGCGGCGATTTCGATGAGTCTTTGGGGCCGCGACAGGCCCTGCGACACACTTCCCTGGTGATGCGACGGCGTCTGATGCAAGGTCGACGATCTTCTCCTGGGATGCGGGGCGCCTCGTGTTGCGATGCGTCGGCGTCTGATGCGAGGTCGATGCTCTGCCCCGGGGATGCGACGGCGTCTGATGCGACGGCGACACTTTTCTCCGGTGCTGCGAGGCGCTTCGAAGGATGCGGGGGTGTCAGCGGCACGCTTCTTCGGGGATGCGCCGGCGTCTGATGCGACGTCGACACTCTTCTCCGGCGATGCGAGAATCAGCGGCTGCGGCAACATGCTTCTTTGTCTTCAGTCGCGCTTCCAGCTCCCAGAGACACGCAAGTGTGTCAGAAGGTCCAAATTCCCAGCAAGGGAATACAGGGGGAGCTGGTGGGTGAAGTCTGTTGTCCCTGAGACTTCAACAGGAGGCAAGCTCTGAAATCAAGCCCTTGGAGATCCTTCACAAGTTGATGAAAGTACACACAAAGTTCCCTTCTCCTTTCTTTGGCAGGCAGGCAACCACTGCAGGCAGATCCCTCTAGCTTAGGGATAGTCTTCTCCTCAGTTTCTTCTTGGTTCCGCTCCTCAGCAAAGGTTTATTCTTGTTTCCCAAAAGTGATCTAATTTCCTAGGGGTCTGGGTCCCCTTTTTATACACCTTTTCTCTTTGTTCTCTGAAGGCAGAGAGGCCTTTGCCTAGTCCAAAACCAGTTCTGGTCAGTCCTGGAGCACTTTGTTTACAGGACTCCTTCTTTCCTTTCAGAATGTGGGGCAGAGTGCTCAGCCGCCCGGCAGGCGGTGGAGCCAGCATTGTGGAAGGCAGGCACATCCCTATTCAGACCCAGGTGCAACTCCTCCCTCCACTCTGGATGCAGATCTCTCTATTCAGCCCTGTGCTGACTCACCCTGTCTCCTGGAGTCCCCCAGCCCCTGTCACTCACAAACCCAGACAAGGAATACACAACCTAGCAGAGGCAGGCTTGGAAGGTTAGGCAAGAAAATACCTATTTTCTAAAAGTGGTATTTTCAAACACAGAATGTTAAAACCAACTTTACTAAAAGATGTATTTTATCATCCTGAGTTCAGGCATACTAAATTCGTTTTTCTACCATGTTCCCTGGGTCAGTTAGGATTATAAGCTGTAATAATCAAACTGCCCATTCTGGCCTATGGGGAGCAGGTAGCCTTGCAATAGTAAAAAACGAAAATGGCTGTAATTCACTATTAGGACATGCCACACAGACCAGGGCATGTCCTACCTTATACTTACAATGCACCCTGCCCTAGGGCCTACTTTAGGGGTGACAAACATGCAGTAAAGGGAAGGTTTAGGGCCTGGTAAGTGGGTGCACTCACCAAGTCGACATGGCAGCCCTAGGCTGCACACAGGCTCTGCAATGGCAGGCCTGAGACACATTTTACAAGCTGCTTCTGTGGGTGGCACAACCAGTGCTGCAAGCCCACCAGCAGTATTGGATTTACAAGCCCTGGGCACACTCAGTGCACTGTACTAGGGACTGACAAGTAAACCAATCATCCAATCATGGAGTCACTAATACATAACACAATTTATCATAGGGAGCACTTGCACTGTGGCACTGAATAGCAGTGGCACAGTGCCCAAAGCATCTAAACCAGCAAAAACAGATCAATAACATTGGAGGCATCATCAAAAAATGGAAGGGAGACCCACGCCAAGGATGCCAGGTCTAACACACTCCATATGAGGTCCTATTTGGGACAAAAATGTGGGTACCTGAACTTGATTGTGAAGGCGCAGTGGCGGAAGAACAACCTTTTGACATCCATGATCGTTTGGCTGTTTTACAGGATCTAAATGAATCCAGGACACAACAAAGTAATGTCCACCTGAAACAAACCGCCACTGGGGAAGTCAAATCAGTCACGGCAAGACCTGTCTGGATCCCTAAAGTTGGGGATCTGGTCAGAGAGAAAATAGCGGACAAGAAAGAAATTGGGCCATCCTACAGAAAACCTGTACCGGTCATAGCAATTGAAGGAACAAGAACTGTACTTCTACCGCCTCTTGCCGGAAGATAGGAGAAAAGATTTGTCTCCATTGACCTAATCAAACCACACTATGTGGCCGATACTAAGCAGTAGGCCACGTGGACTCCAAAGGAGCAGACGCCCTCCTCTCGCTACAATACAAGAAGTTCAAATGGAAAGACTCATCACGTTCGAAGAGCCTCCAACACGGAATGAAGGACTAACAACAATGCTATGGAACTCGTTCCTCTTGAACCTGAAGTTCAAATTCAAAATCAAACTCAAAACAACGCACAAGTTGCTATTCGACCAAATACAGACGTCTACGTCAACATGCCTCGACAAGAGCAAACCACGATTTCTACAAATCCTAATGCAATTCCAACAATTGATCGAACTGCTTCTGGCTACTTCATAAACTTTGATACGTTTTCTTTGGATCCAAGTGAACCTAGACCGACGCCAGCCCACAAATCCCGCAAACAGCAAATAAAAGTCTTTATGAACTTTCTTAAAAAGACTTACCTGGTGTCACCCTGGGTAGAACTATGGATAAGCACCGGGATACTTTTATTTCTTTTCTGGGTAGGCTTGGTAATAGTTTTTAGTATGCTTATTAATGGGAAATACATTCGACAAAGCTCTACAGCCCAAAAGGTGAACTTACTTTTAAAACCACACCAATCATCTCATCGAGAACAAAGAGACTTGTCATCGGTGAACATTACAGCAGTTCCTATACCTGATGGTATAGTGTGGGACAAGGTTGATTTCGACATATTTGGTCCGACTGAAATTTTGAAAATTCCACATTTATTTAAAATATTGTGAAGTGATGTCATTACCTCAAGTACATTTTCCGATGATTGGGATTTTGAAACTGTTAATAACATGTTGTCTGATTTGGAAAAATCTGCTGTGTTTTCCAATAGTGAAACATTGGAAGGCACATCAGACTATGAATCAATGTATTGTTATCAGCATTATGGTCATCATTTTCTGCATAAATCTGCAAATCCTAGAAATGTGTTCACATACCACCAGTGGGAACATTGTCCAACACCGCCGAAAGGCAGTTCAAAAACGTTTGCACAGAAGTTTCCATATTTTTCAGGGTTTAATAGTCTGACCCAGCCTCATATTTTTATAAGTTTGCACCAACATCAGCACAGAAAAATATGTTAGCAAACACCAAACAGATTTACTCTGCATCCTTTATTGCCCAGTTGTCTGAACAAGGTTACGACTTATGGAAAAACACCATAGACTTAAAATCAGTCTGTGGTACTAGAGAATGGCAGGTGCAGGGGTTAGAAGCTTTGTTTAGAGCATGTCTCATCCCTCAGCAGATCATGTTTTTGAACGAGACAGTGCAACAGACGTCTTGCCTTGGACTAGCCAAGAACAAAGACTTGAACACACTTCGAGTGCCGACTCCATCGAACACTGAGGGAAACGAAACATCACAAACAGGGATTACATTAGATGACATCATACAATACAATAGATCAGACCCCGATTGGAAGAAATGGTTGATTTGTCCCACAGACCCAAATGGTTGTCAGGAAAGATTCATGGGTAAAACCGAAGGGTTCACAATCCATAGGCCAGATCCGCGCTATGTACAGAGACAACATCCAGGGGTAGTGACGTCATACAGTGTTGGGAAGTTGTGCCTTAATTGGCTAGAAACCTCAACACTCACAGAGGTGAAACAACACTTATCCTTACTCACACAAGACATGGATCTTAGGGAATTTTTAATAGGTCCCAGGAAACCTCGCCAAAAACGTTTCATATATGCTGGCATTTATGCTGCCTACAATGAAAATTGGAAAATATCCCAACAAGAGGCCGCAGAAAGAATACGGAAAATAGACCGTATTAACTTAAAGAAATCTCTAGCAGTGGTAGACAATGGGTTAACAACATTGACCTCCAGGATATATTCCTTAGGCAACATTGTATCTTCTGCGATAGACATTCTAGAACAAGATTTGGCCATATTACAACACGGGCAATCTCAGTTACGTTCTATAATGTTATTGAGCTGGACGCTGCAATCTTTGCATACAGGCTATGTGCCTTGGCATTTTATTAACAGTACGTCTCTGTTTTCTGAATACAATCTAACAGATAAACAGATAGAAATGGCACAAAGGGGAGCAAAATATACAATGCTGCGTATCGAAAAACTGGATAGATTACCATTCACAGTGGCGGAATCGCAATCTACAGAATGGCTAATCCATGGCCACATACCTCTACCGGTCACTACTTTTCAATTTCAATATTGCCTCGAACAAAAGCAGGCAGGCAAATATGAAAAAATGGGTAAGGAGTACATTAAGGAATC
This sequence comes from Calotriton arnoldi, assembly GCA_963921515.1. Classification (NCBI taxonomy): domain Eukaryota; kingdom Metazoa; phylum Chordata; class Amphibia; order Caudata; family Salamandridae; genus Calotriton; species Calotriton arnoldi. The sequence goes on from CAWUFW010001285.1 coordinate 1,886,706, forward strand.
TTGTGAATTACCATACAGATTTCGATACCGGAGTGGGGATCGAGAAGTGTTTCTCAGTGGTAGAAACTGTGAAAGCGCTTTAAGTGGATCACTCATATGCCAGGATATAATTTTGCACAGAGCTTGTAATGGTTCTGTAGCAAACCTGTCCTGTCATTTGAAGGGTGCCCCAGCTGCAGTGATTACTCCAGCATTCAGGCTACTTTCAAATGGGAGTTACTCGATGCTGAACAATCAAGGCTGCTGTGGCATGCTCCCAGGCATCGCATAACTGGTAACTGTGAGCGCCAGGGTTACTTGTTGTATGCAAGTGTTGTTTCCACCGACCCATACAGTCAGGGAGGCGCCGTTATGGCCTTCACTGAATGTTTCCTTAATACGGTTTGATACTCTAAGCAGAATGAAAGCCATGCTTCTACAGAAGTCTGTGCCCTTAACCTCCGCTTGAGAGACTTTTGATCTCCAGATCGCAAGGTCTTCAGCTGAGATACAGGCGCTTATTAATACTAACTGCCCTTTCCATTTCGTAGAAATGATGAATCGTATCTTTAACATGTCTGATACGACTGGCATTGTCCACCTATTTAATACCATAGGTTCTGGACTTCTAAGCACCTTTCAGAGGGTACTTGAAGTTATACCAAACTTCACACACTCCATATTCGGAAGCATCTTTGGAGGACTTCTGCTGATCCTGTTTCTAATAGCAGGTATGCTGATTGTTATTTTTCTGCTACGCAATGGACGTCCCAGTCACCAAGGAGATGGAAAGAGCGCTCCTGGAGCGGAAATACCGTGACCGAATGGTACAACACGTAGGCACGCATCGCCTGAGAGAACTAAGTGCGTCTTGGTTCCTGTCATTTCGACCAGTCTGGATGGACTGCATCTTACCTGTCCTCCGATGCCTGTTTTGCGGAGAAGAATGCGTGTTAGACCTTTGTTTGACACTCCCATCATGTGCGCAACCGGACGTGAATGCTCTACTAGACCCGATAACGGCCCATGTTCTGAAGTGTCCTCAGCACATTCCAATGTTGTTGGTAGCATTCCTTGAGCCACCACAGGTTGTAACTACACCTGTTGGTATGAACACCGGCTCCTCCACTGGCACCCAGGCTTTGGACGGCGCACAGGCTGACCCAGCGCCGGCTGCGGACAGCGCGTAAGATCATCTGTGCTCAATTGACGTATTCTGTGAGGTGTTACAGGGGCCGTCTACTGTGGAAGCAGGCAACGGATATGTTGCGTCTACCAGCCAGGACACATAAACAATTGACTCATTTTGGCTCGTCGTGTGCTGGATAAAAATTTGCCCTTTTTAATAACAAGCTCAATTTGGAACTCAGATACAAAATTGACATTCCTTTTCATATATTTGGGCATGAATGGCTTTCTAAGGCTTATAGTGTTTCGGACTATAACTACAGACACTTTTAGAGCTATAGTTTGCAAGCATTTTTTTCTTACACATTTCTAAGGTTTTTTTTGACGTTTTTAAACATTTTAGCAAAAGAAATGTTTTTACTATAGTGCGTACCAATGTCTAGTTAGAATGGTAATACACTTATAAGTTACATATGTCGTCCAGTCGGAAGAGGAGTGGGTGTTATATTCCATATAGGTACCCTATATAGGCGCAGGTAACACTGCAACCTTTCACCTATATCCCCCCCTACATTTCATACATAACGATTCATAGGGACTGACCTTTTACCTAGATACGACACTGCATTCAGAACGCGGGTTTTTCCCTGGTTCAATACTCATACATTATGCAGGAGGCTTCTTGGAAGCACAGCAGGACTCACAGCAGGATGAACATCTCCTGTATAATATCTGTGTTAAAGTTCAGGCCTGATGTCATCCTTTAGGCCGACACAGTAACACAGCAAGGTAGGACCCCTGGGGAGACCTATGGGTATATATACATCATGTCTTGCTTAGACAGACAGAGGAGACCGTGACTTCCCAGCTGACACACTGACCAGAGGCTCTGAGGTTCCTGCATGCAGACGCTCCAGCTAGCAGTGGTCTAACATCCCTCGTGGGGTGTCCAACTCGAGACCAGGACGGGGTCCCACATTCTCTAAACTCTCAGGTAATGGGGTGGACTAGATCCTAGAGGGATTCTTGGCATAACACCTACATAGATGCTAGGTACATTTAGGTGCATCTAGTTAGGGAGGCATCGTAGGGGTACGCACCTTTTATCATGTGTTTTATGTACTTGTATATATTCATGATTCCTGCAAGATGGTAGAGCTATACCATCCTTTTACTTTCATAATATCGCTAATCATATATCTCTGCTACTGTCTAATGGTTGTTGCAGCTCATATATTTTACACTAGAATAACAACTGTTCAATAAATACTTATTGAAACGCCCAAACTGTTTATTCTGTGTATCTCTCTGAGACAAACTAAGTGAGCACGAGTGAAAAGTAGTATATTGTTTCCACGATCCTGGGGGATCAGGGTTGTCATGTTCTGAGGTTGCCAAAAACTATTCTCTCCCTGATAAGAAGAGACTCTAGTGGCACTGTGAGCTAGCTAATACATACAGGCTAACGTACCCGGTGGGGGTGCATGGAATCCGTCTGCCACCAAACCCCAGTTTATGTTATCCAAATGCGCAGATCCTGTATCGGTAATATAGGAACTACACGACAGGTAGTAGTGGTGGTATTGGTGGTGGTGGTATTGGTGGTGGTGGTGGTATTGGTGGTGGTGGTGGTATTGGTGGTGGTGATATTGGTAGTGGTGGTGGCAGTATTGGTGGTGGTGGTTTTGGTGGTGGTATTGGTGGTAGTGGTATTGGTATTGTTGGTGGTGGTGGTGGTATTGGTGGTGGTAGTATTGGTGGTATTGCTGGTGCTGGTATTGGTATTGGTGGTGGTGGTGGTGGTGGTGGTATTGGTGGTGGCATTGGTGATATTGGTTGTGGTGGTATTGGTGGTGGTGGTATTGGTATTGGTGGTGGTGTTGGTGGTGGTATTGGTATTGGTGGTGGTATTGGATTGGTGGTGGTATTGGTGGTGGTGGTATTGGTGGTGGTGGTGGTGGTATTGATGGTGGTGGTTGTGGTGGTATTGGTGGTGGTGGTATTGATGGTGGTATTGGTGGTGGTATTGGTGGTGGTGGTATTGGTGGTGGCATTGGTAGTGGTTGTAGTATTGGTGGTGGTATTAGTGGTGGTATTGGTGGTGGTGGTATTGGTGGTGGTGGTGGTACTGGTGGTGGTGTTGGTGGTGGTGGTATTGCTGGTAGTGGTATTGGTAGTGGTATTGGTGGTGGTGGTGGTATTGGTGGTGGTGGTATTGGTGGTGGTGGTATTGGATTGGTGGTGGTGGTATTGGTGGTGGTGGTGGTATTGGTGGTGGTATTGGTGGTGGTGGAGGTATTGGTGGTGGTGGTATTGTTATTGGTGGTGGTATTGGTGGTATTGCTGGTGGTATTGCTGGTGATGGTGGTATTGGTGGTGGTGGTATTGGTATTGGTGGTGGTGGTGGTGTTGGTGGTGTTGGTGGTAGTAGTAATGGTGATGGTGGTATTGGTGATGGTGGTGGTATTGGTGGTGGTGGTATTGATGGTGGTGTTGGTGGTGGTATTGGTGGTGGTGGTATTGATGGTGGTGATATTGGTGGTGGTGGTATTGATGGTGTTGGTTTTGTTAATAAAACAGGCTTTTGAAAACAACCCGTCAGGTGGCTTAGTGCAGATGACATGTAACACAGATGTACTGCTGTCAGCTTCAGCTCATTAGCACACGGTTATGTGCTACCTGGAATTCACATGACTTAATTCGCTAATCATTTGTACATCCATTTTACTTGGGGGGGGCGGGGGTTGAAACAGACACAAGATAATTCCGGGTTAAAGTGATTGAAAGCGGGTGCCCGTGTTACAGGGTGGCCGTACTGCTTAAAAAAACACAATCGGTTTCAGCTGAAGCAGCGCATGTCCGGCCTGCAGTCAGAGAAACTCAATAAAGTAAATATTGCTTACAGACTAAATAACAGGTCCCGTGTAACAACCGAAGTAAAGGGGCCAGTAGCTATGGGAGGATACAAATGACAACATGGCCGTACTAAGGAGGGCTAACAAGCCTATTAAGGAATCAAACGCCAGCATTTACGAAGGACAAAGACACAAGCCAATGAAAAATATGGGCGGGGCTTCTCCATACTCTACCTACCACAGATTGCTAGAGCAGCGCTTGCGCGCTGGCTCAGGCAGGACCTACAAATGAACAAATCAAATGCAAAATAATAAATACATTTAATTAAATAAAAATGTAAAAACATTTACTGAACAACAGTAGGGAAATCATTGTACTCCAGAGGGGTAATTTTTTTTATTTCCACTCCAGTCTATGCAACAGTAGGGAAAGCATTGGACTCTGGATAGGTAAAATTGACTATTCCCACTCCAGTCTGTGCAACAGTAGAGAAAGTGTGGGACTTCGGAGGGGTAACATTTCCTATTCTCACTACAGTTTGTGCAATAGTAGGGAAATCGTTGTACTCCCGAGGGATAAAATGTACTATTCCCGCTCAAGTCTGTGCAACAGTAGGGAAAGTGTTGGACTCTGGATGGATGACATTTACTATCCCCACTCCTGTCTTTGCAACAGTAGAGTAAGTGTTTGACTTCAGAGGGGTAACATTTACTATTCTCACTCCAGTCTGTACAACAGTAAGGAAAGCTTTGGACTCCGGAGGGGTAAAATTTACTATTCCCACTTCAGTCTAAGCAACAGTAGGGAAAGCACTGGACTTTGGAGGGTTAACATTTACTATGCACACTCCAGTCTTTACAACAGTAAGGAAAGTGTTGGACTCCTGAATGATAGAATTTACTCTTCCCACTTCAGTCTGCGCAACAGTAGGGAAAGTACTTTGCTTCAACCACATTACATAGCCCTATTATTTTGAAACAAATATAAAACTCTTAATATGAAATTTATTAATAAACCCCCCAAAAATGTATATATATATATAAATATAAAAAACAAATCAACAATTAACATGATTAGTAAACAAATTAATTATTAATTATCAATTTAAAAATAAAATCATTTATTTATTACTTAAATTACCACACTATACCCCACAAACCTACCAGCCCACTCGTAAAATATAACTAAAAGAAATAAATAACACAATTAACAATCAATTAAATATTAATTAATAGTTTAATATTTAAATATTAAGTAAATAATTAATATTTAACTTCTCACACAATCCCCCTTTCAAACTCAGCAGCCCACATCTAATATATCACTTACAAATACAATTATCACACAATTTACATATTTATTAATCAATTAAATGAGTTTTAATTATTAACTGTTAAATAATTATTACTCAACTTCCAACCCTATACCCCTACAAATCCAGCTGCCCGCACCTAATATATGACTGAACAAATACAAGTATTGCACAATTTACATAATTAATACTTAATTAATTAATAATAAAATATCAATTAATTGTTAATTAATTATTACTTAACAAACCCAGCAGCCCACACCTACTATACAACTTAAAAAATGCAATTATTACACAATGTACATAACCAATTATTTAATAAATAATACATTATTAATTATTTGTTAATTAATTAAATTTCCATTACAAACCCAGCAGCCAGAACCTAACATTTAAATTATAAACTACAATTATTTCACAATTTACACAATTGGTAGTCAATTAAATAATTAATATTACAAAAATAACTAATTATTAGTTAATTATAATTAATTAACTTCCCATCCTACACTCCTACAAACCTAACAACCCACTACGACAATATAAATTACTATTAGCAATTAAATAAAAAAAGTATAAAGCACTTAAAATTACAAACTATATTTAAAAATATTATTAAAAATTATACAAACAATAATAACACATAACATTAATATATGAACTAACATACATAAAAATAATTAAAATTCGATATTTTTACAACTATATTATTGAAAACAATATTAACAACAACAATATTATTGACAATGATGTTACGTACCTGAAAAATCAATATTCTTGGCAACAATATTTCTGCATCATGATAATTTTGTAGCACAATATTTTTTCTCTAATATTTCTGCAACTCAATTTTCTAATCCGATATTTTGTCCAAACACCAATGATTCTAATGGCCCAGTTCATTTTGCAACTGAAGTCTATTTTTACATCAACACAGAACAGCACATGTTAAAAACTAGTGCAGGTGATGCAAGGTGCAAAAAAGTGCTAAGTGCATGACATTAATTAAATATAGACAAACATATACATCAAAATAGCACAGGGTATCCATATATTACAAACAAAGGACAAAACACAACAAACCAAGCCAAATCATAATATACAAGCAGGCAAAAATTCAGGATACCAAAGGTACAAAATAAGGAGCAAAACAACAAATGGACAGGTAATATGTTAAATTAGCTTAAGTGACAGCTCAGGAGTCAATACAATGCAAGAAGTTGCCTGGCACCTTACCAAGGGAAGTGAACTGTTTATAAATAGAACTACCACTCATGACCTGGCATACTAGTGCAGCTTCTCTTATGTCTTCTTCCTACAGCAAGTCTCCATATCCATCCCTGCAAACCCTGCTTATTCCTGACAGGATGAAGATGAGTGTGGAGTTTCTTAGATACACGTTTGCAGAGATTAATACAGCTGTCAAAATATTAAGGAGTTCATTGACACTGCCATTGTTAAATACATTCCTACTCTGTGGGGTAGCAAATCGCATCCAGGAAGTTCATGAAAATTGTAGTGAGATCACATTCCCATTGAAATGTTACTGAGGAAATATCAGACATTTTAATGGGAAGAAGAACAAAACAGAGCATGATCAAGTAGAATAGCTGATCCTGTTAAGGAAAGAGAATATTTTTTTATCAAGAGGAAGGATTTCAGAAAATGTTTGACTACCCTATTTTATCAGTAATATGATTAGAAAAGCAAAAATATGTCAAATTGGAGTAAAGCATTGTCTTCGGAGGAGAATAAGTTACATACTTGTGAGGTTTTCTTGCTGGCTACTATGTGTGTTTTGCAACAGTTTCATAGAAATATTCGGGGTGAAAAGATCATCCCGGAGAAGCATCATCATCCCTTGCAATGTTTACAAAGTGCCCAGATTAGATCAGGTAATTTGTCTAATACCCAATTTAAATTTTGGTAAATGCTGATAAAAGGGTATCCAAAGAGGCTTACTAAAACCAAAATAAAAAGAATGTGTTAGGTCAAGGTAGGCCTGACTTCCATGACTTTATAAGTGAACATTGCCTTGAAGCCTCAGAAAACACTGGTTATAGCACTGGAAAGTCTCCACTCACAAGGCAGTCAAGGACTGGATGTTCGAAGATCCGAGTTCCCTTCTTGATTGCCTGATGAAAGGTCAACTGTACCCAGTAGTCTCAGTGCTATACTTCACAGAATAGTATATATGGGATCAAGTGTCTTCCTAAATGGGACCCTATTAATAGGTAAGCTCCACAAAGGGAAAAGCCTTCTTGGTAACTTTGCAGGTCTTGATCAGAAATGAAGTTCCAGCTGCTAGAAACAAAAATCAGGGACTAAAATAGTAGCAAAAGTGTGAAGAATGTGATGAAAAATTAGGGAACAAATTCATTATCCTGCATCTTCCTTTTATGATTGCCTTCCTTACATAAGATTCAAACAGGAACTAACAACACAGGAAAAGACCCCACTTCATCCTGGATTTGGAACCTCAGCCAGAATTCTGTGGAAAGAGCATGTTCTTAGAAAGGGATGTTTGTCCCTGTCATTTCCTAGAATCCAAAGTATTCATTGGGCAACAAAGAAGAAACACGTTTGACATTCTTTGTGCTGAAGTCTGCTGTCCCACCACAGCCACTATGCCAGGTGCTACAAGCTGCTCATCGAACACCCCTCCAACTGACCACAAAGGCAGAGATGCCAGAACAATCCAGTTGGTGATGACCATGCAGTGAGCACATCACCCAACAGCCCGCTGGTGGGCAGTAGGTAGAGTGCTCCTTTCTCCTTGAACATGTGAAGTCTCTGGCAAACTCTTGGTACTGCTCTCGACAAAGGTGTTATCACAGATGTAACAAAGGTCTATGGTAATGAAATTTGTTAAGGGTTGTCTGCACTGTATTGTGACTGGTGCTCCTTGCTGTTCTAGGGCAAGATATTTTGATTCACTCATTAGGTTACAATTTGTGGCCCCTAACTAGCCAAGTAACAGAATTAATGGTAGTCTATGTTCAATAATTTCAGCAATACAACATGATGTAAAACAATTTATCATCATTACTGATTCAGAGTTTAAAAAATAAAATTTTGTGGATTATTTATCAGGCTGAAAAGAAAATAATATGAAGACAAGTAATAAAAGCAGTTTAAACTTGCCTTATTGATGATTTGGTTGCCAATAATGGCAATGCTATCTCCCTGAAGATGCCAAAAGGTCACACCAAGATAACAAGTGAGGAAAACGTGGGAAATTATAAGGCTGATACCAACTATGGTATTGTTCATGAAGAGTTAGGAGAGACAGGAGAAATGTTAGTTGTGCATCAGTCACTACTCAATTACAGGCCTATTAACAGATAGAACACAATTTAGGTTATCATACTTTAAATATAGACTTAATTGAGGAGCAGGAGCCAGAAATCCTAAAAGGTAGGATTTATTGATTTTATTGAGGACGCTGAAAAAAATCGAGTCATTGAACAGAAGGGTACAGACTAACAAGAACTTAGGGGCCTATTAGGATGGCGGGCGGGCTTCAGCCCGCCCGCCACCCTAGCGGTGCTGGGACCGGCCACCAGTGGTGCGGCGGTCCCGCACCACCAATTAGGATGCGACCACCACTGTGGCGGTCGCATCCCACATCTCCAACATTGCGGCGGGCGCTGCTGGATGCAGCACCCGCCGCAATGCCAAAGAGGCATGTTGTGCATTGCTATGCACAACGTGACAGGCACCGCGCGGTGCCTGCCACATTGAGCATGGCAATGTAGGGGGGTACCATAGGTACACCCCAAGTGCAGCCCCCCACCCCCCCGGGGGACGGCAACAGGCCCCCACAGCAATTCCCGCCAGCCCTTTCATGGCGGCATCGCCGCCATGAAACGGCCGGAACCGCTAGGCATCATGATATGGATGGCGGTGCCTTCTAGGCACCGCCACAATATTGTGCCCGAGTTCCGCCTGGCCGGCAATCGTGACGATTGCCAGCCGGCGGAAAAGCGGCGGACGGACTTTCCGTCCGCCGTGGTACCCCCGCCATAGTAATATGGCGGGGTGAATTATGTTGTGATGGTGGGCGGATTGCCACCACCGGCTGGGCGGTGGCGATCCACCCGCCATCATAATGACCCCCTTAGGCTCTTGCTGAAATTAAGAAAGTCTTGTCTACTTTCAAATGTGTTTATGTGGTAATTTGGATGTATTTTTCATGTTTAAGAATATTTCTAAATGTTTATTTTTTTATATTACATTAAGTGTTGAAAGTATTATTTGTTAGTTAATTATCTGAAGTTTTGAAATGTATTTTAACCCTTTTGTTGCGCATGACGGAATGGTTCCGTCATGCGCACACGAGCACTGTGGCGCATGATGGAACCATTCCGTCATGTGCATACGAGCAATAAATCCCTCTGCTGAAGAGCTTCCCCAACCTCCTGTGGCATTTTTTTTCCCAATGTAATGGCGATCCCGCGCATCGCGTACTGATGGCATTACATTGAAACTGAAATGAGACGATCGGATCATTTCAGTTTCACTGTTGCGGTGCTCGTGGTGCTATGTCAGCCTTCCGAGCACCGAAACACATGGGAGAGGCATCATTGGAAAGGGAAGAATCTCCCCTTTCCAATGGTACCCCTCCCTAATGGATCCCTGCTTGGGGATCCACCCTCTAGACACCAGGGAGGGGGAAGCGACCCATTGGGCAAGTGCTTTTGCTCCCCCCAAATGTTTTTGTATGCAGTCAGTCTTTCTGCCCCAGACTGACTGAAAGAAAGACTGACAGAAAGACCCCATTTCTGCCCCCCTGGGGCAGAAATGGGGCAATACCATCCAATCTGCCCCCGGGGGCAGAAAGCATACTAGGCACCAGGGATTTATTTTATGTGTGTATATAATGCCTCCACCCTCCCATACAACCTCCACAGTCTTTCTGCCCCCGGGGGGCAAATGGTGGTTATTATCCCCGATCTGCCCCCCTGGGGGGCAGAAAGCCCACTAGACACCAGGGATTTTTTTATATTTTTTATAAAAGAATGGTGGGGGCTGCCCAAAATGGGCAAGACCATGCACCCCACCCAAATGTATTTGGAAACAGTCCTTTTGACCCACTGGGGGGTATATGGGGGCAGTAGCCCCCATCTGCCTGCAGAGGGGGCAGAAAGCACACTAGGCACCAGGGATTTTCATTTATGTACATTTAGTAATGGGGGCTGCCCAAAATGGGCATGCCAATTCCCCCACCTCCCTAAAAATTTGACACAGTCTTTCTGCCCCCTGGGAGAGAGGGTGGGGCAAAAGCCCCTTATCTGACCCTCCAGGGGCAGAAAGCCCACTAGGCACCAGGGATTATGTTTTTTAATACATAGGGATGGGGGCTGCCCAAAATGGACATGCCAGTGCCCCCAAACACAAATTGGACAGTCTTTCTGCCACCCTTGGGAGCCAGATGGGGGTTATTAGCCCCGATCTGCCCCACAGGGGGGCAGAAAGCCCACTAGACACCAGGGATATATTTATGTGCATGTCAGAGAGCAGCCCCATAGACAAGGATCACTCCCCTTTTTTTCTAGGGACACATTTTGGCTCTTTCTGTCTCCCTTGTGGGCAGATCAGCAATATTTTTAGGCTCATCTGACCCCCAAGGGGATTGAAAACCACTAGATACTAGGGAAAGTTTCTGTGTGTATGGGTAAACTGGAGTTCTGCTAACGCTCTGCCTGTTCTGGTGTTTGGCTGGCTGTGTGTGTACTGGCATTTTGAGGGTGGTGTGTGTGGACTCGCACTTGGCTGGTTGTGTGTGTGGCCTATCGCTTGGTGGTGGTGTGTGTAGACTGGCACTTGCTTGGCTGTGTGCATGGACTGGTGCTTGGCTGACGGTGTGCATGGATGGTGCTGGGCAGGCAGTGTGTGCGGATGGTGCTGGGCAGGCAGTGTGTGCGGATGGTGCTTGGCTGGCAGTGTGCATGGATGGCAATTGGGTGGTGATGTGTGCAGGAAAAGAAAAGAAAAACGATGATAAACACATATTTAATTATTATCTTCCTTGTCCAGTCTTGGGGGCGGGGCCGGGGGGATGACTGAGGGGAGTGGTAGATGCACTCCCTTCATTGTGCATGATGGTTTGGCCAGCCGTCTCAGGCCGGCCAAACCGTTATGCACAGCGGAAGCTCTCTCCAACCCAGCTACGCAGCTGGGGTGGAGAGAGCAGGCACAGATTCACATTCTGTCCTGGAGAGCCAATCAAGGTTGCTCAAGCCAATCCTGAAGCTGCTCACATGTGTGAGAGCAGCATCAGGATTGGCTCCAAGGCATTCCGGGAGCCTGTGCCGCCTGGAGAAGAGAGTGACGTGGCCAGCTGCAGGTAAGTTTTATTAAAATGTATTTTTCCCACTCGACACCTATGCTTGCCCCATCTCCTCCCGCCAGCCCCGCCCACCCCGCTGCTCGTCCAGCACACCGGCCACGCCTGGGTGTGCGTTAACAGGCAGTGTGGTATGTGTGGATCCCCCAGTGTTTCTTTTACCCAGAATCCCCTGCAAACCTCAAATTTAGCTAAAAAGTGATATTTTCCTGACATTTCTGTGTGGGATAGTTGTAGGATCACTCCACCAGTAATAATTTTCTAACACCCAGCATTCCCTTCGGCATATTGATCAAAATGATACTTCATAGTGCCCGCTGCAGGAAATGGCCCAAAATGTACTGTCGAGACAAAAAATTTATCGATCAAGAAAACGACCTGGTTTTGCGAGGAAGTCACCAGTGTTTTTGATCCTGGGCTCGCCGACCGCCTAGAGAAACATACCAAACCCAGACAGTTCTGAAAACTAGACACGCTGGGGGATCTGGGGAGGTGTGGCTTGCGTGGATCCCCCAAGGTTTTCTTACCCAGAATCCCATGCGAACCTCAAATTTAGCTAAACAATCATATTTTTCTCACATTTCTGTGAGGGATCACTGCGCCGGTACAACTTTCCTACCACCCAGCGTTCCACTCAGTCTCACGAGTAAAATGATACCTCCTTACTTGTTTCAATATTTTTTTATTTCAACTGTTAGTTTCTATAGGAAAACCTTGAAGGATCTACACAAATGACCCCTTGCTTAATTCAGAATGTTGTCTACGTTTTGGAAATAAATAGCTTTCTGGGATCCATTATTGATTTCATACCCATTTTTACCACTAACTGAAAGGAGGTTGAAAGCACAAAAAATAGGAAAAATAGGCTATGTCAAAGTAAAATGGCAAAACTGTGTTAAAAATTTTGGCTTTCTGAAAAAAGTCTGCCTGTTCCTGAAAGCTAGAAAAATGGTGATTTGAGCACTAGAAACACTTTGTTGATACCACTTGCAGGGAAAAAACAGACGCTTTCTTCTGCAGCACTTTTTTCCCACTATTCCCCAAAAAAACAAATTTAGCTGCATTTTGGGTAATTTCTCATTCCCCTCCAGAGGAATTCACAAACCCTGGTTATCTTTAGAATCCTCAGGATGTTGGGAGAAAAGGACTCAAATTTGGCATGAATACCTTATGTGGACAAAAAGTTACGGGGGCCTAAGCATAAACTACCACAAATAGCCAGAAAAAGGCTTAGCACAGGGGGTGGGGGCATGAAAGGCCTAGCAGCGAAGGAGTTAATTATTTTTTACATGTGTTTAAAGATTATTTAGCTCTAACATGTAAATGATGTAGTTAGATGGTTTCATGATTTATGTAGAATTTAATTGCAATTCTTTTTTTAATTAAAATATAGTGTTTATATTATTTTCTCATAATTGGCTTTATTTTTTGTGATGTTAGTAAAGATGCCGTCCCCGGGGCAAAGTCCACAATAGGTGATACAAAGAGGGTTCACCTTGATGCAAGTGTGACAACAGGCCACCCTCCCCCCGGTGGAACCATGATGCCCTTTTAAGGCATCCTATAAAAAATTAAGAACACCAAATAGGTGGTATACGTATGTATTTTCACTAAGTGGTATAACATGCAAGTAGCGTGTTTTATGTAATTAATCATACAGGAGTGGTACCAAGGAATTAGGTTCCTTTGGTCCTGAAGAAGAACCATAGTGGGCACGGCTCGAAACATGTTGACCTATAGGATCGCGGGTACATTATCAACCTTGCTTTCCTAACCTCCCCCTAATTTTTATTCGTACCAACTAGGGGCAGGAATAAAATAGATATACCTACTAGCCAGGTATTTTAAAATTTCTCCACTCCCTCCCTTTCTAGACATATACATCTTCTTTATCAGTATATAAAGCCCAACAAGTGCTCTCAAGTAGTTTGTTGGTCATAGCACGCCCCGATCCACAGCAGAACGGGATGGACCCAATGATGAAGCATGACACCAAGTGGTAACTCTGGTGGGTGAGGGTTTTACAAGAAAAACAGTATTTTTTCTGACACAGGGGAGGTATCAAGTATAAATTTACTGGGTTCTCTGTTTTAATTTAATAAGTTAGTAAAGTCAAGTCAGTCAAGATAAATGTTATTTGGCCAGAGGTGATAAAAGCACATAAAACAAGACCACAAATTTTAAAATTTAGATAAAAAATATGTAAAACACATATCACTGATCCAAATAAAATCAAAATATGTTAATTTCAATTCATAGAAATTCATGAGATTTAAAAACGTTGCCAGTTACAAATTCAGACATGGTGACGAGGACCAGATTTAAAGGTTCATAACCCCTCCTAATGTGGAACGCTGATTTTCTGAAATTAAGGGGCCGAATCCGATCTCGGCCGGTAGGGCTCCGAATCGGATTCGGATTCACCGGATGCGATTCGGAGCCCTGTTTCCCGACCGAATCGTACGCGGGTCCGGCCGAGCGAGTACGATGCAAGCACCCGCGAAATCGCCGACCGACTCGAACGCGGCTTCAACATGCTCCGACCGACTCGCATGGACACGACTCGCACCGCGCTATGGAGACGTTTCCCGGCTGGGTAAGTACGATGCGCGCCACGAGCAGTCCGACCGACTCGCGCCGTCCGGCTCGAAAGAGCTGTCGGAGCCGGAATTTGGGGGTCCGCGTCAGACCCCCCTGTACGGGTAGGCGCGCGAGTCGCACACAGGGGGAACCCATGGGCCCCCCTACCTGTGCATGTATGCCGCGATGCGCTTGGACGCGTACATGCTGTAGGGGGCGCCCTTGTCCGCCTCGCACCCATTGAGTCACTGGGAGCCCGCGTATGCGTTGTACGATAGGCTCCCATTGACTTCAATGGGAGTCCGACCGACTCGAGTCCGATGGCATGCGTGCGCATTACTCGTTCGGTCGGACTGCTAGGGTCCGATTCGGTCGGAATTCTCTCCGGGTCCGGCTCGGTCGGAGAGATTTCCGGCCCGAATCGGAATCGGCCCCTTAGTATAGCAAAACAAACTTCAAGTGAACCTATTGACTGCAAAAGTACTAGCCCTTCCTTGTGCTGTCTCACATTAGCCGTTCACAGAAGAGGCACCAGCAAGCGACTTCTTGGCTCTTGGTACAGGTGGAAAAAGAAGAATAAGTGGCTAATGCTTTGAATTGAGCTATTATCACACATGCAAAAGGGTAGATCTTGAGTCCAAGCGTCCATTGAGGGAGAGGCAAATTTAAAGTGCAAAGTGCTTAGTCTAAAAAGGCAAAAACAATGAGTAGACCATCCTAGAGCATAGTTTACAATACTTCACATCTTCTGCACCATGTCTAAACTATTATTTATGCAGGGCGCCAGGTACACTTTTTTTGACATGTGGATTAAAGTTTGGGCCAATTGAAAGGGGGGAATTATACAAATCAGACAAACCCAAACGCTCAAAAGAATCCTTCACATACTTAAGCCATGGTATTTGTTCTACCCGATCTAATTGCAGGCAATCGGAGATACAGGATCGTGTTAGACCGGCCTCTTGTGATGACCAAATTTGTATCCACAATCATAGAGGTGCTAGCCCGATCATATCTTTCAAAAACCCATGCCAAGCTCTTCATGGCAAATTAAGGAGGGAGTGCTTCCTGGCACTGATAATAATCTAAGCATAAATTGGTTCTCTTCACGTTGTAAGATGTCCACATTGTTATGTCCCCTAAGGCCGGCACCATATACGCAAGCTGATCTGCACTCGCTCTTATAAAGATTCAACATTTCTTCAATTGGTTTGTTTTGAAGCTTACTAGCAAATCTAAAAATGGCTTCAATATTCCTCATAAGAATCTGGCCTCTCAGAGTTATAAACGGGGACCAACTTAGAGACTGGGTAAATAAAATCCCCAAATAGTTAAAAATGTTAACCTTTGATAAAGTGGACTCCCCCCATCTTAAAAGACTTTGAGTTGTTACTGAGGCGACCACAAGTCATGATGTAGGACTTTGAAAAATTAACTTAAAAATGAAAGAACAGATCTAAAAGAAGCTGGAGGCTATTTGCAGTTCAGGCTATTAAAACTGTGTCATCCACGTATAATAAAATGGGGATAGAAGTATGGCCCATGCGAGGAACATCTTTGCACTTCTTTGTCAAAAATTCAATGATTCCATTTATATACAGCAGAAAGCGGAAAGGTGCCAAAATACAACCCTGTCTGACACCCCTAATTGATCTAAAGCTCAGGGAACATTCGCCTGAGGGGCCATAACGAATCTTAACTGTGAGGTCCTGATGGAGGCGCATTATAAGAGACAGTAGATCCTGTTCAACTCCCATTTTACTCATAAGGACAGATAAGCAATTAGATCAGGAAGATAACCAAAGAGATAGCATCCTACCAAATGAGACAGATGTAAGAGGGCGCTCAATACAAAATATAGCAAAGGATGGAACAAGCGAAATAATCGAAACAAATTTAGAAGAACCACCAAAAACATATAAAGCACTGGCAATGGGACCAATACCCATAGCCATAGTCTCCTGGAATGTCGCAGGCCTAAAACAAAAACTTGAGGACCCAGATTGGCATAGCTATATAGAGAATTTTGATCTTTGCCTCTTCCAGGAGACATGGCTACTGACACCCCCATATAAGCTGGGATACAAAACTTATTATAAGAATGCTGTCCCATTGCAGAGAGTAAGACCCTCAGGGGGGCTTGTAATATGGACCAAAATAACCCTGGGAATACAAACTAATTCCCACATTATAGATTCACCCGATTTATTGGCAGCATATCTAGGCACGAACACCCACGACAATGCAAACTTGTACCTTTTTAATGTTTATAATAGACCAATCAGGCAAATTCTCAATTCCGAGATCATTGACTTTTTAGGCAGTTCCCTGGACCATGTAAATCCCAGCGACACCGTGATCGTATACGGTGACTTTAATTGTACCTACGAACCATTAAATGGCCTAGAAAGTTTAACAGAGGCAGAGGACATGGCTAGGGGATTGTCCCAGCTAGAGGCTGGACCACCAAAATCATGCACTAATGCTGCAATACAGATAATGCAGCTTACCATCGAACACCATCTAAGGGCATGTAATGTAAGGGGGACCAACAACGGGAATGATAATTGCTTCCTAAACACATTCAAACAAGGTCGCTCGCAGTCAAGAATAGATTACATTATGCACAGTATCCATAGCTGGAGCAGGATTACGAGCTTTAGAATAGACGCAAGAGAGGACAGTGACCATCGCCCCCTTTGCCTAGAAATAACAGGCTACATAGCATGGAATGAGCCATCCGATACTTGCTTATCAAAAACACAGCCTCTAATAGGGAATAACCGTAGAGTCATTAAATGGCCTCGGATCACAGACAACACAGAGACAATGACTAATATTTACAAGACATTTGTAGAGGTAGTAGGTGCTTATGCAGAAGCAAGAAGAACGCCAGCAATAACGATGCATAACCTCCCAGTTGCAAAGTTAGAGCCCCTTCTCAATAGAGATATTAGAAAGAAACTGAAGCCTAACTGCAAGATGAACACAAAAACCAACCCCTGGTACACATCAGACTGCAGGAAAGCTAAAAAGTGCCTGCTTGAAAGTTTAAAACAGGGAAGAGCAGACTCAATAAGGAGGGCCAGGGATAGTCACAGGAAAACATTGGTCACCCCAAGGAAGAAGTGGGAGGAAAATAGCTGGTTGGATCTCCTCCAGGCAGCAAAAACCAACAACATGGCAGTGGTCTGGAAAATAATTGCATTTGGGGGCAAGGATCAAGTAGCACAAACAGAGCATCATTTGGATTCGGCAGCCTGGACCGAGCACTTTACCAACTTATACTTGGGTTTTCAGTCTTCTACCACTGAATACTGTAGACCTGCTAATGATGAGGGAGACACAGATGCGATCATTTTCACCTTAAAAGAAACAGAGCACGCAATAGATACCATCAAGCAGGGAAAAGCCCCGGGATTAGATAGACTTCCTGGAGACCTGTTCAAACATGACAAAAAGGTTTGGGTCCCGCATGTCAACCTAATCAGTAACACCATAGCAGCAGGTGCTCCAGTACCGGCAACATGGAAAGGGGCTGAAATTGTCCCTATCCATAAAAAAGGTAGTAAACAGAAACCCGAGAACTATAGGCCAATTAGCCTAATAGTGTGCTCCAAAACATCTACGGTAGACAACTTTTAAATAGGCTTAACAGATGGATAGAGACTAACAGCATACTGTCCCCGTACCAGGCAGGATTTAGAGCTCGCACAAGTACGGTAGATCAAGTCTTCAGACTTTTATGCATCATTTGGAAATATGTCAAGGTAAAGGGGGGCCACATCTACATAGCATTTGTAGACCTAAGGGCGGCCTTCGACCTTGTACCTAGATGCCTACTGTGGGACTCACTGGAAAAACAGAAAGTGCCTGCAAGCCTGTTAGCTACACCGCAACGAGTACGCAAGAGTTCGCTGGGGCTTGAATGGGGAGCTCACGGAACCGATCCCAATAGATAGAGGAGTGAGACAGGGATGCGTACTTGCCCCCACCCTGTTCTCGCACTACATCAACGATGTGGTTGATCATTTACAAAAAACTGAAAATGACCTTCCTAAGTTGAGTGGGAACTCGGTTCCAGCGCTGTTATTTGCAGACGACACTATCCTGATTTCGCAGACACCCAGGGGCTTGCAAAACTTAGTGGATGATTTTAATAAATATTATAATGCAAATGGCCTAGAAACAAATATTGGCAAAACTAAGTACATGGCCATAAATCCCCATAAGGGTTTTAGAAATAATTTTAAGGTGAACAATCAAAAACTAGAACATGTCCCAAACTTCACCTATTTGGGTATATTACTTGATTCAAAGCTAACGTGGAAGCCGCAGGTTAACCACTCAGCACTAGTGCTTGCCCAGGGGGCAGGGGCTATCCTCAAAAAGTATAGTTTATCCTCAAGCAAACCCCTGACACCAGCCCTAGAGTTATATAAATGTAAGGCGCAGGCAGCAGTTTTGTATGGATCAGAACTCTGGGGTATCCGCGACATTAAGCAATTAAGAAATGGGGAAAACAAGTTTGTTAGGAAACTAATGGGGCTACCCCAATCAACACCACTCATCCCACTGTTTCACGACCTAAACATGAAGCGCATAGGACAAATTGCAACACTGCGACCGCTGCTTTACTGGATACGACTATGGATAACACCTGAATTAGCGGTATACAGAGAAGGTGTAAAAGAACTCCTAGCCATTGACAGATGTTTAACTTTTCCCTGGCTTAAATTTGTCAAGAAATGGCTCATAGAACTAGGCCTTAGCTCATACTGGATTGAGCCACATAATTTAACATCAAGTTGCAAAAATGTATTGAAAAGAATATATTGGATACAGAACTTGAACGCACTCCATTGCGACCCAAATTTGGGAAGGTTAACAACTCAATTCCTTAATGTAAAATCTAACCCGTTCTTCGAAGAATTTCTTGACAATGTACAATCTCATTTGGCAAGAATCCTGTACTTAAAACTAAGTTATGACACCCTGCAGATTAAGAGTTATACTGTAAACTGGGGAACACTGGGAGATCGTACCTGCCCTTTATGCACTTTAGGGTTTATTGAAAACACTGCGCACATCCTCTTCCTTTGTCCAGCATATGCTCGGGCAAGGAGGAAATGGATTCGCCCATTGTGTAATACACTGGGATTTAGGAATCACCAGGACGCTTTAAGGGTGCTGACAGTTAGTACTGTACCATATGTAATATTTGCCATATCTAGATATTTGTTGGCAGTAGGGATTACAAGAGGCAAAATGGGGATTAAACTGTGATGCTACAATGAATAATGTGCTCCTCTGCCTGAAGTACGCACCTTGAAATGTATTAATCTTACTTGCAAGTTTTAATTGTATTATACACAGTCTTAGCTGATTTTATATACACATACAACAGGGGGATGTATTGGAGTACTTAGGGGGTCATTAGCATGGCGGGCGGACTTTGTCCGCCCACCATACCCCCGGGAAATGGGACCTCCCGCAATGCATGCGGCGGTCCCGCACATCCCATTAGGATGCGCCCGCCACACTGGCGGGCGCATCCCGCATTTCTAACATTGCGGCGGGCGGTGCTGAAAGCACCGCCCGCTGCAATACCAGAAATGCAAGTTGTGCTGTTCAATGCACAATGTGACAGGCACCGCGTGGTGCCTGCCACGTTGTACATTGAAATGCAGGGGGGTACCATACGTAACCCCCATGTGCACCCCCCACCCCCCAGAATCCCTGGGGGCCCGCTACGGGCCCCAATGTAGAATACCGTATGCCTTTCTGTGGCGGCGTTGCCGCCGCGGAAAGGCATATCCCGCATGCATCATAATATGGATGACGGTGTCTACTAGACACCGCCACCATATTAAATGCTTTTCCGCACGGTCGACTCGTCGACCGGGCGGAAAACCGGCGGACGGTCTTTCCGTCCGCCGGGGTCCCCCCCGCCATAGTAAAATGGCGGGGGGAAAATGTGTGGCGGGCGGAGGAAAATAGCGGGCGGATCGCCACCGCCATATGGGCGGTGGCGATCCGCCCGTTATCATAATGGGCCCATAGTGTCTAGCTAATATATGTTTCTACCTTAAGTAATGCACTGAGACCGATGATTATTTTATTGAGAACACCATATATACTGCTTGATGAAATTTTAGACTATATTCAGTGGTTGTTCAATACATGTTTACAGTATAGTCGAATGTAGACAACTGATTGAATATTTTGGTTTTTTGTGAAACTTTTTATGGCCTCCGGCCGAATTAAAGTATTTATGAGTTGTTACTCATAATTTCCCACAGCTTAGAACTATTTACAAGATCGAAGGCGCTCAATAAATCTATAACAGCAAGATGCAGAGAACCTCTCTTGGCTTTCACATACTTCCCCGGGGCACTAACAAAATAAATGTGGGGGTCCGTTTCGGACCCCCGAAGCCCCGGGGACCACCACCTCCCAGGGCTTTAAAGACATGGGAGGGGGGCCGCGCGGCCCCCCTCCTGGAGCCTGTGGTGGCCCTGGGGACCGCCACCCCCAGGGCCGGCTCCTGCAGTGTCCCGGGTGCCCACCCGGGACACTGCTGTTTGCAATGGCAGGACGGAGCCTCACGGCTCCCGTCCTGTCATTGCAAACTGCTTTGCTTCATTGAAGCGAGAGCAGGGAAACCTGCTCTCGCTTCAATGAAGCAAGCAGAATTGCTTTTCCATAAGGGGAGCTGCATGTCAGCAGCTCCCCTTATGGAAAAGCAATGCCGGCTCCCGTAGTATGCGGGGAGCCGGCGGGACTGTGGGGGATTGGGGACCCCCCCACAATCCCCAACCAGAGGCCAGGCCCCGGGGGATGGGGTCCCCAGGGCCATTAGTGGCCTGGGAGGGGGGCCACGCAGCCCCCCTCCCCATAAAGAAAAAAAACAACAAAAAAAACACGTTAAGGCCGGCATCGGGGGATGGGGTCCCCGGGGCCTTAAATGGCCTGAGGAGGGGGGCCACGCAGCCCCCCTCCAAAAATATAAATAAAAAAAAAACAGTGGGCATGCCCCGGGGGATGGGGTCCCCGGGGCCAATAGAGGCCCAGGGAAGGGGGGCCACGCGGCCCCCTTCCCGTTTTGACTAAAAAAAAAAAAAGAAAGAAAATCATCAGGCCCCGGGGATGGGGTCCCCGGGGCCAAAAGTGGCCAAGGGAAAGGGGGCCACGCAGCCCCCTCCCATACAAAAAAAAAAAAAAGACCGGCATCGTGCCGGAGGCCCCGCCCCTCTCTGCAGCAGTCTGCAAACGCACCCCCTGGCGCGTTTGCAGATGGGAAACAAATTCCCCTTGAATACTGGGGGTCCCTGGGGGCCAACTAGCCCACCAGGAACCTCCAGTATGCGCCAGGGGGCTGCGTTGCAGAGAGGTGTACAGAGGCCACGCCCCTTTATACAGGTCTCTGCAACGCAGCTCTGTGGCGCTTTTTGGAGGTACATGGTGGGCTAGTTGGACTCCAGGGACCCTCAGGATTCAAGCAGAAAAACGCGCCACGGGGCGCGTTTGCACAGTGGAGAAGGGAGGGGGCGGGGCTTCAGGTGACATGTGTGCAAACAGGCCCCGTGGCGCGTTTTAAGATGGGGAATTAAATCCTCTTCAATCCTGAGGGTCCCTGTGGGCCAACTAGCCCACCAGGTACCTCCAGTAAGCGCCACGGAGCTGCGTTGCAGAGTGTTGTAAAAAGGGGCGTGGCCTCTGTACACCTTTCTGCAACGCAGCCACCTGGCGCATACTGGAGGTTCCTGGTGGGCTAGTTGGGCCCTAGGGACCCTCGGTATTGAGGAGGATTTAATTCTCCAACTTAAAACGCGCCACAGGGCGTGTTTGCAGACATGTCACCTCAGGCCCCACCCCCTTCCTTCACCATTGTGCAAATATTCCTCTAAAATCAGCCGAACTACGAATTCCGATTTACTCACCTGTTATCAGGAGAGACCTCAGTGCTGCATCTTTGAGCCCAGTACTGACCCTGAAAAGTAATTTTAACCTTACTTACCAGTAATTTGAATTTCCTTCCATAGGCTAACATTGACTGGTTTCACTTGAAAATTCTTCTAAGTGTGGAGTTTTGGAACTTTATAATATTCCTCTAAAATCAACCGAACTACGAATTCCGATTTACTCACCTGTTATCAGGAGAGACCATAGTGCTGCATCTTTGAGCCCAGTACTAATCCTGAAAAGTAATTTTAACCGTACTTACCAGTAACTTGAATTTCCTTCCATAGGATTTCATTGCCTGCTTTTTGCTGAAAAAGTTTCTAAGTGTCGATTTTTGAAACATACAAATATTCCTCTAAAATCAGCAGAACTACGAATTCCGATTTACTCACCTGTTATCAGGAGAGACCTCAGTCCTGCATCTTTGAGCCCAGTACTGATCCTGAAAAGTAATTCTAACCGTACTTACCAGTAACTTGAATTTCCTTCCATAGGCTAACATTGACTGGTTTCACTTGGAAATTCTTCCAAGTGTGGAGTTTTGTAACTTTATAATATTCCTCTAAAATCAGCCGAACTACGAATTCCAATTTACTCACCTGTTATCAGGAGAGACTTCAGTGCTGCATCTTTGAGCCCAGTACTGATCCTGAAAAGTAATTCTAACCGTACTTACCAGTAACTTGAATTTCCTTACATAGGCTAACATTGACTGGTTTCACTTGGAAATTCTTCCAAGTGTGGAGTTTTGTAACTTTATAATATTCCTCTAAAATCAGCCGAACTACGAATTCCAATTTACTCACCTGTTATCAGGAGAGACCTCAGTGCTGCATCGTTGAGCCCAGTACTGATCCTGAAAAGTAATTCTAACCGTACTTACCAGTAACTTGAATTTCCTTACATAGGCTAACATTGACTGGTTTCACTTGGAAATTCTTCTAAGTGTGGTGTTTTTGAACTTTATAAAATTCCTCTAAAATCAGCCGAACTACGAATTCCGATTTACTCACCTGTTATTAGGAGAGAACCCAGTGCTGCATCTTTTAGCCCAGCACTGACCCTGAAAAGTAATTCTAACCGTATTTACCAGTAACTTGTATTTCCTTCCATAGGAATCCATTGTCTGGTTTTCAGCAGAAAAGTTTCAAAGTGTCGATTTTCACAAACTACAAATATTCCTTAAAAATCGCCTGTATGACTTAAACGCATTCTTTCAACTGTTTACAGGAGATGCACCAGTGCTGGATCCAGGATCCACCACTGAGTAAGAAAAAGTAACGATAACACTACTTACCTGCTAAGTGAATTTCCTCCCATAGGATAACATTGGTGATTCTATGTGAAAAAGTTTCTAAGCGTCAACTTTTAAAATACAATAATATTCCTTAAAAATCACTACTGTAACCAAAACGCTTTTACTCAACTGTTTACAGGAGATGTCCCATGACTGAATCTAGGATCCAGTCCTGTGGTTAGAAAAGTAATCCATAAAGTAACTAATTGCATTTAACTTGAAATTCACATTGAGCTCAATGTTGCATTGTGTTTGAAATGGTGTTGCCCATTGCAACAACTGTAACTACTGTACTTAAAAGTATATTGCCTATTTGCAAAGTATTTAAACTAAAGTAATTCATTCTGAGAAAGTATATTTTGTAATGTAATGTATAATGTAATTACAATGTAATTTAAAAAATAAAATATCTAAAAATAAATAGTTTAAAAAAATGTAGTAAATCAGTATCAAAAAATAAATATAACAATTAATACATTTAAAAATTGTCATTTACAAAACCTTTGAAATTCACTGAAAAAAACCATAAGTTTCAGACATGTTATAGTTAGGAATTAGCATTTAAAAACCTTACAAATTCACTGAAAAAACCATAGGTTTTAGGGACAGTTATAGTTAGTTGGACATTGCACTCGTACAAAACCCGTGAAATTCCCCGTTATAGTTAGTTCAGGTAACTATAACTCGCGCCCGCAATGCACTGCTGATGACGTCACATATTACATCACTCATGACATGGTCAGTGACATCACTGATGACATCACTGATGACATCTCAAATGACATCACTGATGACATCATCCAGTGACTGTGTGTTTCTGTAAAGTTTAAATATGTTTAATATATATAGGGAAAGGCGTATTGAAGAATGTGTGGGTGTATAAGTGTCTGAATGGATGATTTAGTAGGTGCGTGACTGACTCTATAAGTGAGTGATTAAACGTATCTTACTGAATGCATGGGTTAGTGACTAAACTGTGTGAATGTCTGTATCCGTCTGTCTGTTGGTGTGTAAGCGGCTGCATGGGTTTGTGAATAGCTACATGAGTGTCTACATGGGTTATTGATTGGTTGTCTGAGTATCTGTATGGGTGCCTGAGTGTTTGTGTGGGTGGGGTGTGTGTGACTCTGTGCATAGATGTGTGAGTGGGTGATTTACTGGGTGCATAGTTTCAAGTGTGCATCTGTGAAGGGCTGTATGGGTGGGTGAGTGTGAGTATAGGTTTGTTGGTGAGTGAATGTATATCTCAGTGGTACATGTGTGAGTAACTACATATGTGAAAGGCAGTATATATGTGTGTTGGAGTATTTAAATGGCTATAAGTGAGAGTGTGTGACTGTGAGAGTGGCTGTATGGATGAGTGTGTGCTTGTATCAGTGATTGTATAAGAGCGTAAGAATGTGCTAGTATTTGTATGAGTAAGTGAGCTTGTGTGTGTATAACTGTATAGGTGAGTAAATGGGAGTGTGATTAATTTTTTGCATGACTGACTAGGTATGTGAGTACCTCTATGGATGAGTGGCGGTGAGTGAGTGTCTATATAGGTGTATGAGTGCATATGATAGTCCTGTACTGAGTGACCGTAAGTATGAGTGACTGTACGGGTGAGTGAGTGGATGTGTGTGTAGACCTAAGAATCAGTGAGTGGGTATGTAGTTATTGGTGTTGGAGTGTCTATGGTTTTGAGAATGGCAGTCTGTAATTTAGAGTGGGTGTATGAAAGGTTATATTAGGGTGTGTGAAAATGCATCAAATTATCACATGGATGATGTCATCAGTGATGTCCTTTGAGATGTCATCAGGGATGTCATCAGTGATGTCACTGACCATGTCATGAGTGATGTAATATGTGACGTCATCAGCAGTGCATTGCGGGGGCGCGAGTTATAGTTACCTGAACTAACTATAACGGGGGAATTTCACGGGTTTTGTACGAGTGCAATGTCCAACTAACTATAACTGTCCCTAAAACCTATGGTTTTTTCAGTGAATATATATATATATATATATATGCTCCTTGATGCACCGTGAACGGCGCACGGACGGGTGCTTTACAAACGCGGGGGTGCGCCCGCGATATTTATCCAAGCTCTGTTGCGAATAAACTCTAGCAACTGCCCCCACGAGTGCTGTTTTTATTTTTGGGAAACAAGGAAACGGAGCTTGGATATATATATATAAATATATATATATATATATATATATATATATATATATATATATTCAGAAACACAAAGGATGCCGCACTCCAGAGATTGGTTTCAGAGTTGCTTTATTTTCACCATGACTGGTGGTAGTGGTGGTGAAAATAAAGCAACTCTGAAACCTGTCTCTGGAGTGCGGCATCCTTTGTGTTTCTGAATTGAAATATCGGGTAAGGATTCTACCCGTTACTGCCTGCACCAGGTATTGAGCACGCTGACATTGGGAATTAATTGTTATATATATATATATATATATATATATATATATATATATATATATATATATCTATCCAATTACACTCCCTTGTGCCCTAGACGCACAACAAACAGGAACGGACAACTTTTTCAGCTGGTGCCAGATATTACTTTATTATTTAAAAGTTAAAGTGCAATGCTACTCATGACGCGTTTCGGGCCTCCTGGCCCTTGGTCACATGACCGCATTACGTGCATACCGAGTTTTTATTAGTGGAACAAACATCACCTGACCCCACATGTGACAACTGCAATGGAGCTAGAGAAAATACTCAAACTTGCGGTTCAAGATTATAGAAATGAACTAGTTGAACATTTAAGGTAATAAATACATTATATTTATGTATAAAAACCTACGCTATAAAACTATTGCATATTTGATGTAAATAAGTTGGATAACCCATAATAACTATTATAGTAAAAGTCATAGCACAAATGCTAAAATTACAGTGCTACTCCAACTTAATGATGCTGTCAAATATATTTCATATTTAAAAACCACAAGAATAAATAATTGTTAATAAAAATTAATAGAATTTCAAATACACTTAGTAAATACAACATAACAATGTCTGTGCAAATACTGCATGTGCAAATAATGCTGACCACCAATGGCCATATCTATTATTCTTATTCATATATATAGCTCTCATATAAGGTCACAATGTGCAAAAAGTTGTGTGCAAATAGTGCATAAACCTCTAAAGTGTCTGTAGTGCAAAAAATTGATTAAAAATATATTATGATCGATGGTGGAAAATCAGAGGATATTCATGTTATAACGAGAAAATCTCATTCAAACATCGCCAAGTTATTAACTGACTAAGGGAGCCCCTTAAAAATAAGACTAGAAGTCAAAGTTAAAAACAAAATACTTGTCATATAGGCTACCAAGGCTAACAAAAATTAGGTGTTATTTTACATATTCATAAACTGAAAAATATACATTCAATGTAAGGCCAGAATCAAAGCTATAACGAACTCTTATTGCACCAATAGTACATACACTGCCATATGATGACTTATAAAATGATCTAAGAACAGTACCAAACAAACAGATAAATATGCAGACAATAGCATTACTTAAAAATCTCAGTGAAATTTTAAGGAGTTTGAAATACATTTAAAAAAATTGTTAGTACTCTGATGGAGGTATACTATTCAAAGGAAGTTATGCATATCCTCTCCTGTATTAAGACCATGTGGATACCTAGTGTCGAGCTCGATGATATATTTAGACTCCAACTGACGTAACCTTTTTTCTCTATTACCTCCTCTCTTGCTTAGAGGTACTGTATCAATCACGAAATATTTCAAACATTTGAGATCATTCCCATGTTCTGATTTAAAATGTCGGGCCACTGGATAAGTCGGATCTGAATTTACAATGGCCCGTAGATGTTGTAAAATACGGACATGTACCTGTAACTTTGTACTCCCTATATATTTAAGACCACAGTTACATTCTAAAACATACACCGCATATTCCGACCTGCATGTATAGTGCCCTTTTATCTCGATGACGGTTGATGTAAAGGGAGTAATGTAAGTAGTAGTATTGATACCAAATTTACAAGCACGACAAGTGCTGCATTTGTAAAAACCTTTTTTCGGGACCAACCAACTAGTCATATTGTCCAATTCTGGACTGGTTTTTACCAAATCATTGCGCATGGAGTATGCTTTTCTAAAGGTAAACACAGGTTTCTCAGGGAGCACTGTTTTTAAGGTACTGTTCGTGAGTACTATAGGCCACTGTTTCATAACAATAGATTTAATTTCCTGGGCTTGCTTACTATAGGTAGTGATCAGTCTGCACTGTCTATTGTCTGTACTATTGGTGTCACCACAGATATAATTTCGAGTATGCTTGGTATTAGTCTGGTTTTCAGTACCTTTCAGTAAATTTAATCTGTTAGTTTTATTGGCTTTTTCATGGCTGCATCTAATTTAAACGAGTTGTACCCTCTTTCTAAAAATCTCTGCTTAGCTGCTAGCTGATGTAACTTAAGATCCTCTTCCGTGCTACATGCTCTACGAATTCGAAGGAATTCTCCGTATGGAAGGCTAGTGATTGTATGGGCCGGGTGAAAGCTCTTAGCATGCAGTAAGGTATTACCGGCGGTGGGCTTACGATATAAACTAGTTTCTATATTGTCAGCGGAGGCCTGTACTTTAATATCTAGAAAATTAGTACTGACTAGATCTATGTGAGCTGTGAACTACAAGTTCATGTTATTGATATTTAACTTATTTACAAAATCCTCGGCTTCACTAGATGTGCCCCGCCAGATGACAAAAATGTAATCAATATATCGCCACCATTTCACCACATGTTTCTCCCATGCGCTGCGATGTTCTTTGCACAGGACATGCTCCTCCCACCAACCAACGTGAAGACAAGCGTAGCTGGGGGAGAAGCATGCCCCCATAGCTACTCCTTGTAATTGCTGGAAAATTGCCCTATCAAATGTAAAAATATTATTGTACAAGCACCATTTGATCATGCTAAGCAGCATTTTGTTGTGAGAATATAAGTCAATTAGTCTTTTGTTAAGGTAAAACTCTACTGCATTAATGCCATCTTGGTGCCTAATGCTTGTATACAAAGATGTGATGTCTAGAGTAAGAAACATATATTCATTAGACCAGGATTGTGCATTTAGATGTAAGAGGAAATCGTTGGAGTCTTTGATATATGTAGGCAGGGATGTTACAAACTCTTGCAGGTAATAATCTACATACTTAGATGTGTTTTCAAAAATACTATTTATAGCAGATATTATAGGCCTGCCCGGGACTGGACTAACCCCTTTGTGCACCTTTGGTATAAAATATATAGTAGGCATTACAGGATAATCATTGTTTAAAAATGCAAATTCGTCCTTGCTTATTAGGCTTTCTCTTCTCCATTTGTTCAAATCTTCTTTGTAGTTTTTGCTGATTTTCTTAGCCTCTACTTGATTGATTTTACGATAACATTCCAAATCATTTAGATGCCGATAGGCCTCCGTCTTATATTCCTTTTTATCCCATAGCACAATATTGCCTCCTTTGTCACTTTTATTTATTATCACTGCAGAATTATTTTTTAATTTATTCATCAGTTGGAAGTACGGTGCATTTTGCTTGGGAGAGGCCTTGTTATGCTGTTTTGATGAAATATACAGTTTCTTGAGTTCTTCTGTGACTCTATCGTGGAAAATATCGATTGCGTCACGCGGCATATTTGGAATGAACGTAGATGAAGCTTTAAAAGGACTGTGACATGATGATGACACGCTCATGTCCTCCATGTAAGCCAAACTTTGAGTGCTTGCTGCAACGGGTGTATTGATGTTACTTTCACTCCCTAATGAATGTAAGTTTTTGAGGAGTGACACATCCCCCGCTGTTAATCCAGTACTAGTGCTTTGGATTGCCAATTGGGAATCTAGATCTTTTTTGGATTGTCGTTTTATAGTATAGTATTTCATAAGTTTGAGCTTTCGTATAAACTTAAAAACGTCAATCCTCGTTTCCCCATAGTTGAAGCTGCTCTCTGGGCAGAAACTTAGTCCCAATGCAAGGAGTTGTTTTTCCGCTTGGTTAAGCTGTACATTAGTTAAGTTGATGATTGTCCGATCAACATCGGTTAGCGCTTCTGCCACCGTTTGTTCTGCTGCCCTCTTCCTTTTGTTTTTGCAGCATTTACGTCTCTCTCTCCTTCTAATGTTCCTTTTGTGTTTGAGGTAATTTTGATGTTCCGTGGTCGTAGGGACTGTTTTCTCTGTTCCCGTATAAAATCCATTTCCTCTGCATATGTTAGGACTCCCATGTCCACTCTAGAGCTTGCGACATTTTCTCCACTTAAATCGGATTCCGAGTCACTTGGTATAGTGCTGCTTTCTGACATGGACAGATGTATTCATATATATATATTTACAGAGAGATTTCTCAGTGCTGAAAATATGAGACTGTGAAAGAACTATAATGAGTCTCTTTGAAGTTACATGAAAGGCAGTAAAGTGTGGTACTGCTGCAGAGTACAAAAACATTTTCCTGCTAGATAGAGATATCTGACTTTTGTCTAGTGGCAGTTTTGACGCCATAAAGAGCATGCTGGAAAGAACAGATCTGTATTATGTGGATAGCTAAGTGGATTAGTAAAGCCACGCAGTAGAAACACTTTGAAACAGATGAAATGTATGTGAGAGAGGGGCTATGGAGAGATGAGGGGCACGTTTGCAAGGATGGTAGTGAGGGAATAAAAGGAGGTCATAGTGTGCAATTGTAAAGCGCACGTTCACCCGTAGGCAGCTTGGCGCCAAAATGATGGTCGCACTAGCTTCCACCAGCGCTAAAAGGCTGCGATGATGGGTATGTGGCAAGGTAAAGTAATACTGTGTCTTTTTTCTCTCTTTCTTAGTCTTTTTGGAGAGCGTACGGATTTCGCAAAGGAAAGGTAAGGTGACTTTGTCATTATTGACTGTTAAACACTTCACTCACGCACACATCCACCTACACTTTGAAACCAACAACCTATTTGCCTTCTACGTAGGATAGTGTTTTAAAAGGATAGTTTTAGGAACTAGCAGAGATGGCATATCGTTGGATGAATGCTGCCCAGGCCCTAAGTCTGGTTCTGGAGTCCAGCTCTGAGGCAGGATCAGAGACTGAGACAGCAGATACTGAGACAGCATCTGAGGGAGAGGACAATGGAGCCGAATCTGGGAGTGATTTTTCAGTCGGCGCAGGTCCATCCGACGACTCATCTTCCAGCAATTCTGAAGGAGACGATGTCAGTCGTGCTGTCCCTTTGCCAGCACAGTCTGTGCAGCAGGACACCAGTAACAGGTTAGAGCAACCGAGAGCGCAGGCACGTGCAGCCGCAAGCACAGACGGAGTGCTGTCTTGGCAGCCCCCCAATTTAGTTCAGCCCCAAATTCCGCCTTTCACTGGTGACGCTGGATGTAAAGTCGATACGGCAAATTTTTTGCCAATTGACTACGTCCATCTCTTTTTGGATGTTGACTTCCTTAACGAAATTGTGCAGCAAACAAATTTGCATGCCGAACAATTTCTGAGGGAGCAAGGAGGTACTCTTGGGCCTCATTGTAGGGCGTGCAAGTGGACTCCCACTTCTTTAGGGGAGTTGAAGATATTTTTGGGCCGCACGCTTAAAATGGGGGTAGTGCATAAACCAACCTTGCTATCCTACTGGTCTACTCGCATGGTTTGGTTAACCCCCATCTTCGCACCATACATGAGCAGAGATCGTTTTTTGCTATAGCAGCGCATGCTGCATTTCAATGACAATTCTGCTGCATTGCCCCGGGACCATCCAGACCATGACAGGTTGTTCAAAATTCGGCCTGTCATGGAACATTTGTCTGCCAGGTTTCCAGAGGTTTATACTCCTGGAAAGAATATAGCCATTGATGAGTCCTTGATCTTGTATAAAGGGCGGCTGCTGTTTAGGCAGTACATTCCGAGCAAACGTGCTCGCTATGGCATCAAGCTGTACATGCTGTGTGAGAGCTCGACTGGCTATATGTACAGCTTGAGAGTGTATACAGGGAAGGACACAACTCTTAACCCTGTAGGTTGCCCTCCCACGCTAGGTGTCACAGGAAAGATCGTGTGGGAGCTTGTCCAGCCACTTCTTCACAAAGGTTATAACCTTTATGTGTACAATTTCTATACAGGAGTAGAGCTGTTCAGTGAGCTCTACAAAGCTGGCACAGTGGCTTGCGGTACAATTCGTTGTCGCCGCAAAGGATTCCCGCAGGAGCTTGTTTGCAAGAAGCTCCAGAAATCCCAGAGCACTGCGTTGCGTTCCAACGAACTGCTCGCAGTCAAGTTCTCAGATAGGCATGACGTGTACGTGCTCACTACAATTCATGCTGAGAGCACTTCCCCTGTCACGGTTTGGGGTCAGATAGCCGAAGTCCACAAGCCCACCTGTATACTTTATTACAACAAGTACATGGGTGGAGTGGACAAGAACAACCAGGTTCTTCAGCCATACAATGCGAGTCGTAAAACTCACACTTGGTATAAGAAACTGTTTACTCACCTGATCCAGATGGCAGCATACAATGCGTATGTTGATTATCGTCAGACCACCACAGGAAGACTCATGTCTTTCCTTGACTTTCAGTTGTCTGTGATTGAAAGTCTCGCTGCTACAGAAGCAGCAGCCTCCACTTCATGTGTTCTGGAGGACGTGGCAAGGCTGCAGGAGCGACACTTTGCTGATAAAATTCCTGCAACACCCAAAAAGGAGCGACCATGTCGTCATTGTAAAGTGTGCTCGATGCAGGGAAAGAGGCAGGAGACTCGTGTTTACTGTCCCCAGTGCCCAAGTAAGCCTGCCTTCTGTTTTCCTACTTGCTTTATGTTGTATTACACTAAAGCAAAATACTGGGAAATTGACTGAGGTGGAGCTGCCAATAGGTAAACCTTTCAATTGGTGTGAATGGATACCTACTGTCTGTGGGCCACTCCTTCACTACGCAAGCAGCTGCAGAATATTTCTTCCTCTACTTCAGGAAATCATGGACTTCTCAAAACCTTTATCTGCTTTGAGAACTTGGTAGTTGTGCTGTTCGCCAATTGACAAGTGCATTATAGTCCCCACGCTGCACATACTGGTGGACAGAACATACGCCACGTTGTCACGGAGTACCCGTGTTTCACATTTAACCGTTCTTCATAGTTTATGGTGTTCGCTTTAGAAAGCTTTTGAAAATTTCCAGCATGTTTGCCTTAGTTTCAAAGGTAAATATGCTTGCTCAGCTCGAGGAATGGCTTTGCGGCATACTCGGGCATCCCCCAACTTGCATCCACAAACTGGAAGGAGTTGGATTTAGCACAGTGAGAGCATTGATAGCATGTGACAGTAATGTTTTCTCATGCTTCAAGTAGCTAGAGATGGAAGGCATTAGTATTGGGTCTCTTGACAATTATACAGGATTAGTCAGGACTCTGATGAGGACAGACACGCGAACGGGTTAGAACAGCTTATGGTAGATGCGCTTTCCAAGGAATAATGCAAAGGTAGAAGGCAGATAGTAAAGGTAGTATAGATATACGTCATGACTTCATCTTCACCCATGGATTCAAATCCATTGCTGCCACACTCGCACTGAATTTACTATAGTACTTATGGGTCAATGCTGCTTGCCATGTTCATCCTCCGTTAGAACTTAGTAGATGGTCAGTTTGCTGTATGATAAGTGCATTACAGTCACTGTACATAACAGTGGATTGGACATATGCTACGTTGTCACGGACTACCCATGTTTCACATTCATCCATTCTTCATAGTTTATGATGTTATCTTTTGAAAATTTCCAGCATGTTTGCCTTAGTTTCAAAGGTAGATATGCTTGCTCAGCTCGAGGAATGGCTTTGCTGCATACTCGGGCACCCCCCAACTTGCATCCATAAACTGGAAGGAGTTGGATTTAGCATAGTGAGTGCACTAAAGGCGCATGAAAGACATGTCTTCCTGAGCCTCATGTGGCTGTCATGGAAGCCATTAGTAAAGGTTCACTCGGCATGCGTTCGGTAACGTTCAGGAAGAAGGAGGTGGAGACTTGACAGGTGGTAAAATGTAGTCAAAATCAAATCAAATCAAAACAAGCTTTATTCGGTTAGATAAGACACAAACCATAAAAGCAATCTAAAATAAATCATACAGTATTTCATATTTCACAGTCTATGATAAAAGACATTAAATTCATAAAATTAAATGAAGATAAAAGGAAACCCCACACAAACAAGTCATAGTAACCACGTACATTAAAGTGCTTTGTACATAATAAACTGTTTTCAATTTTATAATACCACAGTGCCATTCATATCAAGAAATATAGAATATATATAAAGTGCATTTCAATAACAATAATCTGCCTAAAAGGAGGAAAAGGACCCAGTATTTAAAAATTAATTTCCTTTAAAAACTTAAAACACAGTATACCGTTATTATTAATAATTATAAAGTATCAAAATGCAGGAGAGAGTTCGCAATGGTCCGGGATCATAATTCGTAGTACATCCGGTTTCAGATATGGGCAGATTCATTTCAGATTACATCTTTATTTTCATAGATCAGGGCCTCAAGATGGGAATTATTATTACGTATCGTGATCGACTTCTTAATAAAAGTCACCACTCGATTACAAATTCTAATATTTACCAGACTACAGATATACTCAAATGCTACGTTATATGTAAAAAGTCTCTCCTTTAGAAGCAATGGTCGTAAGAAACGCTTCCTAATGTTTCTATAGAAACCACAAAACAGAATAAAATGCAGAGTTGTCTGTTCTGATCTACCATCACATGGGCACTTGGGGAGATTTTGATTCCACTTTCCCTTCGTGGGAAAGGCTATTAGAAAGTGCACTAATCCCATCCTCAGTTTAGTAAGATAAAATCTATGTTTGATATTAGTGATCTGTGATAAATACATAGGTAGTCCAAGCCCAAACGTCCGGTCCAAATAAGCTTTTGTTATCGGTTGCAGGTTTGCTTTTAGGTTCCTTTGCAATTTCCGTGTTTCCAATAGTTTATTCTTCAGATCTTTTTTACCACAGCTAACTATTTGATAAAGATTTTTAAAATCAATCTTTTGATCACATTCATTTAGTAGATTTTTAATATAAAGTAATCACGGTATTTTAGTTCCATAATCATGTGCAACACAATCTTTGATAATATCCTGAGTAAATTTAGTGCCTTGTTTACTCCAAATGCCATACCATACATTCAAACTTGTTGTGCTAATAAAATCATCGATGTAGGGGGCATCTAGTTCTTTGTGCACACTAAACACTGGGGTGGAGCTCGGGACGGCTAACAGTCTTCGCAAACATTTATTTTCTTGTGTATAAAGAATTTTGCAGTTTGCCCCTCCCCACAATGTTGCCCCATAACAAGTTCCAGTAAGGCACTTACTTTTATAAAGGGTCATAATTTCCCTAATAGGCTTGTTGCCCATTTATTTTGAGAACCTGAAAATTGACTCCGTTATTCTCATAAGCTTTAACTTGCAATTCTCAATATGGGTTCCCCAACTCCCTCTATCTGTAAATGTCAGGCCCAAATATACAAAGGAGTTTGTTTTAGCAATAGGGACGTTGTCTATATAGTGGTTCTTTGTTTTAATTTTCCCTTGTCCACAGACCATCGTGAAAGTCTTTTTCAAGTTAATTACTAGGTCCTTTTCCTGCATGTACTTAGCAAATTTATCAATCAGGGTCTGTAGACCATTGCCGGTTCTAGATAGTAACACTGCGTCGTCCGCATAGAGTAGGGTCGGGACAGCACTTTTGGCCACTATGGGGACGTCCGCATTTAACTTCTGTAATTCTTCGTCCACACCATTGATATATAGGGAGAATAATAGTGGGGCGAGTACGCGCCCCTGTCTGATTCCGCGTCTGACTCTAAAACTGGCGGTGCATTCCCCGTCTGGCCCATAGCGGACTCTTGTGGTCAGGCGACTATATATCTGTGACAAATATATGATAATGTCTTCAGGGGCGCCCATTAGAGTTAATGTCTGCCATAATTTCGTATGGTTTACCAAGTCAAAGGCGCTAATTAAATCAATAAAACATAGATGTAAGTGCCCCTTTTTTATATACGTATATTTGCTAATCAATAAATGTAGGTTAATGCATTGTTCTATCGTCCCTATTTCCCTTCTAAACCCAAACTGTGATTCTGTGAGGATTTTTTTTTCCTCCGCCCATATTTCCAGACTTTCTAACAGTATTCTTCCCATTAGCTTTGATGTGGTGTCAAGAAGGGAAATAGGGCGATAGCACTTGGCGTCACTTCTATTACCTTTTTTAAAAATTGGTACAATAATACTTTCTGTCCATGATTTTGGTATTGTACCACGACCAATAGTATTAAAAACATTTTGTAAAAGAGGGGCCCAAAAACCGGGATCCTGTTTAAAAAAGTCTATTGGGACCGCATCAACACCCGGGGCCTTCCCATTTGCACTTCTCGCTAATGATAGTATGACTTCTTCTAATGTGATATAAGCTAATTTCGGTGAATTAAGAGTTATAAAAGTTTGATTGTTAGGTGATTCCGTAATACCTTCGGTACTACTTTGCCCTATTAAAATGGGGTTTTCATTTTCTACATTAAAAACCTTACCAAAGTAACTTATCCACTCTTTAGGCTGCACGAGGCTCTCAACTTTCGTTGCACAGTTTTCTTTGAAAAAAGGGTGGTTTATAGTTTTCCAAAATAAAGACATATCTTTTATATTTGCAGCCAAAGTGAGTTTTTCCCATGCATCTATTTGAATATCTTGCTTTCTTTTTGCTAGGGATTGTTTTTATAGAAGTCTCTGTTTCTTAATAAGTTCATTATCTCTAGGTATAATTTTTAAGGCATTTTTTAACAATTGATTTGCCTTTGTGCACTGTGTATCAAACCACCCAACTATTTTCTTTGTTTTCCTCTTACTCTTAGTTTTCAAACCTCTTGAAATTTCTGCAGTAATCTTACAGAAGGAACCCATAATCTGATTATCAGTACAATCTAACCTATTACAAATTTCTATCTCTTGTTTACAATTTTTGGTTAAGACCTCCATAAAAACTTTTGGGTCTACGCCCGACCATTTAATAGACACACCATTTACCCCCTGGGTGGAAATAAAGGGGGCTAAGCAAGAACCACACTGATGGATATCATTCATTCTAACTGTTAGGAGGAGTGGGTGATGATCACTAACACAGACTATTTTCACCTCCATATTCTCTATTTGTTCTTGTGCCTGTTTCGAAATTAAAATGTGGTCAATGATTGAACCTTTACCATAGCCTCCAAAGGTCGGTAATTTAGGTAGTCCATCAGGTAGATATTGGTCTAATAAATCCAAGTTGTGCTTAGACATTACTTCATTTATGGATTCTCCATAGTGGTTATGGGGGAAATGGGGGTTACTATCCCCACACTCATTTCCATATCCACAGAGTTTTCCATCTGAGATACTGCATTTTTTACCATTGAAATCCCCAACCCAAATCAGGATGTAATCACTCTTTATTTCTTTTAGAAATATATCCAGCTCCCTCTCGAGTGCCAATATCACTTGATCTCTGGTATTATTAAAAATATTATTATAAAAATTAATCACTACAAAACATTGGACAGAGGAAGAAAGCCACAAGAATTGGAAAGAAGGAGAATCAATGTAGACTTTCTTTACAGATAAAGGACATGTTACAGATAATAAAAATGCTAGACCACCCTTAGCTCTTCCATTTTGTGAGGGTATTGCCTGAGTATCCACAATTGAGAAGCCATCAATGTGGAACGGTTTTGTATACCAGGTCTCTTGTATGCAAATTATGTCACAGTCATTTAAAAAAACGGGCCATGACTCATCAAGCAATTTATTATTTACTCCTGCAATATTCCAAGTTACAAGTGATAATCTCCTATAATTCTGTATGTGTTTTGCGGGTAATCTTTTTAATGGCATCTCATCAATGGAGTTAGAGTCTTGTACAATGTCCTCAGATAGTCAGTCTACATCACTACAATGTCTGAGAGACGAGAATCTATTAAACAGAGCCAAAGGTCTCGGCTCCACCCTAATTTTAGGGCCCTGGCCATAGTAATCAGGGTTTATAGTGTCTGGTTTATAGAAATATCCTAGTGGGACCCCTGTAATAGATTTGTTTAGTTGCCTGGGTGATGCATCCCAATTTGCACATACAACATCTAACAGGGTTTTGACCATCTCCGGGTATCGAAAGGAAACTACAACACAGTCACCATTACATCTTTTTGGTTGTTTCCCTACCCAGGGTACTCTTCTTACCATAATAATACTTTTGGATAAGGTGTTTACATCATATTCACAATGGTTATTAAACCAAAACAACATTTTATTTTTCAAATCATCACAGTCCTCATTTATGCCATCCTTTAGTTCCGGGACATTATTCAAAACAATTGTATAAGGTGTGGCCTTTGATACCTAGTAGAGTTCGATGTATGACCAGGTTTATCTGCTAATTTGGTATCTTGATTTGCCAGAGTCCTAAGACGTACCACAATATTAGGTTCTTTCATGTTCCTCTGTTCACAAATGTTATTCCCTTTTGACATTAGTATTGATTCATTTCGTTTCTGCAAGGGATCATTTGCGACGAATTGTGGATTATTTGATTTACTATTTATTTCACTATTTGTGTGATTTTGAACAGATTGTAAACTTCCCTTTTTATTTTCCTCCTGCTTTATAAAATCCCCAATTAGTTTAGAAATGCCAACAACGTCACTCTTAATTTTAGAAATTTCAGAGAGTAAGTTCCTTTCGATCGTATTAATTTTTCCATGTAGCTTTTTAAAAAGTGAGTCCAAATTTTGAGGATAATCGCAGCTTTGGGTAACTTTCTTTCCCCCACTCTGCTTTTTTAAGGATGGCTGTTGTTGTTGTTGTTGTTTATGTAAGTCATTTGTGGGTGGTTTCCCATTCCCCTTCCGCTGATGTTTACCATCGATTACAGTGGATTGTTCTAGACCTTCCACGGGAGCTGATATCTCCAGAGGTGACATAAATACGCAAGGTGCTGCATTATGTACCAATGCTATAGTAGTATTCTGAGGAGTATGATTGGTTGCTGTGTGTACCGATGTTATGTCGGCCGTAGTACTCTCAACTACATTACTTAGGGCAATCTTCGTCGCTGCTAAGCGTTCTTCAACATTTACAATTTCACTATTGATTAGCCCCATTGCAGTAGTTAGGTAGTTAGTAATCGGTGCGCTTAATCTAGCATTTTTGTTTTTGCTGCCAGTTGCAACATCTGTGAGCTTACGCTTCCCCATGATTAAGCAGGCTGTGCGCAGGGGCAGTTGAGTGAATCAAGACCTTACAAGAAATCTAACCACTCTTACCGTATGTCCCCGTGACCGTAGTTATCCACTGACCAAACACGGTGGGGACGTGGCCCAGCCTCTTCCAGTCGCTGACGGGCGCGGCCCGGGCATGCCCACGTACGTCCCGCGCTGCGGGTGCCCCAGCCGGTCTTCAAGCGCCTCCTGGCGCGAAGACGTGACGTGGTGGTGTGCGCGCCACTTTGGTGCCTGGGGATGATAGTCCGGGAGTTGCGGTCCCTCACGGGTAGCCAGGAGAACAGGTAAAACAAATAAACGGCATCCAGCGCGGCGGGTGCCCCTGCCGGTCTTCAAGCGCCTCCTGGCGCGAAGACGTGACGTGGTGGTGTGCGCGCCGCTTTGGTGCCTGGGGATGATAGTCCGGGAGGTGCGGTCCCTCACGGGCAGCCAGGAGAACAGGTAAAACAAACAAACTCATTATGTCTTGTGGCATATGAATGTGATGGGCCCTTGCATGGCGGCGGTATGTTTGTGTGAGTGCAAGTGATCTGGTTGTTTGGGCCCGTGGCTGGCGGTATGGAAGTCTTGTGTGTGGTGTGTGAATGGCGTGTGAATGGACCATAAAGTGGTTGGTGCAGTGAAGTGGCTTTATGGCTCCCCTTCAGAAGGCTTGGCTTCAATATTTATATACTTCGATAAGTATTTGTGCTTTGAAGCCAGCGTTTCTGGAGGTGCTAAAACCAACCAGTGTAAGTGGTGGATTAGCTTTATCAAATTAGTGTTAGATTTATATTTGTGGCGGTGTAATGGCCTTTTGTAAGATTTATTTTTTGTCAATATGGGTAGCAGTGGACTTTGTGCCCTAGCTCAGTCGTCACCTAGGCAAACCTTCACATTTTTGAGTAGTAGACAAAGGGGAAAGAACAAGGGGGAATGACTTGCGTGACTTTCACTGTTTTTTTTACCCAACATGCCCTGCAAAGCTCAAATTTAGTTGAAAAAAACTCTTTTTCCACACATTTTTGTGTGGGAAAGTTGTGGGATCACTGGGCTGACACAAATTTCCTACCACCCAGCGTTCCCCCAGGTCTCCCGATAAAAATGGTGCCTCACTCGTGTGGGAGGCCCAAGTACCCGCGACAGGCAAGGGCCCAAAACGTATTGAGGAGACATCAAAATTGCCTATCACAAAACGACCTGGTTTTGCAAGGGGGTCA
Source organism: Calotriton arnoldi (assembly GCA_963921515.1). NCBI lineage: Eukaryota > Metazoa > Chordata > Amphibia > Caudata > Salamandridae > Calotriton > Calotriton arnoldi. The sequence goes on from CAWUFW010001285.1 coordinate 1,926,715, forward strand.
CCTGGGTTTTTGGCCCCGTGCTCGGCGGCCAGCTAGAGAACCCTACCAGACCCACACATTTCTAAAAACTAGACACCCGGTGGATTCCAGGGAGGTATGGCTTGCGTGGAACCCCCAACGTTTTCTTAGCCAGAATCCCCTGCAAAGCTCGAATTTAGCTGAAAAAAATCACTTTTTCCACACATTTTTGTGTGGGAAAGTTTTTTATTTTTTTATTTTTTTTAAAACTCTTTTTATTGCATTTTCAGAGCAAAGAGGATCCACCCTGCTACCACGCAAGGTAACACATTAATGAAACTAACAAAAACAAAATGTGATTGTTTAGTACACAGGCCTATTAATTACATGTAACTAATGAGTGATCTCAGTTGGCACCACAAAGAGGTTTCCAGTTCACAGATATCATCAAATTGCTGCTTCCGGTGAGTTGTGCGAGGCTTGTTGTTGCAAAAATTGACGTAGTGGCTCCCAGATGTCTTTGGGTTTGGAGGATGTTGGCAATTCTTCCGCATACAGCTCCAATTTTTCTTTGCAGTATACCATATCTTTGAGCCAATGTTCAACCCTCGGAGCCAGTACACCCTCCCAGGTCACAGCCACTCGCCGTTTCGCCATTAATAGTGCAATTTATATGAATCTACCTAATGTTCCTTTCGCATGCGGAACATAGCACAATAAACATATCAAGGGTGTGCAGTGCAATTCAATCTCAGACATCGTAGATATATGTTGCACCACTTTCTCCCAGAATCTAGCCACCAGCCCACATTCCCACGCTAAATGCCAGAAGTCAGCATCTTGTTGGTTACAACGTTTACATCTGTTAGAGTCACGTACACCATATTTAAATAGTTTGAGGGGCGTGTGATAGATCTGATGGATACATTTAAAGTGTATAATTCGTAAGTTGCCATTGGGAGTGAGTTGGCTGGTAAGCTTACAAATATGTTCCCACTCTGACAGCGTTAGGGGGGTAGGAAGTTTCTTATTCCAACGGGCAAGGCTTTTATCTGGGGCCCTGACCGTTTCAGCTCTTATCGCTTTGTACAATTTGGTAACTAGCTTCTTGCGCGTAGGAGTGGTTAGTACTAACTGTAGCGATTGCAGGGCGGGTGGCTCCTCCGGATACATTGAGTAATGTGATTTAACTGCATGACGGAGTCTGTAAATTGTGAATTGAAATAGCGGTGTGGGGTTGGTAATATATTGAAGATCTTCAGTTGTGAGAAATTTGCCACCTGGGTAAAGATCGTGCATGGTGACTAATCCTGCCTCTTTTAATGATCTCACAGGGCCGTCTTCTTGTGTCACCGACAAGGCAGCATGGTGTGCAGCGGGCAGCGCGGGGGCATATATAGGGAGTTTAGAAGCAAGTCGGCCTATGGAGTGCCATGCTGCAATAGTGGCATCAATTGTATTAATTTCCGTATTTGGGGTACTCCGTCTAGTATGTGTGATAATACCTGACAGAGGCATCGGATGAGCATCGCCATCTTCTACTGCAACGTGTGGAGTGTATGCATGCGGGTGAAACCAATAATACGCATACTGTGCTTGGGCACTGAGATAGTATGTGTACAAATCTGGCGCGCTGAACCCGCCCTTGTCATAGTCCAACGTAAGGGTTGCCCAGCCGATGCATGCCTGTTTGCCCCCCCATACCAGCTTGTGTAGAGCAGTTCGTACAGTTTAAAAAAAATGTTGTGTCAATTTTATCGGGATATTAGAGAAGAGGTAGAGAAATCTCGGCAGAATAACCATTTTTATGAGCGCAATACGATCAGCGAGGGACAGCGGCAATGCGGTCCATCTTTCAATCTGCTGATCAAGTTTGGCGCAGGCACGCCCATAATTTTCTTGGATGACGCCTGCCGGATCCCGATGAACCCACACACCCAGGTATTTAATAGGATCCGAGGACCACAGTAAAGGATATTCCATAGCCGGTGGGGATGTGTTAGTTGTCAGGGGTATGATCACCGATTTATCCCAATTGATCGCAAGCCCCGAGAAGAGTCCAAATCTGATATATTCCCTCAGTACCCGTGTAAGGTAGCAATCTGGCTCTCTAACAAACAAGACCATGTCATCCGCGTAGAGCGAAATGCCCACCGGGCGGTGTACAAAATTAAGTGCTGTTTCCCTATGTCATTGACGGATCACACAGGCCAGAGGCTCGAGTGCCAGGGTGAACAGCAGGGGTGATAAGGGGCAACCCTGTCTGGTGCCACGTTTAATTTGGAAGGGTTCTGATGTCAAACCGCCCACTCGCACCCGGGCAGATGGGTCATTGTAGAGCAGTTGTATCCATCCCAGAAATAGCGGTGGGAATCCCATCCTCTGGAGAACATAAAACATGTAGCTCCATTCTATTGAATCGAACGTCTTAGCCGCGTCTAGCATTACCGCAGCCGCTTGTAAGTTCGGGTCAAGTATGTGCATCATTGCAAAGATGGTTCGAAGATTGTGGGACGTGGATCTTTCTGGTATGAAACCAGATTGGTCTGGAAGAACCAATAAGGGCATCAAAGGTTGGAGTTTAATAGCCAGAATTTTCGCAAGTATCTTGGCATCTAAGTTTATTAAAGACAAGGGCCTGTATGACTCGCACCTATCGGGCGGTTTGTCCTTTTTTAAAAGAGTAATGATTAGTGCTTGTCAGAGGGACGGTGGAAGGACACCCGATTCGTGTGCCTCCGCGTACATTTCTAGTACATGGGGCGTGATTATTTCTGCAAATTCTTTATAGAACTCGGCCGTGAGGCTAGCCAGCCCCAGTGCCTTCTTGTTAGGCAGCAAACAAATGATGGACGGAATGCTGACAATGCAAACATTCTCCCCCAGTCAAAACATCTGGGTTAAATCCATTGTTCTTTTGCCCACTACGCCACCCCAGTTTGGACCCAGCCATATGCAAATCAGTCTTGACCCTGTGCCCCATGGGAACAGTCCAGACCGAACTGCCAGGCCAGGTCCTCCCTGGACCGGAAACAAACATCCTGGGACCGGTTTCAGGGTATGTCACCCTTCTTCAGCCAGGCTAGCTTGAATCCAGTGGCACAGTGAGCAAGGGACCCACGTCTGGGCATACCCATCCCACTTAGGGCAAAAAGTGTTTAGAGCAAACAAATGATGGACGGAATGCTGACAATGCAAACATTCTCCCCCAGTCAAAAGATCTGGGTTAAATCCATCGTTCTTTTGCCCACTACGCCACCCGAGTTTGGACCCAGCCATATGCAAATCAGTCTTGACCCTGTGCCCCATGGGAACAGTCCAGACCGAACTGCCAGGCCAGGTCCTCCCTGGACCGGAAACAAGCATCCTGGGACCGGTTTCAGGGTATGTCACCCTTCTTCAGCCAGGCTAGCTTGAATACAGTGGCACAGTGAGCAAGGGACCCACGTATGGGCATACCCATCCCACTTAGGGCAAAAAGTGTTACAGAAAACAAATGATGGACGGAATGCTGACAATGCAAACATTCTCCCCCAGTCAAAAGATCTGGGTTAAATCCATCGTTTTTTTGTTGTTTTTTTAAATTTATTTGAGTTTTATATAGCGCTGGCTAGACCCGGAGGTATCAGAGTGCTTTACATAAGGATCCACAAAATTAAAGAATTACATCAGTTACAAGTTACATCAGTTACAAGAAAACGTTTCAAGAGCGTCGGAAGATGAAATAAATGGAGCTTAGAAGGGAAAGGGGGGGGGGTAAAGGTGTAGGAGGGAGAAAGGATGGAGATAGGTTGGATGGAGAGATGAAGGAGAGTCTGCCCAAAGTCCGGCTGGGTAGGTGACGGCCGAGGGGGAAGTCCACAGCTTATCTCCTCTATAGCTATCGGGTAGCTCCACCGGGCATCAGTCAAGCGGCTAGGTCTCAATGAGAAAACAATTAGAGAGCAAAGTGGAGGGATAAATGGAGCGTAAAGGAGAAAGTGGGTGGAGTAAAGGGGTAGGAGGGAGAGTACGATGGAGAGACGAAGTAAGGTCTGCCCAATGTCCGGCTGGGTAGGTGACAGTCGAAGGGGTAGCCCACAGCCCATCTCCTCTATAGCTATCAAGTAGCTCCACCGGGCATCGGCCAAAAAGCTAGGTCTCCACGGTCAGAGATAGGTTCAAGATTCGGTATCCTGTAGGGTAGGCCGGATGGGGGATGTGTCCGAGGTCTGGTCTAAGTCAGTTTTTTTCTCAGAGGAGTAGCACGATGTGGTAGGGAACATTGTGGCAGCCATCTTGGGGTCAGGCAAGGGATTAACAGGTAGTAACAGGGAGGGCTTAAAAACTTGCTTGCCAAAAAATCATGGTGGCCCTCATGCCCCTCATTACAGACCTGACCTTGGGGAGCATTCATAGAAAGTCCTGTGTATCGGTAGCTCCCTTGCAGAAATGAGCGCTGACTCAATCCCAAGGCAGCAGATGTTACCCCGACACAGGCTATAGGGACTGATGGTTGATAAGGAGATCTTGTTTTAGAACCAGGTGCTGACCTGAGAGTTCGTGCTACCACTCCCAGATTGCATCATGTAGCATACTTGGCGCTGTCTCATATCGATTTGTAGCCATAATTTGAAGCACGAAGCAAAGATATTAGGATCCACGGACAACCGCAAAACAGACCCAGAAGCACAGTCTTTAGGATCCTCACATTGCTTGCATCTAGGATGCTCAGCAGGATTCTCGTGACCCCCTTTCCTTGCGTTGCATAGATCCATCGGAATAACGATCAGCGCATGATAACAAGCGCCGCCATCACAGTGTCAGGCATCAACCAAGTCTGGGTCAACCCATACATAAAGGGCCCAGTAACGACACCCCAATATCTTTCAGGGGTCTCTAGACCCTCGTGCTGCATGCCAGTGGGGGTGGTGCGATGGTCGTTGCGCATAGGGCGTAGCTATTTATGCTGCCCTGGAAGGCCACTCGATGGGCCAGGCTTTCGAGCCCATCCGGGGTGATTTATTAACTTATTTGGGACTCCCCCGCCTCACAGCTCTTTCCTAGGCAGTCAGGGGGTCCGCTCCGTGTATGGATGCAGCCCCCAGCCGCTAGCTCTCACTCACCGATGGTTCTCAGGGGCGCCCCAGTTCCCGGTGCACAGGCTGCGAGGGAGAGGGACTGGCCTCCAAATGCAGTGCCTTCGATTCCCTCAGGCCGGCTCTACAGCACTGCGTTGCATCAGCAACTTGGTTTCCCGCAAGGTGGGGCCCCCTGGTGTGTCCCGGGAGTTTGCGCTGGGGCTCAAGTCAAAAGGAAAAGACTTGCGATTGACCACGCAGGGGCCTCTTTCGACAGTCCGCTCTGTTCAGCAGGGCAGCTCCGTCCTCAGCGCTGCCAGACACGGGTTCGTTACTCTGCAGGCGCCATCTTGTCCTCCGGACGCCCGGGATCTCCATGGCTAGTTTCTCGGCTCCACGGCATCGTCGACAGGCAGCATCTAGCACATCAGCCGCTCCGGGTGTACCGACTGCCAAATCACCGCAGATGTTGGGGATTGCATGCGGCAAAACGCTGCTTCAGGTCAGAGCGCGCAGGATCTTCACGGAGCTTCAGCTCCAAGCGGCCATTACGGTCGCTGGTCACTGCGTTCTTTTGCCCACTACGCCACCCCAGTTTGGTCCCAGCCATATGCAAATCAGTCTTGACCCTGTGCCCCATGGGAACAGTCCAGACCGAACTGCCAGGCCAGGTCCTCCCTGGACCGTAAACAAGCATCCTGGGACCGGTTTCAGGGTATGTCACCCTTCTTCAGCCAGGCTAGCTTGAATCCAGTGGCACAGTGAGCAAGGGACCCACGTCTGGGCATACCCATCCCACTTAGGGCAAAAAGTGTTACAGCAAACAAATGATGGACGGAATGCTGACAATGCAAACATTCTCCCCCAGTCAAAAGATCTGGGTTAATTCTTGTTAGGCAGGTCACGTATAGCAGCTTTGATATCTGAGTCCGCAATGGGTTGAGTTAAGTAGTCACGGTGACCATCTGCCAGCCATGCACAGGCAATATCTGCCAAATATTCTGCTACATCGAGCTCGGGCGCGGCTGTCCGTGAGTCATACATTGCCACGTAATAATCTCGGAATTGAGCCACCTGTTCCATGGGCGAGTAGTGTTCTACCCCTTGGGGATCAGTAAGTTTGTCTATACGGTGTTGTTCTGCATGATGTTTGAGTTTGGCAGCTAAGTTCCAACTAGGCCTGCCTCCTTCTCCATAAGCTCTGGCTACATGCCGGCGTGAGAGGTAGCGAATCTCAGATTCTGCCAATGTGTCGTAGTCGAGAATGAGTGCATGAATCCGAGATAGTGTCTCCTGACTAGGTTTTACTGTGTAGTCAGTTTCCAGAGCTGATAGCGAGGTCTCCATTCTAGCTAGTTGTCCTCTGATATCTCTTAGTATACCAGCAGTGGTGCCAATGCAAACCCCCCGTATCGTAACCTTAAATGCCTCCCATAATGTGGCAGCACTATCAACGGAGCCAGCGTTTATTTTGAAGTACTGTATTGCGGCTTTTAGAATAGTGTCAGCGTATATGGGGTCGAGCAAGGCCTCCGACCGAAATCGCCATTGGAAAGGGCGGCGTATCATAGGCGGGATATGAAAAGTCATTTGTACAGGGTTATGGTCTGATAGAGTGTGCGGAAGAGTGACCACCTCAATAACCCAGTTCGCTATCCCCTCACTGACAAGCCAATAGTCTAGTCTCGACCAACTGCTGTGCGCTGGTGTGGCATGTGTGCCTGCCCTTACTGCCTCATTATGTATCCTCCAGATATCCACCAGCCCAAATTCCAACAGGGCGTCGCCTATGCAGCGGGCTACTTTTGGCGTGCGAGTACCGTGTGAACTGGATTTATCTAGTGAGGGGTCCAGGTGCGTATTTAGGTCCCCACCCCACAAAATAGCTGTGTCCGGCCAGTCCATGAGCATCCCATACATACACAGAAACATTGCAGGTTCGTCTGTGATTGGCCCATAGGAGTGTAATCAGGGAGTCACCTAGTTTGCCCTGAACCATCGCACATCGCCCTCCATCATCAATGTAGGTTTTGAGTGGTGTGAAAGGGATGCCCCCTTTAATCAGGATAAGAACCCCTCGAGCATAAGATGAGTAGGATGACGCTAATTTGTACCCCGCCCATTTGGTCGCAACCCTGGTCTCGGAGTCCTTCGTTAGATGTGACTCCTGCAGAAAAGCCACTTGGAAGGAATGTCGGTCTAAGTAGGCAAAAACTTGGCAATTTTCTTGGGGAGTTTAGCCCGCGCACATTCCAGGTTAGACATCTGTAACCCTCACCCTCCAGTGTTTGCTAGTATGTTTGCCAGTATGGAATTGGTCACTGAACGACCGATGTATATCTGTATATGAAATATGGTCACCTTTTGTGTAACAACACAATCACATTGAACAATCCCCAAAACGATATTACTGAATCCCCCCACCCTCTCCCACTTTAGCAACCCCAATCTGCCAAAGCCATCCCCGATTACCCAGTAACACCATACAAAATACAGAAACAAATACATAGTAAAGTGGGGTATACCCATTCAGGGGGGCATCGCAACACAACCAGCTCCCAGGTGGACAAGGGAGATGGCCACCAGTAGCGAGAACTTGCTCCCTGAAGCAGCATTACAATATCTGTAAAAAAAAATAAAAATTTGTAGGGCACAATGGTTTGCTGCATATTGTATAGAAAAAAACAAAAAAAAAACACATCTGTGCTAATAACTAAGATATCGTGTTCAGCAAATGATATAAAGGCCTCAGCTTGTCATAGTCGAACTCCGCAGGTTAGTGGTGTAGCAGGTCAGTCCATTGTCACTAGGGCACAACCCCGGGCCTGGCGATGCAACACAGAAATCCACATCTGATATGGTTCCATCAGTGAGGAATGCCTATAATGTTTGTGATCTCGTCTGTCATCCCTCAGCATCAGATGTCTCGAGAGATGTCTTCCTCTTTCTCCGAAGCGATTTAGCAAATTCCAAGGCCTGTTTCGGATTAGCAAATAGTTTGGCTTTGTCGTCCGTACCTATGCGGAGCCGCGCTGGGTAGAGCATGGCATATGGGATGTTATCAGCCATTAAAATCGTTTTTGCAGGTTGGAACTCTTTTCTGGCTGCTTGCACCGCCGCCGTAAAATCCGGATAAAAGGAGAGATTATTCCCTTGATAGTTGACATTGCCCTTCTGTCTAGAAATACGGAGCACAGTATCTCTGTCCCGGTAATTGAGTAGGCGGGCAATTACCGGCCGAGGCGGAGCGCCCGGCGGGGGGTGCGCCGCCAAGGAACGATGTGCCCGTTCGACAAGAAATACCCCAGAGAGGGTGTCGTCTCCGCACATGTCACGCAATAGAGTTTCCACATAGGTCTCCAGGCGGCCCACATTCGTTGACTCTGGAAGGCCAAGACTGCGTATATTATTGCGCCTCGAGCGCGCTTCGAGGTCTTCATTCTTGGCCTGGATAACCGCAAGGAGTTTTTCCATGTCGGTCGTTTTTGTTTCCACTTTCTGCAAGCCATCTTCCGTGTTCGAGATGTGCTGTTCCGCCTCGCCAATGCGCACTCCTTGTCTGTCTATTTTAGCGGAGATGTTGTCTATACGGCCATTAAGGGCCTCCATATTGTCATTAATGGCTTGTAGGCTGTTTTGAATAGCAGTAAGCGTTTTCTCTAAAGGGGTCGGGGCCGCAGCAGCCGTGTCGAGCTCTGAATCGGAGGCCGCAGTCTGCTGTGACTTGCCGGATTGACGTAGTTCAAAGTTAAGGCATGGTTGGTGCTTGTCAGGCTTACCCATTGCTGCCAGTCTGCGGTGTCGCCAGGCTCACGGCTGAATCTGTATACCTAGGGGGAATGCTGGGTGGTAGGAAATTTGTGTCAGCCCGGTGATCCCACAACTTTCCCACACAAAAATGTGTGGAAATAGTGATTTTTTCAGCTAAATTTGAGGTTTGCAGGGGATTCTGGGTAAGAAAACGTTGAGGGATCCATGCAAGCCATACCTCCCTGGAATCCCCCGGGTGTCTAGTTTTCAGAAATGTGTGGGTTTGGTAGGTTTCCCTTGCTGGCCGCCGAGCACGGGGCCAAAAACCCAGGTGACCCCCCTTGCAAAACCAGGTTGTTTTGTGATAGGCAATTTTGATGCCTCCTCAATACGTTTTGGGCCCTTGCCTGTCGCAGGTACTTGGGCCTCCCACACGAGTGAGGCACCATTTTTATCGGGAGACCTGGGGGAACGCTGGGTGGTAGGAAATTTGTGTCAGCCCGGTGATCCCACAACTCTCCCACACAAAAATGTGTGGGAAAAGTGATTTTTTCAGCTAAATTTGAGGTTTGCAGGGGATTCTGGGTAAGAAAACGTTGGGGATCCACGCAAGCCATACCTCCCTGGAATCCCCCTGGTGTCTAGTTTTCAGAAATGTGTGGGTTTGGTAGGTTTCCCTAGCTGGCCGCCGAGCACGGGGCCAAAAACCCAGGTGACCCCCCTTGCAAAACCAGGTTATTTTGTGATAGGCAATTTTGATGTCTCCTCAATACGTTTTAGGCCCTTGCCTGTTGCGGGTACTTGACCCACCCACACAAGTGAGGTACAATTTTTATTGGGAGACCAGGGGGAATGCTGGGTGGTAGGAAATTTGTGTCAGCCGGGTGGTCCCACAACTTTCCCACACAAAAATGTGTGGAAAAAGTGATTTTTTCAGCTAAATCTGAGGTTTGCAGGGGATTCTGGGTAAGAAAACATTGGGGGATCTACGCAAGCTATACCTCCCTGGAATCCCACGGTAGTCTAGTTTTCAGAAATGTATGGGTTTGGTAGGTTTCCCTTGCTGGCCACCGTGCACGGGGCCAAAAACCCAGGTGACCCCCCTTGCAAAACCAGATTGTTTTGTGATAGGCAATTTTGATGTCTCCTCAATACGTTTTGGGCCCTTGCCTGTTGCGGGTACTTGACCCACCCACCCAAGTGAGGTACCATTTTTATTGGGAGACCAGGGGGAATGATGGGTGGTAGGAAATTTGTGTCAGCCGGGTGATCCCACAACTTTCCCACACAAAAATGTGTGGAAAAAGTGATTTTTTCAACTAAATATGAGGTTTGCAGGGGATTCTGGGTAAGAAAACGTTAGGGGATCCACACAAGCCTTACCTCCCTGGAATCCCCCGGGTGTCTAGTTTTCAGAAATATGTGGGTTTGGTAGGTTTCCCTTGCTGGCCGTCGTGCACGGGGCCAAAAACCCAGGTGACCCCCCTTGCAAAACCAGGTTGCTTTGTGATAGGCAATTTTGATGTCTCCTCAATACGTTTTGAGCCCTTGCCTGTTGCGGGTACTTGACCCACCCACACAAGTGAGGTACCATTTTTCTCATAAGACTTTGGGGAATCCGGGGTGGGTGGAATTTTGTGGATCCACACAGATTCCGGAACTTTCTACCACCGAAATGTGTGGAAAATGTGTTTTTTTGGACAGATTTTGAGGTTTGCCGGGGATTCTGTTTAACAGAACCTGGTGAAAGCCAGACAAGTCACCCCATCCTGGATTCCCCTGGGTGTCTAGTTTTCAAAAATGTATAGGTTTGCAAGGTTTCCCTAGGTGCCGGCAGAGCTAGAGTTCAAAATCTAAAGCTAGGCACTTTGCAAAAAAAGGGTCCGTTTTCACTGTGAAAATGTGGTGTGTCCACATTGCGTTTTGGGCCTTTTCCTGTCGCGGGCACTAGGCCTACCCACACAAGTGAGGTACCATTTTTCTCGAAAGACTTTGGGGAACGGGGGGTGAGTGGAATTTTGTGGTCCACGCAGATTCCAGAACTTTCCACCACAGAAATGTGAGGAAAATTTGTTTTTTTTACAATTTTTTAGGTTTGCAAGGGATTCTGGGTAACGGAACCTGGTGAGAGCCAGTCAAGTCACCCCATCCTGGATTCCCCTGGGTGTTTAGTTTTCAAAAATGTATAGGTTTGCTAGGTTTCCCTAGGTGCCGGCAGAGCTAGGGTTCAAAATCTACACCTAGGCAATTTGCAAAAAAAGGGTCCGTTTTCACTGTGAAAATGTGGTGTGTCCACGTTGCGTTTTGCACTGTTTCCTGTCACGGGCACTAGGCCTACCCACACAAGTGAGGAACCATTTTTCTCGGAAGACTTTGGGGAACGCGCGGTGCGTGGAATTTTGTGGATCCACGCAGATTCCACAACTTTCCACCAGAGAAATGTGAGGAAAATGTGTTTTTTTTTACAAATCTTTAGGTTTGCAAGGAATTCTGGGTAACAGAACCTGGTGAGAGCCAGTCAAGTCACCCCATCCTGGATTCCCCTGGGTGTATAGTTTTCAAAAATGTATAGGTTGGCTAGGTTTCTCTAGGTGCCGGCAGAGTTAGGGTTCAAAATCTACAGCTAGGCACTTTGCAAAAAAAGGGTCAGTTTTCACTGTGAAAATGTGGTGTGTCCACGTTGCGTTTTGCACTGTTTCCTGTCACGGGCACTAGGCCTACCCACACAAGTGAGGAACCATTTTTCTCGGAGGACTTTGGGGAACGCGCGGTGCGTGGAATTTTGTGGATCCACGCAGATTCCACAACTTTCCACCAGAGAAATGTGAGGAAAATGTGTTTTTTTTGACAAATCTTTAGGTTTGCAAGGAATTCTGGGTAACAGAACCTGGTGAGAGCCAGTCAAGTCACCCCATCCTGGATTCCCCTGGGTGTATAGTTTTCAAAAATGTATAGGTTGGCTAGGTTTCTCTAGGTGCCGGCAGAGTTAGGGTTCAAAATCTACAGCTAGGCACTTTGCAAAAAAAGGGTCAGTTTTCACTGTGAAAATGTGGTATGTCCACGTTGCGTTTTGTGCCGTTTCCTGTTAAGGGCACTAGGCCTACCCACACAAGTGAGGAACCATTTTTCTCAGAAGACTTTGGGGAACGCGAGGTGGGTGCAATATTGTGGATCCACGCAGATTCCAGAAATTTCCACCATAGAAATGTGAGGAAAATGTGGTTTGTTTGACAAATGTTTAGGTTTGCAAGGGATTCTGGGTAACAGAACCTGGTGAGAGCCAGTCAAGTCACCCCATACTGGATTACCATGGGTGTCTAGTTTTCAAAAATGTATAGGTTTGCTAGGTTTCACCAGGCGCCGGCAGAGCTAGGGTTCAAAATCTACAGCTAGGCACTTTGCCAAAAAAGGGTCCGTTTTCACCTTGATAAATGTGGTGTGTCCACGTTGCGTTTGGAGCCGTTTCCTGTCGCGGCACTAGGCGTACCCACACAAGTGAGGTACCATTTTTCTCGGAAGACTTTGGGGAACGCGGGGTGGGTGGAATTTTGTGGATCCACGCAGATTACAGAACTTCCACCACAGAACTGTGAGGAAAATGTGTTTTTTTTGACAAATGTTTAGGTATGCAAGGGGTTCTGGGTAACAGAGCCTGGTGAGAGCCAGTCAGGTCACCCCATCCTGGATTCCCCTGGGTGTATAATTTTCAAAAATGTATAGGTTTGATAGGTTTCCCTAGGTGCCGGCAGAGCTAGGGTTCAAAATCTACAGCTAGTCACTTTGCAAAAAAAGGGTCTGTTTTCACTGTGAAAATGTGGTGTGTCCACGTTGCGTTTTGGGCTGTTTCCTGTCGCGGGCACTAGGTATACCCACACAAGTGGGGTACCATTTTTCTTGGAAGACTTTGGGGATCACGGGGTGGGTGGAATTTTTGGGATCCACGCAGATTCCAGAACTTTCCACCACAGAAATGTGAGGAAAATGTGGTTTTTTTGACAAATTTTTAGGTTTCCAAGGGATTCTGGGTAACAGAACCTGGTGAGAGCCAGTCAAGTCACCCCATACTGGATTCCCATGGGTGTCTAGTTTTCAAAAATGTATAGGTTTGCTAGGTTTCCCTAGGTGCCGGCAGAGCTAGGGTTCAAAATCTACAGCTAGGCACTTTGCAAAAAAAGGGTCAGTTTTCACCGAAATAAATGTGGTGTGTCCACATTGTGCTTTGGGCCGTTTCCTGTCGCGGGCACTAGGCATACCCACACAAGTGAGGTACCATTTTTCTCGGAAGACTTTGGGGAACGCGGGGTGGGTGGAGTTTTGTGGATCCACGCAGAATCCAGAACTTCCCACCACAGAAATGTGTTTTTTTTGACAAATATTTAGGTTTGCAAGGGAATCTGGGTAACAGAACTTGGTGAGAGCCAGTCAAGTCACCTCATCCTGGATTCCCCTGGGTGTCTAGTTTTAAAAAATGTATAGGTTTGATAGGTTTCCCTAGGTGACAGCAAAGCTAGGGTTCACAATCTACAGCAAGGCACTTTGCAAAAAAAGGTTCCTTTTCACTGTGAAAATGTGGTGTGTCAACGTTAAGTTTTGGGCCGTTTCCTGTCACGGGCACTAGGCCTACCCACACAAGTGAGATACCATTTTTCTCGGAAGACTTTGGGGAACGCGGGGTGTGTGGAATTTTGTGGATCCACGCAGATTCCAGAACTTTCCACCACAGAAATGTGAGGAAAATGTGTTTTTTTGGACACATTTTTAGGTTTGCAAGGGATTCTGGGTAACAGAACCTGGTGAGAGCCAGTCAAGTCACCCCATCCTGGATTCCCCTGGGTGTATAGTTTTCAAAAATGTATAGGTTTGATAGGTTTCCCTAGGTGCCGGCAGAGCTAGGGTTCAAAATCTACAGCTAGGCACTTTGCAAAAAAAGGGTCCGTTTTCACTGTGATAATGTGGTGTGTCCACCTTGCGTTTTGGGCCGTTTCCTGACGCGGGCACTAGGCCTACCCACACAAGTGAGGTACCATTTTTCTCGGAAGACTTTGGGAAATGTGGGGTAGGTGGAATTTTGTGGATCCACGCAGATTCCAGAACTTTCCACCACAGAAATGTGAGAAAAATGTGGTTTTTTTGACAAATGTTTTGGTTTGCAAGGGATTCTGGGTAACAGAACCTGGTGAGAGCCAGTCAAGTCACCCCATCCTGGATTCCCCTGGGTGTCTAGTTTTTAAAAATGTATAGGTTTGCTAGGTTTCCCTAGGTACCGGCAGAGCTAGGGTTCAAAATCTACAGCTAGGCACTTTGCAAAAAAAGGGTCAGTTTTCACCATAATAAATGTGGTGTGTCCACATTGCGCTTTGGGCCGTTTCCTGTCGCGGGCATAGGCATACCCACACAAGTGAGGTACCATTTTTCTCGGAAGACTTTGGGGAACGCGTGGTGGGTGGAGTTTTGTGGATCCACGCAGAATCCAGAACTTCCCTCCACAGAAATGTGTTTTTTTTGACAAATGTTTAGGTTTGCAAGGGATTCTGGGTAACAGAACTTGGTGAGAGCCAGTCAAGTCACCTCATCCTGGATTCCCCTTGGTGTCTAGTTTTAAAAAATGTATAGGTTTGATAGGTTTCCCTAGGTGACGGCAGAGCTAGGGTTCAAAATCTACAGCAAGGCACTTTGCAAAAAAAGGTTCCTTTTCACTGTGAAAATGTGGTGTGTCAACGTTACGTTTTGGTCCGTTTCCTGTCACGGGCACTAGGCCTACCCACACAAGTGAGGTACCATTTTTCTCGTAAGACTTTGGGGAACGCGGGGTGGGTGGAATTTTGTGGATCCACGCAGATTCCAGAACTTTCCACTACAGAAATGTGAGGAAAATGTGTTTTTTTGGACAAATGTTTAGGTTTGCAAGGGATTCTGGGTAACAGAACCTGGTGAGAGCCAGTCAAGTCACCCCATCCTGGATTCCCCTGGGTGTCTAGTTTTTAAAAATGTATAGGTTTGCTAGGTTTCCCTAGGTGCCGGCAGAGCTAGGGTTCAAAATCTACAGCTAGGCACTTTGCAAAAAAAGGGTCCGTTTTCACACTGAAAATGTGGTGTGTCCATGTTGCGTTTTGGTCCATTTCCTGTCGCGGCCACTAGGCCTACCCACACAAGTGAGGTACCATTTTTCTCAGAAGACTTTGGGGAACGCGGGGTGTGTGGAATTTTGTGGATCCACGCAGATTCCAGAACTTTCCACCACAGAAATGTGAGGAAAATGTGGGGTTTTTGACAAATTTTTAGGTTTGCAAGGGATTCTGGGTAACAGAACCTGGTGAGAGCCAGTCAAGTCACCCCATCCTGGATTCCCCTGGGTGTCTAGTTTTAAAAATGTATAGGTTTTCTAGGTTTCCCTAGGTGCCGGCAGAGCTAGGGTTCAAAATCTACAGCTAGGCACTTTCCAAAAAATAGGTCAGTTTTCACTGTAAAAATAAAGTGTGTCCACATTGCGTTTTGAGTCATTTCCTGGCCTACCCACATAAGTGAGGTACCATTTTTATCGGGAGACTTAGGGTAACACAGAATTGTAGAGCAACTGTTATTACTTATTGACTTTCGATGCATTTCTGCCTTCCAAATGAAAGACAATGTGTAAAAACGAATTCATTTTGAAAAATGACCTATAATTCTCATGCTAGTATGGGTACTCACAATTTCGGAAATGTGCAAATATCTACTGTTTCTAAACTTTATATTTTGCTCCAATTTCAGAAATACATAGGTGTCTTTCATACCGATTTTTCCATGTATATATTTTCCCAAGTTAATTGCTATATACCCGGTACATAATGAAAAACCATTGCAAGACGCTGCTCAGTTAGTGGCTCTGGGTTCGTCAGGTTCTTGGTGAACCTACAAGTCCTATATATCCCCACAACCAGAAAGGTCCTGCGGATGTAACGATATATTGCTTTCAAACAGCTGCCACAATTAGAAGAAGTTACAGGTGAAAACGTTGGCACAAATGGCTGTTTTTTTCAACTAATTTTCAAGTTTTTCCTATATTCAACTGTTAGTTTCTATAAAGAAACCTTGAAGGATCTACACAAATGACCCCTTGCTGAATTCAGAATTTTGTCTACTTTTCTAAAATGTATAGCTTTTCAGGATTCATTATTGCTTTCATACCCATTTCTACCATTAACTGGAAGAAGGTTGAAAGCACAAAAAATAGCAAAAATAGGCTATATCCCCGTGAAATGCCAAAACTGTGTAAAAAATGTTGATTTTCTGACAAAAGTCTGTCAGTCCCTAAAAGCTGGGAAAATGGTGATTTCAGCCCCACAAACACTTTGCTGATACCATTTGCAGGGGAAAAACCAGATGCTTTCATTTGCAGCACTTTTTTCCAATTTTTCCCCCAAAAAACAAAATGTAGCTGCATTTTGGCTAATTTCTGGGTCCCCTCCCGGGGAATCCACAAACCCCTGATACCTTTAGAATCCCATGATGTTGGAAGAAAAGGACGCAAATTTGGCGTGGATACCTTATGTGGTCAAAGAGTTACAGAGGCCTAAGCGCAAACTACCCCAAATAGCCAAAAAAGGGCTCAGCACTGGGGGGGAAAAGGCCCAGCAGTTAAGGGGTTAAATCTGTTCAGTAGTTCTGAGAAATAGCAAGCCAAGCAAGGCACTCACAGCAGGCATGGTGCCTTATGACGCCAGCAAGTAGCTCGCATAATTGGCTCGCCCAGCCCTGGAAGGCACAAATTAATTCAATGTGAAGGCACTAGGAATTTAGAACAGGCAGTCAATTCAATTCAATGTAACTTTATTTCAGCTATCAAAACCATAAAAGTTTGTGCAAGAAAACATTAAAAACTGCATACAGTTAAAATTAATTATTAAAACAAAAAATTTACCAATAAAATGTATAAATACATGAAAACAGCAATCCATGGGAGATGCACATAAAACCCCACAAGTGTATGAGACCAGGCCAGCACAGTCATTTGACAACAAAACATAGTGCATAATGTTTGGAACAAACATAAAAAAAAAACTTGTCACAGGAGCGAGGAAGAGCCCTTCCATCGAAACAACCACATTTCATTCAGATATTTGGCAACCACACAAGCCTAACGTGGCTGGTAGTCAGATTTGAGTATATGAAGAGCGCAGCCATGACTTCTAGTGCCTAGCTGCATACAAAGAGGTGACAGCCAGGCAATACGTGCATGGGTATATACAGGGCAGGCGAAAAGAACACGAGAAACAGTTTCCTTTAGGGCATCAAACATAGGACAAACCGTAGAATCAGATTCCAACCATTTAGAAGTAAATGATTTAAGCGGTAGAGTGCCCACTCTGAACTGGAAATACAGCTTTCCATTCAACGGCACTGTGATGGTATCCCAAAACTGCTCGTAAACACAAGACAATTTAAAATAAAAAAACTCTGCTGACAAAGTAGCAATGGCAGCTTTGTGGGCTTCATCAGACAATATTTGTGCCCAATAGTTCTTCATAGTTTCCTTTGAAGGGATAGGACCCCCTGAAGAGTTCTCCCATAGATCCCCCAAGCCAAAACAAATTAGTGACTGTTTGATGTTATAGAGGCAGTGAATTTTGTGAAAATGATCAGTATCAATAACATCCTGGAGAGCAGTGGCATAGCGAGCTAACTCAGGAGTGGACCATCGGCGCATCCAGAACAATATTGGGCACAATCAACATTTTTCCTCTACCCTTTTCACACCCATATCTAGAGTCAAATTATAAAAAGGAGTGCTGTTAGGGAGGAGGGCAGTCATCACTCTTTGCCAAAAGCTGCTAACAAAAAACCCCCAAACTATGATTTCTCATCAGTTTAAATGCTTTTAGGAACAAGGCCTGGAGTCACATTTTCCTCACCATGCTGGGCCCTACAGATTACAGAATGAGAGAGGTTCAGGCAGATGGATAAAATATTGCACACTGCCCATTATCTCTTTTAAAGGCAAGTGAGGGCCAGGATGAGTTACCAATAGTTCACATATAGTGACTATAAACAAGTTCTTTCAATGAAAATATAATTCTAGTTTACCCGCCAGCAGAGAGAGAGAGAGAGATGAAGAGAGACCGAGAGATATGGAGAAAGAGAGAGAGAGAGAGAGATCATCAATGATGGCAGTCAGGGAGCTCACTTTTCCAAGCCCCAAAGAGTGATTCATGCCCAGTGTTGTTGTCATGTCTTTGGTTGTAGGAGCACGACAGTGCACATTAGCAAAAAACTAAATTGCCAATCCTGATGGCCTGACTCCTAGATGCCCAAAGTCTTGCGTGATCATAGCTTTTGTTGTTGCTCTTGTAAACAGTTTTTTCAAATTAGGTTGTCTGATAATGACAAAAAGGAAAAAACCAACAGTGTAGACATGACAACCAAATGCTCGCACTCACACCCTAAAGAATTGATTATTTTGTGGCTGTATATCATAAATAATTTAATGTGAGAAAAAATGTGATGGTGCAGTGAACTTTTCCCATAAGATGTGGTCCCGCTTCGCTTCCAATGCAAGTATTCGATATGAGAGGTAATGATACACCAAAAAGTAAATTGCATGCGCTCAGAGGGAAATACTCCTGTAGGAGGAGCCAAGCCCACACTATATATATATATAATTTTTTTTAAACAAAGGGATGTCGCACTCCAGTATTTGCAATCAGAGGTTATTTATTTACCACTGCCACCAAAGCGTTTCACCATCAAGACCGTGAACAAGCCTTGATGGTGAAACGCGTTGGTGGCAGTGGTAAATAAATAACCTCTGATTGCAAATACTGGAGTGCGACATCCCTTTGTTTAAAAATATTATCTGGGGTCGGATTCCACCCAACTTGATGTCTGCACCGGATGATTGAGCGTGCTGTGCGGAGGAATCACTTTGTTTGACAAAAAAAAAAATATATATATATATATTCTAAAGAGTTGATATCAATAGACAAGTAAAAAATCTACACTGCCAAGCCAGACCTACAAAATACAAGCAGCACTGCAAAAATAATGCAATCTATAGTGCACAAAATAGATGTAAAATAGCCTGACCTGCATTCCAATGGAGGGGAAACAGCCTTTACAACGCTGTCATTACAACACAAAGCTTTTATCACGCATCCTTTACCATGCAATGCCTTTATCATGCAATGCCTTTACCATGCATGCCTTTAACACAAATATCTCTTTACCACACATGCCTTTACAAAGAAAGGTAAGTATATATATATACATATATATATATATATATACACACACACACACACACTACTGGCAGTCCCCAGTAGGTAGTTATTATTAGGGCCATGTTTGCATAGGAAAAGTGTTTTTTGACTTGCCTATAACTTTGGCGTTGTTTGTTGAATCGTCAGGAAATTAAAAAAAAAAAAAGTGCACCAGTAATTCTAGTTGTGCACGGAAGGTTTAGGGTGATCCGTCAAGCAAGGGCAAAGGAAAAAGGGGGTGGAGGGTTCAATAAAAATGGTGTTTCCTATGTTAATTTCCATAGAGTCTTTACAACACATGCTGTATGAATTGCTGGACGGAATTACATCATAGTCTCACTGTTGCCCTGCATGGTGTGTTGTGCTTCCAGTGCCTATCCTGCCTGCCCTCCATGGTCATCTTATGCTCAAGCCCTGCCCCCTTGGCCCCTGCCCTCTATTTTCCTTGTGCTGGCCCCTGTCCACTCCCTTCTGCCTTGCCTAGTCCGTTGTCATGCCACTTCCCCCTCCCTCCTGCCTTCATGATCCGTTATGCTGCAACTGTCCCTTCTGTTTGTCTGATATGATTAGCTTGCAGCTCTTACTTCTTTCCCCTCTGCTCTCTGTTGTGCATGTACATGGCACTGTCTCCTCCCTATTGTTGTCCATGGTCTGTTTTGCTGCACTGCCATCCCGCTTGCCCTGTGTAGTGTATTGTGCTGCTGCAATCCCTGAAGCCTGCCCTATGAGGTCAGTTTGGTGCACCTACTTAGCTCCCTCCTGCCTTCTGTTATCCAAGTCCATGTCCCTACCTCATTCCTCCTGATCTCAGTAATTAATTCAATGTACCATACTTGCCAACATTTTGAACTTTGTAAGAGGGAGATTTGGAAAATAAAAACTGGGGAATTGATTTTCCCCATTGACATATTGAAAAATGTAGGCAGGAAACAGATATAATAAATCCCTTTTGGGCTTAAAAACATTGGGGGTCTCCTGCCTGAATCGGGTATGTTGGCATGTATGCTTTTACTGCCACTGCCTCTTCCTTCGTCCCTCAATGCCTGTTATATTGCCACAGCCTGTCTTGCCTGTCCTGCATGGTTGCTTTGTTGTCCCTGTCCCCCTTTCCACTGCCCTCCATGGTCTGTTGTGCTGTCACTGCCTCTCCTGCCTTCCCAGCGTGGTCAACTTATTGCCTATGCACCCTCCCCCATGCCCTCAATTATCCGAGTCCGTGCCCCTGACATCTGCCTACCCACATTGTTCTAATGAACAACTAGATTGCTAACTTTCTATATTTTTATTACAGAAGTGTGGCACACCTGATGTCATCTTGATGTAATCAAAACTGTAATACCTAAAGCATTTCCTTTAAAAATTATAAAAATTCAAGAATTTTGTTCCCATAGAAATTATGGATAGTGCTCTAAAAACTGAAAATGAGGATATATTTTCGGACTTCTCAAATAGCGACAAAATAATAAATAAATCCGGTACTTGTAAAGCGTGAACAATTCCCCCTAAGGGTGTCAAGGCGCTGGGGGCCGTCGGGATGATTAAGCGAGCTATTGCCCAGAGTCACATGGTGCAGGGCTAACCTGCCGCTGGCGATCGAATCGTGAGCCCCCGTGTTCCGGAGTCAGCCGCCCTGGCCGCTGCGCCACACCTCTTCTTAAAGCACTTTTAAATTATTTGCTATCTTGATTATTTTTTATCCAGTTGATTACTTGATTATTTGTTGCACTTAGGGAGAGAATGTGGAATACCAGCCAGAGCTGCAGACTTTGCAACTGAGCAACCAGGTTCGAGTTTTGGTATCAGTCCGACATCTTGTGATTCTGGGCAAATCACTTAATCTCCCCATGCCTAAAGCCCAAAAGGAATGTGTCCTTGTGTAATGTAGCTGATGCTCATGTAAAGCACTCCAATACCTTTGGGTAAAGTCTGGGCTAAACAAAACTGCACAAAAACAAGATCATTAAGGCCCTCCTTACGATGCCAGTCAGACGAGCTTCCAACCGACATCATATCGGGATCGCCCGACATGTAGGTGGAGGTCCTGAAACATGTCCTTTTGCACCGAGGCTTGTGCTGTGGCCCAGAAAAGCACCGGAGCACAAGCCTCAATGCAAAAAGGCATGTTTGGAACCATCCCTGCACCCTGTGCAAGGCACTATGTTGTGTCTGGCATAGGGTGCATGGATGTTTTGGAGGGTGCCATGGGTGCCGCCCGGGCCACATAGCGGAGCCCCAGGGGAGTAGGGGGCCCTGCTAGGGGCCCTCAAAGCATATACACATATACAAAGCATATACTGTTTCCAACAGCCTTTCTATGGCAGTTGGACTGCCATGGAAAGGCTGTCTGAAAGGGACATCGTAATCCCTACGGCAGTGCCTGAACAGGCACTGTCCCTATTGTAGTGTATTACGCTCTGACTGATGGTATCATAGGAAGCATCAGTCGGTCCCTCTGCCCGCTGCCTCCGACCGCTGTGCATCACAATGTGGCGGTCATAACACGGCACCAGATATCGGATGGTTCGTCCGATATCGTAATCAGGCTCTAAGTGTTTCGCACAATTCTGTCATTGGGCTATACTTGGGCTACATCCGGGTGATATTTGTGCTACATTTGGGTTCTTTTCACTCTGGTGGCCAGCTTGGCAGACTAATTTGTTATGAAGCTCCCTAATCTCCTCATTTACTGCAGTATCCTCAGTAGAAAATGCTTTCAGTTTTCCACTTCGATTCCATCAAGATGGCGGTCATATGTGCCACACTTGTGGCAAAAATTCTGAATGTTAGCACTCTAGTTGCTCATTAGACCAATGTAGTAAACTACTGATCACCATGGAGTTAAGTGGCAGTCTGCTGCTGGTGTTGAAAATGCATGTTTCAGTCTACATTTCAGAATGTTTTAATGAAATAGAAGAGGGAGATATTTGGGAACTAACTTAAAACATGTCCTAATTTTTCTTTCAACACCACTAACCACAGTGCCAAGAAACCTTTTGGTGAACGTGCGCTTGATAAATGCTTTTAACATAACATAACATAACATAACCATAATTTCTCTGAAAAAATGATACATCTCATTTTGTTCTTTCTAAATTAAATGTTTTAAGTTTTGTCAATTTGAGTCAATCAAGATGGGTTCAGGTGTGCCACACTTTTGTCAGAAGTAAGACTGTTAGCGCTCTAGTTGTTCTTTAGAACACTCTGGGAGGCTCCATTAGAACACAAGGGAATCAACTGACAGGCTGCTCCTGTTGAAGAACAACAGGAAGGTATTTGAGAACTCACTAAAAATGTGTCTTAATTTTTCTTTCTACAGCACTAACCATAATTTCTATGACAAAATGAACCCCCTCATGTTGTTCCTTTCTAAATTAAGTGTTTTAAGTTTTACCAGTTTGATTCAATCACGATGGCTTCAGGTGTGCCACACTTTTGTCATAAGACTATTAGCACTCTAGTTGTTCTTGAGAAAAATGTGGGAGGCTGCAGTAGAATACAACTGACAGGCTGCTCCTGTTGGTAGCGCAGGTTTTACTGAGAATGTCAGCCTTATTTCTCGTATGGTGTGAATTTACAGAAAATATGCTTTCATTTTAGCTTCTGGAGCACCTTCCATAACTTTTATAGGAAAAATCATGAGAAAACTGTTTCTCTCAAACATGATTAATAAAATCCCAGCAGAAGGCTTTTTCACAGGGTATAATCACATTAGCAAGAAATTATTTATATTCTAGCTAAAATCTATTAGCACCCTTTATAGGTTCTGCTTTTAGTGACCCTCAAAATCTTCCATTGACTACAATGCATTTCAATAGGGTCCTATTATGTTTATTGGTCCCAAGATGGCTGCCATCACTTTCTGGTTGAAGTGCTGACAGCCAATCAGATCTCACCATGAGATATGTGCTTAGGCTCCACCCAGATATACAAATTTGGATTTCCTTTAATGTCTCAAAAACAACTGAAAGGATTTACATCAAATACAAAATAGGGTACTTTATGGACCAAGAGCTACCTTCCTGCCAAATTTGGTCTAATGCCATTCAGTGGTTCGGGCTGCAGTTGTGTCTAAAATCTCTATTGGATTTAAAATGAGGAACACACTTTTTTTACCCCCCTTCTTTTCCTTGGCCTCTGCTTTACAGATCATCCTGAAACTTTCCAAGGACAACATGACCCAACTTCACACTTTTTTTTTAAACGTTTTGTGTAGATCTGTCAAACAGCACCAAAGATATAAGCAAGTATATATATATATATATATATATATATATATATATATATATATATATATATATATATATATATATACTTGATCAAGTCCCTGGAGAGGGACGAAACGCGTCATGGCAGCTGCATCTGTTTGGGAGTTTCAATAAACATTGCAGTTTGACGAACTTAGGTGGTCCGCGCTCTTTCTTTGGGCCCTGGAAACTGGCTAATCGAGAGGGAGTTTGGTTGGATATATATATATATATATATATGTATATATATCATCATCAACGAGTTGCCCACATACGGAGTTGCACTCACGAGCAGGCAAATCCCACCATGCAGAGGAATCCTTTATTTCAGCAAATGATTACATCCCCACATATTTCCAAGTCTTGCCCAACGCGTTTCGGAGCTTCAGTGCTCCTTGTTCACGGCCCAGCATGCAATGGGCAGATGCAAAACACTCACCAATCTCAAATGTGGTATTTATCGCCCTCTGATGGGCTTCCTGTTATCAGCGCTTTCTGGGACTTGTAGTTCATGCTCAGATATTACCCTGTATGGGTTCTGCCTCAGCGCAATATTATTTTCAAACTCTTGGTAGAGCCTCCGGATTTGTAATCAGTATATATATATATATTTTTTTTTTCCCTACTGGCAGTCACTAGTAGGTGGTTGTAGTTAGGACGGAGTTTCTATCAAAAAGGCCATTTTCAGATGCCTATATCTTTGGTGCCGCTTTATGAATCTCCATGAAATTTTCAAAACAAATTGCCCAGTACTGCGGGTTGAGTCTGGAAAGTTTCTGGGTGTTTCATATAGCGGCAGCCGACAAAAAGGGGGGGGTCAAAAAAGGTGCGTTTCCTATGTTAATTCCCATAGGACCTTTGAACAAGCCTACAGGAAGCTAGATACTGGTACTCAGGTCGTGCTTTTTGTGTTTTGGTGTAAATCCATTCAGCAGCTTGGGAGATATTAACTAGAAAACAAATTTGCATATCTGGGGACACGGATTACTCGCAAATCTACCCCCGGGTAATCCGCAGATTCCAGCACACTACCGAACTCCTGATTGGCTGGCCGCGTCTACACAAAATAGTTGCAGCTGCCCTTTTGTTTGTCAGGTAAACAGTCCCCGGAGCTGAAAATTTGTTTGCAAATTGAATGAAGGGGTTAGGTGAGAGGTTTCCTGACCTCTTGAACATGTTTTAAAAGAGGGCTGAACATGTGTCCTGGGGTCAGGATTGTGGGGAAAAAAATTGGGCCGCTCGTGAAATCCGCAGATCCTTTGCGAGTTTCAGCGCAGCCCTCTGTGTAAATTCTCGGATCCAGAAAAAAGATCAGTGGATCCAGAAAAAAACTGAAAAAACATTAAAACACCCACTGCATCCAACCCCATGCTGCGCACGGCCCAAGGTCATGCGCAGCTTGTGTTTAGGTACATGTGGCAGGGTTGGCTGCAGGCCCTGTGGCCAAACCCCTGCGGCGCACTGTCAAAGGCCATGCGCGGCGCTAGTTATATTAATGTGCATGTTAAAAAAAACATAGAAATTCACTCATAAAACCAAAGGTGACAGGACCTTATAGTTAGGTTCTGAATTTACTCACACAAACCATAGAAATCCAGCAGTTATAGTTATACTTAAAGTTAAACTTATCTGAAGCAACTTCAACTCCTGCCATTAAGTAATTTAAGTCAATGAGTCATAGTTTCTTCACATAACTTTAGCTATAAGTATAACTATAGCTTCTAAATTTCTATAATGTCCCTGTAACCTATGGCTTTTTTCAATGAATATATATAGACAGTTCCTCCCAAATCAAAGGACTCCACGGCACTCTGGTGCAAGCATCAGGCATTTATTTTGCCTACTTCAGCAAAGGCATTAGCTCCAACGCGTTTTGGTGCTCACACGCACCTTGGTCACGACGCTGATCATGCATCATTTCGTTTCTTTTAACTAAACAAATGTAAACATAATAGAAGGACAAACATAGTTCAAGCATAGTTCAAAACAAAAAATCAGATGCCATCTTAAAGTGACCTCCAATGCATGGTTTTACACATTTCTTCCACTTATTCTTGTAATTGTTCAATATTGTGCAGGTAACAAGTAATATAACTTCATTTCATTTCTGTTATTCTAAATGATCATTTTCTTAGGTTATAATTCATACACCAGTATAGACACTCAAAGGGGCCTTACTTAAACATGTTCTAAAGTCTTTTAGTGAATATATATATATATATATATATATATATATATATATATATATGTATATATTATCTACTGGCGGTCGCCAGTAGATAGTTATAGTTAGGACCTTTATCCATAGGAAATCCGCAACATTCTATTCCCAATAAGTTTGGCGTCGTTTGACGAATCATCGCGAAATTTTCAAAACTAGTGGGGCGCTCCGGTTTGCTCCTGTCTTGAAAGTTTCGGGGTGATTCATCAAGCGGCGGCCGAGAAAAAGGGGGTCCCAAAACGCGTTTTCTCCGTTTTCTCCATGTTAATTCCCATAGGACATTTTAGCCACGGCTACAGCCCGAACTGCTGAACGGAATTACACCAAATTTTGCAAAAGGTAGCGCTTGGTTCAGAAAGCGACCTTTTTTTAAATGGTGTAAATCCGTTCAGTAGTTGCGGAGAAATTCAAAAAATAAGAGTGAAAAATCGATTTCCCATAGGAAACTTTATGCAAGGCTACAGCAAAAACTTCTGAACGGAATTACACCAAATTTGGCAAAAAGGTAGTGATTGGTTAAGAAAGCACCCTTTTAAAAATGGTGTAAATCCGTTCAGTAGTTGCTGAGAAAATCCAAAATAAAAGTTTCGATATTTATGGCCGCGGTGGATCCGCGCACCTTCCCGACCTCGAGCTGCATGCTAATTGGCTGTCAACACTCCAAATCAGGAAGTGTTGGCAGCCATCTCGTTCCTCGGTAGAACCGAGGAACAAGAAAGCAGTAAAAAAAGTGCGCAATACGCAAAAAGGGGGCAGGGTAGAAACACCCTGACCCCCTAGGCCTGCTCAGGGGGTCCTACAAGGACCCCCAGGGCCCCAAACATTTTTTTTTTTTTTTAAATTGGCAGGATGCGCTTACGGTGCGCGGATCCTGCCGATTAAAAAAAAAACCGAAGCGCGGGCTCCCGCGCTTCTTTGGTAATTGGCCCCTGGGTGGACCAAGTCCCGGGGGCATGCGGGGGTTAAGTTTTATGTGTGGGGGGCCTCTAAGGCCCCCAAGCCCCGGGGACCTCCACCCCCCAGGGCTTTAATAAAAAAATGATGCGGGAGGGCTCTCGGCCCTCCTGCAGCCCCGGGGACCGCCACCCCCCGGGGCTTCTTTTTATTTTCTTAAAATTACCTATGTGGGGGGGCTTGAGCCCCCCCACATGCCCCAGGGACCGCCACCTCCCCGGGGCTTCTTTTTATTTTCTTAAAATTACCTATGTGGGGGGGCTTGAGCCCCCCCACATCCCCCGGGGACCGCCACCTCCCCGGGGCTGTGCAATTCAAGGGAGGGGGCCGCACGGCCCCTCTCCTGGAGCCCTTGATGGCCCTGGGGACTGCCACCCCCCAGGGCCGGCTCCTGCAGTGTCCTCGCGGCTCCCGTCCTGTCATAGCAAACTGCTTTGGATATTGGAAGCGAGAGCAGGGAAACCTGCTCTCTCTTCCAATATCCAAAGCACATTGCTTTTCCACATGGGGAGCTGCATGTTAGCAGCTCCCCATGTGGAAAAGCAATGCCGGCTCCCGCAGGACGCGGGGAGCCGGTAGGGTCCGTAGAGGGAGTTGGGGTCCCCCCACGGACCCCAAAGGATAGGGCCAGCCGCGGGGATGGGGTCCCCGGGGCAAGTAGTGGCCTGGGAGGGGGGCCACGCGGCCCCTTCCCCAAAATTTAACCAAAAAACAAAGGCCGGCCCCGGGGGATGGGGTCCCCGGGGCCATAAGTGGCCTGAGGAGGGGGGCAACGCAGCCCCCCTCCAAAACAATAAAAATTTTTTAAAAAAGGCCATGCCCCGGGCGATGGGGTCCCCGGGGCCGATTAAGGCCTCAGGAGGGGGGCCACGCGGCCCCCTTCCAAATTGTTTTTTTTTTTAAATAAATAAATAGGGGGCAGGCCCTGGGGGATGGGGTCCCCAGGACCAATAAATTAGAAAAATAAGGGGGGCCACACAGCCCCCCTTCTTAAAAAGAAAAAACACCGGCATCGCGCCGGAGGCCACGCCCCCTTCTATCACCACTCTGCAAACGCGCCCTGGCGCGTTTGCAGATGGGGAACAAGTTCCCTTGAATACTGGGGTCCCTGGGGCCAACTAGCCCACCAGGAACCTCCAGTATGCGCCAGGGGTTGCGTTGCAGAGAGGTGTTCTGAGGCCACGCCCTTTTACACCTCTCTGCAACGCAGCTCTGTGGCGCATAATGGAGGGAGCTGGTGGGCTAGTTGCACCCCAGGGACCCTCAGGATTGAAGGGGAGTTAATCCTGACTTAAAACATGCCACGGGGCGCGTTGCACAGTGGTGAAGGGAGGGGGCGAGGCTTGAGATGACATGTGTGCAAACAGGCCCCGTGGCGTGTTTTAAGATGGGGAATTAAATCCCCTTCAATCCTGAGGGTCCCTGGGGGACAACTAGCCCACCAGGTACGTCCAGAAAGCACTACAGAGCTGCGTTGCAGAGAGGTGCAAAAAGGGGCGTGGCCTCTGAACACCTCTCTGCAAAGCAGCTCTCTGGCGCATACTGGAGGTATCTGGTGGGCTAGTTGGCCCCTAGGGACCCTCGGGATTGAGGAGGAATTAATTCTCCAACTTAAAACGCGCCACAGGGCGTGTTTGCAGACATGTCACCTCAGGCCCCACCCCCTTCCTTCACCATTGTGCAAATATTCCTCTAAAATCAGCCGAACTACGAATTCCGATTTACTCACCTGTTATCAGGAGAGAACCCAGTGCTGCATCTTTTAGCCCAGCACTGACCCTGAAAAGTAATTCTAACCGTACTTACCAGTAACTTGTATTTCCTTCCATAGGAATCCATTGATTGGTTTTCAGCAGAAAAGTTTCAAAGTGTCGATTTTCACAAACTACAAATATTCCTTAAAATTTGAGATGTCATCAGTGATGTCATCAGTGATGTCACTGACCATGTCATGAGTGATGTAATATGTGACATCATCAGCAGTGCATTGCGGGGGCGCGAGTTATAGTTAGCTGAACTAACTATAACGGGGGAATTTCACGGGTTTTGTACTGAGTGCAATGTTCAACTAACTATAACTGTCCCTAAAACCTATGTTTTTTTCAGTGAATATATATATATATATTTATATATATATATATATATATTCACTGAAAAAACCATAGGTTTCAGGCACGTTATAGTTAGAAATTATCATTTAAAAAACCTTTGAAATTCACTGCAAAAACCATATGTTTCAGGGACGTTATAGTTAGCTGGACATTTCACTCGTACAAAACCATAGAAATTCCACTGTTATAGTTAGTTCAGCTAACTATAACTTGCGCCCACAATGCACTGCTGATCACATCACATATTACATCATTCATGACATGGTCAGTGACATCACTGATGACATCACTGCTCACATCTCAAATTACAACACTGATGACATCACTGATGACATCATCCAGTGAATGTGTTTTTCTTTAAAGTTTAAATATGTATTATATATATACCAAGGTGTATTGAAGAATGAGTGGGTGTATAAGTGTCTGGATGGAGGATTTAGTAGGTGTGTGACTGACTGTTTAACTCAGTTATTACATGTGTCTTACTGAATGCATGGGTTAGTGACTAAACTGTGTGAATGTCTATATCAGTCTGTTTGCTATTGTATAAGCTGCTGCATGGGTTGGTCAGTAGCTACATGAGTGTCTATATGGGTTATTAATTGGTTGCCAGAGTATTTGTATGGGTGCCTCAGTGTGTGTGTGGGTGCGTGGGAGGTGTGTGACTCTGTGCATACATGTTTGAGTGGTTGATTCACTGGGTGTATGGGTTCAAGAGTGCATGTGGAAACAGCTGTATGCGTGGGTGAGTGTGTGTATGGGTGTGTTAGTGAGTGAATGGATGTCTCAGTGGTACATGTCCAACTAACTACATATGTAAAAGACAGTGTATGTGAGAGTTGGAGTATATAAATGACTATGCGTGAGAGTTAGTGATTGTGAGAGTGGCTGTATGGATGAGTGTGTACTTGTATCAGTGATTGTATAAGAGACTAATTATGCGTTTCTTTCTGTTTGAATAAGTGATGTGTTGTGTGTAGAACTGTATAGGTCAGTAAATGGAAGTGTGATTGATTATTTGCATGACTGACTAGGTGTGTGAGTAACTCTGGATGAGTGCTGCTGTGTGAGTGTCTGTGTAGGTGTATGAGTGCATATGATAGTGTTGTATTGATGAGTGACTGCATGTATGAGTGATTGTATGGGTGAATGAGTGGATGAGTGTGTAGACCTAAGAACCAGTGATTAGATATGTAGTAAGTAGTATTGGTGTGTCTATGGTTTCAAAAATGGTATTCTGTTTTTTGGAGTGGGTGTATCAAAGGTTATATTAGGGTGTGAGAAGGTGCATCAGATTGTCACATGGATGATGTCATCAGTGATGTCATCAGTGATGTCATTTGAGATGTGATCAGTGATGTCATCAGTGATGTCACTGACCATGTCATGAATGATGTAATATGTGATGTGATCAGCAGTGCATTGCGGGGGCGCGAGTTATAGTTAGCTGAACTAACTATAACAGTGAAATTTCTATGGTTTTGTATGAGTGAAATGTCCAGCTAACTATAACGTCCCTGAAACCTATGGTTTTTTCAGTGAATTTCAAAGGTTTTTTAAATGATAATTTCTAACTATAACATCCCTGAAACCTATGGTTTTTTCAGTGAATTTCTAAGGTTTTTTAAATGCTAATTTCTAACTATAACATGCCTGAAACCTATGGTTTTTTCAGTGAATTTCAAACGTTTTTAAATGATAATTTCTAATTATAATGCTCATTAAACCTATGGTATTTTCAGTGATTTTAAATTATCATTCCATTCTCAACCTAGTGAAAACAGCCAATATCGCCAGTTTTCCAACAATAGCTTCCGCAAAAACATTCCCCACAAATGAGAGCGAAAACTAACGCTAATAATATGCAGAGTAGGCGTTCCCGTGCAAAAATAACACGAAAACACCACTTCCCGATATTTTGAACGAGCAGCCAAATCTGGGGTGCGATCCAAAAACAGGCGATAAGCTGCGTTAGCAGTAGGAATTTAACATCTGCCTTTTACTGGTGTAAAGCAGGACGACTACGTACAGTGTGAAAGGGAGCCCAGCCCAGAACCACATCTGAAGACCAACACATGTCATAGAGCTACTGACCATGCAGCTCCGACACCCAAGAAGGCCACAACACCCACTGCCATCACCCTCAGGACCTCCCCCCCGGACCACCCCCCTCCCTACTACACCGAGGCAGTGCAGAACAGGACAGCGGACCTTCCAAAAATGGCATGGTCCCTCAGCCACACAATAGCTGAATCTTGGGAGATGTGGCAACCAAGTATGTGTGAAGGACGCAAGTCACCCATCAATAAAAATGCACACAAACACAATACCAAGTGTAGCGGTGATGTGGTGGACAGACCTCACTATGCAGAGCACAAACCTCTCCATGTGGACATATACTGCTGGTGCTTGTAGTGTTGTGGACAATAGACGCAACCATGTTACCTCAGGCAGTGGGGAAGATCTCGGTCATGTAGCTGTGTTGTCCCCCCCCTGGAAGCGGAAGCAGAGTGTGCTGGTCCAACGTACGCCACTCCAGCGTAGAAGTATGAATAAATAGGCTGGGGCTGTGGGCGTGGTTCACTTGTGGGAAGGCCAAAGTGTCTGCCAGGGCGGCAGCCCTCACCCTGCCATGAGGCCTCCGTCGTGACCGCCGGCCTCCTCGACACAGGCCCGCTGTGAACCCAGCAGCAGAGCACCACAGACGTATGTCTGTACAGACTACTGCCTTCGATCTACACTGCGGACAGCAGGGCTCACAATTCAGATCGAGTCGCGATTGCAGATGACGCACTCCAGTAGGGAAGAGACATTGATCCCAGTGCGGCCCGCCCAGACCACGCATCATCGCAGACTGCGCACACACTGAGTCCTTCAGGTGCCACTAACTCAGTGCACCACAAGTCAATGCCACGTGGACTTATTAAGACAGAATTCATTAGGCAAAAGACATTGCTAACAGTACGGCCTGCCCGGACCACGCATCATCGCAGGCTCCACACACGCTGGTTGCTTCAGGTGACACTAACTGTACAGCTCAACTCAACGCCACGTGGCTGTGGGCCCTTGCTGACCGCTGCCTCCGGCCTACACTGCGGTCATCAGGGCTCACATTTAAAATTGACTCTTGATTCATTAATTGCAGAGTCCAGTAGGCAACTAAGTATTACGTCCCTAAAACCTACATAATATCCTTTTAGTATCCTTGCTTCAAGAACTTGTTTTATATCAGTTATAGCTTTAGTACAATGACCAAATTCATCTTGCAAGTCCAAAGGAACACTGAATGGCAGTCTACACTGCGGACAGCAGAGCTCACAATTCAAATTGAGTCTTGATTTATTAATTGCAGACAGAATTGTACTCTATGTCCTCGAATTTTGTCAAGAGGAAGTGACAAAAAGCATTCCTTGATGTCTGTGCTGACTACTGCCTTCGATCTACACTGTGGTCAGCAGGGCTCACAATTCAGATCGAGTCGCGATTGCACATGACGCAGTCCAGTAGGCAAGAGACATTGCATGATCGCTGGCTGCGCACATGCTGAGCGCCACACCTACCACTAAGTCTATGCAGCTCAAGTCAACGCCACGTGGCTGTGGACTCTTCCTGATCACTGCCTCCGGCCTACCCTGCGGTCAGCAGGGCTCACAATTCAGATCGAGACGCGATTGCAGATGATGCAGTCCAGTAGGCAACAGACATTGCATGATCGCTGGCTGCGCACACGCTGAGCGCCACACCTACCACTAACTCTATTGTAGGAGAGTAGGATCTGCCTCTTATGTTGCCCCCACTTTTTTCTGATGTTTACACTGGTTTCTGGCTATTGTCTGGCTGGGACCCTGCCAATCAGGGCCCCAGCCTCTCTGTTCTCTCTAAACGATTTGGAGTGCACTCTAGGTGCACTAGTGATTGGATACTGTGGTACCTTATGAGTCCCTAGTATATGGTACCTTAGGTACCAAGGGCATAGGTACTTCACAGGCCTACCAGGGGCTGAAGCATGTATTATGCCACCCCTGGGAAGCAGACTAAATCTGACACCACAGGCTGCTACTGCAGCCTGGGTGAGGTGGTGCTAGCACTCCTCACTGAGATATAGGTTCCCTATATCTCTCCTGCACACACATTTAAACCTATCAGTCACCCCTAAGGCAGGCCCTATCAATCCTGAGGGCAGGGTGCTTGGTTCCTATGTGAGAGGGTGCCTCTGCCTGAGCAGGGCCCCTCTGCAGCTCCCAGAGTCCATTCTCTGGGGCTGTTTGTGGATGCGGTTAAACCATATACTCTTAAGTGCATTATATCCTCGCGGTAGAATGCTAACTTTGGAATGGCTGCATCAAAACATGTCGTGTTTGGTGTCAAACATCTTGGAATACTACCCCCCCACCAGTTCTGGCGGCGGGGGTAGCATTCCACCCTTCTAGAGGGATAGACATGTACCTACTGTGGAAACGCGGTAGAATCCTGCAGAGCCCTGGCATCACAAAATGGATGCCACCAGTCACAGACACTGGGCTGCCCTCCTGCTGATGACCAACACTCACAGTGGAGGAAACCCAACAATAGATATCCTGTCCCAAGGGGGTGTGACCACCTCCCAGACAGGGTTTAGTGTATTGGGGCTGGGTGGGTGCACTCTTAGAGTGCTTTGAAGTCCTGCACTGGGGGAGCAGAAGGCTCCTCTGTGCATATGCCAGTTCAAACCAGCTCAGGGGCTACCTGCCCCTGCCCTGGCGCGAAACTGGACAAAGGGAAGTGGGTGTAGCCACCCACTCCCCTGACCCTCCCATAGGTGGGGTCATAGAGCTAGTCCCTCCCTTTCTTTTAGTATAAGAGGGGGCACCTGTGCATTGCAAACTAGATACCCCTGGACGATGCTCTACAAGAAGAATCCCGGACCTTCGACATTCCACTACCTTTGGAAGACTGAAGAATCTCCCTTGGAGTCAAGGAGTGAATCCCCTGCTTGGCAGTCACCAAAAACGACAACAACGGTCGCAAACTACGCTGCTCCCGCCGGAGCCCGAAGTCCCTGCAGCCCAGGAAGAGGATTTCCTGACTTCCCCAAGGCCATTGTGAGTCTCCAGCAAAACTAAGGCAAGTGGACCCCACGAGCGACGAGGAACTGCAGACCCTGGGTACTGTGCACTATTGTCAAGTGCAACCCCTTCACGACGTTCTATGAACTTGTGCTTTGGACCACGTGTGGTACCAGCCTCCAGCAGAGAACCCTCCCAAAATCAGAGGCCTACACCGTCCCGAGTGACCGTGGGCCCCTGTTGAGTAAATCCTCCTGAGGCATCTTTGCAATCTCTTGCCAGCCGGCTTGTGGGTCCCCAGAAGACTTTCCAAAGAAACCAAAGGGCTCCCCTGGTTGCTCCAGGCCTGCCCTGACCTACCCTTGCTGGGTAAGTTCATCAGACCTTGTTGGTCTGCACCATTGACTTTTCTGTTTCACCACAAGACTTGCTGCTACCAAGGCTTGTTGGCTTCAATCGGGTCGCCGACACCGCAGTCAGCTGGAGACTTCGTGGGACACGCTGAATCCAGCTCCTGGCCATCCTCGATGCCTCCTGGACCTCGTGGTTGAAGAGTCAAGACACCAGTGAATGACCTGAATCTGTCGACGACGGTGGGCATTCATCTTCCTTGCCCCGGGCCACTGCCAAGTGCCCTTGAACACTGTCCCCTCTGCTTTCAGGTCTTCCTCCTTCCGAATCCAGGCTTGGATTCCAACGGACACTTCTTCTGTCGCCGCAAGCAGCAAGTCTTCACTGGCTCCCATTGAAAACGACGCCGCGACCCGACTCCAAAGGACACCTATGCACCCGGCTCCCCTGGGTGAGGTAACTTTAGCATTACAGTGCTCCCATGGGTGTGGGCCCTAGAACTACTTACCCTGTAAGTGGCTTGCTTGTAGCTACCCTAGAAGTGCCCTAAAACTCTTATTTTCTAAGTGCGACAATTGCGCTGACTCGTACAGGGTTCGCGTCTGTGTTAGACACATCGCGTCCATCTCCCTTGTAGCTCTATTTGTAACCGTGTCCTTCGACTCGTACTGAGTCCGATCGGTGGGTTCACCTCGAACACACAAGGGGCCTGTAACATTGAAATCTCCATTGCGCTGACGCGTACAGGGTTCGCGTCTGTGTTAGACACAGCGCGTCCATCTCCCTTGCAACTCTATCTGTAACCGCGTCCTTCGACTCGTACAAGGACCGATCGGTGTGTTCGCCTCGAACACGCAAGGGACCTTTAACATTGAAATCTCAATCGCGTCTGTTCGCATAGACTCGTACAGGACTCGCACCGGTGACAGGACACCGCGTCCGTCCCCTGTGGGTCTCCTACAACTACCTGGGGTGGTTCTTGGGGGTCCCTCGATTCTAACTGCTCTAGACCTAGGTCTAGCCAAACTAAGATTGTGATATTTGATTGTGCTAACTTATTTTGATAACATTTGATTTGTACATATGTCCCTGACTTCTAATCTCATAAAGAGATTAGTAGAGAGTTGTTTATTAATAAATACATATATATTTGATATATATACCTGTGTGGTGTCTTTTCATTTGGTCATTCAAGAGATTGTGTGGTAAAACAAGCTGCTTTACATTCCTCCAAGACTTAGCCTGAAGGCTGCTCTCCACAGCTACCACTAGGATAGCTTTCTATAAAGGTTGTCTTAAACCTACCAACCATAAGAGTCAAATTGTTCTGGTGCAAGGTGTCCACTTTAATTGGTGAACAGCATATACCAGGCCAACTTCTCACATCTATGCAGCTCTAGTCAACGCCACGTGGCTCTGGGCTCTTCCTGACCACTGCCTCCAGCCTACACTGTGGACAGCAGGGCTCACAATTCAGATCGAGTCGCGATTGCATATGACGCAGTCCAGTAGGCAAGAGACATTGCATCATCGCTGGCTGCGCACATGCTGAGCGCCACACCTACCACTAACTGTATGCAGCTCAAGTCAATGCCACGTGGCTGTAGGCCCTTCCTGACCGCTGCCTCCGGCCTACACTGTGCTCAGCAGGGCTCACAATTCAAATTCAGTCTTCATTAATTAATTTCAGAGTCCAGTAGGCAACTAACTATAACGTCCCTGAAACCTACATATTTCGACAGTGTATTCCATAAATGTTTCATCTTTTGTTTCCATACACCTACACTGCGGTTAGCAGAGCTCACAATTTAAATTGAGATATGATTTATTTATTGCAGAGAGAATTGTACTCTATGTCCTCGAATTTTGTAAACAGGAAGTGACTAAAAGCATTCTTCGATGTCTGTGCTGACTGCTGCCTTCGACCTACACTGCGGATAGTATGGCTCACAATTCACATCGAGTCGCGATTGCAGATGACTCAGTCCAGTAGGCAACAGACATTGCTCCCAGTGCGGCTCGCCCGCACCACGCATCATCGCTGGCTGCGCACATGCTGAATGTTTCTGATGCCCCTATCTCAGTGCAGCACAACTCATGAACCCTTTATGATACAATGTTTTGTGTATAATTTCACATCTGCTGCCCCTACCTCGGTGTACCACAAGTCATGGACCCTTTACTATACAATCTTGTGTGTATTATTTCACATCTGTTGCCCCTACCTTAGTGCAGCACAAATCATTGACCCTTTATGATTGAATTTGTGTCTGATCAAATGATTACTGTTGTACTTGTTGCCAGCACCAACCATTCCCGGACGGCTGGCTTACACTCACCCCACACGCATCCAGCACAGACGTCACTGGACATGTGACCCTGGTAATAAAAATGAGTCGAGCACACGTGCCCGTACCCAGTTCCACTATCTATCTGTGTCTGTGTGTTCATTATGTATGCAAGATGCCGCCCCTGGGCCCTACCACATTACATTGTGCTGTGGACAGGGTATGTAACCATGTTACCTCTGGCAGTGGGGAAAACTTCGGTTATGTAACTTTCTCTCGGTCATTGAACAAGTACGTACGTAGAGACTGGATCATTAGAGTACTGCAAGGAGAGTGTATAGTGAATTTATAAGTGCTTGGAGATTGGCAGAGTAATTGTATAAGTACATATGTTGGCGCAGCCTAACCCCGAACACAAGCTTGGCTCTAATTGGCTACCCTCCATGTGCCAAAAACTGAAACTTGAACTTTGCATGGCCCTGTATTGCTACAACTGCAACACTCCACTGAATGTGCAATAAACATTCATATCCACACAGATGTGTCATATCCACCATCTTTCATGTGTGGAACTATGGATGAATGTAGGGTCAGTGATTCCCCGTACCTTCCATGTTGGCCATGTTGTGGGACTTGGCTCACAGAGTGACACATTGGCGCTTGCGACCCGGGTGACATCAGCACTACAACAGGGACACCTGCATCAGTTGATTCCTCATACAGCCCAGAACAGAGCCACGCCCATAGCTCCGGAGTCATTCTTCACAGCCTCACGCAGGACTGGCATACGCCAGGCCAGCCCACTCCGCTTACACTTACAGGGAAGGACAACAACGCTACATGGCCCAGATTTTCATTGCAGTGATCTGCTGGTCATACCCTAGTTGTCAGTACGCCACAGCCACTCCCTCGCGGCTAGTATACACCCACACCACACCCATCCAGCACAGGCGTCACAGGACACTTGACCCTGCCAATAAAAAAGACCGGGCGCACGTGCTCGACGCCATTTCAGAGTTGCTCGCACCGGATGCACCGGCACAGGACGGTGACTTTCGGTCCACTGAGGTATGGGTACCGTAACTGCTGAGCGGGTGTACAGCCTGCGGTGATGGCCTGTCCCGGCGGTCGGGACAGCTCAGGTTTTGTGTGCCCTGCTGGACCGCAGTGTAGGCCTGAGCCATCAGACAGTGCAGGCCAACCGGCACGTGGCATCGCCTCGCTGGTCACAGAGTTAGTGGCACCGCAAGGGCTGAGCGGGTGTGCAGCCTGCGATGAAAAGCCCGGTGCACTGGTATGTCCTCTGCCATGGCGAAATCAAGACCCAGCACCAAATGTGAGACCTAGTAGCCTGCAGAGCGGGGCTGCATGATATGCAGGGTGCCGTGTCCGCGGGCCCCGGGCTTGGGGCTTGCAGCGGCACGTGGTAGGCCCTCTTTTCTACATG
The DNA here is from genome assembly GCA_963921515.1 of Calotriton arnoldi. NCBI lineage: Eukaryota > Metazoa > Chordata > Amphibia > Caudata > Salamandridae > Calotriton > Calotriton arnoldi. Next base: position 1,964,379 of record CAWUFW010001285.1, read on the forward strand.
CAGGTTGCGAAAGGTGAGCAGAGAGGCTTGTTAGCGCAGCGGCGGGCAGTGACCTCCGGGCAGTGGGAGTGGATGGGGTGCAGCAGCCTGGGTGCGCAGCGGCGGACAGTCACCTCCGGGCAGTGGGAGTGGATGGGGTGCAGCAGCCTGGGTGCGCAGCAGCGGGCAGACACCTCTGGGCAGTGGAAGTGGATGGGGTGCAGCAGCCTGGGTGTGCAGCGGCGAGCAGACACCTCTGGGCAGTGGAAGTGGATGGGGTGCAGCAGCCTGGATGCACAAAGGCGGGACAGAGAATTAGGCGTGTGCAGATGTATGTACTCTGCCATTACTGATTCCATCCTACGTTTCAGATGAGTAAGCTTGACGGCTTCACTATGTTCCGGCACGTGGTTGGAGACACACCGGTGACGGAAAGGTGAGCTGTGAGGGTTTTGTCCACAGTGTGGGCACTCACTGTCCCTCTCCATCTCTTCCTTTCTCTCCCTGACACTCTTTCTCTCTCTCTTCCTCTCTCTCTCACTCTATCTCTTCCTCTCTCTCACACTGTTTTTTTCTTTCTCTCTCTCTACCTCTCTCTCTCTTTCTCTCTCTCTCACTCTTCCTCTGTTTCTCTCTTCCTCTTTCTCACACTGTTTCTCTCTTTCTCTCTCTCTTCCTCTCTCTCACTGTTTCTCTCTCTTCCTCTCTCTCTCAATCTTTCTCTCTGTCTACCTCTCACTGTTTCTTTCTTTTTCTCTCTCTTCCTCTCTGTCACTCTTTCTCTCTCTCTCTCCTTTGATGGACGCATGACGCACAATGTTATCTTGCTTTTTGTCTAGCAGGCTGTGATTCACATATTGACGACCCCCCCGACACGGACCTCCCGCCATGAGGCGATGACTTCAGTTCCACTGAGTTAGTGCCACCAGAGCTGAGCGCGTGTGCAGCCTGAGATGATGCGTGGCCATCCTGCAATCAAAACCCACTTTGAATTGTGAGCTCGGCTTGACCGCGTGTTCGCAACGCCTGAGGAGGTTGCTTCGGCACGTGGTGGACCCTCTTAGACACACGCCGGTGGCGGAAGGTGAGCAGAGAGGCTTGTTTCCGCAGCAGCGAGCAGTCACCTCTGGGCGGTGGGAGTGGATAGTGTGCAGCACCCTGCGTGCACAAGAGCGGGCAGACACCTCCGACCAGTGGGAGTGGATGGGGTGCAGCAGCCTGGGTGCACAGGAGCGGGCAGACACCTCTAGGCAGTGGGAGTGGATGGGATGCAGCAGTCTGGGTGCGCAGGGACGGGCAGTCACCTCCGGGCAGTGGGACTGGATGGGGTGCACCAGCCTGGGTGCACAGCAGCGGGCAGACACCTCTGGGCAGTGGGAGTGGATGGGGTACAGCAGCCTGGGTGCGCAGAGGCGGGCAGACACCTCTGGGCGGCGGGAGTCGATGGGGTGCAGCAGCCTGTGTGCGCAGTGGCAAAACAGAGAATTAGGCGTGTGCAGTTGTATGTACTCTGCCATTACTGATTCTATACTATGTTTCAGATGACTAAACTTCAAGACTGCACTATGTCCCGGCACGTGGTTGGAGACACACCGGTGGCAGAAAGGTGAGCTGTGAGGATTTTCTCCACAGTGTCAACACTCACTCTCCCTCTTCATCTCCTCCTTTCTGTCACTCACACTCTTTCTCTCTCACCCTCTATCTCTTCCTTTCTCTCTCACACACTCTTTCTCTCTTTCTATGTCTTTTCCTCTCTCTCTCATTCTTTCTTTCTCTCTCTCTTCCTCTCTGTCTCACTCTTTCTCTCTCTCTACCTCTCTCTCACACTGTTTCTCTCTTTCTCTCTCTCTTCCTTGTATCTCACTCTTTCTCTCTCTCTTCCTCTCTCTCTCACTCTTTCTCTCTTTCTCTGTCTTCCTCTCTCTCACTCTTTCTTTCTTTCTCTGTCTCTTCCTCTCTCTCACTCTTTCTCTCTCTCTCCTTTCTTGGACGCATGACGCACAATCTTATCTTTCTTTTTGTCTTGCAGGCTGTGATTCACAAATTGTCGAGGGATGACACGCCATACCTGTACCTACTTTTATTTTGTTGTTTTGTTTAAATAAAATGTTTTATATGTAAATCCATAGATGACTGAGATTCTTATTTGTCCAACCTCCCTTGCATCTTCTTTACTATAATTGTGCGACATCAGCCAATTTGTTACGTTCCAGATTTCCTAAGGTTGCTGTCACATTTGTTTGTGTGGGGGGGAGGTGAGGGGGGATGGCGGACAAGGGGCTGGTGGCGGGGGTGTCGGAGCAGTGTTGGGTGTCCGAGCTGCATGATCGTTGGCTCCATTGCATCTGTTGTCATTCACTTTGAAAGTTAAAGATATCGTCTCAAATAATTAACCATTACTACAAAACACATAACACACCTTCTTAATTTCTAATTTACCTTCGTAGTTGGTATGCAGATTTCAAATGTCACAAACGCATGCAATTCTTTTCTTGTCACACAGTACATCTCATGCACCGCTTTCATCAAGAATGGAACCAGTAATGGCAGAATTTCCCTGTTGCTCCACACATAAATACATATAAAGAACAAATCAAAATAGTTCCTTATTTTTTTTAGATTGCAAAACCTCTCTTTATTGGTTATTTATGAACTTTCCATATAAACAGTTTTTTTAAGGACACATACAGGTGAAAAGTTCAAGGTATTGTATCACCACTTTCTAGAACTTTCTACGACACGTGCAGGTTAAAAGTTCATCATTTTTTTAAACCTACCAATATTTCTTTTTGCAACATTTTTTTTCAACATTTAACGGCACGTGGACGTCAAAAGTTCACCATTCTTTCAAGTTTGAACTGCACCTTCCAAATACAATTAGCAGGTGTGGTTGAGCTGAGCAAATTTCATCCTATAATATGTACTCCACGTATAAACTGCTTTTTTATTAACCAATCACAAAGATGGTTTTCATCAAAACTAATATACACCCTACTTTTTAGGACACAATACATTTCATCTCCCAATCGGTTAATGTTTTGTATGTTAAAAAAAAAGTAGTTCCCCATGTTTAAACATATCTCTTATTCTAGGAACAGACTGCATGAGCTACAGACATTTATCCATATCTTGTAGCCATACCTTCAAAATGCTAGTGTGGATTGTAGGAAATAGCTATGTTTTCTGGTGCAAGAGGTATACAGAACAGAGACGTATTGACTTAGACCTAGGTTTACAAAATGTGCACATTAAATGGTTTGCACAGAGAGGATTGAAGTGGCACCAATTGCTCCCTTTGGTTAAAACCTGTTTGCATCTCCAACACTCTGATCTCATAATTGTGCACTGTGGTGGTAACGACCTAGGCACATTGACTGGGGTAGGTTTGGACATGCTTATGAAAGACACCTTTGGACAATTGATGTTACTTTTGCCTCAAACTGTCTTTGTATATTCCAATATATGCCAAAGACAGAAGTGGAAATGGTCAAACCAATTTTGTCATAAGATTGAAAAATCTAGGAAGAATGTCAACAAAGCTGTGTCTGCATACCTCAGAGACCATAGAATGGGGTCGATTTACAACAACAACATACGTTTTGATATGGCTGATATCTACAGAAGTGATGGAGTACACTTCACAGATAAGGGAAACTGAGTTTTCCTGATTAACTTGAAGCTGTGCATTTGCACTTACATGTAACTCCAACTAATAAACACAAGGGCTCTTTTTACAGCCGCCTTATATTCCCAATTTCGGCTCGCAGAGTGTCACCTGCGGGCCGTCAGGCAGGCTCGCAGAGGAAGAGCTGCGGCCCGTGGGCTCAGCTCGCAGAGGGAGACCTACGAGCCGTTGGCTCGCAAAAGCACAGCACCGAACTGGCTCGCAGAGGGAGAGCTGTGACCGGACTCGCAGAGGGAGACCAACGGGCCAACAGGCCTGCTAGCAGACACACAGCTATCACTTAAAGGGCTGGCTCGCAGAGATACAGCTGCAAGCCCTTCGAGCTGCAACCCGACGGGCTAACTCGCAGAGGGAGAATAACGGGCCGACGGGCCTCCTAGCACAGACAGAGCTACAAGCTAACAAGGTGGCTCACAGAGGTAGAGCTGCAGGCCCGACGGACTGCCTTCTAAAGGCATAGCCACGAGCTGATGATGTGGGGAGAGGGAGCGTAAAAGGAGTATCTCGCACAGACAGACCTGCGGGATATTTTCAGTATTGCCTCGCAGAGGTAGAATTACGAATGCGATGCCTTTTAGAGGGAGAGATGCGAGCTGACGGACTGAGTCACAAAATGGCTCACAGCTCGCAGTCACAGAGCTGCGAGCCGACGGACTGGCTTCTAAAGGCATAGCCGCGAGCTGGTGATGTGGGGAGAGGGACCGTGAAAGGGGTATCTCGCACATATATGCGAGGGTGCCGGCGCGAACATCGGCAATCCTTTTTAAGACATTTTTTGTGAGTGCCGGTGGTGACCCACTTGGGTTTTACTGAACCACCAGTCCCAGGAAGCATTGCTTCAGGTGATTCACCTGAGCGTTATTATTATGGGGATTACTGGTGGTTGCCGCATGCCGGCACGTCACATGGTCTGCCACTGAAGAGGGCATTGGCCCGAAACGCGTCTGGCAGGTAAACCAGAGAAGGACTTTGTTCATGGCGTGTGCCCTTGCTTTGGCGTAATTTCCACCTGGGAGTGCATCCCACCTAGTGGCAACTCTTTTGTATGTATATATATATATATATATATATATATCTATATGTATATATATACCTATATCTATATATATATTCACTGAAAAAAACACAGGTTTCTGGGACGTTATAGTTAGTCTGACATTTCACTCGTACAAAACCAGAGAAATTCAGCCATTATAGTTAGCTGAGCTAACTATAACTCACGCACCCGCAATGCACTGCTGATGACGTCACATATTACCTTACACATGACATGGTCAGTGACATCACTGATGACATCACTGATGACATCTCAAATGACATTACTGATGACATCATCCACTTAATCTCTGATGCACCTTCTCACACCCTAATATAACATTTCATACACCCACTCTAAAATACAGAGTACCATTCTCGAAACCATAGACACACCAATAACAGTTAGTACATACCCACTCACTGATTCCTAGGTCTACACACACATCCACTCATTCACCCATACAGTCACTCATACATGCAGTCACTCATCAATACAGCCACTATTATATGCACTGATACACCCATACAGACACTCACACACCGCCACTCACCCATAGAGTTACTCACACACCTAGTCAGTCACCCAAAGAGTCAATCACAATGCCATTTACTCACCTATACAGTTATATACACACACCACCTCACTTATTCATACAGGTACTAACACATACTTACTCTCTTATACAATCACTGACACAAGCAAACACTCATCCGTACATACACTCTCACAATCACTCACTCTCACCTACAGTCACTTATATACTCCAACACTCACATATACTGCCATTCACATTTGCAGTTACTCACACATATACCACTGAGACATCCATTCACTCACCAACACAGCCATATAAACACTCACTCACCCATACAGCACCTCGCAGACGCACTCATGAACCCATACACCCAGTGAATCACCCACTCACACATCCATGCAGGTAGTCACACAACACACAGACACTCATGCACACATACAGGTACTCAGGCAGCCAATCAATAACCTATATAGACACTCATGTACCTATCCACCAAACCATGCAGCCACTTACACACCAACTGACAGACTGATACAGACATTCACACAGATTAGTCATTCACCCAGACACGTATATTCACTCACTTATACAGTCAGTCACACATTGACTGAATCATATATATATATATATATATATATATATATATATATATATATATATATATATATATATTTCCAACAATGTGCCCTTGCGCATAGGAGCGCACTCGACGTCACTCCGCCATCAGGCTCTGATAATGCAGCCCGCCTCTCTGCGCCAATTTTCATTCACTTTCGCCGACGCGTTTCAGGGTTGCAAGACCCTTTCTTCATGGGCTCAACACAGGGCATTCAACACTCGCCGTTTTGCACATCCGGTTTTTATTCATTTCCGGTAATTAGCCATCATTACGTTTTTGCCCCCAGTGGGCGTTTACATAGTGTAAAAGCTGTAAAAGTGCATGATGGAACACGAAGTCCCACAGCGAAAGTTCTTATTCCTTTGGTAAGTTCAAATGTCCCCATGTACTTTAATATTCATTGTTACCTTAGTAGGCAATGGCGCAGACAGGCAGACTCGATCTGCATGAGTGATGTGCTGATCCATTTCTGACAGTTCAGACGGCAGCCTCACCAGCTGGTTCTTGTTTCTGTATCAGCTGGTGATGGTGCAGCTCCCCACGGCCGGACCGCCGTGTAGTAGATTTCCAACAATGTGCCCTTGCGCATAGGAGCGCACTCGACGTCACTCCGCCATCAGGCTCTGATAATGCAGCCCGCCTCTCTGCGCCAATTTTCATTCACTTTCGCCGACGCGTTTCAGGGTTGCAAGACCCTTTCTTCATGGGCTCAACACAGGGCATTCAACACTCGCCGTTTTGCACATCCGGTTTTTATTCATTTCCGGTAATTAGCCATCATTACGTTTTTGCCCCCAGTGGGCGTTTACATAGTGTAAAAGCTGTAAAAGTGCATGATGGAACACGAAGTCCCACAGCGAAAGTTCTTATTCCTTTGGTAAGTTCAAATGTCCCCATGTACTTTAATATTCATTGTTACCTTAGTAGGCAATGGCGCAGACAGGCAGACTCGATCTGCATGAGTGATGTGCTGATCCATTTCTGACAGTTCAGACGGCAGCCTCACCAGCTGGTTCTTGTTTCTGTATCAGCTGGTGATGGTGCAGCTCCCCACGGCCGGACCGCCGTGTAGTAGATTTCCAACAATGTGCCCTTGCGCATAGGAGCGCACTCGACGTCACTCCGCCATCAGGCTCTGATAATGCAGCCCGCCTCTCTGCGCCAATTTTCATTCACTTTCGCCGACGCGTTTCAGGGTTGCAAGACCCTTTCTTCATGGGCTCAACACAGGGCATTCAACACTCGCCGTTTTGCACATCCGGTTTTTATTCATTTCCGGTAATTAGCCATCATTACGTTTTTGCCCCCAGTGGGCGTTTACATAGTGTAAAAGCTGTAAAAGTGCATGATGGAACACGAAGTCCCACAGCGAAAGTTCTTATTCCTTTGGTAAGTTCAAATGTCCCCATGTACTTTAATATTCATTGTTACCTTAGTAGGCAATGGCGCAGACAGGCAGACTCGATCTGCATGAGTGATGTGCTGATCCATTTCTGACAGTTCAGACGGCAGCCTCACCAGCTGGTTCTTGTTTCTGTATCAGCTGGTGATGGTGCAGCTCCCCACGGCCGGACCGCCGTGTAGTAGATTTCCAACAATGTGCCCTTGCGCATAGGAGCGCACTCGACGTCACTCCGCCATCAGGCTCTGATAATGCAGCCCGCCTCTCTGCGCCAATTTTCATTCACTTTCGCCGACGCGTTTCAGGGTTGCAAGACCCTTTCTTCATGGGCTCAACACAGGGCATTCAACACTCGCCGTTTTGCACATCCGGTTTTTATTCATTTCCGGTAATTAGCCATCATTACGTTTTTGCCCCCAGTGGGCGTTTACATAGTGTAAAAGCTGTAAAAGTGCATGATGGAACACGAAGTCCCACAGCGAAAGTTCTTATTCCTTTGGTAAGTTCAAATGTCCCCATGTACTTTAATATTCATTGTTACCTTAGTAGGCAATGGCGCAGACAGGCAGACTCGATCTGCATGAGTGATGTGCTGATCCATTTCTGACAGTTCAGACGGCAGCCTCACCAGCTGGTTCTTGTTTCTGTATCAGCTGGTGATGGTGCAGCTCCCCACGGCCGGACCGCCGTGTAGTAGATTTCCAACAATGTGCCCTTGCGCATAGGAGCGCACTCGACGTCACTCCGCCATCAGGCTCTGATAATGCAGCCCGCCTCTCTGCGCCAATTTTCATTCACTTTCGCCGACGCGTTTCAGGGTTGCAAGACCCTTTCTTCATGGGCTCAACACAGGGCATTCAACACTCGCCGTTTTGCACATCCGGTTTTTATTCATTTCCGGTAATTAGCCATCATTACGTTTTTGCCCCCAGTGGGCGTTTACATAGTGTAAAAGCTGTAAAAGTGCATGATGGAACACGAAGTCCCACAGCGAAAGTTCTTATTCCTTTGGTAAGTTCAAATGTCCCCATGTACTTTAATATTCATTGTTACCTTAGTAGGCAATGGCGCAGACAGGCAGACTCGATCTGCATGAGTGATGTGCTGATCCATTTCTGACAGTTCAGACGGCAGCCTCACCAGCTGGTTCTTGTTTCTGTATCAGCTGGTGATGGTGCAGCTCCCCACGGCCGGACCGCCGTGTAGTAGATTTCCAACAATGTGCCCTTGCGCATAGGAGCGCACTCGACGTCACTCCGCCATCAGGCTCTGATAATGCAGCCCGCCTCTCTGCGCCAATTTTCATTCACTTTCGCCGACGCGTTTCAGGGTTGCAAGACCCTTTCTTCATGGGCTCAACACAGGGCATTCAACACTCGCCGTTTTGCACATCCGGTTTTTATTCATTTCCGGTAATTAGCCATCATTACGTTTTTGCCCCCAGTGGGCGTTTACATAGTGTAAAAGCTGTAAAAGTGCATGATGGAACACGAAGTCCCACAGCGAAAGTTCTTATTCCTTTGGTAAGTTCAAATGTCCCCATGTACTTTAATATTCATTGTTACCTTAGTAGGCAATGGCGCAGACAGGCAGACTCGATCTGCATGAGTGATGTGCTGATCCATTTCTGACAGTTCAGACGGCAGCCTCACCAGCTGGTTCTTGTTTCTGTATCAGCTGGTGATGGTGCAGCTCCCCACGGCCGGACCGCCGTGTAGTAGATTTCCAACAATGTGCCCTTGCGCATAGGAGCGCACTCGACGTCACTCCGCCATCAGGCTCTGATAATGCAGCCCGCCTCTCTGCGCCAATATATATATATATATATTATCTACTGGCGGTCGCCAGTAGATAGTTATAGTTAGGACCTATTTTCCATAGGAAATCCGCAACATTCTATTTGAAATAACTCTTGCGTCGGTTGACGAATCTTCGCGATTTTTTCAAACTTTATGGCCCGCTCCGGTCCGCTCCTACCCTGAAAGTCTCAGGGTGATTCATCAAGCGGGGGCCGAGAAAAAGGGGGTCCCAAAACGTGTTTTCCCCATTCATTTTCCCATAGGAAACTTTAGACACGGCTACAGTCCGAACTGCTGAACGGAATTACACCAAATTTGGCAAAGAGGTAGTTCTTGGTTCAGAAAGAACCCTTTTGTTAAATGGTGTAAATCCGTTCAGTAGTTGCGGAGAAATTAAAAAAATAAGAGTCAAAAAATCAATTTCCCATAGGAAACTTTATGCAAGGCTACAGCCCGAACTGCTGAACGGAATTACACCAAATTTGGCAAAGAGGTAGTTCTTGGTTCAGAAAGAACCCTTTTTGTTAAATGGTGTAAATCCGTTCAGTAGTTGCTGAGAAAATCAAAAGTAAAAGTACATATATATCTATGGCCGCGTAGGATTCGCGCACCCTCCCGATCACGAGCTGCATGCTAATTGGCTGTCAACACTCCAAATCAGGAAGTGTTGGCAGCCATTTTGTCCCTCGGTAGAACCGAGGGACAGAAACAAGTGCGCAAAGCGCAAAAAGGGGGCAGGGTAGAAACACCCTGACCCCCTAGGTCTGCTCAGGGGGTCCCACAAGGACCCCCTGGGCAAAAAAAATTTTTTTTTTTTTTTTTTTAAATCGGCAGGATGCGCTCAGGGTGCTCGGATCCTGCCGGGAAAAAAAAATCGAAGCGCGGTCTCCCGCGCTTCGATGTAAATTTCCCCCGGGTGGCCCAAGTCCCGGGGGCATGCGGGGGGAGGGGGTGTGTAAATTGTTTATATGGGGGCCTCTAAGGCCCCCAAGCCCCGGGGACCGCCACCCCGGGGCTTAATTAAAAAATGGTGCGGGAGGGCTCTCCTGCCCTCCCGCAGCCCCGGGGACCGCCACCCACCGGGGCTTCTTTTTAAATTTAAAATAATGTGTGGGGGCTCCAGCCCCCACATGCCCCGGGGACCACCACCTCCCCGGGGCACATAGAAAATAAATGTGGGGGTCCGTTACGGACCCCCGAGCCCCGGGGACCACCACCTCCCCGGGCTGTGCAATTCAAGTGAGGGGGCCGCGCGGCACCCCTCCTGGAGCCCTTGATGGCCCTGGGGACCGCCACCCCCAGGGCCGGCTCCTGCAGTGTCCCGGGGTGCCTACCCCCGGACACTGTAGTTTGTAATGACAGGACGGGAGCCTCGCGGCTCCCGTCCTGACATTGCAAACTGCTTTGGATATTGGAGCGAGAGCAGGGAAACCTGCTCTCGCTTCCAATATCCAAAGACAATTGCTTTTCCACATGGGGAGCAGCATGTTAGCTGCTCCCCATGTGGAAAGCAATGCCGGCTCGCGCAGGAGGCGGGGAGCCGGCTGGGACTGTGGGGGATTGGGGACCCCCACAGTCCCCAACCAGATGCCAGGCCCCGGGGGATGGGGTCCCCGGGGCCATAAGAGGCCAGGGAGGGGGCCACGCAGCCCCCCCAAATTAGTAAAAAAAAAAAAAAGTGTAAAGCCGGCCGAGGGGGATGGGGTCCCCGGGGCCTTAAATGGCTTGAGGGTTGCCACGCAGCCCCCCTCCAAATAAAAAAATTGAGGGCATGCCCCGGGGATGGGGTCCCCGGGGCCAATACAGGCCCAGGGAAGGGGGCCACGCGGCCTCTTCCCCGTTTTTTTTTTTTCATTTAAAAAAAAAATGCTCAGGCCCCGGGGGATGGGGTCCCCGGGGCCAAAAGTGGGCAAGGGAAGGGGGCCACGCAACCCCCTCCCTTTAATTTTTTTTTAAAAAAACAAAAACGACCGGCATCGTGCCGGAGGCCCCGCCCCTCCCTGCAGTACTTTGCAAACGCGCCCCCTGGCGCGTTTTAAGAAGGGAAGTAATTCCCCTTGAATGCTGGGGTCCCTGGGGCCAACAAGCCCACCAGGAACCTCCAGTATGCGCCAGGGCTGCGTTGCAGAGGTGTACAGAGGCCACGCCCCTTTTACACCTCTCTGCAACGCAGCTCTGTGGCGCTTTTTAGAAGTATATGGTGGCCTAGTTGGACTCCAGGGACCCTCAGGATTCAAGGGACTTAATCCCCCAACTTAAAACGCGCCACTGGGCGCGTTTGCACAGTGGTGAAGGGAGGGGGCGGGGCTTCAGGTGACATGTGTGCAAACAGGCCCCGTGGCGCGTTTTAAGATGGGGAATTAAATCCCTTCAATCCTGAGGGTCCTGGGGCCAACTAGCCCAACAGGTACATCCAGAAAGCGCCACAGAGCTGCGTTGCAGAGAGGTGTAAAAGGGTGTGGCCTCTCTACACGTCTCTGCAACGCAGCCCCCTGGCGCATACTGGAGGTTCCTGGTGGGCTAGTTGGCCCCTAGAGACCCTCATGATTCAAGGGGACTTAATCCCCCAACTTAAAATGCGCCACGGGGCGCGTTTGCACAGATGTCACCTCAGGCCCCGCCCCCTCCCTTCACCATTGTGCAAATATTCCTCTAAAATCTGCCGAACTACGAATTCCGATTTACTCACCTGTTATCAGGAGAGACCTCAGTGCTGCATCTTTCAGCCCAGTACTAATCCTGAAAAGTAATTTTAACCGTACTTACCAGTAACTTGAATTTCCTTCCATAGGATATCATTGCCTGCTTTTGCTGAAAAAGTTTCTCTGTGTTGATTTTTGAAACATACAAATATTCCTCTAAAATCAGCCGAAATACGAATTCCGATTTACTCACCTGTTATAAGGAGAGACCTCAGTGCTGTATCTTTCAGCCCAGTACTGGTCCTGAAAAGTAATTTTAACCGTACTTACCAGTAACTTGAATTTCCTTCCATAGGCTAACATTGACTGGTTTCACTTGGAAATTCTTCTAAGTGTGGAGTTTTGGAACTTTAAAATATTCCTCTAAAATCAGCCGAAATACCAATTCCGATTTACTCACCTGTTATCAGGAGAGACCTCAGTGCTGCATCTTTCAGCCCAGCACTGACCCTGAAAAGTAATTTTAACCGTACTTACCAGTAACTTATATTTTCTTCCATAGGAATCCATTGTCTGGTTTTCAGCAGAAAAGTTTCAAAGTGTCGATTTTCACAAACTACAAATATTCCTTAAAAATCGCCTGTATGACTTAAACGCATTCTTTCAACTGTTTACAGGAGATGCACCAGTGCTGGATCCAGGATCCAACACTGAGTAAGAAAAAGTAACGATAACAGTTTTTACCTGCTAAGTGAATTTCCTTCCATAGGATAACATTGGTGATTCTATGTGAAAAAGTTTCTAAGTGTCAACTTTTAAAATACAATAATATTCCTTAAAAATCACTACTGTAACCAAAACGCTTTTACTCAACTGTTTACAGGAGATGTCCCAGGACTGAATCTAGGATCCAGTTCTGTGGTTAGAAAAGTAATCCATAAAGTAACTAATTGCATTTAACTAGAAATTCACATTGAGCTGAATGTTGCATTGTGTTTGAAAATGTGTTGCCCATTGCAACAACTGTAACTACTGTACTTAAAAGTCTATTGCCTATGTGCAAAGTATTTAAACTAAAGTAATTCATTCTCAGAAAGTATTTTTTGTAATGTAATGTATAATGTAATTACAATGTAATTTAAAAAATAAAATATGTAAAAAAATTGTTTCTAAAAATGTAGTAAATCAGTATGACAAAAATTAATATAACAATTAATACATTTAAAAATTGTCATTTACAAAACCTTTGAAATTCACTGAAAAAACCGTAGGTTTCAGACATGTTATAGTTAGGAATTAGCATTTAAAAAACCTTTGAAATTCACTGAAAAAACCATAGGTTTCAGATATGTTATAGTTAGAAATTAGCATTTAAAAACCTTTGAAATTCACTGAAAAAACCATAGGTTTTAGGGACAGTTATAGTTACTTGGACATTGCACTCGTACAAAACCTGTGAAATTCCCCGTTATAGTTAGTTCAGCTAACTATAACTCGCGCCCCGCAATGCACTGCTGATGACGTCACATATTACATCACTCATGACATGGTCAGTGACATCACTGATGACATCACTGATGACATCTCAAATGACATCACTGATGACATCATCCACGTGATAATCTGATGCACCTCCTCACACCCTAATATAACCTTTGATACACCCACTCTAAATTACAGACTGCCATTCGCAAAACCATAGACACTCCAACACCAATAACTACATACCCACTCACTGATTCATAGGTCTACGCACACATCCACTCACTCACCCGTATAGTCACTCATACTTACGGTCACTCAGTACAGGACTATCATATGCACTCATACTCCTATATAGACACTCAAACACCGCCACTCATCCATAGAGGTACTCACACACCTAGTCAGTCATGCAAATAATTAAACACACTGCCATTTACTCACCTATACAGTTATACACACACCAGCTCACTTACTCATACAAATACTAGCACATTCTTACGCTCTTATACAATCACTGATACAAGCACACACTCATCCATACAGCCACTATCACAATCACTCACTCTCGCTTATAGCTATTTATATACTCCAACACACATATATACTGCCTTTCACATATGTAGTTACTCACACATGTACCACTGGGACATACATTCACTCACTAACACACTCTTACACACACTTACCCACCCATACAGTCTATCACAGATGCACTCTTGAAACCATCCACCCAGTGAATCACCCACTCAAACATCTATGCACAGAGTCGCACACACCCCTCCCACACAAACACTCAGGCACCCATACAGATACTCAGACAACCAATCAATAACTCATATAGACACTCATGTAGCTATTCACAAACACATGCAGCCACTTACACAGCAAAAGACAGACGGATACAGACATTCACCCAGTTTAGTCACTAACCCATGCATTCAGTAAGATACGTTAAATCACTCACTTATAGAGTCAGTCACGCACCTACTAAATCATCCATACTAACACTTACACACCCACTCATTCTTCAATACGTCTTTTCCTATATATATTAAAAATATTTAAACTTTACAGAAACACACAGTCACTGGATGATGTCATCAGTGATGTCATTTGAGATGTCATCAGTGATGTCATCAGTGATGTCACTGACCATGTCATGAGTGATGTAATATGTGACGTCATCAGCAGTGCATTACGGGGCGCGAGTTATAGTTAGCTGAACTAACTATAACGGGGAATTTCACGGGTTTTGTACGAGTGCAATGTCCAAGTAACTATAACTGTCCCTAAAACCTATGGTTTTTTCAGTGAATATATATATATATATATCACATTCTTAAACTTTTTAGAAGCACTCACAGTCACTGGATGATGTCATCAGTGATGTCATCAGTGATGTCATCAGTGATGTCATTTGAGATGTCATCAGTGATGTCATCAGTGATGTCACTGACCATGTCATGAATGATGTAATATGTGACATCATCAACAGTGCATTGCAGGGGCGTGAGTTATAGATAGCTCAGCTAACTATAACGGCTGAATTTCTCTGGTTTTGTATGAGTGAAATGTCAGACTAACTATAACGTCCCTGAAACCTGTGGTTTTTTCAGTGACTATATAATGTTTTTTAAATGCTAATTTCTAACTATAACGTCCCTGAAACCTGTGTTTTTTTCAGTGAATTTTATATATATATGCATTCAATCTCCTCTCACTCTTACAAGGAAGGAATCAGCACTCAGGTTATAGTTTGGAAGTATTTAATCTGGAAAATACACAATCCACGCATTTCGGCTCGTCCGAACCTTGATAACGATACAAGACGTCATTGTAGCTTCCTTATTTAAATGTACAAATGCCTCTAGTTGCCAACATTAGCAAAGGACTACATCCTACATTAATCCAAAAAGCTGGCGGCCATATTGGCCTGGTCACGATGCAAAAATTCAGGAATTCCTACAATAAAGAAAAGAAAACAAGTGTTAATATGCACACAATGTCATTTCAGCATATCTTGCCCCGTGACTGCGGTACCTGTATGTTCGTCAACGTGACTTGTTCATAATAAACATACTTACGATTGCAAACATCAACATAAAAAATGGACTACACATTACTTTAAAGTGAAAGGCTATCGGCCATATTGATCTGGGCACTTTGCGTATTATATTGGTTCTTACACGAAAGAAAAGAAAAAAATGGGTGTTAATATACACACACTATCCCTAAATAAAGTTCTAGCGATTATAGTTGCATTCCATTCACAGCTCATTTGAGATGTCATGAGTGATGTCACTGACCATTTCATGAATGATGGAATGTCTGAGGTCATAAGCAGTGCATTATGGGGCGTAAGTTATAGTTAGCTCAGGTAACTATAACTGCTGACTTTCACTGGTTTTGTACGAGTGAAATCTGAGTATAACTATAACATCCCTGGAATCTTTGTTGTTTTCAGCAAATTTCTAGGTTTTTTAAAACGTTAAGTAAGATACCTATCACAATGGATGGTGGGGGGTTGGAAGCAGGGCCTGGCCTGGCATTGTGCTGCCCCCACCTAAGCTTGCTGCTCCTGCCTCCCCTCCTCCGCTTTGCAATCCATTGTCCAAGTCCATGCCCCTGCTCTCTCATTACAGCCCTATGTGGCCATTGTTCTGCCACTGGCCTTCCCGCCTTCTCTGCACAGTTAGCTTGCTGCCCCATCCACTTCCTTTCTATCCTCTGTTGTCTGAATCCATGCACTAGCCTCCTCCCTCCTGCCATGCATGGTCTGATGTGCTGCCACTGTTCTCCATTTAGCATGATGCCCCAGTCCACTCCTCCTGCCCTCCATTGCCCAATTCTATGCCCCATCATTGACTTCCTGCTTAGCCTCTGTGCTTAGCTTGCTGCCCCTACTCTCCTTACCCCTGCCCTCCGATGTCTGTGTGCATGCCCCTGCTCCACCCTTTTTACCTACCATGTTCCATGGACCTGCCCCTCCTATCTACTCTGAGTGTTCTGTTGAGCTGCCACTCCCCTCCCACCTGCCAAGCATTGTCAGATGACTGTAACCTGTCCCTGCCACCTCCACCCTACCTGTCCACGTTCCATGCCCCTATCCCCTTCCTCCTGTCCTCCATGGTCCATTTTACTGCCACACCCTTCTGCCCTCCCTGGTCTGTTGTGCTGCAACTGCTCTTCCTGTCTGCCCCGAGTGGTCTGTTGTGAGGCCCCTTCCCCTAAACTCTCTTGTCTGTGCCCTGCTCCTACCCCTCCCCAGACCACATGGTCTGTTGTGAGGCCCCTTCCCCTGAACTCTCTTGTCTGTGCCCAGCTCCTACCCCTCCCTTCTATCCTCCATGCTCCTTTGTGCATGCCCCTGCCCCCTCCTTCTTGCCCATCATGGCCATTGTGCTGTCACTAACCCTCCCGCATGCCATCCAAGGTCTTCTGTGCTGTCACGGCCCCTCCCACCTTCCCTATGTAGTCAGCTAGCTGCCCCTGACCCCCTCCCACCTTCCCTCCATGGTCTGTGAGTACGCCATTATAGTCTCACTGTTGCCCTCCATGGTGTGTTGTGCTTCTAGTGTGCATCCTGCCTGACCTCCATGGTCAGCTTGCTGCTCCTGCTCTGCCCCCTTGCCCCTGCCCTCTGTTTTCCATGTGCAGACCCCTATTCCCTCCCTCCTGGCTTGTCTGTTCCATAGTAATGCCCCTGATCCCTTCCTCCTGCCCTTTATGGTCCGTTATAATGCAGCTTTCTCTCCTGTCTGTCCATTATGGTCAGCTTGCAGCCATTGCCTCTTTCCCCTCTGTTCGCTGTTGTCCATGTGCATGGTCCTGTCCCCTCCCTATTGCTTTCCATGGATTGTTGTGCTGCACTGCCGTCCTGCATGCCCTGTGTGGTGTATTGTGCTGCTGCAAACCCTGATGCCTGTCCTGTAAGGTCAGTTTGGTCCACCTGTCCATGTCCCTCCTGTCCACTGTTATCCGAGTCCATGTCCCTACCCCAATTCCTCCTGCCTTCCATGATCCAATGTACTATACTTGCTAACATTTTGAACTTGGTAAGAGGGAGATTTTGAAAACAAACTGGGGAATTGATTTTCCCCATTGACTTACATTGAAAAAGAGAAGATTGTAGACAGGAGACAGATACAATAAAGCCCATTTGGGCTTAAAAACATTGGGCGTTTTCTGGCTGAATCGGGTCTGTTGGCATGTATGGTTGTACTACCACTGCCTCTTCCTTCTGCCCACAATTGTCTATTACATTGCCACAGCCTCTCTCGCCTGTCCTGCATTGTTGGTTTGTTGCCCCTGCCCCCCTTTTCACTGCCCTCCATAGTCTGTTGTGCTGCCACTGCCCTTCCTGCCTGCCCAGTGTGGTCAAATTGTTGCCTCTGCACCCTCCTACCTGCCTTCAATTTTCCAAGTCCGTGCCCCTGACCTCTGCCTCTCAACAGTATCCTAATGAACAACTAGATTGCTAACATTCTATATTTATTACAAAAGTGTGGCACGCCTGACATCATCTTGATGTAATCAAAACTGTAATAGCTAAAGCATTTCCTTTAGAAATTATAGAAATGAGAGGGTCTTATTTGCATCGAAATTATGGTTAGTGCTCTAAAAAACTAAAATGAGGACGTATTTTCTGGGTTCTCATATAACAACAAAGCACTTTTAAATTATTTGTTATCTTTATGTTTTTTATCCAGTTGACCACTTGATTAAATGTTGCACTTAGGGGAGACGATGTGGTGTTACTTCCAGAGTTGCAGACTTTGCAACTGGGGAACCAGGTTGGAGTTTCTGCTTCAGCTCGACATTCTGTGATTCTGGTCAAATCACTTAATCTACCCATGCCTACAACCAAAATGAATTTGTCCTTGTGTGATGTAACCAATGCTCATGTAAAGCACTCCAATACCTGACCAATCTGCACTTTATAAAACTGCAAAAAAACAAAAAATAAAAAGTGTTTTCCACACTTCTGTCATTGGGCTATACGTGGGCTACATCTGGGTGATATTTGTGCTACATTTGGGCTCCTTTTTCTTTGGTGGCCATCTTGATAGACTTCAATTCAATTCAATAAACTTCATTCGATCTGATTTAGAAACATAGATCATAAAAGTGTACATCAATACAGTAAATCCTCTTTCTTAATACAATACAATGAGAATTAATTAAAACCAGTAGGTAAAAACGGGTGTTACAAAGCCCGGCTCAGAGCAACTTCAGTTTAACAGAATAGTAAAGTTCAATGTTTCGCAAGATCAATCTCAAGTACTTCGTGCAAAATACGCAATAAGGGGTCCAAGTAAGTTGCAACGCTCCAATACCTGACCATTCTGCATTATAAAAACTGCAAAAAAACAAAAAATAAAAAGTGTTTTGCACACTTCTGTCAGCGGGCTATACGTGGGCTAAATCTGGGTGATATTTGTGCTACATTTGGGCTCTTTTTTCTCTGGTGCCATCTTGGGAGACTTATTTGTTATGAAGTTTCCTAATTCCCTCATTTACTGCAGTTTCCTCAGTAGGAAATGCTTTCAGTTTTTTACTTTGATTCCATCAAGAAGGCATTCAGATGTGTCATGCATTTGCCATAAATTCAGAATGTTAGCACTCTAGTTGCTCATAGATCACTGTAGTAAAGCTACTTCTCACCAGGGAGTTAACTGGAAGTCTGCTGCTGGTATTGAAAGTGCATGTTTCAGTCTGCATGTCAGAATCTTTTAATGAAATAGAAGAGGATTTGAGAAGTCACTCAAAATGTGCCCTAATTTTTCTTTCTGCAGCACTAATCATAATTTCTGTGGCACAATGAACCCCCTCATTTTGTTCCTTTTTAAATTAAATGTTTTAAGTGTTACCAGTTTATTCCAATCAAGATGGCTTCAGGTGTGCCATACTTTTGTCATAAGTAAGACTGTTAGCGCTCTAGTTGTTCTTTAGAACACTCTGGGGTGCTGCAGTAGAACGCAAAGGAATCAACTGACAGTCTCTTCCCTTGTTGGATGTACATGTTTTACTGAGAATGTCTGACTTCATTCTCACATGACTGAGAAAGATAATGTGAATTTACAGAAAATATGCTCTCATTTCCGCTTCTGGAGCACCTTCCAAACCTCTATGAGAAAAGCATGAGAAAATAGTTTTCTCTCAAATATGATTCATGATATCCCAGTAGAAGGCTTTTTCACAGGGTAAAATCACCTTATAACACACCACAATTCCTAAAATTAGTATGGTACCATCAACAAAGGATTTATAGTGTAACTAAAGTCTGTTATGACCCTTTATACATTCTCCTTTTGGTGACACTCAAAATCTTCCATTCACTACAATGCATTTTAATGGGGTGCTATCATGTATATTGGTCCCAAGATGGCTGCCAACATTCCTTGGATGAAGTGCTGACAGCCAATCAGATCTCACGATGAGATAAGTGGTTAGGCTCCGCCCAGATATCGATCTTTCTTTTTCCTTCAATATTTCAAAAACTACCAAACGGATTTACACCATTTAAAGCAAAGAGTGCACTCTGGACCAAGATCTACCTTTCTGCTAAATTTGGTGTAATTCCGTTCAGCAGTTCGGGCTGTAGCCGCGACAAAAGTTTCCTATGGAAATTAACATAGAGAACACATGCTTTGTGACCCCCCTTTTTTCTTGGCCCCCGCTTTATGAATCACCCCAAAACTTTCAAGACAGGCGCTGACCGGAGCGCCCCATTAGTTTTGAAAATTTCGCGAAGATTTGTTAAACGGCACCAACGATATTGGCAAAAGAAAAAACGCTTTTCCTATGGAAACAAGGTCCCAACTATAACTACCTATTGTCGACAGCCAGTAGGTAATATGTATATATATATATATATATATATATATATATATATATATATATATATATATATGTATATAACTATATATACACACACACACATATATTCACTGAAAAAAACAAAGGTTACAGGGATGTTATAATTTGAAAATAAATGTTAAAAAAACTTATAAATTCACAAAAACTCAAAGGTTACAGGGACCTTATAGTTAGGCTCAGATTTTATACACACAAAACCGATGGCAGAACAAAAGCCTTTTTCCCAATGTCTTTTAGAACAAATGTTTTTGAACGACGGCATTAGCACACCAGATTTCTTAACGCAATAGTTTATCATGCCATTATATGCTTGCCAGTGATAATAAAGTCCTTTATAACGAACGCCATGCTAACACGTTCATTTATGCCGGTTACGAATTACAATGACAAGTGGTAATTAGCTACAGGAAACTTTGTACATGAATGTGCTG
Organism: Calotriton arnoldi; assembly: GCA_963921515.1. Classification (NCBI taxonomy): domain Eukaryota; kingdom Metazoa; phylum Chordata; class Amphibia; order Caudata; family Salamandridae; genus Calotriton; species Calotriton arnoldi. The sequence goes on from CAWUFW010001285.1 coordinate 1,984,874, forward strand.
TTTGTTAAATACATAAACCTTACTGTTGCCCATGAAAGATGAGTACCAGACAAGAAGACGTGTCCGCTTTTGAGAAATTGTGTAATTAGATATACATCTAGTTGCCACAACTTTTTACCCACTCGAAACAAAGGGACCAACGTTCTTATTTTAGTAGCCCTTATGATTTATTTCACTTTTCTTTTTTTGTTCTTCTCAAAGTTTTTGTTGCATTATTAGATCCCTCTGCGAAGGGCAGCACTTTGTTTTAAAACAAGATATTCAAATATACACATCAAAACACATTTGATATTACAACAGTCCAAAAAATCATATAATGACAAAACAACATATTCTTCTCTGTGAAAAAACACAATGTGGATAACCTTTCTTTGACCAGTCCTTCATTCAAAACATGTTAACACTTGGCGGAGTATTCCATTCTTGTTGCTATGCATACTATATCCTGCCAGTGTAATGTGCCCAGTCGACTAATATTCGATAATTTGCGTGGAGAAAATCATTGCTGGCTTAAAAGAGGATCAACAGCCAAATTTCAAGTCACAAGGAATTCGTTTTTCTAAGTATCAACTCGGGATAGTCACATTGAACAGGCTTTACAACCCAGTACAAGAAAAATAGAGAAATGACAAAGACCCGGTCCGGAGGAGAACCCCTAAACTGTCAGGGTTTGAAACGCGTTTGCCTATGCTTCTGGGGAAAGGACACTCGCAATCAAATTAAAGTGTGTGAGAGAGATTTATAACATATCAACTCTCTCATTGATAACATTTAGAGCTAGCGGCCCCAGGGCACATTACACTGGCTGGAAAAAGTATGCATAGCAGCAAGAATGGAATACTCCGCCAAGTGTTTACATGTTTTGAATGAAGGACTGGTCAAAGAAAGGTTATCCACATTGTGTTTTTTCACAGAGAAGAATATGTTGTTTTGTCATTATATGTTTTTTTGTATTGTTGTAATATCAAATGTGTTTTGATGTGTACATTTGAATTTCTTGTTTTAAAACAAAGTGTTGCCCTTCGCAAAGGCATGTAATAATACAAAAAAAACTTTGAGAAGAACAAAAAAAGAAAAGTGAAATAAATCATAAGGGCTAATGAAATAAGAACGTTGGTCCCTTTGTTTCGAGTGGGTAAAAAAATTGTGGCAACTAGATATTTTGTCAGTTAAAAAAGTTAAAGGAGGTCCAATCTAGTTTGCGTCAAGGACCCAAGCCTTCCTTTATTAACCTAATTAGATAAACAGTAGTATTTCTACGTTCATGTCCAACGCGCATATGCAGTGTAGGTATGGTCTTGAAGTCCTACCTTATTGTCTAGGAATGCTGTAAATTGCTTCTCAAAGCAAAATGGCTCTGCTGGTTAGCCAGTAACTGAACACATCACAGTAAAACATTTTTAAAAGTATAACATTCTGTGGAGGCCAAGCGGTGTCTCCTCAATATATGGGAACCGACTGACTTGAGCAGTAAAGAAAAAACTTGGGTAACGTTTGGATTAATGGTCGCTAAAATGAACATTGCTAGGAAGTGGGGAGTTCACATGACCCCGACGCTGGGGGAATGGGAAAGGGACATGGACTGGTCCATGTTTCGAGAAAAATCAGTATATGTCACAAGAGGATGCCCTAGGAAATGGATACAAATATGGGGAAGTGGAACGACTATAGAGGTACCATATTTGAGCCACCCGAGTTACCGACACAGCCGCCCCCAGAGGACCTAATACCCTAATGTTCTATCACGAACTATACTGTATACTTAGCAGGATACTGTGGAACAGTGTTTAATGTGTCACTAACTACAATGCCTTGTGATTTCTGTCAAAATGTATACTGTGACGATGTTTTGATTGACAATAAAAAGAAGTTTAAAAAAAAAAAAGTATAACATTCTGACATGTGTGAATTAGGAACAAAAAATTCACTCCAAAGCATGTTTTCTTTTTAAAAAATGCTGATTCTTTGTGAAAACGTACAAAAGCCAGCCGACCGCCATTTTGTTGTCAGTTGCTGTCTGACACTGAACTGTAACACATGTTTTTGAGTCCCCCGCTGAGAAAGAAAGAGCTATACAACATGTCAGTGCCCCATAGTGGTTAAAGTAAGTTCATTATTTACACAAGCATACACATTAACTTCTACATAATAAATAATGTAAATATATTTAGAATACACTTTTTTCTATTTTTCAAGTTTACTTGTTGTTACTGTACTTCCTTCATTTATTTCAGCATGAAAGATATACCTCTTGAGTAAGCACAGTCAACTTTTATCTACCCAGTTTACCTTTTAAATTAACTATAAAACAGGAAAATATGTTAAAAATAATAATTATACCCTTCTGTGTGTGTAGTATAAAATATTGTGAGGTACTCATCTTTTCCCAAAAACGCAAATAAGGAAGTTAATTTTACACATAGGGCCTGATTACGATGAGTCCACCCAACATCCCCACGGTCTTGGGACCAACCTTTTCGGTCGGCAGTCCCTACACCACCATTACAATGCGACCACACATGGTGCGGTCGCAAACTCCCATTTCTCTATGGGAGCGTGTGCTGTGGCCGTAAACCAGTCGTGGCACAAGCTCCCATTGAGAAATTGGAGATTCTGTTAATCCCTGCACCGCGTGGCAGGCACCTCAAGGTGCCTGCCACACTGTGCAGGGATTACCAGGGGGCATCATAGGTGCTAGGGGTCCCCAAAGCCCGACAGGCTTTCTATGTCGGAAAGCCCGACATGGAAAGCCTGTTGTAAATCGACTTTGTAATCCCGACGGCGGAAACGCTGTCCTCAGGGATTACAATGGGGCCTCCTACCGGCCAACGGACTCTTTGAGCCCATCGGAATCCAGCTGGAATGACCGGATGGTTTCAATTCTGACCACCTAATTCCGACCGCCTACCTTGTTATTAGGCGGTCAGGATTGAAACCGGAGATGTCGGTCGGAAAGGCTCAGACCTGCGGTTGGATGCTTTCCGCCCGACAACATAATCAACCCCGTAGTGTGGTGACAAGAAGCTAATTGTGCGAAGTATTTGAGCTGTGAATTATCCTTAGATTGGTCCTAGAGAGTGCCAATATAGGTATGGTACTACAGTAAGTCTGCTTTCATACTGTCTCAGATGATTTTGTGGAAAGTGCCAAGAGTGAGCTTATATAGTTTTATATTTCCTATAGACCAGTTGTGTTTAGTAACTGAAGTTTTTTTTTCTTGTAGGTGCAGAACAGTGACCGGGGGCATGAATTACTATTCCAACTCCCCAAGTGGCATAACTCAGGGCAGGTGCAGGTCAGTGACCAGTGGCATCAATTTCTATCCTAAATCTGCAGGGGCATCACTCAGAGCAGGTGCAGGAGAGTGACCGGGGCTGTGAATTTTTATTCTAACTCCGCAGGGGGATACAGAGACCAGGGGCATACATTGCTAATCTAACTCCACAGGGGACATAACTCAGGGCAGGTGCAAGACAGTGACAGGGGTATAAATTACTATTCTAACTCTGCAAGAGGCATAACTCAGGGCAGGTGCAAGACAGTGATCGGGGGCCTGAATTTCTATTCTTACTCAGCAGGGGATATAACTCAGGGCAAGAGTAGGATAGTGACCTGGGGCATGACTTCCTATACTAACTCCGCAAGGGGCATAACTCAGGGCAGGTGCAGGACAGTGACTGGGGCATAAATTACTAATCTAACTCTGCAGGGGACATAACTCAGGGCAGGTGCATGACAGTGACCGTTGGCATGAATTTCTATTGTAACTCTGCAGGAGGCATAACTCAGGGCAGGTGCAGGGCAGTGAACTGGGGCATGAATTTCTATTCTTACTCTACAGAGGATATAACTCAGGGCAAGTGCAGGACAGTGATCGGGAGCATGCATTACTATTCCAACTCCCCAAAGGGCATAACTCAGGGCAGGTGGAGGTCAGTAATCAGTGGCATCAATTTCTATTCTAACTCTGCAGGGGCATCACTGAGGGCAGGTGCAGGAAAGCGACCGGGGGTGTGAATTTTTATTCTAACTCCGCAGGGGCATAATTTAGGGCAGGACAGTGACCGGGGCATACATTACTAATCTAACTCTACATGGAACATAACTCAGGGTAGGTGCAGGCAATGACCGGGGGCATAAATTACTATTCTAACTCTGCAAGAGGTATAACTCATGGCAGGTGCTGGACAGTGTTCAGGACATGAATTTCTATTCGAATTCCGCAGGGGATATAACTCAGGGAAAGCGCAGAACAGTGACCTGGGGCAAAATTACTATTCTAACTGTGCAAGGGGCTTAGCTCAGGGCAGGTGCAGGACAGTAACTGTGGGCTTGAATTTCTATTCTAACTCTGCCGGGGACATAACTCAGGGCAGATGCAGTACAGTGACTGGGAGCATAAATTTCTATTCTAACTCCGCAGGGGCCATAACTCAGGGCAGGTGGTGGAGAGTGACAGAGGGCATGAATTACTATTTTAACTCCACAAGGGACATAACTCAGGGCAGGTGCAGGACAGTGAATGGTAGCATGAATTTCTATTGTAACTCTGCCGGAGGCCTAACTCAGGGCAGGACAGTGACTGGGAGCAAGCATTACTATTCTGACTTTGCAGGTGGCATAACTAAGGGTAGGTGCAGGTCAGTGACCAGGGGCATGAGTTACTATTCCAACTCCGCAATGGGTATAACTCAGGGTAGGTGCAGGACAGTGACTGGTGGTATCCCTTTCCATTCTAACTCTGCAGGGGGCATACCTCAGGCCAGGTGCAGGACAGTGTCATGGGGCATGAATTATTATTATAACTCTGCAAGGTGCATAACTCAGGACAGGTGGAGGACAGTGACCGGTGGCATCAATTTCTATTCTAACTCTGCAGGGGGCATAACTCAGGGCATGTGCAGGGCAGTGACTGGGGGCATAAATCACTATTCTAGCGACACAGGGGGCATAACTCGGTGCAGGACAGTGACTGGTGGCATCACTTTCTATTCTAACTCTGCAGGGGGCATACCTCTGGCAGGTGAAGGACAATGACCTGGGGCATGAATTACTATTATAACTCTACAAGGGGCATAACTCAGGGCAGGTGCAGGACAGTGACTGGTGGCATCAATTTCTATTCTAACTCTGCAGGGGGCATACCTCAGGGCATGTGCAGGGCAGTGACTGGGGGCATAAATCACTATTCTAGCGACACAGCGGCATAACTCAGTGCAGGTGCAGGACAGTGACTGGTGGCATCACTTTCTATTCTAACTCTGCAGGGGGCATACCTCAGGACAGGTGAAGGACAATGACCTGGGGCAAGAATTACTATTATAACTCTACAAGGGGCATAACTCAGGGCAGGTGCAGGTCAGTGACCGGTGGCATCAATTTCTATCCTAAATCTGCAGGGGCATCACTCAGAGCAGGTGCAGGAAAGTGACCGGGGCTGTGAATTTTTATTCTAACTCCGCAGGGGGATACAGAGACCAGGGGCATACATTGCTAATCTAACTCCACAGGGGACATAACTCAGGGCAGGTGCAAGACAGTGACAGGGGTATAAATTACTATTCTAACTCTGCAAGAGGCATAACTCAGGGCAGGTGCAGGACAGTGATCGGGGCCTGAATTTCTATTCTTACTCAGCAGGGGATATAACTCAGGGCAAGAGTAGGATAGTGATCTGGGGCATGACTTACTATACTAACTCCGCAAGGGGCATAACTCAGGGCAGGTGCAGGACAGTAACTGGGGCATAAATTACTAATCTAACTCTGCAGGGACATAACTCAGGGCAGGTGCAGGACAGTGACCGTTGGCATAAATTTCTATTGTAACTCTGCAGGAGGCATAACTCAGGGCAGGTGCAGGACAGTGAACTGGGGCATGAATTTCTATTCTTACTCTACAGAGGATATAACTCAGGGCAAGTGCAGGACAGTGATCGGGAGCATGCATTACTATTCCAACTCCCCAAAGGGCATAACTCAGGGCAGGTGGAGGTCAGTAACCAGTGGCATCAATTTCTATTCTAACTCTGCAGGGGCATCACTGAGGGCAGGTGCAGGAAAGCGACTGGGGGTGTGAATTTTTATTCTAACTCCGCAGGGGCATAACTTAGGGCAGGACAGTGACCGGGGCATAAATGACTAATCTAACTCTACATGGAACATAACTCAGGGTAGGTGCAGGCAATGACCGGGGGCATAAATTACTATTCTAACTCTGCAAGAGGTATAACTCATGGCAGGTGCTGGACAGTCTTCAGGGCATGAATTTCTATTCTAATTCCGCAGGGGATATAACTCAGGGAAAGCGCAGAACAGTGACCTGGGGCAAAATTACTATTCTAACTGTGCAAGGGGCCTAGCTCAGGGCAGGTGCAGGACAGTAACTGTGGGCTTGAATTTCTATTCTAACTCTGCCGGGGACATAACTCAGGGCAGATGCAGTACAGTGACTGGGAGCATAAATTTCGATTCTAACTCCGCAGGGGCCATAACTCAGGGCAGGTGGTGGAGAGTGACAGAGGGCATGAATTACTATTTTAACTCCACAAGGGACATAACTCAGGGCAGGTGCAGGACAGTGAACGGTAGCATGAATTTCTATTATAACTCTGCCGGAGGCCTAACTCAGGGCAGGACAGTGACTGGGAGCAAGCATTACTATTCTGACTCTGCAGGTGGCATAACTAAGGGTAGGTGCAGGTCAGTGACCAGGGGCATGAGTTACTATTCCAACTCCACAATGGGTATAACTCAGGGCAGGTGCAGGACAGTGACTGGTGGTATCACTTTCGATTCTAACTCTGCAAGGGGCATACCTCAGGCCAGGTGCAGGACAGTGTCATGGGGCATGAATTATTATTATAACTCTGCAAGGTGCATAACTCAGGACAGGTGGAGGACAGTGACCGGTGGCATCAATTTCTATTCTAACTCTGCAGGGGGCATAACTCAGGGCATGTGCAGGGCAGTGACTGGTGGCATCACTTTCTATTCTAACTCTGCAGGGGGCATACCTCAGGACAGGTGAAGGACAATGACCTGGGGCATGAATTACTATTATAACTCTACAAGGGGCATAACTCAGGGCAGGTGCAGGACAGTGACTGGTGGCATCAATTTCTATTCTAACTCTGCAGGGGGCATACCTCAGGGCATGTGCAGGGCAGTGACTGGGGGCATAAATCACTATTCTAGCTGCACAGGGGGCATAACTCAGTGCAGGTGCAGGACAGTGACTGGTGGCATCACTTTCTATTCTAACTCTGCAGGGGGCATACCTCAGGACAGGTGAAGGACAATTACCTGGGGCATGAATTACTATTATAACTCTACAAGGGGCATAACTCAGGGCAAGTGCAGGACAGTGACTGGTGGCATCAATTTCTAGTCTAACTCTGCAGGGGGCATACATCAGGGCTGGGCAGGACAGTGACTGGGGGCATGAATTACTATTATAACTCTGCAAGGGGCATAACTTAGGGCAGGTGCAGGACAGTGACTGGTGGCATCAATTTCTATTCTAACTGCAGGGGGCATACATCAGGCCAGGTGCAGGACAGTGTCATGGGGCATGAATTATTATTATAACTCTGCAAGGGGCATAACTCAAGGCCTGATAGTGACCAGTGGCATCAATTTTTTATTCTAACTCTGCTGGGGAAATAACTCAAGGCAGATGCTGGACAGTGACTTGGGGCATTAATTACTATTCTACCTCGAGAGGGCATAACTCAGGGCAGGTGCGGGACATTGACCGGGGGCATGGATTTCTATTCTAACTCCACAGGGGATATAACTCAAGACAAGTGCAGGACAGAGACCGAGAGCATGGATTACTATTCTAACTATGCAGGAGGCATAACTCAGGGTAGGTGCAGGACAGTGACCGGGGGCATGAATTACTATTCTAACTCTGCAAGTGGCATAACTTAGGGCAGGTGCAGGACAGTGACTGCGTTCATGAATTACTATTATAACTACACAAGGGGCATAACTCAGGGCAGGATAGTGACCAGTGCCATCAATTTCTATTCTAACTCTGCCGGGGGCATAACTCAAGGCAGGTGCTGGATAGTGACAGGGGGCATAAATTAATATTCTACCTCCACAGGGGCATAACTCAAGGCAGGTGCTGGACAGTGATCAAGAGTGTGACTTTTTATTCTAACTCTGCTGGGGTCATCCCTCTGGGCAGGTACTAGACAGTGGATGCGGTTCCAATTTACTATTGCCAATTCACTAGGTGCGTCCCTCAGGGCAGGTGTTAGGCAGTGGCTGGGGTTCAAATTTACTCTTTCCACTCTGCCGAGTATGTTTCTTTGGGTAGGTGTTGGACAGTGTAGGGGGTCGAGTTGTGTAGCCCCACTCCGCTAGGGGTGTCCCTGAGGTCAGGTGCTGGACAGTGGCTGGGGTTCAAATTTAGTTCTCTCGCTCCCTCTGGTACTAATTTTCTTTTAGATTTTGGATGTTAACTGTGGTATATTACTCTGTACTAAAACACATCACTTAGTAAATTCCTTGTTTAATTGTTTTTTTAAGGTTCACAATCAATTTGAGAACGATTAAATGGAGGAGCAGTCCCTTGCTGCGTGAAGACATACTTCCAAGATCCATAATCAACCAAATATCTACTTCATCCTAGAGAGGACAACTCTAAGGTAAACAGAAGAGCATAGTCAGATTTATCGAGTAACAAACAAACAGTATTTTCCTCCCTCAAGGCCTCTTGCAGATTTTGAACTTTGTAAAACATTGTCTTTCAATGTAAATTTCATTTTTCTGTTTTTAACCTATTGCAGGAAGTTATATCTTGGTCATTTGTCCACCCAACAAACAGCAAATGGATTTAAATTCCAGCTTCATACAAAAAAATGTATTTATTATGTCTTTCTTATTTTTTTGGCTTTTACAGGCCTGAACAAGATGGCATCCTCCCGTCAAGCTTTATGGGCCAGATGTACCAACATTGTATTTTACCAGACCTTAATAGCGAATTTTACCGATTCACTATTATGGACTCGCAAATTGCAATGTATGTAGGTTTCGCAAATAAAATTGCGAGGAATGGCTTCCTATTAATTTCTATGGGCCTAGAGGCAATTTCAAGGCTGCAAGGGGGCCTAAAGGACACCCTGTTGCACCCCTGAAATATGCATGTGTGCACATGTGGCGCACATATATGTCCCAAGGGCATGTATGTACGTGACATTGCACCTAGAAAAATGCAAAAAAGTGAATTTTTCTAGGAATTTGCGATTTCTTAAAGCCAGGTTGCAATATTTTTTTGCTTCCAGCATTGCATTTAAGGAATCGCAAATTGCGATTCCCTAAATGCATTTGCAAAATAGGTAATCGCAAAAATTGCGATTCCCTATTTTGCGAATGCCTTTTGAGATGATACATCCCAAAAGGCTTTTTACCGTTCGCAAACGGGCCAATTCTGCGAATTGGCCCGTTTGCAAACTGTAAAACACTTGATACATCTGGCCCTATATGTTGTATCTGCATGAGGAAACCAACTTTTGAAGTACAACGACTAGCTTTACTGTAAGAAGATGATAACTGAGCCTAGGAATTATTAGAGGTGTGTGTGTTATCGTTCATTCCATTGCAGGGGCAGAGCAGTTACTCTCGAGGAGACTGTCCTTAGTACAACAGAACATAACTACTCTGCAATGGAGATAGAAGTTAGAGAACATGTGCAGCACATAAAAATGCTTGCATCCACTTCCAATGATCCCTGGGGCTCAGTTTTGCGGAGGTATCACAAATATTCCCATGCATGTTGCTAGCAGTATGGTCTGCATTTCTAACCTTCATAGAATGGTACAAACAAGATAACAGGCAAGTAATCTACAATGTACTGCCCCTCAAAAATACTCCAATATTGTTATCCCTCCCGAACTTACATTAACTTTTAGTGATAAACCTTTCCTTATTCATGATAACCAAAACCCTCAAAGAATACTAATTTTTACCACCACACGTAACCTGATAACTCTAGAGAATTTTGATATTTGGATGATGGATAGGACCTTAAATTCCACATCCCACCCATTCACCCAAATGTTTGCAATTCACACTCATGTTAATAATACCACTGCCCCATTGGTATATAGTTTACTACCTGATAAGCAATCCTCTACATATATGGAACTTGTATCTGTCGTAAAAGCTAAAACAATGAGCAAAAGTCTGAGGAAAGTAATATTTACTTCAAACTATCAATGATAACTACAGTAACCAAATTGTACCCTGAATGTCAAATTCAAGGATGTTTTCCACTTTTCTCAGGCGGGTTGGCATAGAATTCAAAAAACATTTTTAGGGGCTAATTTTGATGCTGTCGGAAATGGCTCCAACCGTCGGTCAGAGCCGTTCCGACCGCATCGAAATGGCCCATTCGGATTCCTTTCCGACCGACCCATTTTGAAGGGGTCGGTCGGAAAGGAATCGAACCAGATTTACGAATGGCCTTTGACGGGCTCGGAGAACCCGGCTGCCATTCAGAAATACTCCATCAATCCCTCGGGCGGCTTTTTCCGGCCGAGGGATTACGATGGAAGATTCCTACAGCCTTTCTGTGCCGGCCTTTCCGACACAGAAAGGCTGTGGGAATCCCACTTTGGGGGCCCGCAGCAGGGCCCCCATGGGTGCAAGGCCTCCTTTCTGTGCCCCCTTGTTGATCCATGCACCCGGTGGCAGGCACCTTGAGGTGCCTGCCACGGGGTGCAGGGATGAACTGCACCTCTGCTCTTAACAATGAGAGCATGCATTCCGTTTGGAATGCATGCTCCAATTGTTAAGAATAGGATTGCGACCGCACAGGGTTCGGTAGCATCCTACTTGCTGTGCTGGAACCGACGACAGAAGGTCATTCAGTTCCAGTTCCCAAATGATGTCGGATGGATTCCGGTCCATCAGACATTGTAATCAGGCCCTTAGTTGAGGATTATTTTTAAATAGCTAACTGCAGTTTGAATTACATAAATTAACTTCGTTAACTTTTGTGCCTCCTGACAGTGTAGAATCATTTTACACAGCAATTTCTGAATTCGATTACTTTACCCAAAATGGTGAAAAATTGGCTCCCTTACTATGAGCCTCATTAGGTTGGCAGTCGTACCACCACCGAAAGGCCAGCAGACCGTCGCATGATGTGAGTGACTACTACATGGATTACAGTAATTTTACCGGCTTCCCTCAGGTGGCAGGTCCAGGAATAAAGAAAGCCCCTAGGGGCGATCGGGGCCTCTGTCGTGGATCTGCCCTACAAGAGTGCCCAAACGTCTCCACAAGGTGTGGTCCAACTAGCACCGGGGAGGGCACACTCAGTGGAGGAGGGCATGGGGACCTTGCCGGATTCCTCACTGATAAAATGGACAAGAGGGCAGCTGTCCACAAACACATGGTGCTGCTGCAAGAAGCCCAAGAGCTGCACCCGCATGCAGGTGTCCTTCCTGCAGCACACCCTCTGAGCAATGTCGGCGGGCCTCGCTCATGGGCCCGCCTTACCGGAGATGAAGCTGCTGCTTGCTTTCAAGATGCTGGTGTGACACGCAGCTGTTCGACCCCGTAGCAGCTAATGCATGCACACCCAGCACCTTGTGGTTGCCAAGGCAACCAGGTGGAGAGACCACACCGCTCACAGCTCCCCACTGTGCCCGGGTTGGGAGGCGCTGATCTTCAGGTGCTCCTCTCTTGGCACTTTGGATTGTGACGGGTTGAGATCACCCTGCAGCCTTCCTGGGTCACAGGCTTCTTTGTGTGTAGAGTGAGGCGGCCCTCCTACCAGTCGGGTGTCGATGGGCCTCATTCACATAGTGGTTTTCCAAGGAGCAAGGTGGTCTACACACACTGGAAACCAAGGCTGAGCCCTCACGAGTTGTGCAAGGGACACGGTCCGAGGAGAAATGCTGACTCAGAAAGCGCTCATCGTGTGCTTCTTCGCACAAACAACAGGGAGAATAGAGTGCTCACTGCGGGCTGATTCAGGCAGCTTCTCTCTGAAGGGGGAAAGTGCTCCACTCACATTTTCCTGCCAAAGCTCTCCCCACATGCTGCTCTTTTTTTTTAAGATGAAGAACAGTCTAGTCTTTTTCCTGCTCCAGACAGGAGCAGCAACTGCAGGCCGACTCACCCCACACACATCAGGGTCAGCACTCCTCTCACCGCTCTCCCAGCTCTCCCAGCTCTCCTTCCAGGCAGGTTACTTTTGGATCTAGCAGGATCCTTCTTGAAGTCTTTGATTTCCCTGAGAATTGCAACAGGAGTCAAGCACACACAAGCCCTTGGAGACCCTCCCAAGCAGGATACAACAGCAGGGCAAAAAGAGTCAGTCCTTTTCCTCTGCCCACATACAGAAACAGCAACTGCAAGCCAACCTACCCCTCACACAGAAAAAGGATCCCTCCTTACACAGCTCTTCAGATCGTCTTGGCAGGGTCCTCTTGTTTCCAGAAGTAATCTAAAGTCCTGGGGTTTTAGGTCCGATATCAATGCCCACTTTCTAAAAGTGGCATTTTCAAGCACACTATTTAAAAAACACCTTTACTAAAAGTAAAATTGTTGAAATCATTGTGTGTATCTAGTAGTTTCCTTTTTTAGTGGGTAACATTCAATGTCTGCTTGTTGTTTGGAATTTAAATTTCCACCTAATATCCCAACAGCATAAATTTATAATCAGGTTTTTAAATCAATACGTGAGTATTAATACACTTCCCCACCCAAAACCTCTATTTTTCCTGGGCAACCTGACTTCAATGTAAACTTGTTTAAATGCCTGTTTTAAAAAAAGGATTGTAACATTAAATGTGCACTAATACTCAGGTATTGAAATTAATACATTTCCCCACTCAAAAGCCCTTATTTTTCCTAGGTAACCAGCTCCATAAAGTAAGTAAATTTAATTGAAATTCATTTAAATGCTTGCTCTTTTTTTAAATAATTTTAACATTAAATGTGCATAAAAACTCAAATATTTAAATTACTACCTGAGAATTAATACACTTCCCTACTCAAAAACCCTATTTTTTCTACGTAACTCGACCCTAAAAGTAAGTGATTATAAAGTAAATTTGTTTGAAGGCCTGATTTAAAAAAACATATTTTAACATTAAATGTGCATTGATACACAGGCATCGAAATGAACGCCTGCATATTAAAACACACCCCACCCAAAAGCCCCTATTTTTCCTAGGCAGCCTGCTCCTAAAAGTAAGTGACTTAAATTGAAATTCATTTAAATGCTAGTTCTTTTTTTAAATAATTTTAACATTAAGGGGTCGATTCCGATTCCGTTTGTAAAGTGAACCGACCGACACGTCCCGGGAGAAAGTACCGACCGACACGTCTCGCCGCCGTACGACCCGCGCAGTACGATGGAAAGCCTGTGAATACCAACCGACTCAGCCGAACATGAACCGGACGACCGAGCCGTACGGAAAAATGGCTTCTGGCCGGAAAAAGCCCTCGAGCAGTACCGTCCGACACGTACCCGGAACGGAGCCGCGAGCGAAACGAACGCCCACGACCGAGTCGAACGCCCATTGACCGAGTCGCACACGACATACACAACACAGCATAACAACAGCGTGAAAGGCTCGGAGAAGCCTGTACGACTCACCAGCAGCGTCCGGCACGGTCAGAAGAACATCTCGTACACACACACAAGCAACAGCTGACCAAACACAAAAAAGGACCAAACAAGCACTGACAACGGAAATATATAAAAAATCATAATCAATTAAGAGAGACACACCCACAACTCAACATATTTAAAGGCCACCAATCACTCCCATGAGCCATTGCCATTTCCTGAGAACCTCCACACACACAACTCTGCTGACACACACCATTGCCATCTCACCAACAGCATTCACACACCCACACCCACAAACCTCACTTGCACCCTCACACACACACACACCAATCACCACCACCACCACCCCACCACGACCCCAAACCCCCCATCCACCCCACCCTCACCACCAATGCCACCCCCACTACCCCAAACCCCCATCCACTCACCCCTCACCACTACCACACACCCCCAACACCAGTACCCCAACCCCCCATCCACCACCCCTCACCACTACCACCACCAACCCCCCCACCCCCCAACACCAGAACCACAACTCCCCCATCCACCCCCTCACCACTACCACCACCACCACCACCACCCCCAACACCACAACCACAACTCCCCCATCCACCCCCTCACCACCACCACCAACCCACCACCCTCAACACCACCACCCCCACCACCAGGCCCCCAAGAAGAATCCAAAGTTCACAGATAGTGAGTTGACAGTGTTGGTAGATGAAATCATCAGAGTAGAGCCACATTTGTTTGGCACATTGGTACAGAAGACCCCCATGTCCCAGAAGGCCAAGATGTGGGAGAGAATCGTCAACAAGGTGAACGCCCAAGCACCTTGTTTGCGCACAAAGGACGACTGCCAGAACAGGTGGTATCACGTGCGCAGGAGGGTCAAGAAGCTGCTGGAGAAGGACCATCAGCTCAGCAAGCACACCGGCAGCGGCCCTCCTGCCAAACCCGTTTACTTCCGGTCCTGGGAGGAGAAGGTGCAGGCCATCTTACCACCGGAGAGCATACATGGTCTGACTGACATCCCAGAGCCTGGTGAGTACACAAATAAGAAACTCAAGATTGTGGGGCCATGTACACATGTCACCGTCAAGGGGACAGGCAAAACAACTTCCGTCAACAAAGCCACAGTAACACAAACAAAGTCATCCCTACAGCCATATGCCTGGCACAGCAACACAACACCTGCTATCTCATACCAACACTGAACTATGTCATCACGTGTACAAACCCAGCAAAAATCAGAGCAACTCAGTGCCACAAAACCCCAACAGACACTGCCACACAGTCTGCCACCACTGTCACACCACCTCACAGGGAACCTGACCCACAGGAAGGAAGCACGGGATATTGGGGAAGTCAGTGTAGCCAAAAGCATGATGGGAGTTGTAGTCACAGCCAATAGTCCCCCTCACAAATGGACCAACAACACCACTTCTAACCATGCGCACCTCACAGGCAGTGGAAATGTACCCTCAAGATGGCTGACACTGGGTCCTGCTGTGGGGAGCACAAGGCCCTGATGGGCTATGTGCACATACCAAATGCAGGACACTGATGCCTGACATCCTGAAAGTCAACTGCCACTCCCTGCAAGGGAAGCATACACAATAGTGGCCCATCTGGCTATGGAGGGAGAAACACTGCCAGCTCTGACCATGCCCACCACCATGTGCTGTCACACACCCCTCAACACAAACTCCACACAACTCACCTGGGAGAAGGCATTTACCCACACTTCATGCAAACAACACCCAAGACCCACCATACTGGCTACTGCTGTGTGACGTACAGGGACTGTTGCTACTTGTGTACAACCACCACTACACCACTGACTCACAACCTCAACATCAACCCACATTCACCGACATTGAAGCATGTCTCTGTGTGAATTGCCTGGCCCCTGGGGGAGGAGGAGGTACTGCAATGACACTGAAAACCATTGAGGCAGCTGCAAATCACATCTTCCCAGCAAAAACTAACAGCAGCCCTGGGAACACACACTGCCAAACCAAAGAGCAGGGCAAGATGGCTGACACATGGATACAATGTATGAGTAGGCTGCTAGTCACACACACGCATCGACCAACCCAATCACAGTCACACTGCCAGCTATTGCAAATGTACCTTTGCACTCAACTTCCGGGGATGCAGTGTCCCAGGGACCCCCTCTGGCCTGGACGGGTAGGCGCGGATTGTAGTTGACAAGTGCAGAAATGCAGACATACCACAGAGATCCAAACACACAGCAACTCACAGACACAGCAGTGACAGGGGACACCTGACTGACTACAATGGACCCACCAACATCCCTCACACTGTAGCATGCTGACATACACTCAAACCCCCGTTGTCAGCCACATGATACGCAGACATCGTCCAGTATTGTAGGCATCATCCACACCACACAGCACTCACTGACATGGACACTGTGGACACAAGGACTAACATGGGCTGCACTGGAGCAGGCATGCAACTCACAGCTGAAGCAACCGAACACACACCTCTGGTCACGACTCTAGTAAAGAAAGACAGCCGCAGCGAACAGTCCATACCACCATGGAGGACATTGACATCACAAAGCATGTGTGCAACCACAAAACTCAGACACAACTCCATTAGCAACAGTGACACCATCACCTGTGTGAAATGGGATGTGGACTGGGGACACAGACAACACAGAAGAGAACATCAGGACAACCCGGGCATGCTGGACTGTGACCAGGTTGAGCAGACACACTAATGTGATGCACATTGACTGACACAAACTGCCATTACACATGCCCCAAACAGAGATCCCAAACTAGGTGCCTTTGCAAGGATGCCAGCGTCAAAGCACAAATGTTGACAGGGATGAAACACCTGTGTCAGGCATGTGTCAGCACCAGTGTAGGAATGGCACAGTACAGTCCAGCGTGCAATTAAGATGCCAGGCAGGCAGACAGCTAGACATGACAACCAAAGTGCCTCAGGGTGTCAGGTGAATGCACCACACTAATGGAAATCTCCGTCAGTGACAAAGTAGGATGATGCAATGGACAGGCATGCAACACCAACCACAGTGGCCAATGGCATGTGTATGAACCATTGATGTCCATGAATACATCACTAACATTGTGTCTTCCTTCCAAACACAGGGGCAGATGTGGACTCAACCACAGACGAGGAAGAGTCCCAGCCCCAGGCTCCGGTGGACCCACCTGGCTCCGGTGGCGCACAGTCTCACTGCTCGTCGGACGACACCCAAGCTGGCCCCTCCGGTCTCGGCCCTCATGCAGCCCCTCGGCAACATTCACCTGCCCCCTTGCAACCACCCCTGCAACTGCTGATACACCGCAAGCCACCCCTGCCAACACGGACAGACCTACCGAACCATCAGACGGCACAGGGTCACAGGGCACCAGGGCACCTGACAACAGCAACAACATCCAAGATCCCCTTGTGACACCTGTGCGGGACACCACAGGTGCTGGCCGTGTGGCGAGGGGTGGTGGGAGGGGTGGGAGGCCGAGCAGAGGCTCCACTGAGGGTGCGGGGCTGCAGGATGACACCCACCTGGAACGCATCATGGATGCGTACCAGGAGAGCACCGGAGGGTTCAGCCAGGTAGTGGGGATCCTCACGGACATCAAAGAACAGCAGGCTGCCCACCATGCCCGCTTGGACTCCCACATGTCCCGTGTTGAAACACACCTGTCAAATATGGAGTCCAAGTGGGATACCATGGAAGATATAGCAGTGGTGCACCGGGAAATGTTGACCTGCCTCCGCCAGATCAGCACCAACTTGAGCCCACCTCCCTGTGCGACGACTACATCTCGGGCAACAACATCTGCCACCGCCACAGAGAGTGAGGGGGTCTGGTGGAGGCCCCCGTGCACAGCAGCAGCCTGCAGGTGAGGCTCCCCCTGAGAAGAAGAAGAGGGGTCGTCCGGTGAGGAACAAGTGAGACGAAGATGCCCATGCACATCCCCCAGGAAACCAACACCTGTTCTGGACAGTGACCTTTGTGTGCAAACCGTTCACCTTGTTGTACGACATCGTACTCCCCACATGACATGGAGGGTCTGAGTTGGAACAATGTGCTTAACGACTGTGGACTGTACTCTAGACATTTCATCTACCAACACTCCTAACTTGTTATCTGTGAACTTTGGATTCTAAAGCCAACTGACAACACTCCCAATCCTGAGCACCATCCCCACTTATGTGCCAATAAATTCACCTAAACACAAGACGTTACTCTGTGGTTATTGAGAGGTTGCCAGTGGCATGTACATCTGGATGTGCTGAAGAACACTGTGCATGCAAACCTGTACTGTGATGAGTACACTGTCATGTCAGTCAGGCCAATGTGCCACATATGTGGGAGACACACCACCAGGTCTACTTTACACATGCTCACCACGTCCAACCAATTCATTGCCAACATCAATGTTGACAAGCAAGCCTGTGGTATGCACAAACTACACACCCAACCTGAGTCAGTGGTGACAGGCCCACAAGTGCAGTACGTCAATGTCAGTCTGATGTGTAGGCACAAGCAACACACATCAGAAGGTGCTGCACAGTTTATTGTCAGGCAATTGCCACATGTCCCTTATTACACACATGCAAGCTAGCAACACCTGACAGTGGGCACACGGTCACCAAGTGGATAACTACGGAGGTCCTGGGGTGCCTGGCACATCACTCGTCGGGACACTAACGACTCCATCCTGGCAGTGGAGCATGGGCATCAGGGGTCTCTGTACACCAAACAACAGCCACAGTACCCTGTGAAGGACAGACAGAAACACAATTGTTAACACTGCATGACGCCATACAACTGCAACACACATGGCAAACACAAATCACAGACTACACCACCCCAAAATACTAATCATCACACAACTGGTGGTGAGTACAGGTAAACTGGATGGACACATCACTGCAGGCATCCACACAAGTAGCACACAGCCACACGCAAGGTGCACCACACACACAAAACATGCACACACAACACATTTACAACACATCACTGTATACTCACATTCAGGAGAAGAAGTTGTTGATGAGCTGTGTGCGGACATCATCCGCAGCCTCATCATCGCTACTGGCATCCTGGCCCAGGCCAGGATCCTCCACAGGTGGCGGGTGTTGGTCATTGTCATCCTGGATGAGGGCCACCTCCCTTCGCACTGCCAGATTGTGCAGCATGCATGCTACGATGATGATCCGGCACACCTTAGCAGGGGCATACGGGAGGGCACCTCCTGTCTTGTCTAAACACCTGAAGCTGCTCTTCAGGAGTCCAAATGTCCGCTCTATCACCCTCCTGGTACGACCATGTGCCTGGTTGTAGCGCATCTCGGCTGGTGTCACAGGGTTCCTCAGGGGTGTCAGCAACCATGGCATGTTGGGATATCCAGAGTCACCTACATACAGACACATGCACATTAGAGGAGTTGGAGAAAAACAGGTAGCAAACAATTGGCAGGCACACACAGTGAGGAAAAGTCAGTACACACCAACAAGCCAGGCACGTAGATTCTGCATCCGTGACATCAGTCTAGGGACACGACTACTCCTCATCACATAGGCATCATGCGCAGACCCAGGGAAACGGGCACACACATGGGAGATTGTCATGTCCGCCAAACAAACCACCAGAGCATTGATGGAGTGGAAATGCTTGCGGTTCCTGTATGGCAGCTCATGTGCCTGTGGTGGCACCAAAGCCACATGTGTCCCGTCAATGGAGCCAATGACATTTGGCATCCTCCCCAGGGCATAGAAGTCACCCTTTATGTCTGCAAGTCGTTGGGGTGTGGGGAAATAGATGTACAGGTCCAGGAAATGTAACATGGCCTCCAACACATCCTAAGCACCCGACTGAACATTGTCTGTGACATCCCTCCACCAGAAGACACAGTGTACTGGAAGGTACCCGTCGCAAAGAAATGAAGGGCTGCCATCACCTTCACCTTGGGGGTCAGTGCCGTCGGGTATGGCCGGCCAGGTTGCAGGTGTGGGCCCAACTGCCCTGCCAACTCCTCAATCACTGCCCTGGTGAAACGGTACTTTCTAATGGACTCACGTTCCACCAATGTTGCCAGGTCCGGGAATGGCCTAGGTACATTTGGGGCCCTGCAGTACAGACAGAAACAAAGAATGAAGGCACACCCTCCAGCAATGTCACAAAGCCACAGCAACACAGCCCATCATAAACAAACACATAACACAATGAGCTGAGGAGGTTGCCACAGGTTGCAGACACTAATGTCCCATACATGGCATCAACGCACATTGAAGCCCAAGATGTGCACATGATAGGGCCCCTGTTGTGCCATGACAAAGCAATGGGCCCTAGCACAGTACATCTGCCCTGTTGCCACCTACCACACAAAGCCCACAGTGACTAGTGAGGACAGATATTTTCTCCACATCACAGCTCCCTGACTGACAGTTACACAGGCATGATGTGACGTATCGTTGACATTACACACAACAAGCATGTTAGCCACAGTCCATGTGCCCTGTCGCCACAAGAGGACATATGTAGGTGTCTGTGCCACCCCACACAACAACACTGTGCATGTACAAACCAATGTGATGTGTGGATCAGCTCACATTGGATCACTGACAGATCACACCACATGCACACAGATAGTGTATGGACATCACAATGTCAACACTGGTTCACCCTGCTTTGAAGCCACTAACACTGATGAGACAGGGTACATGTGACACGACACACACGCACATCCTGGCTGGGACTGTGTCCATTGCCAATGTCCTGTACTGCATTGCTGCACCCCCTGTGGCAATGGGCACACCACACATGTATGTGTCCACCCACATCCGGGTCCAGCCTGGGAGTGCTTGTCAACAAGTGGCACACGACCAAACACATCCTGTGCCCCCAGACACACACATAAGAGGCAGCCATACATGACTGGGGACACACTGTGGCACAGGCAGTGGTGCCATTGGTGTGCCCCATAGTCCCTAGCTAGTGACAGAGGATGGCATATGTCAGGAATTGACAGCAAGGCTGACCGACACGTTCAATGTCCCCAAAACCAAAATAACTTGTTTGGACTGAGCCGTGCATACGTCTGGGCCATACAATACAATGGCGACGGACGCGTGTGACGCGTCGGTCGTGTATGGACCGAGCCGCGCGCACGTCTTGCCCATTGAATCTGATGGAGACGGGTGTGTGTTGCCATTCAAAATCCGCGTAGTACAGTCATTTGCCGGGCCCTGCACCCTCATTGGCCATGAGCTGTCATGGTGATGGACGCGGATTTGAACGAGGCGTGTGCAGGAAATTCAGTTGGAGTCGTACAACATTGTTGCAATTGCCAGTGTGTCATGGAGGTGATGTTTTAAATGATGCTGAAGGCGTGTACGAGTCGTGCTATCCCATGGATTGGCCAAATTCATAGGATGCAAGCTTTTGGACCTATCCCTTTGTACCCCAGGGCAGACATGCCTCCACAGCACAGATATAAGGCTGCCTGGCCCCCAGAGAACCCACTTGCCTGCACCACATGCTACTGGAGCACATCAAGTTCATCACTGCTGCTGTCTCTGCTTCCTCTGGCTTCAATGATGGCACGTACTGTGGAGAGGGCCCCAGCCTTCAGTGAGGAGGAGAACCAGGCCCTGCTGGACGGGCTCCTGCCGCAGTACACCAAGCTCTATGGGAAACCAGGGGAGCAGGTGAGTGTGCTGTCCACTGCTTTGCTAATTGTGCTACTGGTCTGACCAGCAGCAGCATTAGTGTGTACACCAGTGGCTTGGTTGCCCACTGACTACTGCTCTTGCCACAAATGGGGCACTCCACATGTACTGCACAGTTGCAGTGCAGTGCAAGGTGGATTGTCACTAGGTTCCCTTCCCAGGCCATGTCTCAAAGTTGTGAGTGCTGGACACCGGTCCCTCAACCATAGTTGCACCACCTGTGTACCTCATTAGCCTTGCTGATGCCCACATGTGTGACTGCCTGTGTGTTGCACTAATATGTTGCCAGTGTAGTAATGTCCTCTGCACTTTGTCATCCTCACAGGTTGCTGCCCAGAAGAAGCATGAGATCTGGATGAGCATCGTCTGGGCGGTGAGATCCGTGGGGGTCTACAGGCGCAGGATCTGCAACTGCCAAAAGAGGTGGCAGGACCTTCGGGGCTGGACCCGGTGGATCGCACGGGTCCAGCTGAAGCTGTCGCCTCCACGCAGGAGGGGCGGACACCGAACCCTGACCCCCCACATGCTCCGGATCCTGGCGGTGGTCTTCCCGGACCTGGATGGGCAGCTGAAGTCCAGACAGCAGCAAGGAGGGGGTGAGTACATGACTGCACTGTGTGCTGTGTCTGACATGCTATGTGCCCCCTCTGGCCTGGTAACACCTCAACAGTACATTGTTCAGTTGATCCAGGACCCATGTCCCTCTCTGGTGACTTGCCCCCTTCTCATCTGTTTGCCAGGTGTTGCTTTTTCTGTCTGGGCATAGTGTCACGTGGAAACTGTGCCCTTACATGTGAAGGTGCATGGGATGTGGGCCAGCATTGCTTCAGGGGACTCAGTGTTGTGCTTCAAGGGTGGGACCATTGTACAGTACATGCCAGGGTCCTGGTATTTATCTGCATGTACTCCTGTCATGTGGCCAATTGACAGCTCGGGCTCACCACATGTGCCTGGGGCATTCGGCACACACCCATGCTGCTGGTTGGGTAAACTGTTGGGGCCTCTGGAGCATGTACCTCAAGTGTGTCACACATGCACAGCCACCTGCCTACTGTCCATGGCTATCACCTGTTCCACATGGAGCAGGACAGTCATGGCTAGTCCAGGGCATGCTACAGTCTGTACTCCCACTCCCGTGTCTCGGTTGGCACTTTGTGCCAGGTGACCAGTTCCCCAGGTGTCTGCCCCTGTGTCATTGTGCTGTGGCACCGTTGTCAGGCCCACTGGTGTGTACATGGGTTTGGGGTCAGCATGCAATCTGAGATGTACCCATGTGAGACAATACCTCTGTGACATGTATGGATGTGATGACTTGACCGTGCACAATGGTGCCTGCAACTAGGTAGTTCCAGCAGCTGGGTGTCATTCACAGCAGAGTGCGAGTTGCTCAGCTTCAGAGTGCCCTGTCCCATGTCTCTCATGCGTCCAATGGGTCTGGGGTGGGCACATCAGAATCCAGACGATGTTGTTACTGTGGATGGTCATGTGTAGTTGTCAGCTACAGAGTTTGCAGGCCCCATGTCCTGGGAATGTGACACAGTGGTGACAGTTGTTGTGGGGCTGCCCTGCCCCCTGTGACTGGAGACTGTGATGTATGATCTCACAGGCATGGCTGAGCCATGGGACTACACTACCTAGGGGTGATCCAGCAGGAGTGTGTCATGTGCAACATGCACTCCATTGTGCCAAGGTATGCAGGACTTGCGGGGATCAGGATGTCTGGTGCATGTACTCAGCCCCAGCCTCTCAGATGCAACACTGGCCATCCCTACGTCCAGGCAAATGTACAGGTCCATTGTCAGCAGATGTGATGTGTGCATGTTGACAGACCACTAAGTATTTTCCGGTCTTGTCAAGTAATGGGTAGGTGGTGCATGTGTCTGCAGTGGGGTGTAGGGATCCTACATGCGCAAGACAGATGGGTGCAAGGGCAGGAGGGATGTGAATGCCATGCTCGACTCTCAGACTAACCATTGGCCTATGCAAATCCGTGTGAGCACTCCTAGCAAAGTTCAACTGATTGATGCCCGCACTTGGCCACTGATGTGCTGTACTTTCTGTGGTGTGTGTGGTCAGTGCAGATGACTAATGTGTTTTCATTCTATTTTCCCTGTGCAGATACAGACACGGACACAGAGGGAGACCGCTCCACGGACCAGGGGGAGCCAGAGAGCCAGACTGGGTCGGAATTTGAGGAGTCGGAGGGACCCAGTGGCACGGAGGGCGAGGGAGTGGGTCTGTGGGCTCCTCGGCAAACACCACTGCAGCTGAGGACCACAGCAGCAGTGACGAGGACTTCCTTGTGGAGGCGGGTGGCAGCAGCCACCATCCAACACCTGTTGAGGTTGTCCCCGCCCCCACCATCACTGCCCTCCCCATGGCTCCCACATCTAAGGTCCGTGGAGGCGCCCGTGTTCATGGGCATGTCTCCTTCCAGTCAGGCACCGCACCCCTACCCCTGTGTCCCCTGCAGCCCTGAGTGAGGAGTCTGTCGACCTGCTGTGGCAGATCCACGTGGGGCAGTCATCCATGCTGCGTGTCTTCCATGTGCACACGGGTCTGTTGAACCAGCTGGTGTTGTACATGGAGGGCATGTCATCATCCATGTCTGCCCTACAGAGGACCAGTCAGGGCATGGCCTCCTCACTGACGGCTGCAGTGTCCCTCCTCCAGCAGTCCCTCCCCCCTCCTGCCCCTGCCCCATCCCCTACTCCCAGCACCCTACCTGTCCAACTCACACACACACCTGCACCATCATTGCACACAACAGACCCAGGCACTACACACACACCCAAGCCAAAGTCTAAACATGCACGCACGCATACTCAGGGGACTGAACATACACTCACCGGGGATGGGTCAGACACACACACACACGCATCCACAGGCACTCCGCAGTCCTCCGATGCCTCACCCTCCACAGCCCCTTCCACGGCCCCTTCCACTGCCTCGACTGCATCCCCAGCTGCAAAGAGGCTCTTCCTGGTCGACCTCGGACTCTTCCCCACTGATCCATCCACACCAGCACACAAGGGGAAGAGGGGGTCCGGCCACACAGAGGTGGGTGTCCTCGCCCCCAGACACCCTCCCCCAGGCGCAGGCAGGCTGAGACCCCACGCCGCAGGTCCCCCGCACCCGGAAGAGCAAGACCCCACCACCGGCCCAACACTTCACCAGACAGTCTCCACCCGCCATCCCCCAGGCTCCCACTCCACAGGTCCCACCACCACACCCTGCCCCAGGTTCACCCACCCACCGCTACCGCATCCCCAAGATGGTCAGGCCTTCCCCCCCTGCCTCTTGCTCTTCCAGCACCCCACACCCCTCTCAGCCTGTGTGTGGCACTGCTGTGGAGGGCGTGCCCTCCCCTCCGTCCTGCCCACATCACCGGATCCACTTCCTGCTCCCCTGGGGATGGGCACTGCAGTGGAGTCTCTGCCCTCCCGGTCTGACTTGGGCACTGCAGTGGGTTCCATATCCACTCCCTCTGACCTGCCCACTGCAGTTGTGCCGGCACCCACTGATCCTGACTTGTGCCCCCAGTTGTGCCGGCACCCACTGATCCTGACTTGTGCCCCCCAGTCGTGCCGGCACCCACCCTGTCAGACTCCTCTGCTGCAGCTGCCGCTCCTGCACCCACCAGCCCTTCCCTGCCTGTTTCTGTAGACCCATGATCCTGTACCTGCGGTGCCTGGCTGGCCTCTATGTATGCCCCTCCCAGGGGTATGTCCCCTTCCGTTGGCAGTGCAGGCAAGCCAAATGTGGCATTTGGACACTTGACCCTGTTGGGTCTGTTTATGGACTGGCCATAGGCCTTCATGTTTTTCTTCTTGTTTTCAATTTCACAAATAACTCGGCTGAATAAAAGCTCCTTTTTGTTCACTAGTGGTTTTGCTTCAGATGTACATGATGTTGTTGATACTTGACATGCCCTTGCTCCAGTGATGGTGTATTCCATGGCTGGGAAATGTAGTGTCACTGTGCTGGAGACCATGTGGGCCATGGGGGGTATGTCCTGTTGGGGTGTGTATCCATGTCATCCTTTGCAGCAATCTGACGGGGTCATGATTATGGTCTTTGGAAATGTGTTATCTATCTTTTGTTAGCAATGTCTCATCAGTGTCTTACACACATGCACACCTGTTGGCCTTGGCATGGTTCAATTGGGCCATTTCACTGACTGTGTGGCCATCTCCAATGGACATGCAAGTGTATGCATCTATGTGGATGGACTCATCTGTGTCCTCAGTGCTACTTCATCTACATGTGTGTTGACTCTGTGCAGTTGACTCAGGGGACCCTCCCGTGCCCAGGCTGCTGTTACCAGGGCCACCAATGTGTGGTATATGTTAGCTGTGTGACAAAGTATACTGCTGACATGCTGGTGGCCTGCATGGACAACATATGGCACAGCTTTCCTTCCACAGGAGTGGAGTCCCTCATGTCACTGTGCTGATGGGGATTGAGACCCCATTAGCACAGTGCTCTAGATATGCTGCATGTGTGATCCCCACACTTACCTTTCATGTCACTGTGCTGATGGGGGTTGAGACCCCATTAGCACAGTGCTCTACATATGCTGCATGTGTGATCCCCACACTTACCTTCATGTCACTGTGCTGATGGGGGTTGAGACCCCATTAGCACAGTGCTCTACATATGCTGCATGTGTGATCCCCACACTTACCTTTCATGTCACTGTGCTGATGGGGGTTGAGACCCCATTAGCACAGTGCTCTACATATGCTGCATGTGTGATCCCCACACTTACCTTCATGTCACTGTGCTGATGGGGGTTGAGACCCCATTGGCACAGTGCTCTACATATGGTGCTGTTTAGTACCACACAGTTACCTTTTGTACACTCAAGTGATGGGTGTTGAGGCCATTACTGCAGTGCTCATGTGAGGCTTGGCTTGTGTTAGCCACACTATGGTATTGCAGACACGTGTTGTGAGTTACATTGTGTGTACATGGTCATGTTCACTGTGGTGGGTATTGTACACAGACTACATGTTGTGGTCATGAGGTTGTTGTGGATATCCTTTGGTTTGTAGTCCTTATGTTGGGGTATGGGGTATGTGTGACACATCACCCATCCTATGTGTGTGGGCATTGGTAGTGGTACTCACACAGTTCACTATTGGTGGTGGTGACAGGCAAGAGGCCCCCTATGGGTAGGGGTGTGAGTGGTGACAGGCAAGAGACCCCCTATGGGTGGGGGTGTGAGTAGTCCCAGCCAAGAGGTCCCCTATGGGTGGGGGTGTGAGTGGTGACAGGCAAGAGGCCCCCT
Organism: Calotriton arnoldi; assembly: GCA_963921515.1. Taxonomy (NCBI): domain Eukaryota; kingdom Metazoa; phylum Chordata; class Amphibia; order Caudata; family Salamandridae; genus Calotriton; species Calotriton arnoldi. The sequence continues at coordinate 2,011,509 of CAWUFW010001285.1, forward strand.
ATGGGTGGGGGTGTGAGTAGTCCCAGCCAAGAGGCCCACTATGGGTGGGGGTGTGAGTGGTGACAGGCAAGAGGCCCCCTATGGGTGGGGGTGTGAGTAGTCCCAGCCAAGAGGCCCACTATGGGTGGGGGTGTGAGTGGTGACAGGCAAGAGGCCCCCTATGGGTGGGGGTGTGAGTAGTCCCAGCCAAGAGGCCCACTATGGGTGGGGGTGTGAGTGGTGACAGGCAAGAGGCCCCCTATGGGTGGGGGTGTGAGTAGTCCCAGCCAAGAGGCCCACTATGGGTGGGGGTGTGAGTGGTGACAGGCAAGAGGCCCCCTATGGGTGGGGGTGTGAGTAGTCCCAGCCAAGAGGCCCACTATGGGTGGGGGTGAGAGTAGTCCCAGCCAAGAGGCCCACTATGGGTGGGGGTGAGAGTAGTCCCAGCCAAGAGGCCCCCTATGGGTGGGGGTGTGAGTGGTGACAGGCAAGAGGCCCCCTATGGGTGGGGGTGTGAGTAGTCCCAGCCAAGAGGCCCACTATGGGTGGGGGTGTGAGTGGTGAGAGGCAAGAGGCCCCCTATGGGTGGGGGTGTTAGTAGTCCCAGCCAAGAGGCCCACTATGGGTGGGGGTGTGAGTGGTGACAGGCAAGAGGCCCCCTATGGGTGGGGGTGTGAGTAGTCCCAGCCAAGAGGCCCACTATGGGTGGGGGTGTGAGTGGTGACAGGCAAGAGGCCCCCTATGGGTGGGGGTGTGAGTAGTCCCAGCCAAGAGGCCCACTATGGGTGGGGGTGAGAGTGGTGACAGGCAAGAGGCCCCTATGGGTGGGGGCGTGAGTAGTCCCAGCCAAGAGGCCCACTATGGGTGGGGGTGTGAGTGGTGACAGGCAAGAGGCCCCCTATGGGTGGGGGTGTGAGTAGTCCCAGCCAAGAGGCCCACTATGGGTGGGGGTGAGAGTAGTCCCAGCCAAGAGGCCCACTATGGGTGAGGGTGAGAGTAGTCCCAGCCAAGAGGCCCCCTATGGGTGGGGGTGTGAGTGGTGACAGGCAAGAGGCCCCCTATGGGTGGGGGTGTGAGTAGTCCCAGCCAAGAGGCCCACTATGGGTGGGGGTGTGAGTGGTGACAGTCAAGAAGCCCCCTATGGGTGGTGGTGTGAGTAGTCCCAGCCAAGAGGCCCACTATGGGTGGGGGTGTGAGTGGTGACAGGCAAGAGGCCCCCTATGGGTGGGGGTGTGAGTAGTCCCAGCCAAGAGGCCCACTGTGGGTGGGGGTGTGAGTGGTGACAGGCAAGAGGCCCCCTATGGGTGGGGGTGTGAGTAGTCCCAGCCAAGAGGCCCACTATGGGTGGGGGTGTGAGTGGTGACAGGCAAGAGGCCCCCTATGGGTGGGGGTGTGAGTAGTCCCAGCCAAGAGGCCCACTATGGGTGGGGGTGTGAGTGGTGACAGGCAAGAGGCCCCCTATGGGTGGGGGTGAGAGTAGTCCCAGCCAAGAGGCCCACTATGGGTGGGGGTGTGAGTGGTGACAGGCAAGAGGCCCCCTATGGGTGGGGGTGATGGGCAAGGGGGGCCTGGGTGTTTGTCACAGGTTTACTGGTACGTGTCGGCTGTTTGTTTGGGGGTGTCTCTACCGTCTCCATCGTTGGCGTCTGTTCCGGATCAGTCCATGGATGTAGAGGATCGGTATGACCTGTGCGATGGGATTCATGTCGACACCGTCTCGTCTGCACTGGTCGTTGGTTCGTTTCGTCCCAGTTGTAGGCTTGTGCGTCTCGTGTCCGGGGATCGTGTTGTGGCGCGAATCGTTCCTTTCATGCAGCTTCTCCGGATGCTGTGACGTGCCGTACGTGTCGACTCGCTCGGCGCATAGGAAGTGCGCATCGTACTTGTCCGGCCGGAAACAGCTCTGACATAGCCCCCGTGCGAGTCGATTCTGCGTTTACGGGACCGGGTCGTAGGGAGAATTGAGTATTTATTTGGCGAGTTCGTGTCGGTCGAGTTTCCGGCACATGCACGCATCGTACTTGATCGGCAGGACTGACCGGCTCCCGGGACGAGTCGGTCGGGAGGTAAGCGTCCGGACGGCTCTTTTTGAGCTGTCCGACCCGAATCGGAATCGGCCCCTAAATGTGCATTAAAAACTCAGGTTTTTAAATGAATACCTGGGTATTAATACACTTCTTCACCCAGAAACCCCTGTTTTTCCTAGGCAACCAACCCCGAAAAGTAATTGACTTTATTGTAAATTTGTTTAAATGCCTGTTCTTTTAAAAAAAAAAAAAAATAGCATTACATGTGCATTAATACTCATGTATTGAATTTAATACCAGAGTATTAATACACTTTCCCATCCAAAAACTAGCTCTGAACCTAAATGTACTTGTTCATTTACTTGCTTTCTAGCCCCTAAAAAGGGTGAATTATTACTCAGGTATTACAATTAATTACTGAGTAGTAATGCTCTTTCCTACCAAAAACTCCTATTATTTGTTGGCATTCCCTACCCCAAGTTATTTTTTTTAAATGACCTTGGAAATTTAATTATTTATTTTTACATGGAATTTTGACATTAAAAATGCTCTAATTTCCTGAAATTAAAATAACCAACCTTAGAATGTAACTACCTTCTGCTTATTTAATTGCCATCCCAATTTCTTTTTATAAACAGCAAACAAATTAAATGAGTTTATATTAAATAACTTGATGCTAAAATGGTATTTCCCCTTAAAATGCTATGGGTGCACATATATAGCATTGATTTTCCTTAAAATGGCATGCGTGCACATCTACAGAGTTATTTTTAGTTGTATGCTATGCATGCACTTCTACAATAAAATATTTCGCTGTAGTGCCATGCTTGTACACCTACAATGTTGCTTTTCATTGTAATGCCATGCGTGCACTTCTGCTATGAAATATTTAATTGTAATGATGTGTGCAGAATGCATTCATTGTAGACATTGAATCAGTTTTATGACGGGTGTTCTAATGACACCGTTGTTCTGCTGGTTTCAGTTTGAAGGCTTTACGTTCTAATGTCTTAGTGAAAAAGCTGTTTCCCCTCAAAACCATAGAAATTTAGCAATTATAATTGAAGTTATCTCAAGTAACTATAACTTGTGCCCTAAGGCAACTATAACTCACGCCCCAGCCAAGCACAGTTTTCTCATCAATAATTTTACAGCAAATATTGCAGAGATATTATCAATGATGACATAGATGATGTCATGAATAATGTAATTTTTGGCAGTTCATTGTGAGGGCCTGCGACCAGAACCCTGAAGCCTACCCTTCCATATTACTACGAGCAAGGAAACAGAACTGAAGTCCGCTCCAGCTGGTGGGAGCATTTTTAAAGCTCCCACTAGCTGGGATCGGACTTTGTGTTTGCTTTTGCGTGGCAGGAGCTTAGTAATTGCTCCCACAAAATGAGAGCAAACAAAGGCTTCTCTGCCTGCACCAGTGTGGGCAGGGAAACCGCAATGTCCCGGGGGTGGCCGCCGGGGACATAGCAGGAGACGGTCCTGGGGAAAGGGGTCCCCAGCTCCATTAATGGCCACGGTAGGGGGGCCACATGGCCCCCTCCCTTTTGCTCTTATGCCGGGCCCTGGGGAAGAGGTTCCTGTGGTCAAAACCGGCCTAGGGAGGGGGCCCCACTGCCTCCCTCCCCATTACTATTTGGGCCCCCTTTCCCTCTTTTATTTACTTTGGTTGGACCCCGAGGGGTGGGGTCCCTGGGGCTGAAATCAGCCCCTGTGGGACCCCACCAGCAGGCCTTGCTCCCTTGTTTTTTTTAAATGTTTTTCTTTGGACTCAGGCTGAATAAGTGAGTGAGCTAGTGTGTGAGTGTCTGTATGGGTGAGCATGAGGGTACCTGAGTGGCTGTATGAGTAAGTGAGTGAGAGTGTGAGTATCTGAATGGGTGAGTGACTTGTTGTGTGAGTGCCTGAATGAGTGAGTCAGTGGGTGTGTGAGTGTCTCTATGCATGAGTGAGTAGGTGCATGAGTATTTGCATGGGTTTGTGAATGGGTATGTGAATGATTTTGTGGGTGTGTGAGCGGGTATATGAGATGTTGCATGAGAGTGTGAGTGGGTGTATAAGTGGTTCGGTGGATGAAGTCATCAGTGATGTCATTTGAGATGTCATCAGTGATGTCATTGACCATGTCATGAGTCATGTAATGTGTGAGGTCATAAGGAGTGCATCACAGGGGCATAAGTTATAGTTAGCTCAGGTAACTATAACTGCTGAATTTCAATGGTTTTGTGCGAGTAAAATCTGAGCCTAACTATAACATCCCTGTAACCTTTGTTTTTTTCAGTGAATTTCTAAGGTTTTTTAAATTCTATTTCCTAACTATAACGTCCCTGTAACCTTCGTTTTTTTCAGAAATTTTCTACGTTTTTTCATTTCTATTTCCTAAATAACCTGTAACCTTTGAGAGTGAGTGTGTGAGTGCATTAATGTCTCAGTGGGTGTATGATTGAGTGTGTGAGTATCTCACTGGGTGAGTGAGTGGGTACGTGAGTGTCTGAGTGGGTCTGTGAGTAGGTGCGTGAGTGTCTGAGGTCTGAGTGGGTGTGTAAGTGTCTGAGTTGTTCTGTGAGTAGGTATACAAGTACCTAAGTTGGTTCTGCTTATTTTCTGCTTGTTTTCTGCCTTTTTCTGCTCTCATATGACCTTTATTTTGCCTTTCTGCTCATTGCTGACCTTTATTTTTCCTCTTTCTACTAATTTCTGACCTCTATTTTGCCTCTTTCTGCTCGTTCCTGACCTTTATTTTGCATCTTTCTGCTCGTTTCTGATCTCTATTTTACCTCATTCTGCACATTTCTGACCTTTATTTTGTTTCTTTCTGCTAGTTTCTGATCTCTATTTTGCCTCTTTCTGCTCTTTTCTTACCTCTATTCTGCCTCTTTCTGTACGCTTCTGATCTCTACTTTGCCTCATTCTGCTAGTTTCTGACCTTTATTTTGCCTCTTTCTGCTTGTTTCAGATCTCTATTTTGCTTCTTTCTGCAAATTTCTGACCTTTATTTTGCATCTTTCTTCTTGTTTCAGATCTCTATTTTGCCTGTTTCTGCTCATTGCTGACTTTTATTCTGCCTCTTTCTGCTCACTTCTCACCTTTATCTGCCTCTTTGTGCTCAAACCTGATTTTTGTTCTGCCTCTTTCTGCTCATTGCTGACCTTTATTCTTCCTCTTTCAACTAGTTTCTGACCTTTATTTTACCCCTTTCTGCTTGTTTCTGATCTCCATTTTGCCTCTTTCTGCTCGTTGCTGACCTTTATTTTGCCTCTTTCTGCTAATTTTTCACCTTTGTTTTGCCCCCTTTCTGCTAGTTTCTGATCTCTATTTTGCCTTTCTGTTAGTTTCTGAGCTTTATTTCTCTTTTTTCTGCTCATTTCTAATCTCTATTTTGCCTCTTTCTGCTGGTTGCTGATCTTTAGTTTGCCTCTTTCTGCCCGTTTCTGACCCTTACTTTGCCTCTTTCTGCTAGTTTTTGGTCTCTATTTTGCCTCTTTCTGTGCATTACTGGCCTTTATTTTGCCTCTTCCTGCTCTTTTCTGATCTCTATTTTGCCTCTTTCTGCTAGTATCTGACCTTTATTTTGCCTCTTTCTGCTCATTGCTGACATTTATTTTGCCCCTTCTGCTTGTTTCTCACCTTTATTTTGCCTATTGCTACTCTTTAATCCCGGCACCACGGTGGAAGCCTCAAGGGCATTGTGGTCCCTGCCGGCTCCCCCGCCTGCTGCGGCACCCGGCATTGCTGCTGCACGGACCGAGCGGCTGAAAGGCAACTCCCTCTGTACAGAAGCAATACTTTTTTCTGTTTCCCTGCCATTTGACAGCAGACAGGGAAACAGATGAAACCTTGGCTTCCAGCAAGCTAGAGCATTTTGTCAGCTCTTGCTTGCTGGAAGTGGAGTGTTTGCTCTGACTTGGCAGGACATAGCAGGAACTGGTCCTGGGAGAGTGGCAGTCCCCAGGGCCATTATTGGCTCCAGGAGGGGGGCTTTGTGGCCCACCTCCTTTGATGTGCATGGGCCAGCCTAAGGAGGTGGTGGTCCCCAGGGCTGTATATGGCCCTGGAGGGCCCCCCTGGCCCCCTCCTGTTTCAATTCTATTATAGTTCCCAGGGAGGTGGTGGTCCCCAGGGTCCAATGGGGTCCGTGCGCCCCCATTGCTTTTAATTTAGCCCAGGGGAGGTGGTGGTCCCCGGTGCTTGAACCCACTCCAGGAGGGTATGGCCCCCTCCAAATTTAGAATAAAGGCCCAGGGAGGTGATGGACCCCGGGGCTCAGAAGAGTCCATTGAGGGGGTCCACACGGTCCCCCTCCATTATGTTATAAAAGTCCTGGGGAAATGGTGGTCCCCAGTGCTTAAAAGAGCCTATGGATGGGGCCCGTGTGCCCCCCTCCTTTTATTTTTATCCCCCATGCCCCCGGGACCTGGCCCACCCAGGGGCTAAACAGTAGAGAAGCAAGGGAGCCCGCGCTTCTTTTAAAAAAAATATTTGGGGGGAATCCGTGGATCCAGCATGACTCCTGCTAAAAAAAAAGGATTTTTTTGCCCCAGGCGGTATCACTGAGGGACCCCCCAAGAGGCCTAGGGGGTCAGGCTATTCCTACCCAGCCCCCTTCTCTTTCTGTAACTTTTTTTTGGGACTCGGCAGAAGGTGAGTCCCAAGATGGCTGCCAACACTTTCTCATTGAAGTGTTGGCAGCCAATCACATTCTAGCACAGGAACGGTCGTACCCTTGGAGGATCCGCAGCTCTATATATACAATTTTTTTTTATTTCTCAAAAACTAGTGAATGGACTTACACCAAATAACAAAGAGGGTTCTTTCCGGACCAAGAGCTACCTTTCTGCCAACTTTGGTGTAATTTCTTCCAGCGGTTCGGCTGAAATTGTTTCTAAAAAATCTTTATGGAAATTAACATTGGAAAAACACTTATTTTCCCCCCTTTTTCTTGGCTCCTGCTTGATGGATCACCCCGAAACTTTCCATGTGCAACAAGAAGCACCGGTGCACTTTTTTTGAAACATTTCGTCAACATTTGTCAAGCAGTGCCAAAGACATAGGCAAGTCAAAAAAATGTTTCCTATGTAAACATGATCCTAACTATAGCTACCTACTGGCAACTGCTATATATATTACCTACTGGTGGTCACCGGTAGGTAGGTATAGTTAGGACCATGTTTCCATTGAAAAATAGTTTTTTGGCTTGCTTATATCTTTGATGCCGTTTGACTAGTCTTGTTGTGTATTGACAGTTTTGGGGCGATCTGTGAAGCAGGACCCGAGAACAATGAGACTAAAAAGACCTTTGAACTAGGGGTGGGCGGAATTTGCGTAGTCGCGCTACGCAAAGCTCCGCGAAACGGTAAAAATCTCCGCGAGCACGCAAAGTTCCGCGAACACGCGGAATTGCTTGTTCCGCCCGTTCGCGATGCTTTTTTCCTGTTCGCGAACGCTGTTTGCGTGCTCGGGGAGAAATATCTCGCGAACACGCATTTTGAAAGCGCGAACAAGCAAAAAATTCTGCGAAGCCGCGGATCGCGGAATTTTTGGTAATTCCGCGTTCTCCGCGGAACGCGAAATTACCCAAATTCCGCAAATTCCGCGAGCGGAACGGAATTTGCCGCCCAGGCCTGCTTTGAACACACCTACAGCCCATACCACTGGACGAAATTACACCAAATTTGGCAAAAGGGTAGATTTGGTTACACAGATCACACTTTTTGTTGTTTAGTGTAAATCTGTTCAGTAGTTTTTTGAGAAATTAAAGGAAATCCAAATTTGTACATCTGCGGCATGAATAATTGTGAAAAATGATGAGCTTGTGCAGGGAAATGCAGAGCTCTGATTGGCTGCCAATGTTTAAATCAGGAAGTGTTGGCAGCCTTCTTGGGACTCCCAAAAAAACCCAGTTTTTAAAAATATTTGCTGCAAATTCTCGAAATTCGTGAATTTGGAGCAACATTTAAAAAAAAAAAACAAGCGAGGGCTCCCGCGCTTGTATTGGAAATAACCCCCAGGTGGGCTAGATCCCAGGGGCATTGATCATAGAAATACAAACATTAAAGGACGGGGGTGCACAGGGCCCCCCTCTTTGGGCATTTTTTTGCCTCAGGGACCACCACTTACCTGGGGCTTATATCTGTATTGGGGGGCCTTGTGGACCCCCCCAGGGACCACCACCTCCCAGGGGCTAACTACCAAGAAATTTGGGGGGCCTTGTGAACCCCCACATGCTCCGGGGACTGCCATCTCCTGGGACTAAATTGACCACAATGAGGGCCTTGTGGACCCCCCAGGGTCCTCAGGACCACCACCTCCCTGGGGCGGCCCGTGAATTACAAAAGAGGTGGGATGCCCGGCCCCCTGCCTAGAGCCATATATGGCCCTGGGGACCGCCACCCCCAGGGCCGGCTCCTGCTATGTCCCGGGGTGCCCACTCCTGGGACATAGCTGTTTGCTTTTGCTTGGCATGAGCTTTGACAGCTCCCAGCAAGATAGAGCAAACACTCCAGTCCAGCAGGCGGGAGCTGTCAAAGTGCCCCTGCCCACTGGAAGTGGAGGTTTCATCTCTTTCCCTGCCCGCAGACATGTGGGCAGAGAAAGAGATGAAATAGATTGCTTCTGCATGGCAACTACCTCCATGCAGCAGCAATGTCGGCCCCAGCAAGAGACGGGGAGCCTGCTGGGACCGCAAGGGCCTTGAGGCTCACCATGCGGTCCTGGGGAAAAGAGAAGAAAGAGGCAGATTAAAGGTGAGAAACTAGCAAAAAGTAGCAAGATAAAGGTGAGAAACGAGCAGAAGGAGGCAGAATAAAGTTCAGAAAGAGCCAGAATAAATGTCAGAAACAAGCAGAAAGAGACAGCGTAAAAGGCAGCAATGAGTGGAATGAGGCAATATAAAGGTGAGAAATGAACAGAAAAAGGCAGAAAAAGGCAAGGTAAAGGTGAGAATTGATCAGAAAGAGGCAGGATAAAGGTCAGAAATGAGCAGAAAGAGGCAAACTAAAGGTAAGCAACGAGCAGAAAGAGGCAAAATAGAGATCCGAAATGAGTAGAAAGAGGCAAAATAAAGGTGAGAAATGAGCCGAAAGAGGCAAAATAGAGATTAGAAACGAGCAGAAAGAGGTAAAATAAAGGTCGGCAATGAGCAGAAAGAGGCAAAATAGAGATCCAAAATGAGCAGAAAGAGGCCAAATAAAGGTCAGAAACAAGCAGAAAAAGGCAAAATAAAGGTGAGAAATGAGCAGAAAGAGGCACGTTTGTAGAGTGGTTGAGAAAGGGGGTGGGGCCTCTGATGAGGTCTCAGCAATCTCACTGTAGGGGACTTACTTGTGGTAACTATGGGGGTTCTTGGCCCCCAATGACCCTCAGCAGCCAAGGGGGCTTCATCTCCCAAACAGTGGTGTGCCAGGAGGTCCCTTTGCAGAGTAGTTGAGAAAGAGGGTGAATATCCAACAAGGTCGCATCAATCCTGCTCTGGGGGACTTACTTGTGGCAACAATAGGGGTTCTTGGTCTCCAACGGACCTCAGCAGCCAAGGGGACTTCATTACCTAAACAGTAGTGTGCCAAGAGGTGCTTTTGCAGGGTGGTTGAGAAAGGGAGCGGGGCCGCTGATGAGGTCTCTGCAATCCCGCTGTGAGGGACTTACTGGTGGCAACAATAGGGGTTATTAGCCCCCAAGAACCCTCAGCAGCCAAGGGAACTTCATCCCCAGACCATAGTGTGCCAGGAGGCATGTTTGCAGAGTGGTTGAAAAAGGGGGCGGGCCCTCTGACAAGGTCTCAGCAATCTTGCTGTGGGGACTAACTTGTGGTAACTATGGGGGGTTTTGGCCGCAAAGACCCTCAGCAGCAAAGGGGACTTTATCCCCCAACCAGAAGTGCACCAGGAGGTGCATTTGAAGAGTGTTTGGGAAAGAAGGCTGGGCCTCCGGTGAGGTCTCAGCAATACCTCTGTGGGGGACTTACTGGTGGCAACAAATAGGAATTCTTGGCCCCCAAGGGCCCTCAGCAGCCAAGGGGAAACAGTCACTCACACACCCACTGAGACACTCATGTACTCTCTCAGACACTCACTCTCAAAGGTTACAGGTTACACTTAGGAAATAAAATTAAAAAACATTAGAAATTCACTCCAAAAACAAAGTTTACAGGGACGATACAGTTAGGAAATAGAATTTAAAAATCCATAGAAATTCACTGAAAAAAACCAAAGGTTACAGGGTCATAATAGTTAGGAAATTGAATTGAATTTTTTTTAGAAATTCACTGAAAAAAACAGGTTACAGGGACGTTATAGCTAGGCTCAGATTTTACTCGTACAAAACCATAGAAATTCAGCAGTTATAGTTCCCTGAGTTAACTGTAACTTACTCCCCTTAATGTACTGCTTATGACTTCACATATTACATCAATCATGACATGGTCAGTACCATCACTGATGATAGAGAGAGAAAAGAGACCTGGCGACCAAAGGAAAATTAATCTAGTGATCCAAAACTGTCAATATGAATTGATGGGGTGTTGGGACAAAGCATCCCACTGGGGAGCATGGGATTCTTTATTGTATAACCAAGAGATCCACAAACTGGCTAAAATACACTCAAAACAGGAAGCAGAACTACCAAAACTTGAGATTAGTGTATTCCAATCAATTAAATGCTGGTTGGTAGTCTTTGGAAGAGTTTATATGGTAACCCAGGATAGTCGAGTACTTTCCGTGCAAGAGAACTTTAAAAGAAACCATTCATCAGCCACACTCAATGGTTATCCATTCTTCCCATGTCATATGCTTTTATTTAACTTCCTTTCACCTTATTTCCTATGCCAGGGGTCTCTTTCTGCCATCCATTGGCAATTGAGGGTTGTCTCATTCCCCATCGGAGTTTTCGTCTCCTAGTACATCTATCGCTAAGCATTTTCCCTAATTTTACAATTGGCTCATTCGCATATTTCTACATTTCCTACTCTTCCTTCCCTTTAGATTTTGAAAAAGATACTGAATGGCACAGAGAATGCTTATTTACTTGTCATGTGTAAAGAAAGTCCAAAGTATAAAAAGATGATTCTCAGACTAAAAGGTAGGCTTAAAAAGCAATATTCTTCTGCTTTACCCTTCAGGAAAGTCAGTGTTTCAATCTTGCGCCGACACACCTGAGACATCAAGCATCAGAGCATCTGTAGTCTCAATAAACGCGAACTGACTGGGGAAAAACACGTTTTTTACTCTGCAGAATTAGGTGGACTTCAGTCAAGAGCTGATTTATTTAAAATGTGTTTTTGTATCTTCTGTTCTCTAGAAAGTCAGTTGGGCATCCATGTTTGTAAATAAGAGCTCTCAGGGTTGTCTGCGATGACTATGACTCATACATTATCATTTTCTGCACTGTGGTGTGAATGCGTAAGCACGCTAATAGAAGTCTTGCTCAGCATCAGTGGATTCATTAAAACAAAATGATTACTTTAACCTTTTTCCCATCAACTTGGACCATTTTCATTTTCTTTCACCACAATTGCCAGGAAAAGAGACTAGCTGACGTGTTTTTGTTTTGATACATAACCACACCATGGGTGGTCTGGATGCAGGGCATTAGTAAGTGCTTGTGTTAAACCAGAAATAATTAGGCTTCTCTTATCAAGATGCTGATTATTCTTTTTTCGTGAAAATGCATTTATTAATCTATCAATGTATTGGCTAGATTATTGAATGTAATAGTCGAAATGTAAAAGGACGACGTACTGATGCAAAACACTTCAGTGAGAATCTTGACTAAAGTAAAGGGCATACAGATCACATCACTGGTTTTCTTTGACAATATACCTCTTATTCAAAGAACATTGCAAATACCATATATTACCATCCCACCCAGCCTTCCTGGAGGCCACAGAGCAGCAGGCAGAGAACATGAGAAGTGTGTGCCAAGAATGGTCCCTGCGGCGCTCCGCACTCTGCCATAGGTCGACACTACAGTGATGATGAATCGGGCGCTCTGACATGGACCCGCCACCAGCTGCATGGTGTCTTTCTGCCCAGTCTTGCTCCGCGGAGGCAAGACCTATCAGTGCAGCTGTGCTGTGTGACAGAGCCCGAGACCCTTTATTGGACGTTGCTTCTCTGGGCCTAGCACTCTCCGCTCACTGGGCAAGGCCAAATCCAGTCTAACTCACCTCTCCTTGCATCTGGTTAAGGGTGAGCATCACTGTCTGAGAGTTAGGTGAACCACGAATTGATCCTCTCGTGGGTGCACTTCTGACAGCAGTCCATTATACTGGCTCACCACACCGCTCACTGAGCGAACTCATTACACGTGCTACCCATATGTTGGGGATAGAATGAGCCCTCTCTCCAAGATTGCTGCACTGTATTTCTGCACCCCTGGCTGATTCATCTTGCAGGAACTGTGGCGAGCTAACACTTTCCTCTCCTCAAACAGGCCCCAGCTTTCAAGTCTATTTCACTCCTGGGCAACCACATCCATAGTTACAGAGATGTGGTGACTGCACAGGGACCCACATAAAGACTGATACTGGTGGTCTTCATCTGACAATGCACTGCCATGTACAGCACACGATCACTGTGACCCAAAAGCGGTATTCAAACAAAATATCAAAAAATATATTGAGGAGCAGAAATATAGAGTTTTAAATATCATGTGCAAAACTATCTTTGACAAGAATATCGATTTTAAGATAAATGATATCAATGCTAAAAATATCTATGTTGGTAATATCAATGTTAAAAATATCTATGTTGTTAATATTGTTTACAAAAGTATAATTGTTAATATTGTTTTTTCATTATTTTTATGTATTTTAGTATTTATTTTAATTGTATATATTCTATATTTTTTGTATAAATATTGTTAATGTTATTTAATATATTTTGTAAATTTTGAGTTGTTTTTAAATTAAATGTAATAGTTTATTTGTATTTTTAGTGCCGTAGCCAGTTGTGGACTTTATAAGGGTACAGGGTAGGATGTATGTTAATTAAAAATAATTATTGATTATTGATTATTATTAAATATTTGATTTATAATTAATTTTGTTAATTGTGTGAGTAATAGTTTTTAATAATGTAACGTTTTAGGTGTGGGTTGTGGGGTTTGTATGGGTATAGGGTGGGAAGTAATTTAATTATAATTATGTAATCATTAATTTGTTATTATTTAATTGATAATGAATTATGTAAATTGTGTATTTAATTAAATTTTGTATTAATATATTTGATGTATGTTGTGGGTTGTGTATGTTATGGTTTTTGTAGGGGTAAAGGGTGTGAAGGAAATTAATTATAATAATGAATAATTAATGTTAATTAACGTTAATTATAATACTTATTTTATTGATAATTAATTATGTGAATTGTGTAATTAAGAAATGTTTTAAGTTAATAGAATACATTTTTTATTAGTTCATTGGTATTAATTGTTTACTTGATATTTAATTATGTAAATAAGATTTTTTTTAAATGTATATTAGGTGCGCATTGTAGGGTTGTAGGGATAAAGAGTGGGAAGTTAATTAGTTATAATTATTTTAATTATTAGTTCATTACTATTAATTGTTTAATTGAGAATTAGTTATGTAAAATGTGTAATTATTATAATTTTAAGATATAATTTAGCTGTATGTTGTTTACTTTGTAGAGGTATAAGGTAGGAAGTTATTTAAGTAATATTAAAAGTAGTTATTTATTGTTTAAAAAACTTGTTATTTATTAAGCTACATGTTAATTGTGTTATGCTTTTTAATTGTAAATAACATTATATTTTTTGGTTGTTATAATTGTGAAAATATAGTGTGGTATTTTAATTGTAATATTATTATTATTTGTGTTAATTTAAATTGTTAATGAAACATAATAAATATGCAAGTTTTTTACTAACATATATAGATATATTCTAGATTTAAATATTTATATTTGTTATTATTTAATGTAGTTGTTAAAATATTTTATTTGTTTGAAGTGAACTACTCTCTCTCTACTGTTGCACAGACTGGAGAGGGAATAGTAAATTTTACCCCTCTGCTATTTAAGACTTTCTCTATTGTTGCACACAGTGGAGTGGGAATAGTAAATTGTACCCCTCCGCAATCCAACACTTTCCCTACTGTTGCACAGACTGGAGTGGGAATGGTACCTTTTACCCCTCCACAATCCAGCACTTTCCCTACTGTTGCACTAACTGGAATGGGAATAGTAAATTGTCACCCCTCCTGAGTGAAACCTTTTCCCTACTGCTGAACTGACTGGAGTGGGAATAGCAATTTTGACCCCTCCGCAATCCAACACTTTGCCTACTGTTGCAGCGACTTGAGTGGGAATAGTAATTTATACCCTTCCTGAGTCAAACGCTTTCCCTACTGTTGCACCGACTGGAGTGGGAATAGTACATTTTACCCCTCCACAATCCAACACTTTCCCTACTGTTGCAGAGACTGGAGTGGGAATAGTAATTTGTACCCCTCCTGAGTCCAACGCTTTCCGTACTGTTGCACAGACTGGAATGGGAATAGTAAATTTTACTCCTCCTGAGTCCAACAATTTCCCTACTGTACCCGAAATTGGAGTGGCAATAGTATATGTATTATGCCTACAGTTTTAAAGTTTGGTTTATATTGTTTGGATTTATATTCTTATGATGTTTGTGTGTATTTAAACTTATATTAGTTTTATTTATTAATGTTTGTAATATGTAATATATTTGTAGTAAAGTGTCATTTTTTATTTTGTTTACTTTTTTATGTGTAATTAAATTGGTATGTTTTTTAGAATTTTTTTACAGTTCATTTGTTACAGTTTGTAATTTATTGTGTGTATATAAATATATATATATGTGTTACTTTTTTTAAATTTATAAAACATTCGTAAATTGTAATGTAAATTATATTTATTTTATATGTTTGAATTATACCTAAATAAACATACACACATATATATATATGTTTTTTTTAAATATACAACATTTATATATAATTTTAAATTGTATAAATATATTTAATTTACCTTATCATGATATCATTGTGTTTGAAATTAGTGTATTATGATATATTTTTCCCAATATTTTTGTTATTTACATTATAAGTATTGGATAACAATAATTTTGTGCTCGATATTTTTGGCACAATATTTATGGTTTCGATATTTTCTCAGTGAACCCCCAAAAGGTATCTTTTGTGGCAAGCACAGGCCAGTCAGGATCCCCTCCTTCCCTGTAGTCAGCCACCCATCTGCAAGCAACCCTGTCACTGTCATCATGGCCTTCACTCACCCGGTGGAAAATGCTTAAAACTACTGAGCCCCTGATCGCACAAGCAGCCAAATGGAAGACCTGAGTGGAAAGGCTAAAAACTTAGGGACTGACTATGAGTTTGACAGTACATTGGTCCGCCGAACCCGTGGTGCCTGCCACATGGTGCAGGGATGTTTAGAAGGGCACATTGCGGAGTGCCAAGGGGAAGGGGGCCCTGCTTAGGGCCCCAATGTCACTTTCTGATAGCCTTTCCATGTGAGAAAGGCCGACATGGAATGACTGTCGGAAACAACATCATAATCCCGACGGCGGAGCCCCCGTCTTTAAGGGATTATGCAGTGTTTCTGATGCACCGATGGGCTCCTTGAGCCCGTCGGAAAGCATCAGATGGTCCCTCTGCCTGCTGCCTCCGACCACACGCATTGTAATGCGTCGATCGGACCGCAGCAGCAGATGGCGGTCAGACCATAACCGACCACCATCGTAATCAGGCCCTTTGTTGTTTAGTCATTTTTAACAAACATTTTGTTCACTATGGGGCCGATTCTGATGCGGGTTGGAAAAGCTTCCCAACCGAATCGGTTGGGAAATGGTGTCCGACCCACTCGGATCGGGAAAGTCCGACCGGCGGAGTAGGATGCATCCGGATGCTTCCAGATACGATTTGGTTGAACTCCCATTGACTTCAATGGGAACATTTGTTCCTAACCGCATCAGAATTGGGCCCTCGGTCGGGAAGACACGTTCCCGATCCGATTTGGAAGGAGCAAATGCCTTTAGGAGGCCTTCCTAACTGCATCAGAATCAGGCCCTCGGTCGGGAAGCTTTTCCAACCCGCATCAGAATCGGGCCCTATGTATGCATTTAAACATTACAATCTATTGAAAAATAGACTGAAAAAACTAATTGGAATATTATCATTATACATATATATACACACACACACACATTATCATCTATACTCAAATAACCCAGAACAACGCGGTTTACCTAGTAAAACATAATTTTTTAAATGCAACAGGTATGAGGCATACAAGTATAATACCAACACACAGAAATTTTGCATTCCCAATAGCAATAAGGATTTCCAGATTTGTAAAAGTTTAACCACAACTTTGAATACTGTGTATATAACCTCATATGTCTCTGTGAGAAGATGTATGTTGGCAGTACAATTAATCCTGTCAAAAAAAGAGTCATGGAACATTTAAGAGGCATCATAAGACATGATACTCAAAATCCAGTTACTACAGCATTTATGAAGTCCATGATTGTAACATAAAATTATTGAGGTTTTTTCCCTTTGACGGAGTCCCCCCCCCCCCAACATGTGAGGGGGTATCAAGGATCTGGATTTCTATAGGCTAGAATCTAGGTACATTGTTAGATTCAATAACCTAGTTTTAATCATTTTGTATTTGCACAGGTACACATTGTGACTCAGATTAACTTACATAGAGCAGGAGAACCAGTCTACACTCAGCTAAGATAAATTACAAGTTTTCTTTCTTTGATTAATTTACCTTGTTATATGTATTTTGAGTTATTTGAGCATAGATGCTAATATGTACATTCATTTGAAAATATTTAAACTGTGTGTATCAAATATTTTTATGATGAGTAAAATCAGCACTTAGAGTGCAGGAAGCCCACTTGGGCATAATGAAATCCAACTTTATTAAGTATGACAACAGACCTGAGTAAAAGCTCACGATCAGCCCACTTGAGAATGATGAACTATATCTCACACAAGTGAAGTAATGTATAATTTGATTCTTGTTATCCAATCCACCAAGTTATATCTGTATAAATAGCTCATAACAGTACATGATCTCTTGGGGTTTAGACTGAAATTTGGGACCTTTATAGATAGTCGTTATTAAAGATTTGATTTTTTGGGGGGCTGAAATACTCAAATGATAATCACTCAGGCTTGATTAGATATATTTCATACAATGTGGTACCCTGTAAAATGTGGTTGTTTTCAATCTATGAATTTATTGATGTTTGATTGTCAAATGTAAGTACTATATTTTTTGTTTTTGTTGTTATCTTGTGATATTGAAAGTTGCCACTGTTGACTGCTTGCCAAGTTTCTTGATTAGAGTCTTTTGTCCTTTCTCTCTGCCGGTTGCACCATCACTAGAATGCAAATGTCCTGACATGTCTGCCTCCTTGACCTGTGAGAGAGGCTTTTCAAACGAAACGCATCTGGGCTTGTAGCCAAAATAATTTAGAATTTGTTCTGGCATTACACTGGAGTCTAGGCATCTGTTTACCACAG
The DNA here is from genome assembly GCA_963921515.1 of Calotriton arnoldi. Taxonomy (NCBI): domain Eukaryota; kingdom Metazoa; phylum Chordata; class Amphibia; order Caudata; family Salamandridae; genus Calotriton; species Calotriton arnoldi. Next base: position 2,029,059 of record CAWUFW010001285.1, read on the forward strand.
GGAAGGCGCGGGAACATGTCAGTTGATATTATTGGCCTATCCAGCTCATATGTCTACTGATATCAGTGAGCAAGGCTGCAGGAAAGGCGAAACGCGTCTGCTTGGGATTCTGGTAGCACGTTAATAAAACTAAAGCTGGATTAATACCTATGTAATTGCCATCCTTCATGAAGCATCACTGCCTTTACCGTACTTGGGAGAGGGTCAAGAGGATATTTGTATATATTATATTATTATATATATATATATCAAGAGGATATATATACATATATTCATGGAAAAAACAAAGGTTACAGGGACGTTAAGGTTAGGCTGATATTTAACTCGTACAAAACCATAGAAATTCAGCCGTTATAGCTAGCTGAGCTAACTATAACTCATGCCCCTGCAATGCACTGCTTATGATCTCACATATTACATCACTCATGACATGGTCAGTAAGATCACTGATGACATCTCAAATGACATCACTGATGACATCAGTGATAGCATCATCCACAGCATCTCTGACGCACCCATTCGCACCCCTATAGAATCTTTTATACACCCATTGCCACTCCCACATAACCATTCACAAACTCATTCACAGAGCCATACCAGTACTTATACACCCACTCACTGATTCATAGATCTACACACACGTCCACTCGCTCACCCATACTGCCACTCACAGAAACACTCACTCACTAATACAGCCATAGACAGGCGTTCACACACTGAGTCACCCATAGAACTACTAACACACCTAGACACTCATCCATACAGTCAATCATACTGCCACTTACTCATCCAAACAGTTACACACCCACCCACTTACTTACTCATACAAACAGTAACACATACTCACTCAGTTATACAGTCACTGACAGAAGCATGCACTCATCCATGTAGCCACTCTCACATTCACTCACTCACACATACAGTCACTCATATACCCCGTCACTCACATATACTGCCTTTTACATACTCAGTTACTCACCCATACTGACACATGCACTCAATCACCGACACAGTCATACAGACACTCACTCACCAGTACATCTTCTCACACACGGAACAGTACCCCTTACAGCCACTGACTCACCCACTCACTGATCCATACATGCAATCACACACCTCCTCACCCACAAACACAGACAACCATAGACGTAGTCAAACAAACAATCAATCACCCATATAGCCATTCACGTACCCACCAACATACTGATATACACACTTAGGCATTAACTGACAGACAAATACACATATTCACACAACTAGTCACTCACCCATACATTCACTGAGACACCTAATCACTCACTTATACAGTCAGTCACACACCCACTGAGTCATCCACACAGTCACTCATACATCCACTGATTCAACAATACACCTTGCTATATATATTTAACACTCATAAACTTTTTAAAAACACTCACAGTCACTGGATGATGTCATACTTGATGTCATCAGTGATGTCATCAGTGACCCAGAGCGCGCCAGGAGGCGCGTTTGCAGAGAGGGGGCAGGGCCTCCGGCGAGTTGCCAGCTTCTGTTTTTTTTCCTATTCTAGGAAGGGGAGCTGTGTGGCCCCCCTACCTTGAGGACCCCATCCCCCAGGGCATGACCCATTTTTAAAAATATAAAAATAAAGCGGAAGGGGGCTGCACTGCACCCCTTCCCCTGGGCCAGTTTTGGCCCCAGGGACCCCATCCCCCAGGGCCTGCCCTTTATTTATTTTAATTTTTGGAGGGGGGCCCCCCTCCTGATGCCGATATTGCCCCAGGGACCCCAACCCCCGGGGCATGGCCACACCCTTTCTTTTTTTATAAATAAAAATGGGTAGGGGAGCCTGGGCCGCACCCCTACCCAGGCCATTTTTGGGGGCCTGCCCTTTATTTTTTATTTTTTGGAGGGGGGTCGATAGTGCCCCAGGGACCCCACCCCCCAGGGCATGGCCACATCCTTAGGGACCGTGGGGGGGCCCCAAGGCTCCCGCGGTCCCTGTTAGGTCCCCACCTCCTGCAGGAGCCAGCATTGCTTTGGGGCAGAGGAAGCTGCTAACATGCAGCTCCCTCTGCCCAAAAGCAAAAGCAAAAGCAATTCTGCTTCGCTTCATGGAAGCGAGAGCATTTTTCATGCTCTCGCTTCCATGAAGCAAAGCAGAGTTTGCAATGACATGTCTGGAGCATTGCTCCTGCTATGCCATAGCAAACTGTAGTGTCTTGGGGTGGGCACCCCGGGACATTGCTGGGACTGTCCCTGGGGGGTGGTGGTCCCCAGGGCCATGGAGGGCTCCTGTAGGGGGGCCGCGTGGCCCCTTCCATCTTCTCTGTAGCCCCAGGGGGATGGCGGTCCCCGGCGCTGCATGGGGGTGCTGGAGCCCCGACACACATGTTAAAATATTGCCCCGGAGAGGTGGTGGTCCTCGGGCAGTGGGGGGGTGCGTGCCCCCCACATTACAATACTTCAGCCCCAGCTAGGTGGCGGTCCCCAAGGCTCAGTGGGGGGCTGGAGCCCCCACAGATCTTTTCGATGTAGCCCTGGGGAGGTGGCGGTCCCCAGGGGGTGCGTGCCCTGGGGGCTGAGTGGGGGGGCAGGAGCCTCCCCCCACACAATCATTTTTTTTAAAAGCCCGGGGAGGTGGCGGTCCTCGCGCATTTAATAAACATAGCCCCAGAGAGGTGGCAGTCCCTGGGGCTGCGGGGCTTGCACGGGCCCATGCATCTATTTAAATAATTGCCCCTGGGATCTGGCTCACCTGGGGGCTTAAAGAAAATGAAGCGCGCTTCATTTATTTTTTTTTCCAGACGGATTCGTGAACTCAGCACGACTCCCGCCGAAATTATTTTAAAAAAATGCTTTTTTGGGCCCTCGGGTCCCTGTGGGACCCCCTGAGCAGGACTAGGGGGTCAGGATGTTTCTACTCTACCCCCTTTTCTTTATTTTTAATGTTTTTGAACCTTTTCCCTTGTGACTCGGTTCAACCAAGTCACAAGATGGCTGCCAACACTTCCTGGTTGTAACTGTTGGCAGCCAATGAGATCGCAGACTTGAGATATATGGATATCTGATAAATGTTTAAATTTCTCAGCAACTACTGCACGGATTCACACCATTTAACAAAGAGTGCTTTCTGAACCAAGAGCTACTTTTTTGCCAAATTTGGTGTAATTCTGTTCAGCTGTTTGGGTTGTAGCCGTGTCTAAAGTTTCCTATGGAAATTAATATGGAAAAAACGTGTTTTGGGCCCCCTTTTTCTAGGCCCCCGCTTGACAAATTACCCGAAACTTTCAATACAGCCGCTGACTTGACCGCCCCATTAGTTTTGAAAATTTCGCAAAGATTCGTCAAACGGCCCCAAAGATATTGGCAAAAGAAAAAACGCTTTTTGAATAGAAACAAGGTCCTAACTATAACTACCTACTGGTAATATATATATAGTTATACTTAAGTCCTAGTTTCCATAGGAAGAGTGTTTTTTGTTTTGCTAATTACTTTGGCACTGTTTAATTTTAAAACTAGTTTACCAGTCACTTCAGCTGCTGTCAAGAAAGTTTTGGGGTGATCCATTAAGCAGAGAGTTTGATCTTGGTCCAAAATGAGTGCTTTCTGTAATTTGGTGTAAATCTGTTCAGTAGTTTTGGAGTTATTAAAGTAAAAAAATGTATATATATATATATATTCAAAAAGGTTTCCCCACAGCGAGAATGCACTCAAAAACAGACGAATTCTGCAACTCTTAGCAGCATTCTTTATTACGGTGAAACCGGCATGCTGTGTCCAGAAATATTAAAGCGCCCAACGCGTTTCAAAGCTGCTTGCTTCTTTTTCAAGGGCATATGCTTGCAACTGAGGCAGAGACAAACGGAGGTATGAGTCTCTTACTTAATCCTTTAATTACCCTCTGGTGGGGTTTGTCTCTGCCTCAGTTGCAAGCATATGCCCTTGAAAAAGAAGCAAGCAGCTTTGAAACGCGTTGGGTGCTTTAATATTTCTGAACACAGCATGCCGGTTTCACCGTAATAAAGAATGCTGCTAAGAGTTGCAGAATTCGTCTGTTTTTGAGTGCATTCTCGCTGTGGGGAAACCTTTTTTTGAATATGTAAATCCGGCCAGTCCCGGTCGGGAGAATTGCACCACCACCAAAATGTGGACTGTAGCACACGGACTGTCTGTGTTGTGCCAACGGAAAAACAGTATAAATGGAATTAAACCGGAGCTTGGTGATCCAGAGGCTCACTGGTGAGCTTTGAATTTGCACAAATTAAATGTTATTGAGGCGGAACCCACCGATGGGCTTTAATTATCAAGCGAAGGAACTACGAGTCCCAGAATGACTGTTCTTATCATCACATGGTCAGCCCACCAGAGGGTAATTAAAGGATTAAGTAAGTGACTCATACCTCCGTTTGTCTCTGCCTCAGTTGCAAGCATATGCCCTTGAAAAAGAAGCAAGCAGCTTTGAAACGCGTTGGGCGCTTTAATATTTCTGGACACAGCATGCCGGTTTCACCGTAATAAAGAATGCTGCTAAGAGTTGCAGAATTTGTCTGTTTTTGAGTGCATTCTCGCTGTGGGGAAACCTTTTTTTGAAAAAAAAATAAAAAAAAGTAAATATATATATATATATATAAATTCACTGAAAAAACCATAGGTTTTAGGGACAGTCATAGTTACTTGGACATTGCACTCGTACAAAACCCGTGAAATTCCCCCGTTATAGTTAGTTCAGCTAACTATAACTCGCGCCCCGCAATGCACTGCTGATGACGTCACATATTACATCACTCATGACATGGTCAGTGACATCACTGATGACATCACTGATGACATCTCAAATTACATCACTGATGACATCATCCAGTGACTGTGTGTTTCTGTAAAGTTTAAATATTTTTAATATATATAGGAAAAGACGTATTGAAGAATGAGTGGGTGTGTAAGTGTCTGTATGGATGATTTAGTAGGTGCGTGACTGACTCTATAAGTGAGTGATTTAACGTATCTTACTGAATGCATGGGTTAGTGACTAATCTGGGTGAATGTCTGTATCCGTCTGTCTGTTGCTGTGTAAGTGGCTGCATGTGTTTGTGAATAGCTAAATGAGTGTCTATATGAGTTATTGAATGCTTGTCTGAGTATCTGTATGGGTGCCTGAGTGTTTGTGTGGGAGGGGTGTGTGCAACTCTGTGCATAGATGTGTGAGTGGGTAATTCACTGGGTGGATGGTTTCAAGAGTGCATCTGTGATAGACTGTATGGGTGGGTAAGTGTGTGTAAGAGTGTGTTAGTGAGTGAATGTATGTCCCAGTGGTACATGTGTCAGTAACTACATATGTGAAAGGCAGTATATATGTGTGTTGGAGTATATAAATAGCTATAAGCAAGAGTGAGTGATTGTGATAGTGGCTGTATGGATGAGTGTGTGCTTGTATCAGTGATTGTATAAGAGCGTAACAATGTGCTACTATTTGTATGAGTAAGTGAGCTGGTGTGTGTATAACTGTATAGGTGAGTAAATGGCAGTGTGTTTAATTATTTGCATGACTGACTAGGTGTCTGAGTATCTCTATGGATGAGTGGCGTTGTTTGAGTGTCTATATAGGAGTAAGAGTGCATATGATAGTCCTGTACTGAGTGACCGTAAGTATGAGTTACTGTACGGGTGAGTGAGTGGATGTGTGTGTGTAGACCTAAGAATCAGTGAGTCGGTATGTAGTTATTGGTGTTGGAGTGTCTATGGTTTTGCGAATGGCAGTCTGTAATTTAGAGTGGGTGTATCAAAGATTATATTAGGGTGTGAGGAGGTGCATCAGATTATCACGTGGATGATGTCATCAGTGATGTCATTTGAGATGTCATCAGTGATGTCATCAGTGATGTCACTGACCATGTCATGAGTGATGTAATATGTGACGTCATCAGCAGTGCATTGCGGGGCGCGAGTTATAGTTAGCTGAACTAACTATAACGGGGAATTTCACGGGTTTTGTACGAGTGCAATGTCCAAGTAACTATAACTGTCCCTAAAACCTATGGTTTTTTCAGTGAATTTCAAAGGTTTTTTAAATGCTAATTTGTAACTATAACGTGTCTGAAACCTATGGTTTTTTCAGTGAATTTCAAAGGTTTTTTAAATGCTAATTTGTAACTATAACGTGTCTGAAACCTATGGTTTTTTCAGTGAATTTCAAAGGTTTTTTAAATGCTAATTTCTAACTATAACGTGCCTGATACCTACGGTTTTTTCAGTGAATTTCAAAGGTTTTGTAAATGACAATTTTTAAATGTATTAATTGTTATATTAATTTTTTCATACTGATTTACTACATTTTTAGAAACAATTTTTTTTTACATATTTTATTTTTTAAATTACATTGTAATTACATTATACATTACATCACAAAAAATACTTTCTCAGAATGAATTACTTTAGTTTAAATACTTTGCACATAGGCAATAGACTTTTAAGTACAGTAGTTACAGTTGTTGCAATGGGCAACACATTTTCAAACACAATGCAACATTCAGCTCAATGTGAATTTCTAGTTAAATGCAATTAGTTACTTTATGGATTACTTTTCTAACCACAGGACTGGATCCTAGATTCAGTCCTGGTACATCTCCTGTAAACAGTTGAGTAAAAGCGTTTTGGTTACAGTCGTGATTTTTAAGGAATATTATTGTATTTTAAAAGTTGACACTTTGAAACTTTTTCTCATAGAATCACCAATGTTATCCTATGGAAGGAAATTCACTTAGCAGGTAAAAACTGTTATCGTTACTTTTTCTTACTCAGTGTTGGATCCTGGATCCAGCACTGGTGCATCTCCTGTAAACAGTTGAAAGAATGCGTTTAAGTCATACAGGTGATTTTTAAGGAATATTTGTAGTTTGTAAAAATCAACACTTTGAAACTTTTTGCTGAAAACCAGACAATGGATTCCTATGGAAGAAAATATAAGTTACTGGTAAGTACGGTTAAAATTACTTTTCAGGGTCAGTGCTGGGCTAAAAGATGCAGCACTGGGTTCTCTCCTGATAACAGGTGAGTAAATTGGTATTCGTACTTTGGTTGATTTTAGAGGAATATTATAAAGTTCAAAAACTCCACACTTAGAAGAATTTCCAAGTGAAACCAGTCAATGTTAGCCTATGAAGGTAATTCAAGTTACCGGTAAGTACGGTTAAAATTACTTTTCAGGACCAGTACTGGGCTGAAAGATGCAGCACTGAGGTCTCTCCTGATAACAGGTGAGTAAATCAGAATTCGTATTTCGGCTGATTTTAGAGGAATATTTGTATGTTTCAAAAATCAACACTTAGAAACTTTTTCAGCAAAAAGCAGGCAATGATATCCTTTGGAAGGAAATTCAAGTTACTGGTAAGTACTGTTAAAATTACTTTTGAGGATCAGTACTGGGCTGAAAGATGCAGCACTGAGGTCTCTCCTGATAACAGGTGAGTAAATCGGAATTCGTATTTCGGCTGATTTTAGAGGAATATTTTAAAGTTCCAAAACTCCACACTTAGAAGAATTTCCAAGTGAAACCAGTCAATGTTAGCCTATGGAAGGAAATTCAAGTTACTGGTAAGTACGGTTAAAATTACTTTTCAGGACCAGTACTGGGCTGAAAGATACAGCACTGAGGTCTCTCCTTATAACAGGTGAGTAAATCGGAATTCGTATTTCGGCTGATTTTAGAGGAATATTTGTATGTTTCAAAAATCAACACTTAGAAGAATTTCCAAGTGAAACCAGTCAATGTTAGCCTATGAAGGAAATTCAAGTTACTGGTAAGTACGGTTAAAATTACTTTTCCGGATTAGTACTGGGCTGAAAGATGCAGCACTGAGGTCTCTCCTGATAACAGGTGAGTAAATCGGAATTCGTATTTCGGCTGATTTTAGAGGAATATTTTAAAGTTCCAAAACTCCACACTTAGAAGAATTTCCAAGTGAAACCAGTCAATGTTAGCCTATGGAAGGAAATTCAAGTTACTGGTAAGTACGATTAAAATTACTTTTCAGGACCAGTACTGGGCTGAAAGATACAGCACTGAGGTCTCTCCTTATAACAGGTGAGTAAATCTGAATTCGTATTTCGGCTGATTTTAGAGGAATATTTGTATGTTTCAAAAATCAACACTTAGAAACTTTTTCAGCAAAAAGCAGGCAATGATATCCTATGGAAGGAAATTCAAGTTACTGGTAAGTACGGTTAAAATTACTTTTGAGGATCAGTACTGGGCTGAAAGATGCAGCACTGAGGTCTCTCCTGATAACAGGTGAGTAAATCGGAATTCGTATTTCGGCTGATTTTAGAGGAATATTTTAAAGTTCCAAAACTCCACACTTAGAAGAATTTCCAAGTGAAACCAGTCAATGTTAGCCTATGAAGGAAATTCAAGTTACCGGTAAGTACGGTTAAAATTACTTTACAGGACCAGTACTGGGCTGAAAGATGCAGCACTGAGGTCTCTCCTGATAACAGGTGAGTAAATCGGAATTCGTATTTTGGCTGATTTTAGAGGAATATTTTAAAGTTCCAAAACTCCACACTTAGAAGAATTTCCAAGTGAAACCAGTCAATGTTAGCCTATGGAAGGAAATTCAAGTTACTGGTAAGTACGGTTAAAATTACTTTTCAGGACCAGTACTGGGCTGAAAGATACAGCACTGAGGTCTCTCCTGATAACAGGTGAGTAAATCGGAATTCGTATTTCGGATGATTTTAGAAGAATATTTGCACAATGGTGAAGGGAGGGGGCGGGGCCTGAGGTGACATCTGTGCAAACGCGCCCCGTGGTGCGTTTTAAGTTGGGGATTAAGTCCCCTTGAATCCTGAGGGTCCCTAGGGGCCAACTAGCCCACCAGGAACCTCCAATATGCGCCAGGGGCTGCGTTGCAGAGACGTGTAGAGAGGCCACACCCCTTTTACACCTCTCTGCAACGCAGCTCTGTGGCGCTTTCTGGATGTACCTGTTGGGCTAGTTGGCCCCCAGGGACCCTCAGGATTGAAGGGATTTAATTCCCCATCTTAAAACGCGCCACGGGGCCTGTTTGCACACATGTCACCTGAAGCCCCGCCCCTCCCTTCACCACTGTGCAAACGCGCCCGTGGCGCGTTTTAAGTTGGGGGATTAAGTCCCCTTGAATCCTGAGGGTCCCCGGAGTCCAACTAGCCCACCATATACCTCCAAAAAGCGCCACAGAGCTGCGTTGCAGAGAGGTGTAAAAGGGGTGTGGCCTCTCTACACGTCTCTGCAACGCAGCCCCTGGCGCATATTGGAGGTTCCTGGTGGGCTAGTTGGCCCCAGGAACCCCCAGTATTCAAGGGGAATTCGTTCCCCCACTGCAAACGCGCCAGGGGGCGCGTTTGCAGAGTGGTGACGGAAGGGGGCGGGGCCTGCAGGCCCGATCGTTTTAAAAAATAAATAAAAATTTTGTCCCCTGAAGGGGGCTGTGTGGCCCCCTTCCTTTTTCTTGTTTTTGGGCCCTGGGGACCCCATCCCCCAGGGCCTTACCCTTTTTTTAAATTTATTTTATAAAAAAAAAACGGGAAGGGGGCCGCGTGGCCCCCTTCCCTGGGCCTGTATTGGCCCCGGGGACCCCATCCCCCGGGGCATGGCCTTTTTTATTTTCTTGGGAGGGGGCTGCGTGGCCCCCTCCTCAGGCCATTTAAGGCCCCGGGACCCCATCCCCGGAGCCGGCCTTTTCATTTTTTTTTTTTTGTTTTTTTGTTTTTTGGGGAGGGGGCCGCGTGGCCCCCTCCTGGGCCACTACTTGCCCCGGGGACCCCATCCCCCGGGGCTGGCCCTCTCCGTTGGGGACTGTGGGGGTCCCCAATCCCCCACAGTCCCGCCGGCTCCCCACGTCCCTTGGGAGCCGGCATTGCTAGCTTCACATGGGGAGCAGCTGACATGCTGCTCCCCATGTGGAAAAGCAATCTGCTTTGGATATTGGAAGAGAGAGCAGGTTTCCTGCTCTCTCTTCCAATATCCAAAGCAAGTTTGCAATGACAGGACGGGAGCCGCGAGGCTTCCGTCCTGTCATTGCAAACAGCAGTGTCCCGGGGGTAGGCACCCCGGGACACTGCAGGAGCCGGCCCTGGGGGTGGCGGTCCCCAGGGCCATCAAGGGCTCCAGGAGGGGGCCGCGCGGCCCCCTCCCTACATCAGCACAGCCCCGGGGAGGTGGTGGTCCCCGGGGCTTCGGGGGTCCAAAATGGACCCCCATTTTAATTTGTTAGTGCCCCGGGGAGGTGGCGGTCCCCGGGGCGTGTGGGGGGGCTGGAGCCCCCCCACACAGGTTGTTTAATTTTTTAAAACAAAAGCCCCGGGGAGGTGGTGGTCCCCGGGGCTGCGGGAGGGCTCAGAGCCCTCCCGCACCATTTTTTAAAAAAAGCCCCGGGGGGTGGCGGTCCCCGGGGCTTGGGGGGCCCTTTGAGGCCCCCCACACATAAAATTAAACCCCCCACCATGCCCCCGGGACTTGGGCCACCCGGGTGCAAAATACAATCGAGCGCGGAGACCGCGCTTCGATTTTTTTTTTCTCGCAGGATTCGCGCTCCCTGAGCGCATCCTGCCGATTTAAAAAAAAATTTTTTTTATTTTTTTTTGCCCAGGGGGTCCTTGTGGGACCCCCTGAGCAAACCTAGGGGGTCAGGGTGTTTCTACCCTGCCCCCTTTGTGCGCTTTGCGCACTTGTTTCTGTCCCTCGGTTCTACCGAGGGACAAAATGGCTGCCAACATTTCCTGAATCGGAATGTTGACAGCCAGCTGACAGCCAATTAACATGCAGCTCGTGATCGGGACGGTGCGCGCAGGGTGCGCTGAGGGACCCTACTCGGCCATAGATATCACTAACTTTTTACTTTTCATTTTCTCAGCAACTACTGAACGGATTTACACCATTTAACAAAAAGGGTTCTTTCTGAACCAAGAACTACCTCTTTGCCAAATTTGGTGTAATTCCGTTCAGCAGTTCGGGCTGTAGCCGTGACTAAAGTTTCCTATGGAAAAGTGCATGGGGAAAACACGTTTTGGGACCCCCTTTTTCTCGGCCCCCGCTTGACGAATCCCCCGAGACTTTCAGGGTAGGAGCGGACCGGAGCGGGCCACAAAGTTTGAAAATTTCGCGAAGATACGTCAACCGGCAAGAGAGTTATTTCAAATAGAATGTCGCGGATTTCCTATGGATAATAGGTTGTAACTATAACTATCTACTGGCGACCGCCAGTAGATAATATATATATATAATATATATAATATAAATATATTATATATATATATATATATAATATATATAATATAAATATATTATATATATATATATATATATATATATATATATATATATATATAGAGAGAGAGAGAGAGAGAGAGAGAGACGCAGATCTACCACGTTGAATCCGTTGATCCATGTGCCAACAGCAAGTTGCGGCCTTCATTTTGTACATTGGGACTCTGTTCCCATGGGGGAAATAAAATTCAAAAGTGATAGAAAGGGGTTAGGGTAGAGGTACCCTGACCCCCATAGGGCTGATGGAGGGGTCTGTGAGGGAACTCTATTGGGCAAGAAGTTGTTTAAATATGTTTTTTTATTGTACAATGGTCTGTGGATCCTCACTGTGCTCACAGCAACCCCCTCTGTGCTGCTCGATGGATCCACAGAACCAGACCCCAATAAAAAAAACATATACACCCACTCACAGACCCACACACCTGCCCACACACTCAGGCACACACTCACACACCCACTTTAACACCCACACAATCACTCATATACCCACTCACAGACTGTTGAAGGTGGTTTATCAGTAGGTGCAGGTAGGTACCTACAGCTAGTAATAAAATCACAATCACAAATAAGGTCCAGTCAAGTCACAATAAATTTATCCTTGCTCAACCCTTGTTAGTATGGCTCATGAGCAGTCAGGCTTAACTTGGGAGACAGGTGTGTAAAGCATTTAATATCACCAAAACAGTAAATAAGTAAGACACAACACACAATAAAAGTCCAACACCAATATATGTAAATATGAAATACTATTATGATTAAAATGACACCAAAATGACTAAAATACAATGTACGAAACCAGAGAAATGAATTTTGAAGATCAGATGTTAAAATGTGCTTTCTAGTGCTCAAAAGCATAAAGCACCAACCGGGGACATCTGGACGCGAGTGACCAGGAACAAGTCAAAGTTTCAGGCCAACAGTGATGGAGCACGGGTCGAATACGTTGGGGCGGGTCAAAATGTTACCTTCCCACGTAGTCAGTTTTCTTGGTTCTTTTTCTCTTGACATCGAGCGAGCCTCCTCGGCAGGCTGGGATGTGGTTCGATGATGGCAGCTTATTTCAGTGCCAAGCATTGGTGATTCCTGGAGGTCTTGGTTCTCATTATCAACAATGAAGAGCTATGGAGCTTTCAGCAGGGCAAACCTGAAGTTCAGGCTAAGTTGCAGTTTGATGTCCCCGGCAATACTCCTGACCAAATCATTAAAGGTCCATTGGATGCTGGTGGAGTTGATGCAGGCGACTACTTGAAGCTCTTTTCTACCTCTTGCTTTCAGGGAGTCCACTCCCTAATTCTTTAAAGCAAGACAAAGTGCTCTTTTGTGAAGTCTGGAGTGTGCAGCAGGTGCAGTCCTACAGAATGCAGTCCTCTCTTAGTACAGACAAGGGATTCAGCAGGTCAGTCCTTCTTCTCTTATTGTTTCTAGTCAGGGACCTGAGTTGCTGGGCAGCTGCCCCATATTTATCCAGTTTTCTGGTCTGGCAAGCAAGGAGGACTCCCTTACCAAAGGGGTACAGGATGCCACCCTCCATAATGACAACTTCCTTAGAAGTGTGGCATATTTGTGTTCTAGAAAGAGCTGCTCCACAAAAATTAAAATGGAGAAAATCTCTCCTGGAGTTTCAGGTATGGTTAACCCAACCCACAGATGTGGCTAACTTTTCCCCAAGCTCCCCTTTCGGCCCCTCTCTTCAATTACAGGTGCTCCCAGCTGGCTGAGGGTGCAGGAAGTGGGGGTGGGCCTGGTTCCTGTCCTCACTATCTTTCTCGCTTTAAAGACCAGTTTGGCTACCCAGCGCCCTTCCTGTCCTGGCATCTGCTGTTGCAGATATCCTCCTACCAGATTTCTCTTTTGTCTCAGCCCAGGCCACTTCACACCTCATCAGAGCAGCTTGGCTCAGCCTGTCAAAGGCTGACCAATCAGAAGAGACGACTACAAGGATGATTTTAGGTAACTTTAGGAAAGCAGTTCTATAACTACCTTCCTGCAATATTTATAATAAATCCAATCATGGCAAGTTGTGGGATTTATTTTCATACTTTGAATTATTATTTTAGCTCACTCCTGTCAAAAGGTAGGTTCTATTAAAGATTAAAAAGGCCTTTCCATGTAGGCTATGGAGCTAATGTACTACAAAGGGAAAAAACTAAATTGGCAGCTTTCCCCACACTGGGCATAAAAACATCTTGTATAATGTCCCTGATTGTTACTACAATGCACCCTACCCTTAGGACACTTAAGGTAGAACTTAGTGGTGACCTATATGTAAAAATAAGGTTGAATAAGACTTTGAAAGTACTTTTAATTCCAAAGTCATATTTGGACATATTTCTGTTTTAAAATCAGCCAGCAAAGCAAGGCTGCCTTTAAAATGACATCAGGTACCACAGCAGTGCACACTTAAGTACCTTAAATCTACCAGGCCTCTAAACCTACATGCACTACCATATACTAGGGACTTACAGGTAGGTTGTCAGTACCAATTATAATTACACAAAATTACCGTAAACCTTTTACACAGAGCACTGGCCCTGGGCCTGGTTTGCAGAGCCCAGGGCACAGTTATAGTCAGAAAACCAACATCTAGTAGTCCAAATAAGACAAAATGAGGGGGACACCTGAAAAAAACCTCTCTCACAAACCCATACAGTCACTCACACATGCACTGAACACCCACTCACACACCTACTTACACATCTACACAACTACTCACACACCCACTTACACACCCACACAACCACTCACCCACACACTCACACTCATACAGCCACTCACACACTCATTCACAGCCCTACAAAACCACTCACAGAGCCAATACACAGCCACACACATACCCACTAACCCACCTACATAACCACTCACACATCCACTCACACACCTATACACCCAATCGAAACACCTACTCACAGACCCCTAAAACTACTCCCATGCTGCCACTCACACATCTACCCACACATCCACTCACACACCCATATAGCCACTCACACACCCACACAGTCACTCACACACAGGCAATGATACACTTATAGAAATTGCAATAGTATATGTTTGTATTCAATGTGTTGCTGTTTTAGTATTGAATGTGTGCTTTTGGCTGGGAATGAACCCACAGATCCATAAAATCAATTACAAAAAAGAAAGACTTGGTGCATTGCATTCATAGAAAGACTACATAAGTTACATTACCTTAATTTTTAATTTTTATGTGTGAATCAAATGTATTTATAAACTTGTGAAAATGTATATTAGTAAATTGAACTTATGGGTCAAATTATAGCACAATTTATATTTAAAAAAGGTGTAATTCACTAAAAAACCTAAGGTTGCAGGGATGTTATAGTTAGGAAATAGTATTGAAAAACCATCCAAATTCACCGAAAAAGCAAAAGGTTACAGGGACGTTATAGTTAGGAAATAGAAATAAAAATCCTTAGAAATTCACTGAAAAACCAAAGGTTACAGGGGCATTAGAGTTAGAGTCTGATTTTTCACACACAAGACCATTGAAATCTAACATTGATAGTTATCTGAGCTAACTATAACTTACACTCCTCGCACTGCTTATAACCTCATATATTACATCGCTCATGACATGGTCAGTGACATCACTGACAACACCACTGATAACATCATCCAGGAAAGTAAACTTCCCCATACTTCATAAAATACCATTTAATTTTTTTTATGAAAAAGAGACAGGTGAGAGACGTACAGCAGACACCTCACTGTAACCTTATCAACTACTACACTCACTTATCACCCAGGAGAGAGTTCTCAGTGGATAGTCCTGCCTCTTCTAAACCACTACTCTAAACACTAATGACCAAAGTAAGACATCTAACTGTACAGGCTAGTTTATCACAAATCACAACAATACCATTCGTCAACCTGGAAAGAGGTATTAGTGTAGATGTCAGTTTTACACAAAGCACTCCAACACACACACAGTAGAGAGGTCTTAGTGGACAGGCCACTGTGTCACAAACCACTATTAAAGTTATTCTTCATCCTGGAGAACGATTTCAGCAGAGAGGTCAGTCTGTTGCAAGCCACTACTATACTGAGCCATCACCCTAGAGATAGGTCTTAGCAAACAGATGAATTTATTGCAAACTACTACACTCATTCTTCACAACGGAGAGAGGTCTAAGCAAAATGGTCAGTATGGCATAAAACACAACAATACTCAGCTGTGGAGGGAAGTCTCAATAAACAGCTTAGACTGTTGAAAAGTACCACCATACACATACATCAGCAGGGGACATGTGTCAGCATAGAGGCTAGTTCACTCATAAATAGTACACCTGCTTTAAAAACGGGATTATAGTTCAGATGATAGCTGTTAGAAATACTAACATTCATTAGTATGACAGAAATAATAGTAATTTAACTTATGCATTAGCTCAGTATATATCATTCAGTGCCAGAAACCTCTACGAAACACTCACACTCATGGGATGATGTCATCAGTTATTTCATTTGATATGTCATCAATGGTGTCATCAGTGAGGTCACTGACCATGTCATGAGTGATGTAATATGTGAGGTCATAAGCAGTGCATGTGGGGGCGTAAGTTATAGTTAGCTGAGGTAACTATAACTGCTGAATTTCTATGGCTTTGTGTGTGTAAAATCTGAACCTGAACCTAACTATGATGTCCCTGTAATCTTTGTTTTTTTCAGCGAATATATAAATATATATATATGCGTTGCTGTTTGTGGCACAGTTTTCATGTGTTGCAGTCTGTTGAGAGAAAGAGATTTCTTAATTACTTTGGTTTATTTGTTAGTTTTAGTTTATTTTTTGATTATTGTTAAACTTTATTTTTACTTTAGATGTTAGTGTCATGTTTTAGTTACAATACTTACTTCTGAAGTGGTCTTTTTTGTATTATGGATATTTCGGTGTCTGTGCCTTTATTTTCTTTGTCTTTTAGTGTTTTCTTCTTGTAAAGTATATAACTGTATGTTGGAAAAATAAATAGGTAGCATAGTTTAGTTTATTTGTAACCTTAAAATAGATTTATTTCTTACCATTTTTGTTAGATATGTCAAACACACTTTGTTTTCATTTTCATGGCCTTTTTAAAGAGTTTTTTAATTAGGAAACCATTTCTATTTGCTAACTGTTTAATTTGACAGATTGTTTCAGAGTACTTTGATTTTTTTTGCTATTTATGGTAAGAGCTAATTAGTGTGTATATTATATATTTAATGTACATTATTTTTATTGGGAATTAGTTTTGCATGTGTATGTGTGTGTGTGAGTATATATTCATATGTGGTAGAAGTAAGGGTGTGGGGTTGGTGCAGTTCACAAGGTGAATTTCAATGTTGTTTATATAATGTCACATCTGCTGTGCATTTGAAGACAGAGGTTAAATGTGAGGCTATGCCTTCTGACAAATTGCTGCTTATTCTTTTAACATGGAGACTGGTGTTTACATTTCCTACTCTAAGTACAAAGTGAGAAGATTTTGTAAAGTGAATTATGTGACAATCTTATGCAGGGAGTGTGAAAGGAAAGCCTGCAGGGTGTCTATTTTTCCTAATAATCAACTAAATTTAAATACCTGTAATTGACATGTAAAACATTTCAAAATAGATCATCAGTTAGAAAAGCACAATTGAAGCAATTTTTTTCTAATACTGTGTAATGGAAACAAAGATTATAATACAATCAAATCAAAGCAAGACATTTTACTTGTCAGGCAAGCAAGGAGGACCCCCTTACCAAAGGGGTACAGGGTGCTACCCTCTGTGATGACAACTTTCTTAGGAGTGTGGCATAGTTGTGTTCCAGAAAGAACTGCTCCACAAAAATAAAAATGGAGAAAATCTCTCATGGAGGTTCAGGTCTGGCTAGCCCAATCCACAGATGTGGCTAACTTTTCCCCACGCTCCCCTCCTGGCCCCTGTCCTAATTCAATTACAGGTGCTCCCAGCTGGCTGAGGGTGCAGGAGGTGGGGGTGGGCCTGGTTCTGTCCTCATTATCTTTCTCGCTTTAAAGACCAGTTTGGCTACCCAGCACCCTTCCTTTCCCGGCATCTGCTGTTGCAGATATCCTCCCACCAGATTTTTCTTTTGTCTCAGCCGAGGCCACTTCACACCTCATCAGAGCAGCTTGGCTCAGCCTGTCAAAGGCTGACCAATCAGAAGAGGCGGCTACAGGGATGATTTTAGGTAACTTTAGGAAAGCAGCTCTATAACTACCTTCCTGCAAAATTTATAACAAATCCAACCATGGCAAGTTGCAGGATTTATTTTCATACTTTGAATTATTACTTTAGCTCGCTCCTGTCAAAAGGTAGGTTTTATTAAAGATTAAAAAGGCCTTTCCATGTAGGCTATGGAGCTAATGTACTACAATGAGAAAAACAAAATTGGCAGCTTTCCCCACACTGGGCATAAAAAACATCTTGTATAATATCCCTGATTATTACTACAATGCACCCTACCCTTGATGCATATATGATAAATATTCGCTGAAATCCGACACACTACCTAGCTTTTATGCCCTATATATTTTTATCAGTAAAACTGCATGTCTGTGCAAATATTGTGGAAAATTAAATGGAAAATGTGCTTTCTGTAAATGAGAGTGTGCTATCACACCATGCTTTAATGATATATTAGTAACAGTGTGCACCAAAATGCTCCACCGGCTACATACCACACACTTACCACTCTCCTGCTGAATGGTCATGGCTCAATTTGCCATAACTGCTCTTTGTGTGATGTTTGGATTTTTCACATTCCCTATGACTACAGAGATGTCACATTAATGGCAGTACCCCCACTCTGAAAATTGTGCCAGCACCACTATATATATTATTCATTCCTGGATGCTTGGATGATATTTTACCAATCCAAAGCTGAAATACTGTGCTTTGCGTGGTAAAAGGCTTTTGTAATTCTACAGCTCGGAGTGGATGGCACTATGCTGATCCTATGCCTAAAGACTTTGCTGTAGAAATGGCAAAATACATTGTCCCTTTCTATCGCTGAGTGGATGGCAAAGTGCTAATCCTATTCTTATAAACTTTGATAGAAAACCAGACATTTGAGGGAAGCAATTTCAAAGTGTCACTGGTGTTGAAGGGTGCTTTATACAGGAGCTGCTCTCCACCTAAACTTTGGCACAACTCCAAGCTCTCTGCTTCTTCTTTGCATAATTTATACGGCACTCTATATCTGAGAAGGTATTGTTTTGATATACCTTGATTTTTTAGATAGATCCAAAATAAATGGGATAAAAACATGCTAAAACATCGTTTTGGAAAATAATAAATGTAAGAATAATATTCTAAAAAATGTATTGTGAAGGAAATAAGGGATTGTAAAAATAAGACATAATCAACAAGTGATCTGAGAG
Organism: Calotriton arnoldi; assembly: GCA_963921515.1. NCBI lineage: Eukaryota > Metazoa > Chordata > Amphibia > Caudata > Salamandridae > Calotriton > Calotriton arnoldi. The sequence goes on from CAWUFW010001285.1 coordinate 2,047,719, forward strand.
CAATTGCAAACATACAATATGGGCTGACATTAATTGATTTAATAGTCTTGTCTCTGTTTCCATAATTACAAAAAATGAAAAAACGTAAACTTCATGTCAGGAACGCAGGCATGTCATGTGAACAAGACCGCTGTGTTTGGTCAAAACTCGCTATAGCGGATGAAGAATATAAAAGGTAAAGAACTGCAGAAAGTGACTGCCTTGAACTTTTGTGAAAAGCGAAGACTGTGGACGGATATGTATATATATATATATATATATATATATATATATATATTATAAAGTGTATATATTTTTTACAAGGGACCACCAACAATTACGAAAGATTTAGGAACATGTCAGTAACTTTTTCATCTTCATGTAATTGGTAACACCTGTGGGCATTATTTAAAAAAAGAAAAAAAGGAATAAACACTAGGTGCATTTATGGTTGACAAAGGCTGTGTTAACAGCCGAAATGCGTTCCAGTTTCTACAAATGCTGTCTTGAATATTGAAATTTTTCCACAGATTCGAGTGCAGGCCTTTTCTAGATGAAGAGATGGCAGTCCTTATATATATATATATATATATATATATATATATATATATATATATATATATATATGCAAAGTCGATCCCTGCAGTCTAAAGCCGGTCTCGTCCACGCAGGGGGGCCGGTGTAAGAGCACAGGTGCAGGACCCGTCATTAATGTATTGGCAACGTAGGGACAAATAATACTCCAGGAAACTCACACTCCACAAATTTTGATTTTCAGGTAGCTTTATTCGGCAACGCGTTTCACCCTCACTCGGGCTATGTCATGGTCTGTTACACAGAAAAACATAGTGCCCAATTCCCTTTAAAAAACTAGAGGTTTGCACAAAGCAATAGACATGGAAGAAATCAGTGAAATACTCACAGTGGGGTTGTATTCCCCAAGTTGCCAAGATTTCTTTAATTCTGCTTCTTAATTACCAACACTGTATTCAAATTCATACATAATGTGAATGGAGCATTTTTTTAAAAATAAGTAAGGTAAATCAAGTGAATAACGCAATTGTGTGACTCTTTTCATAGACAGGCTGAACATGGAAATCACATTATTGGCATAATGTGGAGCATGCAAAATACATATCCTTCACACGTATTTAGCCAAGTGGCTTAAATAAATATAATTCTTAAGGATCAACTCATAGAGCAGCCTCTCAGTGTTTTTTCATTTTTCCATTTTTTCGTATGAGCCAAGTGGCTAAAATAGTATATAATTATTGAGGCACAACTCATGGAGCAGGCTCTGAGTGATTGGCCAAGTTTTCTCCTACAACAAATATCATGGTACAGCGAAGTGGCTGCATTGTCATTCATCCACATCCTGATAACACAATCACAGATGGTCCCATAATTTTGTAAAGGATAGACTTCATGAAACATCTATTCTGGGGCAACAATGTATCAAATAAAATATATAAAAGAAATTATTATTGCTTAAAGACATATTCGCTTGCCCCCTCTGTCGAGTATAGAATACACCCGCACCATGTGTTCAACAAACAGAACATATCATCTTAAACTGCTCAAAATATCATATGTGAATACCAGCTGGTGTCTAGTGTAAAGGCAAGAGAGGTAGGTGGCGGTGGGGGTGCTCATCAGAGAGGAGAGCAAAACAAACCAATTGAATTAAATTAAACCTGTCCTATGTCCCATCAGCCTATGTGGACATAAAGTTCTTCTTCCTCATTGAGGCTCCCCGGGGATTTACTCCCAAGCAGGATGATATATTGCGATCCCATTAGTCTTAGTTTCTTCTCCTTGTCTCCTCCGTGAACACTCTGTGGGATCCTGTCAATGCCAAAAATAACACAATAGGTCAGCATCTCGGTTATGTATTCTTGCCCAGTGTCTTGCTACTGGATAACAGATATCCATGCTCTTAATGGCTCTGTAATGTTCCAGTACCCTCTTCTTCAGATGGTACTCCCCACATACTGGTAACCACATGGACACACAAGAACATATACCACATAATCATTGCCACATGTAATGAATTTGTTAATGCAGCATGTTTGTGCCGTGGTTAGTATATATGCCCTCTTGTTAGTGCTATGGTGACAAGCTTTGCATCAACAACATTTGAAGAAACCCATCTCTTCTTGTCCTTACCCCCTCCTGTCAGTGTCAGTACTGGTATAACTGTGAACCAAGAGGTCCCTCAGATTTACGATAGGTCACCGGGGGATGTGGTGGCATGACCTTACCAATGACTGGATCTGTTTTAAGAAGATGCCAATGTGTGTTTACAATCTTCCTCACCGCACCTGATTCAATATTATAAATAATGATGAGCCTGACCACATGAGGCTCTTCTTGCTCCTTCTTTGTGGAGTTAAGAGATGTTATCTGGGTGTTAGTGCTGCCTTATTACTGGCCTCTCTGCGAACTTTGTACGGGTATCCCCTAGCTCTAAATCTGGATGTCATGCGACCCTCAACATCCTTAAAACTCTGCACAGTACTGCATGCTCTCTTTGCCCTTAAAAACACGCCATAAGGTATACTCCACTTCAACTTCTCTGAGTGGTGACTTCTAGCATGAAGAATGCTGTTACCAGCAGTTTCTTTATGGTAAAGGGTGGTTTGGATGTTCCCTTCCACTTCTCCGACTGATACATCTAAGAAGTCCATCTCAGTGTTGTGAATTTTATGCGTGAAGGCCAAATTCAGAGTGTTTTGAGCAATATGCGTCAAGAAATCATGTAATTCAAGTTCAGGACTTTCCAAATCATGAATAAATCATCTATATATCGAGTCCAAAACACAATATGGTTCGTCCATCACTTATTCTCATCCATCCAAACATACTGCTCTTTCAACCATCCCATAAACATGCAGGCATAACTTGGAGCAAAGCAGCTTCCCATAGCAGTCCCCACAAGTTGGCAGTACCATACATCATTGAAAATGAAAAAGTTATTTTCTAGGCAAAACCGTAGCATGTCTAATAGCATCTCGGCCTGGGCGGTGAACTTCGCTCCGTTCGCAGAGTTTGCAGAGTTTTCTGCACTTTGCACTCTGCGGAGCTCGCGGAGTCCAGAAAACTCCGCTTCGCGATGTGCAGCAGAGTTTTTTCCCCGCTCGCGATCGCGAACGGTAAGTTCGCGATCGCGAACGGTAAGTTCGTGAGCGCGAGCTGCCGCTCGGGTAGAATTTCTACCCGAGCGGCAGGAATACCAGCACAAACTGCAGTTCGCACTGCACTCCGCCACTCGTGAAACTTCGCAGAGTTTTTTTGTAACTTTGCGGAGTTCCACGTAGCAAAACTCTGCGAACTAAGCCCAGGCCTAATTAGCATCATGGAGTGATCAAATCTGCATATTGGCTTGTCCCTAAAAAAATGTCTGCATGCTTTTAAGCCTAGATCATGGTCATTGCAAGTGTATAGGGATACCACATTTAGGGCAATAAACGTGAAACTAGGCTGCCGTGGTATTCCTGAAATTTCGGTGATAAAATCAGTACTGTCTCTCAATGTCCCCTCTAATTTTTTTCCTCTGTGTGTGGCAGTGTAAGGTCTATGTGCGCTGCAACCAAAGCTATATGCGCCAGTAACCAGATCACACGTGTGGGTGCAGTGCCAAACATCACTCCAAACTTTTGCTTAAAAAAGTGAAAAGAAGGTGCATTTCCACAAATACAGATCCACGTGAACGGTGTTAAGGCTGGTTTGAAACCGTCCCACATAGCAATTTGAAACCTTGGCAGGTATGTTGCTGCATTTCTTTTCTTAATAGAGCTGGGCTGCGGGGTGATTGTGTGCATTTGTTAAAGTTTTCATGTTAATTGCAGCTCATGACGGGCGCTGCGATTAACATGAAAACTTTAACAAATGCTCTCTTTGAACAGGAAAAATAAAAGTATAATAACTTTGTTATTATAATTTTATTTTTCGCAGTTTCAGGGCTGGGTTAGGGTAGGGCCGCATCAGGCATTAGACTAACGCATTTTAATGCTGGTGCCAGCATCACCGCATTAAAATGCATTAGTCATGCATTCGAGCGCCCCTCTTACAATACTGCAATTGAGGCGCACTGCCAATGAGGCAGCACCAGCACGCCAAAATTGTCTAACATACATGAGCATGCAACTACGCCTTCAAATTTAAAATGCTATGTGTCAGAGATAGAATGTTCATGAACAGCTCTGAGAAGCAGGCCAGAGTTTAACAGATCAATGAGCTGTGCCCCAACCAGCCTTCCTGTGAGTCTACTCTGGGGGTACCAGCCATCACGTGGGAGATCCTTGGGGGCGGGTCTTGCCTGCTGTTTTCCCACAATCACACCACCCTTTTGGTGACTAGAAGCACGCACATGCTTCGAAGATTGGACACACTGGCGGGCGGTAGCTTTGTTTTTCCTTGCCGCACCCACCAGCAAAGAAGTCACATTACCTGAACCTCTTGCGCAGGATGTTATAGTTTTACAGCCTGCTGGGCCCATTCCCTCCTAAGCCCCCGCGTCAGCCTGGAGAGAGATTATTGACAAAACAGTCAACTTCTCAGCCCCTACCGTGCCCTCTGGACATGTGTACTTTCGGGAACCGGAGGCACAGTATTGGTCTTGTCACTTGATCCCGGGACTTAATTGTCATCAGAGCGGCACACAAGTGTTTAAGTGCGACCGGCAGAGGTAGGATGCGTTTTTAAAAACAAGCTTATAATCCATATTTTCAGACATTCTGTTTGTATGATCTGGATTTTAAGCAATAATCGCTTATATACTTCAAAACACTTTGTTTTGGAAATAATCTGCTTTGACACACTTTTCGAATCATCGTCGTTTAACTAGTGTCACCGTCAATGAACCTTGCTTTACCTCCCAAAAAGACAAAAAAAATTCTTGGAAAATGGACTTCGTGAGAGTCAGGTCATTACCCAACCCTTACCTCAGCTACCACCTTCTCCCCAAAGATGGGGTGCCGCAGTCTTACTGCCTTGTCGCATGGTAGCTGCTGCTGAGGGCACATCATTTCAGGGGTCAAGAATTAGGTTTTCAGGGAAAGGGAATGGTGATTCCAAGTGTACGTGATTCACTTAAACTTGCATTCCCTATGAGTGTTTGCTTTTTCCAGGATGTTGTTACTTTTTTTTTTAGGTAGCATATTACTCTCGTCTAATGCGTAATTCGAATTGAGTCACATCCAGGTGTTTACAGCAGGGCACAATTGGCTTGTAGCTGAAGGCAGTGTAAGTTTCTCTCAGTGGGGCAGTATGGTGTTCAGTGGAGGAGAGGATGTGGCACAATGGTCAGAGCTGCTGAATTTGGAACTGAGAAAACAGGTTCAGCCTTCATGACCAGTCCACCAGACCACTCTCCTCAGGGAGCACATTCCCTTGCTTGACCTTAGACGACCCGGCTAGACCTTAGAAGCCCTGGTGTCTTAGCACCAGCATGTGGACCCTAGCGGTGCAATTGTGAGTAAACCTTAAAGGCCTGTTAACCACAATCCATACTGAAGTTCACCTCCAGTCTTGCGGGTAGGCCTCTGAAGCAGCACACCCTAGCACAACAGTGAATCTGTCATTGAGGTCACAGGACCCTTGAGCAGGGTGGCTCTAGGGCGGTGCGATCGCACCGGGCTCTGACTTCGGGTGGGGTGTCATGTTTGCAAGTATATATTGTTTCTAAAAGCACTTGCTGCCTCCTTACTAGCCTCCAGCAATTTCAGGCAACAATAAAAATGGCATGATAACTCTGGTGATTAATGTTCTTTCTAGAGAGAGATGGAGTTTTGTCAAGTGGAAGTTTTGACTCATGGAAAGGTAGCGCAGAGGGCTAATTTGCCTGCTGCAAAGAAGATGTACCATCCAGATCACAAAGTGCAGATAATGTAAATAGGTCAGTGGGTTACTGCTTTTGTCAGTGAGATCCTTTTGTTACTTGCAATTTATAAGTCAAAATCCTAACATTGAACAATGAGTTATTAACTGTCATCTAAGAGCTGCATGTTTTTTCCCCAGTCTGATTATCCTAATGTTGCAAAAAGGGTTCATTTGAATAGAAATCAATTCTGGTTATTAAAGAGAACCCCCAACCATGGTATTACATTCTAAAGTCAGAGTTTGTGTTTCTCCAGACCAATCACTTTTAGACTATACTGCCTACTAGTATGGATGTCATGTGACTCCTACACCTTGTAGTCATTTGTCTTATGTAACATTTTCTATACAGAGATTTACACACATATGATTAATTGTCTCTGTCTAATGAGTGTGATGTAAAGTGATCTGACACCCTACACTGGTATCAGTGGTGCTGTAAATCAAGTTAAATGCATCTGAGCAAAAATGTGGTTATGGAGACTTGAGGGGCACTGTTAAAGGGTGGTAGTGAGGGAATCAGTGGCGGAGGGAGTCATTGGGGGCACCAACAAACATTGTCGCACAGGGCTCCCCCAGCGCTAAAGCCGGCCCTGCCCTTGAGGCCAGGACGCCTCACCCATTGGTCCCTCCGTTGGCCTTGTTTCAGCAGTAGTAGCTGTAACTCACCAGGGGTCGGCAATGCAGGATTTGCACGCACACCAAACTAAGTTCACAAACTTCACGGTCTCTCTGCTTCATGCACAAGCACTTTTAACATGTGCTGCCTGCTTTGGGTCCACTGGAATTATGCAGCAAGGGAGGACAGAATTATGCCGCAGTGTTGACTAAATTATACAGCAAACCAAAGGCTGCAGCGTAATGCGATATATTTTCTGATACTTTATTATTGTGACATTTTAATACATGCTAACAGTCTGTGCAAAGATTTTGCCTTATTAGTACCAGTTTAACACACAAATCCAGCAGTGAGAAAGGTGATCAGTCAACCTTTGCAAAGAGCCGTACACTTCGCAGAAACACAAGTCACATTTTTCAGTAACTTTTGATCTGTTTGTGCTACAAACAATTTATAAGTTAAAATCGTCAAAATATGCAGCAGATGATGCATTATGCGGCAAATATTGCAGAACAGAATTATATAGAAAACATTTGCAAACTAGGATTTTTTGCCATTCATGCTTGAACTGCTCTTGTGGAAAAAAAAGAAGTGCTGCAGCCGCACTCTAGAAAACAAAAGAAATGAAGTGCTCCCTCCTTGAGCCCACAGGCTGCCTCTTCCTCTGCAACCAGGAAATGCCCGTTTTTCGTGCCGCTCGCCTTTTAAAAGCGGCGGCGTGAACGCTTTTGGGGATGTGTGTGCACACCACACACATGGCAGTGCACGCTTGGGGGCACAGAGGTGCTCGCTCACCTTAAAGGGAACAGTGCTGTTTCTACAATATGACGGCAGGGCAAGTACATAGGGAAGAAAGTGAAAATCAAGGTAAATGGAAGCTTGTTCAAGAAGGCTACCATTGGCTGAGATTATCGGTCTACCAGGGTGATCAATCCTGTCTTTGGGCACTTTAGGCAACATGTAAAAACAGGGAGAGACCGGTTTCTTTACTAAAAGAAACTGATATTCATCAGGGTTTAGTAGTTCTCTTTCTTTCTACCCGTACAGCATGTCATGGAATTTCCTGATTGTGTTGCAGTAAGAGTTGTGGGTGCTTCCATCTAAAACATTCCGGTGTCAACAGGAAATTGGGCAGCCTGTTGCTTTTGTGGGAGGCGGAGCATGGATACGATGCAGAGCTGACGTGGAGCCGACATGGAGCCAAGTTGAAGGAGCCGCTAGCCAATCCGCCCGCCCGACCTGACTTGCAAAACGCCCTAAGTGCCCAAAGACTGACTGGCCTGAAAGAGACATGGAGAAAGGAAGCCAAGCTGAAGGAGGAATGCCTACATGCCGCCGCGACTCAGGAGAGTTGCGGCTGTGACGGTACGTACCTAAGACGGGGGAGGGGGCCTGGGAGTTAGATCCGAGATTGAAGTGAAGAGGGAGGGGGGTCATGAAGGGGTGTCACTTTAACCTGATGCACTGTTACAGACCTGCCCATAATAACCCTTACGAAAAAAGGAGACTGAATATCGATTAGGGGGCATTAATTCGTTTTTGTTTGTACTTTTGGTGTTGCACAGAGACTGATTTCTTTTTTTTTAGCCAAATACCTGTCCCTTGAGTAAAAGGAACGTGAAAACGGGGGCGCAGAAGTCCCGTCCTATTACCGTCACTAACCTGTGATCCTGCATTTATAGAATTCAGTGGCTATTAGCGTTTCATACCACCTACATGAAAATAGGTGTCATCAGGGAGAGAAAGAGGGGGGCGTGGCCAAGCAGGCCAAGATGGCGGCAGCACTCCTCTAGCGCTCCGCACGGCAGCCCGCTAAAATCCACCTATAATATGCCACACAGCCACAATAACCGGCGATAAAAGCCAGTACAGCAGCGGCGATCGTGGGGAGCACGGGCTGGCCCCGAAGAAACGACCAGTGAGGTGAAAATGAAGACGCCGGAGGCTCCGACTGGGGTTGCAGCCGAAATCCCAAAATGGCGGCACCCTGTGAGGCCCGGGCGCTCCCGTATCTGGGCCGGGACCGATAGCGAGGCACATCAGGCTTCTGCCGCATAGACCTGGCAGCATACCCCACGCGAACTCCGGAGCACACCCAGATGACGGAAAAGACCGTAGGAGGGCAGGTGAGAGCGTCGCAGCGGACGCTCGTGAACCCCCCGGGTAGCCGCAACTCCCGCTCGAGAGGGGACCCCTATCGGCGGGGACACCACGCCGACACCCAGGATCGCCGCAACACCCGCATAGCCTAAAAGTACCACCCTACAGGAATCGCACTACAAACGACACCGGCGGGCCTGGAGGGCCCGCGCGGAGACTCCCTCCACCGTGCGGTGACCACCCCCTCCCCCGCTGCGGCGCTGGGCCTCGAGGCGCGCGGGGGGGCACACAAACGGGCTGCAGGCCTACTGATCGGGACACAGAGGGGCAACTAGACATGGTGCCCCTAACCATCGGCGGGGGCCTCCCGGCTCCGCGGGGACTGGACCCGTGGCCTGTAGGGCGGAGTGAGGCTGACCCGTCATCAACGGCCTACGCGGGAGGAGCCACTGGGATACAACTTAATGACACCCTGGTCCAGGGGCCGACCAAAGACTGCGAATTGACCGTGGGCTGACCGCTACCTTGCGCAGCGACGCCCCTCCCCTGCAGCGGCGCTGGGCCTCGAGGAGCGCGAGGGGGGGCACATGACCAAAGTGCGAGCCTAATGGTAGGGACAGTGAGGGGCAACTGGATGAGGATCCCCTAGACATCGACAGCAGCACCCTACTGCAAAAGGCCCCCCAACTCTGTGAGGCCAAGATCTGGGGCCGGTGGGTACGAAGTGACACTGGCACAAACATCGGCAACCTAATCAGGGGGCCCTAGGAGCACAACATTGCCACCACCCCCGGACTGGGGCAGACCATAGGCTGTGGACCGACCGCGGCCCCGCTGCTCATTCTATGACCCCGCTAAGACCCGGGGGGGTGCAGGCATGATTTGCCGGGAAGCAGGTGTGTGCGGCTGACCTCCACCACGCACGGATCCCTGAGAGGCCCGGAACCGGACTTCTGCTCCCCTCGCGTGGCGAGGCCTGCATAGGCCGCGGCTGGTCCCCGCGCTCTGGGAGGCCTTGAGCCCCGCCGGCGGTGGTTGGGCCGATAGCCGGGAGGCCGTGGGACGCGGGGGTCATTCCAGCGGGCCCTGCCCATCAACGGGCCCCAATCGACCGAGACCGAGGCAGACGTCGAACCGGAGGGGCGACGGGACACCCTGCACTCTCCCCTTATCCGGCGGGGGCCCTCCGCTGATTCAAACAGGACACACTACAGGAAGCCCGAAGGCGACGCTGAGAAGAGTTCGGGTAACTACGGTGGACCACAATTGAAACGAGAACGAGGAAGACCGCAAGGCATCATAGCAGCCACACCTGACCACAAGTAACGCGACCCTCACACGGGTGGAACACCGCGGGTGGCAGCCGGTCGGCGGAAGACACGATCACCATGGGGCGTCAACGCGCAACGGGCACGGCGCAGACCTCGGGACCCCCAAGGGCAACATCCCCAGCGTCCCACACCACACAACCAGGAGGAGAGCCCGCAAGTGCAGACTCCATGTCAAATAAACTGGATAAAGTCCTAGCGGCGATCGAACACTCGAGAATGACCATGGAACACAAGTTCGGGGAGCTAGCAACGGATCTTAATTTACTCCGGGATGACTATAGGAAATTGGTGGACAAGGTAAAACAAGGGGAAACAACGCTGCACACTCTGGAACCACAAGTGCAACAACAACAAGACACCCTGAAAGACCTGCAATCGCGGGTGAGGATCCTAGAGAGCTGAACAGATGACTTAGAAGGACGATCCCGGAGAAGTAACATCCGCATTATCAATCTGCCGGAAGGAGTGGAGGGGACCAATCCTCTCAGCTACATCGCAACATGGATCGCAACGTTCACTCCAGCAGGAGAACTGACCCCATTTTACTCCATAGAACGGGCACACCGAGTACCGGCCCGCAGACCACCGCCGGGGTCACCACCCCGACCATTTCTTCTGAAATTGCTCCATTACCAGGACAGAGACACTATCCTCCGAGCCGCGAGACGACAGGGCATAATCCGAGTGGAGGATAAGCAAGTTATGCTATTCCCGGATTACTCGCGGGCAGTCCACCAACAAAGGGCCACCTTCGCAGCGGTTAAATGCGTCCTGCGCCAAAAGAACATCCAATATGCGCTTCTGTTCCCGGCTCGGCTCAAAATCATCCACGACGGAACTGCGCACTTCTTCTCGGACCCCACGGAGGCCAGCGACTGGGCTGACCAACACCTGGTGAACTTGAACAACACCAGAAAGGCGCAGACCAATCGTTCATCAGGTCTCCAACTACGGCAACAGAAAAAGGTCACACTCACCCAACTAACTTCACGCTCGGATTCCTCCAGTAAGAACTCTCCGGACCTCACTCAAATCATTGCAGAACGCCGGAAAGCACTTCAAGCAGTTGCAGAGTTGGGACTCCCGGGGGACAGCATGGATGGCGAGAGGGACCCGCACCTGTTCACATCCGAAGAGGAAGGCAGCGGCGGAGTCACCCCAGGAGATGGTTCGTTGACTCCACCAATGGTGACCCCCCAAACGGCAGACACTCTGATTTGACACTCCCAGGTTGCCACACCAGACTCCCGAGGACGGGGACGCTCGAGGCATCCATACCTCCCACTCTAAGAGACGCTGCTCGACATGGCTGAGGCGCCCTGGTGACCACTCCGGTATTTGGCGAGACTGAAGACCAGTTTTCGCATCGGACTCCACCGAGTGGCGGTGGTAACAGAACGACACAGGCAATGAGCGGGCAGCTGCAGCGACAGCGGCGGACGGAGGCCGACGACCACTTCCCCCCATGTAACAAACTAGAGTTAGCACATGTTGTACAGTTTGGATGTATCGCCCCAAGTGATAGGTCCTTTTAGTTGGGATGGTTTCCCGCTGATTCATTTCACTTCCCCCCAGTTTCACATCCCTTCCACATTCCCTGGATCACGAACACACGACATGCACAAAGTTGGTTCGGTTAACAGAGATCGGCATCCGGACACAAGGGGGACGCGAGAGATGCGGGGGCATTACGCCACGAGACACATCACCCAAACATCAGGCATAAATGACGGCTAGGATCCCTAATACAGACCTGAAAGTTGTCACATTAAATGTCAGGGGTATGCATACAGCCAGCAAGCGGTATGCAATCTATGCATACATGAAAAGACAGCAAGCACAGGTGGCTCTCCTCCAGGAGACACACCTCACGGGGGCAGAGGTGGACCGCCTACGTAAGAAATGGCGAGGTATTATCTGTGCCACAACATACTCCGCATTCGCCAGGGGAACCTTAATTTGGATCAGACCTGGGATCCCCTTCAGCGAACAGTCCAGGGTGGTGGATAAGGAGGGCCGGTACTCCCTAATAACAGGTCACCTCGAGGGCAAGGAGATACTCATAGGAAGCATTTACGCCCCCAATGTGGAACAGGAGCAGTATTGGACCCGCCTCACAGGGGCGCTAGCACAATACACTGCGATACCGTGGTTGCTGGGAGGGGATTACAATTGCACCCTAGACATCAGTTTAGACAGATCTCATCCCCCGCCGGCACATTCACCCGCGCTAAAACAGGCAGAACAGTTTAAAAACTGGGTTACCCATTGGACACTCGTAGATGCCTGGCGAGAAAAGAATCCGAACGCTAAGATATATTCCTTTTACTCCGCCCCAGACAATCTCAGAGTGAGACTCAATAGATTCCTCTGCTCAACAGCACTGCTCCCCCAAATACAACTCACTGACTACCTAGGCAGAGTACTGTCCGACCACGATGCACATTCCGTGACCCTTAGATGGAGACCACCCCATCCCCCAGTCCCTACTTGGAAATTGCCCTGAGAATGCCTCACGGACCAGGTTTTTTGCCATACACATGGCGAGAACATTCAGGAATACTTCTCACTAAACGCGGGCACAGCATCATCTAGATCAGTAGAATGGGATGCATTTAAGGTCGAGGCAAGGGGACACTGCATTCAACACGTAATAGGGGTGCAGCAAGTACTAGAGCGGTCATTGCAAACTGCGGAAACACGACTGGCGGGCCTAACGTAAAAACTAGATCAGGGGGAGGCTACGCCAGAACAGGTGGCGACAGCAAAAACAACATATGCGGAAACCATGAGTGACCTCCGCAAATACAATTTTAGAGCGTATGCCGCCCGAGTACATCGAGAAGGGAATAGGGCAGGTACACTCCTCGCCTGGCTCGCGAAACAAGACACGGACATGCCACCCATCACAATCTTGCGAGATAAGTCTGGCACCCTTAAACAATCGCAGGTAGAGATACTACACATTTTTCACGACTATTACATGGGAATTTATCGAGCCCCACCACAGTTATCGTATCTAACGTCATCCCACTTCTTCCAATCCACGCCTCTGCCTGGCATTCCACCGGCGGACACGAAGGCGATAGACACAAAGATCAAATCCCCAGACGTCATCCAAGCCATCAGGGCATTGGCGCGTCATAAAGCGCCGGGAGTGGACGGCTTCCCCCTCGAATACTACACCGCCTTTTTGAGGCAGCTGGGCCCGCGCCTCGTAATCGTGTACGACGAAGCGCTACAAACAGGTGAACTACCCAATTCCCTTAGGGAATCTACCCTGGTTACCTTCCTTAAACCAAATAGAGAGCCCACTCTCCCGTCCTCGTACAGGCCCATAACTTTGCTCAACGCGGACTGCAAGATCTTAGGGAAAATACTGGCAGACAGATACATACAGGTTCTCCCGCAATTGATCCACCCAAACCAAAACGGCTTTCTCCCCAGACGCAACGTATTACAGAATATACGTAGACTCTTTCACATTCAGGACAGAGCACGAGACCACTTTCCACAGGCCGCATGCCTAATCTTAGATCTTGAAAAGGCCTTCGACACGCTCCTATGGCCATATTTATTCGCAGTCCTTCGAAAAGTGTGTTGGTCCGACCCTATTGGCATATACGCAACTCCTCTACAAGGCCTCACCACTAGGGTGAGAGTGGGAAAGTATATCTCAGATCCACTTCGGGTGGAGCGAGGTACGAGGCAGGGGTGCCCCTTGTCCCCCCTCCTTTTCGCCTTGGCAGTAGAACCTCTAGCCATCCATCTGCGGCAAGAGGGCGAAGCCTGGGGTATCCCAATCGCAGACACGGTTCATTGTGTGTCGCTATATGCCGACGATCTCCTGATCTATGTGCGGGATATCACAAGTGATCTTACACCGATATGGGAAATATTACAGAACTTCGCAGAGGTCTCCGGACTTAAAGTCAATTGGAGAAAATCGACGATCTTTCCCCTTAGCCCTCACCTAGCTCCTTCGGAGATCATGATAGGACCCCATACACTTGGTTGGAGTGCAACGGCACCCCGATACTTGGGGGTGAGGCTGTACCATTCACCCGAAGATCTCTATGAGGGGAACCACCGCAAAACTTTAGCGGGGCTGCGAACGGCAGTCGCCTTCTGGAAGACCCTGCCCTTGGCCCCTATAGGGCGTGTAGCCTTAGCAAAGATGATCATGGTGCCCAGACTGCTCTACTCCTTCACCAATCTCCCGGTGATACCGCCACGCTCATTTTTTCAAGAGCTAGACACACTACTCACGACGTTGATATGGGGAGGCGGCAGACACAGAGTAGCCTTACGCACCCTCCACTTACCTACCACACAAGGGGGTTTGGGGGCCCCCTCCTTCGAAGCTTATTTCCTAGCGGCGCAGCTCCAATGGCTGTCACATTGGACAGCGGAACACCACATAGAGGAGACATTTACTGACGAAGGTCGGATACCCCTCCCGGCCATCCGGAGATTGCTGATGCCGGGCACTAAGCCTATGTGTACACACCCCCTACAGGTGTCGATAGCCCGCAAATGCATGATGCGTATACACCGCATGTCACGGGGCATACCCCTCTACTCCCCACTGCTCCCACTAATGGGATTCCCACAGAGAGAGAACTACTACACATCCGGAGCCCTCCGGATATGGACGGAACACGAAGTGACGGAGATTGAAACGCTGTTTGAAGATGGGCAGCTGAAAACATATGCCCAAATGAGGGATAGCTATGATCTCCCTCCAGGACAATTCCTAGTGCACAGACGATTAGTAGACAGCGCCCGACAATGCTGGGATCTCACTGAAGGGGAACCACCGACACACCCGGTACTACATACAATCCTATGTATGGGCAGGGGCAGACACTTAGTCACTTGGCATTATAAGGCAATTAGGGAACTGACCACGGCCCCTCTGCAGGCCCTACACCAAAAATGGGAGGACGAAATAGGACGAGTGCTTCATGACCAGGAATGGGAAAAAGCTCTAGAATACCCAAAGAAAGTTTCAAGGAACGCCCGATTCAAAAACATCCAATTCAATGTTTTACATCGCGCGTACTTAACACCGCACCAGCTTCATCGTTTTTACCCCGACACACAATTCGTATGCCCCAGATGCCAAACACCCGAGGCCAACTTCAAACACATGTTCTGAGACTGTCCCACAATCCAACCATATTGGGGTAGGATACATCAGGTACTGAGGGCGACCGTACACCTCACGCACATTACCACATGGGAGGCATGCGCCCTGGGAGTCTTCCGCAGGCGGAAGGAAGAAAAACTGCAGAGCAGGTTTGCATCCTTAGCCATACTCCTGGCGAAACGGGGAATAGCCATGCACTGGAGAGCACCAGCAGGACCCCCTGAGGCAGCCTGGATAGGGGCGGTTAAAAAATGGGGGGCAGCGGAGGAAACAATCTTGCGGGAGGAGGAGGTGAAAGGGATTCGCAAACACCCCATCTCCATGGAATGGGCGCAACTCCTGTTTCAGTTCACGCAAGAGACAACACAAGAAGAATCACCTGGGGCTACGCCATCCCAATCCCAGACTCCACCCCTGTCCCCGATGGTACGAGCAAATACGAACTCCTAGTAGCCACATTAGAAGAAGGACTGCTCACATAATAGGGCCCCGCCAGATTAGCAACCCGACCTGTGACAGGAGACATAATCTACCCTAGGCATCCTTAGTTCCCCGATTCCGATGCTACGGACATCTTGTAGAAGAACTGGAACCGACCACAAGACAGATACTTACTACAATGTTTTTTTTATTTGTGGACTCCCCAGACCCCTCCCCTCCTCCCCCCCACAGTTCACTGTTTCATGTTCACCCTATGACAGCGCAAAGTTAGCTTCTATATATTGGGAACGAAAACATGGTCACCAACCAAACAGATAGACAGGGATGGAGTGGGGGACTACACATCAATCCGCACCCTTGCGGGAACCCACATATACAGACGCATGGCACTAATCAGCCTACCTAATTTCGCATCAGACCTCTGAAGGTGTAATCCATGTACAATTTAATGTTTCTCACTTGAACTATGGGATATATGACGAGATGGATGATCCATAATGTAGGTTTTTTTTTGATCTGCACTGCCTGAGTTCACCTGTTATTATGTATAATCAACGTAATACAACGATGTACCATGGAAAATGCAAATCCCAATAAAAAAATGTAAACAAAAAAAATCAGGGAGAGAAAGAGAGTGGGGAAACCTAATACAGTGAAACCCTAGTAATCAGCGTAGGGGATCACTTAGAAGTCTCAGGCCCTTTTTGCCAGCAGTCCCGGGTGTGGTGAAGGACACTGCACTGAAAACCTAGGTAACACAAACAAATCCACTCACCGCCAACTTCTTCTCTTTTTCCTGAGACACCTGAAGACATCCTCCTGGCCAAAGATCACCCTGTAAAACACAGAAGAAGGGTGAACATTGTGGGAAGAAAAGAAGACTCAGGACTTTTACCGTCCCCCAGCCAAGACACTTATCTGTATCTGCATCTTGGAGTGGGAGGGGCCTTATTGCCACTAAAGCCCGCAGCAATCTCCCGCTGCCCCGCCCGTGGCCATTTAAGGCTGGGCTGGGCCTACCCTCTTGGCTTTCTGCTTTTGATTTTGGGACCTAGCGACTTACCTCAGTATTGTGAAGCAACAAGAGGTAAAAACTTTTCTCATCGCTGCATCTTGCTGTGGCTCTCTGGTTGGCTAAACCTTTTTAGTAGCTTGGGCTGATTAAATAATGGGTAAACGGAAAATCACACCCGCCCTAAATCCCACTGACACCACTCTGGACGGCTTTCTTCAAAAAGCTGTGTGGGCAATTAGTAAAGAAATTGAACTAGCGGAGCAGAGACTTTCGCTAGCCCCCACCCCAGCCTTACTCCTCCCAGCCACAGTGGATGCTTATACAGATCCTTTTGTGACGGACACTGAGCACAGGACTCCAGTATCATTCACGCCCGTTGTGACTATTAGGAACAATGATGGAGCCTTTGCCAAAGATGAAAGAAATGTATATGATTCCAATCCTACCTCGGAGGAGAGTAGACCTCCACAAGTAATAGGGGGGAAGAGGAAGAAAACAGAGTTAGTAGGAATGGAACATAAATCAAAGGGTCATTTACCCTTGATTAAAAGAACCAGGCAAGACCCTACAACAAGCAACAGGAGGGGGCGTGGGTAGAGGGGCCATACCAGAGTGAGTAGACATTCCGCTTAATAAAATCAGTAAATTAGTATCAAAGGCACTGGCTCCCATTTTGGATCGCTTAGGACGCATAGAAGATCAGCTCTCCCTTATGTGATGGGATCTAAATAAGACATCATTACACACTACATAGAGGAATGAGGCTACCCAACCTAGCAGCACAGATGCTGTACCCTACGATAGGATGGCCCCCCAAACTATAACATCTATTCCCACCATGGATGAAGCCCCCCGTGAAGCCCCCGCAATTCCCTTTGATCAAATCCTCTGGGAAATTGTACCCCCCAGGAAAAATCAAAAGGTGGGACAAGGGGTTACAAATTGGCTCAGACACGATTTGTTAAAAGGGGGTAGCCGCCAACATGTAAAACCAACCCTAAATGACCCAGCATATACACTCCCTAGCAGAGAGGGTGCAAAAGACATTAAATTTACCACCAGACTGCACCCCCTATATACTGATATTAACCAGAGTCCCCCATCTCCCTTCCAGCCACCAAGAAAACTGCCAAAGTCTTATCAACAAATCAGCCCACTGGTGCCAAAGTAAAACATCGCCCCAGGCAAATGTGTTCGAACATCATTATGGCCAGGCGGGTGAGCAGGCTGGGTCGCATGGCAAAATCTGTGGAGGGGGATTGCGTGGTCCTTAATTTTTTGGGACCCTAGGTGTGTGTGCTTTCTCCTGACGCGCCTTAAGGACGCACTTGGTGAGAGTGACCCCATAAGGGCTTATCCGCTGGGTTTCTTTTATCCGCCTCACAGCAGAAACAGTTTGAGTCAAGGGTTGCCCCCCACAGGCTTAAAAATTCACACTTGCACACAGCCACTGTCGTTTACTCACTCAAACCACTTTGAAACTCTTTCAGGTCTTACTGACATCGAATGACTGCAAGTTCACTTTAGCCAGGCAGTTAAGGTGGGAGGTTTGGCACAGCCGTGCAATAACCAAGGGAAAGCCTCACATGAAGAAGATCCCGTAGCTGAAGGGCCTGCACCTCTAGCTTGCAACACACCTTATGTACCCACTAACATAACCCGGGGCTCAGTAAATCAGGGAAACACCACCCCTCCCCTTAAAATTATTTCTTGGAATATTGCAGGAATCCGTCCTAAATTTATGAACGAGGTCTGACTAGGTATATCAGAGGTTTCAATATCATTTGTCTTCAGGAAACCTGGTCCAGATATGATATTGCCATAGATGGTTATTGTTCTTTCTGTGTTCCTGCAATACCATCATCTACAGGAAGGGCTAAGGGAGAGATTGTGGTGTTTATATAGGTAAAATATGGATTTATAAAAGCCAACTGTATAAGCTCATCACTCTGGTATCAAATAATTATGATCTCCAATCTAACTAAGGTCAAAATACTACTGGTGAATTGGTATTACAACATCTTTGATCAAAACAACCGTCATATTATAGAATCCCTCCAAATGGAAGTTACTCATGTCACCGGGAAGTGGCAGCCGTTATGCATCATCTGGGTTGGGGACTTCAATTGTACAATCTGTAAGTACAGCTCCCAACGTGTGTGTGGGCTGGAAGATACTGAGGGTCAGCCCCAGCCCCATTTCACTCACTCGCCCCAGGGCGAAGCCTTAAACTCTATTTTTGTAGGGAATGATTTAGGTTTTATAAACAATTTGTTTGTGACTCTCCACTGCAGTGTAAAATGTAAAATGTAAATCCAGTATTTGTAAAGCGCAAACAGCTACCCGAAGGCATCCCGGCGCTGGGGGCCGTCGGGAAGATTAAGCAAGCTATTGCCCAGAGTCACATGGTGCTGGGCTGACCTGCCGCCGGTGCCGGGGATCGAACCGTGAGCCCCAGATTCCAGCGTCAGTCGCCCTGGCTGCGGCGCCACACCTCTTCCCTGTGTCCTACCTATGTTGGCGGTGGCAGGGCTAGCTTTATTGATTAAATGCTAATAACCGACGCGGATGCCTGACCCCTAAATGGCGGCTCCGTGAGTGCAGTACCCCACGATCAACTAGTTTTTCTTAACAGACAGCACAAGAAGCGACGCTAGTCCTCTCCAAACCACGCCTGACCCCAAGATGGCGGTCTCTTGAGTGCAGCCGCCACCGCCATACTTTTGCAGACAGCGTAAGGAGCGACGCTGTTCCACAATATCCCGCACCAGAACCGTTCATTAAGTCTGACAAAAAATTAATGACCCAATCCGGTGAGCTACCCGATCATCGTCTGAAGCGAGAAACCTTGGGAGTGAAAGGAAGCTAAGGGGCCGTACAGCCGGTTAGTTAAGCCCTACCTCCCTGACCCAACTCAAGGCGGCAAATCTCACCCACCCCTGGCTGAATCGTCCAAACACACCAAACGTTCAGGACACCATATCAGATCCATGGTCCCCCCTCAAAGAAACCCAACAATGTCACCAGGCACGCCAACTTCCTCCAACAACCCCATATCGACCTACTTGAAACCCCACGGCACGAACTCCTTTGCTATTAGCTTCCCCCCAACCTCTCCCTTAAAGCGAGAAGAAACTTCAAACATAAACTGATTAGACAGCACCCAGAAACACTATTCTCGGACACATACCACTGCTCCTCCAAAGGGCAGATTAAGATGGATTTCATCTTCCTCACTGAAAGACCCGACAATTGGAACGCCACATTAAGAACACAACTTTACATCTCTAAAACCACGACTACTTCGCACAGCTGCAAACTGACGACTTCGCTCCCCAACTGCTCGTCAAGGGGCGGGAACACGTCTGTGACCATCTACACGAACAGCACAGTCCTGATACAGGCAAACAATGAGAACCTATAGGCCTTCGAGTCCCTCTTCCCCCCCACTGCAAATCGCTCACCTGCACTTGCTTCGACCTGCCCTGACCCAGTACGCACCCCCGGACAACCTTTCCCACCAGGGGACGCAAACAATCATTACCACGCACAATGCCACCACCTCCCTCCCCCCGAGTCACCTCCAACTCCTTCGCCCCCATGAATAGCGTTCTCCAACTCCCAGAGGAACACCAAACTCAACCCCCCCCTGATCCACCCACATCAACACCATGACCCTGCCCTGCCAACACTGCCCACTAACCACACAGCATCACTCCTGCAGACTTCAGGAGGACGAAACCACGACATGACCCAATACACCCCCTACCCAGGGTCCCAAACAGAGGCAGCATGGCCTACACAAGTAGCAATAGGCATCATAACTTACTCACAACCTCCACCTCACGAGGCGTCCCCACCCAAGATTCCCTCACCCCCACCCACGATATCATGGTGCAGCGTCTCGCTTCACCAGAAAGCCAGCTAGAAACGATATTCCGGGGTCTGAACGAAATCCTAACTAACCTCGACAAGGCCCGAAAGCCCCTGCAATCCCCTCCCAGGGCGCCCACTCTGACCAGCTCCAATCATCCAAAGCGCCCTGCCGGGCCCTTAGCGACCCCCGTGATACGGATACAGAGACCCTCAAGAACGGACACTGAGATCCCGTCACAGAAACCCATAGGAACCAAAGCCCCCGCACCCAGGTTACAGAGACTTATAAATACTGACACCGAGATCCTGACACTAAGACCCACAAGAACCAAAGCCGCAATGTCCCCCGAAGATGCGGCCGATCCAGCCTCAACATACGACTCCCCTCCTACAGACTCCCTAAAATCCAAGATCCAAGTGATCATGGGTTGCAGAAGAGACTACCCCCTCACGAAACCCCCGCCCTTCCTCACCACCTTACCTAGGGCCCCCCTGGAAAGAATCACAGCAAAAAAGAGCTTTCCACCAACTGCATGCTCATTAACTGCAGATCAGCATCTATGCATGCAACTGAACTAGCAGAAGCCATCCTCTCGCAGGACATAGACATTGCGTTCATCACGGAGACTTGGCTCAATGAGCACTCCGCACCTTGCTTAGATATTCTTGTGCCCCCAGGTTTTACGATTATTAACAAAGACAGAAAAGTTCAACGAGGGGGAGGTGTAGCTATCATACACATGGACAACATCGCCATCATGGAAATGAACTCTTGCAAGTACAACACCTTTGAATGATTTACCGCCAATATCAAGACTAAGGATAATAGCAATACTCTGCCACCTTCTCTATCACCCACCAGGCAACACCCCCGCATTTGGGGAACAGTTGCCCGACCTGATTGCTCACTGCGCACTCGGGGACGCTAACAACCTAATTCTTGGTGACCTAAACCTTCGTTGGAATGAAGCTAATAACCCGTTAATTCAAACGCTATCCAATCTTCTCCGTGACAACAACTTATCCCAACACTGCTCAGAGGAAACGCACAATAAAGGAGCAACCTTGGACGCCATTATCGCTCAACAAGACGTAATTACGATCGACCACATACTCCCCGTGGACTGGTCGGACCATCACATGATCTTATTCCACATTAACCAAAAAATGCTTTCCCAGCCACCCATGCAAGACCCCCCAAATGGGCTAGAAATCTCACTCAGATTCCCCTTGTCGCCCTAGAAGAGAGGATAAGCTCGCTCCTCCCCAGCGCCAACGACCACCTCACCACAACCGAACTTACCTCGCTCTACAATTCAAATATGGTGGCCATGCTTGACCAACTAGCCCCCTTGAAATTAAAAAAAAGCCGAGCCATTCCATCCAGATCATGGTTCAACACGGACATCAACTCCGAAAGGAGACAACTAAGAGCCACAGAAAGATGCTGGAGGAATAATCCTTCTATTATCCTCCGTGAACAACTCAGAACAGTTCGCAGGAAGTACAACAATCACATCAAGAACAAAAAATCCACGTTTTTTCGCTCCGCGCTGGACAGTGCAAAAAATAGACCCAAGGAGCTCTACAACATCATCAGGCAACAAACCTCCAAGCCCGCTACATCCTCAATTCAGGCGTCCAAAGAACTATGCGTCAACTTCGCCAACTTCCTTAATGACAAGATCACCAAGATCGAACTCTCACTGGACACCAACAACACCCCCCCCCCACAAATAGCGTGTCGGGGGCATATGAGAACGCTCCCATACCCCCTACCAAATCCTGGCTAATCTTCCACCCCATTCAGGAAGCTGAGATAGTCAACCTTATCTCCACCTCCAAACCCTCATCTCATGTCCTAGACCCTATTCCCCCCAACTGACCAAAAAGCTGAAACTCTCCCTAGCACCGCTCTGGTGCACGATCATAAACAGCTCCATGAAAAACGGAGTCGTTCCAGATTGCCTTAAAGTGGGACAAGTCACGCCACTGCTGAAAAAACCTGGCCTTGACATAAAGGATTTGAATAACTTCAGGCCCGTCTCTAACCTTCCTCTTCTATCCAAAATCCTAGAAAGATGCGTACTCCAACAACTAACCCAACACTTGGACAACATCAACCTCCTTGACTCCCATCAGTCTGGCTTCAGAAAAGGCTGCAGCACTGAAACCGCGGTCCTCAACATCATCGACGATATCCACAAATCACTCGACTCAGACCAATGCTGCCTCCTCATTCTCCTAGACCTTTCGGCAGCATTCGACACGGTAGACCACAAACTTCTCATTAGGGCTCTCCAAGAAAGAGCCGGACTTGGCGATGTGGTCCTCCAATGGTTCTCATCCTTCCTACACAACCGCACCCAAAGAATCAAAATCAAAAACTTTGCGTCCGACCTTCATCCAGTCAGCAAGGGAGTCCCTCAAGGTTCAGTGCTCTCCCCCCAACTTTTCAACATTTACATGGAACCCCTCACCAAACTACTCAAAAAAGCCAACATCCGTTTCAATCTCTATGCTGACGATACTCAGATCTACCTGGAAACCTCCTCCATCAAGGACATTCAACGACTCAATGACATACTGAGAGATGTCCAACACTGGCTGTCAAGTAACCACCTTAAACTAAACCCTGACAAAACCGAAATACTCCTCATCTCGAACAAAGAGGAGAACCCCCAAATTGCGGATTGGCTAAAAGCTATCGATGCATTAAACGGGAACCGCACCCTGGCCGACACTGTCAAATCACTAGGTATCACGCTAGACCCGAAACTGGACATGACCATACACATCAAGAACTCAGCTAAGAGCGCCTTCCTTAACCTAAAGCTACAGAACAAAATAAAACCTTTCATCCCTCCCAATGATCTTAAACAGGACACCCAAGCATTGGTGTTGTCAAGACTAGACTATGGGAATGCAGTCCTTTCAGGAATAGCAAAATCACATCTTGCTCCCCTCAAAACAACGCTTAATGCGGCAGCCAGAATGGTCACCGGAATCAGGAAATTTGATCATATTTCTCCCGCACTCAGAGAACTTAAGTGGCTCCCAGTCGAAATGCGGGCTAGCTTCAGAACAGCCTGCCTCACACACAAAGCCTTGCACACAGGCAAACCCGAATATTTGGCGGCCAAACTCAAAAAAGCCGGTCAGACCAGGAACCTCAGAAGCTTGAACTCTCTTCTACTCATTCCGCTGAAAACTCGAAAACAAAAAACGGCGGCCCGATCCTTCGCCGGGAGCGTGCCCAAAATCTGGAACTCTATTCCCCCTCACATCAGAACTATTCCCTCTTTTGTAAAATTCAAAAGTCAGCTCAAAGTCCTGTTCCTCGACCGCTCCCTAGGGAACCGTTAGGAGCAGTCGGAGCGCGGAAGTAGACACATTTCACTGCTTCGACTCTTTGTCCGCAAGGCTTCGAACCAGAATCTCTCCGCCAACGACCTACACTATGATTGTATTATGTGATTCTCTGCACTGTATCTGATGTAAAGCGCTCCGATACCCTCGGGTCAGGCCAGCGCTATATAAAACTTCTTAAATAAAATAAATAAAAATATCTAGGAACTTCACAACGCTCGTTCATGATTTCATGGTGGAACCTAATTGTGACAGTGATCAAAACCCCCTCATCGTCTCTTTCTATTTAAAGATCCAGGCGGGGGAGGACAACGAACGCCCGATCCACTATCACCCGAATAAAGGAGTCAGATTAAATTGGGGTAAGAAAATTCCCTCCAAATTTGAGGAAGACACCATTAAAGAAAACTACCACTCAATAATGGGTTGCTTGCAATTAGACTCTTCCCCAACTGACCTTGCCGGGAGTTCGGGTCACTTTGTTCTGATGTAGCCAAGAGGCTGACTAGGAGCGTCTATCATAGGAAACCCCAAGAGGCCCAGTAGTTCAACTCTGAATGTTCTAGGGCCCATAAGGAACTAAAAAGGTCCCTTTGCACTACTACCCGTGACAGAGATCTAATTAAAGCCGCAAGGTATAATTATAAAATCACGATTGAAAATAGAAAAGCAGAATTGAGGAGATTGGCATGGGAAGATCTGGAGAGCGCAGGAGCCCTAAAAGACACCAAAAAGTTCTGGGAAATTATTAATCGCCCTCTATTCACCAAAGAAGTGAGACAGATGGACTCACTGATCCTGGGGAGGCTTGGGAAGCCCACTTTACTGGTATTTTTAACTCGCAACTTAAGAGGATAAGAGGATAGAGGAGAACCCAAGGGATTTGCCAGTAGATTTAGTCACAACCACCCAACTCAGTTTATCCATCACAGTATCTGAGGTCGAGGAGGCTCTAGAACAGGGGAACCGCTTGAAAGCCCCAGGCCCAGAAGGGGTGCCCCTTGACTTATTTAAATGTAATCTTAATCTGTGGGCACCAATGTTGACAAATGTTTTTAAGGCAGTTATTATTGGCCCCGTACCTGTGACTTGGAAGGAGGCACTAGTGGACCCTGTTTTTAAAAATGGTAATAGGAGTGAGCCGGCATGGTATAGGCCAATCTCACTTTTTGACGCCACAGCTAAGGTGCTGGGCAGGGGCCTCCTTGCCTGATTAGAGGACTGGGCGATCACCACAGGGGTCATATCTAAAATGCAATGTGGCTTCAGGAGGGGACTGGGCACAACTGAGCAATGTCTCAATCTGTCCTTAATTATCAACAAGTACGTGAAGGCCAGGAAGGGCTCTGTCCACCTGGCCTTCATGGACTTGTCCAGCGCCTTTGATACCGTTAATCGGGACAAATTGTGGACTATGATGGAAAGCATGGGCGTAGAAGAAGCACTGGTATCCCTCCTTCATAGGTTACACTCTAATACCACAGTCACCATAAGATAAGGCACCGAAGGGGAAAAAAACAACCAGATTGTTTCAGCAGAGGGCATCCGGCAAGGGTGTATTTTAGCCCCCTTCCTGTTCTTAATCTATACAAATGGTCTGGAGGCCTTTCTATTAAGCAGGGAGCTTGACTGTCCTGAAATTGGCAGCAAACCCGTTCCTTTACTATCATACGCAGATGATACAGTGTTAATGGCAATGACAGCTAATAGCCTTCAGAAATCCTTTGATGCTTTTACCGATTTTATGTCGCCGCTTGATTTAAAAGTCAATTTTATCAAATTGTATATTATGGTATGTGGCCCTAAGTCCACCAAAACAAAAAACGTTGTTGTACGGGGCAAAAGAATAGAAAAGGTAGACAACTTTACATATCTGGGTAATTTATTTAACAACCAATTGAATTGGGAACCACTTTTAAAAGCAAGAGCCCATCACACAAGCAGGGCCATGGATGGGCTATTTCGCTTTGCATGTAAATTAGGAGGCAAGCCTGTGAGGGAAGTAATCACTCTATATAAAGCTAAATGTCTCTCCATTGTAATGTATGGGGCAGGGGTGTGGGGACATCACAAAAGCTGTCAGTTACAAGTATTGGAAGATAAATTCACTAAAAGATTATTGATGACCCTGAACAGTGCTCCTACCCTTTTTTGTCACAAGGATTTGGGACTAGAGTTTATAGAGGACCGCCCCTCTGTTTTTATGGGCAAAACTTTGGCTGTCAGAAGACTTAATGTTTTCAAGAGTAGTAATCATAGACTGCCAAAACTTGGCCAGCGCTTTAAAGATACCATGGCTCCACTTCTTGAGAGATAAATATCACGAGATAGGATTGGAGCATTTCTACGATAACCCTGAAAGTATCCCACTGAATGCCAAAACTATTATTAAAGAGGCGTACCACACCAGAGCCAATATGCGCTATCCACAACAAGATGAGATGTCCTTCATCCCATTGCAATATTATTTAACTTTTACTATCAATCTGCAGACTAGATTTTATTTAACTAGATTTTGTTTATGCACTGTGCACTTTTTGCTGGCATTTCCACGCCAAAGAAGGTGGGCTGATATGCTTATACCTTGTCCAAAGCAGTATGCACTTTGTTCTATTCTGCACCTTATATAAAACGGCGAGGAGTACATTTTTAGCCCCATTATTAAGGAAAATTTGCCCTTGTACATACATTGATGGTTTTAACTTCTTGCTCTCATTGGCTACCCGTGATATTTGTAACGCGGTAGCCAATTATATGAAAGTTTCTATGGCTATTAGAAAGCGCTTTGAGTAAAAGTTGCTGTTTCGCACTGATTATGTAAAGAATTTGATACTGTCGGAATTTTATGAACTGTGTAATATTACGCTGTTTCAAACCGATCACTGTATGTAAAGAATTTCTATACTGTCGGAATTTTATGAACTGTTCTCTTTTAATTAATTAATTGATTGTGATTGTTCTATAAACTGTGATAATTTTATTGTTAAACTTTTATGGTTCTCTGAACTGAAATAAAGTTATTGTTGACTTGACTTGGGTGCTTCTTTCATAACTTTTAGAGTGCAGTTGTTTCTGTGACTCTCTCTGGTATTTGTTCACATCCCAGAGTACCACATTACCCCCCTTGTCCAAGGGTTTAATGATGATACTGATCCAGCGATATTTCAATATTTATCAGGGATCAATACTCAATACATCATAATACAATGGCCCATACACATTCACCCAGAATCCCTGATGCGCTGGGGTCAATATGTACGATCAATTCTTTTCCTTTCATAGGTTAAATTATGACATCACAACTAACTTTTAACATCAACTTTCCTTCTACTTGGTGGATGGACCAATTAGTTGAATAGTTGATGCAATGATTAACTTCTAACTTGCCAACCATTTAATTAATTTAAAATGATCACAGACTCTCGGTGAAGTTAATAATGAATTTTATCTCAAGAATTAAAGATTATGCTCAACTGCATTTGGTGCCAAAATACAAACACTGAATCTCACATGAGGAGAAATTTTACATATGCAGCACAAATGAAATACAAACTCATCCAAACGTAGCAATGACTTTATGCAATGAAGGAGTGGATAGAGTAAGAGACAAAAGTTTCAGCAAAAATATATATGCGAAACATCATATACCTAACGGAGGGGATAGATGAAGAGACAATAGTTTCATCTAATAATACATATCATTGACGGACCCTTAAACTAACATGTCCATCCTACAATTGTTGCAAATATTACTAAATCTCGCAAAGGGATTGGTGGGCTTGGGAGGTGGCGTTGTCACACCACTGTGACTTCACCTTTATTTCAACTACTTCTTTGTTCACATTCATTACCAGGGTATGGTTCTCAACTTGTTCTCACTTTATTACATGTGATACAAAATTTAACAATTTTCATTCATTCTTTAACATCATCCGCAGTCTGTGTCTCCGGTCCCACGCTTGGGCACTTGTTTTGGCAGTCGTTCGACACTCTGGCCTTCACCCTTCTCATGTCATCTGCGGTGC
The DNA here is from genome assembly GCA_963921515.1 of Calotriton arnoldi. Taxonomy (NCBI): domain Eukaryota; kingdom Metazoa; phylum Chordata; class Amphibia; order Caudata; family Salamandridae; genus Calotriton; species Calotriton arnoldi. The sequence continues at coordinate 2,075,503 of CAWUFW010001285.1, forward strand.
ACTGCGCGCCTGTCTTGCTTCTGACAGAGCGAACTCACTCCTCGTGCTTTCTCCCTTCCCACTTTAGCCAAGTTTAGAAAGACGGCTGCTTCATCTAGCACACTAAAATAAACGAAAATGAACATTTATTAATTATATGAAAATGAAACCTTCACTGTTTACCACCCACCTTACATTATTCCCCATTAATGTTAACTAGCATAAGCTTTGTGCCAAATTAGTATTATTTATTAAATCAAAACAGAATGCAATATGCAAATTACTGAAGCATATGCGGCCTATTTATACAACGCTTCTCGTTTTTCTAAAATCACAATGTTATTACAATATTATTTTGTTTTCTTGTTAGTTCAGACATGCGCAAAGCAATTTCCCTTGTGTTCGTGTTGGGTGTACATTAGTTTTTCAACCACTACTTACTGTTAGTACGTATTATGGGGTATCGATTCAAGCAGGTTTCATTTCTGCGAAACCCTGCTCCATCAATTCCCCCCTCTGATGGCTTATAGGAGCCATCATAAAATACCTACCATACCGAGTGCCATCTTTAATCATTTATATCTCTGTATTCTTCTCTCTTTTTATGGCACCTTCATCCAAATCTTTCATCAAGTCATAGTACTCTCCTTTCATTTCCTCTAATTTTATTTCTTCTCTTTTCCTCTTTCTTGCTCTTCGTTTATTCTTTGATTCTGTCACTTCTTTTCTTCTATACTTGCACTTACAACACTTATATGTGGTTATTATTACTAAGATTATTAATGCTACTGAAACCATTGGTATTATTCTTCTTCCTAATAAACTACTTCCAAAGGTAGAAAACCATTTACCTATAGAGGAGAAACTTTTACCAAGTCTCTCCCAAACCCCATCAACCTCCAGTTGGGTCAAATCTTCATGCAATATTGTAATATTCTTTATATATCCCTCGATTCCTTTACTTTTATCAGGGATATTTGTGCAGCAATGTTGGACTTTCAACATTCCACAGACTCCACCCTCCTTTGCCAATAATATATCAAGGGCAAGTCGATTTTGCAAAACCATCGACCTGATTGCAACCATTTCCATGTCAATCATCAAGAACCCACCAGCGGTATCTGTAGATAAACGATCAAACACTGTGGACAATTTTCGAATTTTATGTGAATTCAGAACGACTCCAACTGAGGGTATCAGTGCACCAAAAATATCTCCTACTATTTCTGAAAAGCTTGCTCTTTTGTTACGTGTTAGTCCTTGCTTTACTTCGTTCAGTTTATGGCTGCTTCGGTCCATATGGTAGACCTTGGGAAAGACAATAGCAAAATAACAACTACAATACCAATGTGCGGGCAACTTATAATAGGCTTTCTTACCACATACATAATAAATTCCTGGAAAAACAGGATCAGTTCCACCTTTCAATCCCCAACCTCCAGTGATCTGAAAAGTATGCTCACATTCACTAGAACCAATAAAATAATTATTATAGTTAGTTTTCGTTCTAAGCAAGCAAATTTTCCCCTTCTGTGACCAGTCCAGGGACATTGCAGCGTACCCTTCGCCTTTCTCATAATTTCCTTCCCTAAAATCCCATGGTGGTACCCGTGACTTCTGTTCAGCAGCTTTCTTTTTGAAACTTTCTCTTCTATCTTCTACCATTTCTATGAAAACATTTTCTTCAACCTGCAAACTACAGGTTAAATTATTCTTATAAGCATATTCTATGTCTAGGGTTTTAGTAATATGGAAAAACTCCCCCATATATCACACATTTTTACCACTTAAAACCTTATTTAGTTCTTTAATAATAAGAATTTCAGAAAATACTAAATCTATATTGGAAAAATAGTACTCGAGCTTTCCCGTCACGTAAAACAGACTTGTGAGTATACTGCAAGACACACCATAGGTTAACGGAAGGTGGTGATAAGTCACCCCCTCTGAGACAGACGAAGGTAATTGAATGCACACGTAACAATCACTTACATTCATTGTGTTAATATACTCATAAAGTAATTTAGTAAAGACATTTAATGAGAAATCACCAATTGATTTATCATGATGGAGAATACTTCCATCCAACGGTTCTAAGTTAGTATTAGGAATCTAATTAGTGACATCACTCATTCTTTCTTTTGTTACATTGTTAGTATTGTTTCCATTATTAGTTACCATTAGAATAGGTACAAGGACAGTTAATAATAACCACATAAATGTTAACATCAAGACACTACATAAGCAAGCTTTAATACATCTACGTTTTAGATTAGATTTTGGAAGTTCAGTCACTTCTGCTTCAGCCATTTTGTTTCTAGGAAAAAATTAAAATCTATCTAATCCTATAAATTCTAAGCTATTTAAAAAATATCCTAAAAAATAGTAGTGTAAATCCTACACTTCAAGGCTTTCATCTTTACCCCCTTCTTTTATTCTTTTTTCTTCAATTTTCTTTGAGTCTTTGTTTCTTTTTTCTTTTAATCAGCAAGGTTGCACCTTAGTTTTGTCACAACTCTTTAAGGAGGTCTTAGTTTGTTTTCATCAACTTGCTCAGTGTCAGATTTATCTTTTTCTTCACTTGGATCTGAACTTTCAATTTCTTCTAGAATAACATAGGTCCATTCGGGTGCTCTGAATTTCTTGTTGGGTATTCTTACTCTTCTGGTTTTTCTTACTAATTCTTTTCCTGACTCTTCTTGTTCTGTTTGACTTGAGACCTCATTGCTTTGGTCTTTTTCTTAACTTTCTTTTCACAAGAGTGTATTTCAGTCTTTTCACTCCACTTGGCCACTTTCCATCCTTTCTTGGTTTCTTTGCTTTGATCACTTTGTCATTTTCTGCATTTGTTTCACAGATCCTTTTATTTGCTCTCACTTCTGATTGTTCTTCTTCCTCAGTTTCAGTTTCTTGGGGTTCTTCCGATTCGGCAATAATTTCTCTTTCAACTGTGAACTCACTTCCTTCTGGTTCAAGAACAATCTCATCTGTTTCAAGTTCTGCTGGGAGTTCACTTTCTTCTGGATCAACAGTAAAGTCGCTTCTTTCTTGCTCAAAGGCAGTCTCTCGAACCCTGGAATCTTGTGCCCACTCTACTCAACTTGTGCTCGGCTATTCACCATCTGGTTGTTCGTCAGAATCTATCACTCTAGATTCATCAGCTTCACACACTTCAAGCACTGGTCTTTGTTTTTCATTTACCAGTTGTTGCTCCTTCGGTCTTTCAAGTGGATCTAGGGTTCATTTGGTATGGCTTGCATGAATCCAATTTGGCAAGCCAGCACACCTCACTGCCGTTGTCGTCACCAGTATGATTTGATAAGGTCCGTGCCACCTGGGTTCTAAACACGATTTTCTTACGTGCTTCTTGACAAAAACCCATTCACCAGGACTCAGATCATGAGCTTGATTTCGATGTATCGTTGTGGCTTCTTCTCCAACCTGGTGAGACACAGAACGTACCAGTTCAGCCAATGCTCTACAATAGTCAAGCACTGGATCATCTGATATACTCATTAGTTTGTTTGCTGGTATATATGCTTGTCTCATTGCTCTTCCCATGAGAATTTCATGGGGACTCAATCCAGTCTTTTTGTCAGGAATACTTCTTAGACTCATCAGTACAAGGGGTAAAGCATCAGGCCATTTCAGGGATGTGGATACACACACTTTCCCTAATCTCTATTTTATAGTGCCATTCAATTGCTCAACTACTCCAGAGGCTTCGGGTCGATAGGCACAATGCAGCTTCTGCTCAATCTTAAATGCTGCACAAATTAGCCGAATTATCTCATTATTGAAGTGTGTTCCTCTATCAGTCTTCAAAGTGACTGGAATTCCAAATCTAGGGATTAGTTCTCTCAAAAGTAGTTTAGCCACAGTAAGACTATCGTTCCTTTTCGTGGGATAGGCTTCCACCCAGCGAGAGAACGGACAGACAATGACCAATACGTATCTCAGCCCGTTTCACGGGGGAAGCTCAATAAAGTCAAGCTGGAGCCGGGTAAATGGACCTCCTGCTCTCCCAATCGTCCCCAACTTACAACTGTCTTTCTGCCTGGATTTTGTTGCTGACAGATCACGCACCTCTGACAAAGGCTCTCTGCAATGACCCTGAACTTTGGATTATACCATGACTGCTTTAAGAGTCTGATCATTGCAGCTCTTCCGACATGTGCAATTCCATGGTAAACTCTGGCCATATGGGAAAGTAAGGAATCTGGTAACACTGGTCTCCCATCAAAATAGACCCATAGTTCATCTTCTGTTCTTTTGCTACAGCCTGTTTTGTTCCTTCTTTCCTTTTCGAACATCACTTGCTTCTTCCTGCATCTGTCTAACTTCTTCCCATGTTTCAAATGTTGTTGTAAACAAAAGATGGAATTCGGTATTTCCCCTATCAATTGATCTGTTCAAAGCCATTGTATTTTGTGCACAGTAACGTGCTATTTGGTCGGCATATCTGTTGCCCTTCGTCACATAATCATCTCCTGATTTATGTGCGGCACATTTGACTACTGCAATTCTTTTGGGCAATTGTAAAGCATCCAATAGTTCCTTTACAGTTTTACCATTTCTAATGGGGGAACCTGAAGAGGTCAGAAATCCCCTTTGCATCCATAGCTGGCCAAAATCATGAACAATTCCAAATCCGTATTGGCTGTCTGTGAATATTGTTACTTATAGGCTTTTGGCAATTTTGCATGCTCTAATCAGAGCTATCAGCTCAGCTATTTGGGCGGAGTTTACTCCTCTCAGATAGGATGCTTCAAGAACCCCTTCTATGGTGCAAACAGCATAGGCAGTGCATAATTCACCTCTTTCATTTCTCAAACAGGATCCATCAACAAACATTTCACAATCTGATTCCTCTAAGGGACAATCTTCTATGTCTGGCCTAGGTTTGGTGCAATATTCAGTCACATCCAGACAATCATGATCAGCTTCCTCTCTCACTTCCTCACACCGAGAATTAGGCAACTAAGTTGCTGGATTCATAGTCGTGCACCTTACCACAGTCACATTTTCAGCACCCAGAATCAATCTCTCGTACTTAGTCAGCCGACTAGATGTAAAATACTGTGTCCTGGTACGTGTCAAAAGAATCTCAACAGAATGTGGCACATACACTTTAACTGGATACCCCATCACAATTGGTTCACTCTGTTCCAGACTCATACAAGTAGCTGCTACTGCTTTCAAGCATCCTGGCAACGCTGCAGCCACTGAATCCAAAGTAGCCGACAAATATGCTACTGGACATCGTGCCATTCCATGTTTCTGTGTTAGGACTGAGAGTGCACACCCATCTCTTTCACAACAGTACAATGCAAACTCTTTGGAATAATCTGGCATTCCCAATGCAGGTGCATGACACAGACTACTTCTCAATTTTAAAAACGCTTCCATACTTTCATCATCCAAGCCAATCAGATCCTTCACATCCTTTTGTGTTAACCTCTGTAGAGGTTTTGCAATCAGTGAGAAACCACAGATCCACTGACGACAGTATCCAACCATTCCCAAAAACATTCGCACGTCTTTCTGTGTTTTAGGTGGACTCATTTGTTTGATCACACTGATTCTTTCTGGAGTTACTTTTCTGACTCCCTTTTCTATTTTGTGTCCAAGGTACTGTGTTTCCTGTTTACAAAATTGCAATTTTGCTGGGGACACTTTGTGTCCTTTTTCTGCCAAATGGTTCAATAAGGCAATTGTGTCTGTCACACATGCCTCTCGTGTCTTTGATGCCACTAATAGGTCATCAATATATTGAACCAGAACCGAATTACCTGGCATGACTAGAGTCTCCAGACAAGATCTGGTTAAAAATTGAGGGTCTTTCTGTATACCCTTGAGGAACTCGGCACCATGCCAAGACACGGTCTCTGAACCGGAATGCAAACAAATATTGGCTTTCCGGATGCAAAGGAATTGAGAAAAAGGCTTGGCACAAATCAATAACTGTGTACCATTCAGCATTACATGGGATCTGATAAAGAATCATGGCCGAATTTGGTACTACTGGACAACAGCATACTACAATTTTATAAATTTTTCGCAAATCCTGCACTATCCGGTATTTCCCACTGGGCTTTTTGATACCTATGATAGGTGAATGACAAGGACTGCTTGTTATTTCTTTTAAAATTCCTTGTTCAATCATTTGGTCAATCACAGGAGTGACTCCTGCAATTACCTCTGGACTCATTTTATACTGTGGAGTGTTTGGATATATAGCACCATCCTTTACTCTGGTCCTTGGATAGCATTATCAAATCTCTTTTTTGTCCACTGGTCATATTAGAGTCAAAGTTGTTCATAGGTTTTTTCCACAGATTCATGTGATCACGATTGACTACCTTGTTACAGATACTTGATGTAAATCCAGTCATATATTGTTGAAGGGGGAGATGTGTTGTGTCTTGGTGTCTTTCTTTGCGCTCATAGAACTAGCTTATGTCACCATAGGGTTGCATGAAGAAATATTAGGCTTCCTTGGGGACAGTGGAAGCAGGGAGTTTCATTTGAAGCGAGCTAGTATTGTGTCTATATTGTGTTGCCTAGCTTGTACTTGTTGGCAGTGAAATAAAACTTCAAAGAAGAATTTCACCTTCCATGGCATTCCAATTCAAGACTCAACAACGTTTTCACCTAACTATTGAGCCCCTTTCACCTTTAATTTGTTTTTTGTGAATTTCTAAGGTTTTTTCCTTTTAAATTAAGTTATAGTCTTTTTTGCCTTCCTATCATAACATTACTTTAATCTTGGCTTTTTTCAATGAATTTCAATTTTTTTTAATGTAGGTTTCACTTTTTTCTATATATAACCATAATCTCACTTTAAACTTTTTTTGTGAATTTCTAGTTTTTTTACCATAATGACAAATCTAATTATTAAATGTTTCTATAATATTATTTTCTCCTTCATGTTTTAGTCAGTTTTGTATATTAAGCTTTAATGTTAATAAATCAATGTGTGTTTTCAAGTGTATTTATTTCTTCACTTTTCCTACTCTGAGCTCTAAGTGAATCCAGAAGCTGTCTGATTTTGGCTCAGGTGTATGAGGGTAGAAAGAAGGATAGAGGAACTTGGCAAAGGGGTTCAAAGGTGAATGAGTGGAAATTTATAGTGTCTGTGAAAGATATCAGAAAGTATTTTAAAACCTTAGAGGATTGAAGTCAGCAAAAATGGTTAGGGATTAACTGAGGAGGTCAAAGCGCTATGACAATCAGCAAAGGGAAGCCCAGGATCATAAGAAGGCTCTGACAAGCAGACAAGGGTTTTAGAGAAGCTGCAGAGAGATGAGCTTAGATGGCCCCTCTGAAGGACTTTGAGTAACAAAGGGATCTGATTGACAGCTGTGTTAGAGAAACCAAGGCCAGCAGAGGTAGCTTCAACACCAGATGAGTGGCCTGCAAAACTCTGAGGGCAAGTTGAAGGGTGGGGAAGGTATGAATGTGGCAGAGGTGTTTGGTAGGTCAGCAAAGGATTAGTAGAGTAGACTGTGAGATTCTTGACTGGAGGAGGTATTTGGAGATGGATTGTGGGGTGTTAAGACTCAAAAAAGGGTTGGAAGAGTTGTGAGACCAGCAGAGGTCATGCAGAAGTGGTATAGGACTGACAAATGAGATGTTAGGGCCAATAGAAAAATCAGAAAGCCCAACAAGCTATTCTGAAGATAGTGGTGTGGTTGTGAGAGCCATAATAGGGGTTCGATGATCATCAATGGGAAACAGACGGATTCAGTAGTCTGTGGGGACTGGTGACAGGGTGAACAGACTCTTCAAGGACTGCAAGGCTCAGTTCATGGGATACAGTGGAACAAGATAGATGGAAAACTGAGAACTTGATGGCCGACAGGGCAACATGATGGCTGACAGGGTGCTGAAGAATGGTCTGAATGCTAAAATCAGGAGTGGGGATCACAGGCTAGCCAAGTGGTGATGAGGGCCAGCAAAGGATGGTTCAAAATGATAGTTTCAGAGATTCAACTGAGGGATTCAGAGGACCTGAAGAGGTGGCACCGAATGCAACAATGGGAGAGGTGGTCTACACACTGATATAGAGGTTCTGAGTGCTGACAAAAAAAGATGCTTGAAGGTCCGAGGGACAGGTGAAAAGTTGTAGGACTGGCTGCGCTCTAATATCAATAGATGTATAATCAGCATTCACAAACAGTAGCATATGGATTCTTATGGGCAAGGCTGAATGAACTGAACTGAGAACTTGCAGAAAGTTCTGACCAGTGCATTATGTGGATATTTGGAATGAACAAGGTTGGGCTGATGTCTGGCCAAAGAAGTGTAACTATGAATCCTTTCCAGGACGTATGGCCTATGAATTAAGGGTGTGTCTTCAAACAAGTAAACTAAAATTGTGTCTTTCACACAGTGTGCCATCTGAACAGTATTTGGGTTTCTGTCAGTGAATTTTATGTAATTTATGTCACAGAAATAACACAACAGACATACATCTAAAAGAAGTCACCCCTATTGGTTTTGCCAATGCTTGTTAGCTGTATCAACTAAATGAGTAACAATGATTTGGTTGTGAATAATTAAAATTGAAAATGTTTATTTTGCAGTCTCTCACTTTGTTAGATAGATATGCCCTTTTTCTTCTTACATCTTTCTGAAATCCTGTATCCATATATCTCACACCTGTGACTATCACTCTGTATGCTCTGCAGGGAGGCTAAGGATTGGATGTAGATGTAGATGTAGTCTATACACCTCTGGGACCCACGGACAGGTATTGTGAGAAACTCTCACTGCTGGGAGCCTCAACTTCAGAGCTCTCAATCGTACGCCATTATAAACACCACTCATAACCTGAATACACTCAGACACCTGGAGACGACTCACTTCAAATTATGCAGTACACAAGAGTCATATATTGCATGAAAAAACGACAGAAACACCACATATTTTTAAAAAGCCAATACTCCTATGGAATTCAAGATGACGTATACCTTGTGAAATGTAAACAGAGATGTCATCACTGACATAGATTACTATGAGAAATTGGGTTACTAGTTGCCAAAGATGTATGTCCTTCATAAGTAGAAAGTCTGAAATTGCCTTTTAACTGGGAAACATGTATCCCATTGGAGCACCTGACTCTCTCAGAGTAGCGAAGCAGAGCAGTCCGGGAGGTGATGTGGGCTAGCACTCTAGCTCACTGGCACGCAACAATATTTTGTCCAGTCTACTTCTTGTACCTCACCCCAATGTTGCTTATACCAAGTAAGACTCTTGTCAAGCAGGACCTGCTTTGACATTTATCAGAGGGATCAAACCACCCCACTTTGTTCACATCCCAAGTTCTTCATGACCAAGGAAGGGAGTGCCCTACAGAGTACTTGAAAAGCTGTACAGGACCAGAGTTGGTGTCTGCATGACACACAATCGCCCAGAGGTGAGAGGAGGTCACTTAAAGTCTGAACTTCTTGCTGGAGGAGCTTGCAGTATGCCTAGTATATAGACGCCCGCCTGCCTTCTCAGAGAGGGAAAGAGAGTGCCTGTCCCTAAAGGAGATACTGCCTAAGAGGAGAAGTCCATTATGTTCCCGATGTAAGAATCATATAGAAGATGCTAACTGCCAGAGGGCGTAGAGCCAGGAGTCAATCTGTGTCATAAGGGGCCAACTGGTATCCCTGAACGGTTCCTATAGTGAACTGTTCCAAGACATTCAGGAAAAAGAACAACATTTTGTTGTCTGGCATCAATGCCTTATGCTGAGAGACTGGTACACCGCTGCCTGATATTGGGGTTGTCACACAGGAGGAGCCGTTGTCACTACCAATCTGGAAGCCCCAATCCTTCCTGGGAAGCTGCAATGGCTGAAGACCAACATCTGCTGGTAATTGGGCCTGAGGGCTTGCAAATGTGGAGACCAAGCACCTTTCTGTATTTAGACTAAAAGACTGTATCTGCTGAAGACAAGCTCCTGCCATGGTAGTCCCTGCCTAGCAACCTGTGGGTTCAATACAGCTGCCTCTGTGGTCCCTCATCATTAAGGGGCCGATCACGATGGCGGGCGGACAAAGTCCGCCCGCCATCGCATTGGCAAAAGGGACTGCCCGCCATAGGTACGGCGGTCCCGCTATACAAATTAGGATGCGCCCGCCACACTAGCGGGCGCATCCCGTATTTTCACATTGCGGCGGGCGGTGCTGCAAGCAGCACCCGCCGCAATGTATAAATACATGTTGTGCATTTACATGCACAACGTGACAGGCACCGCGCTGTGCCTGCCACATTGTACATGCAAATGCAGGGGGTACTATAGGTACCCCCCATGTGCACCCCCCACACCCCCCAATACCCTGGGGGCCCGCAACGGGCCGCCAACAGCAGGAACTGCCAGCCTTTCCATGGCGGCAATGCAGCCATGGAAAGGCTGCTCGCAGCCTGCATCGTAATATGGAAGGCGGTGTCTTCCAGACACCGCCACCATATTCAGCACGTTTTCCGCCGGTCGTCGAGTCGACCGGTGGAAAAGCGGCGGACGGTCTTTCCGTCCGCCGCGGACCCCCCAGCCATCATGATATGGCGGGGGTCTTTGCTGTCAAGATGGCGGGCCGATCGCCGCCGCCGGGCCGGCGGTGACCACCGCCAGCGGGGGCAATCCGCCCGCCATCGTGATCGGCCCCTAAGTCACTGCAGCAGGAGCAGGTTCACAGAATGCACCCAACAATGCCACAAAAGCCACATCTTCACTGAGTTGGTAAAATGGGTCCCAACTGTGAAAAGACAAACACTGAATATGTAGAGACAAATCTGGAATTAAAAACCATAGACTTTGCCTTTGGATCTGATTCATAAACTGCACTTTAGAGGAAGTTTACAGTAATACTGCCATAGAACTACAAAGTGTTCTTCACAAACTGAACTTTTGAAGTAAGTTACACTTTTGAGTAAGTTTACTACTTTTCTAAATTCACAAACTGCACTTTTCTTCTAACTTATTCCTTTATAGTAAAGTTACAGTTTGTTTTGTCCATTATTTTCTATGGGGGGATGTTGCAGTACCTTTGGTTGACAATGTATATTGCTGAACTTACTACAAAGGTAAAGCTTTATAACTCAAGCGATTGCCAGTGGTTAGATTTACTGCAAGCATTCTTCCCATCATCTCTTGTGTGTTTGATGTACTGCCCAAAGTGCCAAGATGCTTGCATAGTTGTGGAAAAAGACTTCACTTTTGCCCGTGGCCTCGAAGTGACTGGTACCTGAGTGCGAGCGGGCTGCTGTTGCTCCCGCCACCGCCGCTGCTGCCGCTGCTGTTCGCGGTCCGCGGCTCACGGCTTGGCTGCCTGCTGTCGGCTGTTCTGCCGCGTGGCTGGGGCCTCTCATTGTCCCGGACTGCCTGCCTGCCGCCCGAAGTGCAAGAGTGCCTGCCGCCGCCGCTATTCACAGTCCGCGGTCCGCGGCTGCTGCTGTGTTGCTCCGTTGTGCTGTGGCTGGACTGCTCATTGGCCCGGAGTGCTCGCTGCTGCCGCGGTCCACGGCTTTGGTGTTGACTGCTTCCTGGCTGTTTGCTGGCTGTTGCTGGCTGTTCCGGGCTTCGTGCTTGTTTCGCTTGCCGAGGCGGGACTGTTGGATTGCCGGACTGCTCTGTATCCCGGTGTGCTGCGTTGCCAGGGCCCGGCTTGTTCCACCGGGGATCCGCCACCCAAGAACTAAGACCTGCACCCCCGGCTGCCCCCCTACCGCCTCCCTACCTGGTGCCTCGTGCCTGGTGCTTCTGCTTTTTTGCCTGCTCTGGTCTGGTCCAACCCGGTCCAGCTCCAGTCCAGCTTCAGTCCGGATCTTATTGGTACATCGATACCGGACCCCTGCAGCCCGCCGTGTGCCAGTGACGAAGGAGAATTGGGGGAGCCACGGAGTCTGTAGAGGCCGCTGAAGACGCTGAGCAGACCCTGGGGCTTTTCTGCACTCTTCTGATTATTTGGGACTTGTAGTTTTGTAGTTCCCCACAGAGGTATATTAGACTCCCCTGCCTGCCTTGTTAAGGGAGTCTCACCGTCAGGACGAGGAGGAGCCCCGCGCAAGCAGCGGTCGTGTAATCTGAACGCTGCAGAGCAGAGCAGAGTAGAGTGAAGCGGAGTGGTGCTTTCTGTATTCCTGGATCTGTGGGAGAAAGCCTAGGGTCACTTTCTGCCCTGTGTCCCTCTTCTGTATGCCTCATGTTTGGTCAAAGTGCAGCATGTCTCTAGAGCAGTAGTGGATACAGGTGTCCACCGTGTCCAGGCATCTGGTCTGTTGTTCCTTGTGCAGTTGAGACGCAAACGCTTCGAGTATTCTCTAAAGGCTCTCTAGACTTTGTTTATTCTGGCCACCCAGTTGGGGGTTGCTAGTTAAGTAGCGCTAAGTAGTGCCTGGTGCACGGTGTAGCATAAGCGGCGCACCGGTGCATCGGCGCTCAGGCGCATCGAGCCTTGGGAGTTATTCCTGAACAAAGCTATGACTGCAAAAAAATTACGCTCTGGTAGATTAGTGTACATAAGAGCTTGCACAAAAACCAGAGCTAACCCTTTAAGGAGCAACTCTCTGCAAATAAACTCTTTGAAGTGTTTCAATACCATCCCTTCCTTTTTCCTAAAAAGAAATAAGTTCTAAATCTGTAGGGATGTCGGAGTTTCTCCAAAAAGAATATGTTGATCAAGTAGAGATCAATGCAAGTCCTGGAAACCCATTCCCAGTAGTACCTTCACCAGTAGTACCCTCCATTTCACCGTCTATAATCAGGGGATCACGGCCTTCTGATCTTCAATATTCAGAATCTGGGGTGGCTGACTCTTTGCTGGCAAATCTAACTATCCACCCTTTGGTGAATGGGGTCTCTGAACCGGAAGGAGTTCCGCAATCAGTATCAAAAGCGGGAGAATATATAATGGAAGATTTTACTTTACCTGATATAAATTTAGATCAGCCTCTAAAAATGTTCCACGCTCACAACCAAGAATCACCCAGGGTTTTTACTCCCGCCACCCTACCGTCCCCTAAGGATCATCCTGTGAAACTGCAACTGTTCAGCAGTACACCTAGCGGAACAAGCTTATTAGACTCACGGGGTTCAATTACTCCTGATCTCTCCAGAGATTTTCTTCCTTCAATTCATAATCTAGAATCACAAAGGCCCATGTCGGAGTCATTGGTTTGTCTAGAAAGAGTGTTGGTTTCCATCTTAGCCCTAATGGAGAAATCAGTAGATAACTCCGATTTTATTTTGGACTCCGTTTTAGCCCTGACTAAGCTTATTGCCTCTGAACATAATCTATTGTCAGGAAAAGTTTGTGTATTTCCCCCTAGTATACCTAATCCAAAGCAAGGATCTTCCATTCCCCTTCGTTTGAAGGTAGACTTTGACAAGTCTCACTCTTCCCAAACAGACTTTTTTCCACATGTTAAAGGGCGGGACTTTGGCACTCAGGCTGGCACGCCTTTTTCTAGTAGAAATATCAATACCAAAATGAAAGAAAATTGTGATATTCTTGATAAGTCACTTTCTTCTTCTTTACTGCAGCTTTTCGACTCCGAACCCTTAGCTACAGTTGCCGCATCTTCGTTCCGCCCGCAAACTATGATGGAAAATACAAATACAAATATAATTCAAAAGGTCTTCCCTATCTTTCTAAAATCTGGCATTAATTCCTCAAAGCAGCCTATAGAGGAAGATATTAAAATTGGATGCTCTCTGAGTAAGGAAAAAGTTCTTATGAACAAAAGTAGCAACATACGTAAGACAAAAAAGAAGGAAAAAAGGGAAAAACGTCGAAGGATAAACAAAAAAAGGTCAAAACAGTTACGCTTCGACCCTAAACCTATCCATATTATATCTCCAAAGCTGGATTTAAATGTTCCGAAGATGGAAGATGGACAAGAAGAGTACAATCCATTGGGTTCTTGTTCTCCCTCTTTGAACTTATGTGTGCCTATTAAATCGACCAAAGATGTAGTACCACTAGATACAAATGTTTCTCCTATGGTTCAGAGTACACTGAACCCTAATGCTTCTTTGTTTGCTTCCTCTCTAGGTACCAATGTCATTTATAGCTCCAATAATACCATCCCTGAGGTATCTAGCTCTGATAATAACTTCCAGCCTGCCCCTTACAGCTTGGATTTCTCGTTTATTTTTGATTATGAATTATATATGAACAGGTCTTTTTTATTGGGTTGCTTTGCTGAAATTGTGGGCCTGCGGATGATTGAAAGTAATGACTTAGCTCTGGTGGAGGTACCAAAATATAATAATCTCAGGGGTGCAAGAGTTACATTTTCATCCAAAGCAATCTCCCACCTGATTTTGGCACACAGCGATAAACTACGCTGTTGCGGCATTGATGTTTTAATTCCCGAGGTGGAGCTATCTTTAAAAAAAGTGTCTCAAATCAAGCTGCCTAATACTGATGTAGAATCCTCCGGACGAGGTACACCATTTCCGGAGAAAGAAAGTACTTTGCAGGTCTTTCTTGGTAAAAATGGTAGGAGGGTTTCGCTCCATACTGAATTTTTTTTTCAATATGTGCTTCCCGCAGAGGAGGAATATAAGAAATGGAGTTGGATTGCAGGTGCTCTTAATTCAAATAGACCTTTAGGCCTAAGATGCGGGAATTCTTCCTAGCAAGGATATTAATGTGATATCTTGGAACGCAGCCGGCCTTAGCACAAATAAAAACAAACTTATATTCTTGAAAGAGCAGAATCCCGATATAATTTGTCTCCAAGAGACTTGGATAGCTAAGAACTGGTTCACCGAAGATTATATTGTGCTAAGCAGGCCGGCGCTCCATGTAAATAGAGGTCATGCTAAAGGAGGTATTACAATCATGTTAAGTACAAGTCTCAGTTGGTCCTATAAAGAATTTTCTCACGCCTCTAATCTAATTCAGGCGGTTAAGTTGGATCATAAGGTCGGCCAGCTTCTATTGGACTCGTTGTTGATAATAAACGTATATTTACCTCCCGACGCATCCTCCTCACACCTATTAAAAGATCTTTTCTCCTTTATTTCCTCCATTCTGGAATCTGAAGACTGTAGGTACACAATATTAGTGGGAGATCTGAACTCTAAAGTCTCATCGCATAGTCTAAAGGTATTTTCTAACATTGAAAAAAATGAAGCCCTAAATATTCCCACTGCTCAATTCCCGAACAATAGCAGGACAGATAAAAGAGGAGTTTTACTTCTAGAAGGTCTGAGAAGCTTAGATCTTATAATTGCTAACGGGAGGTTGGAGAAAGATATTCCAGCAAACTATACCCATAAGGCTCCTACTGGGAGATCAATTCTGGATTATCTAATTGTCTCTGCAGATTTTTTTCACAAACTTACAAATATGGAAGTCTTGGGAAATGTTTTTAGTGATCACATGCTGATTTGCTTTAAAATCGACTTCATTTGTGATAAGGTAGGCTCCTGGAATTTTAAGGGTGCTACTGTAGGGTTTAATGTAACAAATGGAAGAAGCCACTGGAACACTCAAGCGACCTCTAAACTAAAAGCGCACTTATCAACACTAATAAGAGATCAGCTGCTCTTAGAATCAGTTGAATGTGACTGTACTCAACCTGATTTACTTGATGTCTTTTCCCATAACATTGGCCTTTTGGCTAAATCTGGTAAATCAACTCATGTCCCTGTGCAACGGAGACCATATTTTAACCCATTGCTCACTCTAAATAGGGAAATAAATAAACTAGTGAGGGCCCAGTTCCTGTATTTTTCGCAGGAGTGAAGCAATTTAATAAACCTGCTAAAGAGGAAAAGACAAAGGAAAAAACGCCCCCTAAGGCAAATAAAGGAAGATGGTGCATGGACACAGCTAAAAGAGGCAGCTTCAAAAATAATTCAAAAAGGTACTGGGAAATAATCTCCGACTGCTGCGGCACTAGGGTGAAATCTCTCCCAATACCCATAAAAGAAGAGGATTGGAAACTTTATTTGCTGGAATTGTACTCTGTGAATTTCGATTCCTGCAGATCTCATATTGTGGCATTGGACCAGCCTTTAATTTCAGTACCCAACTATGTCCATTCTATCGATGAAGTGGTCGGGGCTATTAAAAAAATGAGATCCTCAGGAGCAATGGGCCCTGATGAAATTCCCATGACGCTAATTAAAAAGGAGCCTCTCTTGTGGGCTACCTATTTAGCTCCATTATTTAATTTTTGCTACTCTAATGGGAAAATCCCACCATCTTGGTCAGGAAGTATTTTAATTCCTCTATACAAAAGGGCCTTAGATCGCATCCAGGTAATTATCGGCAAATAGCCTTACTGGATGCGACGGGGAAAATATTCGCACGTAGAATCCTCGATCACCTTACGGAATGGGTGGTAGAGAAGAAAGTTCTACCCATTGAGCAAGCAGGCTTTAGGAAAAATCACTCTACGCTAGATAATATTTTTATGTTGAAACTAATAGAGGAAAAATACACAATCTACCGTAATTCAAATGTATTTATGGCTTTTATTGACTTCTCCACAGCCTTCGATAAGGTAGATCGACCTCTTTTATGGAGAAAACTGCAAAAAATGGGTTTGCCTTCCCCCCTGTTATCCTTGATCATAGCACTCCACTCGCAAACTTGGTGCAAGATATTAATGGGTGGAAATCAAGGATTATCAAAAGTAATCCCTACTGAAAATGGACTCAAACAGGGTTGCTTGTTAGCACCGCTGCTATTCTCCCTATATATAGCTGATTTACCCGATTGTTTTGCTCAAGCTGATGGAGATGCCCCGAAGATAAGTTCCCGCTCTTTTGCATGTCTACTCTATGCAGATGACATAGTAGTAATGGACTTAACCCCTATTGGGTTGAATAGAAAGTTGGCTTCCCTACAAAAATATACTGTGGGCCACTTTTTGAAAATAAACATATCCAAAAGTAAAATTTTAATTTTGAAAAGTACTAAAAGTAGAAAATCATATAATTTTAATTGGCAAATCGGTCCCGAAAGGCTGGAGGTGGTAGATTCATACCTTTATTTAGGGAAATTTTTAACAAGCAGCTCGAAAAATAAACCTCACATTTCACACTGTACTCAGTAAAGCTACATCGCACGCCAATGGTTTGCGCATTTTTTATAGCGCTATGGGTAGAAGACATTTTTACACTTATTGACGGTTTTTAAGGCAAAAATCCCTCCAACCCTGCTTTATGCGATTGAATCAATCCCTGTTAAGGATTGGAGTTTTTTGGATAAGGTTGAAGGTCAGATACTACGTAAAATATGTAATTTTAACACGTTAGTTCCTACGGCAGCAATTAGGTTGGAATTTGGTTTGATAAGCTCTTATACTCAAGGCTTATCCAGGGTTTTACGCTGGGGTTATCAGCTAAAACATAGCGAGCCAGATTCACTAAGAGGTGCTCTATGCCATGAAATCTTTGATGCTAAGGCAGGTAACTACTCCTTTTACCGTGACTTCTCATTGGCACTAAAAGCCTTTAGTATACAAGAAGAACTAGTGCTCACCCTTCCATCATTAGGAGTTAAGTCACTCCTGAAAACTCTGAGTGGCAAAATTAGTTTCGATAGAGACATTCAATTCTGCAACTCTAAAGAAAGATTAAAACTAATAATTAGGACAAACTCACCGAGAATTGCACAAAAATATTTATTTTGGAATTTAGAACACGGTATTCGACGCTTGCTTATTTTAGGTTGTATGAATCTCCTGCCTTTAAATGACCTTACAGCAAACTGGTCTCAGAATCCGAATAATGGGAACATTTGTAATTTGTGTATGTTGAGTACCCAGACTCTGGACCATGTTTTGTTTGTATGTCCTGCATTGGCATTGAGCCGTTATCGCTGGCTTCGCCCGATGTCTCTACAAAACTCTGTTAAAAATGTAGCATCAGCCCGAGATTATCTCTTTTGTCCAAAAAACGAAGCAGTGTGTGTAAAACTATTTAATTTTTTTAAGGAATTCATGTATATTTTTTAAACTTGTACCGGTGCTCTTACAAGATTGTGTAAAAAATTTAGTACCAACCCGAGACTATCACTTTTGAACAAAAATGAAGCAGTGTGACTAAAACCTTAAAAAAAAATTTTATTGGAGTTTATGTACATATTTTAATTCTTCCTTTTTAGCACACTTTTTAAACCGGCGGCTATCCTCTTAGCTAGCCTCTCCATCTGCAAAGTACCAGTATTCTAGTTTTTATTAATTTGTATTTTGCACATTGATAGGCAGCTATTAACCGCTCTTTTTTCTCAAAATAGGGTTAGGTTGCGTCTGCTTCCCACTATGTTCTGTTGTTAATTTTAAAAACTTAAATGTAGTGGGATTCAGGAGGTATTTTGCTAATGAGCCGGCTGCTATTGAATTGCCTTTTGCACAGGTCTGGACATGCCCATGTTTTATCTTGCCTCTAATTCTAAATTAATTTTCTAGCTGAAATTGAACTTTTGGACTTTTTTAACGAATTGTCAGTTTTTTTAATGTCCTATGTACATCTTAGGAGTTGTAATGTGGAAAATCTTAAGTACTGTATGATCTGGGCTCTCTGACAATATTGTTTGTTTCTATTTACAAGAAATTTAGCTAATCTAAGGCAGGCTTTTGATAATTTTATGATGGTTAGTGGATTGTGCTTGTTATGTGTTTTTCTTTTATTTGAAATAATATGTATGCATTTTATGTGGACCTCCTTGGAGTTCCAAATCTTTAATAAATATATTGAATAGTGAGCCCAGGTGTGGGTCCCTTGCTCACAGTGCCAATTGAACCAAGATACACTCAACTGATGAGCCCCTATTAGGGTGAAATCAGTCTTGGGTTGCTTGTGTTCCAGTTCAGGGAGGACCTGGCATAGCAGTTTGGGCTGGGCTGTTCCTATTGGAGTAGGGTCAAACTGAGGAGGCATGGTAGGTAAAAGAATGATGGGTTTGAAGGCTACCCCAAGTTATTGTCAGTGGTTAGACTTATTGCTTGCATTCCTCCATTTGTAATTGCATTTCTATAGTGCTTACTACCCTTGACGAGGCATTGAAGTGATTTAGGGTGAGCAGCACGCTACTCCTGTACCCAAGGTTAATGGTTAAACCAGTGGTTGAAATGTTAGTTATTGTGATTAGTTGAGTGCTCTCAGGAAAAAACATTGCATGTATTTACTATAGCTGCTTTGGCATAGACATGTCGGCCGTTCAGGTTAAAATGGTCTAAACATGACACTGTTGTTTTAAATGAGAACGAACACAATCAAAATTAAAGATAGTTATTTTGTGTTTCCATATCTCAATTTTAACCTTGTGGGAGTAGCACAATTGGCCTCCTTTTTCAACGGGGGTCTTTAGAGATCGGATTTGGACAAATATCACTTTATTTGACACATTGCTTTTCCTTATTCACACATAACTGGGGGTTGGTTTCCGTGTTTGTCTGGGAAGTGCCGATGATGACACAGTGAGCTAACTGGTGAGTACCTACCAATTGCCCCTCTGGTGTTGCTTATGCGAGGCACTTCCTTGACTCACCTCACTTTTTAGGTTTAAACACTTGTCAAGCTCTGTGGGATACTAGCCTGTTTTTAATTTGTTTTACAAAAAAAGACATACATGGGGGGTGTATGATTAGATATCAAACCCTGTCTCACTCAGAAAGAAATGGTGTGACTCTCCCCTGCAATTCTGATATATATGTGTGATACATAATCAGGTCTTTGTATGTTGATAGATTATTTATACCAGTTTGGTATGCTCATTGATGAGGCTATGTGGTTTCAGGTGAATGGTTAGTGAAATAGATAAGCTGGGGGAGATAAGGAAATGTTAGGTTGCAGGGATAGGCTTTTTATACAAGAGAGGTTGTGATCTATGAAATGAGGTGTCAGCCTTTTGCAGAATTACAATGAGAGAATAAGGCAGACAGGCATGAGACAGAGAGAAGGCTATACTCATAAATAGAAAGCATACGGAGGAATGGAAGGTAAGAAGAGAGTCACTCTGAAGAATGAAAGGAGAGGAATCCAGCCTAAAGGAATCAAGGGGAATTAAGTCAAGTTCAGTTTTTTCATGCAGAGTTTTAGGAGTATAGTGGAGGCAGCTTTCTGAGATAGCAAGCAATCTAAGGATGTAAGCTGTAGAAAGCAATCTGAGGATGTAATTGACCAGTCCGACCCAGGTTGGATGTATGTGATTTTTCACCCACTGCAGGGCGACTCTCCCACCTTGCACATCATCCAGTGGAAGGTAACTGCAATATGTGATCTTCCTCACAACCTGTCATAAGGACTCCATTGCGTTTGTGCCCTGGTGTTCTTGCTCCTTATCTCTAGCAACTTTAGCGTGTTTGATAAATGTGGCAACTTCAGGCACCCATTTCCGAGCACTCTTGGACCTGTGGAAGATCAGAAGAAAATTGAACCTACTGTCTGAGACCTGAGAAGAACCCCGAAGGACTGAAACTGCTCTCCCTCTTGTACCCAGGACACGGCTGTTCACTCCAAGGGTCATAAGGCTGACCTCCTGTTCAAACAACAGGGACACAACAAGCAACAAGAGGCCTTTCCTGCATCAGCCCAGCTGCAACTGGCCTGATGCAGGAAAGGACTGGGCTGATCCTATTTCAACTAGATCAGCCCTGGAGCCTTTTGGTGACTTCTGCTTGCGTGAGTCTTGACCCGCCCACCCCCCCAGTGCTGCTTCTGAGGTCCTTGAACCCTGGGCTTTGTCAAAATGCATTCCTACTAACATAATGAAAAACCTGGACTTTTTTGGCTCTCAGAATCTCTGGAGAATCGGGAAAAACCTGCAAATGAAGGTGCATTGCTGCTAGGCTGAAGATTTGGGTTTCTCCTGTTCTGAGCTTTTCCACATCAGCAAATCTGATTCAGAGCGACTTCGCAGAGAAGTTATTGGTCTCGTGGAGCCCCCTTCAGCTACAGCCTGTAGCCTTGCACAGTAAGAAAGTAGAAATCTTCTCATGGCATAGGCCTAAAATGTATACAGCTGGCGAGGGAGCTTTCTTGAGCAAGGAATTTGAATTTCTGCCACTTGAAGCTTTTCTGCTAAAATTCACTAGATTTACAGGGGCTTCGTCCGATGGCTATCTGGACCTTATCAAGCCCTTCTTGGCCATAGCTTGCTGCCTTGCCGCTCTGTAGATTTTGGACTTCAATTTCAAAGAACAAATACGAAGGTAAAACTTTCAACCATTTCGAACCTGGTTTCTGTAACCAATCCGTGTTCCATCGCAATCAGCTTCAAATAGAACCTAGGCACCAGTTTACTGCGACCAGTTTATTTATTTATTTATTTTCAATTTATAAAGCGCCCGAATCACCCCATCAGGGTATCTCCGCGCTTGAACTGCTGTAGAACTCCAAGGGGATGTTAGATTAGTATAAAGTCGCTTTTAACCACTTTCGAAACTTTAAATAGTCGGTGCAAAGTCGTAAATGAATGGGGAGTTGGTTCCAGTACCGTGGGGCCAGGTGGTAGAAAGCTTTGCCACCTACGCGCACCCTTTTTTGAAGCGGGGGACCTGGAGCAGAGCTTTAGATTCCGAACGGAGGGGTGTGGAGGGCTTGTACCTGACCAGTTTGTCTCGTAAATAACTAGGGCCTAGATTGTTTAAGGATTTATAAGCCATGCAACAAATCTTAAATTTGATCCTCTGACGCACTGGGAGCCAGTGCAGTTTTTGGAGGAGGGGGAGAGACTCAGTTCTGAGGGGAGCATTGGTCACCAAGCGGGCTGCTGTGTTCTGGACTACTTGCAATTTGCTCAAGGAGCTTTCATTAGCTGCAATCATAAGAGCATTGCAGTAGTCCAGACGGCTCAATACCAATGCCTGGACCAAGGTCTTCCGGGTGGACAGTGGTAGAAAGGGGAAGACTCTCCTAAGGAGACTGAGAATGTGAAAGCAGGCTCCCGCTGTTGTGGAGATATGTTCCCCCAATGTAAGTTTCTGGTCTATTTTAACACCCAAGTTTTTTACTACCAGCTTTGGATGAGGGGCAGGGCCTAGGACCTCCGGCCACCAGTTAGGGGACCAACTAACTGTTGCTTCTCCAAATAGCATTATTTCAGATTTTCCTGCGTTTAGTTGGAGGAAATTATCCTTCATCCAGTCTGCAATTGATTTCATGCCCTCCGCAAAGGTGGTTTGAATATTGGAGCTATTTTTGCCGAAAGAAAAGAGAAGTTGGGTGTCGTCAGTGTAGGATATGGGACAGAAACCCAGCTTTCTCATGAGCCTCGCCAGAGGGCGACATAAACATTAAAAGAGTAGGGCTCAGGCAGGAGCCCTGTGGTACTCCCTTGGACACCTTGGTGGTCTGTGATCGGAAAGGGCCAAGGTGAATGGTTTGGGTTCTTTCGGACAGAAAGCTATCCATCCATTTCAAGGCGATCCCTTTAAGGCCTATATCCTCTAGTCTCTCCAGTAAAGTCTGGTGGGAGATAGTATCGAACGCTGCGGACAGGTCAAGCAGCACCAAAAGTACTGACTGACCACTGTCTAGCAGCGCTCTGATGTTATCTATGACTTTCACCAGCGCGGTCTCCGTACTGTGTCTGGGTCGGAATCCAGATTGAGAGGCATCCAGTTGACCGGGGTTGGCGCTTAACATACATTTTTATTTAAAACTTAAAAAATTGAATATCTCAGTTGCCCTTTTTGGATTTTTGTCATTTTGATGTCTTTTTATTTATTAAAATGTACACAATGATCTAAATTGATTTGGGATTTTTCTTGTGTTGCTATTCGACTTTAATACTGTTTTTGTACTGCATAAATTCTTTACACATTGCCTCTAAGTTAACCCAGTCTGCTCTTTGCCATTGCATAATACTTGAGGCGTGTAGTTACCCCCTTCAACTAATACTCCAATTTTTTACGGGCCAATAGCCAATCTCACTCAGAATGGGGAAAATGTGGTTGACACTAAGGGGCTGATTATGATGGTGGTCGGAAAAGCATTCCGACCGCCGTGGTAGCGGAAATTAACCGTCCGCATGTACCGCAGGAAAACCGGCGGGCAGATTAGGATGAACCGCCAGAGTAATCCGACCGCAGCGGGCGGATTCCACGAAAGTCCGCCGAGAGCGTGCGGAACAGGTGAAAATCCATCCGCGGCGGTCGGATTTGATGCGTAAAGACCCAAAACCGCCGCACGGCCAGCGGATTGACCGCACATGAAATTATGATACAATTGCGGTGACAGCGTAACGATCAGTTGTTTCCGACCGCCGCGATCGCAACCATTGATGAATGGGAGAGCGGCGGAAGGGCTGTTGTATTCCGACTGCCGCAGTCGCTCCAGAAAAGTAATGGCGGTCGAAAACAACCACACAACAAGGCTATCAATTATGGCCAGTAATCTGGCTCAGCCACAAAAAACACCTAACATACCCCAATTAGACATTCTCATGGTAAGTAAAAAATACAAATCCCAGGTCAACCCACACAACACACCTGACATGAATACTCCATTTTGACCCACCCACATAGCTGAGTATAAAACCAGCCCCTTCCCTGACCAGAACCCTTTGCACAACTCCACAACTGAAGGGCCCAAACCCACAGCACAAAGGAGAGGCAAATCTGCACACATCACACCATCACAACCACACACACACCACACACATCACCACCACCACCTTCACACCTTCACACCTGCACCTTTAACCCATTTGCACATCACACACCATGTCACAGAAGAAAATGCCCAAATTCACTGACAATGAGTTGTCAGTGATGGTAGATGAGGTAATCAGAGTCGAACCACATTTGTTTGGAAACCTGGTCCAACAGACACCATTAGCCACCAGAAATCAAATGTGGGCAAGGATAGTCAACAAGGTCAATGCAGTAGGGACCATACCGCGCACCCAGAAGGAGATCAGGAAGAGGTGGAATGACCTCAAGACCAAGGTGAAAGAGCGTAACAACAAGAACCGGAAGCTGGCTCAGAGGACTGGTGGTGGCCCTCCCATTCCACTATGAACATTCACCGTATGGGAGGAGAAGATGCTTGCCATACTGCATCCAGAGAGTCTCACAGGAATACCCGGGGGAGTGGAGGCTGGTAAGTACCAACAAATGGCTATCATTACACTGCTATGTACTGTCTTGCACAACTACAAAACAACACCTCCTAGGCCCAAATGCACTCATGTGCACCACACTCTCCCCAACACATGTCTCACAGATCTAACATTTACTACCTCAGATTCACCCCAAAGGTAGGTAGCAACATTTCCATGGGTGCATGTGGACAGGCAGCCAGTACTACAACTCCCACCAGGCACCCTAGTCCCAAAGCTGAGCAGGATAGAGCACTCCCCCCACCCCCAACCATGTGTCAGCCATTGCATTGCTCTCTTCAAACTCACAGGTAGGTATCCATCTTAACAGGGAGGTGGTGTTTGTGGGTGGGAAGCCAGCACTACAACTCCCACCAGGCCCCCTTGTCACACAGTTCAGCAGGATGGAGCACTCCCCCCAGCCAGAAGCATGTGGCAGACATTGCATTGCTCACCTTCACCTAACAGGTAGGTAGCCATCTTAACAGGGAGGGGTGTTTGTGGGTGGGAAGCCAGCACTACAACTCCCACCAGACCCCCTTGTTCCACAGCTCAGCAGGATGGAACACCCCCCACACCCAGGACCATGTGTCAGCCATTGCATTGCTCCCTTCAAACTCACAGGTAGGTAGCCATCTTATGCTCTCTTGTCTCACCCCTGAGCAGGATGGAACACTCCCCCATCCAAGAGCCATGTGTAGCCTATTTCCTTCCTCTGCTCCACTTCACAGGTAGGCAGCCATCTTAACAGGGAGGTGGTGTTTGTGGGTGGGAAGCCAGCACTACAACTCCCACCAGGCCCCCTTGTCCCACAGCTCAGCAGGATGGAACACCCCCCACACCCAGAACCATGTGTCAGCCATTGCATTGCCCCCTTCAAACTCACAGATAGGTAGCCATCTTATGCTCTCTTGTCCCACCCCTGAGCAGGATGGAACACTCCCCAATCCAAGAGTCATGTGTAACCTATTCCCTTCCTCTGCTCCACTTCACAGGTAGGTAGCCATCTTAACAGGGAGGTGGTGTTTGTGGGTGGGAAGCCAGCACTACAACTCCCACCAGACCCCCTTGTCCCACAGCTCAGCAGGATGGAACACCCCCCACACCCAGAACCATGTGTCAGCCATTCCATTGCTTCCTTCAAACTCACAGGTAGGTAGCCATCTTATGCTCTCTTGTCCCACCCCTGAGCAGGATGGAACACTCCCCCATCCAAGACCCATGTGTAGCCTATTCCCTTCCTCTGCTCCACTTCACAGGTAGGTAGCCATCTTAACAGGGAGGTGGTGTTTGTGGGTGGGAAGCCAGCACTACAACTCCCACCAGGCCCCCTTGCCCCACAGCTCAGCAGGATGGAACACCCCCACACCCAGAACCATGTGTCAGCCATTGCATTGCTCACCTCAAACTCACAGGTAGGTAGCCATCTTAACAGGGAGGTGGTGTTTGTGGGTGGGAAGCCAGCACTACAACTCCCACCAGGCCCCCTTGTCCCACAGCTCAGCAGGATGGAGCACTCCCCCCACACCCAGAAGCATGTGGCAGCAATTCCCCTCAACTGTGTCACAGAACAGGTAGGCAGACAGTGCACACACCCTGCCATTCCTCCCAAAAAGCATGGAGCCATATGACCACACTAGCCCTCACATGTCACCCAACTTGGCATAGATCCAATAGCCACTTCCAGTGTGCAGACAGCTAAGTGTATGTAACTGTCACAGAAATTAAAGTTAGAACCACCAAGTCACATGTTGAAGAAATTCAGGACACAATCATGCACAGCACTGAATGCTATGTGTAAGTGCCATGGTGGCAGAGCATGAAAGCCCATATGAACACAAAACATGCATGGTCAGTTGGTAAAAGAAAGTAAAGTACATGACATGACAAGGGTATGCATAAGATTACAATGGCCAGTTCTTGCTCAGATCTAACGTCTTCCATGCAGAGCAAACCAAAAAGACGCATCACATAAAGTTGATGTGCTGCAAGTCGTTAGATGACGACATGTCCTTGTAATCACACAATCTGTACGTGGAACATGGTATCTATTTACATGTCACACCATGGACAAGTAATGTAGGTACCTCCACATCATGTCATGATGCGCAGTACCTTGCAGCCATACAAAATGAAATCAATGTAAACTGTGTGGTGTATCACATGTAACATCCAAATGTCTAACACCAAGCTTGTGGGGTGCACTTCAATGACCATTTCACCTCTGTTCGACAGGAGATCAACATTTGACTGCTGCAGAAGACAACACCAACCTGCAAAGCCAGTCCCCCTCCCCGGAACATGGACTCTCGGATGCAGACTCCCTACGTTTCTCGGATGAGGAGCCCGCACCTGGCACATCCAGACTGCCAGGGCACACCACGTCCCAGGCCCCCAATGTCCCCAGCGCCACCACCACCTCAGCAACAACAACCGCGCTGACCCCTGCTGCAACGACCTGTGCGGCCTCAACCACCACCACCACCACCACCAGTGCTGCCTGCAACACTCTCCCTGCCTCAATGGTTACCAACCCCATCACACAATCAGAGGAGGGCAGGGCGAGTCTGCAGGTGCATCGAGTGGCAACGCCACAGGTCCGGGGCAGCAGGGCAGGTGGGAGGGCAACTGGCGGCCAAATTCGAGAGGACACTGGGACCTAAGCCCTGGCCAACATCGCCAGAGTCCTTGGGGCATACGAACAAAGCCAGGGACAGATGGGCCAGGTTGTGGTGAGAAGTGCGTGAGCTCCGTCTGCTGCTGAGGTCCATGGACACGCGTATGGGCCAAATCGTGGACCTCATGGGCCAGCTCGTGGCTGTTCTGAGGGACAGTCATGTGGACCAAAGGACAGCTCAACCCCTCTCCAGTGGCCAGCAGGATGATACTCCCACCACCTCAGCTGTGCCACAGAGAGGGGTGAGCTGCAACAGGATGACTCCTCAGATACCGCTGAGCCCACAGCAGTGCCCCCCGCAAAAGGGGCAGTCCGAGAAACACCACGGGAGGAACACGTGGCAAAGCACCATCCGAACGCCAGTCCCACAGCCAGCCATGATGGCACCTCTGTTCTCCTTCACATTGACTTTGTTGACTATCCTTACCCACACTGCCATGTCGATGGCAGGTGTGTGTTGGACTGGGTCACTACATCAATGTGGTGACTACTCTATTGTCTCATTTACCATCACTGACAACTCATTAATTCACTTAGCACCTGTTTTGGAAAACATCACTTGTCTGTCACAAATACTCATTGTAAATAAACACTCTTTGCACACCTATGTCTTTGTGTCAGCTCCATGTTTATCACAGTATGTACAATGTTGACTCTGATTCCAATGTACCAGAAGCTCTGATTGTGAGGAGGCATTGAGAGGCTGACGGGACCTAGAAAGACACAAGAGAAGGACATTTACTTGTCAGGTGATGGCATCACAGCCAGTACACAACACCAGTCATCAAGGTACACAAACCAGCACACATTACAATGAGAAACAATATCAACATAGACATCATGTGGCTGGTCATGACTACACTGTGCCACAAACATCAGCTATCAGCACTGAGCCAACAACAGGCAGCAGTCGAAAAGCTCCTCTAGGCCTTTTCACTACCATCAAAGACAGCAGACAATGGCACTGTTGTTCAATGTCACTCACACTCAAGGGAAGTAGTGGTTGATGAGCTGTTGATGCAGGTCGACACCTTCCTCCTCTCCACCATCCTCGTCACTGGACATGTGTGGGATTGCAGGGGGGGCATCTGCTGCTCATCATCGTCCAAGAGCAGGGGGATCTCCTTGCGCAATGCCAGGTTGTGGAGCATGCAGCATGCAACTACGATCTGACACACCTTTTGGGGAGAGTAGAGCAGTGCACCTCCGCTCTTGTCCAAACACTGGAATCTAGACTTAAGAAGACCAAAAGTACGCTCCACCACACAACGTGTCTTCCCATGGGCATCACTGTAACGGACTTCACTCGGGGTCCTGGGATTCCGCAGTGGGCTCAGCAACCAAGGCCGGTTGGGATATGCAGAGTCACCTAGGTGTGAGATACACAGACCAATTTTGTATTATAACTGTAGCTGAGGAGAGCATGTCACACATACAGCACACTACTTGACTCTGCATACTCACCCACAATCCACGCATGCTCCAGATGCAGATTTGCCATCAGCTGTGGTACGATGCTGTTACGCAGTATGTAGGAGTCATGTGCTGATCCTGGAAATCTGGCACACACATGGGAGATGATCATATCCGCTTGGCATACCACTGGCACATTAATGGAATGGAAATGCTTCCTGTTCCTGTAGATGTGCTCACGTGCCTGTGGTGGAACCAGGCCAACATGTGTGCAGCCAATGGCGCCAACAACATTAGGGATGTGGGCAAGGTCATAAAAATCACCCTTACCAGCTGCCAATTCATGTCTCCTGGGAAAATGGATGTAGCGGTCCTTGTATGTCATCATTGCGGACAGGACATCACGTAGCACCATGCTGAACATTGGTTGAGACATCCCACCTGCGCTGGACACCGTGTACTGGAACGAACCAGTTGCAAAGAAATGCAGGGACGCCATCCCCTTACATGTCGGTGTCAAAGCAGTCGGATAGGGTCGTCGAGGCCTCAGATGGGGCTCCAACTGACCACATAGCTCCTGAAGGGTAGGTCGATCCAAACGGAATTTACGTATGATGTCCTCATCCTCCATGTCCGCCAGCAATGTGAATGGACGATGCACATTTGGTCGCCTCCTACATAAGATTAAAGGGGACACATGTCAATTCAATTCCCCTATGAGATGTGTCCAACATTTTACATCTTGACTGACACAGCACCAACAATGACTGGCCTGAAACAACAGCTTACAGCACAAGCCACATGCAGAGACACCTTGATCTAAAGTAGTTGTACACGTGTTCAGTATGTACATAGTGAGTACCCCCAAACAGATTTAGACTAAGTGAATGTTAAATGGTACATTCCAACATCTTGTGTCACCAGCCCTGAGAGTAGTTGACACTACACATGTCTGAAACAGCAACACTGCTGGCTTCCACATAGCTGCTATACCTGCCACACCTTCTTGCGTGAGTCGGATAGGGCACACATTAACAACACAATGAGCACAGTGTGTGCATGAAGATCAAGTATGAACAGGAGTTCAGCAATCTACACAGTGAAATAGGCACATTATGTAGTCAGTCCATCATTATTGTGGGTTGCTTAGCCATCTCACACATTGACATGTTTACATATTTGAGAGTCCATCACACAACAGATATGTGTACATGCACAACAACATCATAAGTGACATGTGAGGTAGTACATGCCAATGCATGTAATCCTGTGCACTGACATGGCATGTATAGTCATCAGTGAGTTAAATGTCACACTAGCATTGAATATAACTATCTGGTGGCATGATTCATAGTAAGTGTCTACTGTTCAATGATGAGAACTGGCCATTGCCATTGCTACAGCAAGATGTGTCCATAGGTGCCGTAAGCGTGCACCGCCACCGCAATCACGGTCATTGGCACCAATTTAAAGATGCCAATTCGCGGTCGAGACCGCCTGGGCCCCGCGGTGTGACACTGCCA
This sequence comes from Calotriton arnoldi, assembly GCA_963921515.1. NCBI lineage: Eukaryota > Metazoa > Chordata > Amphibia > Caudata > Salamandridae > Calotriton > Calotriton arnoldi. The sequence goes on from CAWUFW010001285.1 coordinate 2,105,154, forward strand.
ATGCCCATGCCCTTTCAGCCAATGGGAACCGCGATCGCGGTAGTGAAATACACTTTTGAAACCCGCGGTAGGCGTGCTCCGCTACAGCGGGCCCGGTCATTGGGTGCAATTGAAAGATGCACGATTGCGGTAGCGACCAACTGGGCCCCTTGGTGTGACACCACAAATGCCCATGCCCTTTCAGCCAATGGGAACCGCGATAGTGAAATGCACTTTTGAAACCCGGGGTAGGCGTGCACCTCCACCGCGGGCCCGGTCATTGGTTACATTTGGAAAAAGCTGACCTGGAACACCAATTGCAGCAGCTGAGTACCACTGAAACAACCTCAGGGGGCTATATATGTCTGTAAGTGAGCCACACATTTCCACTGCTGCCTGCCATTCTTCATCCCCAACTGCTGCGTTTCCTGTCTCCTGGACCCAGTGATGGCGAGAACTGAGAACATCAGGGCCCGTCCCTTCACCACAGAGGAGCTGGAGGTCCTGGTGGACGAGGTGCTTTCACAGTATAGGAGGCTATATGGTGCTCCTGATGTACTGGTAAGTGTTTCAGAGTGAAAGTTTGAGAGTGCAAAGAGTGCACACATGATGTTGCTCTGCTGTAGTATGTGCCTGTGAGTGCAAGTTAATGTGGATGCATCCTCATTTTTGAAACACCATGCTCCCCACATGGCCTAGTAAATATTGCACTTGAGTATTTGGGGAGGATGGCAACATGTACATTTCTACAGCCCTTCTTCAGCAATAACAATACAAACATTGGTCTGAGCCTGGGTAATGTAATTGTGTGATACACTGCCTAGCATGCTGACTTCTGGTAAATGGTGTGTAGCCTTATTTCCACAGATCCATGGCTGCATTTAAGGATGGGAGGGACATGCAGTGTTTTGGCAGCCATACAGTAACACTGCTGGTTTGGGCAGTGGAAGTCTGAACAAACATTGCCTGTGCTAATGGATGTCAGAGTCCATGATGTTTTCACATGCTCGTTTGTGACATTACAAATGTGTTTCGTCCAGAGGGTACTGAAGGATGTGTGTACAATTTTCATATTGCCCCCATGGATATGTATGCATTATGCACAAGATTGAAATGCCTGAGTGTAACACTCTTGGTGGAAATTCACCTATGACACATCAGATTAATGTACTTTGGAGATATCATCCTTCCATTGTTTTCATTATGTGTTCTGACTCGCATGTGAAGGCACTGTTTGCCCTCTCATATTGTACATGCATGTGAATGTTCGGATGGCCCACGTTTAACCTCAGTGTGAGTCCCCCTGGCCTGCACAGATACTGCCCAATTTGACAAGGACCCATCAGTAAATGGACAGAGTGAAACATATGTGTTGTCTGCACCCTATTTCTCCACGAGCTATCTTAGGCCTGAGGATTGCACAAGACAGACCTTGTGAGAAGAGTGTGAGTATATAAGATCATGTCCCTAAATGTGACCTCCATGACGCAGGTAGCCATTCACAGGCCAAGGACATTGAGGGGTGTGTAGTGTTGGATACAGTGAGTCTGCCCCGACACATCATTTCCAATGTATTGTATGTCTTGCTCACCCACATACTGCATCACAGATGAGGGCCTTCTTCACATTGCATTCTGTGCTGGCATTCTGCATGTGTATGAGATGGCCATGTACTGTGTCCATCATCATACCTGCATACATTTCTATGTGATGATCTGTTGCAAATGTACTACGTGTCATGCTGTATGGCCACTGCTCAACATTTCTGTATTGGTGTGCTATGTTTTTGCATGCTCCTGTACTGACACACAGTGGTACATAACACAGTGTCACTGAAACTTCCTCTTCTTGTCTCCCATGCCTGCAGCTTAAAGTCCGCCAGCGTAAGGCCTTATGGAGGGCCATTGCACGCAAGGTGTGGGCTCTGGGTGTCTCCAACCGACGACACACACACTGTCACAAGAGGTGGGATGACATCTGCCAGCTGAGCAAAAACGTGGCAGAGATGATGCTGGGGATGCTCCCTCGGACTGGAAGGTTGGCGTGCAGGAGCATGACACCACTAATGGCCTGCATCTAGGCAGTGACACAGCCAGAGCTGGATGGACGTTTGAGGGCCCATCAGCAGCAAATTGGGGGTGAGTATTCTGCGAAGAGTGACTTTGGGTGTGAGTGACTGCATGTATCCCAACCTTGAGCCAGTGCGGAGCTCTGTGATGTTTCTAGTGTGATGCAATGGCTTCTAAGTGGCGTCTGTGTTGAGTGCAGCTGTCATGCATTTTCGCTACGTGTACTTTCTCATGTGTTCAATACAATGGCCCTTGACATTGCAAGATGAGATGTGGCCTTATGACATCTGCTGCATTATGGGTGTCATAGACTCCACCGGGCAGTGAATAGCAGTGTGCATCATCTTAGTGTGCTTTCGTAGATGTGTGCAGTGCCTGACATCGGAAATTGTGAGAGCTACACATCTGACACCAATGTGCAATGGTTGTTGTGCTTCAAAGCACAACATGGTGGATATCAGTAGCTCATGGCCATTGTAAAAGGACATTTTGGAGTCAGTATCTGTGTTGTTCCCTTAAAGTGACTCCATGTGTGACTGAGACAACATGTTGAGATGTATATCTATCTCACCCACAGGCACGTAGGTATGCTTACAGAGATCAGTATGTTAGGTTACAAGGAGGCACGGGCCAGCTATTTGGCTGTGTCAACGTCACATGGGTCATTAATGTCAACTATGCATGTTTCCATGCATCTTCTGAGTTTTGCATTAAGGTTGGACATGCAGACTGCACAGGGTGGTGGGCAACATGGGGGTATCATATTCTAGTCTTGTGCTTTGCTTGCATATGTTGTTTGTGAGTATGGCACTATACTGAACCTACGTCTCTGTCTATTGCAGCATCTACCGAGGGCGCGGAAGGACAGGGGACGGTTTACCTCGTTTCTGGACAATCGCCAGCAAACGGTGTGGTCCCCTCCTTTTGCAGCACCCATCCCCCCCCTCAAGGTGGGGGTTCCGCAGGGCTCAATCCTTAGTCCTACACTTTTTAACTTGTATATGTCCCCCTTGGCGCTTCTGGCTGAAGCCCACGGAGCAAAAATGGTATCTTATGCGGACGATACGCAACTGCTCTTCACCTGTGACAAGAAGTCAAACTTCAGAGGTGAGGCAATAAATGCTTGCCTCGACGAGGTGTTTTCCTGGTTCCAACATCACCAACTTAAGTGTAATCCCGATAAATCGGAAATTATACTCTTCGGCCTTCCTTTAGACAATGTGTGGCGGAATTGGTGGCCACAGGACATGTCCCCCCCAGCACCTCGGTCAAAACTGTTAAAAATTTGGGAGTCAGGATGGAGGATAACCTATCCATGAACTCCCAAATACAAGCTGTGGTGGGCTCATGTTTTGGAGTGCTTAAAATGCTTAGACAGGTCCTGCCCCTTTTGCCGGTAACACATAGACAAACGGTGGTCCAGGCGTTAGTCTTATCCAGGTTGGACTACGTCAATAGCCTTTACCTGGGAATACCTGACTACATGTTGACTTGATTACAGGTGGTCCAGAATGCTGCGGCAAGGGCTATTCTTATGCTAGGGCCCAGAAATAGGATGTCTGCCCACCTGAAATCCTTGCATTGGCTTCCGATCCGCAAAAGGATTATGTTTAAAGCCATGGTTCTAACATTTAAATCCCTTCATGGGATGGGGGCCCCCTACCTCAGGAAGAGATTTCAATTCTACTCCCCACGCCGTGTTCTGAGGTCGGCCGCACTTCAGTTGGCTAGCATCCCTAAATCTTTTCATGCTCGCATTGGGGGCCGCTCTTTCCAGGTGCAAGCAGCACGACTCTGGAATAGTCTCCCCCTGGCACTTAGGCAGATGCAGGATCTTCTCCCTTTTAGAAAGTCATTGAAGACTTGGCTTTTTCAGTCATAGTGTGACTTATGCAAGATAATGCTCACGATTAGCCCCACCCAGAATCTGTAGCGCCGGGACACTCTATCGAGTAGCCGTGCGCTTTATAAGTCTCTAATAACATAACATAACATAACACCAGTGGTGAAGCTTCTGGCACGACTGCTACACATGAGCTCACTGACACTGATGTGACCAGCGCCTCGGAGGGGGACAGGAGTGCCCTGGATGAATCACGCCCGGAAACACCAACCTCAGCATCATCTGACTCCAGCTGTGACTCCTCGATGTTGGCGGGCACAGGGAGTTTGAAACCTGCCTCTTCTTCCACCGCACATTGTCCAGTGCCCACCCTCCCAGCTACTACTAGTAGTGCCCGCAGCCCTAGGAAGGGTAGAGTGTCCTTCCCCCCATGCACCGCTGCCCCTGCCCATGTCTCCCCTGCTGCCCTCAGTGTTGAGGCGGTGGACCTTTTGCGCCAGCTGTGTGTGGGTCAGACCACTCTCCTGAATGCCTTCCAGGATCATGACAAGAAGCTGGCACAGGTAGTTGCCTTCATGGAGGGCATTCATTCTGACGTGGGTGGGCTACACAGAACTGTCCAGTCTTTGTCCTCCACAGTGACGGCAGCCATTCAGCTGTCACAGGCTCCCAGTACAGCTCCAGTCCCTTCAGCCTCAGTGTTGAGGCGGTGGACCTTTTGCGCCAGCTGTGTGTGGGTCAGACCACTCTCCTGAATGCCTTCCAGGATCATGACAAGAAGCTGGCACAGGTAGTTGCCTTCATGGAGGGCATTCATTCTGACGTGGGTGGGCTACACAGAACTGTCCAATCTTTGTCCTCCACAGTGACGGCAGCCATTCAGCTGTCACAGGCTCCCAGTACAGCTCCAGTCCCTTCAGCAAACACCCTGCCAGTGGCACCACCTGACGAGAGTGCCCACCCACCACAGCCCTCAGGCCCCAAGTACTCCACACGCAGCACACAACAGCAGCACTCCAAGCGGCCAAGAGCACAGACACCATCCCCCCCAAAAAAAACAGACACACAGGAGCACAAAGGCAAAAGCCCTTCACGTGACACCCAGGGGCATCAGGCCAAGAAGCAGGCCTCAGGCTCACATTCATCCAAATCACCCCCATCCAAGGACACTCCCATCCCCACACCTGCTCCCAAAGACAAAAAAACTATTGCCCTGTCTGCTGTGAAGCTGGTGCCTGCAAAGAGCCAGCACAAACAGCTCTCTGAGGCAGATTCACCCACAACGTCAACTCCCACCCACACCCCTGTGAAGCTGGGACAGGAGAGCAAAGTGGGGGGTTTACCTGGACAACAGGGGATGGAGGGGAAAAGGCAAGGCCACCCCAAGCCTACCACCAGATCCAGCAAATCCCCACAGGGAGGGGCACCTGCAGCTGATACACCTTTGGTGGAGAGTGAGACTGTTGTGCCCACCCCACTTCCCACTCCTGCCAAGACAATTCTTGCCTATCGAATCCCCAAGAAGTGGAGATCCAGCCCTCCACATTCACCCTCACACACTGTGTCTCACGGCAGCATGTCTCCGCCTCCCCGTGTCACCATGTCACCCAGTCCAGCCAGCCCTCAGGCTCACACAGCCACTGATGCCTCTACATCAGCTGGTCCTCTCTCTCCCAGGTCCAGTCCTCCAACTGGCCCCGACAATCAGCCACCTCCCAGTTCAACTGAAAGCCAAGTCTGAGGCAAAGTCCCCCTCCCAAACCCATCTCTCCCACAGCGGTTCCTGGACTGCCCATTTGTATCCCCGGAGCTGTGTTGATTCCCATGGCAGCGTACGGTGTTACCCATTCCCTGTGCAGTTTCGCATGCACACATGTACATACTTTGAACTATGGACTGGCCAATGGCCTTGCTGTTTGTCACTTTGGATGCCCATTCCCTGTGCAGTTTCTCATGCACACATGTACATACTTTGAACTATGGACTGGCCAATGGCCTTGCTGTTTGTCACTTTGGATGCCCATTCCCTGTGCAGTTTCTCATGCACACATGTACATACTTTGAACTATGGACTGGCCAATGGCCTTGCTGTTTGTCACTTTGGATGCCCATTCCCTGTGCAGTTTCTCATGCACACATGCACATACTTTGAACTATGGACTGGCCAATGGCCTTGCTGTTTGTCACTTTGGATGCCCATTCCCTGTGCATTTTCTCATGCACACATGTACATACTTTGATTTTGTACTGGCCAATGGCCTTGCTGTTTACTGCTTTTGATGCCTATCTGTGTATTAAGTAATAAAGACAGTTACTCCTGTTGTCTGCTTTGTCAATGTCCTTGCTAAATTAAAGGTTTTATGTATGGGTATGGTTTCATGTGACACATGCTCTGTATGCCACTTTAACATTGCCAATTGCTTGTTTTACTTTTTCAGAGTTTGCCAGAGGTGACAGGCATTTTAGTTCATCTTGACTCTGAGGCTTGAGGGTGCAATGATGGTTGTTTGTGATGATCTACTGTTATCCTAATTATTCTATGGTCAGGTTTGCTAAATTGTACACATGTCATGTTAGGATGCAATACCACAACAGAGGTGAATTCTATCCACAGGATTACTTGCGGGCTGGCCAGGGTCCATCATATCTGTGTGATCTTTCTTGATGTGTGAACAGCAGTGTTGATGTGTGGTCATCTTGTGTAGGCCTGTCTTCCTAGTCACATGGGTACATTTGAATATGTGAACTTGAGTGGTCATACAGTGTGAATGGGCTGTCATTGTCAGTAGTGTTGATGTGTGTGTGCCCCTGCAATGCCAACTGCACACATGTATGATCCAGGTAATGAGTGCCTGTTTGTTTCAATTGTCAGCCATGTGCTTCAGATTGTGGGCACATGTAGGAGTTGTAGGTTCGGCACTGTGCAGTGCATTGTTGTGTCCTTGCACTCCTGGGGGACACCTACTTGTTGTCGCTGCCTGTTGTGAGTATGCAGAGTGTGTAACTGCCAAGTCTGTGTTGTGTTTTGTTGCTCAGCCATGTGTCTTGTTACTGTTTGTGCTCACTGTGCAGACCTGCTCAGCCACACTGGCATTATTTGTGAGTTTTCTCATGCATTGCTGTCACTTGACCCATTTTTGGCTCCAGTATGGTATGTGGTATGTGGACTCATGCCATCCCCTATATGTGCTTCTGATGCCTACACATTATGAGTAACTCCTCTATGTGTTTGTGTACTGTACACTCCTCACCTGTCCACTACTGAAGTACACACCACTTCAATCTCATGTCTTCCACCCCATTGCTTGCCAGTGTGTGAGCCTCCCCAACACTTCATAGTGTGACACTATACTGTGGGCGGATGATCTGTGTACAGGACCAATGTGCCACTCAGGACAGTTTCACAATTATTTATGTGTTGTTTTCTTCTACTACTTTGCAGTCATGGTTGCTCATGTGCAGTGCATATGTTTGAGCAGCACAGTTCTCTAGTCATGTTGTTTGCATCTGGGTTTCCCTGAGTTGTGCATCTGTGGGAGATGGGTAAGCTGTATGTGTGCTTGCTGAGGTACTGCTACCCTTCCTGGCTGTAATGTTATGTTTGTGCTGTGATGATTTGTGTTGTGGGAGTTCATGGTGTGGCACTCAGATATGTGTGCTACTGGTTTGGTTGGTGTGCACACACTGCTTGGTGTGCATGCAGTGCTGTCAGTGTATGTTGCCTTGTACTTGCTTGGTGTGCATCCCCCTGATGTCCAGCTGAGTTTGCTATGTGATGGATTGGTATGTGCATCTGTTGTGTTTTTGTTGTAGATGTATGCATTGTTTGGCCTGTGTTGGCTCTTTCTACTGACAGGTGCAATGTGTGTGTGATGTTCTATTTGCATGACATTGTGTGGGAGTAGTGTGTGCATTGTGATACATTCAGATGTGTGCTGCATGTGTAGTGTGCATTACTTGCGTGTCTGTCACATGCAGCAATGTGGCTTGTTTTGAGTGCACAATGGTGGTTTGTCCTCCTATTTTTGACCTGTCACTTGTCAGGATTGTGCATGTGCATGCTTGTGGTACACTATGACACCACGTTCACTTGATGACTGGTGTGGTGTGTATGTGTGTGTTAGCTGATTTGTCACATTGATCCCAGTTAGTATTCATGATTGACTTTTGAAGATGCAATTCTTGTTTGTGTTGGGGTATGGTGTCTGTGCATTGGTCCAGAGTGACAATGTTGTGTATTCCTGTTCTGTCTAGGGTCACATTGCCTTTCCACTGTTTGGCTGCACATGTCTGGGCTTGTTGGACTTCTGTGGATGTTGTTTGTGAGATTTGTGTTTGGCTATTGTTTTTGTGTCAGCATTGGTTCAGGCATCCCTGAGTGTGAGTCTGATATTGGTGGATGCACCACAGGGTGTGTGATTGGTTGTCAGTGACCTCACAGGACATCATTTGCACCATTCTGTGTGTTTCTCACAGGTGTTGAGTGTTGCAGGTGTTAGATGGGTAGATGTGTGGCATGTGTGAAGGTCCTACTTGTGTTTGACAGTCAGGGAGTGTGACAATGAGCCATGTGTGTTGTGCTGATGGCATACACATGTCAAGTAAGTTGATACAGATGTGTGGCTGGTCACTGTATGACTTCAGACACTTCCTATCATTCCTGTACCTATGCATGGCTTGCCTTGATGTATCCCTGAGTTGTTGCACAGAGGTCACTTTGGTTTAATTTCACTCACTGTGCCACCCATGTCTGATTTAATGGCCTAAGGGAGGTGTGATATGTTCCTTCTCTTGCATGTGATGTACACATGCTTTGTGGCTTGCTCCATGGTTTTCCAGCACTGTCCACTTCACTTTTGGCTGGCCCATTTATTGTCCTCCATTGCTGCTGACCTATGGTATGAGTATGTGGCTGGGTGTCAGTGTGGGGTGTTTCTGAGTGACTTCACAGGCAGTGTGGACAGTTCAGTGGATGTTCATATGCAGTGTGAGTCTTCATTTTGTAATTATACTCAGTTTGATTCACATGAGTGGAAGGTAGGTGTGAGGAGGAGGGTTGTCTAGCCCCTGAGCTTCTGTGCAGGATGTTCCTCTTCACCCCCACCTTCCCAGTCAATCTCCCTTGTCCTTTGATGTTTGAGCTGTGAGGTCTGGCTACACCTGGCTGATTAATTGTGCAGGGGGGCACAGGAGGGGCACACAGCATGTGCTCAAATGGGTGTGTGATGCGTACTGTGGGAAGGGTGAAGGTGGAGCCCTGTGAATCTGGCCGGACTGCCCATGCCTGGCGCCGGCCCTGCCTACTACATTGTGCGCATGTTTTGCCGCGTCTTCACCGCTGCGGTGACTTTCTCGGGACATTGCAGTGATTTCGCGGTTGATGGGTGACCCGGATGCGGAGGTGTGGGTTTCTGACAGGTAGGACATGTGTGGGGACACTGGGGGATATGTTCCTGTCCACACCAGAGTGTCTGATGTGGACAGGAACCGTTTGTCAGCACAGGAGTTGTGTGTTGTGGTTGTATGCAGAGTTGTGTATTTGTGTACCTGCTGCGTTGTCTGCGACGGTGTATTATTTGCTGCTGGTGAATGAGGTGCAGCAGTGGAAAGGCTTGAAGGGCGTCGAGGTTCACTCTCCGCTGTAGTGCTTCCGCCGTCTCCGGGTGGGTGGATTCTCCGCTGCGGTGTGATGGGCTGTTTGTGGCATCGTAATTTGCACGGCGGACGGGACGTCATTCCGCATGGCCGTGTGTCTCGATTGGCTCCCTTCGCCACGATTGCGGGCAGAAATTTCTGGCGGTTCACTTAACTCCGCAGCGGACGGAAAATGGGCTATGTTTGCCCATCGTAATAAGGCGGACGCGAGGACCGCTGCTGGAGTGTGGAAAAGGACATTTTCCGCCACCGCCAGCACCGCGGATGTGCCTCCGCCCGCCATCAGCCCCTAAGTCTTTAGAGGCCCACAAACAGAAAAGCTAAAAGATGGGACACTTGCAGATGACATGCATGATTGTTCAGTTCACCCGGGAGGAACACAGGGCTAGCAAGAATAACTGACTGGGTTGAATTTCCAAGACATGCAAAAGACTTTCCTCCCATTATTTTTGCTCTTGGTCTTGGGAGTGCAAGAAAATACTCACTGAAATAATCACATATCTTTACTCCTTCAACCTCAATCTCTCATGATGATTATTATGAGAAAATTTCAAATGATTCTGTAGGTTTCCCAATTTATTTGTTAATACCATAAGTACCAGAACACTGGCGTAGAGGTGGAAGAATAAATTCATTGTTTGCCTATGGAACATAGAAAGGAAAATTTTGAAAGACCACATGCATCTTATTAGCAAGCAGAAAATAAAAGAGGTGCTGAGACTTAACCACAGTGCGCCTCAATGGCTACACTTGTTCACTCTGTAGTCTGAGTACTGGCTGGATGAAATCAGGGCTAAACTCTTTGCTAAACAATTACAAAGTTTTTGTTGAAAGGATAATTAATACCCACAAGTTTGAAACATAAGCTGCATCAGCAGGTTAATTTACAAAATGCAGAAAGGATGCACATATTTGGAATTCAGATTATGCAGGATATATCCTTGATACAGTGTCCCTGATACTTCTTCTTAAAGGACTTAGGGCCTGATTACGATCTTGGCGGACAGGGTTACTCCGTCACAAACGTGACGGATATCCTGCCTGCCAATTTACAATTCCATTATATCCTATGGAACTTGTAATTTGGCAGATGTTCATGTTTGTGATGGAATATCCCATCCGCCAAAATTCGTAGTCAGACCCTTTGACTTGAATGACAATGTCATTCCCAATGACACAGTAATTTTGCCATATTTAATATATACTTGACAAACATAGCTACATAGATACCTGACAAAAACATTGACTGATACTTGGCTAGGTAAAGAGATTCTAAGATTCTATTTTTTAAAGGAGTAATTTTTCGTCTTTCTTCCATGAGATTGGAATGAAGCCTTTCAATTATACTGAGTTGGTGACTTGCATAAGGGGCCTTACGCATTTGTTTCTATCTTGAAACAATCACCCTACATTTTAGATGGCACCGTGTCACTGAGATACAAGTTTTCCATTTCTGGCCTTTGTTTTTACAAATCATTGTTGTCAAGTGTTTTACTCTGATTTTTTGATTGAACTGAACCATAATTACTAGTTCCTGAATGCACTGATTTGTTGCATAAAATCCCTGGGCAGAAAAAGAGGTGTTCTGATAGCATTGAGAGTTTAGGTAATGCTATATCTGGCTCTAGTACTTTCCCATTACTTTTTGAGTTAGTGCTAGTACATAGCTGTAGGGAAGTAACAAGCTTCACTTAGTCTCATGAAGGATCTAATCATCTTTATCATTAGCCACTTCTTCAGGTAAACAGAGCAGAGCATTTGTCAAGCATATGACACCTACAAAAGGGGCCTCCCGATTTGCTGGTTTGATGGCGTGACATTCCGTGGCATGTCTTTTAAATTAATTTGTAAATAGGCAAATAGTCCCTTTGATTGCTTTTGGGACTTTTAGACTGATGAGTTAGTGCTGTTTGAGTGAAAATTGCCTTTAGGCCAGTTTTCACAGTAAATGCAAAAGCGATGGGTGTCAATTGTGTTTTCAGTTCTCTCTGGTGGTAAGTGCCTTTTTAAATTTGCACAAAATATACTAATACATAATTTCAACTGTTTAGAAAGCAGCCGAATACATTTTTTAATTTGTATGATGTTTGCCAGACCACCTGCCAAATAGTGCATAATATGTGATATTTAGCCAGTGGCCAGGTAAATAATGAAATGTATTTGCTATTTGCACAGCCACTGAACAAATTGTACATAATGTGTGCTATTTTGCAGCAGCTGGATAAAGAGTGAAGTTCCTTGGCAATTTACATGGTTGCTGGACAGATAGTGCATACTGTTTGGTAATTAGCTATTAGCCAGATGAATATTGAAAAGTCTTAGCTATTTGCTTGACTGTTGACAAACAGTACGCAATGCCTGCTATTTAGCAGCAGGACTAGTAAATAATAATGTTTATTTGCTATTTGCATTGCTACTGGACAAACACTACATATTGTCTGCTATTTAGGCAGCAATCAGATAAATCATAACATTTCCTTGCTATTTGCACAGCCACTGGCCAAACAGTGCAGAATCTCTACTATTAAGGCAACAGCCAGATAAATATTGAACACTCCGAACTAATGCATGGCCACTGGCAAAATAGTGCAGAATGTCTACTATTTAGCCAGTGACCAGGTAAACAGTGACATTTCTCCACTATTTGCAAGGCACTGGTCAAATAGTGTTAGAAATGGGGGTCTCTTGTTGGCATTGCTATATACCCTATCCAAGTAGGGACCCTTTCTTCCAGTCAGGGTAAGGGAGTTACACACCCAAGATAACCCCTGCTCACCCCTATGGTAGCTTGGCACGAGCAGTCAGGCTTATCTCAAAGGCAATGTGTAAAGCATTTGTACAAAACACATACAGTAACACAGTGAAAAAACTACAAATCGACACCACACCAATTTAGAAAAATAGACAATCTTTATCTAAACCAAAAAACACCCAAACTACAAAAATCTAACATACAGAACTCAAGATATCACTTTTTAAAGGTTTAAGCAATTCTGTTTATATGGATGGTGTGATTTTAGCACAAAGTGCCTTTGATGCATCAACATACAAGATGAAAAACAGCCGCAAAGGAGAGAAGCATCGGGAAGCACAGCGATGCATCGATTCTTGAGCCCCAGGGAAATGAATGCATCAGTTCTGCTGCACGCAGGAGAAGTGTTGTGTCAATTCCTTACTGCGAGGAAAAGTGATGCATCAAAATCCCAAAGCTGGTCCTTTTTGTGGGGCGATGCACTGGAAACTTCTTGCACAGGTGCGGTGCCCGGAAAATCAGGACGAGCTGGGGTTGATGCTTCCAGCTGTGAACAGGCACTGCACCAATCCTTTAGCCCCAGCGGAGCGATGGTTTTTCAGCTGCAGGCGACGAAGTTGGAGCAGGTATTTCGGACGTCAGAGACACGGACTCAGGCTGCGGCGAACTTGGTGCCACGCGAACTGGCACAGCATCGATTCTCCCAGTCTCTAACAGGCGCTGCGTCAATCCTTCAGCCTCAGCGCGCAGATGCGTTCATTTTTCAACTGCACAGCAAGCTTGTGGCAGGAAAAACAAGTGCGGTGGGTCGCCGCTTGTACTTTCTTCTTTCTGCAGGAAAGCCACCTCCAATGGCCCAGAAGTGAATTTGGCACCACTTACTAGGTCAGAAATCCCAGCAGAGGAGTCCTGGGGCTGCAGGTGAAGTCTTTGATGGCCCTGAGACTGCTTAACAGGAGGAAAGCACAAGCCCTTGGAGAATCTTCTCAAGCAGGATACAAAGCAAAGTCCAGTCCTTTTTCCCCTCGAAGACAGAAGCAGCAACTACAGGCCAACCAAGCAAAGCAACACAGCAAAGGGACAGTACTCCTCTTGACAGCTCTTCAGCTCTTCCTCGTGGCCGAGCCTCCTCTTGATACAGAAGTGTTCTAAAAATGTGGGGTTACAGGTCCAATACCTATACCCTATTTCGCCTTTGAAGTAGGAATACTTCAAAGGATAGTCTTTGTAGTGCACAGATCCTAACTTGCCCTGACCAGGCTCCAGACACACTACAGGGATTGGAGATAGCATTATGAGAGGACATGCATAGCCCTATTCAGGTGTCAGTGCAGCTCCTCCCACCACTCTAGCTCAGGAATGCCCTGGTGATGGGCAGTCAGGAATATGCAGGGCACTCATCAACTCCTTTTGTGTGACTGTCTCGAGTAAATGCACAAACATCCCAACTGTCAGTCTAAACCAGACGTGGATTCCACAGGCAGGCAGAGGCACAGGCTGGTAAAGCAAGAAAATGCCTACTTTCTAAAAGTGCCATTTTCACACAATTTAAAAACCACCTTCTCAGAAAGATGTGTTTTTAAATCCAGAGTTCAAGGGACTGAAACTCCAAACCTCTATCTCTTACTAATTGAAAGTTACAAAGATGTTATAAGGCAACTCCAATGATAACCTATAGGAGAGATAGTCCTTGCAATAGTGAAAAGCAAAAATAGCAGTATTTCACTAACAGGACATGTAAAACACAACAATACATGTCCTACCTTTCACATACCCTGCACTCTGCCCATGGGGCTACTTTGGTCCTACCTTAGGGGTGCCTTACAGGTAGTAAAAAGGAATATTTGGGCCTGGCAAGTGGGTGCCAGGTCGACATGGTAGTTTAAAACTGCACTTGTAGACACTGCCATGGCAGGCCTGAGACATGTTTGCAGGACTAATTATGGGGGTGGCACATTCAGCGCTGGAGGCCCACTAGTAGCATTTGATTTACAGGCCCTGGGCACACTCAGTGCACTTTACTAGGGACTTTCCAGTAAATCAAATATGCCAATACAATTTAGACCGAGAGCACATGCACTTTAGCACTGATTAACAGTGGTAAAGTGTCCAGAGTCCTATAGCCAACAAAAACAGGTCAGCAAAAATAGGAGGAAGAAGGCAAAACGTTTGGGGATAACCTTGCAAATAGGGCCTAGTCCAACAAATAATAAATCATTTCTACTATGTATCCAGCAGCTGGGTAAATAGCAGAGAAAATTCACTACTTACCATTTACAGCTACCTTAAAAAAATTATTTTTGTGGGGTGCTGATTCATCAGTTGAAGCATCTTAAGTAGGCCATTTCCAAGATGTCACCTGAAGGCAAAGTAGCCAGAAAATAATTTTTGGGACTTATAGTTCAGTGTTCAAATATAGCCACACTGGTTTCTATCCCCGTAGCCAGTACACATGTATAAAGGGGAAAAACCCAATTTTACTTCGATGCACATGGGCCAGAGGAGTTGCACTTTGTCAAGATGGCCAATGACTGTGGCTGAAGACCCCTGAAGGAATATATCAGCTGAAATCCCAGCCAGCCCCTGTTATTATGTAAATATTTTTTAATTACTTGCAGGAAGCACAAGAGAAGCTCACTCCTCAAGGTGGCATGACACATGGCGTTAGGGGGGACGTGTGGTCGGTTGCACTATGAGAATAGGGAGCTACTACTGTCACAGAATAGAATCCTTTCTGCATTTTTCATATAAAGATTAGGGTTTGAATTCTGGTGGGTGCTGAAATGTTGAAGCATGCTAGCTACTTTATCAATAGAAAAAGCACTCAACGGAGAACACGGGTGTATGGTATGGTCGATGCAGCCTTCTAGTACTATTGCATCCTTGTGTGGCTTCTGAAACGTTTTTTAAAAGAAATATTATATGAATTTCAAATATTTATCTTAATTTGATTCACATTACAACAGGAGTAAACATGGCCGTGTGCTTTAGGGAAAGGACGCAAAACATTAACCATTTCCAAGTAATTCTTGGCTAGGTGTTCAAAATTGCTATTTTTTTTAAATTTCAGACAGTAATGTATGCGGTCTTCATTTGCAGGTGACATTGATATTGATGCTCCAATTAAATCAAGAACAACTAAATCACACCATGCAATCGTTGGTATTCTAATCTTACAGCCCTGTGCACTTTGTAAAATGAGGCATGATTGTGTGATTTACAACACTGCCACACAGGCGAATTTAGAGTTTACACAAGTATAAGTAGCAATTTCCCTGTCGACTTTCTGCCTAATAATTATAGTGCAGACTGTCGAGTTTGCTCATGCCTGGAAAAGGAATCTCTAGTTGATCATCAATTCCAATTACATTTACAAGGCGACTGTTAAAACTATGGTCTAGTTTTTCAATGCGATATAGGCTTTTCAAACACTAAAGCAAGTTCTCATTCCCCCACCCCCAAAACATGACTATGGGGTCCATTCAAAAGGCACCATGGAGTATATAAAGCAGTACTCATGGGGGCATATTCTCAAGGACACATCGCCGAGTTATCGGCACTTCATCGCAGCCAAATCTGCGATAAATTTATCGCCCCATTCCCAAGCTGGTGCTAACAGCCCATAACACCAGTTACAGTCGCAAAAAACATCGCCAGAGATGACCCCGGCAACTAACGCTAATGATATGCAGAGTAGGCGTTCTCGTACAAAAAGCCGCGACAACACCACTCCACAACATTCTCAACGACCAGCCAGATGGGTGATAAGATCACAAAGCATGCGCTAAGGCGCGTTAGCAGCAGGAAACGAACACCTGCTCCTACCTAGTGTAAAGTCGGACGACAACCGGCACCAGACAAGGGAGCACAGCCCATAGCCACACATGAAGAACAACAGATGCCCTGGAGCAACCGATCATGCAGCCCGGAGCCCCAATAGGTCAACTACACCCACCGCCACCACCCCCAGGATCCCCCCCCCCGGGTCCTAGCCCGGGCACCCCCCACCCCCTTTGGGCAAAGATATTGCACATCAACTCCACGAAATCATGAACCAAACAAATCGCCTGAAGTCACACAATCACAACACCCAACATACATGTGCGGTCAGAAAAAGGGAAATCATACATCCATATCATAATATCCAAACAATACGTTTATTACAGAATAAACCAAAAAAACACAATTCTGAAGAGGCATGGCGGGTCGTCTCAGGACATTCTGTAAGTCACAGCCTGCAAAACAGAAATCTGGATCAGAGGGTGTGCCTTGCGCCCATCATAGTACAGAGAGCAAAAGAGAGAAAGAGAGAGGGAGAGAGAAAGAGAGAGGGAGCGAGGGAGAGAGAAAGAGAGAGGGAGCGAGGGAGAGAGAAAGAGAGGGAGAGAGAAAGAGAGGGAGAGAGAAAGAGAGAAAGAGAGAGGGAGAGAGGGAGAGAGAGGGAGAGAGGGAGAGAGGGAGAGAGAAAGAGAGGGCGAGAGAAAGAGAGGGAGAGAGAAAGAGAGGGGGAGAGAGGGAGAGCGGTAGAGAGGGAGAGAGAAAGAGAGGGAGAGAGAGTGCCGACACTGCGGACCTAGGCCTCGCTGCTCACCTGCTGCCACCGGTGTGTCTCCAATCACGTGCTGGTGTTCACAGCAGTCCCCCAGGTCCCTCATCTGAAACAGTTACAGAGACATGAATGGCAGAGTCCACACAGTTGCACACGCCATCATCGCTTGACCGCCCCTGCGCACACAGGCTGCTGCACCCCAGCCCCTCCCGCCGCCCAGCGGCGATTGCCCGCCCCTGCGCAACCAGGCCTCACTGCTCACCTTCCGCCACCGGCGTGTCTCCAAGAGGGCCCACCACGTTCCGGTTGGATCTCCAAGCCCGGGGCCCACGACCTTGGCACCCTCCACATCATGCAGCCCCCCACCGCGGGCCACCAGGTCACGCACTTCATACTGGGTCTTGATTTCGCAACGGCAGAGACCACATCAGTTCACACTGCATCATCGCAGGCTGCACACCCGCTCAGCACTTTAGGTACCCCTATCCCACTGCACCGCAAGACACAAACCCGTGGCGGTGTGCCTGTGCCTGCCGCAGTGTATCCGGTGCCACCAAGTCTGTGCCCCGCTAGCCATGGACCCTTAATGATTGAGTCCCGTGGTGCGGACGCCATCATGCCACCCCTGGCACTGGGCAATGTGAGGTCGCAGGGCCCTAGGCCCTCATGCATACATGAGAACTACACGGAGACACCCAGTTAGAGAGTGGAAATGGTGTCAAGCATGTGCGCCAGGCCCTTTTTATTGGCAGGGTCACATGTCCTGTGATGCCTGTGCTGGATGGGTGTGGTGTGGGTGTACACCAGCCGTGAGGGAGTGGCTGTGGCATGCTGACAACTAGACCTGTGAGCTGCAGAGCCCAACAGTGAAGACCTGGGACATGTAGCGTTGTCGTCCCCCCCTGTGTGCGTAAATGGAGTGGGCTGTCCTGGCGTATGCCAGTCCAGTGTAAGGGTGTGAACAATGACCCCAGGGCTCTGGGCGTGGTTCCGTCCTGGGCTGGACAAGGAAGTGACTAATGGATGTGTCTCTGTTGTAGTGTCGGTGCCACCCGGACCACAATCGGCAATGTGTCACCCTGTGACATTAGTCCCGCAACATGGGCAACATGGACGTAGGGGGAATCACTGACCCTACATTCATCCATACTTCCACACTTGAAGGATCATAGACATGACACATCTGTGTGAATATGAATGTTTATTGCACATTCAAGGGAGTGTTGCAGCTGGAGCAGGACAGGGCCATGCCAACCCCACTTCACATTGTCGGCCCGTGGAGGGCCAGCCAGAGTCCTTCAGGGAATGACAGGTACATCAGGAGAGGAGGACTTCAGTACGCAGTCTGATAGCTGTGTCATTGGTGACCAAACAGAATATGGCAGTCCATTTCGAGGTCCAAGGTGAGTGTTGCAGAGTGCATCGGGGGACAGTGGAAGGTGATGATGCAGAGGGCAGAACCAAGCAGAAACAGGCCACATGGCGGAGATGAATGATACTGCGCCCTCCTGACCACGATGGCAGATTCATCCGCATCTTCGTCCTCTGCTGTTGCATGTGCCTCACATGTGGGTGGTGGTGTTCTGTCTCCAGCACTGTGTGGCACTGACACATCAGGGGCTAGAGATGTGGATGGGGTGTTGCAGCAGCATGCATCAGTGCCAGGCCTTGTGGCAGCAATGCCATGAGGAGGGTCTTCAGGGCATTGAGGGACTCAGCTACCTCTCGCTGGTGTGCAGCCGTGGCAGCCGCTATTTCCGCCTGCATCCGCTCCATGTTCTCCATGATCCTCTGCATGTGTCCCAACTCCCGGGCGAGATGGCTGGAGGCACTCTGACTAGACAGTCGTTCTTGTCGCAGAGTCAGGACTCTAGCGATGTCAGCCATGGTCCGTTGGAGAGCATGGAGCGGACTGTGGGTGTCCGTTAGGGACTGTGAGTGGTCCCTGATGGGACTTAGACACCCACGTATGGCATCTAGTTTGGCTGCCATGCGGTCGAACCCCACCTGCACCTGTTCAGCTAGCTTCTCCTGGCACCCCAACACACGGCGTTGGAAGGCCAGGTGTTCGTCGTGGGGGTCCTGGGAGGCAGCCGTAGTGGTGGGTGCTGCCTGCTGTGTGTACTGTGCAGGGGGTGGGTTCTCCTCGTGGCAGCTGGGCTGCCCTGCTCCTGGAAGTGGGCTGCGGAGGCTCTCCACGAGCTGTTGGAGGGCGTCGGAGTCGAAGGTGTGGTGGTCCTCTTCGTCATCAGAGAAGAGAGGTTCGGACTGCTCTGCAGGAGGTGTTGGATTTCCCCTGCAATGTGAAGGGGAGATGCAGTTTAACATCGTGTTCACATGTATGTTGACGCATTGTACATGTTTACATTCAGACTGCATGACAGTGTACATTGTGACTGTTTGGGGGAGCTGCCTATTTGATGCGGGACAATGGACATTCCGACTACATCATGGATGTGTGTTTGTACTTGTACATTGTCAACTCACATTTCCCTGCAGTGCCAAATGTGATTGGCCAGTTTCTACGCACATGCGGCACCAGTTGTGTCCTCTGTTCTGTTGTGGACGTGTTGCGGTTTGTACCACATCATTGTCAATGTTGATGTGCTCTGCATGTAATGTGTGTGTGCCGCATTTTGGGGGAGTCGCTCCTGCAGCTCTGATTTAGCTGCCCTTATCCCTTACATGCGGTGTGCCTCTGGGTTCTGTGCTTATGAAGTGCTGAGATGTTGCATAACTGTGTGCATTGGTCTCTTGGTGGAAGTTGTGGGTCTGGGGCATGGTTTGTCCGCAGATATGCTATGCTTAATTGTGCATGTGTGCCCTTGTGCCCATCTCCCCCCGCCCCCCAGTCCCTGGTGGTTACTCACCCTGTTGCTGTTGTGTCCGGTGATGTTGAGCAGTGTCCGGTCCCCCAACTCCTGCCACCGTCTCCCCACTGATGACTGTGGACACCATTTCCTTCATCTCGTCCAGCTCCTACTGTGGCGCTGGACTCCCACCTCCAGTCTGCATTGCTGCCTTCCGGTTGTTTGTGAGTTTCAGCTTGGTTTTGCGCTTCACATCATTCCAGCGCCTCTTGACCTCGTCCATTGTCCTCTTCAGCACTCCGACTGCATTCACCTTGTCCACGATGGTCTGCCATATTCCATTTTTAGTTGCCAGTGACACAGTGGAGGTGACGAACAGTGGTTGATGGTGTTCTATCACCTCCGTGATCAGGATCCTGTTTTCCTGCGGACTGAACCGCTTCTTCCTACTCTTCTTGTCCTTGCCCTTCCCTGACCCCGAGTCCCTGGCTGTTCCTCCGGGGGGCTTGTGGGGTTCTGGTTGTCCTCTGTACTTGCTCCGGATGCCTCCATTGTGCTTCGCTGTTGTTTGGCTTTTGTTGGTATGTTTTTTTTCTACTTTTATAGTGCATTTTCCCGCATGGCGCGTGGGAATTGCAGGCCTGTGGCTGGTTTTCATAGATTTTTGTATCGCGATTGGCGTCATCGCTACTATTTTCACATTGGGGTTTCGAGTTTTTGCGGCGTCGCGTTGTTTTTAACGCGTTCATTTGACGCGTTATCGTGTGACTATCGCATGGTACCGCCGTGTTGTGAATGCCACATTAACACAGAGTTGTTTTCCCATGATAGACTGCGATGTGAAGGGTTGCGTTAAGCTACACTTGAGGTGGTTATCACACGTTCTTGAGAATATGCCCCATGGAGTATTCTTTTACATACTCTTACATTCCTTTATAGATTGGTCCAAAAACATCTAAAATAAGAATATTCAGGGAATGTTAATATCAGGTGTACAACACCTATTGGCTTTAAGATATTCAGCCCCCCCCATCCCTGCACCCCCAGCAACCCACCCAGCTATGTGACGAGGACTTGGCTGGTCTGCTGTTATATAGTCCTTTCAGCTAAAAGAATTTCATCTGTCATACTAACGCCATTTTCTTTTTTTATCTACATCACCTCCTGGCTCCCGTTCCTGCGACCCTATTGCTCCATTTGTATGATAACAATTAGATGGCTAAGTACCCTTAGGTGTGAAGTTAGCCCTGCCTGTGCATGAATGAAAAGTAGAGTATCCTGCAAGGCTCACAAGAAAAGAAAGAATGACCTTGCATCACAAAGCAAAAGACACACAAATGATGGACGGAATGCGGAATAAATTAAGCATTCACCCCAGTTAAGAGATCTGGGTTAAATCCATCATTCTTTTGCTCACCATGCCACCCCAGTTTAGAACCAGCCATATGCAAATCAGTATTTACCTTGCTCCTCATGGGAACAGTCCAGCCTGAATTTCCAAGCCAGGTCCTCCCTGGACCAGGAACAAGAAACCTGGGACCGGTTTCAGGGTATCATCCCTCATTAGCCAGGCTAGCTTGAATCCAGTAGTAAAGTGGTTCAGGGAGGACCTGGGCTGGCAGTTCGGGGGAGCACGGTTAAGACTGATTTGCATATGGCTGGGTCTACACTAGAATGGCGTGGCATGCAAAAAATGATGGATTTAACCCAGATCTGGAACTGGGGGTGAATGTTTGATTTGTTCAGCATTCCGTCCATCATCTGTTCTTTTTGCACTTGCATCACAAAGTGCACTGCTCACCTCTGATTAATAGAAAAGTAAAAATGCGGAGAATGTAGGGGAGGAGGGAATATAAAGGCAAGGTAGACTAAGCGAAAGAAGGTGTGAGGTGCAAGAGAGATGATAGACGAAGAGTACAGTAGGGAGATGAAATTGTCAGAGGGGCTGAATCTGCAAGAAAGAGTAGGAAGTTGGAGTAAAGGAAGATGGGGAAAGGGTAGAGGTGGATGTAACAGGTAGAATAAGTGAGAGACGGAAGAAGTCTGGGAGAGAAATGAGGTAAACAATACAGCATAAAAAAGAGAGGGTTGTCAGGGGGGCAGAATCAGCAGCAAAAGGTAACTGGCTTGGGGAGAGTGGGAGGAGGGAAGGGGATAAGTGGATGTAATGGGGGAGAGGAAACAAAACAACGGAAGAGGCAATTGAGAGTAGTGGTGAAGAACAGCACATGGAGGGAAGAGGTGAATGTTAGATGGGTTGAACCAGAGAAAGAAGTTTAGAAATGTGGAGAAATGAAACATGAAGAGTAGTGAATGGAGGGGAGAGGTTGATGTAAGGGGGAGAGAACCAGCGGAACAAAAGTGAAGATGCCTGAGTGAAAGATGAAAGGTAGTGGATGAATGGGAGAGGTAGATATAAAAGAGGCAAAACCATCAGGAGAACATACGCAGCAGGGAAAGAGAATGGTGAGAAGTGGATTTTAAGAGGGCAGGACAACCACGAGCAGGTAAGAGCCTGGGAAATAGAGGCCGAGGAGAGATAGATGTTAGACATGTAGAACCAGCAACAGAATGTTAGATGATGTGGAGAGATGAGAGGCGAAGAGTACAACAAGGAGACAAGAGGTGAATGTAAGAGGGGAGATCCTCCTACCACATGATGTTCTCTTTGGTGGCCAGTGGAACTTGGCCAATCGCCCCACAGAGGAGTCAGAAAAAAAATCTTGGAACAGTTTTTCAGCATTTTCTCTCCTTGTTGGATTAACTGTGTTTCTTCCACTTGCTTTTACTACATACATATTGGAGAACTAGCATCATCATCCGATAGTGCCTCGAGACACTCACGAGTGAAGCAGCCGCTCTCTATAAATCCTGATTCATTGATTAATACATATGTAACACAAAATCATCCCTTTTCTCACCTATCACTGCTGTAAGACTTTTGTACTGTTAATTATCTTCTCACAACTAAACGATGCTGTTCTTCTCTATCTCGAGAACCCTGCCTTTTGCATTTGGTACCCTTCAAATCATTCAGAACAGACACCTCATTGGAATCTGTCCATTGGCAGTGCCATTTCCTCTCACCTTTTTGATATCTGTTGATTTTCTATTGCTAAGCAACCTGCAAAGCGCTGTCCATGTGTCTTTGTGCACTGCAGAAAAAATCTTCTCTGTCTTCAGCACTGTTTTACGCCTTACGTTCCATCCAGAAAACGACACTCTGTGCCATCCAAGCTCCTGTGGCATCCCTAAATTAGGAGTGCATGTATTGAAATCAGATCTATCTCCTTTACAGATGCAGAGGGCTGGAACTGTCTTCCAGGTGAGCTGTAACTCCAATCTTCTGGAAAACAAAACTTAAAATTGTCAGGCTGCCCCTCTCCTTTGTTTATCTCTTAGTACCAAGAAGCCCAGTTAGCCTATTATGTTCATTCATCTCATTCAAAAGAACAATAACTAAATAGATGTGGTGCTTAAATAGCACTATTTCATGCAATATTAAAAAATGTCCTACGGGAAAGTAAGGAAGCCCAAAGGACTCTTAAGGGTATTTTGAAGGCCTATTAGATTGAGACCGATGCATGCATCTGCACCGATGCATTTAACAGTGCATCATTTGTGTCTAACTGACATAGAAGCTAGAACCCTGCATACCACATCCTGCAAGATGTACTATCGCAAAGTGTATTAAAATACATTGACCATTCAATCTTCTAAAATTCCTTGAGCAATAAACGCAAAGTGTCCTGAATGGTTGTTAATTATTGTTATGCTGAGAACAATGTCATAGGCCAGTGTGCTTTAAAATTCACTATTCGCCACATTTTGTCCTGAAAAATGGCTTGTGTCATGCTGTGGTACAACTGAGATGGGATCCCTCACAAGTAATTTTAAGTTGGACTTCGAATTTGGCTTCGTCTACTTTGTTTGAGGGTTGGGTCCAGTTCCGCCCCTGGTTCATGCACTGGCCCACTTTGTACTTTCACCAATTGGCAACTAGTATTCGGAGCTGATTGAAAAAAGGCATGTGAAAGTATGGAACAGAGTACTCCTGTGGTACCACTTCGGACACTCACAAATGCTTGTGTGGATTAGCCCTCATTAAATGTAAACCATAAAAATCTAAAAGGATATATCTAAATACGAAATTCTCGCTTAGAGCGTTTTATCTGTAAAAAGAACATTGCTTTATAATGGACCTTAATAACCCCCAAAGTAAACAACTTTTCTGTTTCTCACTTCTCTGTGAAAAGCCAGCAAACAAAGCACATAACGAGCAAGGAAGTGGTAACTGGCGTAATTGCTCTGATAATCCTACTACATTTAGGAAAGCCTTCGCAATTATTTCATCATTGTTTTGGATTTCTTGGAAGAGTTCCTGAGTGCTTCCCCCTATCTCTGGGGGCAGACTAGGCAGAGGGAGTAGCTTTTACAACATGCTACCAGCACTGTGGATGATATGGTGATGGAGGGACAATGTAGAGAAGCATGGATATGGTAGTCTGAAAAATATTGCAATTCAGGTATGCCGACATATGATCTGTGTTAGAGAAAATGGTTGGGCTAGTTGAGCTAGTTTTCTTTATGTAGTAATTTGACACGACTACCCATGCAGTTTTGCCCAATTACCTTTTTTACCCCTAATGTAATAATAATCTGTTTACTGTGAGTGAGAGGCCGAGTGATATCATGATATCCTGCCCTGAATGTATAAGTCCATGTCGTGTATTTCAGAGCAAAGCAGAGAAGTACTGTACACTCTAGGGAAAATATTACAGAATACGGTGCCCTCTCTTTGCGCCGAGTGCACCTTTCCAAAGGTGTGCCCTGCACAAACAAGGAGACTGCGTGTGTGCTGCTCCCAGGGTAGCCGCAAAGTCGTGCTGCCCTGTGGACAAAACATTCAAGTAAAATACCGAGCGGCTTCAATGCAGCCGCTCCGTGTTTCACTGTATTATTATTATTATCATTACTTATAGAGCGCAACTGACACCCTACGGGTAACCTGGCGCTGTGATACAGGTGTCTAGCTAAGTGCGGAAAGACTGTGCCCCCTGCCAGGAGAAAATTAGTAGGATGCCAAAGAGCATACTCGGGGATAGAGCCAGGTTTTTATCCTTTTTCTGAACTGAAGGATATTATCTATTTGTCTAATATCAGCTGGAAGTTTATTCCAGAGGCGGGAGCCTGCAGTGCTGAAGGCCCTGCCTCCTGATTTAACTTTCCTAACTCTAGGCCCCCTCGCCAGATTAGCCGATGAGGAGCGAAGCGCTCGGAGAGGGACATACCATGTAAGTTTCTCCTGCAAGGATTTGGGCCCATGTCCATGCAGAGCCTTGAACACTATACACAGTGCCTTGAAATGTATCCTCTGCAAGACTGGCAACCAGTGCAAATCTGAGAGTGCCTGGGAGGCGGAGGACCGGCGTGGTTGCAGTAGTGCCATTTTGGCCGCCATGGTCTGTATTCTCTGCAGTCTCTCAATCAGGTATTGTGGGGATTCCAGTAACAGAGCGTTACAGTAGTCCAGTCTACTGCGGATAGTACTCTGGACTATCAGCGTTCTGGCCTGTATATAGAACATCGGAAATATTTTCCGAAATGCTCTAATCAAAGTAAAGCAGCTTCCAACTATTTTGTTGACATGTTTTTCTAGTGTCAATTTGTTGTCAAACATGACTCCCAGATTACGTACCGCATTACTGGGAGCCAGTGGAGTAGTAGAAGATGTTGGCCAAAAATCGAGCAGAAATTGTACAGACGGCAATCCACCTGCTCTTTTAAGAGGGGGGTGAGAGATCCCCTTGCCGGCAGGTGCAGTGAGTGACTGCACCGACCTGCAAGGGGATGTCCTTTTAGGTAGCGCACTGACAGTGCACCTCCTGACAGCTTTTTTGCCTCTGTGCCCGTGTGTATAATACGCATGGGTGCAAGGCAAAGGGATTCCCTCATTTGCATGGGCCCATGCCCCCATGCAAATGAGGGAACACCAGCTGGTGATAGCGCTGCTCTATATGTGCACCAGCGCTATCTGTATTACAGAAGGGGCCGCACAAGTGCCTACGCCCCTTTTTGTAATACCAAAGTGCTCCGGGCCCACACAGCGGGTGCACATGCACGTTGCGCCTCGGGGGCACTTTCCATAATACAGCCCCTGAAAGGCATTTTCAAAGAAGTAGCATTGGTGCACACCCCTAAGGCTGGAAGTAGTGGGTACACATTTGCAGAAGTCAGAAGCAGTGGCTTCACACAAGTAGTAGGTTTGGAGGACAAGTGGCACAAACCCAGAAGGACTGGAGAAGAGTTAAATGCACAATTAAATGCTGAGAGCAGCAGCCAGCGTGGAAGCAGCAAATGTGCGCAGGGTCGGAGTATGACCGAAAATGAGGCCAAGGCACCAAACTAAAAGTGGTCTCAGTAGCAAATCAGTTAGCTAAAGAAGTAGGCAAACACAAGGAGATGATGGACAGAGCGCTGAAACTTTTCAGACACTCACCCCCAGTCGTAGATCTGGGTTGAATCCATCATCGTTCTTTATCTCACTTTGCCACCCCAGTTCAGACACAGCTATATGCAAATCAATCTTGACCCTGTGCCTCATGGGAACAGTCCAGCCCGAACTGCCAAGCCATGTCTTCCCTAAACCAGAAACAAGCATCCTGGGACCGGTTTCGGGGTAACACTCCTCATCAGCTAGGCTAGCTTGAATCCAGTGGCAAAGTGAGCAAGGGACCCACGTCTGGGCATACCCTGCCAACTTAGGGTGAACAAAGCAAACACAAGATGATGGACGGAGCACTGAAACTTTTCAGACACTCACCCCCAGTCACAGATCTGGGTTAAATCCATCATCGTTCTTTAGCTCACTTTGCCACCCCAGTTCAGACACAGCTATATGCAAATCAGTCTTGACCCTGTGGGTCATGGGAACAGTCTAGCCCGAACTGCCAAGCCATGTCTTCCCTGGACCGTAAACAAGCATCCTGGGACCGGTTTCGGGGTAACACCCCTCATCAGCCAGGCTAGCTTAAATCCAGTGGCAAAGTGAGCAAGGGACCCACGTCTGGGCATACCCTGCCAACTTAGGGCGAACAAAGCAAACACAAGGAGACGATGGACGGAGCGCTGATTACTCCTTACGAGGCATTGAACACCTCAAATGGGCAACACATCTTCAATGCCAGACTTTGCATCGCAAGCTCTCGTTGATGGGATGCTCAACAAAAATGCAGGATCTCACACCACAGCTTTGCCACATCTCGGAATGATGCATTGCTCTGGCTGCACAATTAATTTTTGACGCAGATCCTCGCAACACTCCACAAACCAGGGTTTAAGGTACTTTGTCCAATGGGCCTAACTGGGTCCCTGTAGCTGTCATGCTCTCCTTCGCGGTCGGCCTAAACTTGTGACTTTGTCCCTGTCCGGTGTGACCAGATATCCACAGTTGGCACTTTGTACCTTTTGGTTCAATTTTCCTCTGAAACTTTAAAATCCCATATCTCGGGTACTACTACTGATTGGATTTTTGTCATTTTGGTCTTGTCTTATTTATTAAAAATCACTCTACTTTTCTAACTTGGTATGGGGTCTTTTTTGTGTGGTGTTTTCAACTTTATTGCTGTTTGAAGTGTTGCACAATACTTTACACATGGCCTTTAAGTTAAGCCTGACTGCTCTGTACCAAGCTAGCAGAGGGTTGAGCACAGGTTAATTTAGGTTTGGCTTGTGCCTCACCCTGAGAAGGATTGTGGTTGCTGCTTGACCAGGGCTCGTTCCCCAGTCAACCAACAACTCAATTTCTTACAACTGGCATTACTTTAAGTGAAATATTAATGCATTTATACAGATTGGGAACAACGTTTAGTTTCCTTTCATTGTACTATTTCAATGGAATCTAAATGATGAAATGCAGAACCTAAAACACACATATAAGCTAGCAAATTCCCACTTCCGTGAAAATAATGGAGGTGCGAGCTGGAACGTCAGGCCGTTTCATTCCATTTATACAACACAAAGAGCTTGCTGGCAACTTTCCACCCATATTTTCCTCTTTCTCATTTTGTTTATTAAACTGTGACTTTATCTCAGGGATGTACCAATGTGTATCCACTTCATCAAACATTTCATATATCAAAGATTGATGAATCAAAAACGTTGTTGTAGTTACCTGTTATGATACCTTAATATCTGTAGTTTTTCTATAAATCTGTTGAATAATTTCCTAAAAGAGTAGTCTGTGCTGTCTGTTTCTAAATTACCTCTGGTGGCACATATATGTTCAATAGAATGATATCAAATGGATTACTAGTATAGATCCGCTTAGCCTCAAGCTACAGGGTGTGAATATGGTCAGATTGTGTTTCAAATGAAGTGAAGTTAATAACTAATCTAATTGAAAAGAATCCTATAAGACACCCTAAAGTTCTGCCTCTTTCAAAGTTTCTTTTCGCTGGTTTTGCCAATGAAAATTAGCCCTTTATCATCAGATTGTCATTTGTTCAACTCATGTATGCACATATATCATGTACTTGTTGAAATGTTCTAATATTATTTTTCTCTAAAATACATATGATTCCTGCTATATTCCATTAGATTAAAGCAAACACTGAACTGGTGTTTATGTCACAGTTGATCCCTATAATCTCTTGATCTGTGTTTCACAGCTAAAGTGTCATAGGTGTAGCCAAAGCTTTACCGTACATGGTGGCATGAAGCTTCCAGCAAGAGTTTTCCTTAGAATCTGTCATGCAGTGCTTTCAACATGTTTACCATCAGCCTTCTAAGGGCCATAAATACATTTTTTCTTTTGTTCAGGATAGAGCTGAAGTAAAAGTTTGAAAGGTGGAGGTGGGCCCCTTCATGGCATCATACAGGAGACCCCATAACAATCCTGGTGAGGTATTCAAAATTGTTAAAACGTTTACTCACCCGGACACCCTGCTTCAGCCTTTACCACCCTGTCTCAAACTCTGCACCCAATTTTCCAATTTCTTTTATGCCAAAACCGAAACTATTGTGGATTTCTTACATCCCACGAATGCCGTGTCTATGAGTATTAGTGGCCGCATGGCTCTGGAGGATGTTACAGTTTCCCCTTGTGGCCAATTGCTGCAGGAATTTGACCCTATCTCGCTAGAGGAGTCTGCTCACGCTGTGAAAGCATGTAAATCTGGGTCGCCAAAAGACAGTGATCCAGGCCCTGATCACCTCTAGGTTGGACTATGCCAACTCACTGTACTGGGGTTTACCTGCCTACCTACTGAGGAGACTACAGTAGGTGCAGAATGCGTCCGTCAGGCTTCTGCTGTAACTCTCTAGGACAGCTTAGGTCCAACCATTCTTAAAAGAACTGCACAGGTTGCCCATCAAAGAATCTGTGAGGTTCAAAGGTCTGGCACACAGAGCTTTTTATCACAAAGGTTCTCAGTACGTGTCCAACAGATTCACCCCATACCAACAAGCCAGGTCACTCCGGTCCTTCAACTCCTTGCTAGTGGTAATTCCTCAATTCAGGAGAAAAAAGTGGGGCTGCAGCTCTTACTCCTATCTGGTCGTCAGGGAGTGGAATGCTCTCCCACAACAGCTCCACCTCACTGTGGATATCCAGATCTTTAAGTGACTCCTTCAGGCCTGGCTCTTCGGTTCTGCTTTCTAGCACCTCTGTGAGTTTTTGATCAGAATTTTACTGCCAAGCGCCGGGACACTAACTGAGTGGCTGATGTGCTTTACACATCCCATAATAATAAATAATTATAATAACGTATGAATATCAGGATTTTACTAGCTTGTTTCCAGCTCCCTTTATGCATACAGATTTGCCTCTGTCTTTATTATCTTGTCAAAACATTCCTGCCAGAATGCAGTGCAATGCTGGCATTACTCTACTTGGTTACTAGCTGGTAATCCTCATAACTGAAATAATGCTATTTCTCATGAGTCATTTTAAACGTCACTCTCTAACTAAAAGGGCACAGGTGGATTTCTTTGAAGGGCAAGCTTCGACACGCTGTGCACACACAATGAAAAGGCTGTGATTGTTTTAAAAAAGCATTTTATTTAGTTTTTCAATACAAAGAAAACAAGTAGAACATAAAAATAGGTTCCATTTAGCAAACCCGAGAAACAATCAGAAAGAGTATTATGGTACAAGCTATAACAAAACTAAGATAAGAATTAGGGTAGGTGACCCTTTTTCATACTGCTATAGTTCATCTATGAAAAAACTATTCCTAATCATTCCCTGGCAGTGTGAGCGTGAAATGATATAGAAGGGTCCCTTTTACCCACTCATGTGGATCAATGAAGTCCAACAACCATTTTCCCGTGACCAACACTTGCCACGCATATCATGTTTCAAAAGAGACGGCTATTCTCCATGCACTCATTGTTGGTTAGCCAGCTCATTCACTTAGGGGGTTAGCAGGGCGTACAGAGAGGTCCATGAGAATTGACCTCCAAGTCACTACTAGATCTGCATGCTGTGTGAAGCTGCCAGTCCCTTTCAGGGCTATGTATTCAAGCATGTCCCATGTGCATAGATTGTTCTCCAAGACAGTAAACCTTTGGCCTGAGACTGACTTCCATTAGTTGGCCGTGCTGCACTTTGAAAATAGGACCACCAGTTCAGCAAACCTCCATTTTTGTGTCACACTTGGGGATGAGAAGTGATTTACACAGCCAAAATCTCACAACTTTCATGAATTTTGCATAGCACAAAATTCACGAAAGTTTGTGGGAGTTCATTGGAGAAAAATCTCACATAATTCTTGCTAGTAGGAAAGTGCTTCAAGGAGAGAGCATTTCTTGGGACACATTTTTCCATCAGACCACTCACCTGCCTTTGCAATAGCTCGAGTGATAAGGGATTCGTACATTTTAGGGTCTATAACAGTCTCCACTTGATCTTAAAAACACTTCTCCACTACCTTGCCAAGCCCTGGAAGTTTGGTTACAGGTCTGCAGATGGAGAGAACAGGATCTGCATTCATTATTTTTAGGAGGAGTGTGGTTATTCCAGTTTCTAGCATGTTGGGAAAGAAGCTTTTCTGTAGAGATGAATTCACTGATAGACACTAGAGACTGCATCGGTGATGAGTTTAAACCATGATGATGAAGGGGGCTTGTGATGTTTGATAGTTTTGCTTGATGGGTCTTCAGATATCAATGAAAAGTTGTCCCAGAGCACAAAAATGCAAGGAGTGGAGCATACTTTTGGAGAGGCAATATCGACTTGATAATGGAGTCTCTAAGTCGTGCAAATTTATTTAGAAAGAAGTCTTGGAATTCTGTACATTTTACAGTTGATCATGTGGTTGGTGAGCCACATTTGGGTTTGAAGTTTAGTTTCACAATTTGAAAAAGCTAAGATTTGACTCTTTAGAAACAATTGGCTTCTGCACTAAGAATACCTTTTTTTGGTCAATTTTCTTCACATCCCTTTGAGACGTAAGGGATCTAGAGGATTTCTTTGATCTCCAATCTCATTCCAGTCTGCAAAGGTTTCTTCTTTCAGCGAGACAAAGATGAGTGAACTACAAATTTCCAATTTTACCGGACAATTTTTTCATCAAAAAGGGGTATTATATTGATTATTAATTTCAGCAGTTTTCTGATATTTATCATACAAATTGGTTACATTGTGGTAGATTTGAATTCCCCTATAAACCCACAACCCACTACGGAATTAAATTACACAAAAATTAATTAACATAAACTTCATTACTTTTACAAAATTCAAACATACATTACAAAAATAATACATACTTTTAACACATATACTAACACTTAAAACACTAAAAAAAATCGATATTACTGACTTCGATATTGTGGAACTCGATATTTCTTACCTGCATTTCGATATTCTGCACCACTATATTTTTGCAATTCGATATTCTGTCCATTCTATATCAAAAACTCGATATTCTGTCCAGTCGATATTTTTTTTTCGATACTGTGACTAGTTACCATATAGAGGGTTCAGAAGGCTATACAAAGATATTTTGAAATGATTTTGAGAGACTAGTGTGAGTACAGGGGAGTTTGAGGTGGGAGGAAGCCAATAGAGATTAAGAAGGTGTCTCTTTGAATCATTGGACCGTTGTGCCAAAGGCCTTCTGCATGGAAAGAGATTAATCAGATGCTAATTTTTTATTTTTCATTTATGCATTTACTTATGATTAGGTATTCTAGCCTAGATTGAAGCCAGTTTGATCAAGAGGGGTTTCAAGGTGGATATCATTTTGGATGCTAGGAGCAAAGACTTTTGTAATCTAATTAAAGTTCAGAATGGAGAGGGAGCATTATAAACATCGGTTTAGAGGTCCCTCTCCAGTTTAGGTACTACAAACATGATCCATTCCCTTATTCGCTCCCTTTCTTACATGCATGTTCAGGGCCGGACTGGCCATAGCAGGCACCGGGCGTTTCCCCGGTAGGCCGCTAGGGTGGGGGCCGGTTTTGGGCCCCTGGGGGGCTGTTTTTGTTACCGGGGGTTGGCAATATCGGCCCCTGTAACAAAATCGGCCGAAACCGGCCTTCGCAAACTGCTCAGCTGCACTCCACCTCACCCCAGGGGGGGCCGGCTGAGCAGTTTGCCAGGGCCGGTTTCTGTTCCCAGTCCGGCCCTGTGCATGTTCGTACAGCTTGAGAAATTTGTAGGATAAGTTCACAACTGATTTGATTTCTGGCTTAAATTCAAACAAAGATGCTATCATCATGCCTCAGTTTAGTCAATTCTGTCCTAGGACAATCAATGTGCAGTAGCTACTGAAACAGCGTTCCTCTCTTGTGTTGTTTCCCTTTCAGGTCTGAATATGATGGGAGCCTGTGGCATCACAAACATTCAAACAGATCAGCAATTTCAGCCCTGATACAACGTTTTTGGCCAGCACAGTCTGTGATATGCTTAGTTTCACGGTTTTATAGGAAGGCCTCAGCTAAGTTCAGATCCTCTGTAATACCCCTTGTTCAAAAGCGTGTTTTGTTCTAATGCACTTCCCTCGTACCACAACTTTAAATGCCACTCCTCTATAAGCCCTGTTTTATCAGCTGTGCCACCCTGAAGACCACGTCTTCTAACACAGTCACCTGTAGACATCACAATGTGATGCAGGTAAGTTGATACCTCAGTGCAATGCTACCAAAAATAGGCTATGTTTAAAAACAAATTTACATGGATATTCTGTGTTCTCACTAAACCGGACACAGAACATGTTCACTAAGAAATTGTCCAGGCCTGAGTACTGCTTGTGAATAGAGGAGTGCAAAGAGGATCCACTGACTAATAAATGAGCTCATGTCACATGTACTGAAGTGCCCAAATCAATCCCTGAATTCTGCAGCTGTTTTACTACTAGTAGCCAGGTCAGAGGTGAGCATGATATATCAAGCTCAGGGTCCTTATTGCAGTTAAAGTCTCCTCACCACATCATGACTGAGCACACATAGCCCCATGCATCTGGCAGCATCCTATAAATATTTCCCATGGTTTACATTTAGAGCAAAGACAGAACAGTGAAATGGGGTATCATTCAATCACCCCTATACCATGACGCATCTGCCCCCTTAGTTTCCGAAATTGAGGGACTCTGAAATGGGACCATAGATTGGACCAATATCCAATCTACCGGACAGAAGCAGAGACAGTGGTATGTTAGAGAAGCCCTCTCCAACACCACTTGAGCTTAGCATTCTCTACCCTTGGAAAGTGCATTTGCATATGCAAATGTCCAATGGCTCTTTACCAGTGATCAGAGCTTGACTGGGAATGGAAAGCAGCCCTTGCAATATTTTCTGACCTGTCCCTAGTGAAGCACTGCCTGTCCCCGGGAGGCTGGAAACGCTTGCTTGCAGATGTTGTTACTGATGGCCGATATTGCAGCCTTACTGCAAAACCGGCCCCCACCCTTCCAGCCTCCCAGGGAAACACCTGATGCTCGGTACAGCCAGTCCGGCTCTGCCGGTGATACCATGCCTCTAACGCTCGATTCCAGAAAGGTATTGATGAAAGTCCAACCATGTTCTAGTACAAATGTGGTAGGGGAGTCACATGCCTTGCTCCCCTTCATTAAAGTAAAATGTATCAATTTCCACACACCATACTAGGACTGTGATCAGGCAGAGCCAGAGCTGACCCGAATCTGCATCATGGAGAACCAAGAGACTAGCAGACTTCATTAAATTCGAGCCTGTGGCCTTTTAACAGTCCTATATCAGTAATGCAAGCCAAGTCTCAGGCCCAAAAAACAGAAGATACAAGGGTTAAGTAATGGTCTCACATCAGGAACTCAATGCAAACACTCTGTAACAAACCCTAAAGTCATGACTAAGATTAGAACGTGCATTGCCTAAGTGTCTAACATAGACTACAGAGGAAAGTTGTGTGAAGGGAAATATGGGAGCGATTGAGACGCCATGAAGACAACTTTCCCTTCAACAGACCTTAGTAATGTTTAATTCGCAGTCTCATAATTTCATAATTGAAACCTGTTCAATAATTATGTACAACAAATTCATTGTTGCTGCTCATCAATCTTAAACAGCTAACAACCATTGGCAAAGTCAATATTTTTGGCATTTTGGTGTATGTCATTAGCGTTATATAGCTCGATTAAGTACCAGAAAGCTCAGAAAGGCACCAAAATACTGGTTGGCTGCACTTTATGAGAAGCTCAGAATTTTATTTTACATGTTTAAGCCACACCCTTAGGTGCATAGGCCAGGTTTCTTTATTTCAGAGACCACACCCATTTTCATACCACCTAAAGCCCTCAGGTGGGCCATGGCCCTTAATTTGTAAAACCCTCATAATCTTTACTTTTGAATATTTGTATTTTGCCAAAGTGTCACAACTTCTGAATAGTGAATGAGCAGATACAATTATGCATAACATAATGACAAACAGCAAAAATGAATTGCTGTTTCTTCATGAAAATCCAGTCTGAGTGTTGTAGGCTTCACATATGTGCATTCGATAGTAACACACAATCATCTACATGCAACATATATATCACCTGTTTATTTGTACCTGTCCTCCCACATCAATGCTTCCAGCTCCCACAGAAACTTTAGGATGATGGCCGGAGTCAAGAATTCACTGATTGTGCTAAACAAACCGACAGAATAATTTGCCCTTTTATTCATACATTTAAGATCTCGGCTCCTATCTACACCCCCTCGGGTACTGTTGTTTTCTTTGCAGTCTGATTGTCCTTAGAGAGTGCTACTGAAGCAGCATTGATTATTTCTTCTGAGTGAATATTCTAAAATCTTGACCTTCCCGCTTTCTATAAAAGGGCAGTTCGCAATCACTCATCTGACCATTAATCACTCTGACTTATCAAAATATATTTTCATCCTGATTTTGATTTATTTCAGCTGTCTCTGCCTGTCAGGTACATCGCTTGGATATTTTATTAGCAGAATAAGTTTTTATAACTGTCTGCCAAAGTAAGTTTTCAAAACGTCTTAAACGTGTACAGTAAACATTCCTATAAGCCAAGAGACAGTTTTCTATGGTGTTAACTAATTAATTTTTTTTTTACCGATTAGGTCCTAGATAGTTTTGCAAGTAATATTAATGAGACTACTGATAACATGAATGCAAATTAATGTGACACAATCTGAAAAGAGGGGTACAATACTGTCGAAGAGTATACCACTTATCCACACTGTCAGTGGCAAACAATATATTTGTTTTATTATGTTGGTAATCATTGTTCCTTTGATTTATTGGGGGTTTTCCGCCGAATCCCTATTGCTCCATTTAGCTGCATCAGTCATGTCTGTCATACCCACCCTCGACCTACCCCCCAAAAATGACAAATATAGTTTTCTTGATAAATTCTTTGTGATTATAGTTTTTTGTAATTGGTTAAAGAAGTTAATATGTGGACCGAAAAGGGAAAATGCCTAAATAGTTTTAGACATGCAGTAATGAGCTGACAGAACCCTCTTCATAGCTAGCTCTTACAGAGGCAAATCAAGAATTGCCAAACATTCCGGGCTCGATTACGATGTCGAGCGGTCCACAACCGACCGACCGTTGGTTGCGGTCTGCCCGACATCTGACATTGCGGTCTTCCCGCCGCATTATGATGTGGCGGGTGGAAGCATTGGGTGGAGAGACAATGCTCTGCACTTTTGACGTGCTCAAGGAGCCCGTCGGTGCGTCGGAACACACCATAATCCCCTAATGATGGCGAAGCCAAGCTCGGCTCCGCAGTCCGGATTATGATAGCAGTTTCCAAAAGCCATTTCATGTTGGCCTTTCCGACATGAAAAGTCTGTCAGAAGGTGCCTCTGGGGGCCCCTAGCAGGGCCCCCTTCACCCCTGGCCCTCCGCAATGGGGCCTGGGGGGCTTCAACAACTCTGCACCGTGTGGCAGGCACTGCATGGTGCCTGCCACGCAGTGCAGGGATGTTTGCAAACCTCCATTCAACAAAGGAAGCTTGTGCTGCGGGCCTATTCCGCCCACCGCACAAGCTTCTATTGTGGAATGGATGTTTCCGACCGCCCTATTCGCATTCAAATCAGTTGGGCAGTTCCCAATCTGCAACGGTCCGCCCGACATTGTAATAAGCCCCTCCATGTCTCACAATACTATACTGTGAGGTAGCTCAAGACCAGGGCCACTGGAATTATGCAATTCTGTGGCTCTGGCATTTTCGGCATGGGTTTGCCGCAATTGCCATTTAGTCCATCATCTGATGCATAATAATCATTGTTTCGAGTTTAAACAAATCAAAACTTACTAAACACATGGAGACAAGTGTTCTTGCGCAACAGGAGACCTTTTTCAAAGCCTGACTAGTCTTTTTGAAGTTGCTTATTGCTGTATTTGGGTTTAAACTGCTACTAATAAGGTTAAATATTTTCCCAGACAATTTTAACATTGTAAAAATAAAATAATGAAGTAATAGTATCACAAAATGTGCCACATTAACGCACATAATTTTCCTTTTCTTGCCACATAATTTAGTCAACATGCCATATAATTTGGTCCTTCCCTACCACATAATTCTAGTGGCCCTGTTTAGGATTTAGCATTTCATTTAAGGTCAGTCCTAGGGAGGCCAGCCCACCGTATTTGAAGCTCCCTAGCCTGTCAGTAAGGATATGTGCTGAAAATGCTTCCATTGAAAGGGCAGGGGCAGGTTTGGTGGGAATTTACGCAAGAAGGGCCACCATGTCAGAGCAACCTTTTGCACATTTTTTTTATTTTACAGAAACAAATCACCAAGAAAAGAGTTTGTTTCTGTAAAACATTTGTTTCATTCTGTAAATCATCACATGTTCCTGTTTGAAACTGCTTTGCCTTTCAAAGGGGTCCCAAAAAGAAAAAACAAACTCGGAAGGCTAAGATTGCTGTGTCTTTCCTAGATTATACAACAATCACAAAGAACCAACGCCGCACCTCTCCGCTAAGTTCCCTTTATAACTATTAAAGAGTAGTGATGAAAGGTGGTGTGCACAAACAGCTCCTGCACCTGCCGCTGTGAGGTGCAAACTGCCAAGCAGATTCAGGATACTTTGTGGATCTGGAGCGGTGCACTCCCAAACGTGTCTTTTTCAATGACAGAGCCTGGTCAATTCCTTTGTGTAAAGTAATTCTTTATTTCAAATTCCATCAGAACACAAGAGCTCCAGCCAACGCATTTCGTTCAAAAGGTTGAACTTCGTCAGGGCACAAAATGAAGGGAGATTCAAAGTCAATGGTTCCCCAACTTCAAAGATGTCAGTAATGCACGGGAATCATCAATACGAAGTGATATCCAGGATGTCACGAATAATTTAGTGACTCAACGTCCTGCGTGGGCCTCCTTGATAAGGGCCCGGTTCGTGAACCTATCGCAGACTGTAAGGAGTGCTCCTTCCTCGCTCCGAAAGTTCGCAAGCTTGCCAACAATGTTTTTACAGCTTGAACTATACATATCATATGAGTGTTGAGTCAAACATTATTTTCCATAAAATCCAAAATGGTGGATTTCTCTGTTTTCCAGCTAAACGTCTTTCGGCCCTTTGTTCCCCCTTCCTCTCTAGATAAAATACAGGCAATCTCTGAGTCAGAGCAGTCTGTACAGCAGCCGTAGTTGCACATTTTTCTCTCAAACAATTGAATTGAGTTCACTGAGTATCTTCTCTAGGGCTATGAACTCTTACAGTATATGAAATTATGTACTAAAGACAGATCCTTATGCTTAGCTGACTTTTTTCTGTCATTTTGTACGAAGGTAAATTTACCCATCTTATAAGGTGCGATGACAGTACCATCTACTATAAAGATATCTAGCAGCAAACCTTATTACAATAGGATCATCCCCTTTAGAACTAATTTCCAAACGTTTATTAAGCTTTGCTTAGTCCTGCAATAGAACCGATTTTCTTTTATACTGACTGGGCTTTGGCAAGGAACTGGAACATTCCATTTCTAATTCACCATTCTGCATGTAATCCTCAAGCCCCTTTATAAGAGGCATGCAGTCGTTCTGCTGCTTTATAACGTTCAGAGCAACATTCAGCAGAGTTGATCAAGAATTGTTATTTACAAACGTGAATGGCAATCATTCCATCTTAGTTGGACCTCCCTGAGGAACTCCAGTGACATACTTGGATCTAAGGCTACCTCAGCCATGCGAGGCACTGTACAGTCACTTTCACAGTGTATCACAGTGTTAATACATGGCTGTATCAATGCAGCAGGTCTTCTTACCCTTTATTTGTCTGACCTTCCATCACTGTTGAGACTATCCATTCTTTTTTCCTAAGACTTAACGCATCTGGAGAGAATTCTGATGTGCATGAATATTACTGTCAAAATAGTTATTAATTTAGTTGAACTCACATGATGGTAATGACATTAGAATACTATTCCAATCTGAACATACCTGAAGTAAAGTCAGAAAAAATAAGATTTCTTTATTAGTTGGGAAATGGAAGACAGACTATTTCCCTTGAATGATAAATAATACAAATATGTTAGTCTGCTATTTTTGTATGGGTGTACTGGGTTCACAATATTAAGACATTCATTGTTATCGTTACACAGTGTATGTAGGATTTAAAAACGTTTATTTTGACTTTTAGGTTCATTACATTCAGCCCTCAGTTAAAATATATGAGGGAAAGCTGTTGCCTTAGTGGCTTATGGTGGAAATGTGTGCTGAATAGAGTTGAAGGGGTTTATAGTGAAAATCCATAAGTCTTACAAATGTAACTCTATTTTTGGCACTCATCCAGGACTAAGACTAGACACTATTCTGTTAACAGTGGAACAAAAGTTGCAATTCTAGGCCCCATGACTTAGACTAAGAAGTCATAAGATAGCGACATACACAATTGCTACCCTTGATGTCAGCAAACCGCTCTGATCTCTAAGAAAACTATAGCCCTACCACGTTTTTTCTTGGTGGCCCAGGTCTAATATTCCAGCAGGCACTACGTAAGCAGGCTCAGTTATAATGGAAAGGCACATTCACCTCAGGCTCAGCCACTATATCACTCATTGGGCTGTTAACAACATTATTAAAATATGATTTAAAAGCAGGATTTCGACCATGTATTTTCTGATTGTTGCATTCATCAGATATATCATCACACACTGGTTTATGTTTTTGCCACAACCAAGTGATACTTAAAATCCATTTATACTTACATCAGAGGTTATCAGACATATGTACACTACCAACTGAATGTCACAAGTGACTTGGGCCACACACAATGATCGAATTTGACACTTCAATGAAGAGTGACATCCGTTTTAAAGGCATCCCTCTGCTTAGTGGGTGTTTCATCTAAATTTACATAAAAATGTTCTGAAGTGCAGTTGTATTAAACAAGTGTTTCCATGTACACACAAGCATGCCTATCTCATACCCCATCATAGTCGTCGATCCAGGTAGGGTGGATTACTTTTTCAGAGATATTCATTTGAAATAGAAGAATATGGGGTCAAGGGCAAAATTTAGGTTTTGGTTGACAATCTTGTTCAAAAGCCAGAAGAAGAAACATTACAAGTACGGGCCTCACACAATACTGGGGGATTTTTTGCTCACTAAACCAAAAACATTCCTGATTTGATTCTTGATACAGCCACTAAGGTTGCTGGAGCTGATTTCATTGCACATAACAGACCTAAGCTATTTTTAACCACAAATATTTTTTGATATTCAAATTAGACTGATGTGTAGGACGCTGGAAGAAGATTATCGTCTAATCTGATGTTTCTATTGACGCCATTCATGAAAGTCAACATAATTACTTTGAGAAAAGCATTATTTTTAACAAATTGCAAAAATATGGACAAAGTAGTACAATGCTAAATATAAGTCGAAAAACACAAACTAGCTAGCATGCATTATGTTAATTCTTTAAGGGTCAAATTTAGAGTTTGAAAATTGGTACTGATCAGTCAGAAATAAGCAAATTTTCACTGCTTCATCATACATTGCCATTTGACATAAAGAGAGCCTGGAGCATTGATGGTGAACAATCTGCCTTATTTTGGCATGGGCCACAATAGAATGTAAGGGTTGAGGTTTGGTGTCTCAGGGTTCTCTATTGGGCTCTTGGAAAATAAAGGTGAAGGTTGTGGAAGGCACCACTTCACAACCCATGAGTGTGAATAAATAACCCTTGAAGACCGTGTTTAGTTGTGGACTATTGACATATTTCAACACTTATGTCTGCCATCTGCACCACACTCTTACTTGTTCATCAAAACTTGTCTGGTAGACAATTGGAGGGTCAACCAGCAAAATACCTCTACTCCATCTACTCTATTTAAAGTATATCATCTGAAGATTGATCTTTTGGGGGCAATCTTCCACATCTTCAGTGGAGGAAAAACCTATAAATAGGCAAGCCCACCCCTCAGCCACACCACAATCAACAGAAGCTAGCTGTCCCTGCTGCCAAAAACCCTGGTAATGCAATTTTAACTAGTTGTGACTCCACTGGCAACTGCTCACAAAAACCAACGGTAAGTACACACACAACATACCATATTTAACTCTCAGATTTGTTGTAGCTAACATAAAAACCAATAAATATTTGTTGCAAATTTAAAACATATGACAATATTACCATGTGATATATGTCTAGCTAGTGCCCCTGTAAGGTGCTGACCCGACAAACCTCATGCTAATTTTTTTAACCTTTGTATGTGTAGCTATCAGAAATATTTTGGACAAAAATTGTAATTTCGAATATTGTATCGCTTACTTAAAAATCTTTTCACTTGCCAGTACACATGAATGTATCCCGGAATCCTGTTCATCGCATGAGATATAAAAAATATACCACAACATTCAATGCAGATTTGCTCTAATCAAGGGGTGTGACAAGTGCTGCAGCACTCCAGAAGTCCTGGAGAGATTTCGGCAGAACACTGCGTAATTGTTCGACCTGGCTTTTTGAGAGGGTTTATCCCCAGACTTTTTGCTTTTTGGCCTTCTATTTCTGACCTGTTTTTGTTGGTTTTATGACTCTGGACACTTTACCACTGCTGATCAGTGCTAAAGTGCATATGCTCTCCCTGTAAATTGTATTTATGGATTGGTGATTCCATGATTGGCATATTTGATTTACTGGTGAGTCCCTAGTAGAGTGCACTGTGTGTGTCCAGGGCCTGTAAATCAAATGCTGCCACTGGGCCTGCAGCACTGATTGGGCCACCCACATGAGCAGCCTGTAAATGTAACTCAGACCTTCCACTGCAGTGTCTGTGCGTAGTTTGGTACTGCCATGTCGACCTGGCAAGTGTACCCACTTGCCAGGCCCTAACCTTCCCTTTTCTTACATGTGAGACGCCCCTAAGGTAGGCCCAAGGCACCCCATGGGCAGGGTGCAGTGTATGTGAAAGGTAGGACATGTACTGAGGTGTGTGACATGTCCTGATAGTAAAATACAGTGTATTTAGTTTTTCACTATGGAAAGGCTATCTGTCCCATAGGCTAGAATGGGAGTTTATTTATAACATCTTATAAATATAACTTCCCATTGGGACAAGATAGAAAGATTGAGTTTAGTATGCCTGAACTCAGAATATAAAAATGCATCTTTTAGTAAAGATGATTCTTATATTGTGTGTTTGAAAATACCACTTTTAGAAAGTGGGTATTTTCTTGCTTAGCCACCCTGTGTGCCTCTGCTGGTTTGTGTATTGACTGTCTGGCTTTGGAGTGAAAGGGGCTGGGGATGTGCATTTTCTCAGACAGCCACTGGGTTGATGTGTGTCCTGCCTTTCCTGAATGAGTCAGGGCTGGGCTGAATAGACCTGGGCTGCATGTAGAGTAGGTGGAGGAGATTTCTATTTACCTGAATGGGCCTGGTCTGCCTTACACAATGGTGTCTCCACCTCCTGAAGAGAAGCTGGACCAGAGAGGACAGAACTGGTTTTGACTGAACACAGAGCCTCTCTGACATGAGAGAACAAAGAGAAATGATGTATAAATATTGGGGCCCAGACCCCAGAACTTTAGATTACGTCTGGTATTCAAGAGGAACCTTTGCCAAGGAGAAGAGCTGGAGAAACTGAAGGAGAAGTACTGCCCCTTTGCTGTGTGCTGTCTGGGGTTGGCCTGCATTGGCTGTTTCTGCCAAGGAAAGGACAAGGCCTTTGCTGTGTGCTGTGTCCACTGCTTGAGGAAGATCTCCAAGGGCTTGAAGTAAAGCTTGCCTCCTGTTTTGAAGTTTCAGGGATACAAAGACTTCACCCGCAGCTCCCCTGAAGTTCCTTGCTGGGAGTTCTGACCTGCCAAGAGGTACCTGTTGCTGTTCTGGGCCTCTGGAGGTTGTTCCTGCTGTTGGGAGATGGAAAAGTAACGCAACGACGAGAAGCGCAACGCATCCACACCCACCGAAGAAACCGACGCAGCGCCTGTCCGTGGCGGTAGAAATCACTGCACGCTCGAGTGCACCAATCTACGAAGTCCGAGATCACTGCACCGATTCCGATGCAGGACCTGCTGTGCAGCTGCAAGAACCAACGCATCATGGGACCGCGGCACGAGAAACCAATGCAGCTTCGTTGCCACCGCCACATCGGGAACCGCCGCATCCCCGATCCTCACGCATCGCACTGGGGCGCCAAGTCTACATCAATGTGGGGGCTGTAGTAAGAAACCGACGCATCACCTCACCGCACAGTAAGAAACTGACGCATCACCTCCCCTTCAGTAAGGAACCGACGCATCACCTCCTGCGCGTGGCAGTAAGGAACCGACGCATCACCTCCCCTGGAGTATGGAACCGATGCATCAACTTCCATGTGCGTAAGGAACCAACGCATCACCTTCCCTGCTGCTGTTTTTGTTTATGATTTTGACGCATCCAAGGTACTTTGTGTTAAAAGTGTTGCATCTATAGCTTGCTATGGACAGAACTGTTTCTACCTTTTAAAAGTCATATTATTATTACTGTATTGTGGATTTTTGTCGTTTTCGTCTTGTTTGGTTTAGATAAAGATTATTTATTTTTCTAAACTGGTGTGGTGTCCATTTGTAGTGTTTTCACTGTATTACTGTATGTGTGCACAAATGCTTTACACACTGCCTCTAAGATAAGCCTGTCTGCTCGTGCCAAGCTACCAAGGGGGTGAGCAGGGGTTATTTTAGAAGTGTATCCCCCTTACCCTGCCTATGAAGAAGGGTCCCTACTTGGACAACGGTGCAAACCATTGCCAACTAGAGACCCCCATTTCTAACAGTAATAATGAGGCTATATATTTGTTCAACTTCCAAAGACTGCCAAAAAATACATGTAATTGCGCCAGGTAGACACTGATTTTACTACAGATTACTAGCTTCTTTAATGTGTGTCTAATGGTATGTCTACCTGTAAATATTGAATTGTGTAACTTGAACTTTAGTGATGCTTGATGAAATCCACGAGTAGGTGAAATCAGAAATCATATGATGTTTTTCTAAAGTGATATAAGAAAAACATTTGTTAGCACTCTTTCTAAAGTTTCTAAATTATTCAACAAATAGCTTGAGAACAGTGGAAGTACAAATATTGATACTTATGGCTGGAGTGTGATGGAAGATAAACTATTACTCTGTTAGAGGTATTATTGGGTGTGCACAGCAGTCGCATGAACCCATTAAACAACCATTCAATTATTTTTCACTGGCCTGATATTTACGAGTCTGCTCATGATGTTCCCAAATGAACTATGTACATTTGTGTAGAAGGGAAATCTGCAATTAAGTATGTGATATGTGTCAGTAATATTAATAATATATGACTTGGAGTCATAAAAATAATGTATGGACATATGTCAAACTAACACTTGTATAAAGTGTAATTTGCAGGTGTAGTTTCCTGATTCCCAAAATCAGAATGTGCTACATTTTTTAGCCAGTGATGCCAGTAACTTCTATGAGATTTGAACCAGGTGTGTAGAAATTTAACAGTCATGGGTGATACTTA
The DNA here is from genome assembly GCA_963921515.1 of Calotriton arnoldi. Taxonomy (NCBI): domain Eukaryota; kingdom Metazoa; phylum Chordata; class Amphibia; order Caudata; family Salamandridae; genus Calotriton; species Calotriton arnoldi. Next base: position 2,149,247 of record CAWUFW010001285.1, read on the forward strand.
GGACGTGTTATCAGGAGACTGTCATGGAAATGGTCGTTGCAAAAATGGTAAATACCCACACAGGGACATCTTTGTGGGTATATGCAAAGATTTTCACTGTTTTCCCACATTTATGTGCACTTCTGACCTTTGACCTTAATAATCAAGAATGTGTCATTTTTTAAATGTGTAAAACTGCACAACAATTTCCAAATGCTTTTACATTATGCTTTAGGGTTATTTAATCTTAAACAAAAATCTCTTTTATTCTTTTTCATACATAATAATTTGCTAATAAAAGCATTTCCTTAAACAATAACCTGTTAAATTAGGAATATTGGGTACACTGTTGAATTTACTACCACTGTAATACCAGAGTCAGCCAGCCAGCCAGGCAGGCAGTTAACTCTTTATTTGGCCCGGAAATACCAGGCCATAAAAGTACAAACATCATCAATAGTCATCGATAAATACATTAGCAATATTAAAACAATAGTAAAACCTTAAAAACTGCCCTCATATATAATACATTACAATACAATTTCTTTCCTGGAATGTGAAAACATACCGTATGTAGAGGCCATACATCATCGGTAATCATCAATATATGCACAACAGTAGTTAAAACTGAAAAAAACCTTCTTAGCTCCCCTGCATAAAAATTCATTACAGTACAATGCTTCTTCTAGAATGTATAGCGCCCCATATATAATGTGTGGTCCTACTGCAAACCGGAGGGTTCTCTAGTGCAGATATAGGCCTTAAAGCATCTCTATGATCCCTAACATTACCCTCAAGAAACAGTTGTTTCAAATAATATCTCTTTAAGCCCTAATAACAAACATAAAATAAAATGAAGTGGTGTGTGCTTTGGACTGACTCCCCATCACAAGGACAGGGCGTTATGGCAGGTGGGTGCTTTTTCATTTCAGGGAAGGCAACAAGTTGCTGAACTATGCTCAGTCTTAGTCTAGTTATCACATAGCGATGCTGAATATTATTTACTCAAGTCAGATAGTGTTGACATCCCTCAGACACACCATATGTAGGTAACCAGAGTATGGTTCTTGAATTCTTCAAGCATTCTAAGCTCCTTTCTGTGATTAAAAAGGTAGTTTTCATTACACTTTTCTCTAAGGAGGAGCAACCAACGGGGTTAGTCCTGATCGATAGGTCAAACAATAATTTAAAATGACCATTGACATAAGACAACCAGGGTATTTTCATGGCATGGTCAGGAGCTAGGCAGTCAGATATACTAGAGGTGGTGAAATTTGTTTCTTCTTTCGCCCAAATAGACTGCCAAAGCAAAAGGGGTTTTAAGGCTAATATATACTCTAGGAAGTATAACCCAGCCTCCTTATGTAATATAAAAGATGACGCTGATCTAGATGTGCACAACAGGCGTTAGAGAAAGTGGGACTCTTCCATCTGCAGGGGTTGGGTCTGTGTGTAGTCCCTTGTTAATTTTCAATTTCCTGGAATTCATGAAGTGCCCAAAGGTATCCATCAGTTTTTGTAGGCCGACAGGTGTCCTAGATAATAGGACAGAGTCGGCGGTTTACAATAGAATTGGTACAAGCCGCCTGCCAACAGAGGGTGCATCGGCCTGCACGGTCTGAAAGGAATCTTCCACCCCATTAATAAAGAGTGAGAAGAGAAGCAGCGCCAAAACGCACCCCTCTCTAATCTCCCTCTTGATTGTAAATGAGGGGAACACTCCCCATTAGGGCCATACCGCACCATACTTGATACATTTCCATATAAATGTGCCACAAAAACGAATTACATTCCTAGGGGCACCCAAGACAATCAATGTAGACCTGAGTAATGCATGGTCAACCAAGTCAAATGCGCTACTGAGGTCAGCGAAACACAAATAGAGGGATCCAGATTTAGCTTTAGTACATTTCCCAAAAAGTAATTCTACATTCACGCATTGTTCCACTGTCCCCTGGCCTCTCCTGAACCAAAATTCTGCATCAGAGATTATGGAGTTACTCTCAGCTCAGTCTTCCTATCGCTGTAAGAGAACCTTGCAGTTTGGCCGACGAATCGAGGAGGGAAATTGGGCAATAACATTTAGGGTCGGATTTACTTCCCTTCTTAAAATATGGGACTTTAATCGACACCACCTAAGAATGGAGGAATAGTACTCTCAACAGCTACATTCAATACCCTGGCGAAAATGGGGCCCCATAATTCCCTCATGGCTTTGAATGTGTCTACCTGCACTCCGTCTGGACCTGGCACCTTCACCCCGGCACTTGAGTCAATAGCAAGGAGAGCCTCCTCTAGAGTGATGTGCAGGGGGGTCTTGGATTTGAGCAACTTTCCTGTGCAACTGTGTGGCTCTGTATCCACCCTTGATTAATCGAAAATGCCCCCAAAGTGAGAGACCCATGCTTCACAGGGTACTAAGGAGTTAAGTTCGGGCACACAATCATCTTTTAGAAAAGCGGCGTTGACTATTTTTCAAAAAAGGACCAGATCATTTGTCTCGGTTGCCTTAGCTAAATTATCCAAAGCGTCCTCCTGTAATACCCTTATCCTGGCTGCAAGTATATCTGTAGTGGGCTGGCCCCACGTGTACAGCATACAAAGGAGACGTAGCCGGTTTCCAGTTGATGTAGTTTATTAAGCAGATGCTGTAAGCTGTAACAGGCCCCACCAGGAGCAGCCTCCTAGCTGCTCAGCCCATCTTCCCAACTGTCTCACACACACACACAGGCACCCAAGCATTCCACTCACTCTGACATTCTACGCGGAACACTCACACTGGCTGAGCAGCTAGGTAGAGGGAACAGAATGACATGACCTGAGGATACTACATATCCTATCCCTTTTATACTGAACAATAAAATGAACTAAGCTAAATTGAAAACAACTATACACAGAAATGTACAAGAGATGTAAATAGTCCGTAAACCCAAGGATGCAAAGAATGACATCACGAGAGGGAAAACAGACAAGCAAAAAGGAGGAAAGAAGGATGAAAAGAATAAAAACACACTCTAACACCATCCTCCTCCTTTAACAGTGAACAAAGAAAAATGTAAGAAGACCAAGAAGAACTCACATACACCAAGTGAGAATAACGCACAAGACAGAAGAAAAGGGTAAGCTTAACCCAGACTAGAATACAATGGGTGGAACGACACCCAAGGAAGTACACCTCACGTGAGGAGACTGTGGCGAAAACACCATACGCCACCCCTCATGTGAGGGACACTGTGGGACTAAAACCCCAGTGAGAAAAAAATGATTGGGACTGACACCCAAATGTACAGGTTACATCACATGGGACTAACCCCCAAGGACATGTGCAGCATAAGGATACAGATGCAGCACAGTGTGGAATCACAAGAGGACAACCCACACACATGAAAACGTAGAAGGAAGTGAAGGGACTGACACCCATTACTACTGGCATAGGTGGGACAAAAGCACCCTATAACTGCCTAAATGGGAAAACACCCCATAACCCCTCCTCAAGCGGGTTAACCACCAAGATGTGGAGACTAATGACCAGGAAGTGGGACTGAAACCCCTCCCAAATGCAAGTAACTGTGAACATGGGGTCAAGGGACTGAAACCCACTCCCATCCCTAGACAGGGATAATCTAACTGGAACCTGGGAACATGGGACTAAAACCCACTCCCATCCCAAAGCAGGGATAAAATATCTGAAACGAGGGAACATGGGGCTGAGAACCCACTCCCATCCCAAGGCAGGGATAATCTATCTGGAACCTGGGAACATGGGACTGAAAACCCACTCCCATCCCTAGACAGGGATAATCTATCTGGAACCTGGGAAAATGGGACTAAAAACCCACTCCCATCCCTTTAGCCGCGATTCTACATTTGTAAACCAAACCCACATGAAAATGAGAAATGGGACTAGGACCCACTTCTATCCCTTAAATAGGGATGACAATGTCTGAAGTACAGGGACATGGGACTGAAACCCACCCCTAACTCTTGGGCAGGAATAACCATGTCTGAAGAAGAGATCTAATGCCAACATAACACGTACATGTGTAATTTCAAACAACTCTGTAGGCATATAACAATCAGAAGTCACTCAAGGTTCAAGTCTCTTTTCCCTGTAAAAGAAGACAAATTAGCGTAATTACTTTTAAAAACATGCTCCTCTAAATTTGTTTGTAAAAATGTCAAAGGTGTGCCTGTCACCGCGAAGATAGACAAGCTGTACCTGCGCCAGAAAAAGAAATGTACGCTCCTACAGTGAGCACCAAATAAACTGCAGAACACAAGAGGAGAGATGCTTGCGAACTTGCATGTTGATTTATACTCGAACAAAAGTACCTTTCCATGTTAGTTCATTGTTTCTCCTCCGCGTACCAAACTGACAAGGGTACTCTAACCCATCTTCTCAGAAATCTTCTCTGACGCCATTCCCTCATAGATATTTGCCATTGAGCAAAGAAAGACCACTGTTGTTACCTCACGCTACCTAAAAATGCAGATGACATCGTTGGGCAGAAGACTCCTACTTGAAACGGAGCAGGTGAAGGATGGAGCAGCCAACCCCATTTTGAAGAGTCAAATTGACTTCATGACGCTGCCGATGACGATGCGTCCTTGAGACAAAACTTTATTCCTTGAACAATGGTTGGCAGACCGCTGCCCGACACCTTCATCCATCCATAACACAGGATGAAGTAGCCCTGGATCTGCCAACTCCAAAATGGCGGGACGCACAGGAGACGTATGCCGAGTGGCTCACGGCGCGCTCCTGCTGCAAAACGTCTATATGCAGCATCGCGCACCAGAGACACTCCAGACGTCATGGAAGACTCAGGCGAAGCTGCGCGCGCATCGTGCTCTAGGTAAGTTGCGCAAGCCTATTTTAAATTTAAAAACGAAGCTCAACTGCCATCTCAATCATGCCTCACAGCAAACTAGAAAACATCGATTTCTTTTTTTTTTTTTAACTCGATCTTGGTCACAGTGTCAGTCTCCTCCTCAGCAGGCAATGCGATCTAAAATGATCCCAAATGTAACGTCTGTCACTCCGCCACTTTTCAAAATTAAGCAGCCACATGTAAAGCTCACACCAGCGCTTGCTCGTTGGAGCACATCCTTATGTAAGGCATAACAATAAACTTCGCAACAGGGCAAAAACACAGGCAGTCACCAGTTACCTTGGTTCTAGATGCCCTGTAGACATTTAAATGGCAGGTAGGCACTGGTTGAGACACTTTTTCTTCATCTGTGGATAAACAGGTGGTGTAGACGCAGAGATGACTTTACAGCACGCCTGGTCTGTGCTGTCCGGTCCTGTTGACACTTCCTTCCTGATGCACTGTAGATGTTTCTTTTCGCACTCTAGACGTATCTTTTCAATAAAATGACCATCTAGATGTAAGCAGACTTTCTTTTCCTTAAATGTTGTAGATGACAAGTTCAAATCACAGCACGCCTTGACTGGGCTGTCCATTGTGCTGGACACTGGTGGGGCTACTTCGCGTGCGTGTCATGGTTCCTTTTTCTTGCGTTTCGTTTTGCTTGTAACTAATTTCTAAGTCCTTTTTTCATGGCTCCATCAGTTTTAACATAACTCCTGTTGCTTTTTGCGTTGAGTTGCTTCAAAATCCATGTAGATCGTTGCCATAAATAATGTAGTGGGCTGGCCCCACGTGTACAGCATACAAAGGAGACGTAGCCGGTTTCCAGTTGATGTAGTTTATTAAGCAGATGCTGTAAGCTGTAACAGGCCCCACCAGGAGCAGCCTCCTAGCTGCTCAGCCCATCTTCCCAACTGTCTCACACACACACAGGCACCCAAGCATTCCACTCACACTGACATTCTACGCGGAACCCTCACACTGGCTGAGCAGCTAGGTAGAGGGAACAGAATGACATGACCTGAGGATACTACAAAATCCTTGTAAATCTTGCGCAAATACTTTTCGATGTGTCTCTAGAGGAGCTATGAAGGGCATCCCTTAAGAGTTTGGATGCTTGAGTACGGGCGATCAAACCCCCCTCGTTTCCCTGTACTACCAGGTCTGAGGGGTCTTGACAACAGTGAAGTAAGATCTCTGACAATTTTTCCAAAGGCATTTAAAAGTCCCACATCACCTACTTCATTAGCCAAACAATAACCAAATTTGTTAGGGGTCGCTATTAATAAATCCTGCAGTACCTTACATTGGTCCACCCCAGCCCACTTTATCCTAACGCCATTAGGCCTAACAGGGGTAATGTTAGAAACACAAACAATGTTTTTAATGCTGTGGTCCTGTTAGGGTAAGGACTACGGGCTTGTGATTGGTCACCGCTGTTGGAATGACATTAATGGTGCACACCAGATTACTTGCCGAGGCAGAAAATAAAAGATGATCAATAGTTGTGTAGGCATCTCTGCAGATTAAAGTAGGAATTGGTTCGCTAGTATCCTCAGTGCTAGTCCCTAAAAGTAAAAGACCATATTTATAAATCAGAGAATTTAGGGGTTTCCCATTGTTGTATTAGAGAAAATGTGGTGTTCCTTCCACTATGGCAATAGTCACAACACAAACCCGTTTTGTTGGGAGGGAACATTTCTGAATGTTAAAGTTGCCTAGCCAGAGAATAACAAATTTGAGCATATTGGCTGAATAAATTCTTCTAATCCTGCATCTAATGCATGCACAACCGAACTACGGGATTGATCGAACACATTATTATAATAGTTAATCACAACTAGGTCAGGACCACTTTTCAATGATAACCAGAGTAACTGTGTGTAAGTTAGAACACTTGTAACCCTTTTAGTTACTATGATCTGGAGGCCACCTTTAGCCCGTCCCACTAGCAACGGTATGGCCTCCAGGTGGAACGATGTGAACCCTTCAAGAAAAATTGGCTCAATGCACAAGCCTCCTGGACACAATTTACATCAAAGTCCAAAGTTAGATCACACCAATCTACAGAATCAATCTTGCTTCTCAGCCCACACACATTCCGTGTAACAAAAGAGCATTTCCCCTTCCGATCAGGGCAGTTAGAGACTGCAAGGGGATCAGGCTGGTTAAAAACTTTGTGGCTAATAGAGATGGTTAGCGTGGGACATAGGGAAGCAGATGGGACTACAGGGATGGAAGAACAAACTGAATTAATTTACAGGAGGATTGGGGCACTGGTCTTTTACTGGAGCCACCTTTCTGCCCTCAATATCAGGGGTTACTGCATTACTACCAATTTAGAGTCAGTCATTTTCCTGGAGTAAACCCAGGCAGTCAAATCTCTTGGAAAGTGGAATGACCGCTGGGTATGTAATATCTTGCTGCTTCCCACAAGGTCGATCTGGAGAGGGCTCAAAATATATTCCGCCTGAATTTCCACCACTATATGTGGACTCCATGGATGTACTGCCAATGTAGTACTAGATTATTACTATCCTCATTTCAACTGCATTTGACATTGTAGGTTTTTTTCAGAATGTTGTGGACACTTAAGTTCTCGTTTTTGTGTACGATTACTGTGGTTTTCACAGGGGTGTTTCACAGAGTTGATACCTCCAGAAATTGTGGTTATAGTGACTGGTCGCTATAGATCACACTGCCAGTTTGCTATGACATCTTGTGGCACAACGCAGCTGTGTGGCTTGCTCAAAGGCAGAGCCAGACTAAGCTCTACCAGCAGAACATATTTCTTCTGCCACCCTTACCCTTACTGCCCTCTACATACTGTTGTTTGACGCGCATCTACTTCTGCAACTGAGCGATTCTTATTCAACAAACTTTGTAACCCAAAAATCCAGCCTGTTGTATAGAAAGGTTCACGTTTTAAAGCTGTTTTGATCAGCAACATATCCTAAGAGAGAATTGAGTCATCTAGTTATTATCTAGAAATGTGTGATGAAAACAAAACAGCCATCTTGCTTAGGGATTCTGTCCCACTCACTGCAACTAATGTTCTGCACCAACAAGATTCTATCTGTAGGTATATTTTTAAGGTTATGAAATGAAGATTAAAGTTGCTGATAATTTTTGTTATAGCACAGACAATTCACAACTTTTGTATATAGTAGTAAACACTGGAAGCTACAGAACATTTAGAATACAGTCACCATGTTGGAACTGTTGCAACTGTCTGTGGTTATTGTTATGTTCATACAGAATGCAACACTGTAGGGTGAGCGGAGTGCCCTGTCTGCCACTCTGGTTATCGGTGAAGATATGAGGCTAGGAACTGCAGTTTAATCCAAATTTTCGGGTGGCTAGGCCTTGGTTATTTCGGACTGGTTCAGGGAGTCTTTACTGTTGCAACTGCATGAAAAATATAACAGTTGGTGTCTTTTCACACTGATGCATTAGCCACCAGCACCCAGGGAATTAAATCTGGCACCACCAAAGAGAGTGGTGGGGAGAAGGCAAAATGGCTAATCAACAGCATTTCTGAGGTACATGATTCCGTTTTGAGTGTTGCGCTTCCACCTCCTCTGCCATTGAAGTAGCTTATTGTTTCAAGCACAAGCCAAGGGTCACTGGCCATGAGAAGAACCCCCTTTACTATGAAATGAAAGCACACTTACATTCATGGGCAAGCTGAAAATGTAAGTGCCAAATTGGTGAACGTTCTCCCAGTGCAGCATAAAACAAATGCAGCACATACTGTGGGTTTTGCACCTCACATTGATGTGCTAGGCATACGGGGGATTCCCTCTTATGTCTTGTATTTTATTGTAATATTTATATTGCACTGACTACCCCTATTTGTGGCACTGAAGTGCTTGCCTACACACATAACATGCTACATCATGTACAATGTGTGGTTGGAAGGGTTTTGTCTTTATGTTTGATCCTACGTGGGATGTGTTTCCATGTCGTGCGTGATGACCACTGAGGTGTGGTTATGGTGTTATGGGACACAATCGCTTAGCAGTGTGACAAATGAAGAAATGTGAGATAGGTACCCAGTTTATGGTTTTCAATTAGCTGGCCAGCTTTGATGAACTCTGCAGGCAGTTTTTCAAATCTTTTAAAGTCACAGTCCACTAAGCCGGTTACAACATAGGGTTGTCCATTTTGAGATTTTTTACTTCTGCTATTGGTCCTGTGCATACATAGGCTGGAGGGAGAGATGGCCAGTAGATTTGCTAGCATGGACTTCATTACTATCATCCCTTAAATAATTGGCTTTGTGAGATATCAAGAAGTAGGCATACAATGCAGATAGTTGGGACCTGCAGTGGCGGGCTGAGAGTCCTCCAATGGCCAGTGGTATGTGGCATATCTCTTCATTTATTCCATGCCTGTTCAGTTGGTGATGGGTGGTTTCTTGCTGTGGAATGGAAAGGTGCTCGATGATAAACCTAACCTGTAGTGGTTCTGTCTTATGTGAGTGTAAGAGGGCCAAGCAATACAAGGGAACTATTAAGCAGCCTGCTTAAACTACAATTGGTTGCTTGACCCTTGTGTGTTTTAGTATTAGGGCCCGATTCACAGAAGTAAAGTTAGACCAAAATTCTAACTTAAATCAAAAGTCTAACTTTCCTCTTTTTGGTATTCACAAACCTAAGTTACTACTTGTAACTTTACTACTAGTAAACTTACTAGTATTAACTTACCTTTGTGAATACTGAAAAGTAGGAAAGTTAGACTTTTGGTCTAAGCTTGACTTTTGGTCTAACTTTGCCTATGTGAATCGGCCCTATGTTTAGACTTCAGGTCTAAAGTTAGACTTCAGGTCTAAGTTTACCTTTGTGAATCGGGCCCGACGTGTGGGCCAAGTATGGTTATGAATGAATTTACATTACTTTGCAATACCCAGGCTGCAAGTAGAACACTCCTGTGTAAAGGACAGAATATTTCTCCTTTAATGCATTGGCTGAGAACTTTGTGTTGGGGAACTCTCTGTCCTACCGCCACATTTGGTTCTGGAATGTTCTTCCCTTTCCCCTTTCAAGGCTCCAAACTGGCTGGGATGACAAAAGGCAGTGCAGGCCTGGTGTCAAATTCCTTTATGAGTGCAGGAGGCAAAGCCCCTTGAAGTGTAAGTGGGTCTAGGTACAGCCCCTCCCCAGTCATTCTACTAGGATGGCCAATCGTGTCCACACCTAAGCCCCCTTTATCTTACTGCCTTGAAGCAATACACACACAACAACAACAGAGCCATTTGCAGTCATGTGACCCAGGACACTTGCAGAAGTCCAGATAGCTGGGACTAGAAAATAAAAAACTTTCTAAAAGAACTGTGCAGCAGGTGCAGGTAAGCATGGTGGGGCGGAGCTGGGCAGGAGGATGTCGACAGACGACAGAATAGGATGTATTTACTTATTTAATTTTCCCAATTCCGTTGTCTGTCAACATCCGCCCCACCCTACTGCGCTTACCTCTGCACCGGTGCTGCTGGAACTGTGATCTAAAATCTGACCTTTCCATTAAAGAGGATTTTAAACAGCATATCTCTATCTGCTGCCAATCCAAAGTTAGCACTTATTAAATGTAATAAGGTAGGACAGACACGTTAGGACCACTTTATGTCACTTAAAGCCTTGCACACGTTTCTAGGCAGCAAACACTACCACCAAGAAATTGATTAATGGTAACCCATATATTGGAGATTAAAGGCTGGCATATTCACAAGATGGGTCCATGCATTTCTGTCAGTTGTCAATTTAATCAGCAACAAACAGTCTGGCAGGGATTATATGAGATCATTTTGCTTCCAGTGCTCTGTACATTTGTCCAATTATTACATTGCACGGAAAACCTGGAGCAAAAGCAACTCACAGTCATTACATATAAATTAAATAGGTAATGGTAATAGTTTAATTGACAGTAATTATAGTATCACATGCTGTGTATTAACGCATGTAATTGTCTGCAAATTGTTTTTCCAGTCTAGAAGCAGATATCTTTTTTAAAGTGCTTGATGTATTTAACAAGCTTTTAGGCATTTTGGCCCATGGCACTTTCTATATCGACCTTTCTGTTCGCATGTAATACTCCATGACGTAGATGCTATAAAAACGTTCAAGAAAATAGACATCTATTCGGATTTTCCACGTAGTAGAACCTTTTGACTGTCTTCAACTTCTATAAAGAGCAAAAACAAAAGTCTTATATTCATGGCTACTCTAAACTATATTACCTGATATTCACTTTGGTGTTTCTGCACTCACTCCTAAACTCGTTGTGAGCCTAACACATTGTACCTTTGTGTGAGTATTTACAAACTGTTTTCAAGTTGGTTTCCACCCGGAAAACACACACAGATCTACAGTGCACCTTTTAATGGCAAGGTGGGGGAGGGGGAGTCCACACCACCATATTTCATGCAGATGAATCATAGGATCATAGCAATTAAACACACCAAAAATCAATTGGTAATTTGAGGCAAAAACGAGGTAGAATCAGAATAATGTAATCAGACTAAATAACGGGGCTATAGCTCAGAATAAGTAGCACCGAAAGGTTCATTCTTTCCTGTAATGAACTATGTGCAAAAAAGCATGCTGCTCTTGTTAATTTCAGAAAAACACATCAAAAGAACAAAAACACAACTCTCGTTTTCGATAAATTACAGCTGCAATGGTGCTCCGTGACCTGCCTTTCACCATGGCTGCTAGCTCTGACTACAGGCTTTATGACGTCGCAAATCAATTGTTATTAGTTAAATAAGTTATTACAGTTGAGTAGCTAAGTCATTTTCTTATCAGGCGTTATTACATAACTCAGCTGATACGGAAATTAGAGACAGGTATATATTAGGCCCAGGCGAATTTTCGTTGTGCCCAAGTAATAACGTAATTTCGCCCTACTCTAGTTTTGCGAAATTACCCAAATTAGGCTGTTGCGCTATGTTGCATTATTACACGTCATTCCCTGTAAAATGTTATTGTGTTCCATTGTGAATGCACCATTCACAATAAAAATTTAGTACAGACACATGGAAGCCATGCAAACGACGTAACGCAAGTGGCTGTTTGCAGCGCTTTTGTTTCTTATACTTTTTAGCACAAATACATGCTTGCGTCCAAAGTAGACGGAAGGACATATTTTGAGCTAAAATACAGTGTCAAATGGCAGTTTTGCATAGTGTAGTTTCACATAATTTTTCCATAAATTCACTTAATTACACAAAAGCAAATTATACAAATTTGGCACACCCGCGTATTTATGTTCGGAGTGCAGGATTCCATGCTTTATTGTTATATATACATAGAGCCCCGAGGTAACTTTCAAAATGTGCGGCAAACGCTGGTGCCTTAGGAGGGTTGAAGATATGGCCATGCCAGAGGCCAGGCCATGTGACAAACACCTGCTGTCCACTGCCTAAGTGCAGGCGCAGCAGTGACTGTCTGCGTGCAGAAGGTTGGGTGCAGGTACCGGCCAGAGGCAGGCTCTGTGGACAATCCCCTTCTATGCACAGCATGAGCCTAAGTACAGCAGGGGTTGATCACCCTTTGACATGTGTTCAATAAGAATTGGATGCAGCACTGGGTCAGAGACAAGCCCCTGCAACCTTAACACTGCTGTGCATGGCCAAATGTCTTGCATAGTGTGCTGCCCTTCAGCCATGCACAGTGAAAGTTGGCTTCCCACTGAGGGATGGGTATGGGGTCTGGCCAGAGACAATCAATCCTTCAAGGATTTGTAGAGCTCAGCAAATCACCACTTAGGCTTTTAAGGTGCTTGAGGGCGTAGGTTACTGTGTTGTTACACTGTTCATTTGAACAGCCAGATCGTGAGTCCCTTGCTGAACTCATGGAGCGATGAGGTGGCCTTGAGGTGCGGGTGGAGGCTGTTCCAAGCCTTGGCCGCCAGGTGCGAGAAGGATCATCCTCCACTGTTGCTACGGCAGATCCAGGGATGTCAGTGATGAGAAGGGTGGCGGATTGCAGGTGCCTGGTCAGTTGGTCATGCGTTTGTTGATGTATGCTGGACCTTCATCATGTAGGGCTTGTATGCATGGGTCAGCATCTTGAAATGTCATCTCTTCTGAATCGGGAGCCAGTCAAGTTTCTTGAGATGTGGTGTGATGTCGGTCCGTTTGGGGGGGTTGAGGATGAGTCTTGCAGCTGTGTTCTGTACTGTCTGCAGTATTTTCAGGAGATGTGTGGTGATTCCTACGTGTTCCAGTAGCCCAGTCTGCTAGTGACGAGGGCTTGCGCATGGGAGCCATCTGAAGATCTTGGGGAGCATGCATATGGTGTAGAAGCAGGCGGATGAGACTGCGTTGACTTGATTCTTCATGGACACCTTGCTGTCCGGTATGATGACAAGGTTTCAGGCGTGGTCTGTCAGGGCAGGGGGGTGGGTTGAGCTTTGCGAACCACCAGGCCTTGTTTCATGGTGAGGTGGTGTTCCCGAAGATGAGGACTTCCGTCTTGTCCATGATGAGCTTGAGATAGTTATCCTTCATCTATACTGCGACGTTCATCATGCATCTGTGGAAGTTGGCTCTGGTGGTGGAGGGGTCTTCTGACAGTGAGGGGATGAGCTGTGTCTCATCAGCATATGATATGTTGTTGAGTCCGTGCGATCTGACGATGTTTGCCAGGGGGTCATAAACATGTTGAAGAGGGTGGGGCTGAGGGATAAACCTTGGGGGACGCTGCAGATGATGTTCTTGGGTTCAGAGGTGTATGGTGGGAGACAGATTCTCTGAGTTCTTCCACTTAGGTACGAGGTGATCCATTTGAGGGCATATCCCTGGATTCCAGTGTGGTGGAGTCTGTTGATCAAGATGTGGTGGGAGACGTGTTGAATGCGACTGACAGGTCCAGGAGGATAAGGGCTGCTGTTTCTCAATGGTCCTGGAGGGCCCTGATGTCGTAGGTGGCTGCGATCAGGGCTGTTTCTGTGCTGTGGTTGGCATGGGATCCAGATTTAGAGGGGTCCTGGAGGTTGTTGTGTTCCAGGTGTGGGGCGAATTGCTGGTTGAGGGCCTTCTCGAGAACCTTCACTGGGAAAGGGAACAGGGAGATAGGCATGTAGTTCTTCGGTTCTGCTGGGTCAGCGGAAGGTTTCTTTAGGAGGGGCCTCACTTTGGTGTGTTTACAGTCCACAGGGAAGGAGGCTGAAGCAATGGAGGTGTTCAGGACTTTCTTGAGTTTGTCGCTAATCATCTTACTTCCAAGGTTGAAGATGTGGTGAGGGCATCGGTCCATGAGTGCTCCCCAGTGCACAGAGTCCATGATGGAGATTTTGGCCTGCATTGTGAGGGGGTCCCAGTGGGTGAGCAAGTGTTTGTGTTTGGTATTCTATGGTGTGAGCAGGTTGATGCTGTTGGCGGCCGAGGGCTGGGGTTTGAAGTTTTCGTAGATAACTTGTTGTGGAAAAAGTCCGCCAAGGTGTCACAAAGTTCTTGTGAAGGGGTGATGTAATTTTTGGCGGCTGTGAGGTTGGAGAACAAGGACCTGTAGTCATCCCCTGCTGTGTATGTCAATACCTGTAGAGAGTTGGTTACATACTCAAAGCCTCAACGAGGAATTCATTGATACAACAATGAGATCAGATACACACTGACTCACTCATAATCACTCATGAACATGCCTTCGCTCACTTCCACTCACTCATTCACACACACTCAGAGGCAGACTGATGACCTGGGGTATGTACATTATAATTGATTCAGTGGCATACTAATGAAATCAAAGGCACAGTGACACACTCAGAGTCACACCCAAGCACATTTTTGCACAGTGCTGCCCACTCAGACACCATCTCTATGACACACTGATGTCATGGGGTATGCATGGAACATGCACTCCATTTTTGAGTCATGTTCACACTGATTAAGTCAAAAGCACAGTTATGCACTCAGAGTCACACTCAGGGACTTGTTCTCACACACTTTCTCTCTCCCTCAGACAAACACACTCAGAGGAACAGAGAGGGACCTGAATATGCACACTGTCATGAACCATCAACACACCAATGAAATCAAAGTAACAGTGACACACTAAGAGTCAGACTCGGGGGTGTGCCCTTGCTCAGTGGCACTCACTCAGACACACACAAACATGCAGAGACAGCCTGAGGGACATGAATTTGCACTTTGTCATTGTCTCAGTTACACACCAATGAAGTCAAAGGCACAGTGACACTCTCAGTGCGCAAATGACAGACATGGCTTTGCACACTGCTTATCACTCAGAGTCAAAGACACCGTTAAGTACTGAGAGACACACTCAGGACATATCATCCCACAATGGAATGCGCTCAGATACACACACTCAGAGGCACACTGATGCCAGAGTATGCATACCATAATAGAATCAGTGACATATTAATGAATTCAAAGGCACAGCGACACACCCTGAGTTACACTCAAGAGCACATATCCATACAATGTCACTCACTCAGTCACATACACTTAGAGGCACACTGAAGGGCCTGAATATGCATAATGTTATTGACTGAGTAACACTCCAGTGAAGTCAAGGGCACAGTGAAGCACCCAGGGTTAGAATCATGGGCATGCTTTTGCACACGTTTACTCATTCAGACACAGACACACTCAGAGGTACACTGAGGGACCTGAATATGCACATCATAATTGGCACACCAATGAAGTCAAAGGTACATTAACACACGCTGAGTAACATTCAGGGACACACAGTGAGAGGCACAGTGAGGTATCTGAATATGAAGACAGTCAATGACTCAGTGGCACACCAATGAAGACAAAGAAACACTTGGAGTTTCACTCAGGGATATGTTTCCCCAGGCTTCCACTTCCTCACAGACACACACTCACAGAGACAAGAGGGACCTGAATAAGCCCACCATAATTAACACAAAGGCTCACCAAGGAAGTTAAAGGCACAGTGATGTATTTAGAGTCGCACTCTGAGAGTGTGTTTGCACACAGCCATTCATCTAGAGATGCACTGTCGGACTTGGAGTGTGCACAGAGCCATTGACTCACTTATACACTAATGAAGATAATGGCACACTGATGACCCAGAGTATGCACAAAGTAATTTAGTCAGTGACACACCAATCAAATCAAAGGTTCTCTGCCACATTCAGACTCACATTAAAGGGCGTTTTTTCACACACTGCCACTCAATAATAATTGCACGCTCAGAGGCATACTGAGGGACCTGGAGTATGCAAGGTGTCATTGACTCTGTGACACACCAATGAAATCAAAGACACTGTGATACTCTAATACACTTTGGGGGATATTCTCAAGAACGTGCGATAAGCATCGCCAAAATAGGTTAGCGCAAGTTTTCATATCGCCGTCTATCGCGGGAAAATAACTCTGTGTTAACGTGGCATTCTCAACCCGGCGGTACCATGCGATAGTACCCCGATAATGCAGCAAATGTCCACGATAACATTACCGGGACGGCGATAAAAATCTCAACCCGAAGGTGGAAAAAGTTGCGATGTGCCCAACCGCGATATAAAATCCAGCAATAAGCAGCGCCAGGCCTGCAAGTCCCACAAGTCAGGCTGCAAAAAGCACAATAAAAGCGGCAACACAAAACACAAACAACTGCGAAGCACCATGGAGGTAGCCGGAGCAAGCACAGAGGACAACCAGAACCCCACAAGCCCCAGGGAGGACCAGCCTGGGACCTCGGGGTCAGGGAAGGGCAAGGAGAAGAAGAGGAAGACGCGGTTCAGTCCGCAGGAAAACAGGATCCTGATCACGGAGGTGATAGAACACCATCAACAACTGTTCATCACCTCCACTGTGTCATTGGCAACAAAAAATGGAATATGGCAGTCCATCGTGGACAAGGCGAATGCAGTCGGAGTGCTGAGGAGGACAATGGACGAGGTCAAGAGGCACTGGAATGATGTGAAGCGCAAGACCAAGCCGAAACTCGCAGACAACCAGAAGGCAGCAATGCAGACTGGAGGTGGGAGTCCAGCGCCACAGGAGGAGCTGGATGAGATGGAGGAAATGGTGACCACAGTCATCAGTGGGGAGACGGTGGCAGGAGTTGGGGGACCGGACACTGCTCAACATGACCCGACACAACAGCAACAGGGTGAGTAACCACCAGGGACTCGGGGGACAGGGGGAGATGGGCACAATGGCACACATGCACAATTAAGTAGAGCACATCTGCGGACAAACCATGGCCAAGAGTCACAACTCCAACCAAGAGCCCAATTTACCCAAGTCTGCAACTTCACAGCACTGCATAAGCACAGAAGTGAAAGGCACACCGCCTGAAAGGGATAAGGGCCAGCCAAATCAGAGCTGAAGGGGCAACTCACCTACAATGCAGCACACACACATAAGATCCAGAGCACTGCAACATTTACAACAATGTTGAATAAACAGCAACACCAGCACAACAGAACAGAGGAAACAACTGCTGCCGCTTGTGTGTGGAAAATGGCCATTCGCATGTGGCATAGCAGGAAACTGTGAGATGATAATGTACTAGTACAACCCCACATCCCTGATGGTGTTGTAATGCATGTATGGCCGTGACCCAGATAGGCAGTGAGACACACATTGTCATACAAATCAACACTCATCACAGTTGAATACAAGTGAAGGTGCGTAGACTTTATTAGCATATGCGTGTCAGTACGGCCAAGATAAGTGCCACAACATGCAGACCAATGCAGCAGTATGTCAGAACGTGGAACGCTGCCAAGCGCCGCTGTCCACTCCAGGGGAGAGCCGCACCATTCACAGGTGTGTGTTTACCCGCGTTGTTGTCCGCTCATGTATTCAGAGTCCAGTCGAATGCAGCCATGTCCACAGTCGTCGTGGGAGATGTGACCAGAACCCCAAGTTCCAACAAGGTGTCGGGACATGTGCAATGTGTTCCAAACTGTTGTGTCTGCAGGTACGTAGTTACACGTCCATGAAAGCTAGTACAGCTTCGTAGGCGATCATTTCCAACATGAGGTCGTTGTCGACTTCATCGAACAGGACGGCGAGGCTAACCATTAGCAGGTCCGGACAGATGTGCTGCGTCCACCCCCTTTCACCAATTAGCACTACAGCCCAATAGGGGAGTGGCTCAATTTGGTCACTGCACACGAGGAGTTCTGCAATCTCCTAGGTCCAGCTGCCAGCATGTATGCCAAGTATCCAGGCATCCCATAGACGGGTGTCACGGTGACACTCATGGTCGTGGGCCAACAGGGGGCGCAAACACATGTCGAAATCCAGTTCGGCTATCGTCCTGTTGGATAGGCAGACATCCATGGACCACTCGAATATGCACGAGCGACAATGCAACACAGGCTGCACGCAGCAAAAACACATACAACAGCTGACCAAGGTCAAGCACATCTATTCCACCAATTGTGTATATTAGCTTATTGAGTGCAACAACTCCCGGCATCCGCTGTTGAGAGATGCTGAGTATATACCAAAGTTCAACAAAAAAGGAAGGTGTACTTCAACTGAAGTAAAACAACGAACACGTAGATAATCCAAAATACTTCTTCTTTTTATTCAATGTTGTATAGATAAAACCGGCACACAGCCAACGCGTTTCGTTCCCCGTGCCACGGGAACTTTGTCAGGGCTAATTCCAAGTGACCAGAATATTCATATTCATATAACATCAATCAATTCAAGAGAAAGGGTCCTTAATAGTTAAATTTCCAGAGGACTAGTAGTTTTGTAGTTAAAACAATACCATAACCAATTATCCGCAAAGAGTGTTGTTCATATGTATGATGGAGATGGGGTGCAGATAAGACCCATCATCGGTATCACGACGGCGTTCACGCGGTGCCTATCAGCACACTCAATGTTTTCACTTGATCAACATTGAGAATCATATCATTAGCGATAGTTGTCGCACTCATCCGTGGCGATGTGTTTTGCAGTAGCTATCGCAGGGAAACTGGCGATGTCGGCAGTTTGCACCAGCTTGTGAAATCTATCGCCACTTTTGCGGTGCTAAAGTGCCGATAAATCGGCGATGAGTCCTTGAGAATATGCCCCTTTGTGTCACACTCAGAGATATGGCTTCACACACAGACATGCACTCAGACGCACACACACTGAAAAGCACAGTGAGAGGCCTGCATTTGCACACTGTTAATGACTCAGTTAAGACACAGTCAAATGCACAGTGACTCACTACAAGTCAGACTCAAGGACATGTGTTCAAACAATGCTACTGACTCAGATACGCACATACTCAGAGGCATTTTGAGGGACATGAGTATGCACACTGCCACTCATTGAGACACACACTGCCAGAGGCACACTAAGGTATTAGAGAATTCACACCGTCATTGACTCAATGACACACCAATAAGGTCAAAGGCACAGTGACACACTTAGAGTCACACTCAGGGACTTGTGTATGTACACTGCATCCAAGATTGTCTCATTTTTGTTTCATGTTGATGGTAGTGATTTTTCTTTTGGCTCTTTACTTGTGTGATTATAGTTTTCTTTTATGTATTTGCTATTTTGCACATTGAACAAATGCTTTTGTGAACTTAACTTTGAATTCTATGTATGTCTTTGATAGTTTTGTCAATTCTCAGTGAAAAAAGCCCTCGTTCATTGAGAATTGTTTGGTTTTAATGTTTTATCTGATTTTGCAATTTGTTTTTCACTCTAACCTGTTTTGTACTCTTTCATGGTTATTTTAATTGATTAAAGTCATACTTACTATGTACGCTGCCAGCATAAAAAACACAGAGTGATGGATGGAATGCTTGAGTTAATCTCAGCCACTGGCGATCACTCGGGCCGGATTCAAATTCATCGTTTTTTGCACACCATGCCACCTTAGTTTGGAGCCAGCCATATGCAAATCAGCCTAGACCCTGCTCCTCATGGGAACAGTACAGCCTGAACAGCCAGGGGAGGTGTTCCCTGAATTTGAATGCAAGCAACCCAGGACTGGTTTCACCCTTATTATGGGCTCATTAGCCATGTATAGCTTGATTACAGTGGCACAGTGAGAATGTTTGTATGTACACTGCCGGACACTCCGACACACACTCAGAGACACATTGATGGAGCCGAAAAGGAACGAGAAAAATGTCATTGCAAAAAAAAAAATGTATGTACTAAGTCAAACTGTTTTTGCATGCACTGCAAATTACCTCACATATTACGTCACTCATTACATCTTCTATGACATCATTAATAATATCACTGCAACATTTCCAATGAAATTATTGATGATAAAACTGTGCACGGTGGGGGCTCAAGTTATAGTTACATTAGGG
Source organism: Calotriton arnoldi (assembly GCA_963921515.1). Lineage (NCBI taxonomy): Eukaryota > Metazoa > Chordata > Amphibia > Caudata > Salamandridae > Calotriton > Calotriton arnoldi. The sequence goes on from CAWUFW010001285.1 coordinate 2,169,379, forward strand.
CATGAGTTGTAGGTACTTGAGATAACTACATCTATAGTTAGTGCATTTTAGGAGTTTTATACATTTAAAACATTCTGTTGTCATTGACATTTTCACCTAACTATAAGGTTACTTTAACCTTACTTTTTTCAGTATAGGTATACATATATCTATATAAATCTATGTATCTATATACATCTATATATCTATAAACATCTATATATCTATATATGTCTATATATATCTACAGACGCTCACCAATAGGTAGTTATAGTTAGGACCATTTTTCTATAGGAAAAGCATTTTTTGACTTGCCTATATCTTTGGCGCAGTTTGACGAACATTCACGAAATGTTCCAAAACAAAGAGCCCTGATGACTCTAGTTGTGCACGGAAAGTTTTGGGGTGGTCCGTCAAACGAGGGGCGAGTAAAGGGGGGGGGTCAAAAAATGGTATTTCCCATGTTAATTCCCATGAAGTCTTAAGACACGCCTGCAGCCTGAACTGCTGGATGGAATGACACCATATTTGGCAGAAAAGTAGATTCTGTTCCGGAGATCAAGCTTTTTGTTATTTGGTGCAAATCCGTTCAGTAGTTTGGGAGATATTGAAGGAAAACCAAATTTGTATATTTGGGAGGAGCCTAAGCAGAGATCTCATGGTGGGATCTGATTGGCTGCCAACACATCAACCAGGAAGTGTTGGCAGCCATCTTGGGACCAATATACATGATAGTGAATGGCAGGTTTTGAGGGTCACAAAAAGGAGAATGTATAAGGGTGATAACAGATTTAAGTTACAATATAAATCATTTGTTAATGGTACCAATCTAATTTTAGGAATTGTCCTGTGTTCTAAGGTGATTTTACCCTGGGAAAAAGCTTTCTGCTGGGATTTCATGAATCATGTTTAAGAGAAAACTGTTTTCTCCTGATTTTTCTATTAAGGTTATGGGAGGTGCTCCAGAAGCTAAAATGAGAGCATATTTTCTTTAAATTCACACTACCTTTCTCAGCCATTTGAAAATGAAGTTTGACTTTCTCAGTAAATCATGTACTTACAACAGGAGCAGAGTTGATTCCCTTGCGTTCTACTGCAGCCTCCCAGAGTGTTCTAAAGAACAACTAGAGCGCTAACAGTGTTACTTATGACAAAAGTATGGCACAACTGAAGCCATGTTGATTGAATCAAACTGGCAAAGTTAAAAGATTTAATTTAGAAAGGAATAAAATGAGGGCATTCGGTTTGTCATAGAAATTATGCTTAGTGCTGTAGAAAAAAAAATTAGGAAATATTTTCAGCCGCGGCCCGTGCAGGTAAGGGCAGTGGGGTCATGGGGCCGGGTGAGGGGGGATTTTGACAGACGAAGACGAGAGAAAATGAATTTTCCCTCGACATCATCAGTCAGAATCCCCCCAACCCGGCTCCACTGCCCTACCGCTCTTACCTGCATGGGCCGCAGTGCACATTTTAAGTGAATTCTCAAATATCTTTCTCTTCTATTTCATTAAAACACTCTTACATGCATACTGAACCATGTACTTTCAACACCAGCAGCAGACTGCCAGTTAACTCCCTGGTGATCAGCAGCTTTACTACAGTTTTCTAATGAGCAACTAGAGTGCTAAAATTCTGAATTTATGCCAAAAGTCTGACTCATCTGAACGCGATCTTGATGGAATTGAAGTAGAAAACTGAAAGCATTATCTACTGAGGATACTGCAGTAAGTGAGGAAATTAGGGAGTTTCATAACAAATGAGTCTCCCACGATGGCCAGGAGAGAAAAAAGAGCCCAAATATAGTACAAATATCACCCAAAAGTAGCCCAAGTATAGCCAAATAACAGAAGTGTGCAAAACACATAGGGCTATATTTACTACGTTTTAACAACGTGTTCCCAAAAGTGATGCGAATAGATGCTAAATCTTTTTTTAACTGATTTTCTTTCCAGTCAGGAAATCCACTCAAAAGTAGCGTGAATCAGCGCATAGCGCTGCTTTGCATTTTTTTAGCGCCAAGGGGGCATACCATGTGTTGTGAATGGGCGTTTCCTTGCAACCACCCAAGGTTTTTGATGATTAACCCTATTTACTTAAAAACGTAGACAAGGTTTAGCGTCAGAAATTACCACCCACTTCAACCAGGCGCTATCACGGAGAGGCGCTATCACAGAGAAATGCTTTCATTTCTCCTTTCTTTTCTGACTTTACATGTGTGCTGCACTGTACAGCACACATGCAAGGTGAGAAAAGTTTTAAGGTTAGTCTAAACATAGTATTTTGTACTGGAAGGGTATCCATCCAGTACAAAACCTATGTTAGTCTCAGATAGATACCCTTGCACTATGGTGTAAAGGTGTGTACGCGGTGTACAGCAGCACATTTCTGCGCCAGTGCTAGGGAAAGGGGAGGGGGGTGCCATATTTCTGCAAATATGGAGCTCTCCGGCACTCTCCTTCTCACACAGCACAGCATTTGCGGCTGCTGCACTTCGCTGCTTGAAAAACGAGTAAATCTGGACCTAAATATTTTAGGTTTTTTGCAGTTTTATATAGTGCAGACATGACCCAGAGGTATAGGAGTGCTTTACATGAGCATCAGTTACATTACACAAGGACACCTTCATTTTGGTTTTAGGCATGGTGAGATTCAGTGATTTTCCCAGAATCACAAGATGCTGAGCTGATGCTGAAACTCAAACCTGGTTCCCCAGTTGCAAAGTCTGCAGCTCTGGCTATAACACCACATCCTCTCCCTTAAGTGTAACATATAATCCAGTAATCAACTGGATTAAAAAAGCCATAAAGATAGCTAATTATTTAAAAGCACTTTGTCGCTATTTGAGAATTCTAGAAAATATGTACTCATTTTTGTTGTTTAGAGCACTAACCATACTTTCATACAGGCGGGAGGGGCAGTGACAGCACAACGGACTATGGAGGGTAGGAGAAAGGGGACAGTGGCAACAAACTTACCATGCAGTACAGGCAAGAGAGGCTGCTGCAATATAAAAGACCATTGAGGGCAGAAGGAAGTGGCAGTAGCAGTACACCCATACATGCCAACAGACCCAATTCAGGCAGGAGACTCCCGATGGTTTTAAGCCCAAAAGGGCTTTATTTTATGTCTCCTGCCTAAAATCTCCTCTTTTTCAATGTAAGTCAATGGGGAAAATCAATTGCCCAGGTTTTTTTCCAAAATCTCCCTCTTACCAAGTTCAAAATATTGGCAAGTAAGGTACATTGGATCACGGAGGGCAGGAGGAATGGGGTAGGGACATGGACTTGGATAAGAGAAGACAGGAGGGCGATGGGCAGGGGCACCAACTGACCTTACAGGGCAGGTGTCAGCGGTTGCAGCAGAACAATACACCAGACAGGGCAAACGGGAAAGCAGTGCAGCACAACAGACCATGGAAAATAACAGGGAGGGGACAGGGCCATGGACGTGGACAACAGAGAGCAGAGGGTGAGAGGCAAGGGCAGCAAGTTGATCATACCGGAGGGACAGCTGCAGCATAACGGACCATGAAGGGCAGGAGGGAGGGGGCAGGGGCACAACAGTGGACCAGACAAGCCAGGAGGGAGGGGATAGGGGTCTGCACATGGAAAACGGAGGTCAGGGGGCAAGGGGGCAGGGCAGAAGCAGCAAGCTGACCATGGACGGCAGGTGGGATGGGCACTGGAAGCACAACATAACATGGACTATAATGACATAGACAGACAACAGATGGAAGGTGGGAGGGGCTCAGGGGGAGCAAACTGACCACACAGGGCAGGTGGGAGGGGTTGTGGTAGAATGGAAGACTATTCATGGCAAGCGAGGGGGTTAGTGGCAGCACAATGGCCATTGGGGCCAAGAGGGAGGTGGCAGGGGCATGCACAAAGGACCATGGAGGACAGAAGGGAGGGGTAGGAGCAGAACACAGACAAAAGAGGGCAGGGAAAAGGTCTTCACAACAGATCATGCAGGGCAGACTGGAGGAGCAGTTATAGCACAGCAGAGCATGGAGGGCAGAAGGGAGTGGCAGCAAAATGGACCATGGAGGACAGGAGGCAGGGGATAGGGGCATGAAACTGGGACAGGCAGGGTGGAGGTGGCAGGGACAGGCGGCAGCCATCTGACCAGGCTAGGCAGGTGGGAGGGGGAGTGGCAGCTCAACAGAACACTCAGAGTAGATAGGAGGGTGGTAGGTCCATGGAATATGATGGGCAGATAGAAGGGAGCAGAGGCATGCCCACAGACAACAGAGGGCAGGGGGAAGGAGAGTAGAGGCAGCAAGCTAAGCACAGAGGTTGAGCAGGAGGGCAATGATGGGGTATAGAATTGGACAATGGAGGGCAGGAGGAGTGGGCAGGGACATCTAGCTAAATGGAGGGCAGTGGCAGCACATCGGACCATGCAGGGCAGGAGGGACGGGGCTGGTGCATTGACTTGGACAACAGAGGGTAGGGAGGAGGTAGATTGGGCAGAAAGCTAACTGTTTAGGGCAGGCGGGAAGGGCAGTGGCAGAACAACAGCCACACACAGCTGTGATGAGGGAGCAGGGTCATGGACTTGGACAATGGATAGCAAGGAGGAAGGAGTACAGGAGAAGCAAGCTTGAGTGGGGGCAGCACAATGCCAGGCCAGGCCCTGCGTTCAACACCTCTCCCACTGTGCATTGCAATGGGCATCTTACTTAATGTTAAAATCAAACGTTGCAGGGACATTATTATTAGGAAATAGAAATTTAAAAAACCTTAGAAATTCACTGAAAAAAACAAAAGTTACGGGGAGGGTATATTTTGGCTCAGTTTTCACTCCGTTTTTCAGCAGTTACACCTGGCACAACTATAACTTATGCCCCCGCAATGCCCTGCTTATGACCTCACATATTACATCACTCAGGCCATGGTCAGTGACATAACTGATGATATCTCAAATGACATCACTGATGACATCATCCAGTGACTGTGAGTGTTTTCTAAACTTTTCTAAGTGTTAAACATATATACTAAGGTACTACAAACGTACCACATACGCCTAGTTATACAGATTTGATTTTTCTTTAATATCTCCAAAAATACTGAATGAATTTACACCAAATAACAAAAAGTGTGATCTCTGCAACAAAATCTACCTTTCTGCCAAACTTGGTGTAAGTCCATCCAGTGGTTCGGGCTACATGCATGTCTAAACCCTCTAAGGGAATTAACATGGGAAACTTTTTTTGACCCCCCCCATTTTCTTGATCCCCGTTTCACAGATCACCTTGAAACTTTCCATGCACAACTAAAATCACTGGCACACCTTTTAGGAACATTTCGTGAAGATTCGTCAACCAGCACCAAAGATATAGGCAAGTCAAAGAATGCTAAAAAATTACCTTGCCACCCAAAAACCCATACTCACCCTAAACCCTAAAAACTCTCTTATCACCCAAAAACACATACCTACCCTAAACCCTAAAAATTCCCTTGACATCCAAAAACCCAAACTCACCATAAACCTTAAAAAGTAGCTTACCTCCCAGAAACCCATAACCACCTTAAACCCTAAAAATTACCTTGCCACCCAAAACACATACCCACCCTTAATCCTTAAAAACCTCTTACCAGCCAAAAACCCACACCCATCCTAAACCCTAAAACTTCCCTTGCCATACAAAAACCCACACCCACCCTGAACCCTAACTAATCCCTTGCCACCCAAAAACCCATACCCACCCTAAACCCTAAAAATGTCCTTGCCACCCAAAAACCCACACCCACCCTAAACCCTAAAAATGTCCTTGCCACCCAAAAAGCCATACCTGCCCTAAACCTTAAAAAATCCCTTACCACCCAAAAACCCATACCCATTCTAAACCTAAAAATTCCCTTGCCACCAAAAAAGCCATTCCCACCTTAAACCCTACAAAATACCTTACCATCCAAAAAGCCATTCCCACCATAAACCCTAAAAATTACATTGCCACTGAAAAATACATACCCACTCTAAATCCTAAAAAAAAACCTTATCACCTAAAAATCCCATAACCACCCTAAACCCTAACAAATCCCTTGCCACCCAGAAACCCACACCCACCTAAACCCTAAAAAAATCCCTTACCACTCAAAAACCCACACCCACCATAAACCCTAACAAATCCCTTGCCACCCAAAAACTCATACCCACCCGAAACCCTTATCATCCCCTTGGCACCTAAAACCCCTACCCACCCTAAACCCTTAAAATTCCCTTGCCCCCCAAAATTCCATACCCACCCTAAACCTAAAAATTCCCTTGCCACCCAAAAACCCATACCCACATTAAACCCTAAAGAATACCTTACCACCCAAATACCCATTCCCACCCTAAACCCTAAAAATTACATTGCCACCCAAAAACACACACCCACCCTAAATCCTAAAAACCTCCTACCACCTTAAAACCCAAACCCACCCTAAACCCTAAAAATCCCCTTGCCATCCAAAATCCCATGCCAACCCTAAACCCTAATAAATCCTTTGCCACCCAAAAATCCATACCCACCCTAAAGCCTACAAATTCCCTTGCCACCCAAAAACCTATACCCAACCTAAACCATAAAAAATACCTTACCACCCAAAAACCCTTACCCAGCCAAAACCCTAAAAAATTCCCTTACCACCCAAAACCGGATACCCACCCTAAACCCTAAAAAAATCCCTTACCACCCAAAACCCATACCCAACCTAGACCCTAAAAATTCCCTTGCCACCCATAAACCCATACCCACCCTTGACCCTAAAAAATCCCTTACGACTCAAAAACCCACAACCACCCTAAATCCTAAAAATTAACTTGCCACCCAAAAACCCATACCCACCCTAAACCCCAAAAAATCCCATCTCAACAAAAAGCCAACACCCACCCTAAAGACCATGCCTCCATAGGAAAAGCATTTTTGACTTGCCTATATCTTTGACGCGGTTTGATGAATCTTTACGAAATTTCCCCCCAAAAAGTGCCCTGGTGATTCTAGTTGTGCATGGAAAGATTCGGGGTGATCCATCAACAGGGGGTCGAGAAAAAGGGATAGGTCAAAAAATTTACATTTCCCCTGTTAATTCCCATGGAGTCTTTAGACACGCCTGGAGCCTGAACCGCTGAACGGAAAATTACACCAAATTTGGAAGAAAGGTAGATTTTGTTCTGGAGATCACACTTTTTGTTATTTGGTGTAAATCCGTTTAGTAGGTTGTGAGATATTAAAGAAAATCCAAATTTATTTATTTACAGTCTTGAAGCATTTGCGAATAATAACAAGCTCATGCAGAGATCTGCTGTGTTTGATTGGCTGCCAACAGTTCAATCAGGAAGTGGATAGCTGGTTGGGATTGTGGGGGCCTTGAGATTCCCCCCGCAGTCCCCAACACGCATACTGGGTGCCCTGGGTGGGACCAGGACACCCAGTGAGACATGGCTGGTCCTCAGGGGATGGGGTTCAGGGATCCATCAAATCAACCCAGGGAGGTGGGCTGCGTTGCCCAATCACCCATTGAATTTAAGCCAGGCCCTGGAGGAGGGGGTCCCAAGGGCAGCTATCAGCCCAGGTATGTGGACCGTGCAGCACCCCTCCCCCATTAAGTCATAGTCGGGACCTGAGGGATGGGGTCACCAGGGCTGTTCTGGCCTTGATGCTCATTTCACAGAAATTAAACCTCAACAGGAAGCACTTACAAATATAAACATAGCAGGTCCCCTAACTGAAGCTCCACTTCTCTAAAGGACAAATGATTCTAACTCCAGGGTTAGCGAAGGTAAAGCAAGTGTGTTTTCTCTACAATCCCATATTGAAAGACGATCTGAAATGCTTCATGGAGGTGAATGCATCGTTGAGATATTGGAGCACAATCTATAGTGACCATGACAAGTGGGTTCTTTCTTGTCCTTACCTGGCGAGAGCATAGTCCATGGTGCTCCCTTCAAATTGCTACAAGTATTCAACAGCACAAATGCCTTGGAAGCTTCGCTGTTTGGCCCCTCCCACCTTACTAGTATGCAAAGGTCTTTCTGCCTTTTGCCAGGATGGTGCACAGCTTAACAAGTGGCCTCCCAGCACCTTTTCCCACTGATTTTAGTGAGGCGTTGTTGATGCCGAGGAATATGAGGACAGCTCCACCAAACAAATAAGCACTTGCTTCATATAATTAAGAAGAAAGACCCTTGTTTGCTGGAGATTTACCTTTTTGTAGTCTCATTGTCTTCTCTATAGAAGGATTTAAGTTATGACATATTTCTGGATGAAGACGCACCAGGAACAATCACATTACCAAAACACACACAAGATCACTGGTGACAATCGCCCGTGCTCCATTATGCAGCTGTAGTGTAGAATACGTACTGGACATTTACCCAAGGAGGTACAACTTAGAGTAGAAAGTACTCTACTTGGGTAGATATTTTGGGCCTTATTTGGATTTCAGTGGACGGGGTACTCCGTCACAAAAGTGATGGATATTCTATGCGCCAAAATCTAAATGCCATTATTTCCAATGGGATTTAGATTTAGGCAGATGGGATATTCGTCACTGTCATGACAGTGTAACCTGTCCACAGAAATCTAAATTAGGACCTTTGTTCAATACTGTGGAGTCTTGTCGGTTCCTGTGTGGCAAAGTCACTCACACAGCTACTTAGACACCCACTCACAAACTCAGGTACCCACACACCCACTGACAGACCCACTCAGACAATGATACACCCACTCACAGACCCACTCATACACCCACTCACACACCCATACAGCCACTCACACGACCACTCACACACTCACAGAGCTAGTCAGAAACCACTCACTCACCCACTCAGCCACTGATGCATGTACTCACACACCCATACAGCCACTCAGACACCTACTCACACACTGATTCAGACAGTCACACAGCCACTCAGATCACATCTGTTAGAAATAGTACCACTCATTAGTAGCACAACTAGTATACTAATCTAACTTTTATAGTAGGTTAGTTTATGTGTTTAACACTCATAAACTCTTAGAAAACACTTACACTCACTTGATGATGTCACAAGTGATGTCATCAGTGATATAATATATGCCGTCACAAGCAGTGCATTGCAGGGGCGTAAGTTATAGTTAACTAAAGTAACTAAAACTGCTGAATTTCTATGGTTTTGTATGAGTGGAACTGAGCCTAACTATAACGTCCCTGAAACCTTTAGGATTTTCAGTGAATTTCTAAGTTTTTTTAAATTCTATTTCATAATTATAACGTACCTGTAACCTTTGGTGTTTTTTGTGAATTTCTAAGGTTTTTTTAACGTTAAGTGAGATGCCCATCACAATGCACAGTGGGGGGAGGGTTGAACGCAGGGCCTGGCCTTGCATTGTGCTAACCCCAGCCAAGCTTGCTGCTCCTGCCCTACTCCTCCTTGCCATCCGTTGTCCAAGTCCATGACCCAGCTCCCTCATAACAGTCATGTATCGCCGTTATTCTGCCACTGCCCTTCCTGCCTGCCCTAAACAGTTAGGTTGCTATCCCATTCACCTCCTCCCTACCCTCTGTTGTCCAAGTCCATGCACCTGCCCCTCCCTCCTGCCCTGCATGATCTGATATGCTGCCACTGCCCTCCATTTAGCTTGATATCCCTGCCAACTCCTCCTACCCACTGTTTCCCAATTTTATGCCCCATCATTGCCCTCCTGCTTATCCTCTGTGCTTAGCTTGCTGCCCCTAATCTCCTTCCCCCTGCCCTCCAATGTTTGTGTGCATGCCCTTGCTCCCTCCTTTCTGCCCACCATATTCCCCTCCCACCTGCCTAGCATGGTCAGATGGATATCACCAGTCCCTGCCACCTCCACCCTGCCTGTCAAAGTTCCATGCCCCTATTCCCTCCCTCCTGTCCTTCATAGTCCATGTTGCTGCCACTCCCTTCTGCCCTCCATGCTGTGTTGTGCTACAACTGTTCCTTCTGTCTGCCCTGCATGGTCTGTTGTGAAGCCCTTTCCCATGCCCCCTTTTGTCTGTGTCCAGCCCCTCCCCCTCCCTTCTGTCCTCCATGGTCATTTGTGCCTGACCCACCCTCTTGCACACCATGGCTGTTGTGCTGCAATTAACCCTCCCGCTTGCCATGCATGGTCTTCTGTGCTGACACAGCTCCTCCCCCTGCCCTGTGAGGTCAGAGTGCTGCCCCTGACCAACTCCCACCTTCCATCCGTTGCCTGTGTGTATATCATTATAGTCTAACTGTTGCCATCCATGGTGTTTTGTACTCCCAGTGCCCATCCTGCCTGCCCTCCATGGTCAGGTTGCTGCCCTTGCCCTGCCCTCTTGGCCCCTGCCCTCCGTTTTCCGTGTACAGACCCCTATCCCCTCCCTCCTGCCTTGTCTGGTCTGCTGTCGTTCCTCTGCCCTCTCTCACCTGCCCTCAATGGTCTGTTGTGCTGCCACTTCCCCTCCCACCTGCACAGTGTGGTCAACTTGTTGCCTCTTCACCCTCCTCCCTGAGAGGTTCTTATTCCCATAGTTATTATGGTTAGTGCTCTAAACAACTAAAATGAGGACATATTTTCTGAGTACTCAAATGGCAACAAAGCACTTTCAAATAGTTTGCTATCTTAATGTTTTTTAATCTAGTTGGCCACTTGATTATATGTTACACTTAAGGGAGAGAATGTGGCGTTACGGCCAGAGCTGCAGACTTTGCAAATTGTAAACCAGGCTCGAGTTTGGTGTCAGCTCAACATATTGTCATTCTGGGCAAATCACTTAGAGCCTTATTCCAAGTACGGGGGTCATATGGCCACCTTGCTTATGGCGGTCCGCCCACCACCACCACTGTTGGTTCGCCCACTGTATTTAGAGTGTGGCAGTTGAACCACCACAGGACTGCTGCCTCCGCCGGGATCCAGGGTCCCGTGGGGGTGGTGCAGTGGAAAGGGGCAGGAATATGCTGGTGGTGCCACTGAGGCACAGCAGAGCATATTCTGAGTTGCATTTTGCCCACCCAGTTCACGGAGGTGTGCCAGCTAAGAAAAGGGTGGTGGAGATGCAACGTAGGGGGCCCTAACAGGCCCCCATGATGCTTCTGGGACTGGGGTGCATGCAGGGAAGCACATGTTGTGCCCCTCTGGATTTGCACCCCCCTTTCTGCACAGTGTGGCATGCATGACATGATGCGTGCCACACTGTCCAAGAACGTGCAGGCGCTTTCACGGTGGCAGTCTGCTGTTAAGGCTCTCCAATGAGTCTAACACAGCCACCACCATGAGACTGTCACAGCACCGCCCGCTCACCCAGGATTCAAGTCAGAATCCGATAGGCAGGTGCACCAGGGGGCTGGTGGTCCTCCTGTGTGCGGGGTGGTGGCAGTCCTACAGGAGGACCACCAATGTCGTAATAAGACCCTTGATCTCCCCATGCCTAAAACCAAAATGAATGTGTCCTTGTGTAATGTAACTGATGCTCATATGAAGCACTCCAATACCTTCGGGTCAAGTCTGTGCTATATAAAACTGCAAAAAAAAAATAGAAGAATTACGTGTTTTGCACACTTCTGTCATTGGGCTATACTTGGGCTACATGTTGTTGATATTTGTGCTCCTTTTTCTCTTGTAGCCATCTTGGAAGACTTACTTGTTATGAAGCTCCCTAATTTCCTCATTTACTGCAGTATTCCCAGTAGAAAAGGCTTTCAGTTTTCTACTTTGATTCCATCAAGATGGCGTTTAGATTTGCCACGCGCTTGGCATAAATTCAAAATGTTAGCACTCTAGTTACTCATTAGAACACTGTAGTAAAGCTGCTGATCACCAGGGAGTTAACTGACAGTCTGCTGCTCGTGTTGAAAGTGCATGTTTCAATCTGCATGTTAAAATGTTTTAATGAAATAGAAGAGGAAGAAATTTGCTAACGCACTTAAAATGTGTCCTAATTTTTCTTTATAGAACACTAACCATAATTTCTATGACAAACTGAACCCCCTCATTTTGTTCTTTTTTAAATTAAATGTTTTAAGGTTTACCAGTTTGATTCAGTCAACATGGCTTCAGATGTGCCATACTTTTATGATACATAACACTGATAGCACTCTAAATGTTTTTTAGAACACTCGGGGAGGCTTTAGTAGAACACAAGGGAATCAACTGACAAGCTGCTGCTGTTGGAAGTACATGGTCTGCTGAGAATGTAAGGCTTCATTTTGATATGGCTGAGAAAGATAGTGTGAATTTACAGAAAATATTCTCTCATTTTAGTTTCTGGAGCACCTTCCATAACCTTTATGGGAAAATCATGAGAAAACAGTTTTCTCTCAAACATGATTCATGAAATCCCAGCAGAAGGCTTTTCCACAGGGCAAAATCACCTTAGAACACAGGACAATTCCTAAATTTAGTATGGTACCATCAACAAATTATTTATATTGTAACTAAAATCTGTTTTCACCCTTTATACGTTCTCCTTTTTGTGACCCTCCAAACCTGCTATTCACTACAATGCATATAATTCTTACAGATGCCACTTTGAAAAAGGTTCTCCCTAGGAGTCCCACTGTTACCTTTCGAAAGGCATATTCTATGCATAATGATTTAGTAAAGAATAGCCCTGAAATAACTAAAACAGTCAATTGGCTTTCCCAAAAAAGGGGTTTTTCAAGTGCAGCTCATGTCGAGCTTGCAAATTTGGCATTAATACCACCACATACATGACACCCTTTTCTGATAAATCTATCGCACTTAGAGAGCACTATACATGTAGAACTGACCACGCAGTTTATGTATTAAGGTGCAGCTGTAACCTGTGCTACGTGGGAAGTACCAAATTTCAAGTATATGTTCGCATTTTACAGCACCTTCTTGCGATAGTGAACTCCGACCCAGCCTATCCAGTCGCCAGACATTTTAAAGCAGTCCATAATAACAACCTCAATTGCTTGCAATATTTTGTAATAGATGCAGTGCCACTGAGTAAACGGGGCAGCAACCGGGAGAAGAAGTTGCGCCAGCTCGAGTCTAGATATAGAGTGGAGCTGGACACCAAGTCTCCGTTAGGGCTCAATGTCGGAGAGGACCTGCATAATTTTCTGTGAATCAAATAAGACCTCGTTAGTTGCAAGGGGTATCATGTATAAGAGTTGATTTTAGATCAGGCCAGAAACAGAGAGAGATGTGACTGTCAGTCTTCATTACTAGTCTTGCAGCACATTTGTGAGGATAAGGCTGTATATTTTATCTTTTACCCACCTCTATTACTTCTAGGGATGTACAAATAGGTTAATATCAGGGGGCTCCCTGGTTATTAGACTATAATAGTGTTTTGTCAATTTTTTCCAAAGGGAAAGCAGATACTTTACATGTGGTATTGGTACCTAGCGATATCTAGCTAAGTTTGCATTCCCCTAGGATATTATGAAAAAAAAAAAATTCTTAAATTCCTATACTGAGTAGCCGTCAAATGATCTCATCTAATATAATGTTTTTCTAATTTTATTGCACTTTTGCACAGCAACTTCCTTTTTTGCACTTTACACGCTTCAGTACTGTTCTGGCACTAGCAATTTATTATTAGATCATTATGTCTATGGTCATTACAACGTATTTAGCCCAGTCATTTGCTAATTTGCACATTTTAGAAGTTACTGTGCATTGACATCTATATATAAGGATAATGTCAACAGATAGCACTTTGCACTTTATACCTGATAGCTGGATTTGCAATATGTAGCGCGATTCTTTGCACAATGCACTTGCAGGATGTGTTTTTATACATTTGCCAGGTTATAATCAAAGTATGCACTATGCACTTTAGAGAGTAACATTTTTGGTCACAACTCCTGTATTTGAACGTACTGTATATCCGAAATTATAATGGAAAATTGGTGTTGGCGATGAGTTGTATATATACAAATTGCATTATGCACTGTGCACTTTAACTAAAAGCAATATCATGTGTATTTGAGTGCATATGTTCTCCTTTGCAATGTTTTAAAAAGATATTTATCAGATTGGGAGACGAGAGCCGGGCAATGCAAATACGATTGATGTACTTTTTAGACATTTTAATATACTCGATATATATGTGTTAATGTTCAATAGGTGTGTCCATATATAATAGCTATTAATGTTTTATATGTAACCTATTGACGCTGTTTTCTAGCATCTATGCAAAACAGACAAATATACGAATAGTATTTCTTCTATTGTTGTTAGTGCCGACCACGTCACAGGAAGCATCACTTTCCCTTTAAATTCCCGTTTCTGAGAGCTGTATGTCATGTGATCAAGGACACCATTTGTGGCCGAAACGCATCAGAGGCATCACCCTTTAAACTAATAAAAGTACTATTTTTTGGCACCAGCTATATTCTGAGTCCGTCGTGTTCTTGCATGTGCGCGACTGCACTAGGGATTTTGTCTTTTGATATATATATATAACCATGACAACATTGACACCTTTCAGGAACAGGTGGGCAATGACCTACTCGAGTTCAGACAAAAGAACTGGACAAAAAAGATGAAGAAATTCAAGCATAACTTAACATTTGCTCAGAAAAAGGCCATGCAAGAACTGGCCACAGATGCCAGTATTGTAGTAAGACCCGCTGATAAAGGGGGCAATATTGTTATCTTGCCCAGCGAAATATATATAGAAGAAGCTTTACGCCAACTCAGTGACATGGATACATACACTAGATCCAATCGGACAGATTACAACACCAGTATCACTTGTATCTGGGAAAGACTAGGCGAGTGGAAAGACAAGGGACTGATCGAATGGGAAGAATATTGTTTTTTAAAAAAAAGATTATCCCGTTCTTCCAGTCATGTATCTACTTCCCAAGATACACAAGAATAGAGAGAACCCCCCGGGCAGACCCATAATTTCTTCCAGGGGTTGTGTCCTTGAGAACCTTACACGGTATGCCGACCACTTCTTGAGGGAATTTGTAATCACTTTGCCCTCATACGTGAGGGACACAAAGGACTTTCTAGGTAAAATTCACAATTTGGTAAGGGACACAGATTATTTACTCATAACCCTGGACGTCAATTCACTGTATACAGTGATTGATCATGATCAGGGAATGGAGGCGTGTGCGAGATTTCTGAAACACAGACACATCAGATACTGGGGACACACTCAGATGATTCTAGACATCATCAGGTACTGTTTGACAAACAATTTTTTTCATGTTCAACTGAGACATGTACAAACAGACCCTCGGCACTTCGATGGGCACAAGCTTCGCGCCAAGCTTTGCCAATCTCTTCATGGGAGCATGGGAGGAGGACATCAAGGGGGACACCGATCTCCAAAACGAATTTCCCAAGATTAAACTTTGGCTCAGATACATCGACGACCTGTCCGTTGTCTGGCAAGGCAGCGAACAGGAAGCTCTAATGTTCATAGACAAACTGAATCACAACTCCAGGAACCTCACATTCACTAGTACCATCAACAAACACGAAGTAGAGTATCTAGATACCAAGGTCCGAGTAGTAGCAAACAAAGTGATCACTACCTTATTTCGCAAATGTACAGCAGGAAATACCTTACTACACGCTCTGAGCAGCCACCCAGATAACCTAACGTGGAGCATCCCCTATGGGGAATTGCTCAGAGCGAAGAGAAACTGCAGTACAGAGGAAGGCTATCTAAGGGAACAAAACATCATGATTGAAAGATTCAAGGATAGAGGTTCCCCACATGGGTTCTCAAGAAAGCTGTGGAAATTGCAAAAGAAGTAGAGAGGGACACCATTCTTGGGAACACATTGACAAACAACACAGAGTCTAAAGACGACATGGAAACATGCATGATACTGACATACAATGGCAATTCAGAACAAATACGTTAAGACCATTACACGTAATTGGAACATACTCAGGGGGGACCCGGTTATAGGGAACACCTTACCGATGAGGCCTAGCATCACATACAGAAGGGGAAGAAATCTCAAAGACCTTTTAGTACACAGTGATCTAATAGACACCACGTTGGAAAGAAGAATAGACCTCCAAGGCTTTTTCCCATGCGGCCACTGCAAGGCCTGTGGGAACAGCCGAATGCAAAAAGAGTTCTGGAACACCAGCACCAACAGCATGATTAGTATAAGACAATTTCTCACATGCAACAGCACTTTCGTTATTTATGTCTTGGAATGTCCTTGTAAATTAAGGTATGTAGGCAGCACCACACACATGGCTAAAAAACGTGTCCTTGAACACATGAGGGCCATTACTAACAGAGACCAACAATACCCTATCGCACGACACTTTGAAACAAAACACTTTTCAGATTGTACAAAGCTTTCCTACTATGCGATAGAACAAGTGACAGCCAATAGGAGAGGGGGAAACCGTACCTTTAGACTAAGACAGCGGGAGTCTAGACACATCATAGGGATGGGGACCCGTCACCCAAATGGGCATAATTTGGACGAGGAGATGGCCATACATCTGCAGGAAGTGTAAAGCAAAGTATAGACTGTTAACACATTGATTTACCCGTGGTTGTCCACCCGCCACAGGGTAACGTGCTTGCTTATCTGTACTTAGTTACCTGTGCTGGCATTTGTGTTACTAAGTATATGCTTACATGTTTCAGCCGAAACTATGTGCTCATATGATTGTTTTCTTGTTGTCTTCCACAGGGGGAAAGGAAGGCACTATGTCTCAGACCCATGACAAAAGGTTCCCTACCCTTTTCTTCGTACCATCATTCAGCTACATTCCAGTTCACAGATAAGATTTTCCTTGGATTTTAATTTTATTTTCAAGTTTATTGTCTCATCACATTTATTGTCACTTTGGAAGATAAGGGGTGAACACAAGGGCAGACATTTACATGTTCCTGGTCCTAACCATGGACGTTCTCACATAGCAAGCACCAACGCCACGAACAGTGAAACTAGGCCAAATTGGAGGACACACACCATAGTATCACTGGGCCATTCAGATCTGGCCATTTCCCACCAATCGGGGATACGAAATCTGCATCTCGCACTAAGAGTACTGGCAGACACACATTGTATAAATAGGTTGGACGGTCACAGGGGAAAACCACTAGGAAGTAACACATTGTCCCGAGGTCACTATGACAGTACCCACAAATCCCATCAAATCAAAATAGCAAGAACGGACAACGCATTAGGCGGATAAACGCCCACAATTAACGCCCACCAGCAAATCTTTGCCCGGAGGTGAATCCAGCAGACACAGTTGCGTAGCGATTCAGGGGCACGCCCACAGGCATACGCAAGTCAGAAACGTGACTACAAGTTCCAGCATGCATCACTCTTACATGCCTTGGATGCAGTATGAATATATTTTTGGCACGCAACACTAAGGATCAATAGCACATGCCCAATTACTATGCCCGATTGTCAATACACAATTCAATCTTAACTGAATGATTTGATTTGCCTTATCGGATGCTATAACAGTTTAAACCCATGTTGAAATGCAAATTCGACAACTCCAAAATGGCGCTCATGCACTTGATGTAATGTATCAATGTTTATGACAAGTCCGTTTTCCATGTGTATTGCAAACCAGGAAGTGTATGTAAAGCTTTGCCAAATGTGACACCGTTGTGTGAACAAGCCCCTTGAGGGTGAAACGCGTCACGGCGGGTTTATGAGGTTAATAAACCCCCTTTGCTAACTTTGGATTACTGGTGTTTGTGTAAGGACCTGAGAGCGCGATTGGGACTCCGTTCGAATAATATATATATATATATCTATATATATATATATATATATATATATATATCTATATGTCTGCTCGAAAAGGTTGCCCTCCGGTGGGAAGCACTCTGACGCCATGCCATGTAGGTTAAAAACCTTTATTAGTACAACGGGACCAGTGTCACCAAATGCATCAGCAGTTCAACAGCGTCCTCCCCGCCTGACGCGTTTCGAAGTGAAAAACCTCCTTCCTCAGAGGCGTGGTCGCAGGTGAAGATCTGTGCTTACAGGACCACTCCCTTAATTTCATACAGGTAAGCCCGCCCTGTATGGGCCGTCCATATAGACGTAGCAAGGATTGCTGGGCCTCGTAGTCCTGACGAATCACTCCGCACATCCTTAAACACTGCCGCAAAAATTTCAAGCCCACAGATGGGCCTCGGTGCACACGTGTCCCATTTAAATCTATTAACAGCGTCTCCAACACTCAGGACCCAGTGATTACCAGATCCGATGGCCCCCATTACGGGGTGGTGCACTCCCGGTGACTGGGCTGCCGCCAAATATGTCTGCTCGAAAAGGTTGCCCTCCGGTGGGAAGCACTCTGACGCCATGTAGGTAGTTATAGTTAGGGCCTATTATCCATAGGAAATTCGTAACATTCTTTTCCCAATAACTTTGGCGCCGGTTGACGAATCTTCGCGAAATTTTCAAAACTTATGGCCCGCTCCGGTCCGCTCCTATCTTGAAAGTTTTGGGGTGATTCGGCAAGCGGGGGCCGAGAAAAAAGGGGGGTCCCAAAACGTGTTTTCTCCATGTTAATTCCCATAGGAAACTTTAGCCACGGCTACAGCCCAAACTGCTGAACGGAATTAGACCAAGTTTGGCAAAAAGGTAGTGCTTGGTTCAGAAAGCGCCCTTTTTTAAAATGGTGTAAATCCGTTCAGTAATTCCAGAGAAATTCAGAAAATAAGAGTCAAAAAATCAATTTCCCATAGGAAACTTTATGCAAGGCTACAGCCGAAACTACTGAACGGATTTACCCCAAATTTGGCAAAAAGGTAGGGCTTGGTTCAGAAAGCGACCTTTTTGAAAATGGTGTAAATCTGTTCAGTAGTTGCTGAGAAAATCAAAAATAAATGTTTCAATATTTAGAGGCATGGAGGATCCGCGGACCCTCCCGACCACGAGCTTTATTCTAATTGGCTGTCAACACTCCAAACCAGAAAGTGTTGGCAGCCATCTTGTGACTCGGTAGAACAGAGTCACAAGAAATCAGAATAAAAAACGCAAAAAAAAAGAAAAGGGGGCAGGGTAGAAACACCCTGACCCCCTAGGCCTGCTCAGGGCCCAAAAAAGCATTTTTAAAAATAAAAAAAATGTAAACGGCGAAATTCACATCGGATCCGCGAATCCCGCCGTGAAGAAAAAAAAACGAAGCGCGGACTCCCGCGCTTCGTTAATATTTAGCCCCCGGGTGGGCCAAGTCCCGGGGGCATGCAAAAATTTAATAGCGGGGGCCCAGGGAGGCCCCCGGGGACCACCACCCCCGGGGCTTTCTATAAATATTTGCAGGGGGCTCACGGCCCCCTGCAGCCCTGGGGACCGCCACCCCCCGGGGCTTTGTTTTGTTATGTGTGGAGGGGCCTCCAAGCCCCGGGGACCACCACCCCCGGGGCTTTGATTAATAATTTTGCAGGGGGCACACGGCCCCCCCGCTGCCCCGGGGACCGCCACCCCCCGGGGCTCGCATATCTTTAAAAATACCTGTGTGGGGGGGCTCGAGCCCCCCCACATGCCCCGGGGACCGCCACCTCCCGGGGCACTAATTATTCAAATTTGGGGGTCCGTGATGGACCACCGAGCCCCGGGGACCACCACCTCCCCGGGGCTGTGCAGATGTTGGGGGGGCCACGCGGCCCCCCTCCTGGAGCCCTTGATGGCCCTGGGGACCGCCACCCCCCAGGGCCGGCTCCTGCAGTGTCCCGGGGTGCCCACCCCCAGGACACTGCTGTTTGCAATGACAGGGCGGGAGCCTCGCGGCTCCCGCCCTGTCATTGCAAACTGCTTTGAATGATGTAATATGTGACGTCATCAGCAGTGCATTGCGGGGGCGCGAGTTATAATTAGCTGAACTAACTATAACGGCGGAATTTCTCTGGTTTTGTACGAGTGAAATGTCCAACTAACTATAATGTCCCTGAAACCGAAGTCTCGTTTTCAGAGTGGTGGAGAAAGGTGAGCGTGGGCTCCAAACACCTTTTAGCAATCCCACTCTGTGGGATTTACTGAAGGTAACAGCAGGAGTAGTTATCCCCCAGTGTCAACCGTGGGAGCCAACTACCCCTTTTATTACCTCCAGTAAGTCCCACACAGCAAGATTGCTAACTTGTTATATCAGGCCCGCCCCCTCCCTGCACCACTGTGCAAACGCGCCCCCTGGTGCGTTGTAAGTAAAGGGATTAAGTCCCCTTGAATTCTGAGGGTCCCTGGGGGCCAACTAGCCCACCAGGTACCTCCAGTAAGCGCCACAGAGCTGCGTTGCAGAGAGGTGTTCCGAGGCCATGCCCCTTTTTACACCACGCTGCAAACGCGGCTTTTGGCACACTGCTGCTCAAAGAACTATGTCCACTTGTGTCCCGAGGTCCTCAGGACACAAGAGGACCTCATCGCCTCACCAGCAGTGCATATATATATATATATATATATATCTATATATATCTATATATATATATATATAGATCGATAGATAGATAGATATATTAATCTACCTCAGGCCGCTGAGGCTCTGCAGACCCAACAGGTCTAAAGGTAAGATCCCATTGGCTGCCACCACATTAGCAAATATGTGGCGGTTGCCATTTTAGGACTTGGGGACTGTATGTATGTGAACACAATTTCACTGGGGATGTTCAATATGGCTGCCATAGTATGATGCAATACTTGGGACCTGCATGTCTGTCTTTTATGTTGTTGCACTTCTTTCACTGGATAAAATATGCACAGTAACCCAGCTGTTCACCTGTGAGCAAGGTATCAAGAACACTGAAATGCATTGTTTTGTTTTCATCCATATGCTGGACTTGTGAATCATGCAATAAAATTACTTTATTGCACACTGCGGTGAGTGTGCGTGTTTTTCTCTGGAACATTTGGTCTGAGAGAAGGGCCTTAAATCAATCTATCTATCTATCTATCTATCTATCAATACACATATGTATATATGTATTGTTACATGACACTCACTTGATACCTTGAATGGAAATACAGCATAAAAATGTATTTCCTAATTTTGAAGCTCAGAATAAAGCCTACATTTCACTTTTAATAGACAGTGGAAAAACAGAGAGTCAGCAGATATCAGTGTTCCAGTGGTGCAGATTAAGCCCTGCTGTGCGACCAGGCTTGAGAGGCTATCCAGTGTCTCTGTTTATCTCTCTTGTCTTATTGTCCGTTCCCGAGGTCTACTGTTCAACTCAACTATAGTGTTGTGGAGCTGGCTGTGTTGTTTTTTGAAGTGTGGGAAATACACTCGCACCCGTTGGATGGGGATTTTCAGGTTAGTGTGTCCTTATCATATGTGTTGGGCGTGTGTGTATGTATAGAAGCCTCATGCATAATGGTCTCACAGAAATGTAATGTAAAGGCTAAAATGCAACATACATTTTAAACTAGTGGTCATATTGAAAAGCAACATAGAAAAAGGATTTATGTCTTGACATTAGAAACCAGAAGTGTACATTTTCTTAAGTTGCGAATAGACACTATAACGTCAATACCGTTACACTATCGTATGAACTATAGTGTAGACCCAGAATACATTATGGGGATTGCAGGCTCAGTGAGAGGTTGAAGTGGACGTAGGCAGAGTTCTCATTTACTGGCGTAGCCCACAGTCCCAGTATTTACACACGCAGTTGATCGTTGCCATGGAAACGTCCATCTCAAGGGGAAAATAAACAGTTTGGAAATTGTATCTCGTCGGTTGCTCTCTTTGCCTGTAAAAGTAGTGATGACGACTAAATGAAATAAGGGGGTAATCTTTGGCCTGGCATTGCTTTCCAAGACATAAATAAAAAACGGATGCTCGTTTATTTATATAGCGCCTACTACCCCTTAATGAAGCGTTGACTGAATATTGCATGGAGATATCCTTTGCAGTGATGACTGCAATTTAGTGCCGTCTAGGTTAGACCCTATCTCACAACCCGAAATGCTTACAAAATGCAAAAATTCAGGTTAATAAAAGCGTAGATTAAATCGCTAAATAAAGCTATTTTACCTCTACCAAATAGCAAACTGAATAAACGAACAATGGGTGAGGCAAACGCACGAAAATAGACAATTAGTGAAATAGGGGCAAAAAAAGACGAGAGAAAAAAAGACAACTAAAACATTCCAAAATACTAACTCGACAAATGTTGTGCCACTCGCTCCGAGGAAAAGCAATGATCCTTCCTGTTTAGGCAGCATGGATATTTTGGGACAGGGTATGGCCAGACCTGGGTCCCTTCCTCGAAGCACCACTGGATTCAAGCTAGCCTGGCTGATTAGGGATGTTACCCCGAAACCGGTCCCAGGATGCTTGTTCCCGGTCCAGGGAATACCTGGCTTGACAGTTCGGGCTGAACTGTTCCCATGAGGTACAGGGCCAAGACTGATTTGCATATGGCTGGGTCTGAACTCCGGTGGCGAAGTGAGCTAAAGAACGATGATGGATTCAACCCAGATCTGTCACTGGGGGTGAGTGTCTGAAAAGTTTCAGCGCTCCATCCATCATCTCCTTGTGTTTGCCATATATTGGGACTATGCCATGCAGATCATGGGAGACAGCATCATCCTCGGATGCATGCACAATCTATCTCCTTGGGATGTGGGGTTTTTGAGCCTTTAATAAATGTGCCTTATGTGACATAGATCAAAACGCAGGATGCAGAAGAGGTTAATTTATAGGCTGTGGTCCTAAGAAGGAGATGGATATACCCCTGTAAGGGTAGTACATTGACCACGATTAAAGTCATAATGTCTGGTCCACAACCGAACCAGCATTATTCAATACCTTCCATGTTGGTTCACATCTCCATGCATTCCTGTCGTAACAGTTCAGAATTTATCAGATGAGCATTGCTATCCCCCAAATCTATCTTAGTGATCATATTAGTTTTAGTTGTATCAGTACAACATGTACTGAAGTTTACGGTTTGTTTTTAGTGTAAGTATAAGTATAGCATGAACTAAAGTTTACAGCTGCATGTCTGGATGTATGCACTGAGAAGCATTGTCACAAAAAAAACCGATAAAAAGGCATTGTTGCTAATCGACAGCTGTATAACATTGGTTATATATGGACTAAGGTTTATGACTAAGAAAATGTTAGAAAGCAAAATGGGCAGGCACATCGCTTGCACCTTTGAAGATGCCAAGCACAAGGCCCTGTTTATAATAAATCAACAGGAAATGGACCACGGGTTGGCGCGATAAGAAGAAATCCCTATCACTGGATGCCTGCCATCTATGAACTCGAGAAAAAGAAAAAAAAAATCGACATATACGAATGTGTACCAAAGCTATACAGTCTAATAACCCAAATAAACTGGGTCCTCTATAAAGTTTCTGACCAGTGCAATCAGGGACTTTACGTACATTGTTAACATCAATTTTCTGGGGGGAAGGCATTTGGCAGTTGTGATACGAAGGAACTACTTTGCATCTAAAATGACACTCATTTGGAAAGTTTGGAAGAGGGACTTTTTGTTTACTTGCCCTCAGAGGAATATGATTGATTACAGCGTAGGGTCAGAATCGCAGTAAGGATGGGGTCAAGGGCCATAGACACAGAATGGGTAAAACCCTTTGATACATTAGTATTTGATGAGAAGAAAATAAATGTGCTTTCGTGAAGTTATGACCTCTTTTTAAAATGCCAATTTTAATCATGCCTATTGCTTAAAGGTCTCACGGTCACATGTTTAAAAGCACATGGCGTGATGAACCGTGATGAACAATAATATTATTACAAGACAGGAATGTGCTGTGACAAGTCACAGAACGTGATAATGATAAAAGCTCAGTAGCACCAGAAGTAAGCCCAGGCGCTTGATTTCTTGAAGCAAATTATTAATTGATGGCAGACTAAAGGAAGGTGTTACTGTATCAGGCTATCACCGCATGGTAACCGGTAACCGACACCACAATGGCCTTACATTCCCCTGTTAGAGGATATTTTAATCCTGGTGATGCATGCCCCCTACCAACTGCAGAACACCTAGGGCACGTATACCCCTGAGCTTACCAATATCAGTAATATGCACGATCTTTACTACTTTTCTCAAATAATATCCAAAGATACTATTTGTACATATACATTTGCCTAAATTGAAGGAGGCCACCAAGTGTGAAGGGGGTGACAGCTCATCCTTTGGATGCACACATCCCCTAAGCAAAATTGCAGTGATTTCTAACAATACTGAATAGAAAACAGGCCTCATGTGTGAATTCTCCTTTTTGCCAACGGTTCGATGCTATCCGAATGGAAAATCAGAAAATGTGACATCCAACTGCATTACACATACTAAGAAAAGGGACATCTTTCCGAGCACGCAGTAAACAGCTAGATAGGTTGCAAGGATTTAAAACAGGAATGTGTGATTTGCAGCTTCTCTTTGCCTCAGAGGGCACTCACGAAATTCAAGGAGCTATTAAAACTAATAGCTATCCCTAATTGGCTGTGGAGGTGGATGCAGACCAGATAGTATGACCTTAATAAATTAAAGCGGCATCTTTGCAACATGCACACAGAAGAGGTCTTGAAAATAAAGAATATTTTATGATACATTCATTTATGGTGTTTCTACAGCCTGGAACTATTCATATGGGCTACGGTGTCTTTAACAAGTAACTATAACACAAGCTACGGTCATAGACAAATATAAAAGAACGTGCAATAAAACAGACAATGCTAAAAAAGATAGATTATAGACGAGCTTTGTAAAAGAGGTACTAATAAGAACGATTACAGTCCACTAAACTGCAAGTCTTTTTATGATCGATAATACATTGGAGGTGATCCGGAAGTGATTACATCATTTGGGGGCTAGGCAAGAGAAGGCCTCGTTGTGTTGAATGTGTTCCAAGATGTGAATTTGCCATCTGTGGAAGAGACAAGAGAAGGACTGGTTCGGCATTTCTAGAAGTCGCTGCACTCTCTTTCGGTATTACGTGTTTTGCTGTATTGTTTTGTTTCCTGATGTTTTTTATCTTATTTTTCTAATGTTTCTTCTTTTTTACTAGCAGGTGATGCAAACTTACAACTCCAGCTGTGTTTCAGGCTGAGCACTATCTTATGCAGATATGTAGAGTGCACTATTACCTGGGAGGATATCCTGGCGCTGAGCAGGAGTGAGTCTAGGCACACCAAGGGCCTAGTGGGAATACTCAAAAAGGCAAGACTTCAGCTTCTCAAGAACTGAGGAGGATGCTCTTATGTGTAGTGGCAGGTGGTTCCATGTTTTAGGAGCAATGTAGGAGATGGCTTGACCGCCTGATCCGGTTTTCTGTATGCTTTGGACTTATGCAAGTAGGAGTCCAGACAAGGGGAGGTGTCTGGAAGGTTTGTGAAAGCAGATGTGATTGTTGAGATATTCTGGGCCAGTGTTATGTAGTGCCTGAAAGTGTGGGTGAGGAGTATGAATTGTGCTCGTTGTTGAATGTGTAGCCAGATGACCTCTCCTTCAGTTGTGGAGTGATGTGAGCTTGGCATGGGAGGTTGAGAGTGATTCTGACTGAGCGAGTTCTGAATGGTCTGCAGCCTTCAGGTGAGTTTTTTCTTGATCCCGGCATAGAAGGTTCCCGTAGTCCAGCTTGCTTGTGACCAGGGCTTGCATGGCAGTTTTCTGGGTACTGATTGGGAGCCATTTGAAATTCTTCAGGGTATGGAAGCATGAGGCCATTGACTGGGCGGTCATGCTGAGTTTGCTGTCGATCTTGAGGTTCTTGGCGTGGGTGGTGAGGGTGACTGTCAGTGCTAGCTCTGCTGGCCACCAAGTGGAGGGTGACTTCAGTCATGCAGGTACTGAACTGGATCCAGGTACTGGGCGTCTTGTCTGTGAGGGAGAGAATGAGTTGCGTATTGTTAGCGTAGGAGAGGACCTTGTTATGTGAGAGCAGATGATGTTGGCTGGAGGGATCATGTGCGCATAGAAAAGGGTCGGGCTCAGGGAGGATCATTGCGGAGCTCTGCAGATGAGGTTACGGCGTCCAAGGTGTATAGTGCCAGGCTGACTGACTTGGTCCTTCCAGGCAAGAAGAAGCAGATCCATCAGAGTGAATGTCAGAGTCAATGCCTCAAGACTTTTAGGACTTCTTAGCTGGACACCTGTGATAGGTCAGTCCGCAGTTTATCTGGCAAACATGGATTCTCTCAGACAGAGATGGAGAAGCTTGATCAGCATGTCTACCAAACCCTGCCTTTAAGGCACTTAATTTCAGAAGAAGTTTAAGAAAAATTATTACAATATGGCCGCTGCAAATTCATGAGTACTTATGGTAAGAATAACAATTACAAGTTGGCTGTTGTGTTAGTGTGTGCACACGCTGCAGCCATAACGGGAAATAAACAAGCACTGTGGCCTCCACAAGACCTATTCCTACATTTTTTAGAAGAGCTATTCTCATATTATAATACAACCAAATAAATAGTTATTGCCTGTTTGCTCCACTGCCTGCCCACCGGACAGAAAGATGTAGGCTGCTTAGTGGCTCACTGCCGCCACCGTCACTGCCAGTGCCAGGAGGCGCTTTAAAACCCATCGCGGGAGCCCGCAGCACGGGACGCCTGTTATTGCCTGTTTGCTCCAATGCCTGCCCACCGGACAGAAAGATCCAGGCTGCTTAGCGGCTTGCTGCCCCCAACGTCACTGCCAGCGCCAGGAGGCGCTTTAAAACCCATCGCGGGCTCCCGCAGCGCGGGATGCACGCGGGCGTGTCTGGGCTATGCCCGGGCAAAGGGCGGGCCCGTCTGCGCCCGTCCACGGCAGGACAAGGCTGGGCTGGCCCACCCCCTTTGGCTTAACAGAAGGGATAAAGATCTGGTAAGAAAATCTTATATTATCACAATTCAGGCATAAATATTAGCGTAGGATAAAAATGGGTAAAAGAAAATTACCATCAACCAATGGGAAGCAAGCAGGTAAAAACGTGCCAATTATTAACTACTTGAAAAGTGCCATGGGGTTAATTAATAATGAGATCATTCAAGTAGAAGAGCGTCTGGCTGCTACAAAAACGGCACTAAATGCAGCTTTAAAAGAGACCAGGCCAGAACTGACAGACCTTGTGGATTCAAAACCTGAAACGGAACTTGCTTTGGAGGTTCGTGGAGATAGCTTAAACAAGGAGGATAATGTACTGAACGTGGATAATATAATAGAGGGCCCTTGTATATCAACGCTTCCACTAGAGATATCTATATTAACAAACAACTTTGACTTGGTTTCCCCATCGGCTAAAAAGAGCAAACAACAAACATTAAAAATTAAAGTACCACCTCCAAACCAGTCAATAAATCTGAAAAACAAGCCAAAGAAAGGAAAAAAGCACCAAGGGTAGGCCAAAGGAACAGGGGCTGGCGAACTAACAAACCATACGCAAAGCCTTGAAACCCTTTTTAAAAAATTGCACGGAAAAAGTTGATAACATTGAGAGACGATTGATGCTGGAAATTAAGTCAGTGCAAAAAGACGTTGCCCTCTTAACTGACCTGGTTACAAACTTATTGCCCTCGAAAATCTCCCACATGGCAATATCTGCTAGAGAACTGGATGAGAGGTCAAAAGTAGGGGAAAGCTTCCCAGCTGTAACCAAAAAAACTAACTCGATGATGCCATTAAAAAGAAAGGAATCTTTTCCCATTGTAAAACCAAGGGATTACAAGTCAAGCAATATAAATTATACAGGAACTGAAGGCACCAATCACGAGAACAAACCCATTGGGAACTGTTGGCCAGTGAAGCCTGGTGAGGCTATACTCCATCTACCACCTCAGGCAACCCCCTATGTTATTGTTTTGAAAAATGTCCCGAAACTGGCAGATTATACCACTGTGACATGGGGGGTTTTAAAAAATCAGGTTGTTCATTGGTTCGCTTCAAATACTAACTGTAGCACTAATATACTCTATCAGAATATAATAATGCTAAGAAGAGTTAGCTGGGTGGGCAGTACAAGGAAAACATGTCAGGGAGATTGTGTAGTCGTGAATTTCCAAAGTTCGGAGCTTGTGGGGTCCCTGCTGGAAGAACTCTCAGCCAAATATGTTGGGTCTCTTAACCATCGGGACGGTACTATCACTGCTGTCCCACTTGGCTACTTTTACAAACCTAGAAACGAGTTTACACAACATATTAGCAATATACTCCATTATATAGATCCATTTGTGATACCTCCAACGTTCAATAGGTTTGCTCCTTTAAGAGGTTGCAGCGAAACCGATTGACAGAGGGAGGACGCAGTGCGTCCGCTAGACGGTAACCATGATCGTATACTCATTAGTACTGTAAATAATAACCCAAGCGGTCTTTCATCACATGGGCTTTTAACCATTACGTCATGGAATGTTGCAGGGGTAAAAAATAAGATAAATGATAGAGAATGGCTCAAAACGATACAGGATTGTGCTTTAATTTTGCTACACGAAACGTGGCATACAGAATCTTTCTTTATTAATGGTTTTAAAACGATCTCCACACAAGTGATTCCTTCGAAGATGGGGAGAGCAAAAGGAGGTTTAGCAACCTTAATCTCAGTAACTTCACCATTAATTTTACGGAAAGTTAATACTAAATCACAGTTTTTTCAGATTTTATGTTTTTGCACTAAAGGGAAACAGTGTATAGTAGTCATTAATTTTTATAATAATGTTTTTGACAGCACAAGACATAGGGCAATCATGTCATTGGAAGAAGAGCTAGATGATTTTTTAAGATTACTTGCTAATTTGGGCCAGTGATTTTAATTGTGAAAAGTGCAGAATCCCAATTGGGGAACAATGTGGTCACAGCGATGAATATGGCGAGCCAAGTCCTCATTTCCCCCATAACCCATATGGAGAAGCAATTAATACTCTTATATATAAATATAACCTAGAAATTATGGAGTTAGACGAACATGAGGGAGAAATCATTATCCAAACGTATAAAGGAGCGAGATCCTCGTCAAACATCGATCATGCCCTAGTATCAGTGAATTGCAAGGGACCAGTGGAAAAAGTTTATATCCAGGCAAGTCCGTTTAGTGACCACCATCCATTATTTCTGACTTTGAAACTAAGTTTGCCCCAACAAGAAAAGGTGCGAGAAACCACTGTTGATATTAAAACACAAGGAGAAAATGGAATTTCTATTAAATGGTCAGTTGTTAATCAAACAATATTTATGGAAAATATAATCCAAAAAAATCAACAACATATAAATATCTGCTTGGATAGATCCTCCCCAAATATAGATATTGTAAGTGCATTTTACAATATTACAGCTGCTATCTCTGGAGATTTGAAAATAAAAAATAAAAAAAATAGCGATCCTAACCCTAGATGGTTTGACCAGCAGTGCTCAAAATTAAATAGGGAATTAAAGGAAGCGCTAAAAGCAAGACCAAGAGATAGAGAGAGGATTCGCATACTAAGGAAAAACTATAAACAAACGTTAAAAACAAGGAAAATAGAAATCCGGGAGAGGGCATGGGAAAAACTGATTCAAGCAGGTGAGACACGTGACTCAATTCTGTTCTGGAAAACAATAGGTCAACCTTTTTTCAAAGATATATCAGTGGCAAAGATAGAAACCTTAGTAACTCCAGATGAATGGTTGATGCACTTTGAGCACATTTTTAATACTAAATTTGAGACCCTTGTGAAAGATGCTAATAGTAATTTCATTTTAGTTGAAATTGTTAAGACAGCACCCATCACCTTAGATGAAATTAAAATTGCCTTAAACAAAAGTCCAAATGGTAAAGCTGCAGGTCCGGACGGGGTACCTATTGATATTTTTAAATCTAATATAGACTTTTGGTCACCATATTTATTAAGTGTTTTTAATGCTACAATAGGAGGAGTGTTACCTGCAACCTGGGTGGAAAGCATTATTGTCCCTATTTTTAAAAAAGGTGACAGAGGGAACGCAAAATGCTACCGACCCATATCCCTGCTCGATTCAACATCTAAATTGATGGGCAGAATCATGTTAGAAAGATTGGAAAGCTGGGCAAATGAGAATAATATCTTAATTGATGCCCAGTATGGATTTAGAAGGGGTATAGGGACGGTAGAGCAGTGCGTAAACGTCGAGTTATTGATAGGGAAATATACCCTAGCTAAAGAAGGTCGCCTGCACCTCTGTTTCATTGACCTCACTAGTGCTTTTGATTTAGTTAATCATGCTAAACTATGGCAAACGTTGCGAGGTATGGGTGCACCACATGAAATTATAATCTATCTATCACAAATATATTCCTTTTTAACTTTAAGAGTTCGTTTTGGCCCAAAAGGGAATGTACTTCTGATTTTAGAGTTACTCATAGGAAACGGCAAGGTCGTGTCCTTGCTCCCCACTTATTCTCCCTTTATATTAACAATATCGATCAATCCCTGCAGAATCTAAGTGCTGATGCCCCTAGAGTTGGTACACGTGTAACTCCAGTACTCTTATATGCAGACGATGCAGTCCTATTATCAAGGACTGCAAACGGGCTCCAGTGCTAAATAGAAAACTTCACACAATTCATGACTGCAAAAGATTTAAAACTGAATCTTAGTAAAACCTTCGTCATGACTTGTGGGAAAAGCAGAGTAAAGAGTAGGCAACATCACGTGGAAGGCGTCCACATCGAAAGAATAACATCTTTCTCTTATTTAGGTATCCTTTTTAATGGAAATGGTACTTGGGGCGCACACATTGATCTATGTAAGTTAAAATTCTTACGAGCGAGTGAGGGTATTTTTAGATTTGCTACAAAAATAGGCAATAAGCCTGTGAGGGAAATCCTTACACTATATAGGAGTAAGTGTATCACAGGCACGTGTTATGGAGCAGCACTTTGGGGGAGAGCAAATACCACTTTGCTGCAAATCCAGGAAAACAAATTTCTAAAAAGGGTCTTAGGTGTTCCTAATTCAACTGCCACATATATAGTCCACAAGGAGCTATGTGTACCTTATATTAGCGATTTAATTAGCATGGCAGCTCTCACACTCTGGCATGGGATTTGGACAAAAGATGAGACCAAGTTCACTAAGGAAATAATTAAGGATTGCATAGCCCTTGATTACAGCCAAAAAATCCCCTGGTTACAGCATATCTTTAACCTTTTAAAAGAATGCAAGGTGGACATCGACTTTAATGATCCAGAGCTCATCCAGGATTACAGTAAAGGGGATTTAAATATGAGGCTAGCTAACTCAAGGGAACTGGTAAGAGATACAGGAATAGGCTAAAGGCCGTGTGTCAGATCATATTGCGAAGGCCCGCTCTTGACGGGTATCCAACCGTATCTCATCTTGATAAGAAATTTGCAACAAAGATTTTATCTAACAAGGCTGAGGTTGGGCACCCTACATTATCAGATCGCATACCCTAGAATGGGAAAGTGGAGCCATAACCTCCTAAACTGTCCCTGTGATGGAAAGTCCTCACAGACTACATTGCATTTTATACTCTTTTGTAGCTTTTATTGGGATATTAGGAAATCTGTTTTAAGACCTTTATTTTTAGCTAACAGATTGTATTTTTATAAACCCGCTTTTAACTATATCTGTAGCTTGGTAAATGATAAAGTCTGCAACCCAGTTATAGTTTTTATACAAATGTCAATTAGGAGAAGAAAGGATAATTCCCATCTGGAAGCCTTAACATATTAAAGCATGTAGGCTCCCTACTACTTGTTTAGACTCCAAATATTATGTCAAAAATTAGCTACTGCACTGTATATACGCACTTTACCCCCTCTAGAGATTTGTTTACATAATTGTTGTGACGGTTAAATGAGATGAAGTATTATTAAATATTGCACTTTGTACTGCGATTGTGAGTTTAAGTTAACATAATTATTGCTTTTGTAATGTAGAGATGTTTTTTTTTAATACTCTTTTAGCCTGAGTATCAGTAGGTATTGAATAGTTTTTAACAAGTGTACATTATTATTGTTTATATATCTACTGTGATTAATAATGGTGCGGTTACGAGTATAGATAATCAAAGATGGAGCGTTAATATGTACTGTATTGTTTTTTAAAATGAACCGAGTATGCAAAGAAATTTGGTGCAAAATTGCAAGTAGAGCTTCTTAAGGCTTGTGCGGATCCATGTGGCAGCAAGTTGAAAGAGGCAAATAGGTATCGATGGACAGGGGACACCAAAAAGCCCAATAGATGACTGTCTTTTTCTATCCACCAAAAGCCTGAAAGGTCTCAGTTTCCTTTCCCGCATTCTGGCCGATGCGCCACTGCTACCCCAAAGTAGATGGACAGCATGTATGGTCACCTCATGCTAACAATGATTGACAGAAGGCAAAATATAACCCCATTGAATTCTAAAGAAGGCTGCTGATTCATTGTATCTAATGTCAGTAAAGATATGAAAACGTTTTGATGAGATAAGAATAGAACAATTGGCTCCAGCTCTAATAGGGAATCCCTGAGCGGTCCCCGAATCCAACCAGAGAGAGAAAGGCTGTGAACTATGCATAGCAATTTTATTTTGACTCTGCCAAGGACAGGCTGATGGGATGAATGACCCATTGATATTCTCATGTTTATTCATTCTGATTAACAGAGACTCTAATAGCCTGGTGCAGTGGCAAGATGCCATGTTGTTGTTTCCTCTGCCTCAGTTTGTTTGCATGGAAAAGGAAAATATTTCATCTGTATTTCAGATTGGTGCTTTTAATACATTCCTAAACATACAACTAGCTTGTAAATATATTATATCTTTTTCACTTTTAACAGAACACGTTTAACAAAGGACATGCAAACTATGAACATAATCTCCGGTGTTATAAACACAGTCTCAGAGATTATTACACAACCACAACACCATAAAATCCACCACAGAAAATATATTCAAGCACCATGTCAGTCACCTCACGCAACATCTTTTCATAAATGTGCAGATATGATCACAGCATGTATTAAACAGACTACGGCTGACATTGAACAGAAGAAGAGTGCGCTGAATAAATAAACAAAAACGTTGCCAACCTCAATATGACGTGGTGCCCTGAGACATAAAAAACACATCTCTTACACACACTGGCATAAGTGCACAAACACACACACAGCCACACAGCCACACAGGCACACTGGTGGTGAAGCACATGGCAAAGAAGATGACTGAGAACAAAGGAGATTCTCTGGCTATATGGGCCTGAAATTCTGAAGTCAACGCACCCAAGCTAATAACATGCACATGTACTCAAGGCCATCTACAAGTCCCTAAAATATGTCTGGCATAGCAGCAGTGAGAATGTGAAAATATGTTAAACACCATCAAGCGCAGACAACAGACTAGGCCCCAAACAGTAAAACAAAACAGTATATTCAAATCCTGGATGGAAATACAAGGAAAAGGAGGAAATATATATATAACTTAAGGCCTCCATCATCCCAAAAAGTCCATTCCACTCAAACTCTTATACCTTAATACCAAATGGATCTGCACTGCACCCTGCAACTCATAGTCCAAACTCCAAGTATTCAACAACAAACAAAATGATAAATTAGTGGTGCCATACCTCCCTCAAACATCAAACATTTTGCAAGGTACTACACTGAACTTGGATTTTTCCAAATAACTGCAAAACTTCCAAGGGTGGATGATGCAGACGAGATTACAAAGGGTGAGTGATTCTCTCTCTCTGGAGTCCACATCCAAAATGAATGAAAGTTGAACAAAGAACAGGGAAGAGTCTTCGGAGCAGAACGAGAAAGTTGATACTGTATGTACAGCTCTCTGGCACTTCCTTTGTACAAATAAAAGTAATAAATAAAAATGAATTTCACACAAAAAAAAAGTTACCTGAATGATTTTCTTGGGTAAAAATCGAACTTGAATTACATTTTTGAGTTGATTTATCAGTGCCTAGCATTAAACCAACAGCCTCTTGTGTTTGGTTTGTTTACATTGTTTCCATGCTTCTGGAATAGGATTGTTACCCAAACAAAATCTTGTTTATCTGATGCAGCATAATAGCATAATTTTGGGTGTACCGTGTCACATCCATAACACGAAGTGCCCAAAATTCTGCAGGATCATGGGTACATAAAGAAAATTTCACCTGGGTGGGTTGGGAAAGGAATTACTTGTTGTCCCTTCCCAAAACTACTCTAAGATGCACACCTTTGGACACAGTGGGGCCGATTCACAGAACTAATCTTAGACAAAATCCTAAACTTACTACTTTTGGTATTCACAGAAGGCAAATACGTTTTTTGGTATTCACAGAATGCACTTACGACTACTAACTTTACGTCCGCAATCGGGCTGGAATTTCCGCAACCGGGCCGGAATTTCCGCTTCCGGGCCGGAATACCTGCACTCTGGCCGTTGATCATTTTCCTCACGGAAAAACACCTGTCCAAGTGCCTACCATCCCCCACCATGCATCAGCTGACACACTGCAGCCAATCCCAGCCCTGCAGCAAGTATGAATGCAGAGCAGACACACATCAACTCTTTCAACATGTCACTGAATGTGTTTGTTGCTCTGCCCCTTGCCATGCGGCAAGAAGACTTGAGGAGGAGGAGAGTGGAGAGGATCTTCAGACAAAGGATCAACCTATTTGGGATGTCCAGCCAAGATGTCAGGGCCAGATACCGTTTCCCTCCAGAAGTCATCTTGGAGATGGTATGTGAGTGGGAGCAGGAACTTGACTCTTTGACCTGCAGCTTCCATGCCATTCCAGCCTATCTCAAGATCCTTTCTGCTCTCCATTTCTTTGCCACTGGGTCATTCCAAAGGGTCTCCAGTGACCATGTGGGCATTTCCCAGGCAAGCCAGTCACGGTGCTTGCATCAGGTACTGAGATGCATCACTGCAAGAGCCCACCACCACATACGAATGCCCCATACACTGGCCATGAGACAAAGGGCAGCTAGAGATTTCTTTCTCATTGCTCGCTTCCCACGTGTGCTGGGTGCAATTGATTGTACCCATGTGGCCCTTCAGCCACCCCGCCGCATTGCACACATTTTCTGCAACAGACACCGATGGCATTCCATCAATGTGCAAGCTGTCTGTGATGCCAGTGGGAGATTCATTGATGTGCATGCAGTGTTCCCAGGCAGTGTTCCCAGGCAGTAGCCATGACAGCTTTGTATTCCGCATGTCACCTCTTGCCCGGCAGATGGCTGCAGGAGAATTTGGCAACATGTGGCTACTGGGTAAGTACCAAGCACTAAAAATGAGGGATATGTGTAATTGAAATGTCTGAATGCCACCTTACATTAACAACTATTGTAGAGTAAGAATCATAAAGCAACATACATAGTCTCAACAGACACTGCATGTACCAAAGTATAGATCATGTCCTGTGTAAATCAAAGAGGGAAATGTAACCAATTGCCCTTTCTTCGCTCCTCAGGTGACGCTGGGTATGCACTCTCCCCACAACTCCTCACCCCTTACAGACGTGCAACCACCGTACCTCAGCATAGGTACAATAGGGCACACATACGGACTTGAGCCATCATAGAGCGCACTTTTGGTCTGTTGAAGTCGTGATTCAGATGCCTTGATCATAGAGGGAGTGTGCTGATGTACTCCCCTGAAGTTGTGTGCAAGATCATATTACCCTCTTGTGTTTTGCACAACATAGCTTTAATGCATGGCTTACACATACCTCTTGCACCTCGGCTAGCTCTTAATCCGGGAAACCGGGCCATTGCACATAACCGAGGTGAGGGTATGCAAGTCCGTGATCAGCTGGTTGCCACGTTTTTCACATGAGCAACCTGTTGTATCATGGACAAAATGTGGTTTGCAGTCTGTTGTCAATGATGAAAGTTGGATAATTACGACTCTGTCCAAAAATTCCATCCTGAGACTACTTTGCAAGCCACACTAACTGCATGTAAACCACAGCTGTTGACATGAGTAAAAAGATGGAACGTACACCAGGTCATGTGCCCATGTCAGCGATCAGAGTAGTGGATGTCCCTAAGGAATCTATTGACGCAGAGGAAAAAATTTACATGTTCTGAGAGACCTTCCTGGACCTTATGAGGATGGGTTTCTTAGTTACAAAAGGGCATAACTATTGCATTCTCAGAGTCTTTGCCCTCAACAGATTTGACTCCCCCACAAATGATGGGCCCACAACGTGAGTGACAATGTTATGGGTAAATCTGGCACTATGTGTCTGGGATACACAGCACTGCTTCCCCCCAATTTTCCATAACACAACACACAACTCTTGTGTTGAGCACTAAATATGGACTACATGTACCATAATGCAAAGTAGGAGAAAAGTAAACTGGGGTTTGATGTTGTGCCAGTCCCCCCCTTGTCCGAGCCAAAATGTCATTAAATGGTCTGTTCCCCCTTTTGTTACATGTCTATAATTCTCTCTTGCACTGTCGTTTCAGGTTTCTCCACTACAGAACAGCAGGATGGCAGTGGATTTGATCTGTGATTGTGGATAAATCAGAATGAATACAAAATGGCTGTCAACTACTTCCTGTGATGTATTGCCTGTCTCCCACTTCCTGTATATTATTTCCTGTATGAAATAATGATTTCCGGTTCAATTTCGGAGATTACAGCCCGAAAACGTAATTTCCGGTTTCGGAGTGTGCGGCGCGCATGCGGGCCCTTCATCCCGCAGACTATAGGACGAAATCCGGACACGGCTCCAACTATATTACACATCGATCATCAAACAAATTAATATATCCACAGAGTGATAACAACTTTAAGGACTGGATAACA
Organism: Calotriton arnoldi; assembly: GCA_963921515.1. Classification (NCBI taxonomy): domain Eukaryota; kingdom Metazoa; phylum Chordata; class Amphibia; order Caudata; family Salamandridae; genus Calotriton; species Calotriton arnoldi. The sequence continues at coordinate 2,205,991 of CAWUFW010001285.1, forward strand.
CTGGACCACAGAGAGATACACCCACGGGCGGCTATTAGAGTCTGAGGCTTCGTGACTGCCGACTCCTTAAAGGCTTACACCTACCTTTTCCTGCGATGCCCGCCACACGGCATCATTAATCGCCCTGAAGAAGCCCTTGTTTGGGCGAAACACGTTGGCTGTTACCAATGAATGCAAATCAAGCGTACCTGAAATAAACCTACACAAAGATTCTCACCAACGACTTGTTATTGTTTGTCAACTTTTATACGTTGCATCTCTTTACTTGTTACCCGTTCGTATTGCCTCTCATCCACCCTCTATACACTGTCCAGTGTGTGTATGAGAGGCCAATGGGTATTGGATGCTGTGACTTGCATTGCATTTCTTGAGTTTGGGTTCTGATTGAGACAGATAATCATGTGCCATGGAGTCAAGACAGACTTTGAGATCCTTCCCTCACTTTTAAGTGTTTCCAATTTTGCCAAGTGTGTCCACTGACACACGTCTTACCCTCAGTGGCTTGTATGCCATTTTTCATGTACAGGTAGCTGTAACAACGAGCCACTACTGTTCACCAATGCACAGCACTACCTGATCAGTCACCGAAGCCAATATGTGGCACTGGATTGTCAGCTTTTGTGAGGGAATATCAAAAGGCGTAGCAAACCAAATAGCCCAGACCATATGTGTGACCCACAATCGGCATTTGTCTTGTCCCATACAATGCTACACAGCAGATAACATTTGTCCAGACGTAAAAGTGCTGAGACTCCATATCACAGGCCCTTTTCAATACCATCTGGACTCTTTCTGATCTCCTTTTGTAGACTGGGTTTGGAACCTGCCCATGTAGCAGTGACAGGACACACAGATCACAAGAATGCCAAAGTTGAGGTTTGGCCAATACAGTTGTGTAAGCCACAAATAATCTTGTGAGATGTCCATGTCAGACTCAAATCAGGAGATGACAGTGAACATACACGTAATGTAAGCTCATAAACACTGACAACTGTATAGTGTGATCAGAGGAAAACAAAGTCTGACCTTGGCTCATCTAGGTATGTGTCTCGTCCTGACGTGTACAACCACTACATCATGATTTTTGTTACATTTCAGTGGGCTGAGCTGGCCAAATGGAACAACAGCAGGACACGGTTCGGAGCAGCACACCTTTGGTGCGCCGGCGGCTACGACTTCTTTCAACAAGTGAGGAAGAAGAGGATGAGGCGGGACCCTCAACATCAGGAGGCAGGGGGATTGCGCCCACCCGGACTGACCAGGAAGACAACTCTGGTGCTACGGCCCGGGTGGAGGCTGTGGACATTGAAGTGGGGGGGGAAGAACTGGACACCTCTGGCCAGGGGGGGTGGAGAGCTACTCTCCCCCAGACCATTCACCAGTAAGTTTTGTCGAGGTGTCCCCATGGCAGGCAACTACCCAACCTGGGCCTGCCATCACCCCCTCCCTAACTCTAGAGGCCCCCATTCCATCGGGGCCTCCAGCTGCATCCCCTGCAACATGTCCCCCTCATCGTAGCTGCCAGGTCGACCCCAACATTGGCTCCGAACCTGAGGCACCACACCCCTCATGTTCCACCCAAACCCCTCCCTGTGTTGATCCTTCTGTGGCTGTCCCAGAGGACTTGATGTGGGTATGTGAGGGTCAGCCAGACATGTCCTCTCGCATCATGCTGCAGATGTGTCTAGAGATACGCATGATGCGAGAGGAAATTGCCAGAGCTCTGGTCACCCTCACTGCCAGTGTCAATTCCCTGGCTGCAGCCATGTCGTCTTTTGTTTCCCAACTTCCTTCCCACACCACTGTCAATGTCTCCCCCTGTCCGTTGCCCCACACTGTTTCCCCCGTACTCTTCGTGTGTTCCGACCCCGTGTGGTGCCTGTTCCTGCACCGGCCAGCCATGTGCCCGCATCGGACACCGAGGATCTGGACTTTGTGGTATTAGAGGATGACCAGAAGGACACTTGACCTGTTGGACAGAATTTTCTTTGTGGACAATTATTTACTTTTCCCCTTGTAAATAGACTGGTTCCCCTGACGCTCCCTGATGTGTTATATTTTTGTTGCCCCACCCCAATCCAAGTTCCCTTCTTCTGTATTAAGAACATCATTTGTTTTGCTTTCTCCCTTCCAAACGGACTGTTGTTGTTTTTCAAATCACACACTTCTATTTACATAAAATATATTTTTGAATCCTACTTTCTTTAACTTGTTTAACTTCATTGTGAATGTCTTGTACAAAATATGGACATGTATTTTGTGAGTCATCTGCTCTGCACATTATGGCTTGTTGCAATGATGGGGTTACACTTGTAAATGTGTCACACACATACATCCTCACATTTCTAGGCCACCAAATTGGTATACATTTGCCTATCAGGACATGATATGCAACAAAATCTTGACTTGTGAAGATAATTACTTTTTATTTACACATATTCACAGTGGTCAATTAGTTTTTGGGATGTTGTCAATGGGGATCGTGCTTGCGACTTCGCAATTTCGGAGGTGATGATCGCTGTGAGGGATCATGTCTGGGTTGTCGCCTACGTGTAGGTGGGTGTTGTGCATGTGCCTGTACAGGGTGAAGTTCATGTGCAGGGGCAGATGGTGTATGTACAGTTGGTGTTTGTGCGTGGACAGGGGCTGGTTGTGCAGGTGGTGGGAGTGCCTGTTCAGGGGGTGGTGGTGGTTGTGCAGGTTGTGGGAGTGCCTGTTCAGGGTGCGGTTGTGGGTGTGTACCCTTGCTGTGGTCCTGTGCAGTTGGTGGTACAGGTGTGTGGTGTGATGTGCTGCAGGCAGATGTGATGGCTCCCCTCCCTGCGTTGACCGTGAAAGGAGACTTTGGATCACTTTCAGCATGCCCTCCATCATCTTCATGGCCAAGGCATGGTGTCTTGCACTCTCTTCCCTTTGGATGGATATCATGTCTCTGATATTCTTGGACATGTCTTGCCAAATTCTATCCATCCTATCCAAAACATGGGTCAGTCTGTCCACCACCTGAGGGATTTGGAGCATGTCCTGCAGGGCCTCAGACATGTCTGACAGGGTAGCCCCTATGGCACGAATGTCCTGCCTCACACCTGCCTGCTGTTGGAAGAAGTCCTGCTCCCACTGGGCATAATGGGCATGTGCAGGCCCTCTCTGCAGGGGTTGGCCATGGATGAGACCAGCAGGTCCAACAGCAGGGGGGGTGGCAGGTTGAAGCATGTGGACAGGAGAATGGTGCCCAGGGGATACCTGCACCACAACAGGGTTGGTACTTTCCCCAGATGGTGGAGAGGATGCCTGGGATACACTGTATAGGGAGGAGCGTGTAGGGGAACCACCATGTCTGTCCGTGTGAGCTGTGGCTGGTTAGCTCTATGCTGGGGACAGGCAACCTTTTTTTTTGCAGGATGCTGAGGCACTTTGCTGGGCGGTGGGTGTGATGCCTTGCAAGATTTGGGCAATGTGGGAAGATTTCTGTCCATGGCATGAGAATCGTCATCCCGGGAGAGGATGGACATATAGTCACCATCATCTTCCAATCCTTCAGCCTCAGGTACTTCCTCCTCCTCCTCCTCCTCTTGCACAGTGCTTGCAGCCAACATTACTGCCTGAAGGAGCACTGGATTTTCCCCTCTGATTGCCCGTTGCCCAACACTGGTGGAAGGTCCGTCCTCCTCATCATCATCATCATCCCCTGGAACACAGAGGTTGCAACCGTATAAGTAATTGACCTAGCATAAGATGTGGTGCAACACAAGGGTTGGATTAACTGTACTTTGCATCAACAGATGACGTACATGTGACCTGGTTTGGGTACGCCTACAAGTGAGAGCTCACACCATAGCACTGAGGTGTTAAACGGAGATGTACATTGCACAAGCAAACTCACCAGCTCCAGCCCCAGCTTTCTGTCCCTTTGCGATCCCCCCTGATGTCAACTGCTGAACCTGGCTCCTCATAGGTTTTGTTGACAAAGCGGTCCCCGATCCTGCAGCTGGAGAGGGAAGTGACACCATACTCAATGATCTGCATTACTAATTTACAAACAGGCACATGTGACACTTATAATATGTATGTAACTTTGTAAACAACGACTGCAGAAGTGGATTTTGATCTTTGTCATGGCTTAATGATCTATGATAGGGAAACACTTCACGCCACAATTACCTGATGGACAAGTGCGAGTGGGTTTCCCTGCTGCAGCCAGGATGACATGTATTCCCCTGGATGGTGTTGTACGCTGCACTGGTGTCATCCTGTCAGCAGCTGTGATGAGACATACATGTCCATATTTCAGTACACCAGATGGTAGCTATGAGCTAACATGTACATATCATTCTCAATGACCATTGGCAGGATATTCATGGCCAATGTGCAGCATGTTTGCCTCATGGACTTTACATGTGGGCCCCTGCTCACATGCAGCAATTGCCAGCTGTTAACTCCACATAGCACTGACATCAATGAGATGACACATCAACAGAGAAACTTGTATGAGAAGGTTACTGATATTTCAAGGAAGGGGATAAATTATCAGGACTCCTCCGCATTACATTGATTACACCTTCACCATTAAGAGTAACATGTTTCATGAGTATAATGTTGTCTGTTGACAAGTCGAAAGGAGTGTACGTCACCAGGCTGACCAGTATCACATTTGCACATCAGTTCAAACATTGCATTGCAGAGTTCATGTGTGAGATGTGCAATAGTCAGGTACATAATGTGGCTCATTTGTGCATCCCTACCCATGAAGTCTCAAAGCTCATTTTGGAATGAGAGATCACCCATTTGTTATGTCCATCCTTTGAGTGTCCTCTGTTCGCTTACTCCATTTCCAACATCATGGTAGTACTTAGCTGACAATGGATAATGTTTTGTACAGCAGACATCCTAACCTCATATGTCAACCACTCACTCATATATGTGAATACAGTAGAAGAGGAGGCAAACAGAATGCAACATTTGACTAGGATCCCACATTGTGGGTAAGTTGAGAAGCTTTGATGGTTGCCGCCTACACTGGATTTGCGTTGTGCTTTTCAGCCAAGTTAATTGAAAAATTCACTTCCTGAAGATTCACCTTAGCAGCCCATACACCCATCTCAAAAGAACCCAACTGGCATCAGTGTGAGCCTCATCCACACCAATTTCAATATGATTTTACCATTGATATTTTGCAAGAGAGTTTTCATATCATTGAATTACAATCCAGGTGTGTGTAGGACACTTCATATGGCACTATGTACTATTTTATGTCCATTCTGCACTCACTTGGCATACATTTTGTGTCATCCTTTCAGTAGCCACCATGGTGTGATCTGGTATGTGGTTAAATGCCATGTGTAAGCATATTGTGATGCAGGACAACAGTGTTGTACAACACATACAACATATAGTGGAGATTAAAGGCACATTTCATGAATATTCAGGTACATTATTCTTGGGTTTACTTACCATGGCCCAGCACCTGCCCAGCATGTGGTCCCTGACCAGATGTCACAGCCAACCTTGTAGCAGAAGTCAATGTGGGTGTTGGACTCTGGGAGGACATCATTGGACCTACAATGATAAGTGTGTTTGCAACTTTACATTTCTGCTGCCACGTGATGCACTCAATTTCAGGCACAAAGGATAAGCACAAGCAGTTGTGGGCACTACCGTTGCAGAAGTGTGTAGCACTAAATATCATGAGTGATCCTACATTTAACTTGTAATGGCCCCACTGCCTAGAAGCAATGTCTATCAAAATGACACGACTACAAATCCTGAAGTAAGGTCCACTATTGTGTTTTGTTAATGGTCAAAAAACAAGCCATCCAATGAAAACATATATAACCAGCTGGGTGGACTGGACAATTTCATGTATAGAAAAAACATTCTAAGTTGGACAGTGGATGCATTCTCAATACTCCTGACAATTATATCTCACTTCTTGTTCATCATTGTCATATTTGTTAACATTGGATTTCTTGATTTAGTCTACAAAAACAATTACAATATAGTGGGGACTCCTTTTTGACTTGTTGTGGCACTCGATTCCAGGATTGAGTTCCCAGTTGTGGAACTGTTGGTGGAATACATGTAATGTTCCCAAATCACAAAGGTATGATGAGCCTAGATATATTATATTTTGTGTTTCGCTATTCACAAATGTCATTTGCTAAAGGTAAATGTCCATTAAGAACTCCAATAGTTGTAAAGCTAGTTTTTCCTCTCTGGTTACCTTTGATATTCGGGCCCTATATGTCCCTCTGTTGTCTGCTGACAATGTATGCATTTTGACCATCTCCTGACCAGTTTGACTTACCAGTTAGTGAGGGTGGTAAGCGTTGCTCTGGATGATGTTGTTTCCTCCCAGAAGATGCAGGGACCTCTGCTACTGTGGTTGTCTGTGCTCTGGCTGAATGTGTCAATAGATGAGAAGAGAGAAAATTCACCAAATGGAAAATGTACATGTGGAACTTGTCAGACATTTCCTCATATCTTCTGCATGCTAACAGTATTGTGAAGTACTGCCACGGCCGGTGAAGGTAGGAGCAGTGGGGCGTTGGGGATGTAATGGCGTGGCAGGGTGGAAAATAGACAACGGAATATGTGAATGAAATGTTTTGAAATAAGGATTCTCTCACCTTCTGCTTTGTGATTTTGGCAGGCACAAGGGGAGTTACTTTTTGGATAATTTGTATTTATTTTCCCTATTCCGTTGTCAGTTGTTTTTCCTCTGCACTGCAACCCCCACCCCATTACGTTCTTGACTGACCCATCTGCGTCTGGATAAGTGGAAGGGGCACTTTGTCAATTGCTACTTAACAGTGTTGGGTATATACGGCAGCAGTACTGGGCCCATGTTTTAAGTAGTGGGCAAGGGATTTGGCATTTCTAATACAGAAGATTCTGGGACTTGTGGTGCAACATACAGAGGGAAACACATGAGCCTCTGACTGACTATATTTTTATATAAACTTTGGACAACTTCCTTACTCACAATGGCAGTGCAACACAGACAATCTTTTCATATACTTATTCTTGTCATCCCATTTACCTGGTACCACGTTGCGGACATCCCTCACAGGCAGCCCATGGAGCATGTGGGGGTGGATTGTAGTGAGGATATCCTCCTCAGGTGGGGTGAGACGTAGGCGGGTTCCAGATTGTGGGCAGGGAAAATCCTGTTCAACTCGATCCTGGAGTACTTCTCCTTCACCCTCTTCTTTTCGTCCTGCCACTTCTTCTTGATGTCTTGGACTGTGCGCCTCTCCTCCCCCAAAGCTGTGACAGCAGTGGCTATATGCTGCCATAGAGCTGCCTTCTGTGTGCCACTGGTGCAGTAAGGTGGGAGACAATATAGGCGTTTGTGGTGCCTCACAATGAACTCCACAATCATGGTGGTCTCCTCAGTAGTGAAGTTCTTCTTCCTCCTCATTTGGTACATTTTCCTCTAGCGATGAACAGCGAATGAAAACAGGAACTCTCTGTGGCCAAACCTGTTCCTTGAATGTGTGCTGCTTTTATATGGTTTGTGGTGCTGGTCTTGCAGTTAGTGTTAATTGACTTCAGCTGGAGCATGGTGGGGGATGGTAGGCACTTGAAATGACCATCAGGCCCAAATGCGGGTATTCCGGCCTGGAAGAGGAAATTACAGCCCCGGAGCGGAAATTCCGGCCATTAGCGGAAATTCCAGCACAAATGCGGGATTTCCGCTCTGGGTGCGGAAATTCCGGCCCGAGTGCGGACGTAAAGTTAGTAGTCATAAGTGCATTCTGTGAATACCAAAAATCGTAAGTGCCTTCTGTGAATACCAAAAGTAGTAAGTTTAGGATTTTGTCTCAGATTAGTTCGGTGAATCGGCCCCAGTGTTATGAAATCAATAGACAAAAAACGTTAATTATAACTTGGCACTTTAACATGCACAGTTTTCTCATAAATGATTTCATTAGACCTGAGTAAGTTATAACTATAACTTTGAATCTTCAAATGTTTGTGTACTTGAAGTTGGTTTTCTATTGCAACATTAAACAACATTTTCCTAAGTATAACTAAGCTATAACTTTTGTTTTTTCACTGAATTTTTATGTTTATTTTTTAACAATTAAAACATTTTTACAGAGCACAAATTAAAGCCGTATTTGCTCAATCATGCAGGTTCATATAGGAATTGAACAGTTTTATGTATGAACATATATACAAGTATTTGATGTGGTATAAATTGTTATTTCTATATTATTTTTTGGGCTGTGTTTATAACCCATTTGTTGTTATTTTTTAACAGTAACCATAGTCTCTTTGATTATTGGCTGCTTTTTAGTGCTATTGGGCTCTGTTTATAGCCCATATGAAATCATGGTTTAATTTCTTTTGGGTTGTATAATATATATAGGGGTCGATTGCGATCTTGGTCAGAAGGGCTCCGAATCGGATTTGGCTTTGCCGAAACCGATCCGGAGCCCTTGTTTCTGACCGACTCGTTCCCAGTTCCGAACGACCAAGTACGATGCCTGGAAACCCTTAGCTCTGACCGAATCGGTTCCGAAAAGCTTTCGGAGAGATCAGCCTTTCCAGGGCCGATGCGTACAGCTCTATGGACTTGGTTTCCGAGCGAGCAAGTACGATGAAAGATTCAGACAGCCTTTCCGAATCGGTTTGCCTGGAACGAAAAGGCTGCCAGAATCGTTCTTTGGGGGCCCGTAGCAGGCCCCCCTTCAGCCGGGGCCCTCCGAATCGGTCCCATGGGGGTACCCATGGGTCCCCCCTTTCCATGCATGCCCGGTGTGGTGGGCACCAGAGGGTGCCGGTAACAGGGTGTACGCTTTTCCCCACCCACCCCTTTTTGCAATGGGAGCCTGTGTACGCGTTCGGTATACAGGCTCCCATAGAGCTCAATGGGAGTCCGAGCGAACCGAGTCCGTCACCATACGGGTGCATCGGAATCGGTCACTCAGACTCACGGAGTGGAATACGCTAGGAAAGCCCTCCGGATCCGAGTCGTACGGAGGGCTTTCCTAGCATGATCGGAATCGTGCCATAGTGTGTAAAAAACGAAAGGCTGTTGTAAAAGCCTGCCTATATTATGAGTATAATTTTTTGAGCAGTATTAATTATGTTTTAGTTCGTAGGTATCACAGTACCTCCTAAATACTATTGCGGTAGTACCGCGGTACATTTCGATTGTACAACACCTTTGATTGGCTTAAAACTGTGTTAATTACAAGAAATAGGAAGTTGATGCCCTTTTTCATGGTTCACTGACACAACATCGACCTAAAAAATATTGATGTAAAAAATATTGATGTAAAAATATAGAATACAAAAATATCGACACCCTATACTTAAACAGGTAAGTACAAAAATATCGGAAAAAAAATATCGGTGTGAAAAATATAGATTTTTATATATATATAAAATAAATTAATAAATATTAAATATATTAAATAATGAAATTATTTTAGCAAAATAAATTAGATTTAATATACATTTTAACAAATATAACAAACTTAATTCAAAAAAGTTAAACACACATGCAAGGGCGGAACATTTATTTATGCCCAGCTGGTCTGTGTGAGCAGCCATATCCTCGAGTAAGTGCCAGTGAACAAGGGCGGTTTTTTGCCCGAAACTCGTCTGGCCAGTTTCATTGTTGCTGTGGATGCGAGGCTGGTAACTCCTGCAGTCCCTGTATTAAATGGTTCAAACTCGCCGGGTGTGGTGTTTTCATTGGAGGCGACTCTTGTTTTTGATATATATATATATATATAACTATTAGTTTTAATTTATTTAATAATTTTTAAATCGTATAAAAATTTACAACTAAATATAAATTAATATATATAAATAACATAAAATATATTTAAAAAAACATTCTATTGTAAATTAAAACATTAAACTATTTAAAAGTATGAAAACTTAAATTTACCAATACAGTCAGTGCAACAGTAGGGAAAGTGTTGGATAGCAGAGTAGTCAAAATTACAATTCCCACTCCAGTGAGTGCAACAGTAGGGAAAGTGTGAGATAGCGGAGGGGTAAAAATTACTATTCCCACTCCAGTGAGTATAACAGTAGGAAAAGTGTTGGATAGTGGAGGGGTCAAAATCACTATTCCCACTCCAGTGAGTGTAACAGTAGGGAAAGTGTTGGATAGCGGAGGTGTAAAAATGACTATTCCCACTCCAGTGAATGCAACAGTGAGGAAAGTATTGGATAGCAAATGGGTAAAAATTACTATTCCCACTCCAGTTAGTGCAACAGTAGGGAAAGTGTTGGATAGCGGACGGGTAAAAATTACTATTCCCACTCCAATGATTGCAACAGTAGGGAACGTGTTGGATAGCGGAGGGGTAAAAATTACTATTCCCTCTCCAGTGAGTGCAACAGTAGGGAAAGTGTTGGATAGCGGAGGGATAAAATGTACTATTCCCACTCCAGTCAGTGCAACAGTAGAGGAAGTGTTGAATAGCAGAGGGATAACATTTACTATTCCCACTCCAATCAGTTCAACATTAAAAACAAACAAAATATTAAAAAAGTCAAAACAATATTAAAAAACCAAAATAAATATATAAATATTTTAAAAATTAAAATACAAATATATTTAATATTACACCTGGCAAATACCTACAAATCTTATATAAGATAAAATATAAACTTATTTTATATAAATATTTTTAACTAGAAAATATTTACAAACAAAAAGATTAATTATTACATAAATTAATTTGATTTCCTACCTTATAACGCCACACAAATCAAAACCCACATCTAAATGTATAAAAAAGTACTTCCATAATTAACATAATTAATTACCAATTAAGGAAATAATATTAATAAATATAAATAAAACTAATAAAAATTAATTAACTTCCCACACTTTAACCCTATAATCCCCACAACCCGCAGCTAAAATTAAAAAGTAAAAAAATTAATTACACAATTAAATAACTAATTATAATGTACGTAAAATGTATTTAATACCCACCTTCACCCCTTTAAAAGTAAAAACCTCACACCAAAAAATAAACACTTACTATAATTAAATATAAATTAATTAATAATTATTAATTAACAACTAATTATTAATTAATTAAACACAAAAACTTCCCACCCTTTACCACTATAAACCCCTCAACAAACACCTAACATTAATTACACAATTTCCATATTTAATTTACAATTAAATTAATATTAATTAACTAATTATTAATTAATGAAAAGTAAATTACTTCCCACCCTTTACCCCTATAAACCCCACAACCCGCTAATAAATTATTATTTAATATCAATTAACAACTAATTATTAATTAATCAAAAACAATTACTTCCCACCCTTTACCCCTATGAACCCCAAAACGTGCACCTAAAATTATTTACACAATTACCATAAATAATTACCAATTAATTAATTAATATAAATTAACAACCAATTATTAATTAATTAATAATAAATGGCTTCACACAATTAACATTATAAAATCTCAATTAAATAAATATTAATAAATAAATAAAAATATTAATTTAATATAATTAAATTACTTTCCACCCTATTCCCATATTAACCCACAACCCGCTACGGGACTAAAAACACAAAATAAAATTTAAATAAAATTAATAACTACTAAAGATTTAACACATATTTTAAAAAATATAAACAATTCTTATACAAAAAATGCATCACATATATTTAAAATATATACTAAAATGCATAACACTAATTAAAAATCAATATTTTAAACAACTATATTTTTGCAAACGATATTAATGACTTCTATATTTATAAAATCGATATTTCTTACCTTAAATCAATATTCTTGACCACAATATTCTTGCTGTCGATATTTCTTACTCACGATATTTAGGACTCGATATTTCTGTAGGTCAACATTTTAAACTCGATGTTTTGTCTGCACACCCTTTTTCATCATTTCCAAAGTGAGCCTGTAAGGGTAAGGTGGTGTTGTTTTTCCTCTTGGGAAAATATTCTTCATTGGAGATACATTTGAAACTTGTCCTCTGTGCACAATGGCTGAGCATCACGATCCTGCCCTACATTAGGAGGAGGAGGAAAACAAGGAGGAGCTGTTGATGGTGCAGGAGGAACAAGAGGTGGAGTGGCAAAAGAATTTGAAGGAGTCTGTTGAGTGGCAATTCTTTTCCTTGCCACCTGGAGAGAAGAAAGTAAGCATGAAGCTGGTGATGTGCAACCTCTGCCAGAAGGTTATTTTGTGTGGCACATGACAACAGTACTCCTTTGGGACAACAGGGATGCAGAAGCACCTGGCGACCATTCACTCTACAATGCTGGTTCGGGCGGAAAGGAGGCGGGAGAAGGAGTTGGAAGAGGCCACCCCAGCAACATCCATAGTGTTTACAGATCCTGACACTGCAACCACTTCAACATCTGCAGTGTCCACTGAACCGCCATTGCCACCTACTCCAACTGCTGTCGCATCAGTACCTGCTCCTGGCACTACTGTGCCAGTCCATGTCTTGAGACAGGTTAGGCATATTGTGGACCAGTATGCTAATTCTGCCATGTACAGTTTACTGTGCCACACAATAATTGTTGCTGGTGAAAAATACCTGAATACTCACTGGGAGCTTGTGATCACTCACCAGTGTGTTCCCTAACATCCCTATTTTTTTATACCCCTTTCTTATTCTTCTCTATCCTCACCATCTTGTTTTTTATTTGCTGGTCACGTTGACCAGTTGGAAAAAGCTCAAAACTTCTTGAAAAAGGTCAAATAAAACAGAAGAAAAAAGTTAAATAAAGGATTTGTGTTAATATTAACCATATTTTTTCAGGTAAAAGAAAAATTAATTTGATATTATTATACTGATAAAAGGTAAGTGTAAGGTAAGTTAAACATGTGCCTTATTGTAACTACACAGTATATAATAATGTCCAATGCAAGATAAGAGGGTTACTCAAGAAGAAGACCAGAGAGTGAAGAGAAGCACCAGGTTTATTCCATACACTTCAGGCACAGCATACCAGCTGCCAATTCTGGAGCGCACAGGCTCCTGACTCTGCATTCAAGAAGTTTGTGACTGCAAGTTTCCACTGTTCTAGTCCATTCTACAATGTTCTGGTATTTTGTACAGTGCAAGCGACATGGGTGATGGACAGATACACATCTCCCTTTTTTCCCAAAATATATTTTCCTCAGATTCCAATCCCAGAGAGCATGGAAACACATAACAGTGAATAAAGTATTTGAAAAAGACAAGCAAAATATAAAAATAAGTTAAGAAAGGATTTTCCTTAATGGCTTCACATGGTTAAAATTAGACATGAGTACCACATTACACTTCCAAAGATAAGGGGAAGTTAACAATGCAATAACTGTCACTGTATTACTTGACTAAGTAATCTTTTAAGAAACTCAGGGGCAAGTCACCTGTCCACTTGATCTGACTCAAACCGCAGTGTTTTCCCCTTTTGTATCACAGGACTGTCATTCGTATGTCCACTTTTTGACCTTGCTTCACTGTTGTTTTCATGTGTCTCCCCGTTGTGTCCAGGCCAGTAATGTTTCACCACTCACCTCAGATTCAATATTCTACCATCCTTCGTCTTGACCTCATTGTGAAAGAGCTTTATGACTTTCATGGGTTCAGTAAACCCATTGTTTGTTGCAAGTTGGAGCTTTCACTCTTACCCAATCACCCAGTTTGAACTCCATAACCTTGGTCTTATGCAATTTTTTCAAACTCTCCTTGCGGGCTGCCTGCAACTATAACTAATTTTTTGCCACTGTTGGCCTGCATTAACCCTCACCCAGGCTTTGTGCCATTTAATCCACCAAGGTACCAGTCTAGATTTGTGCTTCCTACTCTATAACAACTCGAAGGGAGTCATACCTGTTGACATGATGAGGGGTTAGGCGATAAGCCTCTATTTGCCTCCACACCTCCTCTTTCCAGTGCAACCCATTAGCTCTTGCCAGCTGAATGCCCTCTTTGAGTGTTTTGATAAATCTTTCGACTGCCCCATTGGTTTCTGAGTGATACAGGGCACTAAGTTTGTGTGTTACACCATTACATTGCATAAATTCCTTCATTTCTCAGAAGAAAAAGTGAACACCATTGTCAGTTAAAAGGGCTTGTAAGAAGACTCCTACCAGCAAGTTTATAGCTGGGGTCGAGCTGATGTCAGAGACAAATTTGATTTCTGGCCATCTTGAATACAAGTTGACTAAAACTAAAATGTATGGGGAATACCTCTCTCCTGTCAATGGACGAATGATATCCATTGCTATATCCGTCCAAGGGTGCCACGGTGCATGGGTGGAGTGTGCAATTTTGCTCCCTTATCAATTATGGAGCAATCTATGCAATTCCTTATCTCTCTTTCCACCAATATATCCATCGCAGGCCACCAAAAGTCTAATCTCAACCTTTGCTTGGTTTTGGTGATCCCCAGATGGCCTTCATGTGCTAGGTCAATCTGTTTTCTCCTGAGGGTTTCAGGAGGTATCAATTTTGTGCCTCGAAGAGGCATCCATCTATTTCTGATAATTCTTCTCTGACCATCCAATATGACCTCATCTGCTTTTCATGCTTTTCAACACCATCCCACCCCTGCATTTACAAATTACGTACTTTACTTAGAGTATGATCTGTTTCTAACTCTTGTTTCCAATTTACTTCCTTGGCCACCCTTTTGGTGATCACACACCAATTTTCTTTGTGTAATTCTATATCCTCACTTTGGTTGCCACAGACTTTCTTTTCCTTTTCCGCGTCATCAACCAATCGGGACAAGCAATCTGCTGCAAAGTTTTGTGTACCAGGGACATATTCAATGTCAAATGTGTATTCTTGTAGAGTAATATCACATCTTTTAATTCTCCTGGAAATTGCCTCCAGCCCTTTTTTTGTAAACACCACCTTTAGTGGCTTGTGGTCCGTCCTTTTCTCCACACTTATTACATACAGCTTTCATTGCTGGGCATTCCTTACTGTTCGCCATGTGGCCAACTCTCCCACATCTGTAGCATTGCCCCTTGAGGGCGCCCACACTCCTCCTGCCCTTTGTCATAAGAATGCCTGTAACTACTTGTACCTCATTTCTCATCTTCAACGATTTGTACATTTTCCTTTCCACTCATGTCTTCTTTAATTTCTTTCACACATCTCATCATGTACTCTACTTGTTTTGCCACAATTCGTAATGCTTATTTCATATTCATTTAACCCCCTGGATTCATCAGCACTCAGATCAGATAGATGCTCTAGGATTTCTTGTCCCTCTTCTCCTAGACAATTTTGCAATTAGGCACTCTTCCTCTCTTGACCCAAATTGGGCCTACAAACAATGGAATAATTGTGAAATTCTTTTTTCCATTTGTTCCACTTTATTTATGGTTCCCCAGGGGACATTAAAAAGAATGGGGGAGGAGTAACACTCTGCATACTAATTTTTTATTTCTGATGTCACATAAAATATCCCATACCCCACTTTGCCCCACCTCCCTACCCTCACAACCAAGTAGGTGCTAAGGTCTCACAGTATGGCAAAGCACAATGTATTCACACACTGAGTTACTGTTCTCTTTTTATCACTGCCAACATTAGTTTGGTGTTCCTTAACTGCCTCCAGGAGGTGCTGGCTCTGTTTAGACAGGAGAGGACTCTGAAGCCTAGAATCAGTGAGGCAAGTGCCCCTTGCAGGCTTAGGACAAAATGCGGCAAATGCCAGGGTGTAGGTGGTGGTACCACGGAAAGTCTTCCCTAGACTTCGCAGATGCTCCTCCCTCCAGGCTCCTGCAGAACCCCACGGAAACAAGGATTTCAATTGCACCCAAGAAGACAGATTTAAGGAAGTTAAGTGGTCCTACTGGAGTGAAACCATCCTTCTGGTTATTGGGCGGCAAATTATCATTGTGCTGAAATTGAAACGAGTTAATGGTTTCCCTCATGCTCACAGCAGTTCGTAGCTGCTTGAGCACGGCATCAATCATGCCCACATTTGTTCAAAGCCGCTTGTGTGACTGATTCTCATGTTCAGCGTGCACCCCCAGCAACTGAGGCATGTTAACAGTAGTGAATTCTCATGCTCAGCGTACACCCCTCCCACTCACAACAGTTCGTTGCTGTGTGTATGCGGCATCAAACACGCTCCCAAAAGTTTGTAGCTGCTTAAGTTTGGCTGTACAATAGGAGGGGATTCTTTGTGTACCTTGTGTACCCTCGTCAGAAAGCTGCAGGCCCCTTAACGCTGACTTCGGGAGCGGAGAGTGGCGTACAACAGTTAACTCTCTCTCAAAATGTCAACACGCTCGATGGAGGTTAAAATCGCCACATCCCTCTGGCACACAGTTTTCTCCCAAGTCAATAACTCAAGCACTGAACAGGAGGTCACATCAGGACGATCGTTAAATCACTACAGCGATCGTTGCCAGTAGCCACTTAGTCACAGTTCAGGCTCACAGCCAGTGACCATCTGCAAATGTACTCACTGAGTACCAGAGTACGTTTGACACAACAATCCTAGACTCAGGGGCCGAATCCGATTCGGGCCGGAAAAAATACCGTACGGGATCATAGTCCGACCGACACGTACCGGCGTTGCCCGACCTGGGAAGTACGATGAAATGCATGTGAATCACGACCGACTCGTACGGAACTCAAGGCGAACGACCGACCCGGACGGAAACAAGCTATCCGGCTGGTAAACCACGCGAATCGAACCGACCGACACGCACCAGGAATCAACCCGAACGAAACGTACCCGCGAACTCCGACCCGCGCAGTACTATGCAATGGGTGCAAAATCAGACCGATTCGCACGGAGCCCAAGCCGTACGACCGACACGCATACAAAACCCAGCCGAACAAACACAATACTCCGCGACCGACGCGTACGCCGCATATGAAACTGAGCTGAAACACAGCGGGAACGACTCGGAGAGGCGCGCACGAGATAACTGCAATGTCCTACTCGGTCAGAAGAACGACTCCTACATGCACAATAATCACAAATGAAAAAATACAAAAAAAGAGGGCCAAACAAGCAATGACAAAGCCAATAAATACAGGGGGTGAAAAAAATGGAACAAGGACACACCCCCAACTCCACCTACATAAAGGCCACAAATCCCTACCATGATCCTTTGCAAATTCCACTGACCTGCCAGCACAGAACACCAGCAGACAGCAGACACACACAGCTCATCCAACACAAAAGCCACACACCATTAGCACCTCAACAAATAGCACCCTCACACACACACAGCAAAACCTACACACACACACCCTCACCTGCACACACACACACATCAATCACCACCACCACCCATCACCATGCCCCTAAAGAAGAATCCAAAGTTCCTAGATAGTGAATTGGAAGTCATGGTAGACGAGATCCTGAGGGTAGAGCCACAGTTGTTTGGCACATTGGTCCAACAGACCCCCATGGCACTGAAAACCCAAGATGTGGGCGAGGATCGTCGACAGGGTGAACGCACAATCACCATGTTTGCGCACAAAGGAAGACATCCAGAACAGGTGGTATGATGTGCGCAGGCGGGTCAGGGACCTACTGAAGAAGGATTACCTCCTGAGCCAGCACACCGGCAGTGGCCCTCCTGCCAAACCAGTATACCTCTGGCCCTGGGAGGAGAAGGTGAGGGCCACCCTACCACCAGTGAGCGTATATGGACTAACAAACATCCCAGAGCCTGGTGAGTACACAACTAATATACACAATATTGTGTGCCAATACACACACATCACTGTCAAGGGGATAGTCAAACCATGCACCCCTAGCAAATCAACAGCAACCAAAAGATAATCATCCCAAGAAGTGTATGTTAGTCAGATAAACACAATACATGCCATGTCATAGTGATATATAACTGTGTCATGACATGTACAAACCCAATACCAAATAGAGCTAGGCAGTGGCACAAATCTAACCAACAAACACTGTCAGATATTTAGCCACCACTAGAACACCACCTCACAGGGAAGCTCACAGAAAGGAAGGAATCCTGTGTATGCTGGTGAAGTCAGTGTAGCCAAGAGCATGATGGGACTCGTAGTAACAGATAATGGGCAGCCTCACATTTGGACCATCAACACCACTCTGAACCATGCTCACAACACAGGGAGTGGAAAAGGACTGACAATATGGCTGACACTGGGTACTGCTGTGGGGAGCACAAGGCCCTGCTGGGAACTGGGCACCAACAAACAACAGGACCACACTGTCAGCCATCTTGCCATTGCTGTCACACTCACACACAGTGAAGTCCACTCAAAAGGAAGGAAGTATGGGCATGCTGGGAAGGGGGTGTAGGCAATAGCATGATGGGAGTTGTAGTCACAGATAATGCTCACCCACACAATTGGCCCATCAACACCACTCTGAACCATGCTCACATCACAGGGAGTGGATAAGGACTGACAAGATGGCTGACACTGGGTACTGCTGTGGGGAGCACAAGGCCCTGCTGGGAACTGTGCACCAACAAACAGCAGAACACCACTGCCTGACATCCTGAAAGCCAACTTGCACTCCCTGCAATGCAAGCACGTTGCATGGTGGGATATCTGGCTGGGTGGGAAGGAGGACTGACAGCACTGACCATAGTTACAAGCAGCTCTCCTCACACACACCCTCAACACAAACTCCACATAACCCACCTGGGAGAATGCAATGCCTCACACACCAAATGAAGATCCCACAAAGAACCACCACCCTGGGTAATGCTGTGTGAAGCACAGGGACACTCTTGGGACTTGTAGCCAAACAAAGGCAAGGACAACACTGTCAGCCTTCCTGTCAGCACAGGCACACTACCCCACAGGGAAGCAGAGTCAAAAGGAAGGAAGTACGGGCATGCTGGGAAGGGGGGTGTAGGCAATAGCATGATGGGAGTTGTAGTCACAGATATTGCTCACCCTCACAATTGGCCCATCAACACCACTCTGAACCATGCTCACATCACAGGGAGTGGATAAGGACTGACAAGATGGCTGACACTGGGAACTGCTGTGAGGAGCACAAGGCCCTGCTGGGAACTGTGCACCACCAAACAGCAGAACACCACTGCCTGACATCCTGAAAGCCAACTTGCACTCCCTGCAATGCAAGCACGTTGCATGGTGGGATATCTGGCTGGGTGGGAAGGAGGACTGACAGCACTGACCATAGTTACAAGCAGCTCTCCTCACACACCCCTCAACACAAACTCCACATAACCCACCTGGGAGAATGCAATGCCTCACACACCAAATGAAGATCCCACAAAGAACCACCACCCTGGGTAATGCTGTGTGAAGCACAGGGACACTCTTGGGACTTGTAGCCAAACAAACGCAAGGACAACACTGTCAGCCTTCCTGTCAGCACAGGCACACTACCCCACAGGGAAGCAGAGTCAAAAGGAAGGAAGTACGGGCATGCTGGGAAGGGGGTGTAGGCAATAGCATGATGGGAGTTGTAGTCACAGATATTGCTCACCCTCACAATTGGCCCATCAACACCACTCTGAACCATGCTCACATCACAGGGAGTGGATAAGGACTGACAAGATGGCTGACACTGGGTACTGCTGTGGGGAGCACAAGGCCCTGCTGGGAACTGTGCACCAACAAACAGCAGAACACCACTGAATGACATCCTGAGAGTCAACCTGAACCCACTGCAAGGGTGGCATGCTTCATGGTGGGATAACTGGGCTAGGTGGAGAAGGATGGCCGGATGTCCACCAAATACAACCAATGCTGGCCATGCACACACCTCAACATTCACATTGAAATGCCCCAGGTATGCAGGACAATGTGCTACACCAATATCAACCTCTTACTGTGACAACTTAGGACAATGCAATGTACATGCCCGCATCCAGAGGTACAGTCACAACTGTCAGGTGTGTGAACCATTGATGCCTGTAGAAACATAACATACAATGTGTGTCTCTTCCAAATACAGGTGATGATGATGGGGACACAGCAGCAGGCGAGGAGGAGTCCCTGTCCCAGGCTCCGGGGGACACTGAGCTCACTGGTGTGGAACAGCCTCTGCCCTCCTCGGATGGCGAAGACCTACCTGGCACCTCCGGTGTGAGTCATCATGCAGCACCAGCAGGACCAACATCTGCACCCCCTGCACCCACCCCTCTAACAACTGCCAACACACAGACCACCCTGCCGACACGGACAGACCAAGGACCACCGATGATAACAGCACAGGGCCCCAGGCCCACCGTGGAGCAACGGACAACAACACCACTAACAACCCCCAAGGGGGCCTTGGGTCACCTGTGGGTGCCACCGCAGGTCCTGCACGTGTCGCATGGGGTGGTGGGAGGGGTGGTAGACATAGGTCGCTGCTTGCAGAGGGGTCTGGACTGCATGATGACCCACAACTGGCACGCATCGCTGATGCATACCAGGATAGCACCGGAGAGGTCAGACAGGTAGTGGGGATCCTCAAGGACATACAACAGCAGCAGGCTGCCCATCATGCCCGCTTGGACTCCCACATGTCCCGTGTGGAGACACACATGTCTCGCATGGAGTCCAAGTGGGACACATTGCAAGAACTCACAGCGGTGCATAGGGACATATTGACATGCCTCCGCCAGATTAGCACCAACATGGCCACACCTCCCTGTGTGCCCACAACATCTGGTGCTGCAACAACTGACACCGCCACAGGGAGGGAGGAGGACTCTGGCGGAGACTCCCCTGCACTGCAGCAGCCTGCACGTGAGGGTCCCCCCCCCAAAGAAGAGGGGTCGTCCGAGGAAGGAAAACTGAGAGGTTGATGGCCACGTACATTCCCCAGGAAGCCAACACCTGTTCCGGAAATTCTCCTTTGTGTGCAAACTTTTCACCCTGTCGAATGCAACACAACTCTCCCACATGACATGGGGAGTTCAAGTTGGACTAATGTATCATATGACTGTGGACTTCACTCAGGACATTTCTGCTACCAAGACTTCCAACTCATCTGGGAACTTTGGATCACAATCCCAATGTACAGCACCCATCATCCTGTGCACTATACACACACACATTTCTGTAAATAAAATCACTAGTACACCATACTTGCCTCTGTTGTTATTCAAATGTGGATACTGTTATGGTGATGATGATCTGCTAAATTACACTGTGTATGCTAACTGCTACAGCAAGTACAACACCGTCATGTGAGTCATGGTGACGTGACACATATGAGGGAGACACACCACTAGGGCTACACAACACAGAGACACCAGGGCCATCGGACTCATCGCCTACAGTGATGTTGCCAGGAAATACTGTGGAATGCACAGACACCACACCTATTCAGAGTCTGTGTCAACTAGCCCACAGGTGCAGTAAGCAAATGTCAGTCAGATGTGTGACCACAGACAACGCACATCCCAAAGTGAAGCACAGGTTTATTACACATTTGCAACATGTTGTTTGCACTACAAATGCAAGGTAATCCCACGTGGCAGTGGCCACACAGTCAACAAGTGCAGAAGATATGAAGTCCAGGGTTGTGTGGCACATCACCTGTAGGGAAACTACTGCTGCCACCCTGAAAGCTGAATCATGGTGTCGGGGATCCAAGTTGACCAAAGTACTCAGTAAGCACCCTGTGAAGGACAGACATGACACACAGTTAAAACCACTGAAGAACAGGACAGAACTGCAATACTCATGCCCAATACATGTCACAAGACAAGTACACAACCAAGTTAGCATGTCAAAACTGTTGGGTAGTACATACTACCTGTAAGGACACATTGCTGCATGCATCCAGTCAAGTAGCACATGGCCACACTCAAACAGCACCAGAGCACCACCCACACATATCATGCAAACTCACATCATTCACATTACATCTCCCTGGATACTCACATTCAGCTGAAGAAGTTGGTGATGAGCTGTGTGCGGACATCACCATCATCATCATCATCATCACTGGCATCGTGGTCCAGGCCAGGATCCTCCACAGGTGGCGGACGTTGGTCATCGTCATCCAGGTTGAGAGGCAACTCCTTCCGCACTGCCAGGTTGTGTAGCATGCAGCAGACGATGACAATCTTGCACACCTTTGCTGGGGCATATGGGAGGGCCCCTCCTGTCTTGCCCAGGCAGCGGAAGCGGCTCTTCAGGAGACTAAAGGTCCGCTCAATCACTCTCCTGGTCCGACCATGTGCCTCATTGTAGCGCATCTGGGCTGGTGTCACAGGGTTCCTGAGGGGTGTCAGCAACCACGGCATGTTGGGGTATCCGGAGTCACCTACGGACAGACAAGTGCACATTAGCTGAGTTGGAAAAGTGGGCGGTATACTACAGAGCAGAACACACACAATGGTACAAAGTCAGTACACACCGACAAGCCAGGCACGCTGGTTCTGCATCTGTGCCATCATCCTCGGGATGTGACTACTCCTCATCACGTAGGCATCGTGTGCTGAACCAGGGAAACGGGCACACACGTGTGATGCTCATATCTGCAAGACATACCACCAGAGCATTGATCGATTGTTAATGTTTCCGGTTCCGGTATGCCTGCTCATGTGCCTGTGGTGGTACCAAAGCCACATGTGTCCCATCAATGGAGCCAATGACATGTGGCATCCTCCCCAGGGCATAGAAGTCACTCTTGACGTCAGTGAGTTGTTGACGTGTAGGGAAATAGATGTACTGGTTCAGGCATCTCAACATTGCCTCCAAAACATCGCGTAGCACACGGCTGAACATAGTCTGTGACATCCCACCGGCAGTCGCCACAGTGTGTTGAAAGGTACCGGTGGCAAAGAAGTGTAGGGCTGCCATTACCTTCACCTTGGGGGTCAGCGCCGTAGGGTACGGCCGGCCAGGTTGCAAATGTGGTGCCAAGCGCACTGCCAAATCCCCAATCAGCTGCCTGGTGAAGCGGTACCGTCGGATGCTGTCACGTTCCACCATCGTTGCCAGGTCAGGGAATGGTCTATGGACAGCTGGAGCCCTGCAGTGCATAGGTTGAGGAAAGAAAGATTGTTAGTCACCCCACATATGTGCCATTCACCATACTCAATTTCACATGATACATCATTACGAGACATAAGTACTTGATGTGTGTGCCGTTCTGTTCGGACATAACTCGCACCTACATGGCCATCATCTAACTTCTCAGTACAACATGTGTGGACAACAGGTTCCAGGTTGTGCTATGGGAAACCATTAGGCTGTGTCACAGTACCCATTTACTGCTGTCACGTTCCACACACACCACAGTGACATGTCTGGACAGATGCGCCACAGGCATCACAGCTCATTGACAGGTAGATTCCCAGTGACCCTGTCTTGCCACATGGACACTGGCATGACATGGTGTATCATGTACACGTCAGAAAAACAAACATGACTCCCACAGGTAGTGGCCCCTGTCGCCTACGCAGGACAGACATGGACGCCAGTGACGCACAACATCAAAGTCCATGCACAAACAACGTTGATGTGGAGACTGTCTCCCATCGTGCACATGGAATCAGAGACATCGGAAACACAACATGCACACAGACTGTGGAGGGACATCACTATTGTGGCAATGGGTCACCCTGTGACATACATGCCTTCCCCCATGGGACCCTGGGGGTATGTGACATGTCACACACATACACAACCTGGAAATGTGACCATGCCACATGCTCCGAAATGAACTGTTGCACATCACAGTGGTCATGTGCACAACACACAACGGACCCTGTCCCCATTAACACATGCACAGCCTGGGTGTGGCTGCCCACAAGAGCCACCACAGAAACCACATGTTAACCCCCATACACAGAAAAGGTAATGCTCCTTACATGCCTTAGGAAACAGTGTGGACTGGGTGTGGTGTTGTAGGTGTGCCCCTGGGTCTCTGGCAGGTATATGTGGCTGGCATACGTTCACCAGTGACAAGCATGGTGACATATGCGACTGACCTGTACAGGTACGCGTTGTTCAGCAATGGCCCGATCGGTGTGCCCGGCCGGCCCATTGCATCTGTTGTGAGCGGGTACGCGTTGTACAGCAATGGACCGATCGGTGTGCCCGGCCGGCCCATTGCATCTGTTGTGAGCGGGTATGCGTTGTATCCCGAAATACGCGTTGTACAGCAATGGACCGCGCGGTGTGCCCGGCCGGCCCATTGCATCTGTTTGTGAGCGGGTACGCGTTGTACAGCAATGGACCGATCGATGTGCCCGGCTGGCCCATTGCATCTGTTTGTGAGCGGGTACGCGTTGTACAGCAATGGACCGATCGGTGTGCCCGGCCGGCCCATTGCATCTGTTTGTGAGCGGGTACGCGTTGTTCAGCAATGGACCGATCGGTGTGCCCGTCCGGCCCATTGCATCTGTTGTGAGCGGGAACGCGTTGTACAGCAATGGACCGATCGGTGTGCCCGTCCGGCCCATTGCATCTGCTGTGAGCGGGTACGCGTTGTACAGCAATGGACCGATCGGTGTGCCCGGCCGGCCCATTGCATCCGTTGTGAGCGGGTACGCGTTGTATCCCGAAATACGCGTTGTACAGCAATGGATCGAACGGTGCGCACGCGTTGGCTGGGGCCTGGCATGGCAACGGACGCGTATTCGAAGCTTCAACGAGTCTGATGCAGTGAATTCAGTTGGCCAGCCACAACAATGTTGCAAAATCATGGGTGTCATGAACTTGGATTTTGAAGGATGCTGTGGGCGTGTATTAGTGCTGCTATTCCATGGATTGGTCAGATTCAGAAGATGCAAACGACTTGGACCTATCACTTTGGACACATGGGACAGTATCTGCCTCTGCAGCATATAATTCTGGCTGTTCCCCTGAGAGCTCACTTGCCTGCACTACATGCTCCAGGACGACATCTGCCACCAACACTGCTGCTGTCTCTGCATCCTCTGGCTACTGCAATGGCACGTACTGTGGAGAGAGCCCCAGCCTTCAGCCTTGAGGAGAACCAGGCCCTGCTGGACAGCCTCCTTCCACAGTACAGCAAGCTGAATGGGACACCAGGGGAGCAGGTGAGTGTGCTGTCCACTGCCTTACTAATTTTGCATGTTGTCTGACTAGCAGGACTTACAGTGTGCACACCACTGGCTAGCATGCTCACTGAGTAGTTCTGAGCCCCCAAAGTGTGTAGTTACATGCACTGAACAGGTACAGTGCAGTAACAGTGCATTCCAACAAGGTTTACTTTCCATGCAATGATACCATGTAGTAACTGCTGGCAAACTGTTCATAGCCATCATTGCACTGCCTGTGTACATCATGTGCCCCAGTGATTGAGACATGTATATCCAACTGTGTGATGCACAGATATGTTGCATGTGTAGTAATGGCATTTTCACTTTGTCATCCTCACAGGTTGATGCCCACCAGAAGCAGAAAATCTGGCTGACCATCGCCCGGGCAGTAAGATCCGTGGGGGACTACAAGCGCCGGATCTGCAACTGCCAGAAGAGGTGGCAGGACCTTCGAGGCTGGACCCGGAGGATCGCAAGGGTCCAGCTGAAGCTGTCGCCTCCTCGCAGGAGGGGCGGACACCGGACCCTGACCCCCCCCACATGCTCAGGATCCTGGCGGTGGTCTTCCCTGACCTGGATGGGCAGCAGAAGGCTAGACAGCAGCAAGGAGGGGGTGAGTCCATGACAGCACTGTGCACTTTGTCTGACATGCTATGTGCCCTCCTCTGGCCTGGTTAAACTTCCACAGTACATCAGTCTTGTGGTCCAGGACCCATGTCCCTCTATTGTGACATGCCCACTCCTCATCTGATACGCATATGTGTGGCCCTTACAGTCAGGAAATTGTGTCACTTGGGGACTGTGTCATTGCATTTTGCTTTGCTCAAGGTGGGGGACAGCATTTGTTCCGGTGACTATGTTGTGGGATTCATGGGTGGGTCAATTGCTCACACAATGCCCAAGTCCTGACATGTAATCTGGGTGTAACTTTGATATGTGGTCCACTTGCTGATCTGATTCACCACATGTCCCTGGGGTATTTGGCACACCCCCATGCTGTGGGTGGGAACAATGTTTGGGCCTCAGGAGTATGTATATCAAGTGTGTCACACATGCTTAGACACCTGCCTACTGTCCAGGACTCATCCCTCTTACAGGTGGAGCTGGACAGTCATGCCTACTCCAGGGCATACAATAGACTCTGTACTCCCACTCCCGTGGATCATCTGACATGTTGTGATCAGTGACATGTTCCCTCAGGTGTCTGCCTCTGTGTCAGTGTGCTGTGGCTTCGTTGTCAGGACTACTGGTATGTTTGTCGGTTAGGGTTCAGCATGCCATCTGAGATGTGACCATGTGAGACGATACTTCTGTGACTTATAGATGTTTGATCACTTGACTGTGCACACAGGTGTATGCGACTGTGACTTTCAGGCAGCTGTTATTCATTCACAGCACACTGTGAGGTGCTCAGGTTCTGGGAGTTGTGTTTCATGTCCCCCATATGTCCAATTGGCATGACGTGGACAAATACTAGTTCAGATGATGTGGTGTGTGGGGGATGGACATGTGCACTTGTCAGTTACATAACTTGCATTCCCCATGTCCTAGGATTGTGACACAGTGCAGACTGTTGTTGGCAGGCTGCCATGGCCATGTGACTGGAGACAGTGATGTATGACTTTGCAGGCATGCCTGTGTCATGGCATTAAACTTCCTAAGAGTGATCCTGCAGGGGAGTGACATGTGCAACATGCACCCCATTGTGGCATGGAGTATCCGGACATGGGTGCATCATGGTGTCTGGTGCTGGTATGCATCACATGCATTTCTATTAAGACTCTGGCCATCCCTTTCTCCGGATACCTGCACTGACTCAGTGGCAAGAGATGTGATGTGTGCATGTTCACATACTTCACTGTGTTCCCTGCAATGTCCAACAACTGTGTAGGTGGTGCATGTGTCCACACTGGGGTCTTACCATCAGACAGGCACCAGACAGATGGGTGCAAGGGCAGGAGGGGTGTGAGTCCCATGGTTGACCATCAGACTGACAATTGGCTTCTTCAAATCTGTGTGAGGAGTTTTGGCAATGTTCTACTAAGGATGCCAGGGCTGGCTCTGTAAGTGCTGTACTTACTGTGGTGTGTGCGGTCAGTGCAGGTGACTGATGTTTGTCTGTTTCCCTAATTGTTTGCAGATACATCCACGGCCACAGGAGGGGACAGCTCCACGGACCAGGAGGAGCAGCGGAGCCAGACTGGGTCAGCATCCGATGAGTGGTCAGAGGGACCCAGTGGCACGGAGGGCGAGGGAGCCACACCGAGGAGTCCTCAGCACCATCCACCTCAGCTGAGGACCACAGCAGCTCGGAAGATGACTCCCTTGTGGAGGCGGGTGTCAGCAGCCACCACGCCCCGCTAGTCTGTCTGGCCCCGCCACCACCACCACCAGCACCGCCCTCCCATTGGCTCCAATTCCAGACGTCCGTGGAGGCTCCCGTGTTCGGGAGCGTGTCTCCTTCGTGCCAGGCACTGCACCCCCTGCCCCTGTGTCCCCTGCTGCCCTGAGTGAGGAGTCTGTGTACCTACTTCGGCAGCTCCATGTAGGGCAGACAGCAATGCTGAGTGTCCTCCATGCACACACCACTCTGTTGACACAGCTGGTGTCGTTCATGGAGGGCATCTCGACGGGTATGTCTGCCCTACAGAGGAGCAATAAGTCCATGGACTCCTCCCTGATGGCAGCAGTGTCCCTCCTCCAGCAGTCCCTCCCACCTCCTACCTCCTACCTCTGCCCCATCCACACTTCCTGGCACCCTACCTGTCCAAAGCACATGCACACCTGCACATTCACCCAAGCACACAGACACGAGCAGCACAGACACACCCAAAAGAAAGGCAAGACGTGCACACAAGCATCCTCAGGGGACAGATACCACACACACAGGGGATGGGGAACAGACACACACACAGGCATCCACAGTCACTCCGCAGTCCTCCAAATCCTCTCCCTCCAAGACCCCTTCCCTTGCCTCACCTGCAACCCCACCTACACAGCAGGTCTTCCTGTGTGATCTCGGCCTCTTCCCCTCCGATCCTGCAGATCCGGCATACCGGGGAAGAGGAAGTCCACCCACACAGAGGGAGTGCCCCTCGCCCCCGGACACCCTCCCCCAGGCGCAGACAGACTGAGGACCCCATTCGGAAGTTCCCCCGGACCAGGAAGGGCAAGACCCCACCACCACCACCACGCAGCTCCACCACCCAGTCTCTCTCCTCCATCCCCCAGGCCACCACTCCACAGGTTCCACCGTCACACCCTGCCCCAGGTTCCCCCACACACCGATACCGCATCCCCAAACTGCTTAGGCCCTCCCCCTGCCACTTGCTCTTCCACCCCAACCCAGATGCTCAGCCTGTTTGTGCCACTGGTTTGGAGACCGGGTCCCCCATCTGTCCTGCCCACCTCATCTGCCCCCCCTTCCACTCCCTTGGAGGCATGCACTGCAGTGGAGTCCACAACCACCCCGTCTGACTCGGGCACTGCAGTGATGCCGGCCCCCCTGAGTCAGACACCTCCTCTGCAGTTGCTGGTGACACTCCTACACCCACCACCCCTTCACTGCCTCACTCTGGCATCCCCTGATCCTGTCCCTGTGGTGCCTGGCCTGCCCCTTGTATGCCCCTCCAAGGGGGATGTCCCCTGTCCCTACCAGTGCAGGCAAGCAATGGGTGACAAGTTGTCACATATCACCCTGTTGGGACTGTGTATTTGGACTGGCCATTGGCCTTAGTTTAATTTGGACTTCTGATTTTTTATTGACATTTGCTGAATAAAGCCTATTTTTGTTTACTTGTGGTTTTTCTTTTGATGAACATGATGTACATGGTTATCATCATGCATTTGCAGTTGTAATAGTGTTCAGATCAGGGAAATGAAGTGTTGCAATGATGGACTCCATGTAGTCCATGGGATGTGTGTCCTGTTGTAGTCTGGATCTATGGCATCCTCTGCTGCAGTCTGAGGGTGTGATGTTCAGCATATGACACAGGGATGTACGTTTTGCATTTGTAAATTAACATCTTTGTCTTACAGTGATGCACATCTGGTGGGCTTACCACTGTTCAATGTTCCTATTTCCCTGACTGTGTGCCCATCTCCACTGGACATGCAGTTTAGCACACCAATGTTGAAGGACTCATCAGTGTATACAGTGCACCTTGCTTGACACGTGTTTTGGGTGTATGCAGATGACTGACGTGACACTCCCGTACCCAGGCTGATGTGAGCAGAGCCTTCAGTGTGTTGTAGTTGTTGACTCACTGACCGAGTGTTCTGCCGACATGTTTGAGTCGTGCACAGACAAGGCTTGGCACAGCGGACCTTCCACAGCAGTGGAGTGCCCTCATGGCAGTGTGTAATCCCGTGACATTGCCTGGGCCCGTGTTTTGTGTTGTGTAAGCATGTCTGTGCGTGTACCCTTCGCTTTTCCTACACAGGCTGTGTCCCTACGGATGTTCCTGTTTCTGATGCTTGCTGAGTTGTTCTGTGTTCATCAAGCATCTTGGACCTGGCTACTCCGGGATGTGGGTGCATGGCTAACTAAGGTTCATCAGGTTGTCATCCCAGGTTGTCTTTGTTGTCAGGGCTGGGGATGTGGGCAAACGCAGATGGGACACATTCAGGATTCCCCTTGGCACTTGTTGGTTACACATGTCATGTAATTTCCAGTCTATGGTAGCTTTCAGTGATTGTGACACGTTGTGTGTGTGACTGCTGCCACTCCTCAGGGTCAGAGCTGCAATGTTGGAAGTTGTGTACGTGTGTTCTTTGTGTGTCACCTTGTCTTCTTCATTGGTGTGTGACTATGGCCAGGATCCCATTGATTGTGGTGGATTTCACGTCATGCCCATGTACCGCGTAGTGTGCAGTGTGTCAGACATTCACGAGTCTTGTTGACTGGCCATGTGTGATGGGTTTCTGCACCTTAGTTCCCCCCACCACCCCTGGGATTGTCATGGGTGCATGTGCAATGTCACCAGTCCATGTGAGCTTCACTGCTGCACATTGGTGAAGATCAAGGTGTGTGGTGTTGAGTGTGTGCAAATGTGAGTTGTTGCACAGCTGGACCCCTACCTCCATATTGGCCATGGCTGGCAGGCCGTGCTGTTTGATTTGTGCTTGTGTAGGTGTGATGGTAGTTTGTTGCTCAGGACACATGGCTGTGGTTCACAGTGTGAATGACATCTACCTTTGTCATCACAGTGGGATTATCATGCAGGGTAGTGTCACCACAATGTGGGGTCCCTGGGGGTTGTGCTGTGGTGGGTCTGTCTCTTGCTGTGTTAGTTGCTGTTCCTACTAGCTTGTGTGACATGTGTAATTTGGGCTCCCTCTCATCTAACAATGCCTCTTTGCCCACATAGGGAATCCGATCCATGAGTTACTTTTGTATGGCACTGTATACACATCTGTGTAATTGGAATTCAGGCCTCCTCATGTGTTGTGTGGTTGCCTGGGGACACTGGCACACACCCCCATCACCTGTTGTGTTTGATATGCAGTGTGGGTCTGCCTGTTTGTGTTTGTGCATTTGCACCACTGCATTGGCATATATTGAGTGTGCCATTGGCTGTATGTTGTTTGGTGGCTTTCCCCTGCTGTCCCTGGGACTCCTAGGTCATCAGTCAGCACAATAACCATGGTTTGTATGTCCCATTGCTGCCATGGTATGGTATTTGTTCACCTGACATCTACAGTCTCCCTAGGATATCTACATTTGTGTGTCCATTGGTGCAGATATGTGGGTCTGCATGATGTTGGTCACTTCTGTCATTGTGTTATTTGTGAATGTTGACAATGTGAGCCCCCATGGGTGATATTTGTATGCACATGGCCAAAGGTATGTTTTATTTGCACTGCACTGTTTGCCTCACCCAATCTATGTTGCTAAGGGACACAAGCACTACTATGCCACTGATGTGTTTGTTGTTGTGTGACCAGGAATCATCCATGCAGTTTGGCTTTGGCAGCTTTTACCCAGACTACACTTCCCTTTTGGTCGCTGTGGTGATGGGGCTTTGGGCCCCATTGCCACACTGTTCAAAAGGTGCATCAGCTATGGACCCCACACCTACCTTTTGGTCGCTGTGGTGATGGGGCTTTGGGCCCCATTGCCACACTGTTCAAAAGGTGCATTAGCTATGGACCCCACACTTCCCTTTTGATCACTGTGGTGATGGGGCTTTGGGCCCAATTGCCACACTGTTCAAAAGGTGCATCAGCTATGGACCCCACACTTCCCTTTTGGTCGCTGTGGTGATGGGGCTTTGGGCTCCATTGCCACACTGTTCAAAAGGTGCATCAGCTATGGACCCCACACCTACCTTTTGGTCGCTGTGGTGATGGGGCTTTGGGCCCCATTGCCACACTGTTCAAAAGGTGCATCAGCTATGGACCCCACACCTACCTTTTGGTCGCTGTGGTGATGGGGCTTTGGGCCCCATTGCCACACGGTTCAAAAGGTGCATCAGCTATGGACCCCACACTTCCCTTTTGATCACTGTGGTGATGGGGCTTTGGGCCCCATTGCCACACAGTTCAAAAGGTGCATCAGCTATGGACCCCACACTTCCCTTTTGGTCACTGTGGTGATGGGGCTTTGGGCCCCATTGCCACACTGTTCAAAAGGTGCATCAGCTATGGACCCCACACCTACCTTTTGGTCGCTGTGGTGATGGGGTGTTCAACCCCATTGCCACAGTGGCCATGGTCGGCTTGCATTGTGGAGG
This sequence comes from Calotriton arnoldi, assembly GCA_963921515.1. Taxonomy (NCBI): domain Eukaryota; kingdom Metazoa; phylum Chordata; class Amphibia; order Caudata; family Salamandridae; genus Calotriton; species Calotriton arnoldi. The sequence goes on from CAWUFW010001285.1 coordinate 2,237,714, forward strand.
CCACACACATTTATGTGTGACACATGTGCTAGGGGGTCACATTGTATGTTCAATGTCATGTTCAGTGTTGTAGGCATTTGTCACAGACTACACACGCTTGTCATGGTGTTGGGGGGATGGAATTTTCAGACATTTCTTATGTGGGAGTATGCTGGTTGTGTCATGCATTACCAGTCCTATGAGTAGGGGTGGAGGTAGTGGCAGGCATCCTTCCCCCCCTGAGTAGGGGTGGTGGTAGTGGTAGGCATCCAGCCCCCTGAGGGTGGGGATGGTAGTAGTGATGGGCATCCATCCCCCTAAGGCTGGGGTTGGTAGTAGTGACAGGCATACAGCCCCCCCTGAGTGGGGTGGTGATAGTGGCAGGCATCCAGCCACCCCTGAGTAGGAGTGGTGGTAGTGGTAGGCATCCATCCCCCTAAGGGTGGGGATGGTAGTGGTGACAGGCATCCAGCCCCCCCTGAGTAGGGGTGGTGGTAGTGGCAGGCATCCAGCCCCCCTGAGTAGGGGTGGTGGTAGTGGTAGGCATCCAGCCCCCCTGAGTAGGGGTGGTGGTAGTGGTAGGCATCCAGCCCCCTGAGGGTGGGGATGGTAGTAGTGACAGGTATCCAGGCACCCCTGAGTAGGGGTGGTGGTAGTGGTAGGCATCCAGGCCCCCCTGAGTAGGGGTGGTGGTAGTGGCAGGCATCCAGCCCCCTAAGGGTGGAGATGGTAGTAGTGATGGGCATCCAGCCCCCCTGAGTAGGGGTGGTGGTAGTGGTGGCCATCCATCCCCTAAGGGTGGGGATGGTAGTAGTGACAGGCATCCAGCACCCCTGAGTGGGGTGGTGGTAGTGGCAGGCATCCAGCCCCCTAAGGGTGGGGATGGTAGTAGTGACAGGCATCCAGCCCCCCTGACTGGGGTGGAGGTAGTGGCAGACATCCAGCCCCCTATGAGTGGGGATGGTAGTAGTGATGGGCATCCATCCCCCTAAGGGTGGGGATGGTAGTAGTGACAGGCATCCAGCCCCCCCCTGAGTGGGGTGGTGATAGTGGCAGGCATCCAGCCACCCCTGAGTAGGGGTGGTGGTAGTGGTAGGCATCCATCCCCCTAAGGGTGGGGATGGTAGTGGTGACAGGCATCCAGCCCCCCTGAGTGGGGTGGTGGTAGTGGCAGGCATCCATCCCCTAAGGGTGGGGATGGTAGTAGTGACAGGCATCCAGCCCCCTGAGTGGGGTGTTGGTAGTGGCAGGCATCCAGCCCCCCCTGAGTGGGGTGGTGGTAGTGGCAGGCATCCATCCCCCTAAGGGTGGGGATGGTAGTAGTGACAGGCATCCAGCCCCCCCTGAGTGGGGTGGTAGTAGTGGCAGGCATCCAGCCCCCTATAAGTGGGGATGGTAGTAGTGATGGGCATCCATCCCCCTAAGGGTGGGGATGGTAGTAGTGACAGGCATCCAGCCCCCCCTGAGTGGGGTGGTGGTAGTGGCAGGCATCCAGCCCCCTAAGGGTGGGGATGGTAGTAGTCACGGGCATCCAGCCCCCCGAGTAGGGGTGGTGGTAGTGGCAGGCATCCAGCCCCCCCCTGAGTAGGGGTGGTGGTAGTGGTAGGCATCCAGGCCCCCCTGAGTAGGGGTGGTGGTAGTGGTAGGCATCCATCCCCCTAAGGGTGGGGATGGTAGTAGTGACAGGCATCGAGCCTCCCCTGAGTGGGGTGGTGGTAGTGGCAGACATCCAGCCCCCCCTGAGTAGGGGTGGTGGTAGTGGTGGGCATCCTGTCCCCTGAGGGTGGGGATGGTAGTGGTGACAAGCATCCAGGCACCCCTGAGTAGGGGTGGTGGTAGTGGTAGGCATCCAGCCCCCTGAGTAGGGGTGGTGGTAGTGGTGGCCATCCATCCCCTAAGGGTGGGGATGGTAGTAGTGACAGGCATCCAGCCACCCCTGAGTGGGGTGGTGGTAGTGGCAGGCATCCAGCCCCTAACGGTGGGGATGGTAGTAGTGATGGGTATCCAGCCCCCCTGAGTAGGGGTGGTGGTAGTGGCAGGCATCCAGCCCCCCCTGAGTAGGGGTGGTGGTAGTGGTAGGCATCCAGGCCCTCCTGAGTAGGGGTGGTAGTGGTGGCAGGCATCCAGCCCCCCCTGAGTAGGGGTGGTGGTAGTGGTAGGCATCCAGGCCCCCCTGAGTAGGGGTGGTGGTAGTGGTAGGCATCCATCCCCCTAAGGGTGGGGATGGTAGTAGTGACAGGCATCCAGCCCCCCCTGAGTGGGGTGGTGGTAGTGGCAGGCATCCACCCCCCTATGGGTGTGTATGGCATTGGTGATGGCCATCCCACCCCTATGGTTCTGCTGTTGCTAGTGTACGTCATTTGTGCATCCCTATGTGTGTGTGACATATTTCGGGCACGTGTCGTTTGTTTGTATTGTTGGTGTTTGACTTACCGTCTGCGCCTTACGCGTCCGTGCCGGTCCCGGTAATAGATGTAGAGTATAGGTAGGACCTGCGCAATGGGATTCATGCTTGGATCGTCTCGTTCGGGTTTCTCGTGTCTTTGAGTCGTACTCGTAGCAGGCTTGTTCGTCTCGTAGCCGTGGATCGTCTTGTGGCGTGAAACGGAGCTTATGTTCGGCTCGCCCGGATGCTCAAACGTCCCGGACGTAGCAACGGGTTCGGCGCGTACGGAGTGCGCATCGTACTCGTCTGGCCGGAAGGTGCTGTGTATTTGCTTCCGTACGACTCGATTCGGCGTTTACGGATCCGGCTCGGGCGGGGAACAGGAGCTGAATTGGGTGAGTACGGCTCGCTCGGAAACTGGGTTGTTATACGCATCGTACTTGTTCGTCCGGACGAATGTTCGAATCGGTCGGGAAACACGCAATCGGCTGGTTTTTTTCCGGACGAATACTGTTAGGTGCGCTTCCGGCCGGGATCGGAATCGACCCCTCAGTCGTGTGACCAGGGTACTTCCCTGATTGCCCTTCAGTTCCTGAGAGTGGCCACATTTTCCTGCTACATCAAGTGCATTTTGAGGTGCACCTGCATATTTCACATCCTTGTTGCCAGTATCCAATGCAAAGAAAGTTACTTAATAAGCAGAAAATCAACAAAGTGCTAATGTTCCTGAGAAAAAGGGGGGGAGGCACAGTCTCTCAGGAGGTGGAGAGTGCCTGGGCCAGAGTATAGGATGGAGACAGTCAGCAGGACTGTTTATGTTGCCCTCACACATCCCCTAGAGGATGTCATGCTTCATCATAGAGCAGTGCTCCTCATTGGGCCGGCGCTGCAATGCCCTACGGGTCCCCCGAAGGGTCACTTTGGCGGAGATCTTTTTAGAGGCTGCTGTATGATGAATGCGGGTGAGGTGGTTCGTGATGTGAAGTGGTGGGGTGTGAATAAAGGGATAAAACTGGTAAGGGAGATCCTACACTATACTTTAATGAAGGGATTACCCTTCCAGGGATAAAAACCTATGGTAGGTGAGTGCTACCTGAGGGTTTAAAAGGAACCCAGGTAGTCTGGGTGTTGAGACTAAGTAGGGGGAGTCTCCTACCGTCTCGAGGGAGGGACCTAACTTTGGTCACTCCTTCACAAGTGTGTCAACATGTTTTGCACCTGAACTGTTCCTAGGGAAGGCTGCAGACAGTGTCCGAGGAGGGAGCATCATTGTTAGGGAGCAGGTGGATGAAATCCTGGTGAAGATTTCTACATTTGGACTCTTTTTTGAAAGTCAAAAATTTCCAGAGGGTGAGTATGGAGGCTATAGCCAAGGATAGGTCCACGAGGCTGGAAGTCCCTTTTGGTGAAGAACCATTGAACAGGATTCGCTGCCGCAGAGAAGAACATAGTGGGAGCTGCAACGAAGTCCGGCCAAACTGCACTGCAACTTGGGTGAATAGACAAGCAGGTTGGTTCTGGTTTTCTCTCAGTTCACAGAGCAGTTTTTAGCCAAAAATATTTTTAGTCCCAAGTTTGGGCTTTTGGCTAGCTGGTCCCTTTAGCACCGTCACCAAGGGTCCAGGACTGGAGGGGCAACACTCAGGGGGTTAGGATCCAGGCTGGGTCCATGTGCGGGTTCAAGATGGTTAGAGTCTTTTCTGTCCCTGAGGCTTTGATCAGGAGGATAGTCAACTAGCCCTTGGAGTCACTCTGGTAGTCCTGTGTTTGTGTGATAAAGCAGGGCTCAAGAACAAGGCAGGCCTCTAAGGGTTGAAGGCAGGCTCCAGGCAGCAACGCAGTCCTTCCAAGTGCAGCAAAGCAGTATTGTGGAGTACACAGCTGGCCACAGCATCAGGCAGTCCTCTGAGAGTCCTTCCTCAGGTCCAAAAAGTGAACTAAAAAGTGGGTTGCAGCGTCTTATTTTTATACCTGGTACCTTCTTTAAAGTAGAAGATGTTTGTAGAGAATTCCCGTAGAAGTGCTTGAGATTTCCTACCTCCCTTGACCTGGCTCCAATCTGGCTGTATGAACAATGCAGGGGTGACAAGCCCTTTGTGTGCAGGCAGAGCACAGCCTACTCAGTTGAAAGTGGGGCTGGGCCCAGCTCCAACCCCCATCCTGCCAGTTGGTGGCCCAACCAGGAACACCTAATCACTCTATTTTCTGGCTGTCTGGGAGGAATAGACAAAGTCCAACTGCCAACTACACCCAGTCCTGTGACCCAGGAACATGTTGCAGGCTCTAAATAGTTTGGGCAGGAAAATGCCAACTTTCTAAAAGCGACATTTTCAAAATTGTAACTTAAAATCTACACAAAATGCTTATCTGCTCCCAATCAAAACTTAGTACTTGTTAAATGTAATAAGGCAAACCAATGTATCCAAAGGGAGAGATAGGCCTCACAGTAGTGAAAAACTAATTTAGGAGTTTTTCACTACCAGGACATGTAAAATGTAAAAGTACATGTCCAACATTTTAATTACAATGCACCCTGCCCTTTAGGCTACCTAGAGCCTACCTTAAAGGAAATTATATGCAATGAAAGGGTAGTTTAAGGCTAGGCAAGGGGGTTATATTTCCAAGGTGAGCTGGCAATATAAAACTGCTGTCCGGCTGCCATGGCTGACCTAGGCCATGTTTTAAGGGGCTACTTAAGGGGATGGCACAATAAGTGCTGCAGGCCCACTAGTAGCATTTAATTTGCAGGCCCTGGGAATATGGTATACCACACTGCAGAGGACGTATAGGAAAATGAAATATATCAATCAGGTGCAAGCCAAATTGATCATGTTTAAGTGAGAGAGCACTTTAGCACTGGTTAGCAGTGGTAAAGTACACAGAGTCCTAAAGCCAACAAAAACAAATTTCAGCAAAAAATGGAGGGCAGTGTCAAAAGGTTTGGGGAAAGACCACCCTAAGGTTGACAGGTCTAGCAGGCAGAGTGGAGTGCCATAGTGTGGAGTGGAATGTCGTATCGTACAGTGGCATGTGGTAGAGTGGAGTGACGTGTCATACAGTTGAGTGTTGTGTCATACAGTAGAGTGGATTTGCGTGTCCTATGGTGTCACAAAGTGGAATACAGTGGCATAGAGTAGAGGGGCATATCTATGTTTGCAAAACAGATGTGTATTGTACTTGTGGCTCTTTAAAACAACATTTCATTACTTTACAACTATCTGAATAGTACAAAACAGAAAAAGTATATTCCTTTTTCACAATGTAATTTTTCCAAATATAAGATAGGGGAGCTTGAAAAGTAAAAAATGTTTTATTTTCTCAAGCCACCTTACAATGGTGCCACACCTGCAATAGGTGAAGCTGGTAAGTTAAAACTACACTACTAGAGTGATGTCTGAATGTAGGTAATAAACATAACTTCAAGTCAATCCATTATTTTTTTCTTTTTACGTGTTTCTCTGACATAGCTAACATTTCTCTTCATCATTTAGAACAGGGTTCTCCAAAGTTGGTCCTGGAGGGCCGGATCCATTCCAGATTTCTAGCATATCCCTATTTAGATGAATGTAGTTATCTTAAATATCTGGCATGGATTCGACCCTCCAGGAACGCTTTTGGAGAATCCTGATGTAGAACATTTATAGTTCACGGTGATCATATGGCATCAGTCATCATGAAACACTGGGGAATGACAAATCAATTGGATTGTGAAAAAACCCATAGATTCTGTCCATGTCTAACTGTTGACATATATATCCAAGTAATGTGATCTATGGAAAACCATAGAAAACACCAATACTTACAGTAAATTTCTAAAAATGTCATCAACCATGCCAGGCCACAAAATGAGATTTCTACTGAATTATGTAAGCACAACTCAATAGTACCTTTGTAGTTTTATTACAATGGCAACATAGTAATTTAGAATGTTGGATGTGAAAGAAAACGACAACTGACTTGTAATTTTTTGGGCACTCTGTGCTTAAAAGTAAGAGTATTATCATCACATTCTATCCAAACTGTGTTTTTCATTACGTTGATGGTGTAGTGTTCAAAGTGCTGCAGCCTCTCCATGATGAAAAATGATAGCACTAGTAGAATAAGTGTGATCTGAAATAGAAATCTGGGAAGCAGTAAAGTTAGCAATACACATATTGATTTTTCTGTTATTGAGAAATTAGATATTTAATTAACATAGTTAAATTAAGTGTGGAGACAAGTACTGATGTACAGTTTGGACATAAGCTGTTTTTCACAGCTTAACATATCAGATTTTTAAATGGAATTGATTTGCAATCAGATATTGGTAGATATAAACATCTTTCAAATTGTGTAACAGTGGAGCCTGAATGTAGGCAAAGGAAGCATTCATATTCCCAAGAATAGCTTTGACCAAAAAGGTCAGAACTCAAATGAGTCTCCTTAGCTAATATTTCGTGAACAGACATATAGAATTCTTGAGCATCTTATTGTTCAATATTATGAAACAGACTAGCACCTCTACACATATCTACCATATCTTTTATGCTACTTGTAGAGTTACATATGTGGTTCTCTGACAAAATTTATTGATGAAGATTTATCATGTGTTGCAGAAATGTTGATCTACATGCTGGTTTCTTATTTCTTTCACAGACGTAGGTAGAAAAGAAGATTAGCAATAACATTGCTATAGCAATTTATGCAATTCTGATTTTGAAACTGATGTCCTGTAATTTCTGTGTTTTGGTCTTTTTTGTAATTGTAGTTTGAATGTATTTTTCTTTTAAAAAACATTTTAGTTTTTATCAAAATGGGATATTGACCATGATGAGGAGCTTTTCTTTTTTGCAAACAACTGTATTCACTGACACAGCCACTGTCTGCATTAATTCTTGCCTCATCAAAATCGGTATTATACCATCCTGTTAATTTTTTAACAGGAGACAGAGCAATGTATATCATTCAGTCTTTGAATGCTGTAGACCAATGCTAATTAGTGCATAATCTAAGCTTAGTCCTTGTGATTTGTGTATTGTTACAGCTTGTGCCAAATAGAGAGGAAACTGTTCTCTACGCATATATAAATATTTCAAAAATAAGAATCCTGCTGCACACCAAGTGATCTGTTTTTGCTATTTAATGTGGTCAAATTTGACCACACTATATTCAATCTCTTCATTCTTTACAGTTGTCACATAGTCTAATACCAATCCCATGGCTCAATTTACTAGTCCTTCTTCTAGCCATGCCTCTGTCTATTTCTACATAAAATTACATGACAATTTTTACCTAGCTGTAAATCTTTCTCCAATCCCACTGTAAGTGAAATAGATCTTTTCATCTTTTGTAATTTTCTAGCTAAAGTTGTGCTTATTGGTATGTTTAGTCTGTGATTCTCTACTATATCTTTACAAGGAAGATGCACAATTTCTTCTTTTTCCAGATGTTGCATTTCATAATTTAATTGAGCAAATTCTTCAACAGCTAGCCTTAAACAAACCACAGGTTATGATTGTGAGAGAAGATAATGCATATTTTCAGCAGAAGAATGAAGGTTCAGAAATAATGTACTTGTATTTCATTCCCTTAGCATAATCTTTGCTTCATTTGTCACAATGTCAACGCGAATGTCTTTCAATATCTTGGCATATTCTTCATCCTTAGCTTGCCTCATATTCTGTGTTAATTTTCTGTATGTGAAATCCAACCAAATGTTTTTTTTTTTCTGTCCTCATCTCACCAGTGAGCTGCTGCAGATCTTAAAGCCGTCAATTCTCCCCTGGGCGCCCTACGGCTGGCTGCACTTGCTCAGGCCATCCTGACCAGCCCCAGGTAGTAAGGGCTTGGTGTAATCATTGGACCGGAGAGGGAAAATGCAACCAAATGTTGACATTGCTAATACTTCCTGAACAATTCCAAGTATGTTCCTGCCAAGGTTTGTAAAAAAATGGTTCACAGGGGCGTGGCCAGGCAAGATGGCCGAGTGGACATGATCCACATCGACTCCGCCGCCACAGCGCTGTGTCTGCAAGATAAAGCACTCAAAACAGGCGAAAAAGGGAAGAATCAGAGAAGCCACATCGAGAGGACAGCAGCGGGTTCAGAAGCGGACATCGAAGCTTCCGGTACGCGACCAGGTCGGGTCCCGAGGGAAAGGCAGCAGCCGAGGCTAGGTGGTGATCGCTGGCAATTCCCCCGCAACGTACTGAACAAGAGGACAAGGGATGAGCAAGTCCTCAAGTCAAGTCAACTAGCAGAACCAGGTCTGGGGAAGCGTTCCCCCAGCCACAATGATCAACTCACCTGGCGCCGATAACTGTAGCAAATGATCAGTGGAATTACGGTGAGCGGAGCAGCGGCAGGCGGCGGGGAGCAGGGGAATAGGAGGCATGACCTAGAGGCGTCGACCCAGAGGAACACACAGCGGAGGTCGACACAGAGGGCAAGGCTGCAGCCGGATGGCTGCCTCTTCATCACTGAAACAGGGGCTCAGCAGGAGAGGCTCACTGAAGAGGAAGACAGGTGGAGGACACTTAGGCAGGCAAGCAAGGGCGTCTCATTATAAAATTGCGGCCGGGTAACTGCAAGTATAGGAATCACCCGAAGGAGTTAAAGTGCAGCGGCCAGTGAAAAGGGCAAAATCACAGATGGATGCGGAATGCCTTAAAGCGGTGGCAGGGGCCAAGACAGAGGAGGCAATCGGAGGAGTGAGGCAAGGCAGACAGACACACAGGCCTACAACCAGGTGTGCCTGACTTTAAAATGGCGGCTGACGGGCCACAAGCGCAGTAACTTCTGGAAGGAGTTGCAAAGAACTCTGGAGCCACACGGGGTGGAGAAGACCTATGGAGGCAGAAGCAACTTACACACTTTAAGAAGTCCACATAGCTGAGAGTACGGCTTATGAAACGGAAGAGCCGGAGAGGGGCTCTTAAGCTGAAAGGACGCTTCCAATGAAGAGGGACGGTGAGAAGCAGCGAAATAAGGATCCCAATGAGAGAGGCAGGATAGGCCATTGCATAATAGCAAGATGCAAGCTGGTACCCACCACCGCAACAAAACAGGACGGACACATAATCTAAGTGGGGAAATATCTGCCAACACACAAGAAAGACATGCATGAGGTCAGAAACCCCACAGGAGATATAAACCACCAAGGAGAGGGAGACCGTCTCTATGCCCCCAAACTAGAGTACCAAGAGAGTGTCCAGCTATTTTGCTCCAACGGAGGAATATGACAAAAATGTACGACAAGACACAGAGGGAGAAATGGCGCTCACAAGGGAAGACTTGCTGGCCTCCCTCAGAGACTTCCAGAAAGAATTGCGAACAGAACTGAAGCTGGACATGGCAGCATCCCTGGATCAATTAAAAGCCGATCTCTCCCACCGTATGGCATCCATACAACAAGATGTAGACTCTGTAGGCACTAGAGTCCTCAACATTGAATCCAAGATGCAAGAACGTGACAAAGAAGCCTCAGAAACCAGGGAAACGCTTCAAGAGCTCCGATCGCAGCTGCAGGTAGCACTCCTGAAAGGTGAAAACCTGGAAAATAGATCCTTACGGGAAAACATACTGATCTGGGAACTAGAGGAGGGAGCAGAGGGGCCAGACCTAGAGGCTTTTGTCACTGGACTGCTTGCAGAGGTATTAGGCCCAGGCCACACAAAGATAAAAATCGAAAGAGTACACAGAGTGGGCCGGCAAGTACCAGGGGACCGCAGATGCACGAGGGATGTCCAGGTCAAGCTTCACTCCTTCAAATTAAAGATGCAATTCTGCAGGCCGCTCGAAAAAAAGATGAGGTAACCTTTAAGGGCTTCACTTGCTCCCTCTATCAAGACTTAGTGCAGGCCACCCTCCTCAGGTGCCAGCAATTCAGGCCAGTGACCGAGAAGTTAAAGGCGGATAACATCCGATACAGATGGACATACCCCTTCGGCCTCGCCTTTGAACTCAATAATAAAGCTTGACATGTCACAGACCTGAAAGAAGCGATTGAGCTCCTGGGACAGCTACTGCCAGACCCAGCAACCAGCAGCAACCAAGCGCCAGGAAGCAGTGCGGACAAAAGAAGAGAAGATCAATGGCAAACCCAACGAAGTGAGCAACATCTGAAGAACTAGCAGAGACCAGAAAGATCTAAAGTGAAGAAATGGACACTGTTTGTTCTTATGAGGTCCATCTAGGTTTGAGTCAAGAGGGGGCGATCCGATACATGGAAGATGTTACGAGACCCCCTCACAATCCAGATGAGGACATGATAGAGGTCCAAATCTCCCAGAAAGAGTACATTTAATGGAGGATTTCCGAACTAAAAAACATTGTTTTACAGAGTCAGAGAAGACACAGCTTTGGCGGCAGGCACAGGTCGAGTCACCTGTCGCAATGTTTGCTAGTTACTTAACTCACAATGAGCAGGGACTTAGGATCCCACACCACCCATGGGGAACTTTCTTACAGTTCATGTTAATTGGGTTTTTTCTTTTTCTTTTCCGGGGAAGGAGGGATAGGTTCATTCTCCACACATTAGGGAAGAGGGCAGAAATTGAAAAACACACTTCGAGGTACCAAAGGGGAGGCAGGCTGGGAGGGGCTGTAAGTAGGAGTAACCCACATGCACACAACAGGGAGATGTTCTGCAGGGAAAGAAAGGGCCCCTGGGGCTCCAAGGTGTAATTAGATATGGTTTCCATAGCATCATGGAATGTGAGAGGTTTAAACTCACCACTTAAGCAGCAAAAAGTATGGAAATACCTCTCCGATCAGCAATTTGAGGTGGTGGCTCTACAAGAGACACACCTTCAGTGGAAGGACAGTCATAGGCGGAAGCACAAAAGTTATCCCTTGATATATCAATCCTCAGCCCATACAAAACAAAAGGGAGTGGCACTGTTGTTCCACACCGCTACTAAATTCCAGCCAGAGGGGGTCAAGATCGATAAGGAGGGGAGAGTGGTCATAGTAAAGGTCAGGCTAAAGGGGAAACTCTGTACATTCGTAGCAGCATACGCACCAAACAATAGTCAACCCGCCTTTATCGACACCCTTTTGAAGCTAGTCGGAGTATTTGCCAAGGGTCCGATAGTTCTGATGGGAGATTTTAATTTAACATGGCATCCAGAACTAGGAACACCCCAGGAACCTTGAAAAGACGATACATGATATGGGCCTGAGGGACACCTGTAGAACGCTACGCCCAACCGCAAAAGATTATTCCTTCTACTCCCATGTGCACCGTACCTATTCGCGCCTAGATTACATTTTTATCAGTCAAGAACTTCTGGGCACACTACAAGGGGCCAAGATCCACTCAATAACGATATCTAACAACGGGCCCATCTCAAATGCCTAGATTGGGGAACCTCCTCCCCAGATTCCTGCATGGTTTTCCCCACATCTCTCACGTGCGATAGGTTACTCAGAGATGAGCTACGAGGGGCAATTAATGAATACTTCCAATTTAACCAACCACAAGACACTTCCCCAATAAATAACTGGGACTCCTTTAAAGCAATACTAAGGGGCAAATGTCTAGAACTCAACTCTAGGTTAAACAAGCAAAGAGCAAAGGAGCGGACAGAACTAGAATCAGACTTGAGGGCAATGGAACAGATACACAAACAGACACCAACAAGTGACACCCACCGCAAATTGACAGCACTAAAAGGGAAACTCAGTGCAATATACACTAACAGGGCGGAACTTACACTCCTCTGTTTGCGACACCTCTCATACAAACACAGGAACAAAATAGGGTCACACCTATCGAGGCAGCTCAGGGTGAAACGAGAAAAGGAATACAAAGGAGGGAATAGTGATGACGGGGGCACCCTGCATAACTCCAATGAATCCAAAGCACGGCTTTTGGCACAATTCTATGTGGAGCTGTGTCGGGCGTCAACCACAGACACTGCTAACCAAACTGCTTACCTTGACTCGGTTTCTATCCCACAGGTGTCTCCCACCCAAAACGAAGCATTGAATGCTCCTAAAACTGAAGAGGAGGTGCAGACAGCGATAATGGCGCTAAAACCTCACAAGTCCCCAGGACCAGATGGCCTAATGGCTCATTTTTATAAAACCTACAAAGCTGAAATCAAACCCCAGCTGACCCTTCTCTTCAATCACATAGCCACAGGGGCAGCGGTAACACTCTCGATGAGTGAAGCCTTGGTCACTGTCATACCCAAAGCAGGGAAGAACCCACAACTTTGCTCCTCCTATAGACCAATTGTGCTTCTAAATATAGACACAATGTTGTACTCTAAGATAATAGCAACAAGACTAGAAGACATAATGCCAGAACTGATCCACCCGGATCAATCCAGGTTCATCAAAGGCAAGCAGATCCACAACAATGTTCGTAGAGTAAATCACTTGATAGAAAAAACATCAAATTCTGGATTCCAGCTGTCCTGCTGGGCCTAGATGCAGAGAAGGCGTTCTATAGGGTGGAATGGTCCTTTCTCTTCCAGGCTCTGAGAAGATTCGGATTTGGCGAATCAGCCATTAAAATGGTGGGGCAAACTATGTTCGTCCCACATCAAGGGTTGTGCTCAACGGGGTGCAATCCAATATCTTTCCCCTCAGCAGAGGGACGAGGCAGGGATGCCCTTTATCACCGCTACTCTTCGCCCTCAGCATAGAACCCCTAGCCGCCCGGATCAGAGCCACAAAGGAGATACGTGGAATCCACTTCGGGTCAATAGAGCACAAGATCTTGCTGTTTGTGGACGACGACCTGCTTACATTGTCTTCGCCCCGAGCTGCGTTGACAGCCCTTCAGAAGGAGCTACAGGCCTTGGAGGAAGTAGCGGGTTTCCCTATCAATGCGTCTAAATCCTCTCCACTAAATCTAACACTCTCAGCCAAAGAGGTGGAATCCCTAGTTACTGATTTCCCATTCCAGTGGGCTAAACACAACATAACTTATCTAGGTATCAAAATAACGACAAGGCTGGAAGGCCTCTTCAGAGCCAATTACCCAGCCATGCTTCACCAAGTACAGCAAGAACTTAGACGATAGAAACCTCTATATTTGTCCTGGTTGGGTCGCATTCATGCGATCAAGATGACAGTGCTTCCAAAATTTCTATACTTCTTCCAAGCGCTCCCCATCAGTCTGGAAAGCGATTTTCTTCCTAAATTACGCACACTAATCACACTCTATATATAGCAGAATGGGAGGGCTAGACTATCTTTCGCTCTACTCAGAAGATCCAGAAGCGCAAGGCGGGTCGCACTACCGGACTTTGAGTTATATTATAAAGCAGCACAGCTACGGGTGATACCAGATTGGTCACTAAAAGAATCAGACAAACACTGGCTGCATATGGATAGAGCAATAGTGGGACCGACCATTTGGGATTTACTCTGGAAGCCTAGGAAGGACCACCCTCGCAATGCATACCTCAGCACACCCACTCAGACGACCCTCAGAGTGTTGGATATGGTGGTGGGCTCGGTGGAGTGGATGTCCTTCCCCTCGCCGCACACACCGATCCACTTTAACCCGGAATTCCCACCAGCTCTCCACCCAGGCCCGTTCGATGAATGGCGAAAAGGCGGTTGCTTAAAACTGTCTGAACTATTTCACAACAATGACATTTTAACATTTGAGAATTGCCGACGTGATTTTAATCTCCCCGCAAATGAAAATTTTCATTATCTTCAACTTAAACATTGGGCTCTACAACCAGAGGTGAGGGAGGCAGCCACCAGGGAGCTTACCCCGATAGAGACCTTTCTCAAGAGGGCTGGCTCTTCGAAGGGAGTTATCTCTTTTATATATGCACTCCTACTTTCCACACTACACTCTCCACGACCAAGACATATCACATTTTGGGAAACCATGAGTGGGATTGAGTTGTCCGAGCATCAGTGGAAGACACTATGGAGAGACTGGAGAGATATAGCAAAAAATAATCATTCTATAGGAATGAGAGAAGCGCATTAATAGATACTTTATGATTGGTAGCTCCACCCTGTAAGACTTAAAAAATATTCCCAGAGTCCTCTGATCTGTGCTGAAGTGGCTGCGGCCTACTAGGAGATTTTAGGCATATTTGGTGGGAGTGTCCCACAATCCGTCCCTTTTGGACAGAGATCCTGGCCCAAATCAAAGAAATTCTGGGCTGCCCAATCCCTACTACGTCGGAGTTTGCACTGTTAGGAGTGAGAGACGAGACCTTAGAATACCAGACAAAGGGTGACCAGGCAGTGATGTGGATGTGTTTAGGAGCAGCCAAACTAGCAATAGCGGCAGCATGGAAGAAAAAAGTCACCCCAGCCCTGACTCAATGGCAGGCACGATTGTGGAAAGCGCTTATAATGAAAAGAATTACTGACATTTTTCGAGATAATTTTTAAAACTTTGAGGGATGATGGGGCCCATTGGTAACATATCTTTCCAGGGGCATACCATTGACAACATGCCCCCCCACAATTAGAGCACTCCACCTCTTCCAGTTCTGAGGCCGGATGGGTACACATGGGAGCTCCCCGAAGGTAGACAAATCTACCCACTCAAGCACATCTCCTCCACTCACACACACGTACCACATGCTGGAGGGTCCACCGGGGAATCCTTCCCCTATCTAGGTACCGATGAGAACTCTTCTTGCCTTCTTTCCCAGCCGCTCTCCTTCTTCCCCCTTCTTCTTCTTTCCTTTTATTTTTTTACTCCACCTAGTCACCAATGAAGGGAGGTAATTGGGTTAGGGTGGGAGATGGGAGGGGGGTTGTTTTGGGGTTCTCAATTATTTATTTTTCTTCTACTAGAAAGTTGAGCACTGAGATTGTTCGGATATATGTTTGAATATTTCCCAGTCCGAAATGCAACTGTAATTTCTCAATTGCTTCAATATTGGAAAGATGCAATGTACTAAACTGTATGTCTTTTTTCTCTAAAATTGCTCAATAAAAAGAATTTTGAGAAAAAAAATTGGTTCACCTTTTACAAGTGTTAGTTGTAATAAGTATTCAAAAACAATGACATGTTTTTCTCCACACAGTGCATCTTAAAATGTTATGAGTACTTCTTGTATACGCAAATGAAAAAATGCCAACATCAAGTTTGAAACCATACTCACTTCATCTTTGATGAAAATATATTTTTTTAAGAGCTCGCCCAAGTTCTTGCCATGTATACGTATTAAATTTTAAGTATTCCTATTTGGTATCAAGTTCTACCGGTAATAACAGTAGAGAATGTAAGATAATTCCCTTGATGTTATGTGCTGCGAAGCCAGTAGGAGCAGTAACTACACAAGATATATTTGAGGTAGTACATTTCTGCACATAAGCAGTAATTACTTTAACATGAAAGCTTTTCCCAGTTCTTGCTAGTCCGCTCACATATTGTAGTATAGGTTCATAAGTACTCCATTCACAATATTTATTTTCATGTTGAATTCCATGATCTACTGACTGTGTTATGTTTTGGTATATTTGTAGATGTTCATTACTAAGTAATCCAAATTATCTTTGTCCTTTTCACATCTTCCATTGTATGTTGAAACTTGTCAATACCAACAGCTTCAGTATCAATAACTGGTTATCCAAGTGTGTCACCAGTCCTGGAAGTGAAAGTATTATTAATTGATGCAGTATCGTGCTTAATTTCTGCATTAGTATTATTCTCTTCCCATATTTGTTGTTCCAACATTCTTAAGTATGTCTGAAATTCAGGCAAAGCGATGTCACTTTTATAAACATTAAATACCTTCTCATAGGATTGAAAGGGACCTTCATTTCTTCTTCTTTATGCTAATGTTTAAGTAGTTGAAGAAGTGCTAAATAGTAGAATTCTCTCTTTTCCCCTGTGTCACAACTCAGTTTCCGATAATTGATAAGAGTAGGTTTAGAATGATGTATTAAACAAATATTGGCACCTTCAACTCAAAATTTTCCAGCATTGATATCTTCTCCCATATTATTTCTATATGTGTAGTACTGAGCAACTTCATAGCATGATATTTTTTCTAACAATGGACTTCTCTTTGGGTAATATTTGTCCAACATATTTGTTTTCAAAATGTATTTGTGTGTGGGATCAAAATGTGTACGGTATTTAATTTTAGGTAGGCCTTTCAGAACTCTTTGTCATGACTATTCACATGATTGCCCGTGATTTACCATGCAAGCTTGAGGAATCTAAGTGGTCACATGCTTCATAGCTACTGACCTCACGATGAGATAGCGCTTGGAGGCTGATTTGCCAGTAACCGCATGTCTGACAGATGTCTCTAGATTGTTGACTCTTCCTTTCTGTAGAATTAGACTTGGAAATCCAAAGCGATATTTTGAGCAATATTTAGATTTGTTCCAACGTTTCCTTAGACAGTGTTAGAACTGGGGGTCTCTAGTTGGCAGAGGTAGGTACCTTTGTCCAAATAGGGACCCTTGCTTCTAGTCAGGATAAGGGGGTACACTCCTGAAATAACCCCTGCTCACCCTCTTGGTAGCTTGGAACGAGCAGACAGGCTTAGTTCAGAGGCAGTGTGTAAAGCATTTGTGAACACATACAGTAATCCAGTGACAACACTACAAATGGACACCACACAGGTTGTATTATAAAAATAAGTATCTTTTATATAGATTTACCACAAGACCATAAATGACATAAATAATCCACAATACTGTACTTTAAGGATGGTAGAATTAGCTTGAGTCTCTTAAAATGAAAATGCGACACTTTGAGTTCAATGTACCTTAAGATGCGTAACGCAGGGCAACGAAAAGTGTTGCAGGGAAGGTGATGCGGTAGTCCCTTACACGCAAGGACGGTGATGCGTTGAAGATCTGGTGCAAAAGAAACAAAGTGGCGTCTTCTTGAGGTTGCGACAGCGAAGAGGTGATGCGTGCACGCCCGACGGCCGTGCGGCGATAGCGATGAGTCTTTGGAGCCGCGACAGGCCCTGCGACACGCTTCCCTGGCAATGCGACGGCGTCTGATGCGAGGTCGCCGATCTTCTCCTGGGATGCGGGGCGCGGCTCGTGTTGCGATGCGTCGGCGTCTGATGCGAGGTCGATACTCTGCCCCGGGGATGCGACGGCGTCTGATGCGACGGCGACACTTTTCTCCGGTGCTGCGAGGCGCTTCGAAGGATGCAGCGTGCTTCTTCGGGGATGCGCCGGCGTCTGCTGCGACGTCGACACTCTTCTCCGGCGATGCGATACTCAGCGGCTGCGGTGACACGCTTCTTCGTGTTGAGTCGCGCTTCCAGCTCCCAGAGACACGCAAGTGTGTCAGAAGGTCCAAATTCCCAGCAAGGGAATACAGGGGGAGCTGGTGGGTGAAGTCTGTTGTCCCTGAGACTTCAGCAGGAGGCAAGCTCTAAAATCAAGCCCTTGGAGATCCTTCACAAGTTGATGAAAGTACACACAAAGTTCCCTTCTCCTTTCTTTGGCAGTCAGGCAACCACTGCAGGCAGATCCCTCTCAGTTTAGGGATAGTCTTCTCCTCAGTTTCTTCTTGGTTCCGCTCCTCAGCAAAGGTTTCTTCTTGTTTCCCAAAAGTGATCTAATTTCCTAGGGGTCTGGGTCCCCTTTTATACACCTTTTCTCTTTGTTCTCTGGAGGCAGAGAGGCCTCTGCCTAGCCCAAAACCAGTTCTGGTCAGTCCTGGAGCACTTTGTTTTCCTGACTCCTTCTTTCCTTTCAGAATGTGGGGCAGAGTGCTCAGCCGCCCGGCAGGAGGTGGAGCCAGCATTGTGGAAGGCAGGCACAGCCCTATTCAGATCCAGGTGCAACTCCTCCCTCCACTCTGGATGCAGATCTTTCTATTCAGCCCTGTGCTGACTCACCCTGTCTCCTGTAGCCACCCCCAGCCCCTGTCACTCAATCTCCAGACAAGGAATATACAACCTAGCAGAGGCAGGCTTGGATAGTTAGGCAAGAAAATACCCACTTTCTAAAAGTGGTATTTTCAAACACAGAATGTTAAAACCAACTTCACTAAAAGATGTATTTTATCATCCTGAGTTCAGGCATACTAAATTCGTTTTTCTACCATGTTCCCTGGGTCAGTTCTGACTATAAGGTGTAATAGTCAGTCTGCCCATTCTGGCCTATGGGGAGCAGGTAGCCTTGCAATAGTGAAAAACAAAAATGGCTGTAATTCACTATTAGGACATGCCACACACACCAGGGCGTGTCCCACCTTGTACTTACAATGCACCCTGCCCTAGGGCCTACTTTAGGGGTGACCAACATGCAGTAAAGGGAAGGTTTAGGGACTGGCAAGTGGGTGTACTCACCAAGTCGACATGGCAGCCCTAGGCTGCACACAGGCTCTGCAATGGCAGGCCTGAGGCACATTTTACAAGCCGCTTCTGGGGGTGGCACAACCAGTGCTGCAAGCCCACCAGCAGCATTGGATTTACAAGCCCTGGGCACACTCAGTGCACTGTACTAGGGACTGACAAGTAAACCAATCATCCAATCATGGAGTCACTAATCCATAACACAATTTATAATGGGGAGAGCATATGCACTTTAGCACTGATCAGCAGTGGTAAAGTGCCCAGAGTCATAAAACAGCCAACAACAGGTCAGAAAAAATATAGGAGGAAGGCTAAAAGTTTAGGGATGACCCTGCAAAAAGGGCCAAGTCCAACACAACCCCCTTCCAGCCAAAAACGCAGGGGAGACCAATCACTACCCTGATGGGCTTCCCTGCTTTGGGCGATAGAACCTGGACCCTGGCCCACAACAGCAGGGGCATACTCCAGCCCTACGCCATTCTGAACCTATTGGAATCACTCTGTCCATACTCTCAGGGTCCACCAAGCTAATCCATGGGAAACCCTTCTCCTCACCTGTGGACACCATCTGTGCAGCACCTAACCTTAACTTGCTCACAGGTGTGTCCCAAAAGACAGAAAGCAAGCCACAGTGGCCACTGACAGTGGTCAGGGATGAGACCCAGGCCTTATGCCTCTCAGGGCTCTCAAACCTCTGTGGCGTCAGAGAGCGGGGGGCAGTAGCCCCAGGTGCTTGGCACCCTTTGTCCATTCTCCCTCCTGTCAGGTCAGGTATGACATCCTGACACTGATCTACCAGCACCGGGCCTGTACACGGCGGCTGGACTGGAGACTGGGGTGGGCTTTCCCACACCTGGTCCTCCTCCTTGGGGCTCTGCACCCTCCCACCTGGAGCGGTACCCCCTTCCAGAATTGCCAGGGCACCTGTGGCAGGTGTCCTGCACAATTCGCCCACCAGTTCAGGGGTTCTATCCTGCAACTGGGCGTCCAGGTCAGGGGGTACACCCTGAACCTGGTCCTCCAATCTAGGGTCTAAACCCTCCTGTTGAACCGGGGTCAGAGGCGAGGACTCTCTCCCTCTGCACCCCCTTCCAGAGTACTGCCCCCTCCCATCAGGAGTGGTACCCCCTTCCAGAATTGTCAGGGCACCTGTGGCAGGTGTCCGGCACAATTCGCCCACCAGTTCAGGGGTTCTATCCTGCAACTGGGATCCCAGCATAGGGTCTGTACCCTTAGACTGGGCAGAGGCCAGGGGTGAGGCTGTCCTCTCCCCGCCCCCCTTACTGGGGTCCTGCACCCTCCCACCTGGAGCGGTGCCCCCAGAAGACAAACTGGTAGGGGCACTGTTAGCAGTTGCCCCTTCCTCCAGGTCAGGGGGGACACCCTGAACCTGGCCCTCCAACCCAGGGTCTGTACCCTTAGGCTGGACCTATGCCTGGCAACCCAGGACTTCTGGGAGGGTACACCAACCCCCCCCCAAGGGAAACACACTCCTTTAGAGTTGTGTAAGAATCTGCCTGGCGCACCAGGACTTCCTGGGGAGCACGCATGCCTCCCCAGAGGGTAACACATCTCTCATGTGTTGTGTGACAGTCTGCCTGGCGCAGATCTCCCGACCCCTGTCCATCTGACAGTGCGCGAAGATCCCCCAGGACAGAAGTGGTGTCACCATGCTCATTCACTGGTGACTCAGCCCTTCTGGCTGGTCCCTGACCCACTGGTTCTTCCACTGGGGACTCTCTCCCCCTCTCACCCCTCACTCTGGACTTCTGCACCCTCCCAAGTGGAGCGGCACTGCCAGATAATAGAAACATTGGAGCTCCATTTACAGACGCTCCAGGTTCTCTAGACACTAGGAGATCCTCCTCAACAGGCGGCCCATCAGGACAGCCTAGGCTCCCTACCTGGTGTTCCCTTAAAGAACCATCCAGGCTCTGAGACTGGGTTTCGGGCACCTTGGGACACGCAGCCCCACACTCACTCCTTCTCCACTGAGACAGGACGTGAGTCCCTACACCCCTCCCATTACCACAGGACCTGGCTGGGCTACACTGAACCTCTCCCACCACTCTGGGTTGGAAGACACCTGAGCCACTCCTCTTAGGGTCACTCCCCAATGCCTCTTCAGACCCTCTGGAATCCACCAAAAGGTCTGCCTCCCATGTGAGCTCCCTGAGGTCAGAGAACTCACACTCCAACAGGTGTTGGCATAGCTCTGGAAAACAGGGACTTACAATATGCTCTCCCAAAATTGGATCACACAGTCCCCCACAGGGGTTAACCAAACTATCCTTCACCTCACCATCCAGTGCCTCGCACACGTACCCCACACCACTCTCCTGAGATTGGCAAGACAGTATCTGACTGTCTCTGTCACTCAACCCACACTCTTCTGGGCGGTCTCCACACTCACACATCAGGACTTCAACCATGGGGGAACCCCTCTCCCTGCACCTCTCATCTAGAGTCAGTAGAGTGTCCCTCCCACCTCTAGGACTATGAACCCTTGTGCCAGTTCCCCAATCCACCTCAGGGACACTGCGCACCACTAGAGCTACCTCATATCCTTGAACCTCCTGGTGTATATTAATCCCCTCCTTCAAGTCAGGCGCCACATCTCTGGGTGTGTGTACTACTCCCTCAGCACTAGATAACATAATTTTGCTGCCACCATCTGAGCTGGATTCCCCCTCCAACTCAGCAAAGCTCACTCTCTGAGCTACACACATTTCTTGTTGCTGGGCTGAGACACTCATGGCCTCCAGCCTCTTGAGCTTTAAATCAAGCTCCCTCATTCTCAACTCATGCTCCTGATCCATTCTTTTCTCTTCTAAGGCCAACTTTCTAGATTGCAATTCAAATTCCAACTGCCCCTCTAACTTGAGCTTGGTCAGCTCCATCTCATGCATCCTACTCTTTTGTCTGTCCTCCAGCTCCTCTGGGGACAGACCTTGGGCAGAAACTCTGCTACCTGCTGGGGAAGTTACTCTCCTCCCCCAATCATAATCAACAGATGCTCTGGATGCTGCTGTATCCATGGTGATTAAACTTGGCAGTTTTTAGCAAACATAGAAAGTCACAGAAAAGAATATCTACCAAAAGTATGTGGTTGCGTTTTGGTCTGCACTCACTAGGTAGTGTTTACCAATCACTGTACATGAGTCACAAATGCAAGTCCAGAATCCTCACCGCTGACCACCAATGTTAGAACTGGGGGTCTCTAGTTGGCAGAGGTAGGTACCTTTGTCCAAATAGGGACCCTTGCTTCTAGTCAGGATAAGGGGTACACTCCTGAAATAACCCCTGCTCACCCTCTTGGTAGCTTGGCACGAGCAGACAGGCTTAGTTCAGAGGCAGTGTGTAAAGCATTTGTGAACACATACAGTAATCCAGTGACAACACTACAAATGGACACCACACAGGTTGTATTATAAAAATAAGTATCTTTTATATAGATTTACCACAAGACCATAAATGACATAAATAATCCACAATACTGTACTTTAAGGATGGTAGAATTAGCTTGAGTCTCTTAAAATGAAAATGCGACACTTTGAGTTCAATGTACCTTAAGATGCGTAACGCAGGGCAACGAAAAGTGTTGCAGGGAAGGTGATGCGACAACGAAGAGGTGATGCGTCCCTTACACGCAAGGACGGTGATGCGTTGAAGATCTGGTGCAAAAGAAACAAAGTGGCGTCTTCTTGAGGTTGCGACAACGAAGAGGTGATGCGTGCACGCCCGACGGCCGTGCGGCGATTGCGATGAGTCTTTGGAGCCGCGACAGGCCCTGCGACACGCTTCCCTGGCGATGCGACGGCGTCTGATGCGAGGTCGACGATCTTCTCCTGGGATGCGGGCGCGCCTCGTGTTGCGATGCGTTGGCGTCTGATGCGAGGTCGATGCTCTGCCCCGGGGATGCAACGGCGTCTGATGCGACGGCGACACTTTTCTCCGGTGCTGCGAGGCGCTTCGAAGGATGCGGCGCGCTTCTTCGGGGATGCGCCGGCGTCTGCTGCGACGTCGACACTCTTCTCCGGCGATGCGATACTCAGCGGCGACACGCTTCTTCATGTTGAGTCGCGCTTCCAGCTCCCAGAGACACGCAAGTGTGTCAGAAGGTCCAAATTCCCAGCAAGGGAATACAGGGGGAGCTGGTGGGTGAAGTCTGTTGTCCCTGAGACTTCAGCAGGAGGCAAGCTCTAAAATCAAGCCCTTGGAGATCCTTCACAAGTTGATGAAAGTACACACAAAGTACCCTTCTCCTTTCTTTGGAAGTCAGGCAACCACTGCAGGCAGATCCCTCTCAGTTTAGGGATAGTCTTCTCCTCAGTTTCTTCTTGGTTCCGCTCCTCAGCAAAGGTTTCTTCTTGTTTCCCAAAAGTGATCTAAATTCCTAGGGGTCTGGGTCCCCTTTTTATACACCTTTTCTCTTTGTTCTCTGGAGGCAGAGAGGCCTCTGCCTAGCCCAATACCAGTTCTGGTCAGTCCTGGAGCACTTTGTTTTCCTGACTCCTTCTTTCCTATCAGAATGTGGGGCAGAGTGCTCAGCCGCCCGGCAGGAGGTGGAGCCAGCATTGTGGAAGGCAGGCACAGCCCTATTCAGACCCAGGTGCAACTCCTCCCTCCACTCTGGATGCAGATCTTTCTATTCAGCCCTGTGCTGACTCACCCTGTCTCCTGTAGCCACCCCCAGCCCCTGTCACTCAATCTCCAGACAAGGAATACACAACCTAGCAGAGGCAGGCTTGGATAGTTAGGCAAGAAAATACCCACTTTCTAAAAGTGGTATTTTCAAACACAGAATGTTAAAACCAACTTCACTAAAAGATGTATTTTATCATCCTGAGTTCAGGCATACTAAATTCGTTTTTCTACCATGTTCCCTGGGTCAGTTCTGACTATAAGGTGTAATAGTCAGTCTGCCCATTCTGGCCTATGGGGAGCAGGTAGCCTTGCAATAGTGAAAAACGAAAATGGCTGTAATTCACTATTAGGACATGCCACACACACCAGGGCATGTCCAACCTTGTACTTACAATGCACCCTGTCCTAGGGCCTACTTTAGGGGTGACCAACATGCAGTAAAGGGAAGGTTTAGGGACTGGCAAGTGGGTGTACTCACCAAGTCGACATGGCAGCCCTAGGCTGCACACAGGCTCTGCAATGGCAGGCCTGAGGCACATTTTACAAGCCGCTTCTGTGGGTGGCACAACCAGTGCTGCAAGCCCACCAGCAGCATTGGATTTACAAGCCCTGGGCACACTCAGTGCACTGTACTAGGGACTGACAAGTAAACCAATCATCCAATCATGGAGTCACTAATCCATAACACAATTTATAATGGGAGAGCATATGCACTTTAGCACTGATCAGCAGTGGTAAAGTGCCCAGAGTCATAAAACAGCCAACAACAGGTCAGAAAAAATATAGGAGGAAGGCTAAAAGTTTAGGGATGACCCTGCAAAAAGGGCCAAGTCCAACAGACAGTATTTACCACATTTATGTGATTGAAAGTGAAACACTTGTTTAAAAAGTTTTTTCTTTTGCTTTTTTTGTAGGATGTCACAACTAAAATAATGCTCAATAAAATTAAGAACTGATTAATGAGACTCATAAATACTTTTTTGCCAGAACAGTCAAGTAATTCTACAATTTCATTTTTGTTGGTTAAGTAGTTAAGCATAGTTTGAATTTTGTGGTTGAAATATCTGCAACATCTCGAGGATTTAAGGAACTTAGGGCATCATTTACGGAATGCGGGACCGTCTGCAAGGGGTGCGGCGGTCCCGCACCTGATTTTACGATGCCACCGCCACCGTGGCGGTGGCAAGCCCTATTCCCAGCATTGTGGCGGGCGGTGCTCACAGCACCGCCCGCCACAATGCTGGGAATAGACGTCGTGCATTGGCATGCACAAGGTGACAGGCACCGTGCGGTGCCTGCCACTCTGTCCATGCCAATGCAGGGGGGTACCATAGGTACCCCCCATGTGCACCCCCCAACTATATGGGGGCCCGCTACGGGCCCCCAAAGGCAAAGACCACATGCCTTTCCATGGCGGCAACGCCGCCATGGGAAGGCACATCTCCGCCTGCATCCTAATATGGATGGCGGTGTCTTGCAGACACCGCCACCATGTTAGAGCCCTTTTCTGCCCAGTCGACGAGTCGACTGGCGGAAAAGTGGCGGACGGTCTTTCCGTCCGCCTGGGTCCCCACCGCCATCGTAATATGGCGGGGGGAAATGTTATGCGGGCGGACGAGAATGGCGGGAGGATCGCCACCGCCGTACGGGCGGTGGCGATCCGCCAGACATCATAATGACCCTCATAGTTCAGTGAGTGTTTTGAAGTTAATGTCTGACTTTTTTTAGCATTTGCTTCAAGAAGAGATTGATACAAAGTGTCCCATCCGTACTCAGCATAGCTTAAATTAATAAAAAAGTAGGTGGTCCTAAATTTCGGAGCATACCTTTCAATTTCTGTGTATTCAAACCAATATTCATTTGTCCCACATTGACATGTCATAATGTTGATTAAGTTATATTCTAGATTTCATCTTTTTTGTGCACCTTTTCAACAAACTCCTCTGCTGTTATATAACTAAAGTCAGTTTTGGTTTGCCTAACATCTGCAACAACATAAAAAGTGACTGAAAGGACTACCTTGTCGAAAGCATGGATCCTCACAATAAAATCTTGTAGCTCGGTACTCAGATGCAGAAATTTGAACTGGATCATCATATTGTCCTCCTTTTCCAGTGGGGAGTAAATGTGGATAACATCTTGCTTCTAGTGTTTTTTCCCAGATACTAATTGGCTCTCCCCTATCTTCCTTCGTTTGATAGAGTGCTAAATCATTGACCATCATGTCTCCAGAGTGTAGTCGGTATACTATAATGTTCATATATTTTTTCAGCTTGTTCCTCAGTAATCTCTTAAAATTGCCTGGTTCGATTTTTTTCCCAAATGATAGGTATGTAGACAAGATGAAGTTCACAATGTCTACATTTTTTTAGTATATGTTGATTTTCTGACTGTAATGTATTGCTTTCTGAACTTTATCTATGCTTATTAATTCTTGCCAAACTTTTCTGTCTTTTGTAGGTACTCCATTGACTAAACCCACTAAGGGTTCCTCTATTTTGTGTTAGGTCCCAAGAGTGGTTATGTTTTTGGTGAAATCTAGTAGTAGGAAAACAACTTTTCCTTTCAGTGTGCATCCTAACTCATGTAGATCGCAGTTGCATTTTAAAAATGGTTTGAAAAGGATACACTGATTGGATTCAAATGTCTTCATATAAATGTACTTGTTTTAGCTCTGATGGTATTGAATACATTTCCAAATTGAATTCCATGTGAAGCCATGAAGTTATGGTCTAGTTTTCCTAGGCAATAATTGCAGATTACATGATATTTGCAGACATTCTGGCACATGCATCAAGCATAATTGCACTGGCAAAAATTGCGAAAATGCAAAATAGGCCGTTAGCGTCCGCAAAACGAAACTTTCCAATGCATCAACCGAAATACCGAAAAAACTAGAGATTCGCAAAAAAAGCCCTCGCAAATTTAGCAATTAGCAAAATAGTGAAACCATAATAGCGAAACATACAATTGCTCCCGCAAATAGCTATGAGCAAATAAAGATTTGCAAAGCAATGCATCAAAAATCGCAATTAGCGAATTCAATGAAAAACGCTATTTTGCAAGAGCAGAATAAGGGGAATCTCAACCAGGAGGTAAAGTAAAAAAAAAAAAAACCAAAAAAAAACCACAGGTGCAAACAATTCGGAACCCTTGAAAAATGCCTCACGAGACCCCGTAAGCCTTTCACAATGGCAGCCCTCTATGTGCTGGCAAGGAGGATGAGGATCAATGCAGCAGCCCAGTGCAGGAGGAGGATACAGGAGAGGGTATTCCGAGTGCGCATAACATTGCTGGTCCAAAATGAGGACGAAATATATGATAAGTACCGGTTGAACCGTGCAATGATAATGCGCCTCATTGCAGATTTGGAACCCCTGCTGCAGCACCAGACCCGTAGGACCAATGCCATCCCTGCACACGTACAGGTCCTATGCAGCCTGCACCTACTAGCGTCAGGCAGTTTTCAGGGGGTAGTAGCCGTAGCCGGAGGTGTATCCCAAAGCGCACTCTCACGCTTCTTCCGAAAATTCCTTGACGCCATGTTGACAATGATACACACCCACATCACCTTCCCCACAACCCCACAGGAGTTGAACCAGACTAAACTGGAGTTCTACCAGGTGGCACATTTTCCACATGTTATCGGATGCATTGACTGCACGCATGTCCCCATCTGTCCACCAGCGGCCAACGAGTACATCTTCCGGAACAGGAAGTCGTACCACTCCATCAATGTGCAGGTCGTGTGCAATGCGAAGCATATAATAACGGACATCGTGGCACAGTTTCCTGGGAGCACACATGACTCGTATATATTCCGCCACAGTGGCATCCACAGGCGTCTGCTCAGGGGTGAATTTGGCGAAGGACACCTACTTGGTACATACATATATCTAGTTGCTACATCATGAAACAAAATGTAATAGCATTACTGTGGCTAACCTTTGCTTTCCACCCTGTAGGTGACAGCGCATATGCCCTGCGCGAATATATCCTGACACCATACCTCAACCCAGCCACACCACAGGAACAGAGGTACAATGCAGCACACATAAGCACAAGGAATGTGGTAGAACGGACATTCGGCATACTGAAAAGTCGTTTTCGCATCCTTCATAAGACTGGTGGTGCATTGCAATATAGCCCCGAAACCTGCTGCAGGATTGTTGCTGTATGTGCAATGCTGCACAACATTGCCACCAGAAGGGGCATTACCATTGAGATGGACAACAGTGACTCGGATGGTGACGAGCAACCACCCGCACAACACCGACAGGCGCATGTGGCAAACACTGCAGAGGGTCAGAGGAGACGTGCACACATCACATAACATCATTTTTGAGGTAGGTAAGAATGAGCCATGACAAACAAATGCTGTACGTAAATATTTATTAACATGAGCCCATGTCAAACTTGAGACGTGCAGTTAGAAATTTTGGAAGGTGATTGCATTGGTCTATTAAATCAAAATAAAACTGTACTCAGCACTGGAGGGCAATCACCAAGTAGAAATTGACCATGGTTACCCCACCATGGCCAAAAAGGAGTATATGCCTGGCTAGCACCTCTTGCCACGTACCCCCAGCCTCCTGTCGCCTGCCTCTGCACCATCACCCTGACGTGATCCCGTGGATGTTGAGCTGCGTGAACTGCGTCTCCTGTTAGTGGTCACTGGCACCGATAGGCTACTCAGGCAAGAGGCCTCCTCACTCCCCTCCTCCCCTTCCAGGTGGATGGCATTCACAGTCCCGGACTGGATGTGTTCCACAGCAGTGGTGACTTGTCCTAAGGACCTTTCAACATCCCCACAGAAATGGCCTAGATCAATCTGCATTGACACGGAGCGCCGTGCCAATAGCGCAGTGGTATTACAGAGCTTGTTGATGGCCCTGGTATTCGCTGACATGCGGATCAGGCTCTGGTGATGCCTTCTCCGCTTCATGCGTTGTCCTGCAAGCACTGCACGGGTGAGCTCCTGTAAGCTCAAGTTTGTCTGGCGATTCCCCTCAGCAACCACTGATGTTAGTTCGCGCACATTGTCTGCCATTGTGCTTATGTTTTTGGCCAGCTTTGTCATCTGAATATTTATTGTGCCCATGTGTCTCCCCTGCAGGCGCTGCACACGTAGCATCTGAGACTCCACGCCGCCATATACATTTGGGACTGCATCATGTGCTGCAATACGGGCCCTGGACCTGCGCCGTCGTCCTGTTTGGAGCTGTGCCGGTGTTGTAGTTGGTGAAGGGACACGTGGCTGGCTGGGGGATGTAGTGGGTGCTGGAGTCTGATCGGATTCCATTTCTACCAGTTCTACATGTGCCCTGCGTTTTTGGTGGTGGGGGTGGTGTGTTTTCTGGGACCACAGGAGTCTCTGCATCCGTCTCTGCAGGTGTTTCTGAGATGACGAGCTGGTCACTATCGTCGGAGTCTGCCTCCGCTGCATCTGTGATGTGGAACAGTGCAGTGTTAGTCTTGTATTATCCTGATTCTGTTTATCATTTGGCAAACTTATTTCAAAATAAATCACTGACTTAAACACACTGGCTGGCATGCGGTATTGGTATGTTTAATTAACCATGTTAGCTTTTGAATGACCACTTGACTGACATGACTACAACTCCCATGATGCATTTTGTGTATGAGGTAAAACGTGGCATGGGGTTTTACCTGTACACTGTGATTTGCCTGGGGGATTGTGCACGGTTATACAGTACGCAGAGGATTAGCGCTTGCATGCATCTTACCTTGTGAAGTTCCTGCTGTGCCGGATGTGTCCAATTGTATCACTCCGATGACTGCCTCAGGCTTGATTGTCCCCTCAACAAGGTCCTCCTGGGCTGTGTTTGCGGGTGCATTCGATAGACCCCCTCCTGTGCCAGCTGCTTCCTTCACCTTTCTGCTATGCGCTCCTTTGCGCGTTTCCTCAGGTCATACCACCTTTTCTTCAGTTCCTCAATGCTGCGGTGTGTGACTCCCACAGCATTAACTTTTTCCTTTATGCGCAGCCATATTTTGCGCTTCACAGCCTCTGGCACCTTCAGGGACAATTTCCCAAACATTTTGTCGTGACTACTGCTGACACCTTCAATAAGGTGTTCAAGTTCCCTCTCAGAGAACTTCAGCTTCCTCTTCCTAGGCGTGGCACTCTTCCCTGCATCATTTTTTTCCATCCTGTGTCTGGGAACAGTAGCTGGATGCAGAGTGTGAGGTTTCTCAGCTCAGCTTCAGGTCTCTGCCTCCTCCTCTGAGCTCCTCAGGGCACTGAATGAAGCAAGGACTGGATGACTTCCTGGTTGTGATGTCATCAGCCTGCTTCCAGTGCGACCCGTTTTTTGCGATTTCGGTATTTGCGATTTCGGTATTTGCGATTTCGGTATTAGCGATTTCGCAAATACCGAAATCGCAAATACAATAAATCGCTTTTTTTTCCGGTTTCATGTGTTAGCGAGTCGCAATTGTGTTCTCGGTCCCGATTTAGCGATTTATTGCGAATCCCTATTTAGTAGCGATTATCATGATGCATTCGATTTAGCGAAATTTTATTTGCAATTCCTTATTTATCGCAAATAAGGAATCGCATTTTTGGGGTTTGATGCATGTGCACCATTGTATCTTTCATCCGCAAATAGAAAAGAGTAAGATTTCTCCATGCCATCTTATCATCATTTTCAGTTTTTACAAGGAGATCAATCATTGTAACTTGCTTCTTATAATGTGTTCTTCAGCAACAAATGCAAATCTTATTAGGTATTTTAGGAATTGTTTCTAAAATTGAAGAAGATCAATTTTGTTATTGCTCAAGTCCCTTAAAGGATTTTCTTATTCATTGTGAGTGAAGACAGCCTCTGGGCAATTATTGTTCTCAGAGAGTGGATCAAATTATTTACATTAGATGTAGTCCATAATATTGTTGCTTTGTGCTAAACTATAGTGAACTATAGTGAAGTTCAGCATAATGTAGTTGTTCCAATTGCAACGATGGTGTTTCCACAAACTATAATGTCCGCACAGGTTTCTTTAGCATTGAATAATGTGTGGAGAGCATTTTGATAAGATGGAGTGTGGTATCACATGTGATTTCTGAGGCAACCTAAGGAGTGTCCTTGGAGATTAGTAATGGTCAGAAATGGGCAGAAGTCTGATTTTTGTAGTAGAATGACTTTTTTAAATTATTGATGACATCTTATATGTCATAAAAATGTCCTTAGCTTCTGAATAGATATTACAAATTTAAGTGTAACTCCATTCATGTACCAGTTTTGTTTTTATAGTTCCTACAAATCACCCGTAGATATTTCATTTTGAATTTTTTTTCTTTTCTTTCCCTACTACATTTCCATGTAAGACTTCATAACAGCGACCTTCATGTGTGATTGAAAGCACACAATTGATGAAAGTATGGTTCAGTACTTTACGTGTATCTCCATGTTGCCTGGAGAATGTTGCAGAAGTTTAGTCTTGTTAGTTGTTTCTTCGGTAGATTATGTTTAGAAATTGACTGGCCTTGAATTTTGACAAGAAGCTTGATGAAAATTAAGAGTTTTCTTTTCACCTGAAATGCTTTTTTAACAATATGGTGAACACATTGTTTCTGTGTGATTTTTCCATCTTTTTCCTTATGAAAGGAAGTGTTTGGAGCAGATATTTGAGGACATGAGTTGTATAATGCTTTCTAATTATATTCCTAATCTTGTCTCTTCTTCTCAAAGTGTATATTTTTGCACAACAGGTGACATTTTATTTGTTGGAATGGCACACTGTTAATTGTACTGTCTTTGGCAGTTGCTTCCCATTAATCTTTTTACCACTAAGCATAGGGTATGTAAAAACAGTAGAAACATTTTAATTTGTCTTATCAGTATAATTGTTCTTTTCTAGATGTCGCCCTTCCCCAAGTATTGTTTTATAGTCATTGTCTTCAATGTGGGGAAATCTGTTTTAAAAAATGCATAATGACGAATTGGTTATTGTAGTTATTGTTCTAATAGTAAAAGTAATTTTGATAATTTTGTTAATAAGTATTCTAGAAAGCAATATTTCTGTTGCATGTAGAAATATATAGATGGAGATGATCATGTATAATGTTAAAAATTTCAGTTTATCTTAGTAGAACAAATTGAACTGTATTGCTTTCCAACAGTCATCAGATTAGCTTTGGTTCTTGTTGTTATTTAGTAGTATCGGGCTGTGTTGAAAGCCCACTTTGTCTTATTAATAAATAATATAATGCTGTACTTCCATTGTTTTTGTTATCTACTTTTCTATTCAATTTCATACTCATGTGACTAGAAATGCGTGTTTAGTAGCATTAGGCTTTGGTTATAGCCCACTTTCTATTAATAACCAATCACATACTGTTTTACTTCTTTAGTGTATTTCTTATCTATCTTTCGATTGGTTTTCATCCGACCAGAAATGGGTATTTGAAATGCCTTTGTAGTGGTGGCCAAAATTCATTGCTGAAGGCTAGTTTACTTTCTTACTTGTTTTTTTGGTAGTATTATTGTCTGCCTTTCAAAATGAAGTTGTTATTATAATGTACTTTCCTTTCGGCCCTTCATCAAAATCTGTATATATTTCTTTGTCTGGATGTGTGTCCCTCATTCCTGTATTGCAGCGCAAGTACAAAATGGTTTGTATGCAGCTTCTTGGGCACAGTTTCATCTTTTGGGCCAGAGAGCATGCAAAGAAAGCAAATTTTGAAGCTCATTTAGGTTTGAAAGGTGCAGAATTAACATGGACTGGCGAAAGAGGTTTGAGATGGATTCAGATACTCTCTCTGCTTCCCTCTGTTAGTTTATGTGATCATTCCCACTTTATGGTCATCCACTGTGGTGGCAATGAGGTAGGTAACTTAACTGGAGTGAGAATGGAAATTGAGATGAAGGAGACATTTTCCACCTTAATGTTTTTATTTCCGAACTCACATTTTGTGTTCGCCAACTTTTGTCAGAGACAAAAGTGGAAGTGGTGTCGTGTAAATGCTGAAAAGATTGAAAAGACCCGAAGACATGTGAACAAGACAGTCTCAGCATTGCTAATCACCATGAAACAATGCATCATCTGTCAATGTAGAAAAGAGAATAGGTCTGCAAACGTTCGTGGAGATTCATCAAACAGTGGCAAAGTTATTAGCCAGCAAAAATCCAAGGAATTCCTATTTTTGGGAATCCTCATTAAAACTATAGAGTGGCTACCGCTACTCTGTAATATATATTTGTAATTCACTGAAAAACAAAGATTAAATTAACATTATAGTTAGGTGAAACATTCAGAAACAATGTATGTTTTAAACAAAAAAAAGCAAATAAATTCAACAGTTATAGTTATAGTTTTCCCTAGCAACTGAAATCATACCCTAAGGTAACTGTAATTCACGCCACCGCCATGCAGTTTTCTCATCAATAATTTCATTGCAAATGTTGCAGTGATATTATCAATGATTTCATAGATGATGTCATGAGTGATGTAATATATGGGGTAATTAGCAGTGCATAGTTGCCTGTGGCCAAACCCCTCACAGGTATCCACCCCACGCTGCACATGCCCTTCATCAGTTTTTTTCTGGTTCCGACAGGAGGGAGGAAACCTGGTTCCCTGCCTGCAAGAGCGCGGACAGAGAGTTTAAGTTCTCTCTACTCATGCTTCTGCCGGCTGGGGATTACAGTGTCCCAGGAGATAAGGGGCCATATGTATCACACAAAATTGCGATCGCAAACGCTGAAATTCGCAGAATTTCAGCGTTTGCCATCGCAATTTGGCTTAGTGGTATGTATGAAGGAAAAACTGCCTCGCAAAATAAGGAATCGCAAAATTTGCGATTCCTTATTTTGCGAATGCTTTTAAGGAATTGCAAATTGCGATTCCTTAAATGCAATGTAAGAAGCACCAAAAAAGTGCAATTTGGCTTTAAGGAATCGCAAACTACCACCAACTTCAAGTTGGTGGTAATATGCGATTTCTTAGAAAAATGCACTTTTTTGCATTTTTCAAAGTGCAATGTGGTGCACATACATGCCCTTAGGGCATGTATGTGCGCCACATGTGCACCCATGCTTATTTCAGGGGTGCAACAGGGTGTCCTTTTGACACCCTTGCAACCTTGAAATTGCATTCTCAATTTGCGATTCTCTAATTGCTAATCGCAAATTGAGAATGTCTTCCCATTCATTCCTGTGGGCCTCTAGGCCCATAGGAATGAATGGGGGGGGTTTCCTTAATTGTGAATCGCAATTTGCGATTCGCAATTAAGGAATATGTAGGATTCGCAAATTTTTTTGCAAATCCTACATACATCTCGTTTTACGATTCTCAAATAGCAATTCTCAAAAATTCGCTATTTGAGAATCGCAAAACCTAACTTTGATACATATGGCCATGCTTCCATTAGGCCCTGGGGATGGGGTCTCCCAGGCTAAAGGATGGCCCCATGCCCCCCCCCCAAAAAAGCATCAGCCTGGAGTTTTTGGTCCCCAAGGCCCCAACTTGACCTGGAAAGGGGGGCCTCATGCCCCCCCCTTAAAAAACAGGCAATGTGAAATGAGTGGAGTAGCCACTCATTTCACATTCACTGCTCGAGCTGGGGAGCGTCTCATTAAGGGCTTTTTTAAAAAAGATTTTTGGGATCCTTGTGGTGCCCCTAGAAGGAAAGGGGAACCACAAAGCATTTTTTATGTTGTGGAGGGCTGTAGGGAGGGTTGCAGCCTACAAGTAGCATTTAAAAAACAGTAAGTTTCTTGAGTCATTAAATTGATGACTCCTGGAGAGCTTACCATATTTTTTTAAAACCCTCCCAGCTGGAGCTGTATGCTCTTTAGCTAGAGTGCATGGACCTCTTGTGGTTGGTTCTATGGCTGCATATTGTGGCTTGATTTTTTTTTAAAAAGTCTCGAAGACTGGTTAATTTTTTTAAATGGCTTTATTCAAAATATTTTATGACAATCACTTTTATTAAACATTACAAGGTATGAATTTATGAAATATACATTTGATTATAGTTATTGACAAAGCCAAACTTAAAATGACACTCTTTATATTGTTACAGAGAGTCAGGCATGTGCACCAGCAAGGGGGTTGGACGCAGGTTCTAACCGCAGGCCACGCATCGATAGACATCTTACTTTATGTTAAATAAAAAAAGAAATGTACTGAAAAAAAAGGTTAAAGTGACATTATATTTAGCTATGGTAATAATAGCTTACTTTGCATTACAAAAACCTTAGAAATTCACTGAAAAAAACAAAGGGTAAGAACTTTATAGTTGGATGAACTGCACTGCTAATTACCTCCCGTATTACATCACTGATGAAATGTTTGATAACATCATTGATAACTTCACTGCAATATCTGAAATGGCATCATTGATGACAACACTGAATGGGGGTGTGATTTATAGTTACTTTAGGGCACGAGTTATAGTTCCTTGAGAAAACTATAAATGGTGATTTTCAGTAGTTTTGTTTGTTTAAAATGGTATGTTTTACATTACATTTTCACCTAGCTCTACGGTCCCTTTAACCTTTGCTTTTTTTAGTATATAGTTATATAGAGGATTCTCTGTAATAAAAGAATATCAGATTACACTCCGGTTGGTGGGATCGCCATTCTGCCTGAATTGGGAGGATTTTACATATGGAATATGGAGCAGTGACACCTGCGAGCGAGCCCTGACCCGCAAGGCTGGGCGTCTGGATTGCGTCAAAGGTTAATTTGGAAATATTTGTTGAAGGATGCCCGCTGGCTGTATTTTAAAGAAAGGAAAAAGCATATTTGAGAGGTGAGGCCACTGTTTTGCTGACGGGAGCCCCGCCCGTTTGAATTGACTTTGGAAAGACTTGAAAACAGCCAGGGTTCGTAGGGGTAATAACCCTTGCGCTGCTCGGAGCATATATCAATATCGAATTACAGAGTGCAGACACGAGATGTGAATTATTACATAAAGCAGAGTAGTGGCCTTTTCTCTGATGCAGCATAGTACGTTACTCTGCCATATACGAAATTGATTTCTTTGAAGGCAATTTTGAGGAAACATACTTACTGCAACTAATGGGAAGTTTGTGAGTTTGCTGAAAGTTGTCATGAGAAAGAATCCATTGTTAGAACTTTTGGTGCGATTGCAAGGCATTATGGACAATGAAGTCCGTGAGGAACAACAAGTAAAAAGTAACACCTAGAAACTCATTGTGGGGTCAAAGAAGAGAATGAGTATGCCCTGAAGTTTCAAATCATTGTGTTTGAACTAAAAAAACATGACATTTTAAGGTATTATCATAAAATGCGACTGACCTCAGTTGAAGCCCTTTGTTTATGTTCACACCTAGTTGTTTAAAAATCGGAGCAGTTAACAACGTGACTATCCATATGATTAAGACCCATGGGGGTCGAAACGCGTCATGTAGGACTCTCTGTAATAAAAGAATATCAGAATACACTCCGGTTGGTGGGCTAGTCATTCTGCCTGAATTGGGAGGATTTTACATATGGAATATGGAGCAGTGAGGCCTGCGAGCGAGCCCCGACCCACAAGGTTGGGCCTCTGGATTGCGTCAAAGGTTCATATGGAATTATTTGTTGAAGGATGCCCGCTGGCTGTATTTTAAAGAAAGGAAAAAGCATATTTGCGAGGTGAGGCCACTGTTTTGCTGATGGGAGGCCCGCCCGTTTGAATTGACTTTGGAAAGACTTGAAAATAGCCAGGGTTCGTAGGGGAAATAACCCTTGCGCTGCTCGGAGCATATATCAATATCGAATTACAGAGTGCAGACACGAGATGTGAATTATTACATAAAGCAGAATTGTGGCCTTTTATCTGATGCAGCATAGTACGTTACTCTGCCATATACGAAATTGATTTCTTTGAAGGCAATTTTGAGGAAACATACTTACTGCAACTAAGGGGAAGTTTGTGAGTTTGCTGAAGTCGTCATGAGAAAGAATCCATGGTTGGAACTTTTGGTGCGATTGCAAGGCATTATGGACAATGAAGTCCGTTAGGAACAACAAGTAAAAAGTAACATCTAGAAACTCATTGTGGGGTCAAAGAAGAGAATGAGTATGCCCTGAAGTTTCAAATCATTGGGGCCGATTCCAATTCGGGCCGGAAAACATACCGACCGACTCGGTACGGGAATGTTGTCCGACCGACACGTACCGGAGCTGCCCGATCTGCGTAGTACGATGCAATGCATGTGAATTACGACTGACTCGTACGGAACACAAGCCGAACGACCGAACTGCACGGAAACCAGCTATCCGGCCGGGAAACTACGCGAATAGAACCGACCGACACGCACCAGGAATGAACCCGACAGAAACGTACCCGCAAACTCCGACCCGTGCAGTACGATGCAATGCGTGTAAAACCAGACCGAGTCGCACGGAGCCCAAGCCGTACGACCGACACGCATACAAAACCGAGCCGAAGCAACCCAATACTCCGCAACCGACGCGTACGGCGCACATGAAACCCATCAGGAACACAGCTTGAAAGACTCGGAGAAGCCCGCTCGCGCCAACTGCAGCGTCCTACTCGGTCAGAAGAACGTCTCCTACATGCCCAAAACCCACAAAGGAAAAATACAAAAAAAAGGGCCAAACAAGCAATGACAAAGTCAATAAATACTGGGGAAAAAAAACATGGAACAAAGACACACCCACAACTCCACCCATATAAAGGCCACAAATCACTACCATGATCCTTTGCAAATTCAACTGACCTGCCAGCACAGAACACCATCAGACACCTGTGGTGGTACCAAAGCCACATGTGTCCCATCAATGGAGCCGATGACATGTGGCATCCTCCCCAGGGCATAGAAGTCACTCTTGATGTCAGTGAGTTGTTGACGTTTAGGGAAATAGATGTACTGGTTCAGGTATCTCAACATTGCCTCCAAAACATCGCGTAGCACACGGCTGAACATAGTCTGTGACATCCCACCAGCAGACGCCACGGTGTGTTGAAAGGTACCGGTGGCAAAGAAGTGTAGGGCTGCCATCACCTTCACCTTGGGGGTCAGCGCTGTAGGGTATGGCCGGCCAGGTTGCAAATGTGGGGCCAACCGCACCGCCAATTCCTCAATCAGCGGCCTGTTGAAGCGGTACCGTCGGATGCAGTCACGTTCAACCATGGTTGCAAGGTCAGGGAATGGTCTATGGACAGCTGGTGCCCTGCAGTGCATAGGTGAACAAAGAAAGATTGTCAGTCACCCCACATATGTGGCATTGACCATACTCAATATCACACGATACATCATTACGAGACACAAGTACTTGATGTGTGTGCCGTTCTGTATGGACATATAT
Organism: Calotriton arnoldi; assembly: GCA_963921515.1. NCBI lineage: Eukaryota > Metazoa > Chordata > Amphibia > Caudata > Salamandridae > Calotriton > Calotriton arnoldi. Next base: position 2,275,286 of record CAWUFW010001285.1, read on the forward strand.
GGCACCTACATGGCCAACATCTAACATCACAGTTCAACATGTGTTGACAACAAGTTCCAGGTTGTGCTATGGGAAATCATTAGGCTGTGTCACAGTACCCATGTACTGCTGTCACGTTCCAAACACACACCACAATGACAAGTGAGGACAGATGTGCCACAGGCATCACAGCTCATTGACAGGTAGATTCCCAGGGACCCTGTATTGCCACATGGACACTGGCATGACATGGCGTATCATGTACACGTCAGCAAAACAACCATGACTCCCACAGGTAGTGGCCCCTGTTGCCTCAGCAGGACAGACATGGATGTCTGTGACACACACACGCACAACATCAAAGTCGATGCACAAACAACGTGGATGTGGAGACTGTCTCCCATTGTGCACATGGAATCAGAGACATCTGAAACACAACATGCACACAGACTGTGGAGGGCCATCACTATTGTGGCAATGGGTCACCCTGTGATGTACATACCTTCCCACATGGGACTCAGGGTGTATGTGACATGACATACACATACACAACCTGGAAATGTGACCATGCCACATGCTCTGAACTGAAGAGTTGCACATCACAGTGGTCATGTGCACAACACACAAAGGATTCTGTCCCCATGAACACGTGCACAGCCTGGGAGTGGCTGCCCCCAAGTGCCATCAATGTTGACCCCCATACACACACAGGTAATGCAGCCTTACATGCCTAAGGATACAGTGTGGACAGGCTGTGGTGTTGTAGGTGTGCCCCTGAGTCCCTGGCAAGTAATTGTGGCTGGCATACGTTCACCAGTGACAACCATGGTGACATATGCGAATGACTTGTACAGGGACGCGTCGTACAGCAATGGACCGATCGGTGCGCACGCATTGGCCATTGCATATGATGTGGACGGATGCGTGTTGTGCTCCAAAATACGCGTTGTACAGCAATGGACCGATCGGTGCGCACTCATTGGCCATTGCATATGATGTGGACGGATGCGTGTTGTCATCTGAAATACGCGTTGTACAGCGATGGACCGATCGGTGCGCATGCATTGGCCATTGCATATGATGTGGACGGATGCGTGTTGTTTTTCGAAATATGCGTTGTACAGCAATGGACCGATCGGTGTGCACGCATTGGCCATTGCATATGATGTGGACGGATGCGTGTTGTTTTTCGAAATACGCGTTGTATAGCAATGGACCGATCGGTGCGCACGCATTGGCCATTGCATATGATGTGGACGGATGCGTGTTGTTTTCGAAATACGCGTCGTACAGCAATGGTCCGATCGGTGCGCACGCATTGGCTATGGCCTGACATGGTAACAGACGCGTTTTCGAAGCTTTAACAAGTCGGATGCAGTGAATTCAGTTGGCCACCCACAACAATGTTGCAAATTCATGGGTGTCATGAAGTTGAACTTTTGAAGGATGCTGTGGGCGTGTATAAGTGGTGCAATTCCATGGATTGGCCAGATTCAGAAGATGCAAACGACTTGGACCTATCACTTTGGACACATGGGACAGTATCTGCCTCTGCAGCACACATATAATGCTGGCTGTTCCCCTGAGAGCTCACTTGCCTGCACTACATGCTCAAGGACGACATCTGCCACCACCACTGCTGCTGTCTCTGCATCCTCTGGCTACTGCAATGGCACGTACTGTGGATAGAGCCCCAGCCTTCAGCACTGAGGAGAACCAGGCCCTGCTGGACAGCCTCCTTCCACAGTACAGCAAGCTGTATGGGAAACCAGGGGAGCAGGTGTGTGTGCTGTCCACTGCCTTACTAATTGTGCATGTTGTCTCACTAGCAAGACTTACAGTGTGTACACCAGTGGCTAGCATGCTCACTGAGTAGTTGTCACCCCCCAAAGTGTGTAGTCACATGCACTGAACAGGTATAGTGCAGTAACAGTGCATTCCAACAAGGTTTGACTTCCCAGGCAATGATACCATTTAGTAACTGCTGGCAAACTGTTCATAGCCAAAGTTGCACTACCTGTGTACATCATATGCCCCTGTGATTGAGACATGTATATCCAACTGTGTGATGCACGGAAATGTTGCATGTGTAGTAATGGCCTTTTCACTTTGTCATCCTCACAGGTTGATGCCCACCAGAAGCAGGAGATCTGGCTGACCATCGTCCGGGCAGTACGATCTGTGGGGGTCTACAGGCGCAGGATCCGCAACTGCCAGAAGAGGTGGCAGGACCTTCGGGGCTGGACCCGGAGGATCGCAAGGGTCCAGCTGAAGCTGTCGCCTCCACGCAGGAGGGGCGGACACCGGACCCTGACCCCCCACATGCTCCGGATCCTGGCGGTGGTCTTCCCTGACCTGGATGGGCAGCTGAAGGCCAGACAGTAGCAAGGAGGGGGTAAGTGCTAGCCTTAACTGTGTACTATGACTATCATGCTCTATGCACTCCTTTAGCCTGGTTCCAGTTCCACAGTACAACTGTCATGTCATCCTGGACTCATATCCCTCACTTGTGCCATGCCCCCTCCTCATCTGATACACAGGTGTGGCCCTTACAGTCTGTGACTTAGGTCACTTGGGTACTGTGTACTTGCAGTTACCTGTGGTTCAAGTTGGGGACAGCATCAGTTACAGGAACTTTGTGGTGGGCTGCATGGGTGGTACAATTGCTCACAATGCCTGTGATCTGAAATGTACTCTGGGTATGGCTTTAATATGTGTTCCAATTGCTGCTCTGACTCACCACATGTCTGGGGTATGTGCCACACACCCATGCTGCTGCAGAGACCAAGGTAGGAGCCTCAGAAGTATGCACATCATGTGTGTGACACATGCTTAGCCACCTGCCTAGTGTTCAGGGTAATACCATGTTGCACATGGACCAGGACTGTAATGCCTACTCCGTACATCGAAGGCACTCTGTTCTCCCACTCCCGTGTGTCAGCATACATATTGGGCATTGTGAAGAGTGCACTCAGGTGTATGCCTCTGTGTCACCGTGGTGTGGCCTTGCTTTTTGGACTCCTGGAGTGTTTAACAATTTGGGGTGGCCAGCCATCTGAGTTGCGACTATGGGATCTGCACATAGGTTAATGCATAGGTCTCTGATCCCTTGACTGTGCACAATGTTGTATGAAACATTGAGGTGCAGGCAGCTTTGGTTCATTCTCATCAGACGGTGAAGTGCTCATGTGTATGGATTTGTGTTTGCAGTCACTCAAATGTCTCATTTGATTGACGTGGGATCATCTCAGTCCTCATGATGTGGGTGGCCAGGGGTGCACATGTGCACCTGTCAGCTACAGGGCTTACATTCCAAAAAAGTCCATGATTGTGACACAGTGCAGACTGGTGTTGTGTGTATGCACTGCCCCTGTGACAGGAGACAGTTATGACTGACTTGCCAGACAGGCCTGTGCCATGACATTCCAATCGCAAAGGGTGATCCAGCAGTGGTGTGATATGTCCTGCATGCACACCATTGTCGCATTGTCTATCAGGACATGAGGACATCATTGTGTCTGGTGATGGAAGCAAAACCCGCATATCAACAGAGACTTTGCCCATCACTTTTCCTGACACATGTACTGAGTCAGTGGCAGGAGATGGCATGTGTTTGGAGTGACACATTTCCATATGTTCTCTTGGATGTCCAACAACTGTGTATGTGGTGCATGTGTGCACATATGATTAGTCGCATACAACAGGCAGCAGACAGATGGTTGCATGGACAGGTAGGATATGTGTGGCATGACTGACTGTCAGGCAGACAATGGGCTTCTTCAAATCAGTGTCAGCACTTATTGCAATGTCTAGCAAATGATGGCAGGGCTTGCTCTGTGATGTGCTGTACTTACTGTGGTGTGTGTGGTCAGTACAAGTGACTAATGTTGCTCTGTTTATCCTGATTGTTTGCAGATACATCCACGGCCACAAGGGGAGGCAGCTCCACGGACCAAGAGGAGCGGCAGAGCCAGACTGGGTCCACTGCAGGGGAGAGCGAGGGACCCAGTGGCATGGAGGGTGAGGGGAGCCACACTGAGGAGACCTCAGCTACGACCACCTCGGCTGGGGAAAACAGCACTTCCAGTGAGGACTCCCTTGTGGAGGCGGGTGTCAGCAGACCAGAGGTAACGTCAAGCAAGTCTGTCCCCGCCACCACCACCATCTCCACCCTCCCATCTGCTCCCATCCCACATGTCCGTGGAGGCTCCCGTGTAGGGGAGCGTGTCTCCTTCATGCCAGGCACCGCACCCCCTGCCTCTGTCCCCCCTGCTGCCCTGAGTGTGGAGTCTGTGGACTTTCTGAAACAGATCCATGTAGGGCAGACATCAATGCTGAGTGTCCTCCATGCACACACAGGTCTGTTGACACAACTGGTGTCATTCATGGAGGGCATGTCATCTGGCATGTCTGCCCTACATCGGACCAATCAGTCCATGGCCTCCTCACTGACGGCAGCAGTGTCCCTCCTGCAACAGTCCCTCACCCCTCCTACCTCTGCCCCATCCACAATCCCCAGCACCCTACCTGTCCCAAGCACACACACACCGGCACCGGCACGCACCAGCACAGACACAAGCAGCACAAGCCAAAATCCAGACGCACACGCACGCACAGTCAGGGGACTGATACCTCACTCACAGGGGATGGGGCCCAGACACACACACATGCATCCACGAGCACTCCGCAGTCCTCAGATACCTCCCCCTCCAAATCCCCTTCCCTTGCCTCACCTGCAACCCCCCCCCTCCCAGAAGCTCTTCCTCTGTGAGCTTGGCCTCTTCCCCACAGATACATCTGACACGAAGTCCAGGTGGAAGAGGCGACCACCACACACAGAGGGGAGTGCCCCTCACACCCGGACACCCTCCCCAGGTACAGGCAGACTGAGGACCCCATTCGAAAGTCCCCCCGGACCAGGAAGGGCAAGACCCCACCACCACCACCACGCAGCTCCACCACACAGTCTCTCTCCTCCATCCCCCAGGCCACCACTCCACAGGTTCCACCGCCACACCCTGCCCCAGGTTCCCCCACACACCGATACCCCATCCCCAAACTGCTTAGGCCCTCCCCCCCTACCACTTGCTCTTCCACCCCCAAACCAGATGCTCTGCCTGTTTGTGCCACTGGTGTGGAGACCAGGTCCCCCCCCTCTGTCTTGTCCACCTCATCTGCCCCCCTTCCACTCCCTTGGAGTTATGCACTGCAGTGGAGTCCACAACCACCCCGTCTGACTTGGGCACTGCAGTGGGGACCCAGTCCACTCCATCTGACCTGCCCACTGCAGTGGTTGCAGCACCCACACCATCTGACTTGTGCCCTACAGTGGTGCCGGCCCCCACTGAGTCAGACACCTCCACTGCAGTTGCCGGTGACACTCCTGCACCCACCACCCCTTCACTGCCTCCTTCTGGCATCCCCTGATCCTGTCCCTGCGGTGCCTGGCCTGCCCCTTGTATGCCCCTCCGAGGGGATGTCCCCTGTCCGTACCAGTGCAGGCAAGCAATGGGTGACAAGTTGTCACATATCACCCTGTTGGGACTGTGTATTTGGACTGGCCATTGGCCTTAGTTTCTTTTGGACTTAACATTTTAGTTTAACATTTGCTGAATAAAGCCTCTTTTTGTTTACTTGTGGTTTTTCTTTGGATGTACATGATGTAGATGAGTATCATCATGCATTTGCAGTTGTAATAGTGTTCAGATCAGGAAAATGAAGTGTTGCTGTGATGGACTCCATGTGGTCCATGGGATATGTGTCCTAATGTAGTCTGGATCTATAGCATCCTTTGCTGCAGTCTGAGGGTGTAATGTTCAGCATTTGACACAGGGATGTACGTTTTGCATTTGTAAATTAACATCTTTGGCTTACACTGATGCACATCTGGTGGGCTTACCACTGTTCAATGTTTCTATTTCCCTGACTGTGTGCCCATCTCCACTGGACATGCAGTTTAGCACATCAATGTTGAAGGACTCATCTGTGTATACAGTGCAACTTGCTTGACACGTGTTTTGGGTGTATGCAGATGATTGACGTGACACTCCCATACCCAGGCTGATGTGAGCAGAGCCTTCAGTGTGTTGTAGTTGTTGACTCACTGACCGAGTGTTCTGCTGACATGTTTGAGTCGTGCACAGACAAGGTTTGGCACAGCGGACCTTCCACAGGAGTGGAGTGCCCTCATGGCAGTGTGTAATCCCGTGACATTGCCTGGGCCCGTGTTGTGTGTTGTGTGAGCATGTCTGTGTGTGTTCACTTCCCTTTTCCTACTCAGGCTGTGTCCCTAGGGATGTTCCTGTTTGTGATGCTGGCTGAGTTGTCCTGTGTTCATCCAGCATCTTGGACCTGGTTTCTCCGGGATGTGGGTGCATGGCAAACTAATGTTCATCAGGTTGTCATCCCTAGTTGTCTTTGTTGTCAGGGCTGGGGATGTGGGAAAATGCAGATGGGACACAGTCAGGATTCCCCTTGGCACTTGTTGGTTACACAAGTCATGTAATTTACAGTTTGTGGTAGCTTTCAGTGATTGTGACACGTTGTGTGTGTGACTGCTGCCACTCCTCAGGGTCAGAGCTGCAATGTTGGAAGTTGTCTATGTGTGTTCTTTGTGGGTCACATTGGCTTCTTTATTTGTGTGTGACTGTGGCCGGGACCCCATTGATTGGGGTGGATTTCACGTCATGCCCATGTACGGCGTACTGTGCAGTGCGTCAGACATTCACGAGTCTTGTTGACTGGCCATGTGTGATGGGTTTCTGCACCTTAGTTCCCACCACCACCCCTGGGATTGTCATGGGTGCATGTGCAATGTCACCAGTCCAAGTGAGCTTCACTGCTGCACATTGGTGGAGATCAAGGTGTGTGGTGTTGAGTGTGTGCAAATGTGAGTTGTTGCACGGCTAGACCCCTACCTCCATATTGGCCTTGGCTGACAGGCCGTGCTGATTGATTTGTGCTTGTGTAGGTGTGATGGTAGTTAGTTGCTCAGGACACATGGCTGTGGTTCACAGTGTGAACGACATCTACCTTTGTCATCACAGTGGGATTATCATGCAGGCTAGTGTCACCACAATGTGGGGTCACTGGGGGTAGTGCTGTGGTGGGTATGTCTCTTGCTGTGTTAGTTGCTGTTCCTACAAGCTTGTGTGACATGTGTAATTTGGGCTCCCTCTCATCTAACAATGCCTGATTGCCCACATAGGTGAATCCGATCCATGAGTTACTTTTGTGTGGCACTGTATACACATCTGTGTAATTGGGATTCAGGCCTCCTCATGTGTTGTGTGGTTGCCTGGTGACACTGGCACAACCCCCCCCATCACCTGTTGTGTTTGATATGCAGTGTGAGGCTTCCTGTTTGTGTTTGTGCATCTGTACCACTGCATTGGCATATCTTTAGTGTGCCATTGGCTGTATGTTGTTTGGTGGATTTCCCCTGCTGTCCCTGGGACTCCTAGGTCATCAGTCAGCACAATAATAATGGTTTGTATGTCACATTGCTGCCATGGTATGGTATTTGTTCACCACACATCTACAGTCTCCACAGGATATCTACATTTGTGTGTCCATTGGTGCAGATATGTGGGTCTGCATTATGATGGTCACTTCTGTCATTGTGTAATTGATAAATGTTGACAATGTCAGCCCCCATGGGTGATGTTTGTCTGCACATGGCCAAAGGTATGTTTTATTTGCACTGCACTGTTGGCCTCACCCAATCTATGTTGCTATGGGACACAACCACTACTTTGCCACTGATGTGTTTGTTGTTGTGTGACCAGGAATCATCCATGCTGTTTGGCAGTTGCAGCTTTTTCCATGACAACACTTACCTTTTGGTCACTGTGATGATGGGGGTTTAGACCCCATTGCCACAATGTTCAAAATGTGCTTCAGCTATGGACCCCACACTTACCTTTTGGTCACTGTGATGATGGGGGTTTAGACCCCATTGCCACAATGTTCAATTGGGCTTCAGCTATGGACCCCACACTTACCTTTTGGTCACTGTGATGATGGGGGTTTAGACCCCATTGCCACAATGTTCAATTGGGCTTCAGCTATGGACCCCACACTTACCTTTTGGTCACTGTGATGATGGGGGTTTAGACCCCATTGCCACAATGTTCAAAATGTGCTTCAGTTATGGACCCCACACTTACATTTTGGTCACTGTGATGATGGGGGTTTAGACCCCATTGCCACAATGTTCAAAATGTGCTTCAGTTATGGACCCCACACTTACATTTTGGTCACTGTGATGATGGGGGTTTAGACCCCATTCCCACAGTGGTCATGGTCTGCTTGCATTGTGGAGGCCACAAACATTTATGTGTGACACATGTGATGGGGGTCACATTGTATGTTCAATGTCATGTTCAGTGTTGTAGGCATTTGACACAGACTACACACTCTTGTCATGATGTTGGGGGGATGTCTTTTTCTGACATTCCTTATGTTGGAGTATGCTGGTTGTGTCATGCATTACCCGTCCTATGAGTGGGGATGGTAGTAGCGGTAGGCATCCAGGCCCCCATGAGTAGGGGTGGTGGTAGTGGTAGGCATCCAGGCCCCCATGAGTAGGGGTGGTGGTAGTGGTAGGCATCCATCCCCCTATGAGTGGGGATGGTAGTAGTGACAGGCATCCAGGCCCCCATGAGTAGGGGTGGTGGTAGTGGTAGGCATCCAGGCCCCCATGAGTAGGGTGGTGGTAGTGACAGGCATCCAGGCTCCCATGAGTAGGGGTGGTGTTAGTGGTAGGCATCCATCCCCCTATGAGTGGGGATGGTAGTAGCGGTAGGCATCCAGGCCCCCATGAGTAGGGGTGGTGGTAGTATTAGGCATCCATCCCCCTATGAGTGGGGATGGTAGTAGTGACAGGCATCCAGGCCCACATGAGTAGGGGTGGTGGTAGTGGTAGGCATCCAGGCCCCCCTGAGTAGGGGAGGTGGTAGTGGTAGGCATCCAGGCCCCCATGAGTAGGGTGGTGGTAGTGGTAGGCATCCAGGCCCCCATGAGTAGGGGTGGTGTTAGTGGTAGGCATCCATCCCCCTATGAGTGGGGATGGTAGTAGTGACAGGCATCCAGGCCCCCATGAGTAGGGGTGGTGGTAGTGATAGGCATCCATCCCCCTATGAGTGGGGATGATAGTAGTGACAGGCATCCAGGCCCCCATGAGTAGGGGTGGTGTTAGTGGTAGGCATCCATCCCCCTATGAGTGGGGATGGTAGTAGTGACAGGCATCCAGGCCCCCATGAGTAGCGGTGGTGGTAGTGGTAGGCATCCATCCCCCTATGAGTGGGGATGGTAGTTGTGACAGGCCTCCAGGCCCCCATGAGTAGGGGTGGTGGTAGTGGTAGGCATCCAGGCCCCCATGAGTAGGGGTGGTGTTAGTGGTAGGCAACCATCCCCTATGAGTGGGGATGGTAGTAGTGACAGGCATCCAGGCCCCCATGAGTAGGGGTGGTGGTAGGCATCCATCCCCCTATGAGTGGGGATGGTAGTAGTGGTAGGTATCCAGGCCCCCATGAGTAGGGGTGATGGTAGTGGTAGGCATCCAGGCCCCCATGAGTAGGGGTGGTGGTAGTGGTAGGCATCCATCCCCCTATGAGTGGGGATGGTAGTAGTGACAGGCATCCAGGCCCCCATGAGTAGGGGTGGTGGTAGTGGTAGGCATCCAGGCCCCCATGAGTAGGGTGGTGGTAGTGGTAGTCATCCAGGCCCCCATGAGTAGGGGTGGTGTTAGTGGTAGGCATCCTTCCCCCTATGAGTGGGGATGGTAGTAGTGACAGGCATCCAGGCCCCATGAGTAGGGGTGGTGTTAGTGGTAGGCATCCATCCCCCTATGAATGGGGATGGTAGTAGTGACAGGCATCCAGGCCCACATGAGATGGGGTGGTGTTAGTGGTAGGCATCCATCCCCCTATGAGTGGGGATGGTAGTAGTGACAGGCATCCAGGCCCCCATGAGTAGGGGTGGTGGTAGTGGTAGGCATCCATCCCCCTATGAGTGGGGATGGTAGTTGTGACAGGCCTCCAGGCCCCCATGAGTAGGGGTGGTGGTAGTGGTAGGCATCCAGGCCCCCATGAGTAGGGGTGGTGTTAGTGGTAGGCAACCATCCCCCTATGAGTGGGGATGGTAGTAGTGACAGGCATCCAGGCCCCCATGAGTAGGGGTGGTGGTAGGCATCCATCCCCCTATGAGTGGGGATGGTAGTAGTGGTACACATCCAGGCCCCCATGAGTAGGGGTGATGGTAGTGGTAGGCATCCATCTCCCTATGAGTGGGGATGGTAGTAGTGACAGGCATCCAGGCCCCCATGAGTAGGGGTGGTGGTAGTGGTAGGCATCCAGGCCACCATGAGTAGGGTGGTGGTAGTGGTAGGCATCCAGGCCCCCATGAGTATGGGTGGTGTTAGTGGTAGGCATCCATCCCCCTATGAGTGGGGATGGTAGTAGTGACAGGCATCCAGGCCCCCATGAGTAGGGGTGGTGTTAGTGGTAGGCATCCATCCCCCTATGAGTGGGGATGGTAGTAGTGACAGGCATCCAGGCCCACATGAGATGGGGTGGTGGTAGTGGTAGGCATCCAGGCCCCCCTGAGTAGGGTGGTGGTAGTGGTAGGCATCCATCCCCCTATGAGTGGGGATGGTAGTAGTGACAGGCATCCAGGCCCACATGAGATGGGGTGGTGGTAGTGGTAGGCATCCAGGCCCCCATGAGTAGGGGTGGTGTTAGTGGTAGGCATCCATCCCCCTATGAGTGAGGATGGTAGTAGTGACAGGCATCCAGGCCCCCATGAGTAGGGGTGGTGGTAGTGGTAGGCATCCAGGCCCCCATGAGTAGGGTGGTGGTAGTGGTAGGCATCCATCCCCCTATGAGTGGGGATGGTAGTAGTGACAGGCATCCAGGCCCCCATGAGTAGGGGTGGTGGTAGTGGTAGGCATCCAGGCCCCCATGAGTAGGGGTGGTGTTAGTGGTAGGCATCCATCCCCCTATGAGTGGGGATGGTAGTAGTGACAGGCATCCAGGCCCCCATGAGTAGGGGTGGTGGTAGTGGTAGGCATCCATCCCCCTACGAGTGGGGATGGTAGTTGTGACAGGCATCCAGGCCCCCATGAGTAGGGGTGGTGGTAGAGGTAGGCATCCAGGCCCCCATGAGTAGGGGTGGTGTTAGTGGTAGGCATCCATCCCCCTATGAGTGGAGATGGTAGTAGTGACAGGCATCCAGGCCCCCATGAGTAGGGGTGGTGGTAGTGGTAGGCATCCATCCCCCTATGAGTGGGGATGGTAGTAGTGGTAGGCATCCAGGCCCCCATGAGTATGGGTGGTGGTAGTGGTAGGCATCCAGGCCCCCATGAGTAGGGGTGGTGGTAGTGGTAGGCATCCATCCCCCTATGAGTGGGGATGGTAGTAGTGACAGGCATCCAGTCCTCCATGAGTAGGGGTGGTGGTAGTGGTAGGCATCCAGGCCCCCATGAGTAGGGTGGTGGTAGTGGTAGGCATCCAGGCCCCCATGAGTAGGGGTGGTGTTATTGGTAGGCATCCATCCCCCTATGAGTGGGGATGGTAGTAGTGACAGGCATCCAGGCCCCCATGAGTAGGGGTGTTGGTAGTGGTAGGCATCCATCCCCCTATGAGTGGGGATGGTAGTAGTGACAGGCATCCAGGCCCCATTGAGTAGGGGTGGTGTTAGTGGTAGGCATCCATCCCCCTATGAGTGGGGATGGTAGTAGTGACTGGCATCCAGGCCCGCATGAGTAGGGGTGGTGGTAGTGGTAGGCATCCATCCCCCTATGAGTGGGGATGGTAGTTGTGACAGGCATCCAGGCCCCCATGAGTAGGGGTGGTGGTAGTGGTAGGCATCCATCCCCCTATGAGTGGGGATGGTAGTAGTGACAGGCTTCCAGGCCCCCATGAGTAGGGGTGGTGTTAGTGGTAGGCATCCATCCCCCTATGAGTGGGGATGGTAGTAGTGACAGGCATCCAGGCCCCCATGAGTAGGGGTGGTGGTAGTGGTAGGCATCCATCCCCCTATGAGTGGGGATGGTAGTAGTGGTAGGCATCCAGGCCCCCATGAGTAGGGGTGGTGGTAGTGGTAGGCATCCAGGCCCCCATGAGTAGGGGTGGTGGTAGTGGTAGGCATCCATCCCCCTATGGGTGGGGATGGTAGTATTGACAGGCATCCAGGCCCCCATGAGTAGGGGTGGTGGTAGTGGTAGGCATCCATCCCCCTATGAGTGGGGATGGTAGTAGTGACAGGCATCCAGGCCCCCATGAGTAGGGGTGGTGGTAGTGGTAGGCATCCTGGCCCCCATGAGTAGGGGTGGTGGTAGTGGTAGGCATCCATCCCCCTATGAGTGTGGATGGTAGTTGTGACAGGCATCCAGGCCCCCATGAGTAGGGGTGGTGGTAGTGGTAGGCATCCAGGCCCAAATGTGTAGGGGTGGTGTTACTGGTAGGCATCCATCCCCCTATGAGTGGGGATGGTAGTAGTGACAGGCATCCAAGCCCCCATGAGTAGGGGTGGTGGTAGTGGTAGGCATCCAGGCCCCCATGAGTATGGGTGGTGGTAGTGGTAGGCATCCATCCCCCTATGAGTGGGGATGGTAGTAGTGACAGGCATCCAGGCCCCCATGAGTAGGGTTGGTGGTAGTGGTAGGCATCCATCCCCCTATGAGTGGGGATGGTAGTAGTGACAGGCATCCAGGCCCCCATGAGTAGGGGTGGTGTTAGTGGTAGGCATCCATCCCCCTATGAGTGGGGATGGTAGTAGTGACTGGCATCCAGGCCCCCATGAGTAGGGGTGGTGTTAGTGGTAGGCATCCATCCCCCTATGAGTGGGGATGGTAGTAGTGACAGGCATCCAGGCCCACATGAGAAGGGGTGGTGGTAGTGGTAGCCATCAGGCCCCTATGGGTGTGTATGGCATTGGTGACAGACATCCCGCCCCTATGGTTCGGCTGTTGCTAGTGTACGTCATTTCTGCATCCCTATGTGTGTGTGACATATGTCGGGTACGTGTCGTTTGTTTGTGTAGTTGGTGTTTGACTTACCGTCTGCGCCGTACGCGTCCGTACCGGTTCCGGTAATAGATGTAGAGAATTGGTAGGACCTGCGCGATGGGATTCATGGTTGGGTCGTCTCGTTTGGGTTTCTCGTGGCTTCGACTCGTACTCGTCGCTGGCTTGTTCGTCTCGTAGCCGTGGATCGTCTTGTGGCGCGAATCGGAGCTTATGTGCAGCTCTCCCGGATGCTCTGACGTGCCGGACGTAGCGACGGGTTCGGCGCGTACGGAAGGCGCATCGTACTAGTCCGGCCGGAAGGTGCTGTATATTTACTTCCCTGTGACTCGATTCGGTGTTTACGGATCCGGCTCGGGCGGGGAACAGGAACTGGAATGGGTACGTACGGCTGGGTCGGAATCTGAGCAGTTATGCGCATCGTACTTGCTCTTTCGGACGACTGTTCGAATCGGTCGGGAAACACGCGTTCGGCTTGTTTTTTTTCCAGACTAATAGTGTTAGGTGCGCTTCCGGCCGAGATCGGAATCGACCCCATTGTGTTTGAACTAAAAAACATGACATTTTAAGGTATTATCATAAAATGCGACTGACCTCAGTTGAAGTCCTTTGTTTATGTTCACACCTAGGTGTTTAAAAATCGGAGCAGTTAACATCGTGACTATCCATATGATTAAGACCCATGGGGGTCGAAACGCGTCATGGAGGACTCTCTATAATAAAAGAAAATCAGATTACACTCCGGTTGGTGGGCTCGTCATTCTGCCTGAATTGGGAGGATTTTACATATGGAATATGGAGCAGTGACACCTGCGAGTGAGCCCCAACCCGCAAGGCTGGGCGTCTGGATTGCGTCAAAGGTTCATTTGGACGTGGCCGAAACGCGTCAGAGACAGCACTCTATGTTTAAATAAAATTAGAAAATTGGCACCTGCGAAGTGAGAGTCCGTGTCCTTGTTTGTGCGTGACAGCGCTTGGATTGCTTTGTTTGATATATATATATATCTCTCTTTCTCTCTCTCTTTTCAGCTTTTATTTTTTTATATTTTTGTGTCAGGTCATCACTGATTTTAATGCTAGACTACAGGGGCAGGCCACCTATTTATACCCCATGATCCGACTATACGGCATCATGTATGTAGCATATAGGTACACACTTGTGACCTATTGCAGAGATTTCCGTCGGAGTTGATGAATCGAGACGGTTTAGGTGCCCTCTCCGTGTCTTAGCTATTTTCACCAGTGTTAACGTACATTCATTCCCGAAAATTCCCATTCACATCTACACACCATGCACCAGTTTACAGCTTTTTCCCATGTTGAAATTACAGTGGAGGTAGTATATTAGAGTACATGACTCATGTTTTTTAGGATGATGACAGCAAAAAGTGATTTTCAAAGGGTACATTACCCTAAGTGATTTTATGTCATCCGTGCAACTGAACATAGACCAACTGTGAATTTCGCCCATGAACTTATAGGGCTGTCATGGATCATATGTTGCAATTATTTTGGGTATGATCTTTAGTGCCGATAAAATAGTGTGCTTGTAATTAAGGTCAAAACATCATGGAATAATAAAATGTCAACATAGGAATGAATTGAAAATAACTTTATTGGAACATTTTCTTGAACACAGGCACGATGGCATTCAGGAGCTTTGTTAAATATATTCTTCATAGCAGGAAATCTATTGTGGATATTAATTTATGAATTTCCATTTAGGAAGAATGCACATTTGAATATTTTAGGATGTAATCAGAAGCGATGTTGCTTGTTTTTCAATTTTGAATTAACTTTATTGAATACCGTAAGAAAATAGGCACCATACTACCCGTTATCGTAATGAATTTTAGATTATGATTTGTATTTAAAAGAAATGAATTGCACGCTTTGCCTTGTAATATATATTTTGTATTTGTGGATTTACAATTGTGATCAAAGCGAAGCACATACGGCGATGCGATGTATGTTTTCTATGTCCATGAATGCTGACTCCTATTTCTGAAGGAATTTGCTGTACCTAAAATCACTCGAAAAAGGTCACACGCCGAAACGCGTCGTCTTGTTTTTGGTGCACAATAAAGTAATTGTGCAGTCTCCTGGTGTGCCGCTCCTTGTCTTCTCCATTTGGGGTATTGCCGAGGATCTTTTCGTTATATATATATATATATATATATATATATATATATATATATATATATATATATATATATATTAGCCACCAATGTCGTCCCACACGAAGGGCGCACTTTGCACAGCTGGTGCGCGTGGCGAGGCAGGACTAGCCTCGAATTACATTCTTCACCAAAAAGGATAATCACGCAGCACTCTCCCAGGGGTAGATTTAATAAACGGTTTTTATTCCTTTAGCAAGCCATTGCTCCTTCCACCACCAACGCGTTTCAACCGACAGGTCTTGATCACGGTGCAAACAGTAGTCCCTCTACAGTTTCACTCATTTATACTGCACACCCAGTTAGCACATTATGGTGCATTCTGGGACTAGTAGTTTTATCATATCAATTACACCCAAATTGTGACTCAAAAAACTTTATGTAAACAAATTGTCACCGTTGTCAATAAATGAATTGTTAGCAAGGATTATTTTACAAAAAGTTGTTATTACGGGTATTTATCACTTATCCTGTTAGAATAATGATGATTCCCTGCACTTGGGATCGGGTAGGTATAGGAGCGATTTTAAATTTCTGTCTCAGTGACTTCATTTTTATAATTTGTACTAAACAAAATATATTCTCGCCCTCTCTTTATACACCATCAGACTTAGTGTCCAATATCATAATACATCCCAAATATTCACTTTCAAGGCTTAGTGCCCCATCATTTACAACCACTCAATTCAGATGATAAGCCATACCCTAATTTCCTTGTCCATTGTTCACCATAATTTATAAATTTTCTAGATTCATTATATACTCTCTTGTACTCTTTGTTAAATAAGAAAATTAAACAAGCATAGTACACGATGTATGAACTGCATGTACCTTTGACTAATTGAGTCACTACCCAGGGAGCTTAACGGTGAATAACTTGTGCAAATGAGCCATTGAACTATTGGTAATTACTCCTTCCAGTACAAGTTGTGGTCTCAGCCTTAACAACACACGAGGCATAGATCATTTGTTTACCATTTGTCAATATATTTTTGTGTTCACCATATTATGGAGGAGAGAGCTATTAAGCGCTCGCAAAGAGCTGAGATAATGTTTCAAAAGGGCAACAAGCCAATGACAAATCGCAAAGAAAAAGATAAAGAGAGTAATACGGGTGACATGACTCTCAAACAACTGTATGTTCAATTAGAAAGGAAGCTTAAAAGGGAAATAACCAAAAGCTGGGAAGTTCTTACTTTGGAGAAATACATTGAATGTGAGAGAGTGCCAAGGGGCCTCCGTATATTTACTCTACCCAACCACCCTGATACTCGACCGGAGATGCTGGTAGAATGGGGGAAGAACAATATGCAGTGCTCGCATAATATGATGCTAATAATAGTCAAATATGCCAAAATCGATGTGGATGAACTGCATAAAGAGATAGCTGAGTTGGAGACTCGTATCCTTGCATTAAATCAAGAAGAGGAATCTAAAAAATTAAGAAAGGAGATGGAACGCAATTTAGATAAGCATGAGAGGGAGGTTGAAGAGCGCAAGGAACGAAAGTTTCGCAGAGATGAGCATGACTACGAAACCGGCACAATATTGACCTTTGCTAAACGGTTCGAAGCATTAAAACAACAAATAAGTTCAAATAAAAAACAACCATTGGAATCCCCCAACACAACTCAAAGTGAGTCTGATACAGATTTCAGCGAAGGAGAGGGACAATCTATAACTGGACAATGTACCTCTTTTTTAGACGAAATGAAATTAGTGTATCTAGACCAGCAAACACCAAGAGGAAGAGGGAGAGGACGAGGCATGGGACGGGGGAGAGGAAGAGGGAGATCACAAGCAAAAGAAAAGGACGAAAAACCAGAAGAAGTTGTCGAAAAAACAAGAGGTTATCACCTGCGCAATCGGGTGACAAAGAACTAAAAAAATCAGAAATGAAGGAACCCTACTTGATTATTAATCTATCTAAACATGTCCTAACAAGAGCGGAGGAAAGCCTACTGAACAAGGGATTAACATTTTGTCCGGAAAAACATTTTGATCTTGTAGAGACTAAAATAGACTTATACAAGTATGTGCGCAAACTTAAACTGGCAAAGTTCTTTAACAAACAGGACAGACAAAATCAACCAAATATGGAGGAAAGTAGAAACAAAAATGATGAGCCTTCACAGGAACTGACCATTGCCGAAATTAATAGTTTAAGGACAGCATATGGTCTGGCTAATGAGATAGAAGAGGAAGACATCTCAGACTCACAAATCTTGCAGGAAATGGGCATCAGAACTGATGTACATCCAATTACCCAATTCAGGGAGAAGTCAAAATTCTGTCCCTTTTTACATCCCGGGAATCGGATAGATACATTTTACGATCTAGTATCTGCTGACTTGGAAAAATTAAACAATGTGAAACGGGGACATTTCAAAGAAAATCTAAGCCAATTAGAACGGCAAGCATTGGATTTGCTCATAAATAACACATCAATAGAAATAAAACCTGCCGACAAAGGGGGTAACATATTCATTTTAGATAAAGAGGATTACATCGCAGAGGCTATGCGGCAATTAAATGATGTAAATAATTATGAGAAATTGAAGAATAATCCAATGAATGAATTAGTCATGGACCTAAATATGAAATTGAAACAATGGCAGGATAAAGGTCTACTCAGCGAACAAGAGGTACAATTTTTAAGAAATGATGCGCCTATAATTCCAACGATATACTTTCTTCCGAAAGTGCATAAAACCTTAAATAAACCTCCTGGGAGACCCATTATTTCGAGTTGTGAATCACTTTATCAAAATGTTTCCTTATACGTTGATCATTTTCTGGCTCCAATTGTCCCCACATTAACATCATATATAAAAGATACGGGGGATTTCCTTAGGATACTCATGAATACAGAATGGCAAAAAGATTACCTATTAGTGACCATTGATGTCGTATCATTGTATACGTCGATCAACCATGATATAGGCCTACAAGCAATAACATACTTTTTAAAACAAAAACCTGTTGAACAATTGCGACATTGCGTGATGGTCCTTGATATGATTGAATTGTGCCTGAGAAATAATGTATTTCTCTTTAACAAGGACATTTATTCCCAGAAGTGTGGTACTGGGATGGGAGTTTCCTTCTCTCCAAGTTATGCCAACCTTGTAATGGGCTGGTGGGAGAAAACCATAGCTTGGAGAGGGAAACGACCAATACGTAGCCAAAGTAGTTCTTTGGCTACGATTTATAGATGACCTCTTTCTCCTTTGGAATGGAACTGAAGCAGAATTTCTAGAATTTCTGGAGATACTAAATAATAACAATGTGGGATTTAAATTCACGCACAACATTAGCGCAAAAGAGATTGTATTTCTAGACACCAAGGTATATGTGGAAGCGGATCAGATAGAAACAACAGTCTTTAGGAAGAGTACGGCGACAAATAGTGTGCTCCATGGAAAGAGTTTTCACCCAGAGAGTCTGAAAAAGAACATACCGTATGGTGAATTTATTCGAATGAAGCGGAATTGTTTCAACAAAAAGGAAATGAACTTGAAATTCAAAGAAACAAAACAACGCTTTTTACAGAGAGGTTATCAATTTAATGACATCAAACGTGGAGAAATGAAAGCCAGATCAATCACAAGGGCTGACACACTGATAAGAAGAAAAGACAAAAATATAAACAACAAAGCTAAAGAACCAATAAGAATGGTAATGACTTACAGTAAAGAAAGTTTTAAGATCCGAAACTCCCTGAATAAGTATTGGAACATCTTATTGAAAGACCCTGATATTGGTAAACAACTGGGTAATCGGCCTCAAATATCTTATAGAAAGGCACCGTCGTTGTCGGATAAATTGGTTAAAAGTCACTTTGTGAATAAACGCCCAGAAACATGGTTACAAGGATTACAAAAGGGATTTAGCAAATGTAGTCATTGCAAAGCATGTAAAATTGGAAGAAATATGAAAGCTATTATCGATCCATCAGGAAAGATTTTTAACATTACTGATAGCATCACATGCAATACTACACATGTAGTATATTGTTTGGAGTGCTATTGTGGCAAACGCTACATTGGTAGCACGATCTGTCCCCTTAAAAAACGGATTCTTGAACATACAAGGGCAATTCAGAACAAAGACTTAACATATGCGATGTCCAAACATATGTTAACTCACAGTGGAAGAACATGGAAAGACATGATATATTTTGGTCTGGCAACGGTTCCTGTGCATGAAAGAGGGGGGAATAGAACCCTCAAATTGAGACGCTTAGAATCGAGACTGATTATTAGATTTAAGACCAAGTTCCCTACAGGGTTAAATGGGGATGAAGAGATGCATGTACACCTATGAGAGATGTAGTAATAATGTTTTTAATTATTTAACAAAGAGTACAAGAGAGTATATAATGAATCTAGAAAATTTATAAATTATGGTGAACAATGGACAAGGAAATTAGGGTATGGCTTATCATCTGAATTGAGTGGTTGTAAATGATGGGGCACTAAGCCTTGAAAGTGAATATTTGGGATGTATTATGATATTGGACACTAAGTCTGATGGTGTATAAAGAGAGGGCGAGAATATATTTTGTTTAGTACAAATTATAAAAATGAAGTCACTGAGACAGAAATTTAAAATCGCTCCTATACCTACCCGATCCCAAGTGCAGGGAATCGTCATTATTCTAACAGGATAAGTGATAAATACCCGTAATAACAACTTTTTGTAAAATAATCCTTGCGAACAATTCATTTATTGACAATGGTGACAATTTGTTTACATAAAGTTTTTTGAGTCACAATTTGGGTGTAATTTATATGATAAAACTACTAGTCCCAGAATGCACCATAATGTGCTAACTGGGTGTGCAGTATAAATGAGTGAAACTGTAGAGGGACTACTGTTTGCACCGTGATCAAGACCTGTCGGTTGAAACGCGTTGGTGGTGGAAGGAGCAATGGCTTGCTAAAGGAATAAAAACCGTTTATTAAATCTACCCCTGGGAGAGTGCTGCGTGATTATCCTTTTTGGTGAAGAATATATATATATATATATTAAAAAAAAATATATATATATATAAAAACATAGAACAATCTCCTCAACTTCCTTTCGGCGACGAGTGAGAGACGGACTCCAGTCTGAGTGGCAAATCAGGTAATTTATTTCATGTAAAGCCAAATATATATATATACAATTAAATACAAGCAAAATATTTAAATTTATTAGCAATAATTGCATTTTTTAACATATATATAAAGGAGATATGTATCAACCCCAAATAACAAACTCACAACAAATGAGCTGGATCTACACGTTTGTGGGTATGTAGTTGTAAGGCTATATGAGACCTGCGTGTCTGTTTAGGTAATGTTTACTTAAACTCCACGGATGATTCATGGACGTGTATTTAAGTACATTGGACAGTGTTGCTGATTCTGAGCATATTTGCTGTTTTTCTCCTAATGTATTCAGTTAATGGAGCTTAATGGATTCAGTCCATGGACTCTGAGCCCTCTTAGGGGCTTATGGGTGCTACAAAGCCCTGAGGCAGTGAATATTACATGAGTGACCTTATGCTGTGGGGGAGTAGGCTTTTTCCTTTTTTTTCTTTAACGTGGCTTTGCTCACCTTTCAGTTTTTTTCGTCCCCTGCCACTTTTATGGGGCACCCAGCCTTTGGTGCATTGTGGGCAGCATGGGGAGCCCACTCCTGCACTGTCTGACTAGTTCTCCTGCCCGCCGATACACTCTGTGCTGGGATGAGAGCCAGCATGTTTCATCTCCGGCCTCTGCTCCATGTAGGTTCCAACTGTTGATTAGTGCACCCATCTTCATGCAGACATAGGCACAGAGGGCGGGGAAGGATACAGTCACACCCTGGTGCTCCTGTCTGCCATAGGTGCCTCCCTGCATCTGCCTTTGGTCCCAGAAGGCATGGGGTATTGGACAATGATACATGCTCAGAGAGCATGCGGATGAGTTCTGGGGAAAGGGCCCCGCATGCATTCCCTTCTTGGGCAAATGAAAGATGAAAGTTGTGGTGACCCCTGGGGGCTTGACCTTCCCTGAGCAAATTTTATGAAAAGTCAGCAAAGCACCACATGCTTCATTCTCTGCTCAGTTCCCCCAGAGGACCAGGCTGTATCTCAGAATTGTTTTGCTCCTGGTGCCCATCCCTAGCAACCATGAGCCTTTCCTTCAGTCCTCCTTGCCTCTAAAAGGGTGCTTTGTGTGGGAAGCTTGATTTCAGTGCTCCGTGCACCAGACCTGTCCTCTGCCTGGCTTTTGGTTTTGCTGGTCAGGACATATTGCACAACCATTCTACGGCCAACAAGCAACTGACCCTCCCTTTTGCACTCCCCAGGTCCCACAGTCTCCTGGCTACTTACGGGGCACCTTTGTAGCAGCGAAGTTGGCGGCCACTCTACAGACATCTCAGGGGAACCAACCAAAGTCCCTCAGCAGGTCCATTGCCTCAACTGTTCCTTAGGGGGTATAATGAGGAGAGTGCCTCTGCCCTGGAGAGGCCAGTCCTAGTCCTGGTGTCAACTGGAGTCAAAGTTTATTTGTATATTTATTTATTTGCAGAGTTTTATATAGCGCTGGCTAGACCCGGAGGTATCAGAGCACTTTACACGAAAACCGTAGTACAGAATTACATCAGTTACCAGAGCATAAACAACACAGCCTAGCATAGGTTACCAGGGAAAAAAACAAAAAAACACAAGAACAAGTCAGAAGAGAACATATAAGGTGGAAGGGGAGGGGAAATTGAGCCTGTAACTGGACAACGGACAAGTCAAGCAAACCGGCAGTGAAGAGCAATTGAACATCATGAGTCCCACAAAGTCAATGTGAACAAATAAACCAGACCGGTCGGGGACAAGGAATCCACTGCACCCAGGACCGGCCTCAAACTCCGCGCTGGCGCACCCTGGCTGTGGAGAGGGTCAGAAGAGGGGGGGCAAAGTGGATGTCTAGGACGGATCATCATAGTCGAAAGGAGCAAAGGCATCCCGTTAAGAGGGTATTGTCGTGAGGGGAAAGTCAGGCTGTGGAAACAAAGTCAAAGACGGGCATCAAGCGGAGAGTTGAAAATCAGATCCACGCCATCAAGATAAAGGGCTCAGGTCATATTAATATCGAACTCCAGCACAAAATGGCGGAAATTAAGATCCATCAAACCCCAAGACACCAATCGGGGAAGAAGTAAATCTCGGTCACAGGAAACGAAAGGGCGGAAAACAAGGAACTCACCGCTCTCTCCCGGGTCGTCAGGAATCACTCGGGGAGCACAAAGGGCGGCAGCGTCACGTTGGGCACTCACAGATTTATCTGAGTCAAGCGACTCGAGTGCAGGGAGCAGCAGCCACAGGAGGTGAAGAAAAGAGGAAGTTGTAGGGGGAAGCCGAGCCACCATGACCAAGCCCGGAAGGTAGGTGACGGCCGAGAACAGCACCGGGAGGGTGGTCTCCAGCCCATCTCCTCTCAGCTGCCTCGCAGCTCAACCGTGCTTCGGCCAGAAATCTCGGCTCCACTGGCGGCAGTCTTTCCAGGCTTCTCGCTCGTTGCTGATAGCCAGTCTCATCTCAGTCTGCAAAAGCCACGGGTCGGTCCTGGAAATCACGTAGAAGCGGTCCAAGGATCACCGGTGGTGGAGGAGGTCCAATCGGTGGTGGAGGTGGTCCAATCGGGGGTTTTTGCCAGGGATTTGTGCCAAAAGGCAATCCCTAACCGGGAAGCTCCTGACCGGAGCTCCTTACCCGTTGGCCATCTTGGAATGGAAAGTTCCAAAGTCCATCCTTGCAGGGGTGCCAGATGGCTTCTCCTTTCAGCAGGGCATTCTTTTACCATTGTAGCTCCCAACTCCAGTGTCTTCTCATCTGTCTTTCCCTTGTACACGGGTTTGTAAGTAGGGGTGGAAGGTTCTAGAAGCCAGGCACCCCTGGCTAATTCTAAGGTGTCACATCATCACTCCACCCCTGTCCCAACTCTCCGTCATAGCATTCTGGGGCAATACAACATGGCGACTTCAAGTTGTCTGTGGAAAGAGCTTTGCGGAGAGCCTCAGCTCCTCTCCTAGCTAACACAGCTGCCTGATCCCTTCTCACCAAAACTTTAATGATGAGCCCCTCTGGTGTTAGTTCCAGAGGTCGGGCCCTCCTCCTTTGTTTCCATGGGGCTGTCCAAGCCCAGTTTCAGTGTGACAAGCTACTTAACAGATGCAGATTTGCTCCCCACCCCTTTCTTTTCCTGGAACTCCGTAAAGTACTATTAACCACTCTATTGTGCGGTGAGGCCTTTGTTCCACCTATTGGAGAGCAGAGTAATTTACTTGGACCAGTACGGGGGAAAAGGCCTGGAGTCTGATTATGGACTGAACTGAAAAATGACAATTCTTGAAGTGCACTAAGGATTGTAGGTATGATGTCAGGGACTGTAAATCTACATGCAGACCTACACTATGAATGGCAACTCACATTATAAGGCATAGCCCAGGTCAGTAGCAATCCTTGAAGAGTTCGTTCTGCGACTGGCCACCTGTGCGCAGATACCAGGCTACACAAGACTGTAGCCTCACATGGCAGCCTGCACACATGTGTGAGCTCATGTGTTCATGTGTAACTACCCCAGCACCTTTTACTCTAGCTGCACTGCGGAGGCCTTATCTTAAAAGACAGATCCTGGTGGTTAGCACTCTCAGTCCATTTAGAGTGAATTGACACTCAAGTAGTGAGACTCGCTCAGGGTAAAAGTCCAAAACCAGGTAGTCAAATGTAAATAAATCCAGGGGGATTAGATTTGCGGAACCAATTGACACCAATAGTAATGACCTCTTTGTATTTTATATTTATGAGATCTGTGATAGGTCAGGGTTGTTGTGTTTTTAAATGTTGTTTGCCATGTGCCTAGCATTTGACTTTTGTTGTGCATTAATATACATGTTATTGTTTTTCATTAGAATTCTGAAAGTGATGTACTTCATGACAAATCTAGAACATAGGTTTCCATGTTTTTAGGAACAAAGGTAAAATGTCTGAAACTGGTTCTTATGAACCATTTTTATCAAATAGGTTCCCACAACATTTTCACTATGAAAGGCATTCAACATGTGGATGAAAACAACCTGGTGAATGTTCATCTTACTGAAACTCTTAAATTCAGCTTATGTTTCCCCTTTCATTTTCAAAGACTTCCTCTCTAATCTATCCTTCCTCTTTTTGCAGGGTTCACTCCTGCATTCCCTGCATTTGAATGCTCCCCCTTGTGCTTCCTCATTTATTTTGTTTAATTACCCCACCTTCGCTTTTTAATTCTTGTTTTTTTAATTTGTGGTTGGCTTTCAGAACAACCTTCAGGCAGCCACGGGGCAGACAGGGGCTACTGGGCCCAAATGTGGTGGTTCAGGCCTTTTACTCCTGATATTCCAGGACCCAACCTACTATGGATCCTGAGCAACTGAGCCAAGTACCCCTTCTGCACTCAACTCTCAGTGGTAGCTGTAGTTGAGCAGTCAAGGCTCCCTTGGGGGAGATGTAAATACAGGTCAATGAACACGACTCAGAACTCAAAGTGCAAACAGTAAAAACAATAGATCAATGCCCAGTCAAATACTTGCTTTTATACAAAAAAAGCATTTTAATTCTTACACTACAAATGAAAAGGTGTACAAAATTCAGAAGCAACAAAACAATCCCCCTTGAGGTTGGGGCTTTGATAGTTATTAGGCAAATCCTTTCCCCACCCTCCTTCATGTAACGTGTTCG
Source organism: Calotriton arnoldi (assembly GCA_963921515.1). Classification (NCBI taxonomy): domain Eukaryota; kingdom Metazoa; phylum Chordata; class Amphibia; order Caudata; family Salamandridae; genus Calotriton; species Calotriton arnoldi. The sequence goes on from CAWUFW010001285.1 coordinate 2,300,211, forward strand.
GGGTTATTTTCCATTTACTGGTGACAGTTTCACTATTGGACCATACTCAAGAGTTCCCCTTTGACTGTTCTGGCTTTAGTCAAAAGTGTCTATGGTGCTGCAGCACCATCAGCTGTAAGTTGGTCGGGCCCAACTGGCCCAGTTCATGTCTTACCCACTTGCTTAGCCCAGAAAAATTCAGCAGTGCAGCAAGTGCCCTCAGCCCGAGCACTCGTGAGTCTGAATCTGCAAAGAGAAGTCGGCCTGCTAGCAGCCCAAGTGGCAGCTCCCGGTGGCACAGGCTCTTTCTCCTGAACAGTGCTGCCAGGGTTCTTCTCAGTTGTCAGAGCAGCTCTCAGTTCGTGAACACCCAGTAAGTTGTCTTTACTAGGCACGGGCGGAGAGCTCCGCTCCGCACGCGGAGTATGCGGAGATTTGCCTACTCCGCGTTCCGAGGAGAACGCGGAGTAGGCAAATCTCTGCACACTCTGCAGCGGAGCGGAGTTGACCAGCCCCCGCCTCCACCCCCCCATTAAGAATTAATTAAAAATACATTAAAGGTAAAAGAAAAAAAACTTACCTTGACTGCGGCGTCCTCGGGCTGCCCTCCTCCTCTTCCTCGCCATCTCAGGGTGATCTGCGCCCGCACATGCGCATTCCTTGCGAGAAATGCGTGGGCGCGCAAGCATTCGCAGATCACCCTGAGATGGCGAGGAAGAGGAGGAGGGCAGCCCGGGGACGCCGCAGTCAAGGTAAGGCTTTTTTCTTTTACCTTTAATGTATTTTTAATTAATTGTTAATAGGGGGGGTGGAGGCGGGTGGCGGAGCGGAGTTCCACGGAGTTTGTTCCCAACTCCGTGGACCTCCACGTAGTCCCGCTCCACCAGCTCCGCCCAGGGTTAGTCTTTACTCAGTGGGGGGGATCCTTCCTTCAGCTCCTGACTGGAGCCCAATAAGGGTGTGATGGTGTCCATGGTGTCCTTGGCAATCCTCCGTGGTCAGACAGAGCAGTTGCCTCACAGTGCTGGACCAACCTGCCAAGTGATGCCTCAGTCTCTCCTCCGGTCAGCGACCCAAATACTTCGCCAACTTTCGTACTAGTAGGCCCTCCTGACATAGAGGGTTGCCGCAGTACTTGACAGCATGGGTGCAAACAATCTTGGTGCAGACAACGATGCCAAGACGTTTATGAGTGCTCGGCATTTCTGGATGTAATAACTTTACCTCTTGACCCCCTCTGGCATATGAGGTCACCGCAGCATGGCAGTACAGGTTTGTTCAGTCTGGCACAGTGCTTAACTCACACCTCAGTCTCTGGCGGCCCGCTCCTGGCACACGGGGGTCGCCGAGCCAACACTGCACATGGGCAATGACCCGACTGGTGCACATCCTCACACCTCACTCAGGGAATACTCTCACATGGTTCCCCACTGGACCTCTCTCCCTCCAACACTCTTTTCTTTGTCAGAGGGAACACAGGTCTTGGCAGGCAGGCAGGCACAGGTGTCCTGGGTGATGTCCCCTCAAACAACAGGGGGACCAGCAATCCCTTGCCCCTAGTCCTGGTCACTGGTATAAGTCCTGCAGAGCTTCCCCCTCACACACAGTTCATCTGGCTGCTTGGCAGATGACAAAGTTTGGGGTCTCAACTGCCCCTTCTCAGAGTCAATTTCCAGACACCAAAATGTTATTTAGGGTATGTGTTTTTAAAGTTTTATGTTGGGGTTCAGCTTCTTTTAACATGGATACTTCTTTTTTTCTTCTTTCCTCATGAGAGGCTGTCCTTCATAGCAGGCAAGACTCTGAAGCTGATAGTACCACAAACAATTCATAGGCATGACCAGAGTTCACACCTGGATATCAGCCACAATAATATGTGCATCAAAAGGTTAATCCCAGACCCCCAGCCCTATACTTTATGATTCCCTTGTCAGCCACATCTCCTTTCCTGAGATGTGTCCGCATCCCTTCCTTGTGATCTACCACTGAATCAAAGAGCTGTCTTTTGAAATGCAAAGGGATTCTCTTCTTTTTTCCCTCCAGAGTGTGTCCCACCCAGCTCACAGAATTGCACCAATACGCAAATCTGTCTCGGGAGATTCCTCTCCTTCTCATGTCTTCACCAGAAAGGCCTGGGCTTCCCAAAATGGAGCAAAGGGTCCTCCATGTAATGTACCATTGCAGGCACACTTCTTAGTATACATTCATACTTACTGTGCAGCACTGGTACCTCCATGCATTGTACTCTTACATGTACACATGCATTCTGCCCACACAATGTTCAGCACTGGAATTTTTCTATATCTAACCAGGGTGTGCTATTTACAAACACACACTATGCCAGCACAAACACTTACCATGTGCGCTGCACCAAACTTCACCCTTCATTAATTGCACTTTGCGCAAGCACACATACACCCACCATATGCTTTCATTGTGCTTGCACTGCACAGCACTACATCTTTCGTGTCATGTATTCCTTAGGCATAGAGGCATACATACACCCAGCACATGCACTAACCACACATGCATTGCACAGTACTGCTCTATACCTGTACTGTACCCTTCCCAGGCACACATCCATCCAGAGAAGCCACTGCTCCTACACTGTGTAGCACTCCACATCTTCCTGATGTGGGCCAAGGGGTGAGTTAAGCAAACAGCAGCAGAACTTAAAAAAAAAAGTGAGTGAACCTGTAGGCCACAGTGACAGAGGGTAAAAATGTCCTGTTCACTACTACTAATCACTACACGGCATGCTGCCACCACCGCGCTCATGCGGCTTAACTCCTGGTGAAGGCAGTACCATTCCCCCACTATGAGGCTAGTGATTTGGGCACTCTTCCTGTTCCAACAAGACCACAATCTGTGAGACAGGCCTATGTCATAACGCACATGCATGATTTGTGTTCGCCTATGACGAAAAATCAGATTAAAGATCCAGATAACAGTACAGTTGGCCACTCAGGGCAGGTTTAAGGATCTCTAACCATGCAGAGGACTTTACCGCCCCAATAGTGGCCGACCTTAAATCCCCCCTTATTCCCTTCCTTCATTTAATTTGCTTTAACTAGCTCTCCTCCTCTCTCACCCCTCAACGTCTGTGTTGTGTTGCTGCTCTTCTTCCCTGCTTTTTTAACGCCTGTGCCCTTAGCACTTTCACATACCCCCTTTTTGTTTACTTACCTTTTTTCTTGTTCCTCTCCTTCTCCCTTTTTTGTAGCGTTCTTCTTTTCCTCTATTTCTGTTTGCTGTTCAAAATTCGGATTCACTGGAAACGTTATAACTCCCTCTCTCCCCTCATTGTATTTTGCTCTTTCAATCTTTCGTTCTTACAATTTCTATCATTTTAGAGCTGTAAGACGTTTTTGTATTTTGTTTTTATGGGCCATGGTTTCACATCCAGATCCAATATACATATATTTTTTCACAAATAGTACAAATTATCATGGAAAAGGGTATTTTTTACTTTGGCAATTCACCAAAATTAGGTTTCATCAGGTTGGCGTCATCTATTTTGGATAACTGAAGTAATTCCTAACAAAGTTGTCACGAAAATTTCAAATTGAACTTTTGTGCAGATTGTTTTATACATAATAACATAAGGTATTTCGTTTGGTTTGGTGGATTTGGTTTGCCACCAAAACATAGTGACTATCCCGTCTGTCATATTACAAATAACGGAGGTTACAATAGACTTGCAATAGAGTAGATGGAACATCCACCACGTTTTTGCTATAGTGTACTGTACATCAACCTAAAAATAATGCCTACTGTAGTTCTTCTGAGAGAGTTGGAGTTTATATTGAAGTTGCTTTATAATATGTGGGTTGTAAACTCCTGCTCATCATGAAAAGTATGGTATTCAGAAGCAGTTCACAGACATTTTTTATAAGGTACTAGGATTTGATGCAGAATACATTATGGTGCAATTATATTTGGCAACATCTATTTTTACTTAGCCTTTCAATAACAGTGCTGTGAATCTCATTTTGTGAAAAATATGACAGTTGCACTTCAGACCAAAACATTTTACTATTAAAGAGGTTCATTGTGTGTGGTCATCATGGTTACATTTCCGGGCACCCATTTTATATGTTATGACATTTCAAAATAACGCACAGTGATATATGTCAATATAGATGCATTAATACAAAATAGAAATGCACATTTAAGGTTGGTTACAAAATAGAAGATGGAGACACAAACAAATAGAGAAAGTTCTTCAACATAAATATTAGCTTCAGTCCAGCTTCAAATTCATCTGAGATTACAATCTCTTCATGACGTTAAATTCTTGTTACTACCCTGTCCCAACTCACAGATAGTTAACAAACGCAATTAATATAGTAACCGAGGTTGTATGACAGAGGCGCACATGCTGAACCACTCCTGCCTCTACAACGCCATCTTAACCACGAATGCGTCTACACCATGCATTCCTTTACCACGCATATCTTTACTACGCATGCTTGTGCATGCAATTTCATGGTAAAGGGATATGCGTGGTAAAGATTGCCAATACCCGTCCCCCCCTCCATGCCCTAAGTCCTAAATTCCTACCCTACCTTGCCCCCCGCCCTGAGGCCTAAAACCTACCAGCAGTGCCCTTAAAACTACCCATTACCCTCCCCCGCCCTGAGGCCTAAAACTCTGCCCCCTACCAAAAACGACCCCCACCCCAGTCAACACGCCCTGAGCCCTAAAATGTATCCCGCACTGTCCTTAAAACTACCCCTACCCCTTCCACTGCCCTGAGGCCTAAAACCCTTTCCCCATTAAATAAACTACCCTGAACCCCCTATCCTGAGCCCTAAAAACTGCCCCATCTGGTCTGATTTTTTAAATTAATTTACATGTTGCTACTAACCCTGGGCGGAGTTCGCGTAGCCGCGCTAAGGGGAACCCCGCGAAGTTGCAGAAAAACTCCATGTGCTACGTGGAGTTCCGCGAACGCGCAGAGTTGCTTGTTCCGCCGTTCGCGATGCGTTTTTGACATTCGGGAAAGCGTATTGCGTGTTTGGGGACGCTTATTGCATGCTCGGGGGGAAATATCGCGCAAACTTCACCACGCGGTCGCCAATGGGCGCGGCCATCTTGTTTTTCACTTTTTGCTATGGTTCTGGGCCTGTTTTCTATCCTCCCTATATCTTTTCAATCCTTTGTTTCTAGAACATTTTTTCTGATCTTTATTATTTATTATCTATCCCTCTCTATTCCGGATTGTATATTTTGCGTTTTTCTACTTTTTGTGTGTTTTTTAGTACGTTTTTCACTCTTTTTCTATTACTTGTTTTTTACATTTTTTTTACTTACTTTCTAACTTCCTACATTTTCTTTTCCGCCTCCCGCCTACCCAGAACCATGGCGAAGAGTCTTAAAAAGACTAAGGGCCAGGGGAAGAGGTCCACAAGGAGCGAGAGCCATGCGGCGCCCACAAGGGGTGCAGCCACGGGCCTTATTCTCCGAGGTGGAGGTGGCCGCACTGGTTTTTTTTGTGCAGCGCCACCCCCCTTAACCCTGGCAGCAGGCGGCAGGCCTGGGTCTGGGTACGGGCTCCAGGAGCGTCACCGGCGGTGGGAAAGGGTCCGCCGGGCAGTGCTTCGCTGCTCTGGGGTCCAGCGCACCCATAACCAATTGACGCACCGGTGGTCCGACATCCTGGACCGGGAGCAGGACCTGCTGGACATGCTAGGTCAGGTGTTGAGGTCCCAGGGCTTGGTGAGTAGCTAATTATATTACTATTGTGTTCTTCTGTTCTGTGTTATTGCGAATATTATTTTTTTCGCAAATAGCTAACATGCTGCTGCTGCTGCATGCAGGTAACTTATGTTTATAAAAATATTATATTATGTGATTGTTACTTCCAGACAGGTGCTCAGCGCTACTAACTAATCGCACTTGTTTGCAACTTTGCGCTCTCTTGGGCTGGTTATGTAAGAGAGGTTAGAGAATTTAAGTTAGGTAATGCAGATAGGAAATGCTCCAGTACTTTCCTTTGTCCTGTCAGGCTGTCCTTTCCTGTCACTAAGATAGTGGTAGTAGTTAGTTAGTTAGTATTATGTAATTTAGCGGCCTGCGTGACGCGTCCTCTCATATGACTTCAGTCCTAGTAGAACCTTTTGTAGTTCGTATAGTGAGTGAATAGCAACCAACCAATTTGGTGTATGCAAAAATGCAATATGCATGCGTCCATCTATGCATTAAGAAGAATAAATGCAGACTTAGTAATTGGCCCGTCAAAGGGGGTTGGAGAGATGATTAGGAATGAGATTGGAACTTAAGCAAATATAATTTTTTTGCCATTCATTCCAAATTCTGGAATAGGCGGGCTAGGTATGTTTAGGATTCTGGAATCAGAATTGAACTGTGGAATAATAAAGATAGGATGGTGCGCGACTGCGATACTAGTCTACTACTAGTCGATCTGATTTAGGATAGGTCAATGTTATTGCAATTGCCGTTTCCTGTCTAAAAATATTTTTAGAGCGATTATATTTATTTATTTCACACAAATACATTTTTGTCTCTTTAATTATGTCTTACATGATCAGCATCCAGGGGCAAAAAGAAGACTGGGTCTGTTGGCAGTGCTGAGGCGGGTGCGGGAGCCGGACGGGCCTCCCAGGAGCAGCAGGAAGCGGCCTCAGGCGCAGATGGCTCTGCTGCCGGCCCCAGTAAGTGCTCCTGGTGTTCTTATATTAATATTTCCCTAACTTTTACCACTCTTATTTCCATTTCCTAATTTTAATTTTTCCAAAATCCTCTTCAATCTATCTGTTTCTACAGTAGTTTTTGCTCCATTACCTACTAGTACTAACATTGTTTCTAGTGTCTGTTTTTTCTTTTACATCAAATCAAACTGCCTCTGACTAACCTCTGACTCTGTATTAGTCTGTCTGTAGCTTGCTTTCTTCTGGGTTTCCATCCAGCTTTCCCTCTCCCCTTATATGTGGTGTCAGGACTCACGGGAGGTTTCCTCCTTCTAACTGTATGCTGGCTACCATTTTCCCCCTACAAACTTACCAAAAGTCAGATAATCCCTCAAGCTGGAGTGCTTGTTGGCACCGATGGAACTCCAAGATGGCTGCCAACATGCACATACTGCGACAGCACACCACTGTTAGCAGTCTAGTCTTTTAGGCTTCATGACATCAGGTGAAGTGTGCTTCAACATTCCACTGTGCACTTCACTGAAGAAATAATTTGAAGAGCACCTGTTTTCCCAGCGTCGTGGAAGTCAGTTAGGGTAGTTGCGATAAAATCGGGGTTAGCTTCGTCGGAACTACATTCCCTCACTAATCAGGTTAGTGTTAAACTTGTAGCTAATATAAAACATTCTGTGAGAAAAGGTTATTGTGTCAGAGGTAAATTTCTATTTAAAGAGAAAAAAGGAAACAAGTCAGAATATATTTTCCTTCGTTTGAAAACTGGAAATACTTTTTTCAGTAATTGCTTTCCTTAGCTGAGAAGATTAAATAAAAAGCTTTTGAATCAGCTGTCTTTTTCAGCTGTTCCAGAATCTGTCAGACGCAGGCGTGACCTTTCAACACGCAGTGTCTTCTTAGACTGAAACTTGTTCACTCTTCTGAGAATTAATTAAAAGGTGAAGTCAGGGTCAAAGGCCCGGCATGTTTCTTTCTCATGCCATGTGTTAAAGAACTCCAGTAATGTTCTCCTCACGTATGGCAGTGCTTCCAGCAAACATTAAAACCAAAGGCCTGAATAAAAGGAACGCTTCCTTTTAACATTTAACCTAAGTTCTGAAGCATTGTTTAAAAAACTAATTAAAGAGAGAAAACCAGTCATCCTACTACAGAAACCCCAGTTCAAGGCCCACTCCAGTCTCTTAACAGTGAGTTAATAGAAAGAAAGAGAAACCCAAATAATACATAAATTAGGAATACAGAAATAAATACTTACCTTATCTTTCTTACATTAAGGAATAGCAGGATCAAGTGCAGATTGTACCTGAGAACGAAAAGGAAAGAGATCTGAGTGAAGACTTCTCATACAACCTAGCAAACAATACATGAGAAGTAGAAGAGAAGTAAGCTTCAGTAAACATTCTGGTAAGATAAGTTATTTATACACCATAGAAAAAACAGTAAGTTAAAAGGCACAATAAATAAAGGTTTTTTACATGTTAATGTTGCAGTCCAGTAAGAAGAAGAAGACGTAGCTGAACAGGCAGAATATTGGAGCAGTCTCTTCTCTGTCCCCAACCCCTTTTCCCCCTTAGAACTTACCTGCAATGGAATACTAAAAGACCTAGCAGGGTTGGTTCTGAGAAGGGTATTGGGACCTAGCGTCATTCTGCTCCTGTGTGGTTCAGACAGCAAAAGGGATTTAGACCCTGACAGAGTGAAGTGCCCACGTTGGTACAAGCACCTGAGCAGAATGGCAGAAGGACTTGATTTAAAAAATTTGGGCGAGATTTTGAGTAATATACAAAGGGACTTGGAGGCAGTCAGAGAGGAAAATAAAATACTAAGACAGGAGATAATAACCTTTAAAACGGGAACACCAGCTTTGGGATCTAGGCCAAGCACCGCATCCTTTGAAACCCAGAGTCCTAACATCAGCACTTCATCCTTTGCCCCCACACAAGTAATCCACTCATTATCCCCAGTAATTCCTCTTGCCCCTCCAGAGCGATTTAATGGAGACCCGCAGAAAGCGCAAATTTTTTGACCCAATGCTCTCTGCATTTTATGTGCCGTCCAACGATCTTCCCCGATGCTCAATCCCGAGTGGCGTTTATCTTGTCCTACCTTAGTGGGGACGCCGCCTCATGGTCCATGCCACTAGTAACCAAGGATGACCCAATTTTGTACAGTTTAGATGACTTCAAGAAGGAATTTCTCCGAATTTTTGATAGAAGAACAGCATCTCAAGCTTCAGACAACGAACTGTTGGAATTAAAGCAAGGAAACCGAGAACTCGTGTCTTACCTAGCCCAATTTAATAAACTAGTGGTCGAGACCAACTGGCCCGAGGATAAAAGAGCAGCAGTATTCTATAGAGGATTGCGAGAGGAATTGAAGGACGCTCTATCTCAAATCCCTAATCGACCCACCGACATCTCTGCCTTAGTGGATTTAACCTTAGAGATCGATTATCGGCAAAGTGAGCGGAAAGGAGAACGGCGGAAGGAGCTTAGACCAAGTGTTCCTCGTTTTGACCGTGTCAAAACAGAATCCACACGGACAGTAGAGAGTTCTTCGGGAATTGAACCCATGCAAATCGGTGTAGTCAGAGGTCCACTCTCTAAAGAAGAAAAAGAAAAGAGAAGGCTGAACAAACTGTGCCTATATTGTGGAAGAAGTGGACATTTTGTCAAGAATTGCTTAAAAAGACCAAAGTTGCCTGCTAAGGAGAAGGAAAACTAGAGGCACCACAGGTAAGGGGAGTTGGACCTGTGGATGCGAATGGAAAAACGACTCCAACAAATCACCAATTGGCAAACACACTACAAGTCTCCTCTCCCCATTTGGTTATGACTGTGACCTTAAGGTTTAGAGATGTGGTTTTGACAGGAATCATCGTCATGGTAGATTCTGGGGCAACAGGTAATTTCTCCGACCACAAATTCGCTAGCCTGATCGGTTTACAAGCTATCAAGAAGGAGAAAAGTGAGAAGGTCAGAGCGGTGGATGGTACGGATTTAACTTCAGGGCCCATAACCAGTCATACTGAATTGGTACACATGACTACTGTCGAAGGACACCAAGAGACCTTGCAATTTAATTTAATAGACGCCCCCAATTTCAACTGATTCTAGGTCTACCATGGCTAACGGAACACAACCCGTTAATTGATTGGGGAGCCCGAACTATTCAATTAAATTCAGACTACTGCACCAAAAATTGTTTCGACGACCAGACACATTCTTCTGTAATCTGCGCTGCCACCCAATTGTGTGAAGGTGGAGGTTCGGTATGTGCGATCCAAACTACCATGATACCAGATGAATACCAAGACTTTGCAGACGTCTTTGATGAGAAAAAGGCAGAGACGTTACCCCCCACAGGCCCTATGACTGCAAAATTGATCTAGAACCAGGGGCTAATCTACCATGCAGCAGAGTTTACGCATTAACGGAGAAGGAAAACATCCATTTGAAGGAATACCTAGCTAAGAATCTGGAGAACGGATTTATCCGACCGTCGCAGTCCCCTGTCTCTTCCCCACTTTTTTTCGTGCCGAAAAAAGGGGAGATCTCAGGACTTGTATTGACTTTAGAGCGATTAACAGGATAACTGTGAAGAATCGTTATCCATTGCCTCTCATTTCAGTACTAATTGATCAAGTGAAGGAAGCAAAGATATACACTCGCCTAGACCTACGAGGAGCGTACCACTTGATTAGACTCCGGGAAGGCGACGAGTGGAAGACTGCGTTCAGGACCAAATTTGGCCTTTATGAGTATCTTGTGATGCCATATGGTCTCTGTAACGCACCAGCGGCCTTCCAGTACTTTATCAATGATGTTTTAAGTGAATTCATTGACCGATGCGCTATAGTATACATAGATGACATCCTGATTTATTCCAACACGGTTGAAGAACATCACAACCAGGTCAGAGCAGTTTTACAACGTCTACGAGAGAACTCTCTATACGTTAAATTGGAGAAATGCCTCTTCAACACAGATACAGTAGAATTCCTAGGTTTTGTGTTATCACCTGCAGGAGTTCGAATGGATGAGCAAAAAGTGAAGGCGATAACAGACTGGAAATCTCCTACCAGTATCAAAGAGGTTCAAAGCTTTATCGGATTCTCTAATTTTTACAGACGATTCATTAATGGATTCTCCAATAAGATACTTCCGCTGACTCGTCTTCTGAAGAAAGGAGTTCCGTTCCAATGGTCAGAAGAAGCAGAAGAAGCTTTTCAGTTGATGAAGGACAGTTTCACCACAGCACCGGTGCTGCTTCATGCAGATCCCTCTGAGCCTTTTTATTTGGAGACAGACGCATCGGACCTAGCCATCGGGGGAATACTTTCTCAGAGGCACAAGGACACGGGACAGTTACACCCGGTGGCATATCGGTCCCGCAAACTCAACCCTGCGGAATGCAACTATACGATTACAGAAAAAGAACTCTTGGCAATCAAAGATGCCTTCAAAGATTGGAGGCATTACTTAATGGGGGCAAAACACACTGTAACGGTGTTTACGGACCACCGCAACCTAAAATTTTTGCGATCTGCTCGAACTCTCACACCACGTCAGCTGCGTTGGTCTCTTTACTTCGCGGACTTTGATTTTGTTATCACTTTTCGTCCCGGATCCAAGAATGGAAAGGCTGATGTCCTCTCTAGACTCGACACAGAAAATCAAACTTCAGTCATTGAAAACCAGCAAATCATACCTGATGGAAAATTCATTGGAACTATCTCCTTAGAACCTTTTGAACATCACGTTCGAAATTTGATGACCGACCTTGAAATGGAGAACTGGGCCACAGAAGATCCACAACGTTTCATTCGCAATGGCCTCCCCTATTTAGGTACCACCCTGTATTTACCCACCAAGGAGCTTCAGCTGAAGGCAATGCAGGAATGTCACGACAACCCTCTGGCTGGCCACAAAGGTGTTGTGAAAACCGAAGAATTACTCAAACGTCGTTTCTGGTGGCCATACATGTGCCGAGACGTCCGTCAATATGTGTTAGGCTGTGAAATTTGTGCACGGGGAAAATCGGACAGACAAGCTCCTAAAGGTCTCCTACAACCCATGCCAACCCCCCATATCCTTGGCACACAGTCTCCTTAGATTTGATTGTTGATCTACCTTCTTCCCATGGGTATGATACCATTCTTGTAGTTGTCGACACTTTTAGTAAGATGGCACATTATATACCCTTCAAAGGTACACCCACTGCTAAACAATTGTCCCAACTTTTCAATCAACATGTTATTCGCCTTCATGGGATTCCTAGGGTCCTCGTTTCAGACAGGGGCTCTCAGTTCCTATCACGATTTTGGAAGGCTTACATCAAAGGCCTTAATATTGACCATCGTTATTCCACCAGTTTTCACCCAGAAACTGATGGTCAGACTGAACGCATTAACCAAGACCTAGAACAACACCTCAGACTTTATTTGTTAGATGAGGAGGGTGACTGGCCTGACCACTTATGGACTGCGGAGTATGCTCACAATAATGCTCTAAATGTATCCACTGGCCACTCCCCTTTCTTTATAAACTCAGGCAGACATCCCAATTCTCATGCTAATTTTGATGATATTAATGTTCCTGCTGTTCAAGATATTGCCCGACAGTTAACTAAAATTCATCACTCAGTAACCCAGAATTTGTCGATCGCGAAGGATCGTTACAAACACTTCGCTGACCGAAAACGTAAAAAAGAACCTGAGCTTCATGTAGGAGACTTAGTCTGGTTGAGTACAAAAAATCTCAGACTCAAAGGTCCCCGTAAATTTCAGCCTCGTTTTATGGGTCCTTATCCAATTGAGAAGGTCATAAATCCAGTCACTTATCAACTATCTCTTCCTGGTTCTACCAAAATTCATCCAGTATTTCATGTTTCTCTCCTTAAACCAATTCAACCGGGGTTGCGTAGGGTTTCCCCTCCTGATCCTCTGATGGTTAATGGTGAGGCGGAGTACGAAGTTAAACGAATTTTGGATTCAAAACTCATCCGCAATGAAATTTTCTACCTCATTGATTGGCAAGGTTATGGACCTGATGAACGTTCCTGGGAAAAGAGTACTAATGTCCATGCCCCCCGTTTAATTAGAGCCTTTCATGCCAAATTCCCTGCCAAACCACGACCGGAGGAAACCCCGTTGGGAGGGGGTACTGTCAGGACTCACGGGAGGTTTCCTCCTTCTAACTGTATGCTGGCTACCATTTTCCCCCTACAAACTTACCAAAAGTCAGATAATCCCTCAAGCTGGAGTGCTTGTTGGCACCGATGGAACTCCAAGATGGCTGCCAACATGCACATACTGCGACAGCACACCACTGTTAGCAGTCTAGTCTTTTAGGCTTCATGACATCAGGTGAAGTGTGCTTCAACATTCCACTGTGCACTTCACTGAAGAAATAATTTGAAGAGCACCTGTTTTCCCAGCGTCGTGGAAGTCAGTTAGGGTAGTTGCGATAAAATCGGGGTTAGCTTCGTCGGAACTACATTCCCTCACTAATCAGGTTAGTGTTAAACTTGTAGCTAATATAAAACATTCTGTGAGAAAAGGTTATTGTGTCAGAGGTAAATTTCTATTTAAAGAGAAAAAAGGAAACAAGTCAGAATATATTTTCCTTCGTTTGAAAACTGGAAATACTTTTTTCAGTAATTGCTTTCCTTAGCTGAGAAGATTAAATAAAAAGCTTTTTGAATCAGCTGTCTTTTTCAGCTGTTCCAGAATCTGTCAGACGCAGGCGTGACCTTTCAACACGCAGTGTCTTCTTAGACTGAAACTTGTTCACTCTTCTGAGAATTAATTAAAAGGTGAAGTCAGGGTCAAAGGCCCGGCATGTTTCTTTCTCATGCCATGTGTTAAAGAACTCCAGTAATGTTCTCCTCACGTATGGCAGTGCTTCCAGCAAACATTAAAACCAAAGGCCTGAATAAAGGAACGCTTCCTTTTAACATTTAACCTAAGTTCTGAAGCATTGTTTAAAAAACTAATTAAAGACAGAAAACCAGTCATCCTACTACAGAAACCCCAGTTCAAGGCCCACTCCAGTCTCTTAACAGTGAGTTAATAGAAAGAAAGAGAAACCCAAATAATACATAAATTAGGAATACAGAAATAAATACTTACCTTATCTTTCTTACATTAAGGAATAGCAGGATCAAGTGCAGATTGTACCTGAGAACGAAAAGGAAAGAGATCTGAGTGAAGACTTCTCATACAACCTAGCAAACAATACATGAGAAGTAGAAGAGAAGTAAGCTTCAGTAAACATTCTGGTAAGATAAGTTATTTATACACCATAGAAAAAACAGTAAGTTAAAAGGCACAATAAATAAAGGTTTTTACATGTTAATGTTGCAGTCCAGTAAGAAGAAGAAGACGTAGCTGAACAGGCAGAATATTGGAGCAGTCTCTTCTCTGTCCCCAACCCCTTTTCCCCCTTAGAACTTACCTGCAATGGAATACTAAAAGACCTAGCAGGGTTGGTTCTGAGAAGGGTATTGGGACCTAGCGTCATTCTGCTCCTGTGTGGTTCAGACAGCAAAAGGGATTTAGACCCTGACATGTGGATTGCCTAGTAGTGGTACTGTAAGACTCCGAGAACCCATTGGTCCTAGGCTACTACTAGTACTAGTAGTAGTAAGGACTCCTTACTACTACTACTAGTACTAGTAGCACTAATCTGCTGTGCAGATTGCATGCCCAAGTAAGGTATTCTACGCAGGTTTGTGAGATGAGAAGGCTTTCTTTTACTGTCTCATGCTCAATCAGTAAATGGTGGTCACTCACGTTGGACACCCCAAAGTGGTGTATTTTACCTTTTGTAATCCAGGCCTTGTACTTTTTTTATTACCAGCAGTTGATGGTGATTACTGATCAACTGATTACCGTGCACCATGGCAGGAAGTAAGTATGAGGAGGAGGACGGAACCATTATTTTCCAACTAAGAGAGACCTCATGTCCGCCCAGTTGGCCACTCTTTCTTCTTTTCAAAAAATGTGATGCACCAATAGCTCTGGCCACTGAGTCCAGTCCTTTGGGTTGTCCTCTTATTGAGAGGCTTTTCAAAAATTGTCACCAACAAAATGCCCAACCAGATATTATTTTGTTATTTTTGATAGGACATACTGTCTACTCTACTCTAGCATCCGAATTGTAGATAGTGATGTGTGTGGTGTATGTATTATTAATTATGTATTTTCAATCTTGCTAATGAAAATAAATAAATAGGGGAGGTGTATGGCATCTAAAAAATTTGAAATGTTTTTTCCAGGCGTACCAACCACCAGTGCCAGGGCCAGCGGTGAGGGCCATGCCACTCCGGAGGGAGCGGCTGCGGCAGCTGCAGGGGTTGAGCCAGCAGCAGTGGCGGGCGGTGGTAAGTCATATTCCTTACTTATTGAGAATGATGAATACACTCGCTGCAAGGGTGTACACACTCAGTAGTACACTGTACCTCTGCTGAGACTAAGTTGTTGTGAACACTGAACAGTTCAAGAAGACACCCTTTACTTAACATTAGCATTAGCGGCGGGGGTTGAGTAACTAATGGCCTATTCGATTCTATCTTCAACTCAGCAGAGAAAGTTTTATGACGAAGACAAAGAGTCAGACGACATGTAATATATGAATGGCAGAGAAGGATGCGTGGGTGAAGGAAGAAGCCCCGGGATACATATAGGTGGCTGATGATAGGATGCATGGGTAGTTGAAGGATGGGTGAAAGGTGAAAGAAAAGAAAGCAGAAAGGATGCCTGCCTGGGTGGGTGAAACTGTATGGGTGAAAGGAATCCTCCAGAGGAGTTTGAGGGGTCAAACTCAAAGGCAAGCAAGGATGCATGGGTGGTGGTTTGTTAGTTATATATCTATGACAAATGTATGTTGTTGGTGAAAGGTTTATGATAGCCATGTTTGGATGGATGGATGCCTGTATGGTATCATAGTAGGTGAGAAGAAGAGTCAGACTGGATGAAGAGAATGTAAAAGAATATTAAACCGTGCCGGAGTACCAAAGCCAAGGGTGAATAATAAAATAATGCTAGAAGAGCAATGCAATGATAAATGAAAAAAAAAGCCCTGGGAAGAACAAGGACTGTTTTTTTGCAAGGTTTTTTGAATCTGATTCAAAGGTTTGAGGTTGTACTTCAGAACTCCCTTAGTTTGCAAGCACAACATATATATTGTTGTGCATGACTATAAATTATGTACCTTACCCAACCATCACCAATCGCCTCCCTCCGACTCTGAGGCCCACTTCTGCTCCAGTCCCTACCCATGTCATTTTGACCCTGTCAGCCATGGGTGGCCTATCGGCTGCATGGTAACTACTTACAAATCAGTATGTCATCATCATCATCATGTGAGTGATGTGATGTTGTGCCGTATATCATCATCATTCATAAGCATGTCATGTTGTGCCTTATTGCACTAGTCAGGGTGAAAGTGAAATTGAGCATTTGCCATTGATTTAACAGAGTATGGCCGTAATGGAAAAATAGATAATTGTGTAGTACAGCTCCCCCACCTGCAGACAGTAGTAAAGTAATGTGAGTCTGCGACACAAGTATGTCTGTCTAGGGCACAAGCTGACTGAGCTGGCATGCCTACAAGATTAATTGTGCTAAACAAGAGAGAGAAGAAGAAGAATACTTGTCTATTCCTTAGTGTCTAGTGCCTGAAAGTCTAATCATCACATCAAAATCTTAGGGGCAGAGGAAGTGAGGAGAATACCACAACTGCTAGTGCTACACTGCTACTGTGCCACTATAATTTTTATGTGTGTATTTACTAATTTTGTGTTACTGTTTTGCTAAGAGTATTGGTTACAATTGTCTTTTTTCTTTCTTGATATAGATACTCCTTCCCAACCGGCAGGAGTTAGCAGCCAGGGCCCGGCAACGGAAGCTGGAGGCCATCCGGCAAGATTATCGCCGGCTGGTTGTCCTGGCGGAGGAGGCAGCAGCTGCAGCTTCCTCCAATGCCCCGGGCCCAAGCCATGCCCCCCACGTGCCTCTGGTGGTATGGCGCTGTGCTCTGGCAGCCGCCCGCCGCCCATCACATTCATCATCATCCACTGCTGCCCACCCCTGTTGTCACTGCAGGACCATTCAGCACCGCAGGCTCCTCTGGATGGCGCACCTAGAGGCCAGGCTGGAGGAGGTCTTAGAATGCACTAACCAGCACCATCCCGCTAGACCTCAGTCTTCGACCCTTGCTCCTTTTTTAATCTGTTTTTGGTGAGTGGGATGTTGGGAGTTGGGGAAAGTTGGGGTTTTCTTGAACTTCTTGACTTGGACAATCATGGACAAATTTACTGGACATTAGTTGGGGTTAGGGAGAGGGGTGGGTCAGGTGTTGTGGGTTTCTTCTTATAGTTTATATTTGTTAGGGTAAAAAATATTAATAGTTTTATAATACATATGATGTAAATCTTTTCTGGAGGGGGTTACTCTTTTACATCGCCTTGTTTGTTTCCTCCTTTTGCTGCAGCCTGCAGGGCCGCAGACAGTTTTTTAAATCTGCCAATAGTATAACACACCAACAGATAGATGCAGTACCCTCACTTGTCCTACTACTGCCAGTCTCTCCTCCTAGTCTATGCATTCTGCAACTAAAACCCCTTTGTAGTATGTACTGGGAAGGATATGGGTGTGTGAATTAATTAATTTCCATATTATATACATTATTGCCTCCCCCACACCACTTTTCTTACCTGTGATTGATGTTTAGGTGAAGCGATGGCTGCATGGTGATGGTTTGGTTTCCTAAGGTGCCAAGGTGGGTGGTGGTAGCAGTAGGAGACAGTTGCATTGGCAAAAAAAGAAAATGAGACAGTCAGTCACCTGAGGGAGACTAGGGAACGAGTAGTAGAAGTACAGTACACAAGAAGAAGACTGCCAAACAAGAAACCATGATGATAAATGATAAGCAAAGCTAATGTAAGGCAGGGATAGCCTTGTACAAGTTACAAACTGAAGTTGACCCGATCTAAAAAGTGGACAAGCGTAACCTTTGGTGCTGGAAGGTAAATCGATGCCGGCAATTAATAATTATGATGGGTTAACTATGTTCCTCTGGAGAAAAAAATTGAATACCGAATACTGAGAATGGGTGGGCAATCTAATCTATATGTTGCCAGTGTAGCCGATATATATATATATATATATATATATATATAACTTACAGCAGAAGAAGATCCTCGCCCTGCCTTGAGTTAGTATTGCTTTCACCACATCAGCCCCAGCAAGAGTGTGAACAATTATTGGTGTAAATTTAATTTAGTCACACCTCAATATTATAAATCACACAGCCCGGGGGAAGAGGGTTAGGGTTTGATGAATGGTTGGGAAGGGGTATTTGAGGGAAAGGTTTGACAAAGACAAACACTACAACATTGGCAACACATAGGGGCCGATTTCGATTCGGGCCGGAAATCTCTCCGACCGAGCCGGACTCGGAGAGATTTCCGACCGAATCGGACCCTAGCAGTCCGACCGAACGAGTACGATGCGCACGTATGCTATCGGACTCGATTCGGTCGGACTCCATTGAAGTCAATGGGAGCCAGTTGTACGACGCGTACACGGGCTCCCATTGACTCAATGGGCACGACGCTTGAACAAGGGCGCCCCCTACAGCATGTTCGCGTCGATGCGGGTCGCACCGTACATGCACGTGTAGGGGGACCCATGGCTCCCCCTGTGTGCGACTCGCGTGCCTACGCTTCCAGGGGGGTCCGACACGGACCCCCAAAGTGCGGCTCCGACAGCTCCTTGGAGCCGGACTGCGCGAGTCGGTCGGAGCGGTCGAGGTGCGCATCGTACTTACCCGGCCGGGGAAAGTCTCCATAGCGCGGTGCGAGTCGTCCCCGTGCGAGTCGGTCGGAGCGGTCGGGTCCTGCGTACGAGTCGGTCGGAGATTTCGCGAGCGCACGCATCGTACTCGCTCGCCCGGACGCAGGTACGATTCGGTCGGGAAATAGGGCTCCGAATCGGATCCGGTAAAGCCGAATCCGATTCGGTGCCCTACCGGCCGAGATCGGAATCGGCCCCATAATCTTGGCAGACGACCATCATAAATCTGTTAAGGGATAAAAAGGAAATGCATGCATGATGATGATGACTTGATGATGATGAGTAGTACTAGACTAGTAGTACAGGGCAGCAGTATATTATTAATTATTATTATTATTCAATTGCCTTGCCTGTCGGCTCCCAGAGAGAGTCAAGAGACCCAAATTACATACATTTTATGTTCTGTTGTACCAGGCTTCCCTAAGTTTTAAAGCTAGCAAAGAAAATTAAAACATAGCTGTAGGGGTCAAACATATAAGCAAACATAATAAACAACAACACAAAGTTGTAATGATTGAAGACAAAACATGAATCAAATGAAAAATAACAGATGATACTATATGTTATGGTCAAGTTGGGAGTTGCATCTCAGCATTCCTCTTGATCCTTCCTTCCATGGACGCTCCGTCCGTCAATCTTGGGTGCCACTGCCTGCCTGGCAGTTGCGGATTGGTAAGGTAAGTGTGAGTTGTTTTTCCAAGTATAGCACAGGGTAAAGGCCGGCCTGTAAGTGTACATGGAAAAACAAAAGGGATTTTGAAAAATCAAGGAGAAAAGTAAAAATGCATAAATTGAAGAGGAGTGCAACAAGAACACTTTCAGAGGCGGCATAGCTAAATCATGTCTACTCTGTTTCCAGCATTAACCTACAACAACAACAGGACAGAGCAGGCCCGCGGCGCCCACCCAACCTCCACTGAGCTTAGATTTTTTGAGCCAGACAGCACTGAGCACACATACACAGCAATACAGCATTTTCCAAATTAAGTAACTAAATCAATGCATCGCTGTCAGTCATACCACTACACTCGCCTCCACCACTAGACAGACATGTAGGTCAGGTGTGGTTGTTGATGACTTGTTTACCTTTTAGGCCACTTCATGAAACGCCCGAGTTATTCCATCAATCATCTCCGATCCTACTGACTGACTACAAGTATGGTATGGTCACCATGATGTCCAACTCTGTAGTGTACCGAGTGAGTCCAGAATCAAAAATGCAATGGATCGGCCTGCAGTAGTACACTTTTGTTATTGAAGAACAAGAAGGGACACATTAACTTGAGTCACTTTTTTGTGTGTAGATTAAATACTAGTAGACATCATGCACAACAACAACACAAACACCAATCACTCAGAGTCAGCGTCCAATGCATGCCATCATTTACCTGTTCTTGCGGGGCAGTCCATCTAGGAAAGGAGGATAGCTGTAGTCAGGTTGTTTGGAGGGAGTCGACGAGGCAGGCACACATGACATTTCTTGTACTAGTGTTCTCCATCCAATGTCTGGCTTGAGGGAAATGGATTTAGGGCGAGTCAGGACTCAGGAGTGGACTGGAGCAGGACTCGGAGGAGTGGACTTACTTCTTCACTGACTGCACACTGCTGCAACTCCATTCCGGCAATAAAAGAGTAAGACGGTAGTGATGGATTTGTTGTGATTCGAACCAGAAAGACAGAGACACAAACAAATAATAAAAGTAAATAAGCAAGAAAGAAAGTAAAAAGTTGAAAGCCTAGTTGTAGTCAGGGAAGTAGAGCTCGTCCTCAAAATCTGGTGGTTCACCTAGAAGTAGGTCATCTAACACACTACTTCCATGACCTAAGTCGCCGTCATCATCTTCCTGCTGTGCTACTTCAGGTATGGTGTAATCCGGAGGTATAAAGTGCTGATTCATTTTGATCGTGGTTAACCTCGCCACGTTTTGGGGCAAGAGACTGGTCCTTCTCACTGTCAGAACGGCACCAGCAGCACTGAAAACACGCTCAGAAGAGACACTTGTGACAGGGCAAGTCAGATAGTTTTTCGCCAGCCTGCTGAGCACCTGCCATTGGTGCCTTTTCCCATACCAATACAGCAATGGGTTTTGATCAATGAAGACCTCTGTTGGGTCATCCAGCTAGGCCTGGACCATCCGCTCAATGCTCAGGGGTGCTCCCCTTTGCTCGCCCTCTTTTGCCTTTGCCTCAACACTGGACCTAAAAAGCCCTTGCTGTAGAAACCATTCCTGTGCCAATTTTGGTGGGGCTGATGCTCCTGTTCCTGTTGTTGTTGATGTTGTTCTTGGTGTTGTTGGTGGTTTTGACTGCTGTAAGCCAACCGCACTGCCCTCAGGCTCTAAAGTTGAACTTGATGCCGGCTGCACCGCAGTACTTGTTGTGGACTGGAGTAGCAGGCCTCTAATTCCCAGCAGTTCTTGTTCTAAGCGACTGGCTTACGCAGCTATCCAAGTTTTGTACTTGCAACAGCCCCTTCTAAAAAAGGAATCAATGTGTTCAGTACCATGGATCCAGAATTGTGGCAGAAATGTAATGGTTGGATGACACAATGCCTGTTTGCACACTTGTATTTTCAGATAAGCGAAGTGTTAAGCTCTCCACCAACTCATATGCTTCTTTTTTTCCCTCCACACCTGAGTATATTGCAGACACCCCCTTCAGCTGTTCCTGTAGCATGTGCAACAATGGGATAGCTTGGGCCATAGTACAGTCCTCCTTGCTGACTTCACGTGTGAAGAGCTCGAAAGGCAGTAGCATCTCTGTCAGGCATTTAACTAGGCCCCATTGATCCATCTCAATGATCATGCCTTTCACAGTAGCATCCCCTCTTTGCATGACATATTCATTGATTGGTCTGTACTGCTCCAACAGACGTTCAAGCATGTAATAAGTTTAGGTTCCAACGTGTTGGCACCTCCTGGATGAGTGCTTTAACTGGCATTCTATGCTCACGTTGAATGATCCTCAGCTGCTTCCGGGCTTTAAAAAAATGGCTGAAATGTGTGCAGATTCTTCGGCAGGTGGTCAGTAAGTTGCTGACTCTGTCTTCTTTTTTCAGAGAGTCTTGAACAATGATGTTAATGCAGTGCGCCAAACACAGGACACTGAAATAGCCACCATCGAACATGACCTTAACTATATTACTGCCATTGTCCGTGGCAACAAAACCAATGTTAAGCCTTCTTTGGCGCAGCCATTCAAAGACCTTGCTGTCAAAGTCTTCCAAAATGGTTGAAGCAGTATGAGATTTTTCCATGGTGAACATGGCTACAGTTGCATGTTTCCGAGTGGCATTAAAAATCTCAGCAGTGTCAACAACACCTGCTGCAGATATCCTTTCTCTAACCCCCACAAAAGAGATCCAGTGTGCAGTGATGCACATGTAATCAGTGGCTTGGCAACTGGCCCACATCTCTATTGTCAGGTGGATAGTGTGAACAGCACTCTGCTGCAAAGCTTAACCAAGCAATTCTAGCACGTCGTGATGTAGTGCTGAAACAGCAACTCTGGCGAAATAGGACCGGCTGGGAACCTTCCATTTTGGGCAAATGGCTGTCACAAATTCAAGAAAACCCACCCCTTCCACAAAAGAAAAAGGGAGGAGGTCAAGCGCTAACATTTTAGCCAGCTTCGCATTGTACAAACGGTGCCGTTGGGTGGTTGCGTTCGTACTGCCCCTCCGACCTAAACATGCTGAGAATGGTAGGCTGGATTTTTTTCTTTTCTGGTGCCACTTATGCAGGTGACTTCTTGACGCCAGATGTTGTTAGGCTAAACGCATGTTTTTTCGTTGCTGTACTCTCTTGCCTGGGACCCCTTGGTGTCTCAGCCTGACTCTTTCTCTTGTCCCACTGCGAGGTTGCTGATGAGGATGTGGGCGGTACCACTGCACTGCTGGGGACAGGGCTACTTTGTGTACCAGAGAAAATGTTTCCCTCTTGTTCACCTTCCACCGCTATCGTATCATCTACTTCTTCATCCCCACCAACAGCAATGGGTGCAGTTTTTTGGCCGCTAAGGTGCGCCTCCCACTGGATCAAGTGGTGTTTTTTCAGATGGGTTGTTTGGCCTCCGGTACCATAGTTTGTACCAAGCTTACCCCGACTAACACCTTGTCCACAAATGGAGCATATAGCAATGTTCACCTCCTTCGTGCCAACAGAAAAGAAGCCCCAAACTGGGGAGGTCAACTTTCTGGTGCTGCTGCTGGTGCCACTTGCAATGCTGGATGAACTGGTAGGTGGGCGTGAAGTTTGACTCTCTGCAGTACCTACTTCTACTAAGGTGGTACTTGTGGTGGATGTACGTGGCTGCCGGCGAAATATGGAAGCTGGAGGTGGTGTTGGTGGTATGATCTGTGTTGGTGGTATCCGTACCACATCCCTCACAGCAATTTGGGATGGGGTAATGTTGGTCTCCACTGGGGCGGGACTAATGTCCATGATGATGACTGGCTTGTCATCATCCTCCTCTTCTACATCTATCTCCATAACTCTAAGGCTTTCTGGAACCTTCCTATTCCCTAGCCTGGTCCCGTGGCATGTCTCACTCTCAGACTGAGGTGGTGGGATCCAAGTGGCGTCTAGACCATCAGAAGGGGGGCTTGCCGAAGAAGTTGATGGACTATCCCTCCTTTTCCTTGCTGGGGATCTGGAAGACAATGGATCTTCTGAAAGAGTGGCTTCCTCTGCAGGAACCTCTATCTCCTGAACTGCCCCTACTTTGGGAGGAACAACTACTATTGGGGGCGGTTGTGGCTGTTGCCCACTTATCTCAGTTCCCTGCATTGATTGGGTACTACTTTGCGATAACGATAAGTCAATTTCAACATCACTGCTCGTCGGCATTGTCATGATTAGACTGGCTGCCTCTGTGACAGACATGGGCTTGGGCCTAGGTTGGTGGGGTGGGTTCACTGATGCGGGGGTGATGCTCCCAGCTTGCTCCCCGGACACCGCTGCTTGCAGGCGCAATTTTTGTTTTCCCAAAAAAGATCTTGGGCAGCACACCATCTTGGTAAGTGGCAGCTCCTTCTTCTAACTGGCAAATTTCTTGGTACTGGAGGACCTGGTACCTTTCTTTGGGGCCATCTTCTTCAGATGTCAGCAGCACGCAGTGGCACAAGTTGAAGAGATGTCTGTGGTCACTTGTCACATGACGTCATGCGCAGCAGGACTTCTGTCTGGCAGTACAATGGCTGATGACGCCTCCTCCTCTTTTGTGCACCTAAAAGCAAAGAAGCAAGAAGAACGGGGAGAGGAGTTGGCCTAACGGCTAGGGCGGTCGACCTTGAATCTGAGGAACTGGGTTCGAGTCTCGTAAATGACGCTGAACATCCTGTGATTCTGGGCAAATCACTTAATCTCCCCGTGTCTAACAAAAATGAATGTGTCCTCATGTAATGCAACTGGTGCTATGTAAAGCGCTCTGATACCCGATTCGGGTCAAGTTCTCGCTATATAAAACTCTGTAAAAAAAAAATAACATCAGTGAAACGTCAACGTGGTATTCATTGTTGTGGTTCAATTACTACTAGTACAAATAAACAAATATAATATATAACTTTGTGTGTGGTCACATTTATTAATATTATTATTAAATGTATTACCTCAGTTATTTAAAAAAACATAACAATACTGTGTAGACATTTGTGAGACTGACAAAAACAAGGGCTTTCATGGTTGGTGTACTACTACTAGTGTACTGTACAGTACACTGAGGAAGGATAGGAAAGAAGAAGAACAACAACAAAAATGCAAATATAATGAACCCTGTTTGGCATTGTGCATCACGTGGGATTCAGCATTCGGGGAGCTGCAGATGACAATGGATAGAAGCAATAAGCCAAGAGGAAGAAAGGAAAGAGAAAGACATGCAGGCCTAATGCAGAAGCACACTGGCTGCCTTCACAAAATAGCCACCAGCCACATAGCCAGGCCACAACAAAAAGAAAGGGAAGACAGACAATGTAGGCCTATGGCAAAAGCACACTGGCCACCTTCACAAAATGGCCGCCAGCCACATGGCCAGGCAGGCCAGAACAAGAAGCAATCAATATGCCAAGAGGAACAAAGGAAAGAAGACATGCAGGTCTATGGCAAAAGCACTACTACCATCACCACAAAATGGCCACCAGCCACATGGTCACTCACAACAACAACAACAAGCAGGAGGCCTTGAAAACAATGAACTCAAGCAGGCCTATTATGGACACAGACTTTACAAAATGGCCTCTGGGCACACGGAGAGGCTCAGCCAAGGCAAATGCTGGCCCACTATTACAAAGAAACACACTCACACACTGGCCAGACAAAGGAGGCATGCCAAACAACTCAGCTTGACAACAATGCCAAAAACGAAAATCCACAAGGCTAAAAAAGGTTTGCAAATTGCAATGCAAGTTACACAACAACCACCACACACATCCAACAAAGTCATTTTTTTAACACACATGAAAAAAAGTGAAAAACCCACAAAAAAACACATTTTGCATTTCATTCCAATGCCATCCATGCCCTAAATGATGTTTAAATTCAACAGACGCCACAGAAACAGTTATTTCATGCACCCATGAGTATCTCTGGCCTGGGCCTATTGGCTAGAAAACCCATTGGCAGACTAGGCCACATAGTGAATCAAATCAAATCAATATATTGCAAATTTATTAGAAAATGTAGTGTACTGTGCTACATTTTTTGCTGGATAAAACATAAAAGAAGAAAAAATTGCATGCAAATTTTGCAAAACAATAACCAGCAAGAAGGCATGGCCACCACAAAGAAGGCTTGCAGGCCTAATGCAGAAGCACACTGGCTGCCCCTTCACAAAATGGCCGCCAGCCACATGGCCAGGCCACAACAACAAGAAAGGGAAGACAGACAATGCAGGCCCATGGCAAAAGTACACTGGCTGCCTTAACAAAATGGCCGCCAGCCGCATGGCCAGGCAGGCTACAACAACAGGAAAGTGAAGACCGACAATGCAGTCCTATGGCAAAAGCACACTGGTTGCCTTTACAAAATGGCCACCAGCCACATGGTCAGGCAGGCCACAACAACAAGAAAGGGAAGACAGACAATGCAGACCTATTGCAAAAGCAGTGCACACTGGCTGCCTTCCCAAAATGGCCGCCAGCCACATGGCCAGGCAGGCCACAACAAGAAGCAATAGGCCAAGAGGAACAAAGGAAAGAAGACATGCAGATCTATGGAAAAAGCATTACTACCACCACCACAAAATGGCCACCAGCCACATGGTCACTCACAACAACACAATAAGCAGGAGGCCTGGGCAACAATGAACTCAAGCAGGCCTATTATGGACACAGACTTTACAAAATGGCTCTGGCCACACGGAGAGGCTCAGCCAAGGCAAATGCTGGCCCACTATTATAAACAAACACACTCACACACTGGCCAGCCAAAGGAGGCATGCTAAACAACACAGCTTGACAACAATGCCAAAAACAAAAATCCACAGGGCTAAAAAAGGCTTGCAAATTGCAATGCCAAGTTACACAACAACCACACACATCCAACAAAGGCATTTATTTAACACACATGAAGAAATGTGAAAAACACATTTTGCATTTCAATCCAATGCCATCCTGCCCTAAATGATGTTTAAATTCAACAGACACCACGGAAACAGTTGTTTCATGCACCCTTGAGTAGCTCTGGGCCTACTGGCTGAAAGGCCTATTGGCAGACTACTGGGCTAGAGAATTAAATAAATATTGCAAATTGATTTCGAAAGTTGGAGAAAATGTAGTGAACTTTGCAACATGTTTCCTTTATAAAAGAAAACTAGAAAAAAAATTACATACAAAGAAACAACTAGGCCCCTACTGAAACTACAGGCCACCCACCACAATACATTTAAAAAAAACAATCAAAAGTACAAAAGAACGTAGGTGCAATGCCCCAATCAAACAAACAACACCAATTTTCCAACTTACTTGTGAAATCTCAAATCCAAAAGTCCTCAAATCCAATGAGATACGATGCAGCAGACAAAAAAAGGGATCCTTCCAGCTCCAAATCCAAATGAAATGTGATCAGGAGATGGACAAAGCACTGGGAGGAGCCTGCTGGACAGGAACAGGAAGTTGGAGACACTGGGGCACTTCCTTCCTCTTTAAAAAAAAAAAGTAAAAAAAGAAAAAGGACTCCTTGCACAAAAAAGTACAGCCAAATGTCAATCTGAGGAGTTTTTTTAATCCAAATTATAATTTCGAGAAGGTTTTGATGCTGCTCGAGAGATATTCTTCTCCAGATTGCTAATTTTGCGTGTTCGGGATCGAGATCTTCACAAAACTTCCGCCGGAAGTCCAATGGCGCGCCCGAATGATGTGTTCGCGATCGCACACTCTCGTGGGACCGTGTGGCCGGCTACCAAATCTCGTGGCGCTCGCGAAAGGATGGGAAATCTCGTCGGCGATCGCTGGCATCCCGGTAAGTCGCTCCCGTGCACGAATACGCATTTTGAGCGCGCGCACACAAAAAACTCTGCTCCAGTGCGGAGCGCAGAGTTTTGAGTAACTCTGCGTTCTACGCGGAACGCGGAGTTGCCAAAAATCCGCAAACTCCGCGAGCGGAGCGGAGTTTTACGCCCGGGCTTAGGTGCTACTTTTTGAGATTGTGGTAGTAGGCCATATTTGAAGTTGAACTTTTTGTGTAATCATTACTGGCAGCCTTTTAAAATGCTTATGTATATGTGATATGTGTGATTTATTTCATTATACCCCCGCCTAGTTATTCGGAGTTTATTTTACTAAATAAAAAAGTTGAATTTAAAACATATTGAGATGTATTTTCTCCTTAGGCTGCATTATTTCATAGCCTTGTGCAATTGACTTTGATACGTTTTCTCAAATGTTGCTTTATTTGTTCTTGGTTCATGCGACAATCCTTTGGACAACAAAGATCCTTCTTTTACCCCTTCCTACGTGAATGGTGGAAAAATGACCTCTCCACTATATCCCTGGCAAGCAACAAAGTAAATACGCTCTTTGTCAACTAATCTGTGAGGATGGAATAGACAGTCGTTTCTCATGATGTGCATAGGAAAATATACCGGAGTAACAATTTGTACCTAGATAGACAGAAGGATGATCACATGATGATCAGACCATTGTGGACTGACCAGTGATGTCATAATGACAAATATGAACTATAAAACTTCATCGTTCAGGAGGAGGAGAAGAGCTTATGCCTAAGCTGAGACGACCCCCGTTTCACTTTCCTTAACTCCAACCTGCCTGCCAGACTTACTTTTATGTCCCTTGTTTTTGCCCTTGCTGATGAACTTGCCTGTTGGACGATTTGGAGGTGTGTGGTGAGAAACCAGACTTGGACTTTCCTGTTTTATGCTCGATTCCCCTTACCCATTTTGCAATGGACTCTAAATCGAGCAGACATGGTAATGGTTTTTGATGCTCAGTCCATCAATCTATATATAAAAACATCAATGGAGGTATAGGTTTGTGACAGAGGCAGCAAATGGACTGCGGTGGGTCAACCGGCAAGTCGCTAAAGTATGGCGAATGGCATTTATTGCAGAGGATGGCTGAACATCTGTTTTTTTGTAGATCATCCACATCTGCCAAACTCTAGGTAAACTCCTAAGAATCTATGGGGCATATTCACAAGGATTCAACTCCGATTTATCGCCACCTTAATGCAACAAAAGTGGAGATAGATTTAACACCCCATTCACAAGCTGGTGCAAACTGCAGACAACGCCAGTATTCCAGCGATAACTGCCCCAAAATCTAACACCACGGCGGACTCCACCAACTAACCCTAATGAGATGCAGAGTAGGCGTTCCCGTGCAAAACCACACGAAAAAACAACAACACCACTTTCACAACGAACTGACAGAACTGCGAAGCGAATCAAAAACAGGCGATAAGCCACACTAGCCGCAGGTATTTAACACCTGCCTCAAGCAGGTGTAAAGACGGACGTCTACCTGCAGTATTGTATTGTATTGTATATGGCATTTATAAAGCGCAACAAACACCCTACGGGTACCCTGGCGCTAAAAGTACATGTATACAACCAACGTCAGGCAAGAAGGGACAGGACCTAAAGAAAAACATTGCTCAAAAGAAAGACAGGAACACTATCTGGGGAACAGCCACGTTTTGATCCTTTTTCTAAACAAAGACAGGGTACTGCATTGTCTGATTTCAGTTGGGAGTGTGTTCCAGAGCTTTGCAGCAGCAACACTAAAAGATCTTCCTCCCGATCTGACCTTATTGAACCTGGGTATCTTTGCCAAGTAAGCAGAAGAGGAACGAAGGGTCCGGGTAGGAATATACCAGACCAATTTCTTCTGCAACGGTCTAGGACCGAGTCCATGTAATGCCCTAAACCCCATACAAAGGGATTTAAAATAGATTCTTTGCTGCACAGGGAGCCAATGTAGCTCCGATAGGCACATTGAAGCAGAAGAACTTCGAGGTCTAGACAAGGCCAGTTTCGCAGCCGTGTTCTGGACACGCTGCAGTCTCTGTATCAAATACTTTGGGGACTCCAACAGCAAAGCATTACAATAGTCAAGTCTACTTAGGATGGCGCCTTGAACAACCAAGGCTCTGGCCGAAATTGGGAGCAACGGAAGAATCTTTCTCAGAGCCCTAATGAGGCCAAAACAGCACCCCACCAACTTGTTCACTTGCGTCTCCAGAGATAGGTTGGCATTGAACATAACTCCCAAATTTCGCACCGTCTTAGATGGCGCCAAAGTAGTAGATGAGCCAAGGGGCCAGAAGTTGTGAGGAAGAGGCTGATGGACCTTCCCAACTGCGCAGTGTACAATTTCGGTTTTATCCGAATTGAATTGTAAGGAGTTGTTACGTAGCCACTGCGCAGTGTCATGCATACATGCATGAAAATCCTCCAGGGCGTTGGGCGACGTTTCATCAAGAGAAATAATAATCTGGGTATCATCAGCATAATTCACCAATTTTACATTATGAGCCCGAATGATATTAATCAGTGGGCTCAAGTAGATGTTAAATAAAATTGGGCTGATGGCGGATCCTTGTGGAACTCCATGACAGATGTTAGTAAAGGCTGACTGGAAAGGGGGAAGGGCCACTGCCTGACACCTGCCAGATAAGTAGGATCAAAACCAGTCCAGGGCAGTGCCCACTACTCCCACCTCCTCTAAACGTGTTAGCAAAATGTCATGGTTGACCGTGTCGAAAGCGGCAGACAGGTCAAGCAAAATAAGTATTGCTGATTGTCCCCTGTCTGCCAACAGACGCAAATCATCCAGCACGGTCACCAAGGCTGACTCTGTTCCGTGTTCTGGACGGAAGCCGAATTGTACATCTGCCAGACAGTTGTTTCGTTCTAGAAAAACTGACAGAGATTTGCTAACCAAACGTTCAAGGATCTTCACTGGATAGGGGAGGAGAGAGATGGGCCGATAGTTACCCGGACAGGTTGGATCAAGAGTGGCCTTCTTCAAGAGTGGCATAACTACCGCCTGTTTCCAGCCAGATGGTACAACTCCACTAGATAGTGATTGGTTACATATCTGTCGGAGTCTAGGGAAAAGTTCTGAAGCAAATTCCTTCCAGATTTTATGAGGAAGGGGATCCAAAGGAGAGCCCGAAGAAACACCCATAGCAAGCCTATAAAATTCCTCATCCGAAAGGGACTCGAAATGGTCCAAGAAACTCTGTTTATCGGTCCCTTCACCAATCTGTGTTCCTGCGCCAGGCACCCCTCCCGTATCGAAAAACGGAATAACTGCCCCTGTAGGCAACGGAGTCCCGCACACAGCCATATCCAAAGAACAAACGACGCCATGGAGCTACTCTACATACAGCTCGGAGCCCCAACAGGGCCACAAAACCCACCGCCACCACCCCCAGGACCGCCACCACCCCCAGGACCCGCACCCCCCCCCCGTACCACCACAGAGGCAGCATAGAGTAAGACAGCGGACCTACCGAAAATGCACCACTCTCACAGACCTAACGCCCGCGGAAGTCATTGCCCACTACAGGCTCAAAAGGACAACCATCCTCCACATCCTGACCCACATTGCCCACAGGCTGACGGTCCCAACACAGCAGAGAACAAACATCCCTCCGCAGACAAAGCTGCTGGCAGTGCTGCACCTGTTGGCCTCTGGGACCTTCCAACCAACAACTGCCAGAGTCGGAGGGGTCTCACAGCCAGCCCTATCAAAGGTCATCACACCTGTCCTGGATGCCATCATCAGCTTCATACCCCAGTACCTTCACTTCCCCAACACTGCGCAGGAACAGCTGGAGACTAAGCAAGGCTTCTACGCCATAGCCGGATTCCCGGCCATGTTGGGGGAAATCGACTGCACACATGTCCCACTTGTGCCCCCTGCGGATACTGCACACCACTACCGCAACAGGAAGCACACGCATTCCATCAATGTGCAGGCAATAGTGGACCACCGGGGACTCTTCACCAATGTCGTCGCCAACTACCCAGGCAGTGTGCATGATTCCTTCATCTTCCGAAAGTCCATCATCAACCAGCGCTTCCAGGATGGCACATATGGAATGGGACTGCTCGTTGGTAAGTACCAAATCAACACACCACACATCCCACAGCCACCAACGCACAAAGCACAACTGTGGGGATGCACATGTGACCTAACCACATCCGACATGTCAAACTACACGACCACCTACCAGACACGACTACACCACTCCATGGTCATCCTGGGCTACCCCTGCACCCAATCCAGACTTCACGTGGCACCACAGCCACACAACAGCTAAACGTGTGGGGATGTGGAATGCAGCCATGACACATGTGAGGCACTGCTCTGCCCTCATGACCCTACCCCAGTCTCCCGCAGGTCAGCGTCCCGTGGTGGTGGGACCGTGTCGGCCGCTGTGCATCCGGGGCAACTAGCCCTGTGCGACTCGAGTCATCCCCCCTTGTAGTTCTGACATTGCATGTCTGTGTGCCTGATGACTGTTGGTGTAGTTGCCAGCACCAGCTACTCCCTGAGGGTTGGCTTACACTCACCCCACACACAGCCAGCACAGGCGTCACTGAATTGGTGGGCCTGCCATCACATCCTGCCGAACCAAGTATTGACTCTTTTCTCCCTGCACTGTCACAGGTGATCAAGGATATGCACTCTGCCCTTGGATGATGACACCCCTCCGGGACCCGAACACACCCGCCCAGAGGCAGTACAATGCAACCCACATACGCACCAGGGGCATCGTTGAACACACATTTGGCATGTTGAAGTCACGTTTCAGGTGCCTGGATGGCACTGGTGGTAAGCTCCTGTACAGCCCGGACGTCGTGTGCAAGATGATCGTTGCATGTTGTGTGTTGCACAACATCTGTGTTCGCACCAGGGCCCCATGGATCCCAGTTCCAGAGGTACCGGACGATGATGGTGGTGATGGGGCAGGTGGCCCACATCCCACTGCAGCTGCGGCAGGAATGGCCCGTAGGGACTCCATCATTGCCACTTACTTCTCATGAGCACGTCACACTGTGACCGTCCGTGGCATTCATGGGACAGTAGAAGATGTCCAATTGCACTACATGTGTGAATAAAACATATTTGCAGGTTACAGGTTGGAATTGTACATTGTCATGTTACATATCCTTGGGGTTTCAGATGTGATTTGCCAGGTTGTGCACATTTTCCAAACCAGTTGTGTCCTGTGTTCAGTTGTGGAGGTGTTGCTGTTTGTACCGGGATGTTGTCAATGTCGGGGTGCACTTCTGCTTATGTGCGTATGCTGCAAGGTGGGTGTGTCGCTCCTGCGGCTCTGATTTGTCTACCACTGGTCTCTTTCATGAGTTGTGCCTGTAGGTTCTGTTCTTCCACGGTGCTTGGATGTTGTGGTGTGCATGTTGTCCTCTGCAGTTGGCCAGGGTGCATCCGTGGTACTCCGCTGTTGATGTATTTTGTTCTGTGGCATTTTCCGTATACTGTTCTTGTGCTTTTTCCCGCATTGAACGTGAGTATTGCTGCCCTCGCGCTGGTTGTCACTGTTTTCTTATCGCGCTTTGGCCCATCGCAGATTTTTTTCGCGTTGTGGTTTGTGTTTTTATCTCCGTCGAGGTGGCTTATGTTTATGTTTAGGGAATTTGTTAAGCGCACGTATACCAAAGGTCTCTTGGCGCTATGAGGGGAGGGAGAACCTTCCTAAGGAATGCTAACAATAGGCTAGAGTGAACAACTAAGTTTTCAGTTTTTTTCTGAAATTGGTGTACTCAGATGATAGTCTGATGTCAATCGGCAAGGAATTCCAAAGTGTAGGGCCAAGAACAGAAAACGGGAACCGCCCGTTCTCTTGCGCTTAAATCTAGGAATAGTCAACATAGACATTGTGGCAGATCTGAGATTTTGTTTGGGTAAGTACCTTGAGATCTTTGCAGATATGAATTTCGGGCCCTTTTCGTAGAGTGCATTGAAAACCATGCAGCCTGTCTTAAAAATGGATCGCTGAGTCACCGGAAGCCAGTGTAACTGCTTCAAAAGCGGTTTAGTGTGGCAGTGTCTTGGTTGCTGAAAGACCAGCCTAGCTGCTTGATTTTGAATCAACTGCAGCCTATGGGTCTGATTAGCAGGAAGCCCTAAATAGATGGCGTTGGCATAATCCAGCCTGGACATGATCAAAGCAAGCATGATAGCCATGCTTGCTTCCCTGGTAAAGAATTTCCTGATTTTCCTGAAGGTCCTCAGATGGTAAAAGCAAGAGGAGATAACCAGGTTGATCTGTTCATGCATGGATAGCTTAGCATCGATTTTAATCCCCAGACTTTTAACCAAATTTTTAGGGGTAGGTGGAGTGCCCAATGCAGCTGGCCAGTGTGCTGGCGTCCACTGATCGAGTCTGTTATTAGAAATAACTATCTCAGTTTTATCTGAGTTTAATTTCAGATAGTTATGACTCATCCAATCTTTGATGAATAGCATAGTATGTTGGAAGAAATCCTTAGATTCCTCCGTCTCATCAATCGGGAAAATCAGCTGCATGTCGTCTGCATAATTATATACCTTCACTCCCCTGGTTTGAAGAGCATGAATCAGAGGTTGTATCGCGAGCATTGGCCGCGGTGTCGGCCAACTATCGCATGCTACCGCCGTGTTCTGAATTCCACGTTGTCACGGGGTTGTTTTCCCGCGATAGGTTGCGATGCTGAAAGTTGCGTTGCGCTACTCTTGGGCGTAATTATCACACGTTCTTGTGAATATACCCCTATATGGTTGCCAAGCTGTCTTTATAAAAAGAACCTGTCTACTGCTGGCAACTGATTCCAGTATCATTATGTCATTTCTACTGAGACGGCCTGGAAGCATGAGAGGTCATATATTATCATCAACTTCTCCTCCCAAAGTTGAGGGGACAGTTAGAATAGGCACCTACCACCTGTTAGCATTCTGTTGTCCCTGTGCTGAGTCTATTTTCCTCATAAAACTCTTCAAGTCATTCCACCTCTTCTTGATTTTTTGGGGGGCAGGTAGACATGGCATTGACCTTGTCTGTAATGCTTCATCATATTTTGGATCCTGCCTTCGGTTTTTTGTTCTAAGGGGTGGCCTGACAATCTTTCCTCCTCCTTCACTATCACCTCTACTAGCCCTACTAGGCACGTCAGCTCATGGTGAGAAGATTTAAATGTGCACTGTCTACTGGCAGAATGTTAGTACTGCTGTGGATAGTAGGCAATACTGAGCATCTGATGGATGCCTGGGCACCCAGGTAAGGAGGCTGCATCCAGTGGTGATTCCACAGTTAGCATGTGCCACACAAGCACAGTGGTCCTATGACTTGCACTGCACATATTAAAGTTAGTATTGAAAAGACATGCGTGTCATAATCATCCCTGGTTTATTGCCTGTAACCAGGAAGATCTCGCTGGGCACTTTTTCTCGACATGTGAGTCAAAAAAATTTGCTTTTCCCCCCTACGCAATGTGGCCAGAAGTGATTATTCTGTATCGTTTTACATCATAAACAAATAATGGTATGATGCAGCAAACTGCATAGGATAAACCACGTAAAATTACCACATAAGAAAATACTGCTGATTTTAACGGATATTCTTGTGTTTTCAATATTGCCAGAAAGCAGGTGTAATTTAGGATATGTACTTTTGTTGTTTCAAATAGCGGCTGTAAATGTCGCAATTCATGTAGGGAAATGCTACAACTTTGCAGCAATTATGCTGCTCTATAGACCGAAATAATTACAAATGAAAAATAGTTTGCTCTGCTTTGCAAGGAAGCTGCTATAGTAAAAGAATCAGTCAATACCAGCCTTTATCACAAAACGGTACTCCTGTATCTGTGTCTGTAATTGCAGGAGTTACTGAAATGACGTCAGCACTTTCTATATGCAGCTGATTTCCCATCTAACAGGCTGAATCATTCTCCCCCTTGAGAGAAGAAGTGGCTCGGAATAGGACAGGCTATTTACCTAAGACGAGAACTGCTCCAACAATTGCCCTTAATACATTACTGCACTTTGCAGTCTGATATGAAAAGAAAGTAAATAAGGAACAAGCCACGTATTCCCAAATGTTTTCCTATAAAAACGCTCACCAGCTTGACCTTTCTTACCTATCAAACTCAATTAGTATCAACCACTTTCTCGCTAAACCACAATTGGCATGTAATACACCTTGG
Source organism: Calotriton arnoldi (assembly GCA_963921515.1). Classification (NCBI taxonomy): domain Eukaryota; kingdom Metazoa; phylum Chordata; class Amphibia; order Caudata; family Salamandridae; genus Calotriton; species Calotriton arnoldi. Next base: position 2,335,386 of record CAWUFW010001285.1, read on the forward strand.
CTGCTCCAATCTGCCCACGGCTGTGGAACATTACATGACATTGACACGTTTTACTGACAGCTGGTCTTCCATCCAATCACTCGAGGTGGCCAGGCCCAAGCAGCTTCTGATGTCAGAGGGGCTGAGTGCAATCACTCCATGCTGGCAGAACGAAAACTTGTACCTGTCTCTGAAGACTAGTTACCCGTCTTGTAATGACGCAGCTTACATTTTTTAAAGATTTATTTTAATATGAAGGGTAATAATGAACCGTGGGCTCTCTTTTATAATGCACTGTGTTTATTACGAGGGGATACACTGATATTCTAACTGATATTTCAAGTTTGGCGAAGCAGGTGAACAAATATAAATTGGCAGTTCACTGGTCTAAGCCCTCTCCTATGAAGTTGAACACACACAAATGATGACAGAATGCTGGAACAAATCAAACATTCACCCCCAGTTAAGAGATCTGGGTTAAATCCATCCTTCTTTTGCTCACCATGCCACCCCAGTTCAGACCTAGCCATATGCAAATCAGTCTTGACCCTGCTCCTCATGGAAACCAGTCCAGCCCGAACTGTTGAGCCAGGTCCTTCCTGGACCAGAAACAGGCATCTTGGGACCGGCTTGTTTCTAGTCCAGGGAGGACCTGGCCTGGCAGTTCGGGCTAGTCTGTTCCCATGGGGAGCAGGGTCAAGACTGATTTGCATATGGCTGGGTTTAAACTGGAATGGTATGGGGAGCAAAAAAACAATAGATCTAGGCCCAGATCTCTGTACTGGGGTGAATGTTTGACTTTGTTAAACATTTCGTCCATCAATTATTCTTTTTACATTTGTCACCCCGAGTGGAATGGGTATGCCCAGACGTGGGTCCCATGCTCTCCATGCCACTGGAGTCAAGCTAGCCTGGCTGATATGGGGTGATACCCCAAAACGGTCTCAGGATGCTTGTTTCCGGTCCAGGGAGGACCTGGCCTGGCAGTTCGGGCTGGACTGTTTCATGGGGCGCAGAGTCAAGACTGATTTGCATATGGCTGGATTTGAAATGGAATGGCATGAGGAGCAAAAATCGATGGATTTAGGCCCAGATCTCTGTACTCAGGTGAATGCGTGATATTGTTCAACATTCTGTCCATCAATTGTTCTTTTTGCATTTGAGCACTCAGATACATCATGTGTATAAAGAAGTAAAGAAGGTAGGAAGGAAATGTGTTTCTTCAGTTGGAATGGAAGCAGAATCTGTTTACAGATTCAAAGGTATTACTGGAGTTGCTCTTTTCTGACTGCTGGATTGCCTTGTTTGGACCATGAAAGGTGGAGGTCAAACCCATTTCAGGGTTACTTTAATGAGAATCTGTAAAACTATTAGGACCAGGTAGGATCTTTTCCCAGAAAATAGCAGGTCTCCATGATTATTTTGTTTTTGAACGAAGATTTGATGTAGTTCTCTAGCATGAATGAATTGGGTGAGCTGGGTAAGTAAAAGGATGGTGCAGGCCTTGAAATCTAGACGCGTGACTTAAAGAGAGTCGTGTGATGATAGAAGTGGAGCTCAGATTAAATGGAAAAGGCTGACAGGTTTCTGTGTGAGGTGTTGAATAATTTAGCTTTTTATGGAGGTAGCTGTTCTCTGGTGGAATGAGTGGGGGTGTAAATTGAAACACAGTTTTTGGCCCTTGGTATCATAAGTCAGGTAAGGAGAGGATAAGATAAAGGTGGAAAACAGTGACTATGCATGCACCGGTCGTTGTGGTTGGACCTGTGTTGCTTAAGAAAATCTTAGGACATACACTTTTCATCCTTCTTGTAATATATAGCTGAATTGATTTTTTTAATGTGCCTATGAATGACTTCTATAATAATGGTAGATTTGGGGGCAGCTAGAAATGGAACAACATTTGTTGACCTCTATTAAGTAAACATGCCACTATGACATAACAGTAAGGAAAATGACACCACAACAAAAGGATAATTGGGCACAACATAGCAGCACAATCACAACAAAATGTAACATAACAACCACAGTACAACTTGCCAACAACATAATATGATAATGCAGCACAAAAACACAACACAAACATCAATACAACAAATAACAACCACAAAAATTCAACAGAACAAATATGTGCAAACATTATAGTCACTCATTACCACTTACACAAATCTGCTTTTATAATACAGTGGTAAAAGGAGTTTGCACAAGAACTGCATTAACACCAAGGGCATGTTTAACGTTAGTCAAAAATGTTGATGCAACACAATGACCATTTTTAAAATATCTAAGACTTTGGGCCTGATTTTGATCTTAGCGGATGAGTTACTCTTTCACAATTGTGACGGATATCCTGCCCTCCGAAATATAAATACCATTATACTGTATGAGATTTATATTTCGGCAGACAGGATATTCATCACAGTTGTGATGGAGAACCTGTCTGCCAAAATCTAAATCAGGGTCTTTGTTTTCTATGTTCTCGCTTTCCGTGATGCAGTGTGGCAATGTGGTGCATGTTGTGTCACACAATGCGGTGGCCATCTTTAAATTGTAGAAAACAATGTTTCGTGTACATTAAGCAGAGACAACCGTTACTTTTAGTTATGCCAATGTCTACGCAGTTTAAAAACACCTGGCACTGGCAAAGCCAATAGCATATACCATCATGGAGAGGGATACAGGAAAATGCAACAGAAATCAAGGGAAGCCCTAAAGATGCTATCTGGTGCCTGGTGCCACAGAGATGTTACGCAAACAAATTATAGATCGAATGTTGAATAAATCATACATTCACCCCCGTCAAGTGATCTGGGTTAAATCCATCGTCCCCATGAGGAGCAGAGTCAAGACTGATTTGCATATGACTGGGTCCAGACTGGGGTGGCATGGTGAGCAAAAGAACGACGCCACCCCAGTTTGAACCAAGCCATATGAAAATCAGTCTTGAACTTGCTCCTCATGGGAACAGTCTCCAGCCCGAACTGCCAAGCCAGGTCCTCCCTGGACCAGAAACTAGCATCCTTGGGCCGGTTTCGGGGTATTACCCCTCATCAACCAGACTAGCTTGTATCGAATGGCAGAGTGAGCAAGGGACCCACTTCTGGGAATACCCATCCCACTTAGGGTGAAAAGTGCTACACAAACAAATGATGGACGGAATGCTGAATAAATCATACAATCACCCCCAGTCAAGAGATCTCGGTTAAATCCATCTTCTTTTGCTCACTACGCCACCTCAGTTTGGACCCAGCCATATGCAAAACAGTCTTGACCCTAGTTCTCATGGGAACAGTCCAGCTTGATGTGCCAAGCCAGGTCCTCCCTAGACCGGAAACAAGCATACAAGGACAGGTTCTGGGGTATTATCCTCTCATCAGCCAGGCTAGCTTGAATCCAGTGGCACAGTGAGCAAGGGACCCACGTCCCTGCATGCCCATCCCACTTATGGCAAAAAGTGCTGCGCAAACAAATGATGGACAGAATGCTGAATAAATCATACATTCACCCCCAGTCAAGTGATCTGGGTTAAATCCATCGTTCCCGTGAGGAGCAGAGTCAAGACTGATTTGCATATGGCTGGGTCCAGACTGGAGTGGCGTGGTGAGCAAAAGAACGATGGATTAAACCAAGATCTTTGTGACTCGGGGTGAATGTTTGCATTGTTCAGCATTCCGTCCATCATTTGTTCCTTTTGCTGCTGGTGCCACAGAGGAGCACCAGGATGGAGGATGGGAGCGGGTACGCGGAGAAACGAAGGTGGGAGGAAGAAATCAAGGCCATCAGCAAGGCCAATTACATTAAAAAAGGAGTTTCATGACATTACCATTGGAAGGATACATCTTATCTACTCAAAAGGAACTATAACCAAACTATGCAGTGGAAGTGGGCCAAACACAGGAATAAGAGAAAAGCTCTCCAATTAAGAGCAGTGAGATTGACAAGAAAGCTATCTAATCAAGAGCAAGCACTGACAAGAAGCCCAGTCTATACAAAATTGTATATACTGTCAGCGGCAGCCAGCTGCAGCTATCTGTAGCTAGACCACAAAAAATTAAAGACTGATTCCTTATAGTATTTCTTTGTATGTTGCAGCTTGATTCTCAAAGCAGATTCAATATCTAGTTTCCGATATGCATTTGTTGTTAGCAAGGGCACAGCTGGACATACTGACAGCACAAGGGACTCTTCGCAGACCAAAACGATACAATATGTGTATTTACATACGTATCACCAAGAAGCACATTGTAAAAGTGAAATGTACTGTGAGTATTCCTAACCGTAAAGGCATATACACATAACAATTACAATTCTAAATCTTAAATTATGTAGGTAATTGTCAGTATCCACAATTAACTTCATACGATAAAATGTATGCTCATCTCAGAATGTTCAATCAAAATTCCCCAATCAGGTTCAACCAGTGTATATTATTATAATACTGCCAGGTCAAAATATAATAGCATGACACAAATGTCTAGCATATCTCGCATAAAGCTTTGAAGCGTTTACGGAAAAGAAAGCGAATTCTTTTTAAATGTAAAGTTTGATGGGTTTCCGCAGTTTGCTGTTAGTGTCAACAAATTCTTGTATGCTCTGGGAGACTCTAACAGTGCTGTTTCATGCTGCACACGATGTCTATTTAGAGATAAATACAAATGCCTGGCACAGATGAAAGAAGTGTCAGAGAAAGCTGGAGCAGACATCAAACATCATGTCTGGATGGATGAGCAACAGAAAAGCAGACAAGCTCATTAAGTGAGGTGGAATCTAGTGGGGTGGAAATGTCAAAATGCAGCCAGGCTTCCGTAGAAACAATTGTAGTGCCCTTAGATTGATGTTTATGAAGGGTTCAGGTGCTGTGTATGTCAGTTCTGCGGCTGGGCATCATATATAACACAAGCAGTGTGCAAATCTGCTGTATCTTGTGTACAAGAATTAGCAGTTGAATTAGTTTATTTTAATGCAAACACATTGTCTGTATATCGTGCATTGATGTGGCTTGAGAAAAGTGCTACGATATTTACAATATCAACGTGTAATAAGTTTTGAAAGTGCCACATTCGACTTGTTCATATAACAGAAGTGCACACGTAATGTGCTGAGGCTGCAGCACTTGCCCATGTGCTTCAACTAGATTTTAGGGACAGATGTACTAAATACAGGTCGCAATTTGCGACCATTGTGTTTTGTGACCAGTATTGAATTTAATGAACCGGAATATGTATTAAAAGGTCAGTTTCTAAAATTCGGAATCTTAGTGGGTTGTAATACGACTAACATCATTAATGTTCATGAGGTAGGTTGCAAATATTAAATTCATTTATCTACCACAAAGAAACTGGAGTAAATGCATTGAATGGCTTGCTTGGACACACAAGACTAATTCCAAAAACTAACAACTAACCTTGCTAGCTTAAATCGCTTCGATGCCTCGGCAGGAGTACTACGCGCCACATAAAGACAATTGCAATTACAAATTGTGACTCACTCTGTTTGGTGTCCATCAAAAGGATCATGGCCTGCTAGGGTCAGCAGACCACCAAGTCTGTGTCTATCTTTCAAAAAAGTAAACTTTTGTTTTAAAAAAATGTAATGGCTGTGTTTAAAAAAGAGAGTTAAGAAATTGTTTGAGTGGCGTGTCTTCGAGCGTCAAGATGGTGGTCGCACTCTAAGAGTGCTCTGGACCCCTCCGTCATCCACTCTGATCCTAAGGTTTCACCAGCAACAGTAATTCTCACAATTCGCCCCGCATGGAGGGGTAAATGCAGCAGCTGTGACCCTGAGCATCGGGGGTGCTCTGAGGCACAGGAAAGCAGCCGTGTTGCTGATCCGCGGCAGTGGCTGGCCAGCACCAAGATGGCAGTGGAGTGACCTGGAGCTGCGGCACAGCAGACTGGGGACCGTGAGGTGCTTTGGTGCCTGGACTGAGGCTCGTGGAACCCCCCACCGTTGGGACGCCCACCGCATGTTGCCCTGCGGAAGCTGTGGTCTGCCTTGAAGGAGCGGTGCCCAGCGGACCGGCCCCTCGACTCGGCAAGATGGCAGAGTTGAGTGAGGGATCCTCAGCCGGGGGCATGGAGTAGGCCCAACGAGGTGCCGAGCCAGGGCCGTGGGTGGCAGCACCTCCTGATGCCGCAGCAGTGGTTCCCCCGCCTCCTCTGCTCTCCCTGCAGCGGCAAAGACGCCTGCGGCCAGACTGAGCACCAGAGTCGGCGTACCAGCACAGGCCTCTCCCAGCAGCGTTGAAGTCTCTGCGAGATCGACAGGGCGGCCCAGTTACCTGGGGAGAGAGTGAAACGAGATGGACTCCTCACAGACCTAGCCAGCTCAGACCCCAGGTGCCTCCAAATTCTCAGATCCTTCGAAATGGCCTCAGGCCTGCGCCTGAATCCCACTAAATCAACATTGATGCTTCTCCACGTGTCAAGGGAATGCATAGATTGGCAATCAACCATTCCTATAAGACACCTGTCCTTTGAATACCTGGGTATTTGGATCGTGTTAATCCCGGATCTCGCTTGGACACTTAACATTAGTCAATTAGTCAAGAAAGCCAAAGAGGACCTTCGCAAATTGCAAACTCTCCCCCTCAACCCCATGGGGAGAATCACCTTATTTAAGATGATGGTTCTCCCCTAGTTCCTGTATATAATCCAGAATATCCCATTCCACCTCCCTTGCGGATGGTTCCGCAAGCTAGACAGCATGGCCACGGCATTCCTATGGGGTAGCTCGAGACCACATATGGCCTTCACCCATTGCCAAAAAGCCCCATATGACGGATGCATGGGTATGACCAACCTCTACTTATACTACTTGGCTACTCGCCTCCTAGTGGTACATGACTGGTTCAATGCGGCTGGTCTGACTCGGGTAACTGTGTGGAACTCGAGAGCCTAGGATTCTCCCGGATCCAGGCGATGCTCTATGGAGCCCCGATCCTGCGCACACTTCCCACGGTGACTGGAACGGTCTTGCTCGCCTGACGATCTGCACTGCGACACATAGACTGGGAGACTAAGCTTACACTGCAGACCCCACTGTGGCACGGCACCTGGCTTCGCGAAGTGGGGACGCTAGAGGGGCTTCAGAAATGGGACCTAATTGGTATAACACAACTTGGGGACGTGTGTAGGGGTAACCATCTACCCTCCTTCCAAGACCTACAGACCATATACTCACTGCACTCCTCACAATTTTACAAATACTTACAACTCCAATATGCTCTCATCCCATACGCACCCGCAGGTACCACATTCCCAGAATTTAGTCCCCTAGAGGCCCTAATCCTGACGAGAAATCTTGGGAAGGGAGGGGTAGCTAAGATTTACCGTTCACTGGTTAACAACTCCCCATCCTCTCTAGAACTTCTTAGAATTCAATGGGAAACATGGCTATGCCCTTTAGAGGATGAGGACTGGAAAGATGCTTTGATGGCTCCCCGGGTGATCAATATTTTTGCCAGGCTCCGACTGACCCAACTGTATTACTTCCACTGCGCATACCTCACCCCTGTTCGCTTACACCGAGCAGGGTTCTTGGCCACTTCCGTCTGCCCGTGTTGCAAAGCAGAACCCGCAGACTTTTTCCACATGGTCTGGGCTTGCACCCCCCTCACCCATACTGGTCGACACTAGTGTCCGAGCTGGGCAGCCTTTAAGGTTGGGAGGTATCGCTTAACTCCCTAACTCTCCTCCTGGGAGTCATGGACAGCTTAGATGGGTCCCGGATGGACAAGATCTTCCTGGGAACAGCTATTAGGGTAGCCAAACGTGACATTGCGTTTGCATGGAAGGACCCTACCCCCCCCCCCAGCATAGATAGTTGGTGCAGAGGGGTGGACTGGTGCGCTGCACAGGAAAAACCTGTCTATGAGGCAAGAGGCTGTCCTGCCAAGCATAGCCGCGTGTGGGGCAAATGGTTGGGTCTGCTATTATACAATGCTCGAGCCGGCGTAACGAGATGGGCTGCATTTGATCACGATATGTCACAAGTTTGCAGCGAGATAAAATATGGTGACCTATGCCAGTATTTCATGTTCTGAATGTAGAAACTGTCAGTGCTGTTGTTTATATGTCATGAAAACCAATAAAATTGTTTGTAAAAAAAAAAAAATTGTTTGAAGGTTGGCTGTGGTCCCTAAACCACTCCCTACTTTCCATCAATTCTTTTTTTTTTAACATTCACAAAGGGGAAGATGGTACCTTTCCAACTTGGGAGTCTGAAATTTTTCAATGAATTGGTGTTTGAAAAGGACGCTTATAACACCCTTTGCAAACACCAAATAGGTATCCATGCAAACTTTACCGACTCCTAAAATGGTATTTGCACATTTTAAAGCCAATTTTTGGGGTAGGAAATTCAAATGTAAATGTGTTTGCAACCTCAAACATTAGTAGTATGCCTGGTCTTCACTTTTTCCCCCAAAAACTATGCGAACCTGTTTTTTTATGTTTAAATGTGGGTAATAATTAAAAGTGCTTCTTCAAAGATCGCCAAATGTGTGGGTATGTCTGTGTTTGTGTGTGTGTGTGTGTGGTATACTTTATTGGTGAGTAATTGAATGCAAGAATGAGTCAATGGATTGACCAATACATAGTAGTGTTTAACTGAGCCAACACCTAAATGTTCATTGAAGGAACTCAAATCTTTATTTTCAGTGACCTTCAGATCTCATCTCCAGTTTCACTTTTCTTACCCTTGAACTGCCATATTGGAACCCTCTCCATGGGGGCAGATTTACTAAGACTGTGCACCAGTGCAAAGTCACACAAAGTGATGTAAATAACAAAGTCTTGTAAGGGTATTTACTTTCCAGCACAAAAGACATTTTTCACTGGAAAGGTACCTTTTTCTGTGCAAAAATGGTGTTTTGTGCTGCTTTGCTCCAAATTACATAAAGAAAGATGTAATATGGATGTGAAATGCTCATAAAACTACAAACTCCCATTGTTTCTGACAACAAAGCCTGATCTACTAAGATAGATGGCACTTTGCATCAGAATTATCTCCTCCTTTAAGCACTTGCTAACTTGGAGAATTATTTTTATTTCTCCAAATATTTCATATATTGCATGTCTGCTGAGCTGTATGGCACACATCCGATGTGTAGAAAGTATTCGAAATTGTCTAAGCATAGGATTTGGTACTGGAAGGGTATGCTTCTAGTACAAACCCTATGGTAGACATCACACACACACCTATGCACCACAGTGCAAATGTTGTCGTGACTTTAGACAGTCTGTTTGTCATATAGCACAGGGGATGAAAGATTAAGCAGGTCATATTTAATAAACATGGCTCTGCGTTGCTTTCTACAAGTTGCACAATGCAGCACAGCAACTTTGGTTGCTGCTCTGTGATGTATTAAAATATTAAAAATCTGCCTCCAGAGGTTCTAAAAGTTGTTTTGGATTCCGGCGGTAAGACCATATGAACAACTTCTGACACATCCACATATATTTGTTTCATAATGAATCAAAAACACTGTAGCACTCATTTTCCACAGATTAATTACAGAAAAAATTACATAGTATCTAGTATGTCAACAAAGAGTACCTTAATATCTAAAATGTCAGGTCACCCATTTATTCTTGTCTATGTCAGTTTGGTAATTTAGATATATTCCCAAAGCTCCATTCCCTTCCATCCTCCAAGACGACAACATTGTTGTAAACACAACCCAATGTTTACTTTGTCCTTTGTAGCTTTTCCCTTTCTCTATACTTATCCCCTTTTGTTCAACTACTTAGGAGATACCTTAGTGGTGGGTTCCTTCCCTTACAATGAAACAAAATGTGAAATTCCCGTTAATGTGTGAGGAGTCACACAATATGCCAACATCATTTTATCTAGCTCTCTCTTCCAAGTAATTCACAATACTTAGACAACTGAATATTTTTTACCACCATAAATTTATCCTTTCAACCAAACCATTAGCGGTGATTTGCGAGCAAGATGGTGCCTGTGTAAATCCCGGCCTCATCGGCGCCCGCGCCACGAGTGAACTCGGCCATCTGCTATGCAGCCTAACTCAAGGATGCTGGTCTGCTGGGCTTAGTGTGTGTTTGACAGAAGCCTTTGCTGCTGCCGTTTTTTGCAGAGGACGAGTGCTGGTATTAGGAGCAACAGCACACAAACCATCGGTGCATTGACATTAGCTTTGGATTGCTTTCCGCTCCGACTAGCTGCTCTCCTCTTGTTCTTGGCGTCCCCAGCGGAGTCACTGCGGGCTCGGAAGGAGGCTCCATGCCGGGTCAGGCAGAGCATGGCGGCCCGCGGTGTCAGGGGGTCAAAAGCTAAGATTGCCTCCAGTGGTAGCACGGGACCTTCCAACACAGCGCCCCCGACTTCTGAAATGGACCTGATGCCGAAAGGTAAACGGGAGGCTGGGGGCAATAAAAAGGCTACAAATAAATTCACTGTGGTGGGGGCACCCAAAGAAGGGGGGCGCTCCCAACCCTCAATCGCTAAAATGCTCCCTGTAGCCAGCTCACAGGCTGGTTCATCAGCCTTTAAAGGGGAAAAAATTGCTATTAGTTTCGAGGGAGGCAATGATAATGGGCATGCAGACTCTGTCACCAGCAATCAGGGGCAACCTAATACACAACAGACTATCTTGCAGCATTTGGAAAATCTTGGGCTGGAACAGGCATTGGAACCCCACAGGCTAGAGACTTTAACGGTGGGCATGATCCGCTCCACTGAAGATCTTGAAACCGTAGCTCTTCCTTTGATAGTTTCTGGTGAGAATAATCAGGCCCCGGATGGGTCCTCAACCAAGGAAAAGGAGCAAAAAACCTGTGATCTCTTTTCCATCAATCAAAGCACTGCCAGCGCCCAATGGTCCCAGGCTGCGGTGTCCCCCGAACTAGCCGGCGTACACTTCTTCTCAGTGTCTGACGGGTCAGACTCCGCGGCTGAAGAAAGCTCACTTACATCCAGCGACGGGGGGATCTCTGACACTAATTGTAGCAATTTCTCCAAAGAAACTGGCACGGTCCAACGACAAAAAATTGTATCTGGCAAGCGAAAGGCGAAACAATCAGAAAAGCACAGCCAGTTAAAATGGGACTATTCGGGATCACAACTCACGTTCCCCTATGGCGAAGAACCCGACAAGATCTCAGGAGCAGGCAACACAAGAGCTACACCGGATCAATCAGAGGATCCCTCTTTGACAGCCATATTATCATCAATCAAACAATTCCAGGAAGAAGCACGCACCGATAGCAGACAAGCTAAGGGCGCTGCGAAAAAACTGCAAGGGGGACTTAGGAAATTGAACAAAATCTGCTCAGACATTGGGGAGCGGGTCACCATGATTAAGGGTCGCACTGAAAGTTTGGAAACTGAAGTCACCACTTTGAAGGATCAGTGCTCCACCCAAGGCGCCTGCATGACAGACGTCATGTGGAAGATGGAGGATCAGGAGAATAGACAGCGCCGAAACAACCTCCGCCTACTAGGGATTCCCGAAGGGGTGGAGGGCGAAGATCCTCGGCGCTACATTGTGAAACTCTTTAAGGGGGCCTTTCCAGAGCACACAGAGTGGAACTGGGAGCACGAGATTCAACGGGCCCACCGCTTCCCTTTCACCATGAGGAAACAGCATGCCAACAAGGGAGAGAGACCCCGAGCCTTCTTGGTGTTTTTCGGAAACTTTCTACTTAGACAGATGGTTTTCGAACAGGCCCGGCAAAACTCCTAGAAGTGCTTCGAGGGGGTGTCCTTTTTCGCAAAGCCTGATTTTTGTCACGCTACGGTGGAACGAAGGTGGCACCTCCGCCAGCTATTTACCCCCTTTCAGCAAAATAGGAGCACAAGTATTTCTCATGAATCCTGCCAAACTGAAAATCATCGGGAACGGTTCCTCACGTACTTTTTTGTCTGAGATTAAAGCCCAAGAATATCTCTCTGAAATTAAGGCTAGAAAGGGGCAAAGCTAATGATTATCATGTATAATAAGTCTAAAAATCTGGATGCTCGACACCCTTCTCTGCTTCTCTATACTTTTCTGAAGGCTTAGAGGACAGGGATGGGATAGGTGTTGCACAGCCTTTTTCAAAGGGTAGAGGTGGATGGAAAGAAGTACGGGCATCTCTGGGAATCTTGAGCCTAGATCAAGCAAGGGTCCAAGAGTTAAGATAAGGGCTGTCCCACCCTTTTCCCCTCTTTTTCTTTAGGCTTCTTTAGACTTGTATTTTTCTCCATTGTCTTACTGGCCTAAAAAGTCTTTAAACACTGTTTGACAGCACGGCGGGGTCGGGTGGCTGGGTTTTACTACAGGTATCCATCATTCAGGTGTTACCTGAATGCTAGTTTTGGGGGGGAGGGCCAGGGGGCTGGGGCCGATGTAGGCCGAGGAGGGGGAGGGGGAGGGGGTGGGCCGTTAAGAGCTTTACTTGTTTTTTGTTTATGTGCCAATTTGATTACGAATTTGAGTTTGAATTTCTCTTTTGAATTAACAGAATGCGTAACAATCTGGGATGGGTCACTTGATCTCTTCACGACGGGCAGGCTATTTTATACTGTGTACAACATCTGGATTCATGGGTTATGGATTTCTGTCTTTATGCAGGCAACCAACTCAGGAACATTGCAATATTTTGATATGATTAATGCAACGCATTTTAAAATTGCTTCCTTGAATATCTGCGAATTGAACGATGCTCGAAAGAGATAGGTCTCCCAAGGACTGCGTTTGATGGGGGCTGACACCGTCTGCCTCCAGGAAACACATATAGAGGGCTCACAGATACATCTTTTAAAATCAATGGGATGCAGTCTAATCGGGGGAACGTCACAGGGCGCGCGTACGAGGGGGATCGCCATCTTAGCACAACATAAGCGCTTATTACAACCCACTCGAACTAAATCCGATCCTCAAGGGAGATGGGTTCTAGCAGAATGTCAGTTAACTCCAGCATATTCCTTTACCCTATGGTCCATATATGGGTGTATAGTGGACGACCCCGGTGTGATTAACTGGGTTTCCGGGGAGTTAGCCCACTGGCCTCTCCCAGTTATTGTATGTGGGGACCTTAATATCAATTTGCCCAGTAACTGGGGAATGAACGATCAACGGGGGTATACAGGTCTAAAACCAAAGGTTTTACAAGATTAAAAAACCTACTACATATACATGGGCTTGTGGATGCCTGGTCCCGCCTAAAACCGAATCTACCAGGGTATACTTTTTATTCTGCACCTCATCATTCTTTTGCAAGATTAAATTATTTTTTGGTCTCACCTTCTTTGATTCACAAAAGCAGTATTGACATTATTCCTTGATTTTTATCGGACCACAATCCTCTAATTTTAATATACGGGCCTGGCTACTTGTAAAGAAGCCTCATCTTGGAGTTTTGAGAGAGCTCTACTATTTGATTTAGGATATCAAAGTCACATAAAAAGTTGAATTCAGGATTTCCTAGACACCAACATTGGCACTGCCCCAATTATGGTTGTGTGGGACACTCTAAAACCTTGCATTCGAGGGGAGACTTTACAATTTTTACTTAGAAAGAATAAACAGGAGAAAGCCCAGATTACAGAACTCCAGAAAAAACTAGCAAAGGCTGAGGAAAACCTTACCAGTGCTGTCCGGTCTGGGGTGGAAATAGAATCAGCACAATTTGAAACAGCAGCCATCAACACAGAAATTGGCTCTATATTGGCTGGGAAAGCTGCCGCCAAGTGGGCTGCTGCTCGCGAAAAAATGTATGAATGCAGCGAGCAGATTGGCCACCAGCTGGCTATAAGAACCAGGCAACAGCTTACCATCAACGGGATACATTCCATTAGGACTTCTGCGGGAGCAATCACTAATGACCCGGATGAAATTTGAACAGCCTTTCGTGAATTTTATCAAGGCCTATACTCTGAAGAGGGTATTGGCTCTCAAGGCAATAGGCAGTTAGAGATCGACAATTTTCTCGATTCTATTCCTCTGTCACGCCTTGACATGGAGTATCGGGTCCAGCTGGAGGACCCTCCCTCTTGGGACGAAATTGCCATGGCTATGGCAAACCTACCAGATGGCAAGGCGACAGGTACTGATTGTATACCAGTCGAATTTTATAAAGTCTTCTCCTCCCAAATTAAGGATATTTTCAAATCCCTGGTGACCCAAATCTTTAATGGTGCAACCCCACCTTTATCGTGGGCAACAGCTAAGATTATTGTCTTTCCTAAAAAAGACAAATCTCCATTAGAAATGGGCTCTTATCAATGGAGATTCCAAAATGTATTCCAAAATATTTGCGTCCCGACTCTCAGCTAAAATCGAAAATCTTGTGTCTAGGTGGCAGCACGGGTTTATCCACAAAAAAGGTACAACAGATCACATCCAGAGGACTATTACTCTGTTTGACGCAGCACAGACCACAGGAGACCCGATGGCTTTAATACTTCTTGATGCTGAAAAAGCATTCGATCGGGTCTCCTGGATGTTTCTCTGGTGCGTTATGCAGAGAATGAATTTTGGGCCTAGAGCTATCCAGGTCATTAAGGCTTTATATCTCAATCCCACAGCTAGGGTTTCTATTAACGGGCTATTAACTGAGCAAATCGAAATCACACGTGGGACCCGTCAGGGTTGCCCCTGCTCCCCGTTGCTTTTTGCAATTTACATCGATCCCTTTATAAAAAAGCTGGAAAAAAAACAGAAAATCCCGGCTATTTATAGACATGGCCTAGAAACTAAAATCATGGCATATGCGGATGATTTAGCCTTCGTGACCCCGGAACCAGAGAAAGCTATAATAGCAATAGAACAAGATGCCCAGCGTTTCGGAACGGTTTCGGGATACGCATTAAATAAAGGAAAAACCCAGATCATACTGAAAAAAAAATTATCTGGACAGATAAAAGAGTTGTCTCTAAGGCAAAATATTTAGGGGTGAATATCTTGGCTGAAACTGAGTCAATTGTTAGTGAAAACTTGGATCCCCTTGTTACAGAGACAAAGAGGGCTAAGAGCCACCTCAATAACTTTATCTATCTATGGTGGGCCGGTGTAATGTCCTCAAAATGATCTTTTTTCCAAAAATGTTGTATTTTTTTAGAACTATCCCCTTGGAATTTACTAATACAATGCTGCTGAAATTGGATCGACTATTTTCTCAGCTTATATGGGCATACTCTTAACCAAGGAGAGCGTACAATTTTTTATCCCTTCCCCGGGAAAGAGGGGGCTGGGCACTTCCAAATTTAAGGCTATATTGCTGGGCTACTGTCTTACAGACATGCCCAATATTGATGCAAGACCAACCTTTAATACCGACAACAGGACTCCCGTCACCTTTCGAACTTCTACTTGGGTCGGATGCTTGGGGGTGCTTATGGCATCAACTCGAATTTGGGTACTACAAGAAGGTAAAATTCAAGACCCTCATGGGCACTTTTAAGGTATTTACCACTGCGCGTAAACTTTTAGGAAATGGCAGACTGAACTACTATACCCCTACTAAGAAGAACGCTAATCTACCAGACATTTTTTGGGGATCATACTTTCAAAATTGGCTTAATTCCGGCATAGACAAACTGGGGGTCCTGTATTCGACCGAAGGGGTCTTGGTCTTCGAGGAACTTAAAACCCAATTCAACTTGAATAATAGGGAGGCCTTTAAATATTATGCCATCAGGACCATTTTATCACGCAAGGCCGGCGGGCCCACGGGATTCACTAAATGTGAACTAATTGAGAGACTACTCGAACCCACCGTCCCCCGAATTGGATTAATATATGATTCCCTAAATAGCTTAATGCCTGACGACTTGACAAAAATTTCAAACAAATGGCAACAAAAATTGAACATTACCAATAACGTTTTTTGCCTAGCTCTTAAATTTGCCCAAAGCGATTTACTATCAGCCAATTTTCAGGCACAATTTTTTATAAAACTTGTTTCTTCTTATATCTTACACCAAGCAGAATTGCAAAGTGGGGGACTGGTAAAGGTACGTACTGTCCATGATGCGCTGAATATAGTGCAGATTCAGTTCATATGTTTGCCGCTTGAGCAGAGCTTGGGCCGTTATTAACCAAGATACAAGATTTTCTCGGACAGGTTTTATCTCGAAACATCTTGCTAACCCCTACGGCAATTTTGTTGGGCATACAAGATACGGTTGATAGAAAGAGTGGTGGGCCCTAATATTTATCGCTATGGCAATTTATAGGCTATGTATAACCTCTGCATGGATAGATCCTAACCCTCTTTTATTTTCACAGTGGTTGGCCCGGCTATACTCAATATGCACCCTTGAAAAAGCTATTTACTCTAAAAAGGGCACCCGGGCCAAAAAGAAAGGGTTATTTATCTGGGAACCCCTATCTTGATGGCTCCACCAAACAAATTCTCAACAAAGTTAGGGAAAGAGGGAAACTTCCTTGTTTTTTGACAGGGGCAGTATAAATATGAGTGTGTAAACCTGCCCGCAGCACTGACACCACCGAGATGGGGCTGGTTTGGTATGGTAGCCAATTATACAGTAATTTATATGTTTTTTTGTTTTTTTAAGTAGCATTCCTTATGCATATTGCACTTTGCACTTTTTCGCACTGAACACTTTTTTTTCCCAAGGAGCGATTGTTAAGAATACTGTAAAACAGCACTTTATGTACTTATGATAGCAAGTATTAAAGAATGGGTTTATTAACATTAACCAATTTGTTAGCTTTATAGATCAAGCTAGGGGGATAGCCCAACTTGGCGTATTAACTATTTGTATATTTTGCACAAACTCTTATCGATGCTATATGATGCACTTTTGCACAGGTCACTTTACCTCCTAGGGACTTATTTTATGAAAAATGATGAAATTCAATATTCCATTGCATTGCATGTAGGTTTTTTGTTTTTTAGCTTGTGACTCTCATGCTTTTTGTGGCCCGATATAATGAACTCAGCTAAAGTGCTAATTGGGATTATTTGTTTTTAGCACTGGCACATGTTGAACTATTAACGTTTGGGCTTGGGGGTCACTTTACTGCGTTGCTTTGTTTTCTTTGTTAATGGCATTTTCAAAAACCAATACATTTTTTTTTTTTTTTTAAATCAACCAAACCATTAGCACGGGCCTTCCATTTTCTTGAACACAAACTGGAAACTGGACTCCATTGTCTAAGACAATGTTCTTAGGAATACCGTGTTACAAAAATACATCCACATCCACATGTTCTACAGCCTTTAGCAAAACCCACTTGGTATTGTAATCTTCTATGATTAATAGGGTTTTCTTCACACGTAGGATGTCTATTGAGCTTAAGAATCTATTAATAATTTCTTTGTGGTCTCTCCGGTACCTCTACACACCTTAAAGTTGGCTGCCTTATCAGTTTTGTATTGTCAGTGTTAGCTATGCATAACATTTCTCTACCACTTCTTCTACTTGCCCATCCATATAACACAAAACTAACTATTTGGCTCAATGTTCTCTTACTCATATTCCTTCCAGGATGACCTTCATGATCTAATCTGATTATCCACATGGTCAAGTCTGAGTGAGGAGCAATTTAAATGTGTAATAATATGTTTCCCATACACACTTAGTTCTTCTTTTATTTAATTAAATTGCCTTACTTACTCTTCTAATTCATTTACATTCATCAAGACTTACACAATTTTCTCTCACCGTATCTTGAACCCAATATTTGTTTGCTTTCCGTCTCTCACACTCCTCCACTCAGTGCATTAACACAATTAGTTCAGCTTCCTCTTCTTCTTCACTATCTCTTTTATAATTCTCTAGAAGAAATATTTTTAAACAGTCTGCTGTTATGTTTTAACATCCTTTGCATACTCAATTCCACAGCTGTTCTCCATCATTTACAGAAACTATCTCGCAATAAGTGGTGTCATGTTTCCTTATAATCCTCTTCCATGCTTGAAGACTTGTACCAGTGATTTGTGGAATTTCTGATGCGAATAATGTAGTCCCCACAAAAAATACTTACATGTGTTTATTCCCCATGTTCGATCTGACGGCCTTAGGGTGGTCTTCCACCAAACCTTTTTGCCTGCTTGCCTCCATTTTTGCTAGATTTTTGCTTGTGTTGGCCTTAGGACTCTGTGCACTTTACCACTACTGACCAGTGCTAAAAATAGTTTGATTGGCATACCCAAAATTGGGACATTTAATTTACCTATAAGTCTCCAGCAGAGTGCACTACTTGTGCCTCGAGCTTGTAAATTAAATACTACTAGTGGGCCTGCAGCACTAATTGTGTCACCCACTTAAGTAGCGCTTTAAACAAGTCTCAGGCCTGCCATTGCAGAGCCAGTTTTGTCAGTCTTAAAATGCCATGTCGAACTGGCACGTTAAACCTCTTGATAGTCCCAAACCTTCCTTTCTAATACATATAAGTTACCCCTAGGGACAGCCCAGAGGGCAGGGTGCACAGTATTTAAAAATCAGGACTTGTACTTTTAAATTCTATATGTAATGGTAGTGAAAAACTCTTAAAGTTGTTTTTCAGTACTGCAGGGCCTATATCTCCCGTTGGATACCATGGTGATTACCTTATTACATTTTATAAGTGTAATTTCCAAATGGGAAGATATAACTGGTTGATGTTTGGTATCTCTGGAATTCTAATTTAAAATCCTAACTTATGGTAAAGTCAGATTTTGAATTACAATTCTGAAAATGCCACTTTTAGAAAGTTAGGTACAACAAAGGGGGAACCTGGTATTCTGGATAATTCATGCAATTTCCTTACTGCAATGATCACAATATGTTACTTCATGTGATTAGGTCATTTATTCAACCTTTATTTTTTAAATAACTTTTATCTTTTTGAATTTATATACATTAGGAAGAACGTAGGTAAAAAAGACTTCTAATCCTTCCAATCCAAAACATATCAAAAAACAATTCCAATATTTACAAACATTCACATATTTTTACAACATTTACCTCAATATACATTACATACATTTATCACAAATACAACCAAAGCATCAATATAATTCATAAACCAATGTATCATTTGCAACTGGTCAATACAAATTAATTATTTGCAACTGATAAATCAGTTGCAAATAATTAATTTGTATTGACCAGTTGCAAATGATACATTGGTTTATGAATTATATTGATGCTTGGAATTGTTTTTTGATATGTGTTGGATTGGAAGGATTAGAAGTCTTTTTTACCTACGTTCTTCCTAATGTATATAAATTCAAAAAGATAAAAGTTATTTAAAAAATAAAGGTTGAATAAATGACCTAATCACATGAAGTAACATATTGTGATCATTGCAGTAAGGAAATTGTATGAATTATCCAGAATACCAGGTTCCCCCTTTGTTGTACCTATCGAATACGGCCCGTCCTGGTATGTGTCCTTTTAGGGCCTTACCCCTTTCTTTGTTTACTTTTAGAAAGTTGGCATTTTCTTACCTTAGCCATTTGGTGCCTGCAGCCTGTCTCTGGTCATATGACTGGGTATAGTTAGCAGTTGGGCTTTGTGTATTCTACCTAGATAGTCACACCTAATGGGAGATTAGGTGTGTCTTGATGGGCCATCCTAACAGTATGGGAGGGAGGAGCTGGACCCAGCCTCACTTCAACTTGAATAGCCTGTGTACTGTCCACACACAAAGGGCTGCATACCCCCCGTAGGGAGTCTGGAGTCAGGGCAGGAAGGGAGGACATCTGTGTACTTCAAAGGTATGTATTTGAAGTCTCCCCCACTTAAAAGGCAACGCTGAGTATAAGTACTGGACCTCAGACACCACAACTTTAGCACACTTCTAGACCTGTGGATGCTCTGCCAGGAAGAAGAACTTCTGTGCTGTTGAAGTATTGTCACTCTGCTGGACTGCTGCTCTGGAAGAACTGATGCCCTGCTGTGCTGACCTGCTGCCCTCCTTGCCTGGGTTAGGACTGGAATTGCATCACTTGAACCCAGCATGACTCCAAGGGCTAGTAGACTGGCTTCCTAATCTGAAGCCTCAGGGACAGAACAGGTTTACAACAACCTTGCATCTGCACCCAGAATCTGCCAGCTGAGAGTCTACCCTGCCAAGTGGTGCCACCCCCAGTCCTAGACACTTGGAAGTGGGCCTAAGATGCCTACCCACGGAACCAATGCATCTCCTCAGCTGAGCGGTGCATCCTCGAGCAGAACCAGTGCATCGCCACTGCTGCATGGATTGGGCCCGGCGCAGAAGGTTTGCATCGCCCTCGCAGTCTTTGAAACTGATGAATCATCTACAGCATGGCGCATCTTCGACCCAGGTCCTTGCATCCTTCATCGATGGCAGCTCAGCAATGATGCTGGCCTCCACATTGCAGCTCCTCAGAACCGACGCATTGCCAGCTGTCCACTGCATCCTTGACGCCTGGACTTCACATTACAAGACCCAGCAATGGGATCCTCGATGAAGATGCCACAGGACCTCACACCAGAGCTTCGCAGCATCTCGGAACTGACACATCGCTTCGACTGTGCGACGCTTCATCAGCTCGGATCCATGCAACGTTCCACAGCAGGGATTTTAAGGTACTTATTCATCTGGCCTAGCTGGGTCCCTGTAGCCTGCTCACGCTCCATAGCGGTCGGCCTGAACTAGTGACTTTGTCCCAGGCAGGCGTGACCTAATATCCTTTGTTGGCGCTGTGTGCTGCTTTTTGAAGCTATTTTACCCTAAAACTTTAGTCTAACTCCTGAAGGTGCGAGATGGCCCGAGGGAAAAAAAGCTCCCTGGGCCAATCAGAATGCTGAATATATATATATATAAATATATTACTTACTTGCCTTCGCCAGTAGAGAGTTATAGTTAGAACCTAGTTTCCATAGGAAGAGCGTTTTCTGTTTTGCTAATAACTTTGGCACCATTTGACGAATCTTTACGAATGTTTCAAAGCTAATTTGCCAGTCACCTCAGCTCCTGTTTGGAAAGTTTTGGGGTAATTCGTTATGTGGGGGCCAAGAAAAAGGGGGGGCCCAAAAAAGTTTCCCCCGTTTAATTTCCCATCGGGATTTTGAACATGACTACAGCCCGAACCGCTGAACAGAATTACACCAAATTTGGCAGAAAGCTAGATCTCGGTCCACAACGAACACTTTTTGTAATTTGGTGGAAATCCGTTCAGTAGTTTTGGAGTTAATAAAGAAAATAGATTCATGTATATCTAGAGACATAGAGGGTCCGCGAATCCGATAGATCTCAAAATGAAATCTGATTGACTGCCACCACCTCAACAAGGAATAAGCCCAAAAAAACCATAAGAGGGCATGGTAGGAATATCCTGACCCCTAAGCCTGGTGGTGGGGTCTGTGTTTTTTTAAATTTTTCCATGGATCCTTGGAGAATCTGTGTATCCTTGGCAAAATATTTTTAAAAACAAGCATGGTTACCCACGCTTGCTTTTTTGGGCCCCCCAGGTGGGCCAGGTCCCAGGGGGGTTTGATTTTATTGTATAACAGGGCCCCAGGCCGATTAC
Source organism: Calotriton arnoldi (assembly GCA_963921515.1). Lineage (NCBI taxonomy): Eukaryota > Metazoa > Chordata > Amphibia > Caudata > Salamandridae > Calotriton > Calotriton arnoldi. The sequence goes on from CAWUFW010001285.1 coordinate 2,356,823, forward strand.
AGCCCTGGGGAACCCATCTATCGGAGCCCCACCCATTCTGAAAATGGGGAGGGGGCCTGCAAGACCCCCTCCTCGGCCAAATTCGACCATGGGGACCCCATTTCCCTAGGCCCGGCAATATGAAAAAAGTGTAAGGGGGCCACATGACCCCCCTCTGTGGACTGCTTCCCGCCCCGGGGACCCCATCTCCCGGGACCCAGTTGTGCATTCAATGGTGAGGGAGGCTGCATGCCCCCTTCTGGAGCCATTAATTGCTGTGGGGACCTCACCCCCCAAGGCCCGCTCCTGTTATGTCCCGGGGTGCCCACCCCCGGGCATAGCGGAAACCCTGCCTGCACTGTCGCAGGCAGGGAAACATGTTTGCTCTCACTTGGCGGGAGCAATTTCGAAGCTCTTGCCAAGTGAGAACAAACACTAAGTTCGCTCCCAGCAGGCGGGAGCATAAAAAATGCTCCTGTCTGCTGGGAGCACACTTTTCATCTGTTTCCCTGTTACGTTTCCCTGTTTCAAGTTTCATCTGTTTCACTAACTGCAACTTCCTGTTCCGCCCTTACCTCTCATTACGTTCCTGTTTCCGCTTCTCTTACGACATCCTCGGCAGGTCTCTGGGTCCTTGCAATGTCCTCGTCTTCTCGGGCGTCCATCTTCCTGTTTGCGGTAGTGTCCAGGATTGAACAACGTGGCATTCCTTTCGTGTTCCTGGAGGATTCCTTGGCCGGATACCCATAAAAAAGAAGAAGAATAGAGGAAAGACAAAACAATGTCACACGGGGTAACGCGCAGCACACATGCACTAAAGTAGATACTTATTTAATTGTGTTTTCTATTATGGGCATTTCTTCATGTTGTGTTTGACAGTTCAAATCGCATTTCCTTTATTTAATTTCAATAATTGTCCCCTTTCTTTTTTCTTCCCAGCAGTGATGGTGGCACCCTTATACTTTTTAACTTTTCATTTAAAAATAGAAGAGTGGAATCATCCGGTATAGTACAGTTCGATACATCTGTGGGACTTAGATGAATAGGTGTGGTGCAGCGGCCAGGGCAACTGACTTCGGAGCACAGGGTTCACGGTTCGATCCCCGGCTCCGGCGGCAGCTCAGCACCATGTGACTCTGGGCAATTTCCACTACGGCCCCCAGCGCCTTGAGACCCGTAAGGGTGAGAAGCTGCGCTATATAAAAACGGACTTACATATATGAATACATGAAATTTGAAGGATTGTAATGTTATGTATATTTTTCTCTTAGGAAAGAGCTTTTAGAATGTGTGTGACTTACCAGAAGCCTGCTGAGCAGTCACCTCAAGTCATCAGTTTCTCTGATCCCTTTCCTGCTTCCCCATTGAGCAGGATTGGCTTTGACCCTGTTGGGCCCTCCTGTTTGATTCAGAAGTTGGGACTTATCTTTGTAGCCTTACCTTACTCCGGAAGAAAATCCAGGTGAGATTCCAGACAAGGCCTTGTGGCCAACCCACTGCTGCGTACAGCCTTGGCTGTGCGCAGTGAGGGATTGGCTGCATGCAGGGGCGGTCGGCTGGCAGCCAACCCTCCGCCGCGCACGGTTGATGCCCATGCCAGACTACAGTTGGATTAACGTATGGTAATTAAATTTTACTTTATGAAAAAAAAACTAAAAATTCACAGAACAAAACAAAGGTTACAGGGCCGTTATAATTAGGAAACAGAATTAAAAAAAACATTTGAAATTCTTTAAAAAAGGTTACAGGGACGTTGTAGTTAGGTTCAGATTTTACACAATAAACCACAGAAAATCAGCAGTTATAGTTATACATATCTCAAGAGAGTATAAGTCATGTCCTAAGGTAATTACAACTCACACCCTCACCATGCACTGCTAAATACCCCACATTATTCATGACATCTTCTATGACATCATTGATAAAATCACTGCAACATTTCTGATAAAATGATTGATGAGAAAACTGTGCATCGTGAGGGTTATAATTACCTTATGGCACAATAGTAAAAAGGTGTTTGCATGGCTCTTGGCTGCCTGGTTGTGCATTGGAGCTAGGGAGAGGGGAGAAGAGTGCCATATCTCTGTAGATATGGCACTTTCCTGCTCTCTCTGGCACGGAACACAGCACAGCGCTCCGTTCCCTGACACTTTTATGTAAGAGGCAGCCAAACCCTAAATTACCTGTGCTCACCCTCTTGTAGATCGGCATAGAGCAGTCAGGCTAAACTTAGAGGCGATGTGTAAAGTATTTGTGTAACACTTAAAAGAGTAAAAACAGTGAAAACACCACACAAAAAGATCCCACACCAGGGTTAGATAAATAGAATATATTTTAATAAATAAAACAAGACCAAAATTCCAAAAACCGAATAAGGGAAACCAGAGATATTGAATTTTAAAGATTTAGGGTAAAATAGTGCCAAAAAGCACAAAGCGCCAACAAGGGCTATCTGGTTGTGCCGGACCGGGACAAAGTCACAAGTTCAGGCTGACCACAATGGAGCCCAGGCCAGCTACAGGGACCTGGTTAGGCCCACTGAACTAAGCACCTCAAATCCTAGTTGCAGAGCATTGCGTGGATCCGAGGTGAAGAAGTGTCGCAAAGTCGAAGCAATGCGTTGGTTCTGAGATGCGGCAACATTGTGGTGCAAGGTCCTGTTGCATCGTCATCGAGGATCAAGTCGACTGGGCTTGCGATGCGAAGTCCGGGCATTGAGGATGCGGCGCGCAGCTGGCGATACATAGGTCCTGAGGAGTGGTGAGGCTGCGATGCAGAGGCCAACACCATCGTCGACGATAGATGCGAGGACCTGGATTGGAGATGCACCGCACCGTCTGCAATGTGTCAGTTCCGAAGACTGCAATGCAGACCTTTCACACTAGGCCCAATCCACACAGCAGCGTTAATGCATCAGTTCAGCTCCAAGATTCACCACTCAGTCAAGGAGATGCACCGGTTCGGCTTGAGGTTGCACCGCTCAGCAGATAAGACGCATCAGTTCCACTGGAAAGCACCTTAGGGTCTCTTCCAAAGGTTCCAGTCTGGGGTGGCACCACTAGGCAGGGAAGGCTCACAACCGGTAGAGTCCAGGTGCAGATGCAAGGTTGATGGAAGCCTGTCATATCCCAGAGGCTTCGGATCAGAAGGCCAGTCAACCAGCTCTTAGAGTCACTCTGGGTTCTGGGTTCAAGTGATGCAGGTCCAGTCCTTCATATCCAGGTAAAGAGGGCATCTGGTCAGCACAGCAAGACAGCAGTTCTTCCAGTCCAGCAGAGTGCCAGTCCGTCAGCAGCGCAGCAGTCCTTCTTCCTGGCAGAGTAGCCACAAGTCCAGAAGTGTACAGAAGTGGTGGTGTCTGAGGTCCAGTACTTACACCCAGTAGTGACTTTGAAGTGGGAGAGGCTTCAAAGACAAGCCTTAAAATTGCACATATATCCTGCCATGAGAGCCCTGGCTCCAGACTAACTACAGGAAGTAGGCAGTCCTTTATGTGGGGACAGGACACAACTTATTCTGGTATAAGAGAGGCAGGGTCGAGCTCCTCTCTCCCATCCTGTCAGGATAGCCCTCTCAGTCACATCTAAGCTTCCATTGTGTGTGGCTGTAGAGGTGGAATCCACAAAGCCCAACTGCTAACTACACCCAGTCCCGGTACCAGAGACAGGCTGCAGGCACCAATTGGCTAAGGCAAGAAAATGCCAACTTTCTAAAAGTGACATTTTCAGAATTGTAATTTAAAACCCGACTTCGCCATAAGTTAGGATTTTCAATTAGGATTCCAACACACCAAACTTGAGGCGATTATATCTTCCCATTTAGAAATTGAGCTCATAAGATGTAATAAGGCAAATCAAGTGTTATCCTATGAGAGATGTAGGCCTTGCAGTAGTTAAAAATGATTTAAGGGTTGTTCACTGCCAGGACATGTAAAACATAAAAGCAGAAATCCGATTTTTTAAATACATTGCACCTTGCCCTCTGGGCTGTCCAGTGTCTACCATAGGGGTGAATTATATGTATTAAAAGGGAAGGTTTAAGCCTGGCAAGAGGTTTGAACTGCCAGGACGACATGGCAGTTTAAAACTGCACACACAAGCTCTACAATGCCATGTTTAAAGGGCTACTTAAGTGGTGGCACAATCAAAGCTGCTGTCCCACTAGTAGCATTTAATTTGCAGGCCCTGGACAATTGTAGTGCACTCCACTAGGGACCTATAGGTAAATTAAATATGTCAATTAGGGGTATGCCAATGAAACCATGTTCAGGGGAGTAAGCAAAAGCACTTTAGCACTGCTTAGCAGTGGGAAAGTACACAGAGTACTGAGGCCAACAGAAGGCAAAATCCAGCAAAATTGGAGGCAAGCAGACAAAATGTTTGGGTGAAGACCACCCTAAGGCTGTCCAGTCTAACTCAGCCTATTCATAAACTGCATCTTGTAGTATGTTTAATAGTACCACAATAGTACTAATGTACTACAAAACTCTATTCACAAACCTACTAGTGTAAATCTCCAAAAGGGCAAAAAAAAAAAAGATTTGATTTGTTAATAGTGTTAGCCCTATTTGATGTTTTTTGTTACAAAAGTTAAGATTAGGCCTGGGCAGTAAATTCCGTTCCACTCGCGGAATTTGCGGAACTTGGGTAATTTTGCGTTCCGCGGAGAACGCGTAATTGCCAAAAATTCCGCGATCCGCGGCTTCACAGAATTTTTTGCTTGTTCGCGCTTTCAAAATGCGTGTTCGCGAGATATTTCCCCCCCGAGCACGCAAACAGCGTTCGCGAAATGGAAAAAAGCATCGCCGACGGGCGGAACAAGCAATTCCGCGTGTTTGCGGAATTTCTGCGTGCTCGCGGAGATTTTTTACCGTTTCGTGGAGCTTTGCGTAGCGCGACTACGCAAATTCTGCCCACCCCTAGTTAAGATACTTCAATTGGGCATAACTTGGTAATTGTATGCTCTGCTACCAGTTTGCTTTATGGGCAGTTGCTTTCCAGAAGTCAATCTCTGCTCTAAGCTGCTAAAGGCCAAGCATATCATTTATACAGCCACCAGTAAAACTTTAAAAAGTAAATTTTCCTTTGAAACTTACTAGACAATTGTTATAAGTAAGTAAACGAGTTATGGTTCATGTGGTATTGAATGACATTGTTGATGATGTCACTGAGGACATCACAAATGACATCATTGATGACATTGCTGATAACATTGTAGTCATATACAGCATAGAGTTAGTGGGTGTACATGTGTGGGACCATGGAATGGAAATAGCGTAAGCCCTGGAGGCAACTGTGATTGTGCATGTTGAAAGTTATATGGTGCATTGCTTACAAATAAGTAAAGTTTGAGGTTGAAGTATTACTCCATTTTAAACAAGATAAAATCTAAACACAACTGATATGGTTTGCAGAGTTATGTTTCAAAGTAGGTTGTGTCTTAAACCAAAGCCTGTTCTAAAAATTCAGTGAGAAAGACCAAAGTTTATGTAGATTACTTACTCATAATGAGGACCACAGATTAAGCAAAGTGGTAGCACATTTACCATAAATCTGCTCACAGCCTCGGGCAAACATCAAGTAGATAGTGTGATTTCTCTCCACACATGATATTTAGAGGAAAAGGAGTACTTAGGTTTTTTCCAGCCAGTGCCTTTTCCTTTTGTGAACTGCTGTTTTAAATAGTACATTGTGCAGCTGGTGATGCACACTTTGGCAAACAGACATTTGCTTTTATGTCTCTACAGAGAATTCAGTGAGATTAATGAAGTGTTAGGAAATTAATTACATGGTTTAACTGCTGACATCTTTGTGATCTTTTAATCACAACATATTAACTTGGATTTATATTTAATCTGTAAAAAAACAGAATTGGAAATGTGGATTTTGTTATTCACTGTATTTGGATCTCATCATCATCCAGGATGATGATGAGTAGAAATTTTCTAGTAGAAACTAGAAAAATGAATGGATAAGTATCCATGAGATTTGCCTGTGTTGAATAGAAAAATACACCACTTCAGAATACTTTTCTCAAGCTAGGTATTTTATTTGATCACAATCCCTTATCAGGGTACTATTGCCGTTGTTGTTGTTTTTGTTATCATTATCATGCTCATCATTATTATTAAAATTGTTATTGATTTTGGTATTCATAAAATTATCACTATTACTACTACTACTGCCACCATTACTACTATACACTTGTCTAAAGACAGCAAAAATGTCTTAGAAAATAGCAATTTTCCACTCTAGAAAACATGGGATCATGGGAAAGAGTCTGATAGGTATGTGATTTCACAAACGAACTAGGTGATAGATTACATCAGTTTTTATGCTAATGGACATCCCTTTAAAAGAACTTGAATTTACAGCTAAATGAGATGTAAAGTGCAATCTCCAAGCTGATTGATACAGAGTTAACATATTTTCCAGGGAATTAGGATTTCACATGTAAAGACTCTGGCCCTCATCACAAGTTGGTTGCCATGGAACCCCAGGTGGGGGGGATACTGATTTGGCCAATACTGAGCTGCCTGGAGTTTCTACCCTCAGGATTATCAGATGCTAGAATACCAGGCCCAGTTTATGAGGTGCAAAAATCAACCTGGTAAGACTACATAAGGATTCCTCTTGCATTTTCCACCTGCAAGTGGAAAATGTCATCAGTAAAAACCCTGGAATCCAAAACCTCATGCAGGAAAGACCCCGGTAAATCAAGGTCCCACATGTGAATTTGGGGGAGTAAACCACAAATTTAAAAGCAGATGGATAAAGCCACAGAAGCAACCAACAAGCCCCAATCCTAAAAGGGAGCAAGCAAAATACAAGAACAGAAATTCAAGCAGCACACAGGCCCACACTTGACCATCAGTGGCCAACCATCTCACAACAGAATGCACATAGACTAGCCCAACGTCAAGCTCCACTCAAAACAAAAGGCGTGAAAAGGCTGTAACCTCACACAGAGCAGGGTAAGGCAAACTAGCAAACTGAGCCTGAGTTGCAAAAGAAGCATTCCAAAACAGGTTAGAGGTGCAGGCTCACCCTCAGTGCAACACTGAACAGAGAGTATGGGACTTCCTATCAACCAAAGCAAACAACAAAACAGATTGGGCAGAAAAAACTGCATGGTGTGAAAAAAGTCACTGTCCCTGGACAATTCCACAGGAGAAAGACCACACCCTTCCATTCCATGAGAAAAAATCGAAAATGGGTGCAGTCAAACCAAGAACCATAAAACACAAAGCAGACCCAAAAAATCCCCAGACGTACCAAGGATCACACAGAACAATCTAGGACAACCCCATCCACCAAACAAAAAGATGAAGAAAGGGCATAAGTCAACAGGGGCCAAATGAGTCAAAGTCTAGCAGTGCCCCTAGCAGACAAACAAAAAAGGGGACAAATATCAACCAGAATAGACTAAATCCTGCACCCAGCTAAGCAAGGAGGTGGGGTGCACTCAAGAATCTCAACACCAGCACTACCTAAACCCAAAGCTGAGCAGGAGGGCAATGGGGCCCTATATAGCCAAAAATGCATTGCATGAGCTAGGGAAACTGGATGCCTATCCTGCAAGCCCCAAACCCAGCATGGAGGTCCAGCAAAAGTATATGTCCAACCACCCATAACCACAAACAACAACACAGCAGTATTGTTGGACTTGGCCTCTCTGCAGGGCCACCCCCAAACATTTTGCCTTCACTCCTCCTATTTTTCTGAATTCGCTATTGTTAAGCTTAGGTATCTAGACACTTTACCGCCGATAACCAGTGCTTAAGTGCCTGTGCTCATCCCCCAAAACATGGTCAAAATGGCTTACACCTGATTTGCAAATTTAATTTACTTATAAGTCTAGAGTAAAGTGGTATACCATATACCCAGGGCCTGTATGTTAGAAGCTAGTAGTGGGCCTGCAGCACTTATTGTGCCATCCACTTAAGTAACTCTTTAAACATGTCTCAGTCCTGCCAATGCAGCCTGCCAGCTGTTTTAAAGTGACAATTCCACTTGGCAAAATATCCCCTTTGTCACGTCTAAAACTGAATTTGTAACACATAAAGCTCACCCCTAACCTGCCCATAGAGCAGGGTGCATTATATTAAGAAGCTGGGCATGTACTATTAAGTTTTACATGTCTCAGTAGTTAAAAACTCACAAATGTGTTTTACACTACAGTCCGGCCTACCTCTCCATTAGGATAACATTGGGTTCCATTATTACATTTAATAAGTGCTAACTTTTGATTTGAAGTAGGAAGACAAGTCAAGATTGGTGTCTGAGGAACTGTTATTTAAAATCCTCTTTATTGGTAATGTCAGTTTTTAAGTACAATTCTAAAAATACCACTTTTAGAAAGTTGGCCTTTTTGTGCCCTAACCATTTGGTTCCTGCAGCATGTTTCTGGGTCACATGACTATGTGTGAGTGGCAGTTGGCCTTTGTGTATTCTTCCCATACAGCATTCTAATAGCGGGTCTGGGTGTTGGCAGAATGGCCATCTCTGACTTGGTGGGAGGACGGAGCTGTCACCTACCACACTTGCACCTCTAAGGCACTGGCTCAACTCACACACAAAGGACTTCACACTAGCTATTGTGCCCCAGTCATACTGGGACCAGGGCAGGGAGTCCGTACATTTCAGACAACTCTAAAGCGGGAAGCACCAGAAGCTTCTCCCACTTCAAAGTGGGCACCAGGTATGAATATTGGACCCCCAGTCCCACTCTTCAGATCATTTCTGGACCTTTGATTGTCTCAGAAGAAGGACTGCTCTGCTGCTGTGCTGCAAGAAGAACTGCTTTGCGGCCTGTCTGTTCTGCTGACCTGCTGCTGTGCTACCCTGCTGCCTGAGTGAGAAGGACTGGACCTGCACCTAGAACTCAGGACCACCAAAGTGACTCTAAAGGCTAGTTGGCTGGCCTCCTGTTCAGAACCTCAGGGACAAAAAAGGTTCAAACCATCTTCTACCCTGCACCAGGACTCTGCCTGCTGTGAGTCTTAACTCCCCCCAAGTGATGCCTCTCCAGTCCTGGACCCTTGGAAGTGGGGATGAAGGTGCTCTGCCAGCCCAGCTGTGGTTCCCATCGGAAATGACAGGGTGCAACACAATCTGACTCAGCCCTTGCACCTCCTCATCAGAACTGACGCAGTGCAATGTAACTCGCATTACAGCTCTTGCAGTTCCTCATGAGAACCAATGAGCATGACACAACTCAACGTGGACCAAACATCGCCACCTTTGCAGCTCCTCATCACAATGGACGCAGCATTACACAACTGGACGTAGGACCCCACATCACTTCTCAGAACCGCCACTGCACTGTGCAACACCTTGTATTCAGGACATAAAGAACAATTCTCAGCTAGCCAAACCTGGTACAGTATCCGGACGGTGCTCCATCATGGTCGGCCTGAACTTGTGACTTTGTCCCAGTGAGGCACAACCAGATAACCACAGTTGCCATTTTGTGCTTTTAAGCACTATTTTTTTACCATCCTTAAATTGCATATCTCTGGTTCTACTGATTGGGTTTTTATTGTTTTTGTGTCAAGTAAATGAATTACATTTTACTCTATTTTTCTAAGTTGGTGTGGGATTTTACTTTGGTTATGTTTTCACTTTATTACTGTTTAGTTACTGCATAAATACTTTAGCCATTCCCTCTAAGTTAAGCTTGACTGCTTTTGTGCCAAGTTACCAGATGTTTAAGCACAGGTTAATATAGGGGCTTTTTGTGGTTCACCCTGACGAGGACTGTGGTTGTTGCTTGAGTAGGGTTCACCTCCCCTCCCCCAACCAACAACCCATTTTCTCACAAGTATAAAAACTGGGGGGCACTTACCTTGACCACAGGATGGAGTGTACAGTTCACACAGAACAGGTGCTTCTGAGCCCCAAAGTCAGTTGTTAGCCTACAGGGAAGGGCCTGCACCCACTGAACAGCAGGGATGGTAAACTACATCCATTGATTCACCAAGGAGAGCAGTCCCAAACCCAGTGCCAAATCTACCTGAAAGCCGAGAAAGGACAGGCAAAACGTTAGAGTCTGAACCACACAGCCGCAAGACTAGCAAGCAGGCAGAGGGCACATAACGGGCAAAACAAGAGGACATAAGACAAAGAAAAAAGTTACAGACCCCAGAACCCCAGAAGCTCCATGCCCAGGAACGAGCACAGGTGGGAGTCCACTTGATGCACCCATTACCCCAAATAAAAACATAGCAGAAAGAAAAATGGGCGGGCACGAACTCATCTGACCTCAGAGATGGGACTGGAGCACTGCACATAGAACATACTCACTGCATTTTCAATAGCAGTAGTGAGTATATGGGGACGGCCCACAGCCAGCCCCTAAACCTAAGTATTGGAATCCATATTTATTCATTCAAGCCTAAAGTGTCGCCAAGGAAAACAACTTCGATCCTAGTCTCAAGCCTGAAAAGAAGCGTAGGAATGGATGGACACATTTTGGCAGCCCCCAACAAGACCAGCAGGAAAGAACGAGCACACACAGTGCCAGACAAACCCAGAGCATGAGCCCAGCAGGTGCCCCCGAAGCCAGCAAAAAACTGGAAGAACATGCCCAAGAGAGTGCCCAAAACACAGCCAATAAAATAAGCATTTTTTTCAGGATTGTTGGGATTAACGAAAACAGTTACTACACATACGGGTTACTTACAACTTTAAGCTTCTTTTTCGCAGGTCTTTCCCTCCACATAATTTATTATGCACTTGTTAAATGCATGTCTCTTGTTTTTTAATTCTTTCAGCAGAAGTCTGACATGTTAGAGCACAACAAACACGATACTTAAATCCCTGTTGCCACTGCACTGCTTTAAGGATAGAGAGCATCGTCCTATGCAACGTCCTATGCAACTGCACTGCTGCTCCTGATTAGTGGAGGGTATCTATACAAAAGTGGATACCCCAATAGGCCTGAAAAAAGCACAGCATAGAATGGTGGTGAATGCTGAAAAGTAGTGTTTTCATGTCATATTGATTGAGATATGTATCATTCGAATCCATGGACAGAATACAAAAAAGACACTAGAGACAGACCTCGTCTTGCGTGTCAAGTTCCCATCTCCTATTACCCACCCACCGATTATATACACCACAAAAATGTAAACTGTGGCAAGGGGAGAGGCCCAGGAAGGGATGGAGGAAGATAAAGGGTAAAGCAATGGGTAGGATGGGGGAGCACAGAAAGGGAAGCAGGAAGCTTAGGCACAGTCTTGTTAAAATTAAAACTAAAACCAAACCAAAACAAGAAGTGCGAGAAGCTTCTCAAACTTCAAGGCACTTTGAATCCCAATTGTTAGGAAGAATCTGGCAGTACAGTTCTGACACCATTCGTTCCACTCCAATACCTGGTAGGCATTCAAAGTTTCCACAGGGGATTTCACTTTGAGCCATCAAGCTTGGGTCTTGCCTTTGTGTGCACACACACACACACACACACACAAAGACACACACACATACACATTTGAAGTAGGTTACTTAGAGAGTGAATGTTCTATTAATTATACATTTGCCTTGTTCACTGCTGTTACACCTATGTACTTCTGTTGCCACAGAAAAAGTCATCTCCATGCTGGATTATTATCACCTCTATACAGACCTTTTCTCCCAGCTGTCCCCTAAACTAATCCAAAAATTGCACACCCTTCCACCGTGAACACATTATGAATACTGCAGGAAAACCGCATTGTTAAAGCTGCAGCTGAAAATACCAATACCACAGTGAGCAGTACGTACAGGTTGTGTCATTACTGGACTACTGTGATTTTGCACTCTGGAATGCGAAATACCTGTGGCAATTAGCGGTTGTGCATTGATTCGAGGATGTCCTCCTTTCTGTCTGGGCCCTCCACACTAACATATCAAAAGATTTCCTGGTGAAATGTGCGTAGGAAAAAATCAGGGGTATGGTGCTCCTGCAAAACCTGTAATTCTGATGTAGCCAGTATCTCCTGTCCCTGAATCAAGATAACCCCAATGCTCATAATGCAGGCCTTTCACGGTTAGTACTCCCAAACTGGAGATATTCACCATGAACCTCTCATAGAATACAACTGGTTGCGTATTAGAACTCAGGGAACCTAACCCTCAGGTGGGATCAGCTCAGAGCTATGTGATTGGTGCGAAAACCTAATAAAAAACCATATACTACTCACATTTCTTCTCTCGGTACATTATTTTTAAGAACATATTAGCAAGATGCCTTAGATGCATGTCATCTCCAATGCTAAATATGCGCTGCAGCCCATGTACCCCAGAAGGTGAAAACTTTCAGATCACCTTCAAGGTTTCGGACTTACTTTCACTTTAGAAAAGAGAGCATTTGCATGATGCTTACATACTGAATTTATACACTGACTTTAAGCACCCGGAGTTATTGACACCCTGATGTCTTGGAAAGGTAGTCAATAAAGTCGCATGCTGCTGTGCATGTTTAGCTACTATCAAAGTCACCCAAAGAGCATTTTATAGGTTATTCCACAATCAAACACTGTGCATAGCAATTTTATTGTCTACCAGTATTCTTTCATCAAAAGGGAATTATTCCAAGCAAACATTGGCTAATTAAAATGGACCACACGCATCTCAGATGGAACAATAAGCAATTTAAGGACACAAATACATTTCATAATAGATTTTGGACCTTCGGGAAAGTACAAGGCCACACCATAGAACTGTCATCAGAAGGGAAAACATGCTGCAAGTCTAGATTCTAATAAGCGAATTAATGTACAAACAGAAGATTGACGGGCAATGACATTTTCTAGAACATTAGACCTTAGAGTAGTAGGCGACCTTTGAGTTTTTTATTACAGTTTCACCAGAATACAACTGCAATCATTCTTTAATTGCAACAGATGTTGCACACAGCCTAGCACAATTTGCTTCTAATTTGAAATGAACTCTGAAATTATGCACAATGCTCTTCTCTCTTTTTTTGCTCAATAGCTATTGCTAAAGAGAGTGAGCATTGCCAAAGGGATTCAAATGTTCACATTTTCAAGTATGAAATTGTTACTGGTGTCTGTGCGATAATTATTAACTCATGACTCAAACTCGAGTTTGTAGTGCACATTGGAAATTTGTTATGTTTAGATTCACCTCAAATCAAATCAAAACACCTAAAAAAAGCTGTTACATATTGCATAGTCAAGCATTATTTTTATTCAATTATTCGGCTTTGAACCACCACAAAAAAAGTAAGCAGCGTATGAATTAATCTTTGAGTTTATGTGGCTCGAGAAGGCCTGCTACCCCAGTCTATTCTGTGCAACATGAACAAAGTATCTTGCGGGTATGGTGCAGAAGGAAGGTTCTGATTCAGAAAAACACTCAAAAAATGTATTGATTTGACGCAGGTAAAATATTAAAGAGGATTGTTTGGAGCAGAGGCACGTTTGCCAGCCAATGAATAATAGATTGATGGGTGAGTGGTGGGGAAATTCTGTGAGGCAAAATGAGACACAAGGCAGAAGAGTAGAAACTGCACGTTTATTATAAGCCTGGGCGAAATTTCGTTTACAAAAACACGTTGTTGTTGTTTTATCCATTCAGTCATGTCTGACTCTTGGTGATTCGATAAATAAAATCCGTCTCTTTGTTTCAATTTCAGAATAATTTTGGTCTGGAAGATTCTTGCTTGTATCATTTTTGACTGAGGGCCTGATTTAGATCTTGAAGGATGTGTAAAGCATTTGCGCAACACACTCACACAGCAGCGACACACTAGGCACACCACAAAAGAAACTCTACCCAAGGTTATATCAAAAATAGCCTTTGTATTATCAAGAAAACACATTAGAACATATCACATATATACACTGTGCCACCAGGCACTTGTCATGTATTTACAGGCATTTGTATAAACACCAATAGGCCAATCTGGCCACTGTCATATCATCACATATATCACAGTTTGTGAGAACCACCAGTAACTACTGGTAAGGGTGCACTGAGCACATCACCTCTAGGCATAAACCATCAGTAACAGCGCACATGTCACAGTCACAAACATTGGCCTCAGTACACATATTATGAGCACCTCTCATGCATAAACATAACAACGGTACTTAGTATATCGCAATATGCGCATAATCATCCGTGCACCTTAGTGCACTTTCAGCTGGGCATACATATCATAAATACATCATGCCCCCCATTAGGAGCCTTATGCCCACAGTAGGCTTAACCACCATAAAAGCAAGGGCCACTGTCTTTCCCTGCGTAGGTTCCTGGCCACCCGCCCTCCTACCACAGGAAATGCGGGAATGTGGAACCTGGGGCCCTATCTGGGTTCACCCTGCAAGGTTCACAGGTGCAATCAGGCAACCAGAAGCCCCCAGTAGTGCCCCAAATCAGCAGCTACCGCGAGTGGCGTGGTGCAGCTGCTGGCAAGCTGAATACGTGGGAGACCTCTCTGGGTCTCGGGCCCTCAATGTTGGGGTAGTCCCCGCAATACTCCCCAAAAAGTCAGAGTAATGCCCCTTAGTGCAGGGAGACCTCCCTTGGTCCCCCCGCAAGACAAAGAGATGGCCAAAAGCGGCTGCCCGCTACTCAGTGGTGCGGCTGCCTCCGTGTATACAAGGGGAGGCATTGATTCCCCTCCGATCAGCTCTTCGGACTCACCCTCACTCTGGGTGAGCCAGAATTCCCAGGCGGGCTCCAGAACACAGAGTGAAGCCGCCATCGGCTTCCCTTCTCTGCTGGCGGCTCGTGGCCGTTGGGCCCTGCCCACAACCAGGCAACAGCCACCTGACTTCTGCTCCATCGACTACCCCGCCCGCACATCAACGCGGGATGGCGGTGGAGGCTCTGTCTTCCTTCCGGTGGCCACAGGAATTCCCAGAGGCTCCGGCTCAGTCTCTCCTGCCGGCTCTGCCCCAACCAGGCAACAGATGCCTGGCTTCCTGTTCTGTGGCTTCTCTGCCACGGCGCAATGGCGCCCGCCGCACTCAAGGTAGGAGCCCCTCCTCGGGCTCAGGCAATAAAATTAAAAGAGCCCAACACGCACTTCTGGTGTGCGGGCACAGCGCTGAGGGGCACAACACCTAGGAATCCTGCAGCGCTCCAAGCCCAGGTCCAGGGCAATCAAGATGGAGCGCTCAGCCCGGCGCTAAGTCCCCAAAGTCCCATAGGGCAGAGCTGGGCAAAGGCAGGGCAGTACGCAGGGCCTCCCAGCAGAGGGCCACCCCTCCAACCCCCTCAGGCAGCAGCTGGGTCCCACGGCGGTTCCTCCTGGCAGAGTGCTCCTTCAACTCGAAGTCAGTTCAGTGAGTTCCCCGACATGGGGTCACAGCCCCAATATTTTATATTACCAAGTGTCTTTGTTCTTCCCCCTGGCACAGGGCTCTTAGCCCAGTCCAAACCAGTTCTGGGGGCTACTTACACATATCTTTTCAAGTGCACAACCACCTCTATTGTTAGTGTAGGCCCTGGCCCCAGACACACCACAGGGGGGCGGAGGTATCATTGTGGAACCAGGCACATCCCTATTCAGGTTCAGGTGCTACTCCTCCCACCACTCCAAATGCAGCCTAGGCCTATTCAGCCTAGCACTGACTCACTCAGACTCTCTGGAGCCACTGTACCTCCCCAGCCCCTGTCACTCCAAGGCCAGACAGTCAATACACAACAAGCAGGCACAAAGACACATAGCACACAGAAATGCCCACTTCTAAAAGTGGCATTTCTAAAATAGTGATAATAAATCTGTGAACACCAGTACGCAGCATTTATCACCACTATTCCAAACATACCAAACTTGATCACGGTACCCCTCTCATGTCAGGAATTACCACTGAAGCACATATCAGGGAATCCCCAATGCATTCCTATGAGAGAGCAGCCTCACAGCAGTGAGAAACCAAATAGGCTGTTTGTCACTACCAGGACATGCCACACAGTTAAGGCACATGCCCTACCTTTTACCTACACCGCACCCTGCCCATAGGGCTAGCTAGGGCCTACCTTAGGGGTGACTGATATGTAGTAAAAGGGGAGTCACAGACATGGCAACCACTTTATGTGCCACGTCACAGCGGCAGTAAACTGCGCACGCAGGCCCTGCGGTGGCAGAGGCCTGAGACAGGTTTGAAAGGCCACTTTGGTGGGGGGCGCACCAGTAGCATTTAATTTACTGACCCTGGGTATATGAGATACCACTGTACAAGGGACTGACAGGTAAATTAAATATGCCAAACAGGTGTAGACCAATCTTACCAAGTTTACCATAGAGAGCACATGCACTTTAGCACTGAACAGCAGTGATAAAGTGCCCAGAGTCCTAAAACCACCAACAACAGGTCAGAAAGTAACTTTTTTCTGTTTGGAGGGGATCTCTTTCAGCAGATCCGGGGCATTGTGATGGGCACCTGTTTTGCCCCCAGTTATGCATGATTGCATGTGGGCTGGTGGGAGGAGCAGGTGCTTCTTAGAACCTATGGCAGAATCTGGGAAGAGCATGTGGTGTTGTGGTCTAAGTATATCGACAACGTATTTGTGGTGTTGAAAGGTTCCATCGAATCAGCTGAAAATTTTGTGAAAAAGTTCAATATGAATAATTTGAAACTGAGGTTCACTTATGAAATAGGAAAATAGATTGTAATATTCCTTGATCTAGAAGTATTTGTGAGGAACAAGAAGCTAGAAACCAAGCTACACAGAAAGGCAACAGCCAGTAATGCAACATTACACGCCTCTAGTTTTCATCCAAAACACACAATAATGAGTATCCCTTATGGGAAATGATCTGAGCCAGGAGAAACTGTAGTACTGTCATTGACACAAAGAAATGCCAGGAGGAAATGAAGGAGAGGTTTGAACAGCGAGGGTGCAGTTCTCAAACAATTGAAAAGTTGTAAACATATCAGTTAGCAGAACTGATCACTCACTGCGGTCATGTGATGGTTTAGGTTTTGTTGTAATAAGTAATCATACACACCGTTGATCAGGTTAATGAATTTTATTTAATGATGTATTTTTCAATCATGTGACAAATTACCAACGATCACCCGATAGTAACACATACACACAATGTAGCTAATATTATAATGCACATATTATTTACTCACTTGAGGTTAATAGCAATGTTTTACATGAGTGTAGGATCGTAATGCCTAGGTGGGGGAGTCGTGTCATGTCAAGAATAAAGCCACTGTGGCGTAAGTGACAATTAACATCCATGAGGGCTGCCAAATGATTGTCTATGTAAAACAAAATATTGTGTGAAAAGATACTTTCCATTGGGGTTAAAGAGTCAATTTGCTATATTATAGTGATCGGTACAAAACAGAGAAGGGCATAATTCAGATAGTAAAATTTGATGTACATAGTGAAGTGTAACCCAAATGAAATAAGCTATATTAATGCTAAATTAATGCGATTGATACAGTGTGAATCAAAACAAATGAAATTTCTTCTATGTTCATGTTGTGAAAGTGACGTGACGACGTATAAACGTAATGGGTAGTGCAGACATGTCATGTGACCGAGATTGCAGGGACGGTCGAAACGCTTAATGGCGAGCAAAGGAAAATAAAACAATGAAACTGCAATTGGTGTCTGCCTCTTTCTTGTTGTGACAACGAAGAGGGATTGGGGAGGTGCTATATATATATATATATATATACATACACACACATATATCTACATATATACATTTTACATATAGGTAGTTATAGTTAGGATGTAGCTTCCATAGGAAGAGCATTTTTTGACTTGCCAATAACTTTGGCGTCGTTGGACAAAACTAGTTTGACGCTCACTTTAGCTGCTGTCTTGAAAATGTTGGGGTGATCTGCCAAGCGGGGGCCGAGAAAAAAGGGGGGGTCCTAAAATGTTTTTTCCCCATGTTACTTTCCATAGGAAATTTTAAACAAACTGCTGAACGGAATTACACCAGATTTGGCAGAAAGGTAGCTGTTGGGCCAGAAAGGGACCTTTTTGTGAATTGATGTAAATCAGTTCAGTAGTTTTGGAGTTACTTAAAGAAATTTCCAGATGTACATATAGGCACACGAAGGTTCCCGACCCTTCCCGATCTCGTGCCGAGTTCTAATTGGCTGCCAACACTTCAAATCAGGAAGTGTTGGCCGCCATCTTGTGACGCGGTTGAACCATAGCAAACACTTCTCTGCTTCTAGCAAGTGAGAGCAGAAAAAATGCTCTCGCTTGCTAGAAGTTGAGCAGAATTTCTTTGTGACAGAGGGAGCTGCATGTTCAGCAGCTCCCTCTGTCCAAAAGCAATGCCTTCAGGCTCCCCTGCGGTCTCCAACCTTTACAAAGTGGGTGCCCTGGTTGGGACCAGGGCACCCACACTACAGGCCGGGCCTTGGGGATGGTGTCCCTGGGGCCGAAATTGGCCACGGAGGGGGGCCATGTGGACCCCTCCCATTACTTTTTTTATTTAAATAATAAATTAAAAGGCTTGGCCCTGGGCAAGGGGGTCCCCGGGGGTAAAATCAGCCTGGGAGGGGGGTGCACTCAGCCCCCCTCCCTCTACTTAATTTTTTTTAAAAAGGCTGGGCCCTGGGGATGGGGTCCAAAGCTGGCCCGTGGAGGGGGCTGCTCTGTCCCCCTCTCCATTAAAAAAAGGCATTGCCCCAGGGGATGGGGTCTACGGGCCCAAATGGGCCCAGAGTAGGGGGACCAGGCAGTCCTCCTCCCCCAAAAACAAAAAAAACAAATGCGGGATGACAAGTCAACTGAGACTCCGCCACCTTTCTCCTCTACACTGCAAACGCGCCTCCTGGTGCAGTGCTGGTTGGGGTATGAAGTATCCATGGATGCTGAGGGTGCTTGGGGTCCAGGAAGCCCTTCTGTTACCTCCAGTAAGTCCCAGACAGTGAGATTGCTGAGAGTAATTGGAGGCCATGCCTCCTTTCTCCACCAACTATAACCTTTGTTTTTTCAGTGAATATATATATATTCACAGAAAAAACTAAGGTTTCAAGGATGTTATAATTAGGCTCAGATTTCACTCAGACAAAGGGGAGAGGATGTAGCCTTATGGCTAGAGCGCTCGACCTTGAAGCTGGGGAACCGTGTTCGAGTCTCGGCAATGACGCTCAACATCCTGTGATTCTGGGCAAATCACTTAATCTCCCCTGCCTAACAAAAATTAATGTGTCCATCTGTAACGAAACTGGTGCTCATGTAAAGCACTCTGATACCCGATATCGTTGGGTCTAGTTTGCGCTATATAAAACTCTAAAAAGAAAATTTTAAAAAATTCGATAGTTATAGTTACCTGAGCTAACTATAACTTACGCCCCCACAATGCACTGCGTATGACCTCACATATTACATCACTCCTGGCATGGTCAGGAACATCACTGATGACATCTCAAATGACATCACTGATGACATCATCAAGTGAATGTAAATGTTTTTAACAGTTTATGGGTGCTAAACTTATATACTAACCTACTACAAAAGTTAGATTAGATTACTAGTTGTACTACTAATGAGATATACTATCTCTAACATGTATGATCTGAGTGTGTGTGTGTGCTTGTCTATCAATCTGTGAGTGGGTGTGTGAGTGGCTGTATGGGTGTGTGAGTGCAAGCATGAGTGACTGTTTGGGTGACAAAGTGGATTTCTGACTAGGTCTGTAGGTGTGTGTGTGTGTATCTGAGTGGTTTTATGGGTGTATGAGTGAGTGTGTGAGTGGTTTTGTTGGTTTGTGAGTGGCTGTATGGGTGTGTGAGTGACTATGTTGCTGAGTCAGTGGCTGTATGGTGAGTGAGTGAGTGGCTGTGTGAGTGACTGTATGGGAGAGTGAGTGGGTGTCTGAATGACTGTATGAGTGAGTGAATGGGTGTGTAAGTGGCTGTATGGGTGAGTCAGTGGATGTTTTAGTGAGTGTTTGGTTAAGTGAGTTGGTGTGTGAATGGTGGTATTGGAGAGTGAGTCTCTGTGTGAATGACTGTATGGGTGAGTGAGCAGATATGAGATATGAGAGTGCTGGTATAGATGTCTGAATGGGTATGTAAGTGGTTGAGTGGGTGAGTGTGTGAGTGCTTGTATGGGTGAGTGTATGGCTGTGTAAGTGGCTGTGAGGGTGAGTGACTTGTTGTATGAGTGGATGATTGTGTGAGTGGTTGTATGATTGAGTGGGTATGTGAGTGGCTCTATGGAGAAGTGAGTGGGTGTATGAGTATTGGTATGGGTCTGTGAATGGGTATGTGAGTGGGTGTGATTCTGTGTATGATGTTATTTGAGATGTAATCAGTGATGTCACTGACCATGTCATGAGTGATGTAATATGTGAGGTCATAAACAGTGCATTGTGTGAGCGTAAGTTATAGTTAGCTCAGGTAGCTATAACTGCTGAATTTCTATGGTTTTGTATGAGTGAAATGGGAGCCTAACTATAACATCCCTGTAACCTTTGCTTTTTTCAGTGAATTCCTATGTTTTGTTAATGTTGTTTCTTAACTGTAACCTGTAACCTTTGAGAGGGGGTGTGTGAGTGGCTGTATAGATAGGTGAGTGGGTATGTGAGTGGCTGTATGCGTCTCTGACTGGTAAAACCTAGTGAAGAATACCTTTACACAATTGATGGCACTTTTCCCTCACAGTGTCTTGGTGTACTCCAACATATGCAAAAGACTGGCATGGAAACGATCAAATCAGTTCTGTCCACAGAATGACAAAGCCATTCCTCAGAGACCATAACATGGGCTCTATCTAAAACAACAATCTGCATTTTGACATGCATGGAAACGACAAAAGTGATGGAGTTCACTTCACAGACGTAGGCAACAGGGTATTTCTCAGCAACCTAAATCTTTGCATCTGATCTTATGTGTAGCTCTCATATACACACAATGACCACACAGGCTCTTCTCAGAGCCACCCTATTGCTCAAAATGTTGTTCATTTTCTTCATAAATAACTTTTTTCCTTTTTTAAATATTCGCGACAATGTCGTGATATTCGCAAATATACACAAAACAAAAGCTGAAATTCAATAGCCACCAGCACATTCAAAATTCATAACCATAAAAAAGGAATTCTGTGCATCACACTAGGTATATCACTATTTAAATAACTGTATAAAACAAATATCACTCTCTGAAAGAGTCTGAGTGCATATATGACAGCTTGAGTGTGTCTGTCAGTGGCTGCATAACACTCAGAGAAGCACTGTCAGAGAGTGTGTCAGAGTTTGACTGGGGCAATGACAGTGTCTATGAGTGTCTGAGTGCATCTATGAGTAAGTACATTAGCATCTGAGTGGATCTGTGGGTGGATGCAACAGTGGCTGACTGGGTCTATGAGTGGGTGTATGAGTATCTGAGTGGCTCTCTGAGTTGATGTGTCAGTGACTTCCTAGGTCTTTGAGTGGGTGCATGAGTGTCTCAGTGGGTCTGTGAATGAGTGCATGAGTCTCTGAGTGCATCTCTAACTGGGTACACAAACCTCTGAGTGGGTGCATTAGTGTCTTAGTGGGTGCATAAGAACATGAGTGGGTGCATGACTCTCAGAGTGGGTCTATGAGTGGGTACTGAGTGTCTGACTGGGTCGGTGAGAGGGTGCCTGAGTGTCTTATTGAGTCTGTAAATAGATGCTTGAGTGACTCAGTGAGCCTGTCAGTGGGTGTATTGTCTCTGAGTGGATCTGTGACTGGGTGACATTTCAGAATGGCTTTTCGCTTAATTCAGAATAATTTTGTGTGTGTTTTCCTTAATTTCAGCAAAGGAAACCATGTGAGTTTCGCCTCGGTTTATGTTCATACTGAATTGCATAGAGGTCAGATAATTTCTATCGTTCTGCATACCAAGGCAACATTAGGGAGCAACCACTTAACATCAGAACATTAAGATAAAAATAGCAGGGCATTTTGTACATTGCTTGAAATGTCTTTACAACATTAGTGCATACAATAATACCACCACAGACTTCCAGTCTGCTCAATTACTATGGGTGAGGAATAAGGCACCATTGAAAGGCAGAGAACAATACACTATATCAGCTGTTTATTTCCTCCTCCCAGACTTATTGGCTTGGTCACGTTAGACGGCATATAACATAGGTAATTAACAGACATTATTGCGCTGCTCGAACAGGTCATAAGGCTGTTAGCACTACAAATGCCTGATCCTTGTGCAGTAGAATTGAGGCAATCATATGTGCAGCTGGCATTTTGAGAACCTTGCCTCCTATCACAGTGTCTCTCCTCAATGGGCAGAGCACTTCTAGTTCGACTGGCATGGTGAAGTTTCACAAACACACACTTTCGCATTCCCTCAACCTTGCAGACCTCCACCCTCACAGACCACCCCCACAGGCTTGGGGGTTTCTAACTCTAGGCATGGAGATCCCAGGTACCTCCACAAGTCATCGAGAAGCATACCTGCACATTCCCGCTCCCCTCATCTGAGGACATAGCTGCATTCAATGTCTGGGGTATAAATATTGCTAGGATGGCTGGCAGTGTGAGTGTGCACAATGCTCTAACCATCCCGATCCCCCAGAAATGACATCTTGTCTAGCCAACCCCACACTTTTTGTTTTCCCCTTCCCATTTTTCTTGTCTACCGAACTACATTCATCTTCTACTCCTTTATATTATCAGTTGATAATAAAGTTCTACATATAAGAACCAATATAGCCTTATAGCCCGCTGTTGAGGGCTATAGTGGTTATTAGTGGCACAGAACCCGAGTGGGCCTATAAAGAGGGTGAGGGCCTTTAACAACAGGTATAGCACAAGGCAGAAAAAGCCTATTAGAACATTCCACCCACTAAGGGTAGAATGTTGTAAATTAAAAAGGGAGAAACAGAAAGACAAACATTGGAATGTGGGAGCAGAAGGCTATCAGCATTATAAGCCCAGAGCCACTCCATTGTCTTCAGTGGAGCTCTCATCGTTCCAATGTTCTAATATGGTATAGGATATGCTAAAACCTATTGGTTTTTGTATAATTGTTGAATGCTGTAGTCTATGTGATGTAATACTACAAGTAGTATTTGTAATTTTGCCTTACATTTTCTGTAAATTATCCATGTATTGATGTAGAACGTAATCTTTTGAAAAAGTATAAATAAAAAGTAAAAAAACTGAAAATCCCATTGGGAATGTGAAGGAAGAGTCCCTTTTTAAAGCTCATGCAAGAGGACAGATTCCCCTTTGCGAATCAATTGCCACCTTCTTTGAGGTGTCAGTAACATGTCAATGGTTTGAGACTGCAATTGAGTCCAAAACAATTGATATTTACTATTCTGAATTGCAATTAGATGGAGAAATTCCTTTAATACCTGCTCCAAATTGCAGTCCGGAATCAGTGTCAAAGCCCCTTTTGCAAGTCACCAAAACCTTTCCAACCTGCAAACAGAATTTAATGCATGGCCAAACACTATTTTGCAGTTGCATATCCTGTGAGTTTGGAAATTGTAGAATTTCCGACTGCAAAATGATTTTGTACATCAGCCTTTAAGTTGTTTGTCTATACAACAGGGAATAATTATACTGTAGGGAATGATCCAATGGCGATAATGGTCCAGGATACTATACTGAACTGCACTTTGCAATTTGAAATCATATGGGAGAAAAGATTCAACTTACTTTTAAAAATCCCACATATTGTAACATTTGTCAAGAAAATTGCAGGGTTGAAACTGGCTCCCATCTACAGAGATTGATATTATTAGGGGACTTGCCACATGAAATATACATTGCTGGCTTCAGACCTATCCAGAGTTTTTACTTGAAATTGAATGAACATTTGAAAGTAAATACTAATGGTTTTTACGATAATGTAGCAAAAAGACGCAGGATTGCATAAGTAGCAAGTACTTCTATCTAAAGCACAGCGCCTAGTAAATATCCAAAATTATCTAGAGAATGGGGGAAAAGCTAACAAGTACTTGTATAGCCTTGCGGCCGTCCTTCGCAGCAATCGCCAGTGCTAGGAATGCTCTAATGGTGGAACAATTGCCACAGTATGCACCATGTTGTTTTAGTCCCGCTCAGCAAACATTTTTATTTTCCCAAATCAAACTTTCAAAGCATGCAGGGGTCATTATTTGATTTCCCTGCCCAGACCTCCATGGCTTGCATGACTGACGCAGACGTGACAATCTTCCTATCTTAAATGTGGACAACCCCAGGTTTAATAGCAACATCCTTCTCACAGGATCAGCTCCGTGAACTGAAACCATAACTTCTCTCATCTTGCATGGAGAATGCCATGAGATCACAACAGTACCCGTACATATACATTACAAGAAACACACCATAATATTCAGCCATATTTTCATATGCTATGATACGGGTAATATCTGCTGCGTATCATTTGTATCCTTCCCCAAATACCAAATCCTTATGGCTGGATATTTCCTGTAATGTGCTACATCACCATTAATTTCACCAAACCTGTGATCACTTGCAGCCGTCTGCTCACATTCTGCATCTGCCTTATCTGATATCAACTTGATAAGACCAAACGCTGACATCCATGGCCATCATTTCGGATTCCTGAATACCAGTGAATATTTTGGTACAAATATAATCTGACAACACCCAAAACATCTTTATTATGGACACTGATCCTGTTGCTGCCATATTCATACGGCATCCCATTGGCGATGGATATTGCAACAAGCACAATGGCAGTCGACGTCAGTGTCAGCATCCCACCCACCAGATCCATCATCTTCTCCAAGTAAATTTGAAAGGTCATGCAAAACATCATTCAATTCATATAAAAAGTCTACAGCCATACTGGTCTATGTAGAATGCAATCACTTGTTCCTGTTCAGTGCTCCACTAGAAAAAGCGAATATGCTGAAAAATGTCCTGTGAAAAGGTAACCAATGATAGCCCCAGTATCAGTAGTAAGCTTTGGAGTAACTCAACCATACATGTATATGGTTACAATGCCCAGCTACTGCAGTCGTACGCCTTGGTGAGTCCAAGTGCAAGAGCAACACCATCCTAAAGTACGTACTGAGGACAAAATATTTATATAATATAGTTTTTGTGTTGTCACAGAGGCATTAGAATGAAATTCTAATACCCTTGTAAGGAAATATGGGAATACATGTTTTTATTGCAGGATTATTGCATATTGAATTTAGGGCAAGATTGCTTGTATTACTACAGGATCATTAAATTATGATGTAATGTGTCACACCACAATGATTCTATGACTTCCGAATGTAGATGTATTACTCCAAGGATAATTCCACAAAGTAAAGGAGGACTTTACAATGAGAGTAGTGAACACGGGCTGATGGAGCAGGGTTTTGATGAGAGCATCAGAAGGGGTAAGTGTGCTGTGAGAGCCCTAAAGGAATGAAGCAGTGCTATGAGAGTATGAGAGCACGAGAGTTGTGGAAGAGGGCTTTTGGAGAACCAGGAGCAAAGGGCACTGTAGTAAGCACTCCAGGGACGATGGATAGTGCAGTCAGAGGACTAATGAAAATGAGGGGTAGCAAAAATGTGAGAGGAATACAAGCTTCTGCTCTAAGCAATAGACAGGAGACAGGGTGTGGCTTGTAGAGACCACAGTGAGGCAGCTTCTACAGCAAAAAAAGAGCAAAAGTGCTGCTATAAGAGGGCATTTTGTGAAGGAGTATGCTGCTATGAGAGCAAGAGACAGAAGTGCCTCTTTGAGAGAACAAGGGTCAAAGTTACAATTGCTCTTAAAGGACAATAGGTGTCACATAGTTGCTGTGACAAGATATGACACAAATGGTTGGGAGTGTTTTTGTGAAGGGAACAAGACCAAAAGACTTTGTTATGATGGGGCAAGAACCAAAGGAGGATTTATGTGCTAGGGCCAAAGACGAGTTGCTCTTATATGATCCATGCATAAAGGAGATGTAACACCTCAATAAGTTTGTTGTCGAGCACAAGGATGAGACGAAAGAACAGAAAGTAGTCAGTGGCCAGAATGGGTGTTATTGCTGAAGGAGCAGGACCAGATGGGAGTCGATGGAAGATATCTATGGTTACACAGTCATTGGTGTGAAAAGACAATAGCACAAAGGGAGTTGTTGTTAGAGGGAAAGGGACCAAAGAGTGCTGTTGTGAGTAAATAAGTCCCAAATGAAGTGCTTGTGAGAAGTGTAAAGTTAGAGTGGGATTTCTGTAAGAGAAAAATAATTGGAAGAGATTGTCTTGTGAAGGCAAGATGGCCTTCGGTGTGAGGGTCAATGGCAGAGGGTCTTCTGGTAGACATCTAAGGCCACAGGAGTTGTGAGAGTCTAAGGGCAAGAGGGAGGTTGGTGTGGGTGGGTTAGGGCCATCAAGGAATTGCTGCTGGAGGACCAGGGTCAAAGGGACATTTGCCGTGTGAGAAGATGGACATGGGGTGAATGCTGGTAAGAATCCAGGCATAGCATTAGCAATTTTGTGATGGCCAAGGCCAAGGGCGTGTTAAGTGAGACAAATAGGTCCATGGTACTTTGAGGGGGCCGGTCTCAGAGGAAGACAGGTGTCTGTGAGATAATATGGCCAAAAGGTATTACAGGATTGACGTGAGTGGATCGACACTGGAGGCAGATTAAAGTGAGTGACCACAGTCATAGGAGTTTCTGTGAGAGGATCTGAGCAAGAACAGGACTGATGTCAGAGGACATTGCCAAAGGAGGTATGCTTTGATGAAAATGGAAACAAATGGGAGTTTCTGTGGGAGGACAGAGTCAAAAGAGCGTTGTTTTGAGAAGTCAAAGACAGAAAAGGTGTTACTATAGGAAACTATGCCCATTGCTGTAGGAGAGGCACATGAACAAAGTGTCTTCACACTGGGGCAAGCACTCAAAGCTTCCCAAGAGCCCCACACTGATGTCACAGGACTGACGCGCCCTGAAACAAGGGGCGGGGGCATTCTTTCACAACAACACCCCCGCTTAACCAATAGAGAGGGGGTACACAGTGACAGTAACCGGCCGCTCTCAGGTTTTTTAAATGAAAGGCACAAAATGAGGAAATATACCCACAGGTGTTCCTGAGACACACCCCTCATGAAGGTGGTCTAACAATGGAATAAAAATGCCATCATCCACAGCATGCCTTACTACCAGATGGCTGTTCGATGAGGAAGGGTCGGAATACTATGAGAATTTCTCCTACACAAAGTAACTAATTTGGTGCTTACTAACTAGTACCATGGACTGGATACTTTGAAAAGAAGGGCATTCTTCCCTATGACTTTAGAAAGGGAAGAACATATCTTGGTACTGCATTTTAGAGCCTAGTCATATACATCTAAGTACTAGCATGTTTTATTTTCTGTCTTGTTAAATAGACGGTGAACAGAATAATAAAAAATAAAAAACGCAAGCCCTGGTTGTACTGCAGTATATATCTAACATTTATATCCCTCAGAGTGTGGCAATAGGAGTGACCCACCCTTAACAGACTATAAGGCAAAGTGCCTCAAAGCACTAGGTATAGTAGAAACCTACAGGGAAATGTTCATGTTTTCTTCTCACGTGTGTCTTATCACTTATGTACACATACAGAATGTGAGTGTGTGGAGTGTCACATGTGTCACGTTTGTATTTTCATGTTTTTAAATACCTAATAATGTACTACAAGACTAGGATGCAGTCTGTACATTGTAATTCACATGTAATATGTCTGTCTGCTCTAATGCTGTTACTCTTTTTATCCTTATATTAGGTAAAATTACCTTGTGACTTCTATGAGAGAGGTAGGTCCTCTCCCTATACTTTTACATTTTCACCTTAACTAATTATATGGATCCATATGTAAGACCTGGCGAATGTTCGAGACCTAGTTAGGGTGTCCATGGCAGAAACATGTTGGCACCTCAGCGGTAAGAGCCATAGCACCCACTAATGTCCTCTGATCATACTCTATAATATTTGTATCTATACCAAGGGTACCACCTAATAAAGGATACTTTGTGGTTTACTCTAAGGTAATTTTAACAGCATCAACTGGATCCCAGGTATCTATCAAGAAAATAATAATTTCTAATAACTACCTCAGTCCAACTTGAAGTACCATCTTCCCAGGGTGGGACAAAATGTCCTATGAGGAAGCATATATAACAAGGAACAGTGGTTCCCGCGGATAATGTATAGGATATTTGATAATGGTTAGGCTCAACGCAATACTCAAGGGTAAAGGTATGTCGAAGAGAGAATAAAAATTACACACAACAAGAAATTCGAAGACGTTTGTTGTTTATGCAAATATTGCAATTATGTAATAAAATTGATGAAAAAAAGGGTGCTCGGTGTCCCAAGTGAGTTTATAACCTACATTTCAAAAGTGACAGTTTGTGACATACAATAGGTTTCAAAATATACAGAAACGACCATAAAATGAGTATACAATAGTTATTAACAGCCTTTTAACACATTGGTAGGGGCTGAAAGATGGTTCGTTTTAGGTATCTGTTGCTGGCGTTTCAACCCCACATACAGTAGTGGGTCTCATCAGGACCTAACAATGAGAGACACCTGAAATAAAATAATTAAGAAATTACTGAGTTGGCCAAAAAAGGAGAGAAACTCTAACTAGGTAGTATGATGGCTTAGGGGTGTACCTGAAGGAATAACATTAGGATGTCAGAGTGCTGATGTGCACACCAATATAAGAAGTGGCTCAAGACAGAGTATTAGGAAGAGGGGTACTCACATGGGGCCCAGCCGGACACTATTGGGGAGAGAAAATTGAGTGAAAATTAGATATAGGGCTTGATGTAATGCATAAAAAGGCAGATGGCACAGTCTGTAGATATCAGCAACTCATCCCTGTGAGGGGAAAAGGGACTGACAGTCCTTATGGCATGTTGTAAATACACACGTCCGATTTTCACATGAATAAGTCAAACACGACAATCCGTGGTGTAGATTAACAGCTATAAAAAAAAGAAAGGCATAATTGGAGGAGAACCGCACTGTCAAGTGCTGTCTGTCTTAAAAGGTGGCTGAATTATCGAGCTGGATGGAGTGGTAAGGGAATGGGAGAAGACTCATCTCGTATTTTTATCTAAGTATGGGCCGCTGTAATCAGGCGCACTTCCCGACCGATGTCAGGGAAACAATCAACCCATCTTCAGAGGACCGCCGAAGTCAGCCTCCTTCTGTTAGATGACAGAATGCAGCGCGCAGCTCCTGTAACTAGCTATGGAATGGAGTTGCGCCTGCAGGGCCTCATGCAGTGCAAAGTGGCAGACATTGCTTTTGAGAGAGAAGAGTGCACGAGCATCGTGCTGCTCTGGGCTCTCTCAAGGAGGGCCTCCTTAATTCATGTGCAGAAAGCGATGTTTTCTATTTCTATGAAATAATTTTAAAAGGGAATAAAAAAAGGGGGAAAGAATATTTGACAGAAGATACAAACTGAAA
Organism: Calotriton arnoldi; assembly: GCA_963921515.1. Classification (NCBI taxonomy): domain Eukaryota; kingdom Metazoa; phylum Chordata; class Amphibia; order Caudata; family Salamandridae; genus Calotriton; species Calotriton arnoldi. Next base: position 2,386,162 of record CAWUFW010001285.1, read on the forward strand.
AAATAAATATAAGTGTATATATATATATATATATATATACAAACATATATATTATATTCGGCCGTTATAGTTAGTTGAGATAACTATAACTCGCGCCCCCGCAATGCACTGCTGATGACGTCACATATTACATCACTCATGACACGGTCAGTAACATCACTGATGACATCTCAAATGACATCACTGATGACAACATCACCCAGTGACTGTGTTTCTGAAAAGTTTAAGTATGTTTTATATATATATACGCCAAGGTGTATTGAAGAATGAGTGGTTGTATGAGTGTCTGAATGGATGATTAAGTAGGTGCGTAATTGCCTTTATAAGTGAGTGATTAAACGTGTCTTAGTGAATGCATGGGTTAGTGACTAATCTGTGTGAATGTCTGTATCAGTCTTTCAGTTGGTGTGTAAGTGGCAGCATGGGTTGGTGAGTACCTACATGACTGTCTATATGGGTTAATGATTGGTTGTCTGAGTACCTGTATGGGTGCCTGAGTCTCTGTGTGGGTGGGTGTGGGGTGTGTGACTGCCTGCATGGATGTGTGAGTGGGTGATTCACTGGGTGTATGGGTTCATGAGTGCATCTGTGAGGGGTTGTATGGGTGGGTGAGTGTGTGTATGGCTGTGTTGGTGAGTGAATGGATGTCTCAGTGGTACATGTGTGAGTAACTACATATGTGAAAGGCAGTATATGTGAGTGTTGGAGTATATAAGTGACTATATGTGAGAGTGAGTGATTGTGAGAGTGGCTGTATGGATGAGTGTGTGCTTGTGTCAGTGATTGTAGAAGAGAGTAAGTATGTGTTAGTGTCTGTATGAATAAGTGAGGTGGTGTGTATAACTGCATAATTAGTAAATTGCAGTGTGATTGATTCTTTGGGTGACTGACTAGGTGTGTGAGTAACTCTATGGGTGAGTGGTGGTGTGTGAGTATTTGTATAGGTGTATGAGTGCATATATCAGTGGCTGTATTGATGAGTGACTGCGTGTATGAGTGACTGTATGGGTGAGTGGTTGTGTGTGTAGACCTTTGAATCAGTCAGTGGGTATGTACTAACTGGTATTGGTGTGTCTATGGTTTCGAGAATGGTAGTCTGTATTTTAGAGTAGGTGTATGAAAGGTTATATTAGGGTGTGATGAGGTGCATCAGACATTAAGTGGATGATCCTTTATCACAATAGAGAGTGAGAGAAGCAAAACAGTTGCAATCTCCCAAGGTTAATCGTATCACAAAAGGCAACTGCTGTTGTCTGTTTATCCCTTACGGATATGCAGACTATCAAACAAGGTGGAGAAAGGTGAAGGAATAAGTCCACGGGGTCCCAGATCGTCCGTCCTTCATCAGAACCACTTCGGATAATGGGGTATCCAAAGATGTTGGAGAAGACGCCTCACTCACTTATCGTGACATGCTTCATCATGGGCGTCTTTCCACACCCAGGTAAGATGGTACTACCTGGGCGGACTCAACCAATGATATTATGGGAGTTCTTATATAAAATAATAACTGGTCATGCAGGGAACCAGATGGGTGACGTTAAAAATACCTCCAGGTATACCCAAAACATATATTTATTCGTAGGGTACCTGGGGCATAGAATAAAATCGTGTCTCAATGGGGTTGATTTTGAATTCAATTCGTTCAATTATACCCCTTGTAAAATGCCAACATGTTTCGGCCCTCAACACAAGCCCTTACGGGTCTGGGGCCTTCTTCAGGGCTGGGATATCTACTCCTAGGTTTCCCTGCTCTCTCTTAGCACGCTTTTCATGCAAAATGAAGCCTAGTGCGCTCACCTGTTTTTCCTATGTTCCAGTAGTAAAGGAAAAGGAGACAAAAGAAAAGGAAGGACTAGTGGGACAATTCTCCTAGATTTTTAAAAAAAAAGGATGAATCTTATCACCGTGACTTTCTCTGTTGACTCAGTGTAAATTTCTCAATTTTATAATTCTATCTTGAATTTGTTAATTCTACCCATACAACTTCCTCTATGGTATTAATTGGGATGGTGATCTCTTTAACTGTGTTTGAAAAGAACTATTAAAAACAAAAGTATTTTCTTATAAAACTACTGGGTATCAATACTCGCACAGTGCTAATATATATGTGAACTACCCCTACTAGTACTTAGCCACCGTTAACACACGTTTCTTTATATGAACACCTAATGAATGCTACGTGGTAGAAGGGCACACCATTCGTGTCCTAACTCTATTGGTGTTTATCGCATGCACGTTTTTACATGCGCTTTTTAAAAAAGCGCTTTTTTCTTTGCTTACCTTCTGGGGCTTGCTAAATAGCACCATGCGGGTCGCTGGAGAGTGGTGCTGTCTTGTAGTCACACACTATAAAAGAATATAATAATGGAACAACATCTCATTGAGTGTTGCAGAGCGATGATATTTGTGCTCTAAATGCCCAAGACAATTTTATTCATGCAATTCATTCTCTCCGACATATGCCTTATCCGGAGTTTGTCAAGTTCATTCCATTATGGTAATTGTGTGATCGGATCGTCACTCGTTCTCATTCTGTATAAATTGTAAGGCCTTTGGACCTATTTCTCTCATTAGGTCAGCTGTATGTCAAAAGTGGACTCCTGCCAAAGTTAAATTTATGTATTATTTCATTCTGTTCAAAAGTAAACCAGTGTTTACCCTGTTCCCAAACCATGCTCACAATGTCCATACTCACTTATACGATATAATATTGTCAGCCATATTACTACTGTAGTCAAGGCTTGTTTCTATTGCTACTCCCTGTATTTCAAAACATGCCACGCATCACTTACACACCATACACTTACTTTGTCAAAGATCGGTCACCGCCCGAGTACCTAAGTATCTCTCGTTAACCCGCCGCCGAGTGACTGAAGACGGCGGCGTGGGATCTTAAATACCTGTTGGTTTCTGAATCCGGCGTTACTCGCGTGTGCGTGCACCAGGAAGGGACCTCTTCCGATTGGAGCGATTTCTCTATACGTTTCAACACACGTCATGGTTCCATTTCGGTGCCCCGGAAGTGCATTGCCTGCTGGGATGTGTAGTTTGTTCCCAAATATTCGCCCTGTGTATAGCGAGATTCTTTAATCGCTCATTCATATCTTAAAGCCTTCACAGGCGGAATCACATCATCGCTTTCTTTTTAAAAAAAAATATATGTTGAAATAATACTGACCGCCCTTAATACCACATTTTGTATGACTGTGGGAACAATAAAGTTTTTATTGAAAGATGTCGAATCCAAGCATGCAACTGTATAGCTATAGGTGGAGAGTCCTACCCTTGTGGTTTTTTACTGGATAGTTTTACAGGATCTACTTGATGACCCTGAACTCCTTTAAAAATACAGGGTGAAAATGATTATAGATTATATTCCCTGTTCCCAAAAAGAATATTGCTATTAAAGTCAAATGAAATTAGGGACCGGTAGTCTCACAGTTTTAAGCACATTTATGTTTTTTCATTTTCTATTCGCATGTTCCCTACACCTGGTTTTGAGGCTTTTTCGGTTGGCATCATTTATCACTTTTAAATGACCTTTTCAATGAATGTGAAATGTAAAGTTTCTACATTAGCATTGTCCATGGGATTTCTTCATTTAACCCATGTACTGAACTAGACAAACGATATATCCATCGTTGTTCTAGTTTCAAGAGTTGTTTCTCATTGCATGTGTTTGGCATTCTTTCTATCACTGTCCATGTGAAATCATTCTCGTCATGCCCAGTTGTTTGGAAATGGCGCATCATTTTCGTGATCGTCTTTCCACACCGGAAAGTGCTTCGGTGTTCATTCAGTCGTACCTTTACTTTCCGAGTTGTCATTCCAACGTATTTCAAATGACATTTGCAGGTCAGGATATAAACAACGTTGTTGCTGTTGCAATTTGAAAATTTCCTTTGTTCCCATGGCGTCTTCAAACCCAAGTCGATCTCCTTGCTAGCCTTTGTTAAACAGCATACATTACAGTTACCACATGGAAAGTGGCCCACTACTTGAGGGAGGTTCCATAGTGTGTTCGTTTGTTGACTTCCTCCTGCCTTTCTTTTTGGACGTGTATGTACAATTGCATCTCGTAGGGATCTACCTCGCTTGAATGCGAACATGGGTTTCTCCATCTTCAGTGGTCCTGAATTCAAGGTTTTCCAGTGCCGTAAGATTATCCTCTTGATTCTGTTGGATTCTGTTCCATATGTGGTAACGCACACCAGTCTTTTATTTTCTGGTTTTGGATACGTCTCCAGTAATGTTTCTCTAGGATTGTTCTTTGCCCTCTTATATGCTTGTTTTATCAGTTTCTTGGGATAGGTTTTTGCTTCCAATTTGCTAGTTAGTTTCTTTGCATGGATTTCATATGTTTCTTTGTCCGAACAGTTTCTTCGGAGTCTGAGAAACTGTCCCACTGGTAGGTTATCTTTTAAGGTCTTAGGGTGAAAACTGTCATATCTTAATAGATTATTCACATCTGTAGGTTTATAAAAAACCTCCGTTTTCAATAGTCCATTTTCAGGCCAGATTCTCAAGTCTAAGAAAGTGATAGAGTCTCTGTTCACCATCATGGTGAACTTCAGAAACTGATCTCTTGTATTGAGCCAGTTGAGGAATTCATTAGCCTCTATTTATGACCCCCTCCAAATAAGAAAGATATCATCTATAAACCTTCTCCATACCTTCAATTTGGTGTAGTAGGGGTTGTTGTTATTGTAGATGAATCTGGTTTCAAAGTTATGGACATAGAGACAGGCCACACTTGGGGCAAAAGTACTGCCCATCGATGTTCCGTGGGTCTGTAAAAAATATTCCCCTTAAAACTCAAAATAATTCTTAGTTAAAGCCAATCTGGCACAGTCAATAATGAACCTGATAGGAGTGATAGATGTCCATACTTCATTCCTTAGCAACGTTTCTATCACATCTAGGGATGACTCCTGAGGTATGCTGGTATACAGCGCCTCGACGTCTAGAGTGATGAAGATGTCAGAAGTTGTATCAAAGGTCAATGTTTGAAATTTGATCAAAATATCCCGGGTATCTTTGAGATATGAGGGCATCCTCTGAACCATCGGTTTGAGGAAGTGGTCTGTGAACTTAGACAGTGGCTCTAATACTGATCCGATCCCGGATACAATTGGCCTCCCCGGTGGGGGGTTGATGTTCTTATGCACTTTTGGCAAAATGTAGAAGTAAGGTGTTTTAGGGTTTGTTTGTTTCAGGAATCCTGTTTCCGCTGTTGTTATCCACCCTTCTTCTTGCGCTTCATTCACCAGATTATGTACACATTTCACCAAATCCTCAGTTGGATCCTTTTGTAAGCGTTTGTAATTGCGGGGCTCATCCAGTAGTCTCCTGCATTCATTATGGTACATATCTAGCGGCATTACCACTGTTGCACCCCCCTTGTCAGCTGGTTTTATTATGATGTCACTCATTTTGTCAATCTCAGCGATGGCTTTACGTTCAGTAGTTGTTAGATTATTAAAGACTCTTTTTTCGTCTTCTTTCAGTTTGTCAACTTCCACTGTCACCGCTTTCTCAAAAGCCAGAAGAGCTGGTGGCATTGTGTGGTTCGGTGGAATAAAATTGGACTTTTTCCTTAGACCTATGTTCTTATCTTCCTCTGCTTCTGGTAATGCCTCACTATCCGCAAAGAAGACTAAGTTGTAACCTGCGGAAAAATTCCGCTAGTTCAATTCTAAGGTCAAAGAGGTTTGATTTGCTAGTTGGGACAAAGCCCAATCCTCTATTCAGGACAGCCAATTGAGACGGAGAGAGGATCCTCGCGCTCAAGTTTATTATTCCCGAGCGCTCCTGCTGGTGCTCGGTCGTGCATCCTGTACCACTGGGTCCTCTTGATTGGACTGCCAATGCACTCTTGGGCCTCTCCGGTTGCCTCCTCCTCGTGTCTGGCCTCTCCCTAAAAAAGGAGGCTGGAAGGGTTGCCATTGGTATCCATATTGTGGGGGTTGGAATGGGGGTTGAACATAAGGTCCCCATCCAAACGGTTGTTGTTGATAAGGGCCCATGGATTGATAATTGCTCCTATTCCTGCGAGAGCGGCCCCCCCTCCTCTTATTATTCCATCTCTGATTTTGCCCATCAAATGAGGAATCACTTGAGTTTTTACTGGACCCTGTGCTGTCCGTGTCCGACAAGTCCGCTCTCTCTCTGTCAGTGGGATTATAGTCTTCTTTTGAATATGGAAAGGTATTTTCATAATTGAAACGTTTTAAATCTTTCTGGAATTTGGCAATCTTGGCCTGTGTAAGGTACTCTTTATATTCATTGATGATCTTGTTGTTCTCTTCCAATTTTTTCTTGAAAGAGCCGATGGTAATTTTTGTCTTTAAACCATTTTCCATAGTTTTAATTTCAATCAACAAGGCGTCAGAGAGCCTCTTGGCTGTCTGTATGATCAAGACTAGCCAGTCTCTCGTGCTATTGGCCCCGGGGTCTGGCCTCGTTTTTTTTTTTTTCAATCATAGGAGGGGGGCTGCGTGGCCCCCCTACCCTGGGCCACTTCTGGCCCCGGAGACCACATCCCCCAGAGCCTGGCCAGCCTTTGTTTTTAATTTTTGATTTTTAATTTTAGAGGGGGAGCATGTGGCCCCCATCCCGGGCCACTTCTGACCCCAGGGACCCCATCCCCTGGGGCCTGGCCTCAACATTGGGGGCCATGGGGGAGCCCCAATGCCCCCGCAGTCCCAGCCGGCTCCCCGCCTCCTGCGGGAGCCGGCATTGCTTTTGACATGCAGCTCCCCTTGTCCAAAAGCAATCTGTTTTGCTTCGTGAAAGCGGGAGCAGGTTTCCTGCTCTGGCTTCCACAAAGCAAAGCAGTGTTTGCAATGACAGGGCCGGAGCCGTGCTCCCGCCCTGTCATTGCAAACTGCAATGTCCCAGGGTGGGCACCCTGGGACTTTGCTGGAGCTGGCCCTGGGGGTTGGCGATCCCCAGGGCCATGGAGGGCTCCAGGAGGGGGCTGTGCACCCCCCCTCCCAACATTTACATAGCCCCGGGGAGGTGGTGGTCCCCGCGGACAGGGGACCGCAACGGACCCCCGCATTATCCTAATTAATGCCCCTGGGAGTTGATGGTCCCCGGGGCAGTGTGGGGGGCAGGAGCCCCCCCACACTTATTTATTTAAATTTGAGCCCCAGGGAGGTGGGAGTCCCCGGGGCTTGGGGGGCCCGCAAGGCCCCCACCTCTTATACATTGAAGCCCCGGGGAGGTGGTGGTCCCCAGGACAGCGTGAGGGGGGTTGGAGCCCCCCATGCATTTTTTTTCAAGCCCCGGGGAGGTGGCAGTCCCTGGGGCTGCGGGGGGCTGCATGCCCCCACACATAACATATACATTGAAGCCCCGGGAGGTGGCGGTCGCCTGGGGCAGTGTGTGGGATGTTGGAGCCCCCAGCGCATTTTTTTGTTCAAGCCCTGGGCAGGTGGCAGTCCCCAGGGTTGTGGGGGCCTGCGCGGCCCCTGCATATATTTTGCACATTGCCCCTGGGACCTGGCCCACCCAGCGCGGAAAAAAAAACCTGAGCTTGCCTAGGGGGTCAGGGTGTTTCTCCCCTGCCCCCTTTTCTTTTTTTTACCTTTTTTAACCTTTTTTCTTGTGACTCGGTTCTACCTAGTCACAAGATGGCTGCCAACACTTCTTGGTTTGGAGTGTTGGCAGCCAATCAGAATGAAGCTCGTGATCAGGAGGGTTCGCGGATCCACCGCGGTCACCTGATATCGATATTTTTATTTTTAAATTTCTCAGGAACTACTGAATGGATTTACACCATTTTAAGCAAAGAGTGCACTCTGGACCAAGAGCTACCTCTCTGCCAAATTTTGTGTAATTCCATTCAGCAGTTCAGGCTGTAGCCGCGACAAATGTTCCTATGGAAATTAACATGGAGAAAACGCGTTTTGGGTCCCCTCTTTTTTCTCAGCCCCTGCTTGACGAATCACCCCAAAACTTTAAAGACAGGAGCTGACCAGAGCGGGCCATTAGATTAGAAAATTTTGCGAAGATTCGTCAACCGGCGGCAAAGATATTGGCAAATCAAAAAACGCTTTTCCTATGGAATCTAGGTCCTAACTATAACTACCTACTGTCGACCGCCAGCAGGTAATATATATACCTGTGTATATATATATATATATATCCACAAGAAAACTGCTCACACAGTGAAGCGCCCACTCGACGTTGAAAATTACACCTTTATTCAATTCAACTGGCAGCAACGAGTCCACCGCACAGACACAAGCAGGGTCTCTTCAAGCCTTTTGCCTACGCGTTTCTGGAGACATTTCTCCCTTCCTCATGGCTGGCTATGGAGGAGAGATCCAGCTGCCTTGCATTTTCATGCTTTAACAAGATGCATAGTCCCGCCCTCTGGGGCGTGTTGCTGAAGTAGCATTCTGGTTCTTGTAGTAGGGTAAGTGTAATCCATAGTGGTTTTGGCAGCAGTCACTCAACCTTCCCAAATTAAAATCCGTCGGGTTGCTCGTACCTCGTTGCGCCGAACGCGTTGCTTTTCTTGTGCCAGATTGAAAGGTGACGCCGTTCCTGTTTGGTGTCCTATACTGAGAACATCCGGACCTGCACCGTCAGCAGGGGGGCAGCTTCGTGACCGGAGCGGGCCACTAAATATCCACAAGAAAACTGCTCACACAGTGAAGCGCCCACTCGACGTTGAAAATTACACCTTTATTCAATTCAACTGGCAGCAACGAGTCCACCGCACAGACACAAGCAGGGTCTCTTCAAGCCTTTTGCCTACGCGTTTCTGGAGACATTTCTCCCTTCCTCATGGCTGGCTATGGAGGAGAGATCCAGCTGCCTTGCATTTTCATGCTTTAACAAGATGCATAGTCCCGCCCTCTGGGGCGTGTTGCTGAGTAGCATTCTGGTTCTTGTAGTAGGGTAAGTATAATCCATAGTGGTTTTGGCAGCAGTCACTCAACCTTCCCAAATTAAAATCCGTCGGGTTGCTCGTACCTCGTTGCGCCGAACGTGTTGCTTTTCTTGTGCCAGATTGAAAGGTGACGCCGTTCCTGTATGGTGTCCTATACTGAGAACATCCGGACCTGCACCGTCAGCAGGGGGCAGCTTCGTGACCGGAGCGGGCCACTAAATATCCACAAGAAAACTGCTCACACAGTGAAGCGCCCACTCGACGTTGAAAATTACACCTTTATTCAATTCAACTGGCAGCAACGAGTCCACCGCACAGACACAAGCAGGGTCTCTTCAAGCCTTTTGCCTACGCGTTTCTGGAGACATTTCTCCCTTCCTCATGGCTGGCTATGGAGGAGAGATCCAGCTGCCTTGCATTTTCATGCTTTAACAAGATGCATAGTCCCGCCCTCTGGGGCGTGTTGCTGAGTAGCATTCTGGTTCTTGTAGTAGGGTAAGTGTAATCCATAGTGGTTTTGGCAGCAGTCACTCAACCTTCCCAAATTAAAATCCGTCGGGTTGCTCATACCTCGTTGCGCCGAACGCGTTGCTTTTCTTGCGCCAGATTGAAAGGTGACGCCGTTCCTGTATGGTGTCCTATACTGAGAACATCCGGACCTGCACCGTCAGCAGGGGGGCAGCTTCGTGACCGGAGCGGGCCACTAAATATCCACAAGAAAACTGCTCACACAGTGAAGCGCCCACTCGACGTTGAAAATTACACCTTTATTCAATTCAACTGGCAGCAACGAGTCCACCGCACAGACACAAGCAGGGTCTCTTCAAGCCTTTTGCCTACCCGTTTCTGGAGATATTTCTCCCTTCCTCATGGCTGGCTATGGAGGAGAGATCCAGCTGCCTTGCATTTTCATGCTTTAACAAGATGCATAGTCCCGCCCTCTGGGGCGTGTTGCTGAGTAGCATTCTGGTTCTTGTAGTAGGGTAAGTGTAATCCATAGTGGTTTTGGCAGCAGTCACTCAACCTTCCCAAATTAAAATCCGTTGGGTTGCTCGTACCTCGTTGCGCCGAACGCGTTGCTTTTCTTGCGCCAGATTGAAAGGTGACGCCGTTCCTGTATGGTGTCCTATACTGAGAACATCCGGACCTGCACCGTCAGCAGGGGGGCAGCTTCGTGACCGGAGCGGGCCACTAAATATCCACAAGAAAACTGCTCACACAGTGAAGCGCCCACTCGACGTTGAAAATTACACCTTTATTCAATTCAACTGGCAGCACCAGTATATGCCTAAGAACCGTACTTACCTGCAACATCACTCTGAAGCTGACAGTGGGGCTAAACATCACCATGACTGCACGGGTATTCCACTGAGGCTCCTGATGAATTGTGGGACTTGCAGTACGACAGCAGTCAGGCAGGTGACTTCACTAACAGTAACCACACCTGGGACATTGCACATGTGATGCACCTCTGAGGAAGGCAATTCGCTGAAACGCGTCAGGTGCCTCACCATCGTTGTTGCCTGTGCCAATAGAAATAAAGCTCCTTTCTCCAGAACCAGGTTGTGACGCCTTTTGTGTTGGATATATATATATATATATATATATATATATATATATATATATATATATGTATTATCTACTGGCGGTCGCCAGTAGATAGTTATAGTTAGGACCTATTTTCCATAGGAAATCCACGACATTCTATTTGAAATAACTCTTGCGTCGGTTGACGAATCTTCGCGAAATTTTCAAACTTTATGGCCTGCTCCGGTCCGCTCCTACCCTGAAAGTTTCAGGGTGATTCGTCAAGCGGGGGCCGAGAAAAAAAGGGGGTCCCAAAACGTGTTTTCCCCATTCATTTTCCCATAGGAAACTTTAGCCACGGTTACAGCCCGAACTGCTGAACGGAATTACACCAAATTTGGCAAAGAGGTAGTTCTTGGTTCAGAAAGAACCCTTTTGTTAAATGGTGTAAATCCGTTCAGTAGTTCCTGTGAAAATCAAAAGGAAAATCACATATATATCTATGGCCGCGTCGGATTTGCGCACCCTCCCGATCTGCATGCTAATTGGCTGTCAACACTCCAAATCAGGAAGTGTTGGCAGCCATTTTGTCCCTCGGTAGAACCGAGGGACAGAAACAAGTGCGCAAAGCGCAAAAAGGGGGCAGGGTAGAAACACCCTGACCCCCTAGGATGCGCTCAGGGTGCGCGGATCCTGCCGGAAAAAAAAACAAAAAATCGAAGCACGGTCTCCCGCGCTTCGATGCAAATTGCCCCGGGTGGCCCAAGTCCCGGGGGCATATGGGAGGTGGGTTTATTGTTTATGGGGGCCTCTAAGGCCCCCCAAGCCCCAGGGACCGCCACTCCCGGGGCTTTATAAAAAATGGTGCGGGAGGGCTCTCCTGCCCTCTCGCAGCCCGGGGACCGCCACCCCGGGGCTTCTTTTTAATTTTTAATAACGTGTGGGGGGCTCCAGCCCCACATGCCCCGGGACCACCACCTCCCGGGGCACTTAGAAAATAAATGTGGGGGTCCGTTACGGACCCAGAGCCCTGGGGACCACCACCTCCCCGGGGCTGTGCAATTCAAGGGGAGGGGGCCGCGCGGCCCCTCCTGGAGCCCTTGATGGCCCTGGGGACCACCACCCCCAGGGCTGGCTCCTGCAGTGTCCCGGGGTGCCTAACCCGGGACACTGTAGTTTGCTATGACAGGACGGGAGCCTCGCGGCTCCGTCCTGTCATAGCAAACTGCTGGATATTGGAGCGAGAGCAGGGAACCTGCTCTCGCCCAATATCCAAAGCAAATTGCTTTCCACATGGGGAGCTGCATCTTAGCAGCTCCCCATGTGGAAAAGCAATGCCGGCTCCCAAGGGACGCAGGGAGCCGGCGGGACTGTGGGGGATTGGGGACCCCCACAGTCCCCAACGGAGAGGAGCCAGCCCGGGGGATGGGGTCCCCGGGGCCTTAAATGGCCTGAGGAGGGGGCCACGCAGCCCCCTCCCCCAAAAAAAAAAAAATATTTGAAAGGAAAGGCCTGCCCCGAGGATGGGGTCCCGGGGCCTTAAATGGCCTGAGGAGGGGGCCACGCAGCCCCCTCCAAATATTTAAAATGTAAAAAAGAGGGCATGCCCGGGGATGGGGTCCCCGGGGCTAATATAGACCCAGGGAAGGGGGCCACGCGGCCCCCTTCCCGTTTTATTAAAATTTTAAAAAAGAAAATCCTCATGCCCCGGGGATGGGGTCCCCGGGGCCAAAAGAGGCCAAGGAAGGGGGCCACGCAGCCCCCTCCCATACAAAAAAATGAATTTAAAAAAGACCGGCATTGTGCCGGAGGCCCCGCCCCACCCTGCAGCAGTCTGCAAACGCGTCCCCTGGCGCGTTTACAGATGGAGAACAATTCCCCTTGAATACTGGGGGTCCCTGGGGGCCAACTAGCCCACCAGGAACCTCCAGTATGCGCCAGGGGCTGCGTTGCAGAGAGGTGTACAGAGGCCACGCCCCTTTTACACCTCTCTGCAACGCAGCTCTGTGGCGCTTTTGGAGGTACATGGTGGGCTAGTTGGACTCCAGGGACCCTCAGGATTCAAGGGACTTAATCCCCCAACTTAAAATGCGCCACGGGCGCGTTTGCACAGTGGTGAAGGGAGGGGGCGGGGCTTCAGGTGACATGTGTGCAAACAGGCCCCGTGGCGCATTTTAAAATGGGGAATTAAATCCTCTTCAATCCTGAGGGTCCCTGGGGGCCAACTAGCCCACCAGGTACCTCCAGTAAGCGCCACGGAGCTGCGTTGCAGAGTGTTGTAAAAGGGGCGTGGCCTCTGTACACCTCTCTGCAACGCAGCCCACTGGCGCATACTGGAGGTTCCTGGTGGGCTAGTTGGCCCCTAAGGACCCTCAGGATTGAGGAGGAATTAATTCTCCAACTTAAAACGCGCCACAGGGCGTGTTTGCAGACATGTCACCTCAGGCCCCACCCCCTTCCTTCACCATTGTGCAAATATTCCTCTAAAATCAACCGAACTACGAATTCCGATTTACTCACCTGTTATCAGGAGAGACCTCAGTGCTGCACCTTTGAGCCCAGTACTGATCCTGAAAAGTAATTTTAACCGTACTTACCAGTAACTTGAATTTCCTTCCATAGGATATCATTGCCTGCTTTTTGCTGAAAAAGTTTCTAAGTGTCGATTTTTGAAACATACAAATATTCCTCTAAAATCAGCCGAACTACAAATTCCGATTTACTCACCGGTTATCAGGAGAGACCTCAGTGCTGCATCTTTTAGCCCAGTACTGATCTTAAAAAGTAATTTTAACCATACTTACCAGTAACTTGAATTTCCTTCCATAGGCTAACATTGACTGGTTTCACTTGGAAATTATTCCAAGTGTGGAGTTTTGGAACTTTATAATATTCCTCTAAAATCAACCGAACTACGAATTCCGATTTACTCACCTGTTATCAGGAGAGACCTCAGTGCTGCATCTTTGAGCCCAGTACTGATCCTGAAAAGTAATTCTAACCGTACTTACCAGTAACTTGTATTTCCTTCCATTGGAATCCATAGTCTGGTTTTCAGCAGAAAAGTTTCAGTGTCGATTTTCACAAACTACAAATATTCCTTAAAAATCGCCTGTATGACTTAAACGCATTCTTTCAACTGTTTACAGGAGATGCACCAGTGCTGGATCCAGGATCCACCACTGAGTAAGAAAAAGTAACGATAACACTACTTACTTGCTAAGTGAATTTCCTCCCATAGGATAACATTGGTGATTCTATGTGAAAAAGTTTCTGTCAACTTTTAAAATACAATAATATTCCTTAAAAATCACTACTGTAACCAAAACGCTTTTACTCAACTGTTTACAGGAGTTGTCCCAGGATCGAAATCTAGGATCCAGTCCTGTGGTTAGAAAAGTAATCCATAAAGTAACTAATTGCATTTAACTTGAAATTCACATTGAGCTCAATGTTGCATTGTGTTTGAAATTGTGTTGCCCATTGCAACAACTGTAACTACTGTACTTAAAAGTCTATTGCCTATTTGCAAAGTATTTAAACTAAAGTAATTCATTCTGAGAAAGTATATTTTGTAATGTAGTGTATAATGTAATTACAATGTAATTTAAAAAATAAAATATCTAAAAATAAATAGTTTAAAAAAATGTAGTAAATCAGTATCAAAAAAATAAATATAACAATTAATACATTTAAAAATTGTCATTTACAAAACCTTTGAAATTCACTGAAAAAAACCATAGGTTTCAGACATGTTATAGTTAGGAATTAGCATTTAAAAAACCTTTGAAATTCACTGAAAAAACCATAGGTTTCAGGCACGTTATAGTTAGAAATTAGCATTTAAAAAACCTTACAAATTCACTGAAAAAACCATAGGTTTTAGGGACAGTTATAGTTAGTTGGACATTGCACTCGTACAAAACCCGTGAAATTCCCCCGTTATAGTTAGTTCAGCTAACTATAACTCGCGCCTACAATGCACTGCTGATGACGTCACATATTACATCACTCATGACATGGTCAGTGACATCACTGATGACATCACTGATGACATCTCAAATGACATCACTGATGACATCACTGATGACATCATCCACGTGATAATCTGATGCACCTCCTCACACCCTAAAATAACCTTTGATACACCCACTCTAAATTACAGACTGCCATTCGCAAAACCATAGACACTCCAACACCAATCAATAACTACATACCCACTCACTGATTCTTAGGTCTACACACACATCCACTCACTCACCCGTACAGTCACTCATACTTACGGTCACTCAGTACAGGACTATCATATGCACTCATACTCCTATAGAGACACTCAAACACCGCCACTCATCCATAGAGGTACTCACACACCTAGTCAGTCATGCAAATAATTAAACACACTGCCATTTATTCACCTATACAGTTATACACACACCAGCTCACTTACTCATACAAATACTAGCACATTCTTACGCTCTTATACAATCACTGATACAAGCACACACTCATCCATACAGTCACTCTCACAATCACACACTCTCGCTTATAGCTATTTATATACTCCAACACACATATATACTGCCTTTCACATATGTAGTTACTACACATGTACCACTGGGACATACATTCACTCACTAACACACTCTTACACACACTTACCCACCCATACAGTCTATCACAGATGCACTCTTGAAACCATCCACCCAGTGAATCACCCACTCACACATCTATGCACAGAGTCGCACACACCCCACCCACACAAACACTCAGGCACCCATACAGATACTCAGACAACTAATCAATAACTCATATAGACACTCATGTAGCTATTCACAAACCCATGCAGCCACTTACACAGCAATAGACAGACGGATACAGACATTCACCCAGTTTAGTCACTAACCCATGCATTCAGTAAGATACGTTTAATCACTCACTTATAGAGTTAGTCACACACCTACTAAATCATCCATACAGACACTTATACACCCACTCATTCTTCAATACGCCTTTCCCTATATATATTAAACATATTTAAACTTTACAGAAACACACAGTCACTGGATGATGTCATTTGAGATGTCATCAGTGATGTCATCAGTGATGTCACTGACCATGTCATGAGTGATGTAATATGTGACGTCATCAGCAGTGCATTGCGGGGCGCGAGTTATAGTTAGCTGAACTAACTATAACGGGGGAATTTCACGGGTTTTGTACGAGTGCAATGTCCAACTAACTATAACTGTCCCTAAAACCTATGGTTTTTTCAGTGAATATATATATATATATATATATATATATATATATATATATATATATATATATATATATATATCACACCGACAGTCCAAAGACAATGCTGCCCACTCAAACGTGGCAAAAACATTAAAGACCACCTTGTGCACTCTTCCACACAATGCAGTACCAGTCAAAAACCTAGGACCCTAGAAACAGTATGGGGACTCCCCCACGTGAAAGGTCATTTCTGATGTGGGAACTGTATTGCCTGTACTTTTTCCTTTGACACAAAGGTTTTTGAACATGATAACATCAGACAAGATTTGAATTTTTTCTCCAACTGCAATTCACGCAATGTAGTCTACTGCAAATGGTGTCCATGTAGATTACCTTATATTGGTCAAGTATCACAACCCATTAAGACACGCATCTGCCAACATCGCAGCAGAATAAGATGCGCTGTACTGAATGCACCTTTTGTCACTCACTTCATTGAAAAGAATCACACAGCTGATTACCTAAAATGGCAAGTAATTGACATGGCTACCATTCCAGAAAGAGGAGGAGACATATCGTAGATCTTACAAAGATTGGAATGCCGATGGATAGAACGGGTTAACTCAATTACCCATGGGCTCAATACAGCTGAAGAATGGCTTGGCTTTGTAGCAACTCTGTTGAACTGATTTGACAATATTTCTTTGAACTGTACTACTGAGAAATAGTAGAATGAGATGCTACCTTTGACAGTTGTTATAATATAATGAGATTAGTTCTCAAATTCTTCTTGAAAATGTATATAAAAATGTGTATTAACTGATTTCCTTTCTGTGTGTGTATATATATATATATATATATATATATATATATATATATATATGCCACGAAGAGATCCTTTTGCTTGAAAGAACCAGAGGGACACCATGGGGTACTTCAAACAGGGGATTTATTTCAAAGAGCATGGGCATGATGCGTTTCGGACATTGCCTTTCTCAAATGCCCGCTCCTCCCCGATCAACCACAGTTCCGTTTAAGTTCCTCCAGTCGTTCCGCCATTGGTGGCTCACCTGATAGGCCAGTTAAAAGTCACACACAGACCTGCAATCCCAGTAGTAAACTGCAAGTCCCAGCATGCACTCTCACCGCATGCTAGGCAAGTGACTTCAGCCGGCAATGTCTGTAAAACAAAACCATCAGGATACTTTTAAGAACGCTGTTCAGGGCTGTGGTAATCGAGGCAGTTTAAAACAAATGCTCCTCCCGAGTCCCCAAAACTCCTCAAACCACACTAATCCACTCCTTGGGTGGCCTGGAAAACACGGATGCAGTGATCCGGATTCCTTCGTGGAGTCACGAACTGCAATTAACAGCGGCACAGATACCACGGGCAGGTATGGTGGGTCAGAGCCTATCCATTACCATGAATGCGAAGAAAGTGCCGAAGCAGCCCCGGATGACTCTGTCCTCTTGTTGAGACGGGTCTCCTCCATGTGCGCCCAGGACTTGCACACAAGTTTTCAGCCAGAAGCTAAGATATGTGATCCAGCTTGCTGCACACCTTGGCCTTGGTTTGTTCTCTATCAGTCATCCCCAATTTTCATTTGTCTACTTGCAATCGCCACCACTACCTTCTTGTATGCAGGCGGTAGATAATGATGACTTAGGGATATAATTTTCCAGTCTTGGTGCTACTTCAGTCCCCATTTATCTAGCTTACTCATTTAAGGTACGGTGACGGGATGTATCCAGTGGAGCTCTAATTGGTTGCAACTTGCTCCTCATATTGGTCTCTGTCTACTTTGATGCATCTTTAATCGGATTCCAGCAGGGGGATGAAGAGTTTGTTATGCTGAATTATTAATAACAAAACTGCTCTGTTATTGCTAGGGCTGGGTGGCTAGCAGCTAAGTGTTTCATGCTGATACTGTATTGCTGCCTTACGTATCATTTCCCCATGCCAAGCAGACATGTTTTATGTCTAATTTGCAGAGTGCTGCAGATAGCCTCCTGCAGCTACAGTTGCCATAGAGCAGCGTTTGGACAGCTTTGAATGCAAGTTATTTTTGGGGATAGCTCATTGCAGCCCAATGTACAGAGAAGGGTGAGGGAGCTAGTAAATCTTCAGTGACTGCACCTAGTATAGAGGAACCCTGCCTACCCCATGTGGTGGGCCTGATAATATTTCAGAGATCTGTAACTTATGTCCATAGAAAAAGAACATTCTGAGAACTATTTCTTAGAAGGGTGCAAGGAACAAATGGAGCAAAGACAGGAGAGTCCCAAAAAGCTATGTCTTCCATATGACTGCTTACGACTTTTGATTCAAGCATTAATACAAGTTGGCTGGGACGAAGGGAGCCCTGTCCTACTGCCCTGCTGTTAAAACAGCCAAATTGAGTCTAGGAGATTGAGAAGGTCCAAACCTGAAGCTTATGAACGTCATTTAGAGGTCATGGAGGTAGCAACTGCTCCCATTGGCTTGCACTTTACTACCCCTTGCACTGCTCTTGTGCACTCTAGCATGTGTGTATTCATGCATTTTAATGTGTACTGCAAACAAGATTGGAATTTGCGGAATATCCAATTGATCAGGTATAGCATAACTTTAAAAAAGTCATCTCTTCCCTTTTGCTTGTTGCAAACAGTCAGACAAAAACAAAGACTATTCAGCATGTTATACAGAGCTGTGTAGCAATCGGTTCTTTGATTTAAGCATATCTGATTTTACAAAACCTGGGAATAAAATATCTGTTTTTCACTGTGCAGTTTTGTTTTACTTACATGTGCAGTGCTGATTTCTATCTTCCTGTTAAGTTAGCCACGTCAACAATTTTTTAACAAGCATTGATGAAGGCCATAGGTCTGGTTTTGAAAGAATGTTGTATGGTAATGTGAAGCATTACAAGTAGATACTATGGGAATACATGTGTGTTTGTGTTGACGCAATGAACTGTAGAATAATACGTTAAAAGGTCAGTTGACAAATGTACCATCAAGCCAGACCTTCAAATTCTTGTAGGTTAATTACTGCCCTAATCCCATCTGTGCTGCTGCCAGAGAAAAACAATATAAATAGCCTAGTTATCTAAGACACTTTAATATATTTCAATGTAATGTGGCTTAAAGAGGAATATTCTCCAGATATAACGGTTACCCTCCCGCAAGATTAAACTATCGCCCAGGCTTACTGGCTTATCAAAACAGGTGGCAGGGTTGCCATAATTTTTAAGAAAGATCTTAAGGGGAAATGTTCTACTTTTCCCATTCCAGGGAGTGTGAGTCTCGCGTGTACAATGGAACGCTCCTCCACTTTCACTTTTTCAGGGATACTAGTGAATCGCCCCCCTGGAACAGCCTCCTAGTTTATTCAGGCACTGGCAACACTGGAGGCTGGGCAACCTGAAAATCAGCACCGCTCTTAAGTACAACTACTTGGGCGTGTGCTTTACGAGCAAGGGCAGGCCCAGCCAGCACATTGTGGCCATAGAAACAAAGGCAAAGGCGCTGACCTACGCCATGTGCAAACTAAATTAAAAAATGTACAGCCCATCCAGAGCAGCAATACGAAAAGTGATAAAGGCCAAGCTACTGCCTGCAATTGTATATGGACATCCGGCATTTCCAGGGGCCCTGGTGAAAACTTTGGAAACCGCACATTGCAGGGCCTACAAAAGGATCTTTCAAATTCTCCGCTACCCTTGGAACGCACTGGTAAGACTGGAGTTCGGATTAAACAAACAAACATATGAAAATTGGGCTTCCACGGTACAATACTATCGCAGGATTTGTGCTGCGCCCCAAAAACCATGAAGGAAGTTTTGAAGGATATCTTCATTGAAGAGAATAATCCCTGGTCAGAGCATCTGCAGATTGCCTGCAGCAAACTACATTTAGACATGACAAATTGGAGCACGTTTGTCCACCAACCTGGGATCCTAAAAAAAGTATTGAAGGACCAAGTTAGATACTTATCCTGGCAAGAAGACATCCGATTTATAGAAACCTCTGAAAGCAACATCCAGGTATTAGTTTACTCTTGCAGGGACAAATCATGCCAACCTTATTTAAACAGTGCACTGAATAAACCGATTTTAAAACAAATTTTAACAATCCGGCTAATGTCGCTTCCAATAAAAGACAGAAACACACATTGGAAATGCCTAGAGACAGTAACTGTTTGCAGATTGTGTAAATCAAATGATGAAACCTTGGCCCATTTACTTTGCATCTGCCCAAGTATGATAACTGCACGCCACACTTTGCTAAAACCGCTATTTTTAAAATATGGTACCCGCAGTTGCAAAGAAGCAATGGAACTTCTTTTTAATTTAAAAACTCCAATTGACTGGCCAGGTTAGCTAAATTTGGACGCCAGCTTCAAAATCTTTTAAAAGGAGGCCAGTGAGTATCGATGAACATTGAAGAAACCGATACGGCTCCAAACTGGATCAAAGTTAAGCTACAGTGACGGCTCATGAATTCTTTTTCTTTTTATGCATGTTTAGAAATAAAATGTGGTAACTAATAATGTGATAATTTTTAGTACAATCAGGCCATGGTTTTGTAACAATTTTTATTAATTGAATCAAGCAAATGTATTCATTCACTTTGTCACTTTGTATTCAGGCACTGTCAGACATAGTGGCAGAACAAATCCTGCAGAAGGCAAATTTCACTGAGCTGGGCGTGATTTAAATTTACATTTGGAAAACAGTAATTGTGAAAGTGCAAAGAATCTCACACAGGACCTCACTGTCATCCAGTTTACAGAACAAACTATGCTCCCAATGCACAAAAAAGGTAATCTCCTTGACCCTATCTTTTTGAATATCCCAAAACCTGAGATCTGCAACTTCTCTCCCAGTATGTTGGTCTGATCACTGTATGGTCCGATTCCATATTGATACGGTAGGAAGCCACGTTTTAGCTGCAGCTGGTCGCAATTGGATGCAGGTGTGTGGAAATCCTCCCTTCACAAGTCCCTCCCCATCATGAAGGGTGAAACAGGAGAAATGTATTCTAAATTTGGGGAATGGATAGTAAATTCTCTGGATAATCTAATCCCCAGGAGACTGCAGAAAAGCAGTCACTCGCAGGCTCAAGCCCCTCGGTTCACCACCAAATTGATAGTTCTAAAAAATGAATGGAAAAGAATTGAAAGAAAGTGGAGAAAACAATATGATGAAGTTAGTAAGCAAATCTATAAGAATACAGTGAAAAAATCCACTATGCTATAAGAAAAGCTAAAACCACCCTCCTCGGTACCAAGATAGATAACGCATCCAACTCTTTAAAAAAGCTTTTTAAAATCATCAACTCCTTTATGAAACCAGCCACAACACAATCGGGTCCCTGAGCCTCTGAGGCAAGAGGTAACATGTTAGCAAACTATTAGAATTAGTTTCTCTCATTTACGTCTTCTTCAACTCCCGCGACTCTGTCTCGAATTTTCACGGATGAACAGTGTCCTGACCGCAGAGATCCGGATCAATATGGCTGATGCCCAGTGGAGCCACTCGTTTGGCTATAGAGGAGACCGGTTCGGGTTCTATCCCTCGGCCGCCACCTACCCAGCCGGACATGGGACAATGTTGCCGTCATCTCCCGCTGCTATTTCCGTCCCCCTCACCGATGATTTTCCGCCGATGGAGCTAGACTCAGCGCGGTGCCCCTGAGCTGGCTTTCGCCCTTCTGAGCCCTGGTCTCCGCTGCTGCTTCCATAGCCTCCTCGGCCTCGCATTCCTTCTGGACTGGTCTCTCTTTTTCTCGTTCCCTCCACCTCGTTCTTCAATTCCTTTGTCGTCCGATTAACCACCGGGGTTTTGCTGATGGCGGATCCTTGATCTTCTCTGCCGATGCCCGGCTGGGCTGCCTTGGATGCTTCGGGGGGCGTTGATTGGAGAGCAGCCCGTCCTCCGGACTTGAGCCGCGGCCGCCACGCGTCCACCTTCTCCATCTTATGGACCGCGGCTGGGATGCTTGGTACCTTCCACCCCGATTGATCAGCCTCAAGGGTGCCGAAATCGATTCTCGCCACTGTCCCCGGTCTTGTTTTTCCTTTTCTCCCTTCTGATTTTGCCCGCCCCCCTGATCCGGCTGCTGCCTTCACCCATCGAGGTCACTACCTGGGGGCACGCTCTGACTGCCTCCTGACTGCGTCGACCCGATTTTGGCCGGCATCCCGCAGCCTTTCCACGCAAGATCCGATGACTGCTCTTCCCCTACAAACCTTGCTCCAGGGTTGGTTCCCTTGTTGGTTTTTCGAACTGACTATTTTCCTCCTCGTCCTCCCGCCATTTTGTCCACTTAATCTGGGGTTCTTGACCGGATCCGCCATCTTGTCTCTACAGACTCATAGGTTGAATCCGGCCGCCGGTCCTCGCCTTGTACCCTCCAGACTGCGTCACTCGCCCTTATGGATCACCTCTTGGACCTCTTCACCCCCCTTTCCTTGCTATTTCACCGGGATATTTCCATTTGCCCCCTCCTCCTATCTTGTTCCCTTTCTAACGCTACCTGCAGCAGGGTAGGAGGCCTTGCCTTGGACTTTGTTGATCTACTGGACCCTACTGGTTTGTTGGCTCGCTTTCTCTATTTTTGTGTTCCCTCTTTGTACTATTCTCCTTGGCTTCTCCTTCCAGTCCTGATCCTCTTCCCTTCCTCTGTCTTTTTCCCCCTCCACTCCCGTGGTACCATAGTACCTGCCTCTGTTTGTAATAAGTTAATAACAGAAGCAATTATGTAATTATGTTTTCCTCTCTTCGCAACGTTCTTTCATGTAACAGCTGTAACGTGTTTAAAAATGCTAACCTCATGTAAAGCGCTCTGATACCTACGGGTCTAGCCAGCGCTATATAAAACTCATCAAATAAAGAAATAAAGAAATAATAAATAAACTATTACCTGGAGAAAGTAAAAAATATTTTCGCCTCTCTGCCTAAGGAAATGGCCCCAAATATAGTCGCTAAAAACATGCCTTTACAGGGGTTAGCCAAGGAGAACTTGTCTGCTTTCCCGGAGGTCAGGAGGCAAGTTTTTGAGAAATTATCACTTCAATCAAATCAGGATCCCCACTGGACCCAACCTCTCCCAACATCCTCATGAAAGGCGGAAATGTCATTTTTCTGGTCCTATCTAACGTGCTCAACCACTCTCTGGAGAGTAGTGTGGTGCCATCCGCCTGGAAACATGTAGCTGTGAAGCCACTCTTAAGAAACCATCCTTAGACACCGTACAAAAAGAAAACTATAGACCAATCTCTTTGCTCCTGGGTGCTAGTAAAATTGTAGATACATTTGTTCACAAACATCTATCCTCATTTTCACGTTTCACTGACCAGAGGCTTTTTAGTTTCGGTAGTCAAGAAAGTAACGAGTGGTGGACCCTTGTTCGCCTATTTGGCATCCAAACTCTGGAACATGCTGCAATTACTACTCAGAAAGACTAAGAAGGAACTCAGTTTTAGGAAACAGCTGAAGACCCACCTATTTGAGCAATATGCCTTGTTATCAAGGGGGAATTGTGTGACGGGCATGACAATTAGTGCATGGAGGTCTATTGGTTAGAAATGCACTTTAGAATTGCCTAATGTAGAATAGTATAGCATAGTATATTATAGTATAGTATAGTACAGTATAGTACAGTGTAGTATAGTATAGTATAGTATAGTATGTATAGTATAACATAGTATAGTATGTGTGTGCCCTGAAAATTTTAGTCTAGGCCAATAGATAAACAAAACGATTACAAATGTATGAAGGGCAAGCATTTTTTTGTGGAAGTACACAACTTCTGCCCAATCAAAACATGCACTCCTTGCTCCTAACATGTGGGCGGAGCCAAAGTACCTCTCTAGTAATGCTCACATAATTGTCTGGAAACTTCTGTGCTGTCAAGCCACACCTTGAAAAAGAGCTCCAAACATGCAATAGATGTTTGATCAGAATATTGTTGACCAAGTCAGATATGCCATTGAGCCTGATGGTAGACCACTTTCCTGCAGTGACCACGAAGGTCAAAATCAAAGAAACGCAGTTAGTAATTTTAGGTCAGCAAGAATGACCAAAGAGTTCATGCAATCAATCAATCAATCACAGAATTTGTAGAGCGCACTACCTACCCGCGAGGGTCTCAAGGCGCTGGGGAGAGAAAGGGGGGGGTGCTGCTACTGGTCGAACAGCCAGGTCTTGAGTAGCCTCCTGAAGGTCAGCAGGTCTTGGGTCTGTCGTAGGCTTAGTGGAAGGGTGTTCGAGGTCTTGGCGGCGAGGTGTGAGAAGGATCTGCCGCCGGTGGTTGTTCTTCGAATGCGAGGGACGGTGGCGAGGGAGAGGTCGGCGGAGCGGAGCTGGCGGTTGGGGACGTAGAAGAAGAGTCGTCTGTTGAGGTAGGCTGGGCCAGTC
This sequence comes from Calotriton arnoldi, assembly GCA_963921515.1. Taxonomy (NCBI): domain Eukaryota; kingdom Metazoa; phylum Chordata; class Amphibia; order Caudata; family Salamandridae; genus Calotriton; species Calotriton arnoldi. The sequence goes on from CAWUFW010001285.1 coordinate 2,410,237, forward strand.
TTGTGGAGTGCCTTGTGTGCGTGGATGAGGAGTTTGAAGGAGATCCTCCTGTCAACGGGGAGCCAGTGCAGGTTCCTCAGGTGGGGGGTGATGTGACTGTGGCGTGGTATGTCGAGGATCAGGTGTGCGGAGGCGTTTTGTATGCGTTGCAGTCGCTTGATGAGCTTGGCCGGTGCTCCCGCGTAGAGGGCGTTCCCATTGTCAAGTCTGCTACTGACGAGGGCCTGGGTGACTGTCCTTCTTGTGTCTGTCGGGATCCACCTGTAGATCTTGCGAAGCATGCGGAGGGTGTTGAAGCAGGAGGAGGAGACTGCGTTGACTTGCTTGGCCATGGAGAGCGTTGAGTCGAGGATGACTCCCAGGTTGCGTGCGTGGTCGGTGGGTGTTGGGGCTGCTCCCAGCGTCGTTGGCCACCAGGAGTCGTCCCATGCTGAGGGGTTGGAGCGGAGGATGAGGACCTCTGTCTTGTCCGTGTTCAGCTTTAGTCGGCTGATCTTCATCCAATCGGCGACCGCCTTCATGGAGATTGGATTTGGCGGCGAGGGGGTCCTTGGTGAGGGAGAGGATCAGTTGAGTGTCGTCGGCGTAGGAGATAATGTTGAGGTCGTGCTGTCTGGCGATGCGTGCGAGCGGGGCCATGTAGATGTTGAACAGTGTTGGGCTGAGGGAAGATCCCTGGGGTACGCCGCAGATGATCTCGGAGGCTTCGGATCGGAAAGGTGGGAGGCGGACTCTCTGGGTTCTGCCGTCGAGGAAGGAGGTGGTCCATTCCAGGGCCTTGTCTCGGATCCCTGCGTCGTGGAGGCGTGCGCGTAGAGAGCGGTGGCAGACAGTGTCGAAGGCGGTGGAGAGGTCCAGCAGGATGAGGGCTGCGGTCTCACCGTTGTCCAGCAGGGTCCTGATGTCGTCGGTGGCGGCGATGAGGGCAGTCTCAGTGCTGTGGTTGCTGCGGAACCCCGATTGGGATGGGTCCAGGATGCTGTTTTCTTCGAGGTATCGGGTTAGCTGTTTGTTGACGTTCTTCTCGATGACCTTGGCTGGGAACGGAAGCAGGGAGATGGGCCGGAAGTTCTTGAGGTCTCTTGGGTCCGCCTTGGGTTTTTGAGTAGGGCGTTGATCTCTGCGTGTTTCCAGCTCTCTGGGAAGGTCGCGGTCTCGAAGGAGAGATTGATAACGTTGCACAGGTGGGGTGCGATGGAGCTGCTGGCTTTGTTGAAGATGTGGTGCGGGAAAGGGTCTGACGGGGAGCCGGAGTGTATTGTGCCCATGGTCTTGATGGTGTCATAGATGTTCACGCTGGCCCAGGCTGGCAAGGGGTCATGGTCGATGGTGTGCGGCGGGTCTGGTGTATCTATCTTAGTGGGGCCTGTCTGGAGTGTTGAAGCTGTCGTGGATGTCGGCGATCTTGCGGTGCAAGAAGGTGGCGAGGAATCGCACAGGGCTTGCGACGGCGGGATGTCGGTGGTGTTGGAGCTGGGGTTGGAGAGTTCCTTCACGATGTTGAAGAGCTCCTTGCTGTTGTGTGCGTTGGTTGTTGTAGGCGGTCTTTGAAGGAGATTCTCTTGGCAGACCTGATGAGGTGGTGGTGGTTACGGATGGCGTCTTTATGGGCTGCGCGGCTGTCCGGTGTCTTATCACTGTGCCATTTCTTCTCAAGTTTCCGGCAGGTACGCTTGGAAGCTAGGAGTTCCGGGGTGAACCAGCTGGCTCTTTTGGTGGTGTTGCTGTAGGTGAGTTTTTTCAGCGGGGCGAGGGTGTTGGCACAGTCGTCTATCCATCGTCTGAGGTTGCAGGCAGCGTCGTCGGTGTTGGATGGGTCGGAGGGAGGGCTGAGAGCGAGGTTTGCCCGTAGTTGGTCTTCAGTGACTTTGCTCCAGCAGCAGCGTGGGATCTGTTGGGTGCGGTGGTGTGTGGTGGGTTTCTGGAAGGTGAAGTGGATGCAGCGGTGGTCGGTCCAGAGGAGTTCCATGGTGTGGCTGAAGGAGACGTGGGAGCTTGAGGAGAAGACTGGGTCGAGCGTGTGGCCGGCGGAATGAGTCGGTGTTGTGACGAGCTGTCTCAGTCCGAGGTTGGCGAGGTTGTCGATCAGGGTGGTGGAGTTGCTGTCGTTGTTGTTCTCCAGGTGAAAGTTCAGGTCTCCGAGGAGGATGTGAGTCGGTAGAGGTCAGGGCGTGCGTGCTGATGAAGTCGGCGATGGAGTCGCTGAACTGGGAGTCGGGGCCCAGGGGTCTGTAGACAAGGGTGCCTCTAAGGGTGGTGTTGGGGTCCGTGTGGATCTGGAAGTGCATGTGTTCGGCGGTGCAGAGAAAGTCGTCGGTGCTGGTCGAGACCCTGATGGAGTTCTTGTGGACGATGGCGATTCCTCCTCCTACTCCGTTGGACGCAGTCTCTGCGGGTGATCTTATAGCCGTCTGGGATGGCTATGGCGATGTTGGGTGCGGAGGAGTCGTTCATCCAGGTCTCTGTCAGGAAGGCGACGTCTGGTGATGATGTGTCGAGCAGGTCCCAGAGCTCGACGGCGTGTTTGCGTCGTGGAGCGGGTGTTCAGTAGGATGCATCGGAGGTGGTTGAGGTCCTTCTTGGCGGGCGCTTCGGTGGCTCTGAGGCTGGTGTATCTGCAGTTCCGGCAGGTGAAGGGGCCATGTGTGCGTTTCGGGGCGGCCTCGAAGCAGTTGTGTGTCCGTCCGGGGTTGAGAGCGTGGAGTGTGGTGGCATCGTAACGGCGTCGGTCCTCAAGGCTGGAGCGGGGGGCGCGCGGCCCAGGGGTTCTGGCGCTGGGTCAATCAATCAATCAATCAATCATGTCACTTATAAAGCGCACTACATACCCGCGAGGGTGCGGTCCAGGCGCGGACGGGCGCAGACAGGCTTGCCTTAGGCGCGCCTTCGGTGCGCCGGCAGCGCGCCCGCTGCGCGCATCCGCTGCGCGGCCGCACAGCGGCCGCCATATATGGGGAGCTGGGAGGGAGGAGCAGCTGGGAGGCGGGAGGCAGGGGCAGCGAATGGGCAGTCAGGGGGGCGGGGCCGCAGGGGACGCAGCGGCAGGGGGTACAGAAGGCAAAGTTGGGCACAGCAAAATGGGGGCACGAGGGGAAACAGAAGGCAGAAATGGACACAAGAAATGGGGGCACGAGGGGAACAGAAGTCAAAAAATGGACACAAGAAATGGGGGCACGAGGGGAACAGCAGTCAAAAAATGGACACAAGAAATGGGGGCACGAGGGGAACAGAAGGCAAAAAATGGACACAAGAAATGGGGGCACGAGGGGAACAGAAGGCAAAAAATGGACACAAGAAATGGGGGCACGAGGGGAACAGAAGGCAAGAAATGGACACAAGAAATGGGGGCACGAGGGGAACAGAAGTCAAAAAATGGACACAAGAAATGGGGGCACGAGGGGAACAGAAGTCAAAAAATGGACACAAGAAATGGGGGCACGAGGGGAACAGAAGGCAAAAAATGGACACAAGAAATGGGGGCACGAGGGGAACAGAAGGCAAAAATGGACACAAGAAATGGGGGCACGAGGGGAACAGAAGGCAAAAAATGGACACAAGAAATGGGGGCACGAGGGGAACAGAAGGCAAAAAATGGACACAAGAAATGGGGGCACGAGGGGAACAGAAGGCAAAAAATGGACACAAGAAATGGGGGCACGAGGGGAACAGAAGGCAAAAAATGGACACAAGAAATGGGGGCACGAGGGGAACAGAAGGCAAAAAATGGACACAAGAAATGGGGGCACGAGGGGAACAGAAGGCAAAAAATGGACACAAGAAATGGGGGCACGAGGGGAACAGAAGGCAAAAAAAGGACACAAGAAATGGGGGCACGAGGGGAACAGAAGGCAAAAAATGGACACAAGAAATGGGGGCACGAGGGGAACAGAAGGCAAAAAAAGGACACAAGAAATGGGGGCACGAGGGGAACAGAAGGCAAAAAATGGACACAAGAAATGGGGGCACGAGGGGAACAGAAGGCAAAAAATGGACACAAGAAATGGGGGCACGAGGGGAAACAGAAGCAAAACGGGCACCGAGGCAACAGCAGAGGGGCGAGCTTACCAGCAGCAGCAGCGGGCAGGACAACACAGGCGGAGCTGTGTGGCGGGGGAGCGACCTACCTGGCAATGATTTGACTGCAAGACCGTTGCTTTATTCTTGTAATTGTGTTAAGATATACAAGGTATGAACGGTGTTCTTTTTTGGCTTAGACAGACAATAGCTAATTGTAAAGTGGAAATGTGCACATGGCTTTTGTTTTTAAGCTTCAGAAGTAAGTTACGTAGGTCAATGTTTTTTGTTGTATTATCTCTTTATATACTATTTCTGCAAAACAGGTACCTATCTACATTGTCTAACCTGTCGTTGTATTAAGTTTACTAAATAAAAGTCTACTGCTGACATTTCCTCTCCTTCTAAGTAGTGCTCAGTGCCTAACTAGAACTCCCATTCCTCAATAAGATGTAATAATATTTGTCTTTTTACCACATATATCTGCCTTGTAACAACCTTCTCCACCCCTTGAATTAGACTTTCAGGAGTTTGTTAGAGCTGACGTAGCCATCTTAATTGCCTCAACCCATCACAATCGCCTTTCATCTATCCTCATACTTGACATTGGAAACTGTTGATCAACTAATTCTGCCATGTTTTCTTAACACTCTAGGCATCACTGACTGTGCCATACAATGGATCCTATCTTACGGCTTTGACTACATTTTTACTGTTAGATGGGAGTCTATGTTATTCCCACCTACTTAACTGCCCGCTGACAACCCCAAATCTTAATCATAGGTCCTCTTCTTTTTCTCTGCACCAGCTCCCCTGGTGACATTATCTTCTCCAGGGTTTCCTCATATCATTCCACAATTAGGGCCCGATGATGATGCGGTCTGAAACGTCTCCGACCGTCGGTCAGAGCCGTTCAGACTGCATCGTAATCGGCTGTTCGGTTTCCTTTCCGACTGACCCATTTTGATGGGTTCGGTCGGAAGGGAATCCGAAATGGATTTCCGAATGGCCTCCGACGGGCTAGGAGAGCCTGTCCGCCATTCAGAAAGCCTTCAGTAATCCATTGGCTGGCTCTTTCCGGCCGAGGGATTACGATGGCGAATTTCCCACAGCCTTTCTGTGCCGGCCTTTCCAACACAGAAAGGCTTTTGGAATGTGAAATCGGGGGCCCCCAGCAGGGCCCCCATGGTTGCAAGGTCATCCTGCAGGGATGAACTGCACCTCTGCTCTTTCCAATGAGAGTATGCATTCCGTTCAGAATGCATGCTCCCATTGTAAAGTATAGGATTGCGACCGAACAGGGTGCTGGGCTGGAACCGACGACAGGCTCTCCTTCAGTTCCAGTTCCCAAATGATATCGGACGGACTCCGGTTCGTCCGACATCGTAATCGGGCCCATAATGTTAAATTTATAGTAATATGATCACCTGGTGTGGTAATGCAATTACCAATGTATGATATTAACACCAAATATGCTGGAAACTCAAAACGATCCCAAAAGGGGTCTATTCTAAATGATAACACAAATCTTCCCTCTGAGTCTTTAGGGATAAGTAAGGCTAACTCCCCATTATTAAAGTCTGAACATCTAGAACAGAATTCAGAAAATGTCCATAGCACTTACACATCAGTTTCAAGGGGTAGGAAGTGGGTGTTACAAGGCATGGTTTATCTCAGAAGTTTGGGATTACTCACAACAATTTACATTTGATCCAGCTTCTTTTTTCCCTCGAAGTGGACAGGGATTTACTCCTGCCTTGGAGTGGCTCTCCTTCCAGTGTCAGAAAGGCAACGGATCACTCCCCACATCTGGTGGGAGTGTAAGGGAAGGGCTTTCTCCATATCGAATAAATGTATGCCCTCAAAGAAAAAATGTGCATTTGTGCGGGGAGCTCCATTCTCCCTTTGAGGACTTCTTTGCTTTGGATAACTCTGTACCGGAGAACACGACACCTTCAGGGCCGGACTGGTGATTCCGGGCACCGGGCAATCCCCCGGTAGGCCGGATGGGGTGGGGGCTGGTTTTTTCAGAGGGGGCCGGTTTTGCTGGGGCCGATTTTTGGTCCGTGAGTCAGAGTCAGACTGTACTGTAGACAGTAGCCTGTCTGTATGACCTACGCTCCGCTCCGTGCGGGGAAAAAGCACAATTGCCATTGGGGTCAGGACAGTGCACTGTGCACCCGGTGCAGGCAGAGGAAGGCAGGTAATGAATAAAATGGCAGGCTAATGGTGCCGGTGCGCAGCGCGCAGATGTCTCCAAGTCCACTCTCCGCGCCTGCGCAGTCTTACTCTTGACTTCACCCTTAGGGTGGGGCTGCCTGCTTATGTCCAATTGTCATGCGCATTGCGGCTCGCACTCGCGCAATTAAAAGTGCGCGTGAGTGAGTGTTGAGGCAAGGAGGCCCTGATCGAGACGACTGAGAGGCACCCAGGCAGGCCTGGAGGCACCGTGCGGCCGCAGGTGAGTGTCTGTCCGTCCAGACTCGGGGTGGCATGATGGCATCATCATGGGCAGTGCAGTGGGCGGGCGGCCGGGCCGAGATTAAAAGCAAATGTATAGGCCCCGGCCCGGTTCTGCGCAGTGGATTATTTGCTCCAGTCAGGCCTGGTTCCAGTTTGTGAGTGCGGTGGAGCGAGGTGGCTTGCGCATCGTCGCGGGCCATGGCTGGCAGTGGCTGCAATAAATCAAAAATTTTAATCATGATGATTGTCATTGTGAGCGTGACAATCATCATGATTAAAATGTCTGATTTATTGCAGCCATGCGTGACGCGACGGTGCGAGGCGAGCAGGGCAACTGCATGGGGCGGCCGCGGGTGCCGCATCCGGGCCACGATTAAAGTAGAAAGAGCCTCAGCCGAGGTAAATTAATACAGGCCCCGGCACGGGCCCGGTTCTACTTCTGCGCTGCGCAGTGGAGACGACCGTGAGGAGATGATTGCCAGCACCCCATCGCCCCAGCACCTGCCCTAATATCAAACGGTTTACGGCTTTGAAAGTGAATCAGAGTCGGACCCGGGGGCAGATTGGGGGCGGTGGGGTGCTGGCAATCATCTCCTCACCGCCGCAGACATGTTAAGGCACAGGGGCAGTGGAGACACCAGCAATACTGGCAGGGAGGGAGGAAAAGATGGAAGGGATGAAGGTGGGAGGAAGGGATAAGTAAAGAAGGAGGGAGATAGAAAGCGAGGAAAGACTTCTAGAAGAGAAAGATAAAATGAAGCATGAGAGTGAAGGGAAAGGGGTTGTCCGGAGGGATGACAGGAGTAGGGGATGGGAGAGAAGAAAGGAAGAATAGGCGCGGAGAGAGAAGAGCTAGAAAACTGCTTAGGACAGACGGAAGGAAGGGAGTTTGCAAGGGAATGAAGACTGACAAGTGAAGGAAACCAGTGAGAAAGGGAGGGAACAACGACGGAAGAGAAGAAAAAGGGAAAGGTGGCGGTAAGAGAATGAATGATTGAGGAAGGAGAAGCGAGAAGCCACAATGTGTCTCGGCTAGAAAAGCCGACAAGGCTTATATCTGAGGTACGAATCCTGGCAAAGCTAATTCAGCCTTCAGCCTTCTGAGGTCGATACATTGACTTCCTTTAAATTAGTTCATAGCAGCACGTTATTTAAAATTCTTAGAAAAGGCAAAACCTACTGCATTACGAGCTATGCAGCCAGGCCAATTTGTGAGTGAGAGCGAGGTGGCCTGATGGGGGGGCCCCCTCCATGTGCTTTATAATGAAAAATGTGCTGTAAAATGCACCATTTTGGTCTGTCTTTTTCCAAAATTTTCTTGGGGGGAGAACCCCCCTAGTAGTGGTCGGACTCGCACGCTGCGCTCGCTCGCTACGTGCCGGACGGGGGCTGGTCTGGCAAAATTTGCCAGGGCTGCTTTCAGTTCCCAGTCCGGCCCTGGACGCCTTGGGAATAATCACACGACATTCCCAGTAGTACACCTGGATTCCTGCGCCTACTTTCCTGGTGTTAGTCTGGGAACATTTTCGAATTCCAAAAGTAGTATATCTGCATCCGCATGCAGACGTAAAACTAAAGATGCAGATTCACTATATTTTTTTTTTAATCGGACCTGCCAGTAATGCCTTTCTTATTGTATTTTCATGCGTGGACATGTGTGTAATGTCTATTCAAGAGGAAGCAAAGGGTGTCTGCAATGTCAGACTCGCTCGTGTGCTATTTATTCAAACTTAACAGAAACAATTTTTGTCCTTTGTTCCATATTTTTGTAGAATAATGTAAATGTGTCAATCTCTATTTAGTGGCGAAATAGAGCTAAAACGATTGACATGTTTTAGTGACTTAAAAGTATTCCATACACAGTTCTCCTTTGACGCCAGAAACAGCACATACAGTATGTAAGTCTTGAAAGACGGATGACTGCTAGCGAGCGCTATAATGAATTATTCATCAATGCGACACCAAAGTCACAGAAACCCATTCGGTAGCATTTAGAAATAACTGTGTTTTTTTGAGCCGGGGGATCGGATGTCAAGCCATAATCCTTTAAACATATTCAGGTACAGCAGATGCTTAAAAACATAGCAGCTGCATTCTGAAAATGGAAGTAGATCCACAAATAACATCTATTAAAGGAGGCAGCATTTCACATCTACTGTTTTTTTTTTTTGTTATGTTAACGACAGCAATAAATGACAACAGAGATCTCTTTAGTGCACTCTCGCAGCATCGTGCAAGTCGGACTGGTCTGATTACAAGTGGCTCAATAAATTGTGATTCCTGTGTAACCCAATGCAGGTGGTGTAATGTTCATTGCACACAGTAATTACCAGGTTTGATAAAGGTCACACCCTTCTTTACATCTCGGCAGGTCAAACCTTCCAAAACTGAACAAGGGGAAAAGACCCTGGGGCAGATTTACAAGCCCCTTGCGCCACCAGTGCGTCACTTTTCGTGACGCACCGGCGGCACATTTCACTACCCCATATTTACAAGGACAGGAAAAGCCACCCCGCGTGACTTTTCCTGTCCTTGTAAATACGGCCCCTTTACACGCAACACTTTGCGTGAAAGGGGCGTTCCATGGGTGTTCCCACGCAACACCCATGGAACCTGACACATTTCCAGATTTACGAGGAATCGTAAACCTGAAAATGCGTCAGTATACTTCGCCACCCTAGGGGTGGCATAGCGAGGCGCAACCAGGAGAAATGTTTTCATTTCTCCTCGTTTGTTTCCTCTTTCAATGCGTACTGCTGCATTCTACAGCACGCATTGAAAGAGGAAAATGCTTGTAGTGATTGTTTTTGTGCAGGAAGGTGCCCCTTCCTGCACAAAAACAATCTCCCCATGACGCAGGCATCCTTGCACCATGGTGCAAGGGTGCCTGCGCGGTGCATGGCAGCTGTTTTTGCACCAGCGCAGGGGAGAGCACAGGAATGTGACATATTATTGTAAATATGTTGCATTCCTGTGCTTTAAAAGTGCCGCAGCGTGACGTAGCCAAAGGGCTTGCGGTGCCGCACGCACTGCGGCACTTTCTTGAAAAATCTGCCCCCCTGTATTTATCAGAACATGCAGTTTTCGGTGCGGTAAGCCCCAAAATCTGTGTATTAATCCCCAAAAACGAGGAATATGCAATAATTATGGCACCCTGTAAGGCCTAGGTTTATTAGTTGAGGGGAGTGGGCTGGGCCCTTTCCCAGTATTAATCCACAGTTCCTGTCAGGGTGAACCACAAATCTAAAATGAACCTGCGCTTAATCCTTTGGTAGTATTGGCAACAAGCAGTCAGGCTTAACTTCAGGAGCAATGTGTAAAGTAGTTCTGCAGTACACAAACAGTAATACAGCGGAAACACAATACAAAAACGGTCCCAACCACTATTTATCAAAATATATGATATTTAAATGAATAATCCAACAGAAAAATGACAAAAAAGATAAAATCAGAAAACATGAATTAAGAGTTCTTGGGTTTAAAATCAATAGTTGAGCAAGGGCGTGTAGGAACCAGGCACAAAGGGACCGGGACAAAGTCACAGTTCAAACTGGCTGCAGGGCTGCACAGGTGGCTACAGGAACCAAGGGACTCTGGTGTGAAATGTTACCTTTGTCCAAAGTGCACAGAAATGCAATGCTTTGGCTGCATCACTGCAAAATATTGCGGACTCCTGCACAAAGCTCGGGAAGTGGGTGACCAGGTGCTGCAAGGCTGCAGCAGGGTACAGACCGTGTGGGTTTGCAGGTGCTCATGAGGCGTCGATGAGTGCCGTGAAGCCTTGTGTCGGGCTGCGACCATTGATCAGGGCGTTACTGCTGGTCTCTGTGAGGGACAAGGTGACCTTCAATCACAGGGATCAGTGTGGTTGCAAGACTCTGTGGGGCTCTTGCATCAGAACCAGGACTCCGGCAGCGGGGAGCCGCGAGGCTCAGCGTCGGGTTTGGGCTGTCAACAGCTGGAGCACAGAGGTTGCTGCGGGTGCGAGATCCTGTTAAATTTGATTCGGGAGGACAGCGCAAAAGGCAGGAAGGAGTGCACTCTGACAACTACCAGTATCCAGGACCAGCGAGTACAGGCTGGAGAGTCAGTACTCGCTTCCACAGAAGCAGAGCAATTTGGGACCAGGCCAGATTCTGGTAAAGAAAGCAGGTGAGGTCTCTGGAACTTTGATGTCCCTGCTGTTCAGGCAGGAGGTCAGCCGACTGACCCTCGGAGCAGTAGCAGACCGTCCCCTGTCAAAGTGGTGGGGTGGGCCGGAGGGGGAGGTGGGGAAGGGAGGTGGGAGGTGGGGAAGGGAGGGGGGGTTTGGGAACAAACATTTTTTTTTAAACGTACCTGATTGCTGCCGCCGTCGCCCGCTGCATCACGCTCTTCCTTCTTCTGGACACATGGCTCCCAGAATGTACTACGGCCAAGCCTGATGCTGCATGAAAGCAGCATCAGGATTTGGCCTGAGCGCTAGCAACTTGCCCTCCCAGGCATACTGGGAGTCTGTGCCTGCTCTCTCCAGCACAAGCAACACAGCTGGGGCTGGAGAGAGATTCACTATGCATGAGGGTTTGGCCAGCCTGAGACGGCCAGCCAAAGCCTCATGCACAGTGAAGGGAGTGCACTACCACTCCCCGCAATCAGTGTCATCCCCTTGACCCGCACCCAAAACTCATCAGAGTCCTAGGGGCGGGTCCAAGGGATTAAAATAAAATTATAATCATAAGGGTTTAAAACCTGTTTTCTTATCATTTTATTTGAGGGTGGTGGCGGGGGGGGGCAGCGCTCCTCCACCTTAATGGAGGGGCCGCTGCTGCCTCTGAGTCACTCAGGATTCTTTGGAGAAGGCAGCAGGTCCAGGCTTCCTTGCAGATAGGCAGACAGCAGGGCAGTCTTCATCTGTTCTTACAAGTCCAAGCGAGATCTGATTTCAATGTCCAAATGTCCATTTTTTATACAGGTTTGCCATCCTGTGGGTAAGGGCTCGTTTGTTTACACATAACACTGGAGATGGGGAGTCTCTTTCTTCATTCTCTGTGAATGACACAGAGTCTGACCCATGCTGGGGGAGAGGCAGGACAAGCGGTGTGCTCCTTTGTGGGCGTGAGGCAGTGTGCATTTTGACGTGCAAGTGTGTTAAGTGTTAACTTCAACCTCCCATCCTGTCTGATAGCTCACTCAGCCTACACCCAAAGGATCTATTATACACAAACCTAGGAGAAAGTAATTTACATCCCAGGCAGGCAAACTACACCTATGAGGGCAACAGCTACTGGAGCCAGAAAAATATCAGCTTTCTAAAAGTGGTATTTCCAACATTATGATTTAAAATCCAGCTTTACCAATAAAAAGGATTTGGCATTTTAATGTAAGTAAGTGAAAGTCTAATTTCTCTAACTGCTTCGAAACTGAATCTAGCTCTCAGTGATTGCACTAAGTTAAACCATTGTTTATCTATGGAAGAGATAGGCCTTGCAACAGAGAAAGTCAACTTTCGGGAAATTTTACTTTAGGGCTAAACTATATGTGCTACTTTTTAAATACAAGGCACCCTGCCCTCAGAGCGGATAGAGCCTATTTTATGGGTGACTTACAAGTACTATAAAGGAAGCTTTTGAGGCTTGGCAAGGGTTTTTTCTTTCCAAGTCAATATGGCAGTTTACAATTTCACACAGGCTGCAAAATGGCAAGCCTGAGACATGTGCTGACAGCTACTGTAGTTTGTGGAACAATATGTGCTGCAGCCTACAAGTAAAATTTAAGGGCATTTTTAAGAAGTAGTTGCTTTGCCCTTGCACCACGCAATGGGGCGCAAGGGCGACGTAACTGCTAAGTAAGATTTACCAAGCCACGCAAGGCCACCTTGCATGGCTTGATAAATCTAGACTAATGCAACGCTAATCGTTGCATTGCGTTTCTCTGCCCCAGGGAGGCGTTCCATGGGTGGATTGTGGGTGTTCCAGTGCATCCACCCATGGATTCTGGCGCATTTCCAAATTTACCAACACTGGCAAACCCGGAAACGCGTCTAAATGCTATGAATCCTCAGGTGAGTCGTAACGAGGGGAAATATCTTTATTTCTCCTAGTTACTTCCTCTTTCTATGTGTGCTGCATTCTGCAGCACACATAGAAAGAGGAACATGCCTCAGACTATGGTTTTTGTGCAGGAATGTGTTGCTTTCTGCACAACAACAATCCTCTCTGCAACGCAGACCCCCTTGCACCATGGTGCAAGGGTGCCTGCGTTGGCGCTAGGCAGCACATTGCGCACCAGAGAAGGGAAAAGACAGGATGTGCTGTTATATCCCGCATAGAGGCCCTAATGTAGACCCATTCGTACATGCCCTAAAATAGACGTATTCATATTTACCCTAATATGGTCATATTCGTACTTGCCCTATTATAGTCATGGCCGCATATGCCCAATTATGGTCACAACTGTACATGTCCTATTATAGTTTGATTCCTTATATAGGCATGATCTTTCACCTACATTGGTCCCAGCTAGTACACAACGAGCTCTGAGGGCTGAACGTTATCTATCCTGTGGTTTTGAATACAGCAGGGTTCTTCCAAACACATGCCCACACTGTACTCATTAATTATGCATGGCTCTCTAAGAATACACCACCGGCATAATATGTATGTACAAAGTTCACCCCTGACGTCTTCCTCATGTCCAATACAAACCATACTGAGGACCGAGACTCTTTAGGGTATAAATACACCACATCTTGCCCCGGTAAGACAGAGGGAACCGAGACTTCCATGCTGACACACTGACCAGAGACGCTGAGGCTCCTGCATGCAGTCGCTCCGGCTGACAGTGGTCTGACACAGCCCTGACGGAGTGTCCAACTCGAGACCAGGACGGGGTCCCACACTCTCTCTATTCAGGTATGGGGGTTCGACTAAATCCTAGAAGGATTCTTGGCTCTTAGGCTTTAGTCCTACACACAGATGCTAGGTACACTCAGGTACATCTAGTTAGGCATCGTAGGAGTACGCGCACTTGCATAATGCTTTTATATTCATGTATGTATTCATGATTATCGCAATATGGTAGAACTGTTCTATCCCTTTGCTTTTATCGTACTGCTGATAATATATCTCTGCTATTGTCTGCTGGTTACGGCAGCACATATATTTTACACTAGAATAACAACTGTTCAATAAATACTTATTGAAACGCCCGACTGTTTATTCTGTGTAACTCTCTGAGACAAACCGAATAAGTGAGCACGAGTGACTGAGCGAAAGGTAGTACATTGTTTCCACGATTCAGAGGGAATCAGGGTTGTCATGGTCTAAGGTTGCCAGAAACTAATCTCTCCCCGATAAGAGGAGACACTAGTGGCACTGCGAGCTAGCTAATGCAAAACTAGGCTAACCTATACGGTGGGGGTGCACGGAGTCAGTCTGCCACCAAGCCCGCAGTATATGTTATCCAAACGTGCAGGTCCTGCAGGGGTACTATAGGAGCTACACGACATGGCGCCCAACGTTGGTTGGGTACGTATTTAACAGTATAATCTGAGTAGTTGAGTCATGCTATTCTCAGAGAACCTACTCACAAAACACCAGAGACGTCTGGAGTGGGTGGGGACAAACTCCGCCGCAGCGGAGTAGTACGAGAGTACTATTTATTGGCTGTTGGTTATTCAAGCTTGAAAGACATATAGTGCCTACAATTGTGCATTTACACCTTATCTTAGAAATTCTTTAACCTCCCTTCTTCCAATTAAAAATGGTGGAAGAAGCAAACGAAACAAGGAGAGTTACAACAGACCTCTTCGGCTTAGGAGAAGAAGACCCTGAAGATGCAATACAAATTGCACCAAATTTCAGAAGGGCAGTCACCATAAAACTTCTAGAACATGGCTTAAGAGCCAGGGGTGGTAATGTAATTTTCGTGATTGAGGCACACGAATCCAATAAAACAGAGGTGTTCTATTCATGAGTTACATTCCCAGCAGCGAATGCAATTACAAATGTATTTCACTACTACCTAGAAGGTGAAACACCAGCGGACTATACTCCTTTTGAGGAGTTAGAGGGTCCGCTCACTTACCAGGAGCATAATTACTGGTTTAAAGGCGCCCTACCCCACGTACATGGAAGAGCAAGATTAGGCCCGCTTGGAGGAGCAGGAGCCACATGGCCCATATTAGCGGCATACACACCGCATCCTGATATTGGCACAATGCCACAGCCAGACTTACTCGTACAACACAGAGATTTAATTAAAATCTACAGAAACCTCACACAATTTGTGATGAGGACTTTAACAGTTCAGCCTGCACCAGCTGCAGCACAAGACACTCCAGTCCAAGGTACAGTTAATAAAATTACTCCACAAACATTACACGCGATAATGGGCAAAATGCCAGCAAAACGATAACAAATCCCATTCTGGATAGCTCAGAAAATAACTCAGCTTGAAGCAGTATTCCCGAATACTACCACCAGTGATAAACACAGAATTCTAACAATCTGCTTGCCCATGGGTCTCACACCACAAGTAGAGGACTGCACCTCTTGGGGTTCAGTCTTTGCTGACATATATAACAGAACACATGGTATCCCGTCAATAGCAGTAGTACCTGAAGTATTAAAACAAATACAAAATGAGTACGGAGCAGAGCCTGCCCTTAACTTAGGGATGAAGTTACTAAATAACTTTGACCAGGTCTCAGCCATAATACTAGCTAACATTAAAGGGGAAGCAGCTTCTGTGGCGATCCGCCAACGCCTAAGGGAGTTCAGTCCAGTAGATCAACAACACCAACTACCCAAAATAATTGAAACTGCATATGCAGAATTAGGCAGAGACAGTCTAGGTGGGAAAGCATTAAAACCACAACTGGTGGGCAGTCCTGAAAAGGACACTACAAAGCAGACGCATACTTCTTCTAAAAAGAAGTGGGAAAATAAAAAACAACAAAAGTCTAAAGACAGCAGATGTCAATCCAGAGGTACGTCTCCTCAACAGGAGCCCTCTGAAAGGAGGTATAACCTCAGGAATAGGGTTAATATTAAAAAACCTGACAGGTATCAGGATACTGATACTCGTTCCTCTCGTTCCTTTCAGGGTTCATCAAGAAACTCCGAGAGGGAAGGACGGTCAGAACACAGACAAGAGGAGTGTACAAAGTCTAGAGACACGCAACGCGCTGCGGACTACGCAACTAAAAAGCAAGATAAACAGAAATCAAAACCTCAGTTCAAAAAGAAGAAGGTAGCAGGTCTCAAGATCAGACATGCCCAGAATTCTGAGGACACAGCTTCTGAACGGGGAATGGGCTCTGACGATGCTAGACAGCGCAGCAGAAGTAACGATAGCTCGCCAGAACCTGGAGGAATTTCTGGTGACAGCGGAGTTGAGTGAGTATATCACGGTGGAAACACCTGATACTCGGGTAAGTGTCCCACATAAGTTACATGAGATAACTCTCCGGATGGAGGGGGACAAGCCCAGAAAAGTTAAATGTCTCTTTTGGAAAAATCTGTCATCTGGTTATGACATTCTATTAGCAGAACAAGACTGCCCGCCAGCATTCATCATGGAGTGCCCTAGGGGAGAAACGATAATTTTTCCAGCCTTTTCCGACCTCGTTCCCATTCACCTAAAATATGCATATGCGCAGGAGTGGGCGGTTGCCCTAGCTCCAGCATTGTACAAAAATCATGCTCATTGGGATGAGGAGTCAACCCACCACGTGATCCCGTTAAAAGTTTCCCCAAATGCCCAAAGGCAATACCCTATAAAGCAGGAAGCTAAAAAACAAGTCAGGGAGATTCTAGATCAACTTGAATATCAGGGGGTGATAGAAAATTGCACTTCACCTATGAACAATCCTTTGTTCCCCGTAGCCAAACCTGACAACACATATCGTCTAGTTTTAGAATGCAGACATTTAAACACTTGCACAAAGACATTTGCAGTTCAAAATGCACACAGTGCCGCATTAATGAATAACATTGTGCGCAAAAATACAAAACAACACTTGATATCTCAAATGGATTTTTCTGTCAAAATATAGCGCCTGAAAGCAGGTATCTAACCGCATTCAGTGCGTTAGGGTCCCAACGGCAATTTGCCGACTCCCCAAGGGTATAAGAATAGCCCGGGGTTGTTTTCAGCAAGGGTAACAGAGTTACTCCAAAATTTGGATGAAGAAGCATTGTCCTATGTGGATGATATTTATCTGATGGACGATGACTTACCGAGGCACTTGACCAGGGTGAGCACCATTATTATGGGATTCGCCTCTGAGGGCTATAAATTTAATTTAAAAAAATCAAAAATTGCCCACCTCAGTGTCCTATTCTTAGGATACAAGCTGTCAAGTGAAGGAAAAAGCCTAGCAGCTAACTTTTTAGAAAAGTGTGCGCTGCTCCAACCTCCAAAATCATTAAAGAATTTACAATCAATTCTGGGATTCCTAAATTTTGGTTGCACATACATTTTGGATTACGCAGAAAGAGTAAAACCTTTCTACGACTTAATAAAACCTGATTTTTCAGTCAGACAATGGACACAGGAACACACAAATATCCTGCGTTCCCTACAGGAAGACATGATGGCTTCTAAACATTTACAGACACGCGTAAACGCACAGAACTTAGTGATCTGAGTCATAGCGGGTCATTGCGGGTACACTTATTTAACTTTTAATGAAGGCGAAACAGTACCAATCGCATACAAATCACACCTGTACACGAAGCAGAGATGCGTTTCACTTCAACAGAAAAAATTCTGACAGCAGCGCAGACCGCTGTAGCAAGAGAAAGAGCTCTGGCTCAGGGAAAGCGCATAATTGTCGTGACCTCAGTACCAGCTTTAGAAGCTGTTACAAAAGCTATCATTCCAAATGCTAAAGCCTTACATCCAAGATGGATACAATGGGCTAATTCTCTTACCGCAACGGATGTTGAATACAGATTTGATCCAAGTTTAAAAACACAGGCATTCCTGCAATACGAACAAGAATATCCTCTCCCAAATGAAATTTTGCCTCTAGATCAGTATGAATACATTATTTACACTGACAGGTCTGCTCAACCGGCCACAGGGAGTAAGCAAGCTTACAGCGCAGCGTGTGCGATTGTTAAAGGTCGCATGCACGATGGCAAGTTCCATCCGAGTTGCACTAAAACGCAATCTCTAGTGGACTGCACGGCTCAGTTGGCAGAACTCAAAGCACTTATACTGGCACTTTTAAATACGGATCACGAATTCCCCACACTAATTGTGTGTGATTCCTTTTACGGTGTACAGTCGTACAATGAATATTTACATCATTGGGAACAAAACGGGTTTAAAGACGCAAACGGTGGCACAATTAAGCATAAAATGCTATGGGAACAGGTAGTGGAGTTGAGAAACGAACTACCAAGGGCTCACGTGATACATACACTGAGTCATCAGCGTGATGGCGTTCACGTTGAAGGGAATTCATTGGCTGATGAAGCCGCAAAGGGGGCTGTTCGCACAGCCGCCGTAGCTGCAGTTACTCGTTCAAAGACGAGAATAGACGGCGAGATAATGGTAGCTGTCAATGCTTCACGCAAAGGCAGCACAGCAGTACCAAAGAAATTTCCACTCAAGTACTCCTACAAGTTAGATGCACAAAACATTCCATATTGCTCAGATTCCTGGGGTGGAGGATAGAGTAATACCAAATATGGATCGTAGGCTAGGCTTAATTGTGGCAGCACACGCAGGGACAGGTTCTGTACATAACGGACTTAGGGAGACTGTTGCTTTGTTGAAAGAACGCTACTGGTGGCCCGTGATGAGAAGGCTGATTAGAGACTATGTCTGGAACTGCGACATCTGCAAGCAGATGAATGGGTCCACCACAACACGTCCAGTACAGATACCATTGTTAGACAGCATTAGGTTGTCCGTTCGTGCGCGTCCAGCTCAAGTTTCCTCAAGGTCTGGCCTCAGCACTTGGCTGACGCTCGAACTGTTATAAAAGATTTGCGAGTCTTTATCGGCACATACGCAGTTGGCACGTTACATTCTGACCGTGGCCCGGCGTTTAGCTCTTGGGCTTACAAAGAGGCCATGGAAGGAATGGGCGTAGCATTGCGGTACTCCTCTCCGTACCATCCTGAGGGAAATTCTGTTGTGGAGAGGAAAAACCGAGACTTAAAGCAATCTTTAACAGCTAGGGTATTAGGCAAGGGCGGTAGATGGGTCGATCACCTTTATGGGTTACAGCGCGCGGTCAATAACCAGCCAAGAAGCTCTCTAGGAGGTGTCACTCCTTGCGAGGTCCTATTTGGGACAAGAATGTGGGTACCTGATCTTGATTGTGAAGGCACAGTGGCGGATGAAAAACCATTTGATATCCATGATCGTTTGGCTGTTTTACAGGATCTAAATGAATCCAGGACACAACAAAGTAACGTGCTCCAGAAACAGGCCGCCACTGAGGAAGTCAAGGCAGTAACGGCAAGACCTATCTGGATCCCAAAAATCGGGGATCTGGTCAGAGAGAAGATTGCTGTCAAGAAAGAATTTGGGTCATCCTACAGAAAGCCTGTACCGGTCCTTGCAATCCAGGGCACAAGAATTGTACTTCTGCCACCTCTTGCCGGAAAAAAGGAGAAAAGATTTGTCTCAATTGACTTAATCAAACCACACTATGTGGCCGATACTAAACAGTAGGCCTCGTGGACTCCACAGTAGCAGACGCCCTCCTCTCGCTACAATCCAAGAAGTCCAAACAGAAAAACTCATCACGTTTGAAGAGCCACCTGTACGGAATGATGGACTAAGCAACAATGCTATGGAACTCGTTCCACTTCAACAAGAAGAAAATCAACTTAACAACCAAGTTGCAATAAGACCTAATACAGACATCTACGTCAACATGCCTCGTCAAGAGGAAAATCCGATTTCAACAAATCCCGATGCAATTCCAACAATTGATCGAACTGCTTCTGGCTATTTCATGAACTTTGATACGTTTTCACTGGATCCAAGCGAGCCAGAAATTACGCCAGCCAAAAAATCACTCCAACAAAAACTCAATGACTTTTTGAACTTTTTTAGAAAGACTTTCATGGTGTCACCTTGGATAGAACTATAGTATATCACTGGGATTTTATTTTTCATTTTCTGGCTAGGTTTAATAATAACTTTTAGTATGCTTATTAATGGACGATACCTCCAGCAAAGCTCTACATCCCAAAGAGTCAATTTGATTTTAAAACTACACCCGGCTTCACATCGTGAACCAAGAGACTTGTCTTCAGTGAACATCACAGCAGTTCCTATACCGGACGGTATAGTATGGGACAAAATTGATTATGATGTATTCGGTCCGACTGAACTTTTAAAGCTAAAACATGTATTTAAAATTTCTTTAAGTGATATCATTGCCTCCCGTACATTATCTGATGATTGGGACACTGAAACTTTAAATGCTATGATGTCTGATTTAGAAAAAACTGCAGCATTTCCAAACAATGAAATGTTAGAAGGTACTTCAGACTATGATACATTGTACTGTTACCAGCAATATGGTCATCATTTCTTGCACAAATCTATAACACCTAGAAATGTATTTGAGTACCACCAGTGGGAACACTGCCCAACACCACCGAAAGGTAGTTCACAGGCATTTGCACAGAAATTCACATACTTCTCAGGGTTTAACACATCCGACCCAAAGTCATTTTATTATGAAGTGGCGAAAATTTCAGCTCAGAAAATTATGTTAACAAACACCAAACATATTTACTCTGCATCCTTTCTGAACCAGTTGTCTAAACAGGGTTTCGATCTATGGAAAGACACAATAGATTCCAAATCGATCTGGGGTTCTAGGGACTGGCAAGTCCAGGGCATAGAAGCACTTTTAGAGCATGCATCATTCCGCAGCAGATTTTATTTCTGAATGAAACTGTGCAACAAACATCCTGTCTTGGATTAGCCAAAGGCAAGGAAATGAACACACCGGGGTTTCCAACACCATCGCAGATGGGTGGGGGGCAGAATTCAACTACACAAGGGGTGGGATTAGATGACATTTTCCAGTACAACAGATCAGATCCTGATTGGACAGAATGGCTGGTTTGGCCCATTGACACAAACAAATGTCAGCAGAGATTTATGAATACAACCGAAGGGTTTAGTATCCATAGGCCAGATCCACGCTATGCACAGAGACATCACCCGGGGGTAGTGACATCCTATAGTGTTGGGAAGTTGTTCCTTGATTGCCTAGAGACCTCAACACTGACAGAAGTAAAGCACCGCTTGACCTTACACACACCTGACATGGATCTTAGAGATTTTCTACTAGGTCCCAGGAAACAGCATCAGAAATGTTTCATATATGCAGGCCTTTATGCCTACTATAATGAAAACTGGAAAATATCCCAACAAGAGGCCGCAGAAAGGATACCGGAGATAGACCGTATTAACTTAGAAAAGGCATTAGCAGTAGTGGATAATGGGTTAACTACTTTGACCTCCAGGATTTACTCCTTAGGCAACATTGTGTCCTCGGCGATCGACATATTAGAACACGATCTGGCCTTGTTACAACACGGGCAATCTCAGCAACATTCTATTATGATGTTAAGCTGGTCGCTGCAATCTTTGCGTGCAGGCTATGTGCCATGGCGTTTTATAAACACCACGTCTCTGTTCTCAGAATACAATCTAACTGATAAACAGACAGAAATGGCACAGAGGGGAGCCAAATATACAATGCTGCGTATTGAGAAACTGGAAAGGTTACCATTCACTGTAGCCGAATCACCATCAACAGAATGGCTAATTCATGGCCAAATCACTCTGCCGGTCACTACGTTTCAGTTTCAATATTGCCTTGAGCAAAGGCAGGCAGGCAAATATGTGAAAATGGGTAAGGGATACATCAAGGAAACTTGGGAGTTACCATATAGATACCGATGCCGGAATGGGGATCGAGAAGTGTATCTGAGTGGTACAAACTGCAAGAATGGTTTAAGCGGTTCTCTCATGTGTCAGGATATTTCTCTACACGGAGCCTGTAGCGGTTCAGTAGCGAACTTATCTTGTAACATGTCAGGGACCCCAGCGGCCATGATCACGCCGGTTTTCCAGCTGCTTTCGAATGGGAGTTACTTAATGCTTAATGATCAAGGTTGCTGTGGGATGCTTCCGGGCGTCGCATATCTGGTAACTGTTAACTCCAGGGTTACTTGCTGTATGCAAGTATTGTTTCCGCCACTGAACACAGTCAGGGAGGCGCCGCTATGGCCTTCGCTGAATGTTTCTTTTATACAGTTTGATACTCTGAGCAGATTGAAAGCCATGCTTTTACAGCACCCAGTGCCCTTAACCTCCGCTCGAGAAACCTATGAACTTCAAGTTGCAAGGACCTCGACCGAGATACAGGCGCTCATACGTACAAACTGCCCCATTCATTTAGCAGAAATGGTGGGACGTATCTTCAATATGTCTGCTACGAGCGGAATTGTACACCTATTTAAGTTTAAGACCATAGGGTCCGGACTGTTAAGCACCTTTCAGACAGTCCTCGGAGTAATCCCAAATTTTATACACTCCGTATTGGGAAGCGTCTTTGGAGGATTCCCGCTCATCCTGTTCCTAATCGCAGGAATCCCGATTGTAATATTGCTGCTACACAATGGACGGCCCACTCCCCGAGGGAATGGTGAACACGCTCCTGGAGCGGAAATACCGTGAACGCATGGTACAACTTCTGGGCATTTCTTGCCTGCGAGAACTCAATGCTTCCTGGTTTCTATCATTTAGACCAGTCTGGGTAGACTGCATCTTACCTGTTCTTCGATGCCTGTTCTGCGGAGAGGAATGCACGTTGGATCTTTGTCTAACATTTCCATCAGATGCGCCTCCGGACACGGATGCAATGCTGGACCCCATAAAGGCCCACGCTCTGCGTTGTCCTCAGCGGCTTCCGCTTCTGATGAATGCATTCCTGGAGTATCCACAGGTGCTGTTTGCTCCTGCTGGATTTGGTGACTCTTCCACTGGCACCCAGGTTACAACTGCCGCACAAGCTGCCACAGCACCGACTGTTGGCAGTACTACATTCCATCTATGTGCGATTGACGTTCTCTGTGAGGCGTTGGATTTGTCATCTACAGCAGCTGACACCGATAATATTGAGCTTCCCAGCCAGGACGCGTAATCTTGAATTGGCTCATCGTGTCCTGGGAAAGAATTCAGCTTCTTCACTCGTTTCAAAATAAACGATCTAAATTTGGAACATTTTCTTACATTGACACTTTCACTTGAGAAAAGCATGGCCTTCTCCTGCTTATGGTAATGCAACTTCTATAGAGAGACTTTTTGACTTTTTAAAAAAAGTGGCACTTAGAAATAGCTGAATTCTAACACTTTTAGCACCTCACTTTTTAACGATTTTTCAGAACCATGTTTTTACTTGCTTTTAAAAATGTTTTTAAATTGTCCAGATTTTAAGTATGGTCATTTTTATCCAGTTCAGAAGAGGAGTGGGTGTTATATCCCACATAGAGGCCCTAATGTAGACCCGTTCGTACATGCCCTAAAATGCACGTATTCATATTTACCCTAATATGGTCATATTCGTACTTGCCCTATAATGGTCATGGCCGCTTATGCCCAATTATGGTCACAACTGTACATGTCCTATTATAGTATGATTCCTTATATAGGCATGATCTTTCACCTACATTGGTCCCAGCTAGTACACAACGAGCTCTGAGGGCTGAACGTTACCTATCCTGTGGTTTTGAATACAGCAGGGTTCTTCCAAACACAGGCCCACACTGTACTCATTAATTATGCATGGCTCTCTAAGAATACACCACCGGCATAATATGTATGTACAAAGTTCACCCCTGACGTCTTCCTCATGTCCAATACAAACCATACTGAGGACCGAGACTCTTTAGGGTATAAATACACCACATCTTGCCCCGGTAAGACAGAGGGAACCGAGACTTCCATGCTGACACACTGACCAGAGACGCTGAGGCTCCTGCATGCAGTCGCTCCAGCTGACAGTGGTCTGACACAGCCCTGACGGGGTGTCCAACTCGAGACCAGGACGGGGTCCCACACTCTAATTCAGGTATGGGGGTTCGACTAAATCCTAGAAGGATTCTTGGCTCTTAGGCTTTAGTCCTACACACAGATGCTAGGTACACTCAGGTACATCTAGTTAGGCATCGTAGGAGTATGCGCACTTGCATAATGCTTTTATATTCATGTATGTATTCATGATTATCGCAATATGGTAGAACTGTTCTATCCCTTTGCTTTTATCATACTGCTGATAATATATCTCTGCTATTGTCTGCTGGTTACGGCAGCACATATATTTTACACTAGAATAACAACTGTTCAATAAATACTTATTGAAACGCCCGACTGTTTATTCTGTGTAACTCTCTGAGACAAACCGAATAAGTGAGCACGAGTGACTGAGCGAAAGGTAGTACATTGTTTCCACGATTCTGAGGGAATCAGGGTTGTCATGGTCTAAGGTTGCCAGAAACTAATCTCTCCCCGATAAGAGGAGACAGTAGTGGCAAGGCGAGCTAGCTAATGCAAAACTAGGCTAACCTATACAGTGGGGGTGCATGGAGTCAGTCTGCCACCAAACCCGCAGTATATGTTATCCAAACGCGCAGGTCCTGCAGGGGTACTATGGGAGCTACACGACAGTGCCGTATAATGTTAAATACGGCATATTGCTTCCCTTTGCCTATCATGCAGCTCAGCAAGGTGACTTCCTGCTCTGCGTGATTTTTTGATAAATATGGCCCACAATTTATAGGCCCTGAGTACCTGTGGGCTTGAGTAGAGCTTGCCTCCTATTCTGAAGTCTCAGGGACACAAATACTCCATCCCCAGCTCCCCTGAACTTCCTTGCTGGGAGCTCTGACCTGCCAAGAGGTGCCTGTGACTGTGTGGAGCTTCTGGAGGTTGTTCAGAGCTGCAAAAGCAATGCAACTACAAGACAATCAATGCAACGCTCTTCTTGCGGCTGGTTTTCCAATGCAGCACCGATATGAGAGAAGAATCTCCACGCATCACCGCTGCAAGAACCGACTCATTGAGGGATTGCGGCTGAAGAAACCGAAGCAGCGCCGCTCGAGGCTGCCGCATCGATCACCGACGCATCCCGGATTTTGACACATCGTACCTGTGCAGCAAGTTTTCCCGACGCATCACCCGCGGACCAGAACAGTCTCTGAATCAACGCATCACTTTCCCCTACAGACTGGATTCAACTCATCACTTCAGCTGCGTGCAGCAGAACTGTCGCATCGCCTCCCCATGGTCTCAGGAACTGGCACATCTCTTTGTTTTCTGATGCTTCCCATCTCTGCGGCTGTTTGGCCTTGTGAATTTTGTCGCAACTACAGGTACTTTGAGAGAAATCAAGCATCCATAGTTTTCTATGGACCAAGTTGTTTGAAACCTTTTTAAAAGTCATATTCTTATTACATGTATGTTAGATGTTTGTAGTTTTGGTCTTGTTGAATTTATGTAAAGATACTTTATTTTTCTAAACTGGTGTGGTGTCCATTTGTGGTGTTATCACTGTATTACTGTATGTTTTGAGTACAAATACTTTACACATTGCCTTTAGGATAAGTCTGTCTGCTCGTGCCAAGCTTCCCAGGCGGTCAGCAGGGGTTATCTAAAGTGTGTATCCCCCTTACCCTGACTAGAAGCAAGGGTCCCTATTTGGACAAAGGTACCTACCTCTGCCAACTAGAGACCCCCATTTCTAACAGCCAGTCATTGTGAGCCAACTGTAACATGTTTAAAACACAGAAAGAGCACATACACTTTTTCACTGGTTAGCAGGGACAAGTGCTCAGAATCAATAAAACCAGTAAAAAATATGTCCAGAAAAGGCAAAAAGTTTAGGGAGTGATCACACAAATGGTGCCAGGTCGAACACATTGGATAAATTCCGAACATCTCAGTGTCAGATTTTATTGCATCTGACAGGGCCTACTACTATCCCAGGATGAACAGTTGTCTGTGCTTTAAACTAGAAAATTCAAAAGGCTGATTAGATGGACTGGCGGCCGTGTGAGTACCAAAGGCCGAAGGAAAACTACAAGAGACACTATTCAAAGTCCAAACCATGAAGGTTTATTACAAAATGTTGAATCATTGCAAAAAGCAAAAAGAGTAGTTAGTTAGCAAGTTCAATAATTCACAAGTAAGAGTATAACATAAGGTCACCCTCCAGAAATATTATGGTCAAGTATACTATCACAAGAGTCAAATGACAACCCGTCATAGTCTTCTCAGCAAGAATAGGGAAAAAGCACTTGCACACATCTCAAATTAGGCACTTTTTTTAGGTTCACAGAAGTAGAAAATCATGCCCTCACCGTCACATGAGGTGGTAACAGGGATAAACTAATAAAGTTACATGACATCAACCAATCAACATTATAGAAATAGTGCTACTTAAAGAGAATTAAAATATGAAAATTCTAGTGTCTCCTTGAACATACACGCAGGGGGAATGACATAGTACTACTAAACAATGAAATATTAAATAATGAAAAGGATCACAATTGAACCAGCAGGAAGCATACGATTTGAAAATTTGCAACATTACAAGGATGTGTCCTGGAGGCTTCCTCTGAAGCACATTACCTGATACAGTAAAAATAAACAACGCCAAGGAAAGGTGACATTTTCTTCAAAAAACACAGAAAGAGAGAAAAATCATGCATGTAGTGCAACCTTTAAAAGCATGTTTCTTTAGCTGTCAAACCAAAGGCCCAGTAAATTTGTTTTGCAGCCTACTTGTGTTAACTTAAACACACAAAATGAACATTAATCTTTGTTAGACCTGTCAACCTTAGGGTGGTCTTCCCACAAACTTGTTACTTTACCCCTCCATTTTTGCTGATCTTCTTTTTGCTGGGCTTCAGACTCTGTGCACTTTAGCAGTGCGTGTGCTCTCTCCTTTAAACATGGTGAAAGTGGCTTACATGCAAGAGGCACATTTATTTACTTGTAAGTCCCCAATAAAATGGTATTACCTGTACTCAGGGCCTGTAGTTTAAATTCTACTAGTGGGTCTGCAACACTGAGTGTGCCACACACGTAAGTAGCCCTTTAAACATGTCTCTGGCCTGCTATTGCAGTCTGTGTGTGCAGTTTAAACTGCCATTTCGACCTGGCACAATAAACCTTTTGCCAGGCCTAAACTTTCCTTTTTAATAATTACAAGTCACCCCTAAGATAGGCCCTAAACAGCCTAGAGAGCAGGGTGCAGTGTATGTATAAAGTTGGAAGTGTACTTTTAACTTTTACGTGTCTTGGTAGTGATAACGTTCAATTGGGAGCAGGTAGGAATGTCAAATTTAGTGTCTAAAGAATTGTATTGATATCCCTCTTTAATTGAAAAATCAGATTTTAAGTTACAGTTGTAAAAATGCCACATTTAGAATGTTGGCATTTTCTTGTCGCAACCATTTGGTGTCTGTTGCCTGTATCATGGTCTTTGAGTATTGATCCCAGACAGTGAGGTCAAGGGAAGATAAGTGTTGGCAGGATGGGCCATATCTGACTTGATGAGGGGGGGGAGCTGTCACCTATCATACTTGCACATCACTATGGGCCTTATTATGTCTTTGGCGGTGTGGCAGCCAGATTCCTACTGGAATCCAGGTCTGGCGGTCCTGTGGCGGCTGGCCACGGTGGTGCAGTACTAAGGGTCATACGTGAGCCTTAGCAAAGCACCGCAATGGGAACACCATTGCACGTTACTGCAGGGCTGGGTGTATACATACAGGGGGGCACACAATGTGCCCCCTGCATGCATACCCTGGCACAGATGCAACAGGGCTTACCGCCATGAAAACTGTGACGGTTAGGAAACTCCTAATAAGCTTGGTGGTGCTGCAGCAGCATATTAGGGGCCTCGGACTGCTGCAAGACCACCAGGGATCACAGATCCCCGGTGGCAGCAGTGGTCCCATGGAGGTCCGACCGTCCAACCTACAATAGAGCCGTCAAACCACAGGTGCGGCGGGAGCCACACCGCCACTGTGGGTTTGGTGGCCCATCGGACAACCAAACACAAAATAAGCCCTTAGAGTCTGCCTGAGCACACTCACAAAGGGTTTGGCACTAGTGTTTTGTGACCCCAGACAAGCGGGGGAGAGAGCATGAAAGTAGGAAATTCCAAACACCTCTGGGGGTTGGAACCTCTAGAAAATTCTCCTACTTCAAAGGGACCATGTATAAATTATGGACCCTCAGACCCAACTCTTCAATACACCTCTGGACCTGTGGCAGACTCAAAAGGATTGCTGTGTTGCTCTGCAAGGATTGCTACTCTGATGCTCTGCTGCCTGAGTGAAAGGACTGGACCTGCATCTTGAATCCAGGACCAACAGAGTTACTCTAAGGGGAAATTGGCTGGCTTCTGATCAGTGCCTCAGGGACAGAAAAGGATCCAACCACCTTGAAACCAGCACCTGGACTCTGTCTGCTATGAGTCCTACCCCCAAGTGGTGCCACCCCAGTCCTGGATCCTTGGATGTGGGCCTGAAGGTCCTCTGCCAGCCCAGTTGTAGTCCTGTATATAGAACCGAAGTAGCACGATGCATCTCCTTGCAGTTGCGTTGGAACAACCGTAGATCGATGCATTCCCCATGCCGGACTTTGCTTCAAACCCCGCAGTCTCCTTGGAACCACTGCTGTGCAAGGCATACTCAACGCAGGTCTTTGCATGACAAACCCCTCATGGACGGCATCCTTGACGAAGACGCAGTACTCTGCATCACAGTCTTGCAGCTTCTTTGGAACCGCTGGTGCACGGTGCATCTTTGATGCAGGACTTCGCATCGCAAGCCCCTAGTCGACGGCATCCTCAACGACAATGCAGGACTCCGCATTACAGCCTTGCAGCTCATTGGAACCTTCTCTGTGCCATGCATCCTTGATGCGGGATCTCACAAAGCTCTGCAACCAAGATTAAATTTACTTTGTTCAGCAGGCCTAATTTGGTCCCTATATCTCGTCTGTGCTCCATTGCGGTCGGCCTGACCTTCTGAATTTGAAGTTGTGACTTTGTCCCTGTCTGGCGCAACCAGGTAACCACTGTTGGTGCTTTGTGCTTCTAGGCACTATTTTCACATAAATCTTTGCAATTGCATATCTCAGATTCTACTCATTGGGTTTATGTCATTTTGATGTCAAATAATGTAATACATTTTACCATATTTTTCTAAATTGGTGTGGGATTTTTCTTGTGTTGTGTTTTCACTTAATTACTGTTTAAAGTACTGCATACATGCTTTACACACTGCCTCTAAATAAAGCCTCACTGCTTTGTGCCAAGTTACCAGAGGGTTAAGCACTGGTTAATTTGGGGTTTGCTTATGACTCCATCCTGAAAGAAATTGTAGCT
The DNA here is from genome assembly GCA_963921515.1 of Calotriton arnoldi. Taxonomy (NCBI): domain Eukaryota; kingdom Metazoa; phylum Chordata; class Amphibia; order Caudata; family Salamandridae; genus Calotriton; species Calotriton arnoldi. Next base: position 2,439,146 of record CAWUFW010001285.1, read on the forward strand.
GCTACTTGAGAAGGGTTTCACCCCCTCAACCAGTGAGCCAGTTTCCAACAATCTTTATTACTAAACATGCTCTAACGCAGTCATTTATTGCTTACCCTGACAAGGCATCGTAAATGGAGTGCAAAAGAGGCACACACCAATGCAGCAGTTGTATAATCCAGAAACCAAAAGAAAGTCCTTGGTCTGTATGTAAATTAAAGCAAAGACATAAATTGCACATCCAATGAATCATGTTGTCTGATTCTTGTGTGCATTATAATAAATGTATTTTCTTCTTCACTAACAGTTGTACTCAACACAGCCACTAGTGCACTGGTAAGATCCATCCCGCATTTGAGCTCCTAGAAATAATTTTACATCATCAAGCCCACCTACCCCTTCCAGTCCTGCCTGGGCCTAAGTGATGGATAGCTGAAGGTGCCTGTATCATGTTTCTGTCTGTTTGTGCATTGGAGGCAACATGCTGAACCTACAATAAGTGATTCCCAGGCCTGGCATTGCTGTTTAGTTAATGTTCTACCTTAAAAAGTCCTGCACTGTTTAGACCATCTGGTGGGCAGTTGTAGCTGTACAGGGAAAAACATCACCTCTCTGGGGAAAAATTAAATATGATGGGCTGTGCAAACAAGCATGAAGGTATAGTGATGAAGAGGAGATGGCAAGCAAAAATGTAGATGAGAGTTGGTGTTTAGATGTGGGAGTTCCACACCGCAGGTTCACTACTTACCTAATAGTCTGCATCTCTTAGGTCCCCATTATGAGTTGGCTTAGCTTTGCTAAGAGACACCAAAGGGCAAGAATCTAAATTACCAGCTGGTATCACCACAGCAAAGTTGTCTTTCTCTGAAGTGTGTGTTACAAGGCAGTTTTCACCATATTGGCAAAAAAAAACACAGACATTTTCTGCCTGCTCTGAGGTCTGGGTAGGTGGCAGGCCTGAGCGCCAGACTTGTGCCTGTCCAGGTGAGGTATGGTCTGCTCCCCCTGGTCTCGTGCAGGTGTGAGTATGGCTGGGTTTTATGCTGCCGCCTGCAGCCCCTGCCCTGCGGCAAGTTTTACATGCCTGGTGCCTCTCAACCTGTAATTATTGAGGCTGGTGATTTCAGCCCCAATGATTCCAGGCCCAGACACACTTGGAAAGGGGTTTATCTCTCTGTGTGAAATAAACCACCTCATATTGGGATTGATAATCTTAGCCTCAGACGCCCTCTCAAGGAACCAAGCCTCTTGCGCATCTGCCATTCAGTGGTACTGATAGAGATAGAAAGAGTAGTAAAAAAAGGGCAAAAGCGCACAGCAATAACGCATTTCCCTCTATTCAAACTCAGACCCTCACTTATTTCACATCTTCCTGACTGTACATAATACGGAACAATACATAATTATTTCTGTGTTTTTATCTGTATGCTGTGTGTATATATGTGTGTGTGTGTGTGTGTCTGTGTGTGAGAGAGAGAGATAGAGAAAGAGAGGGAGAAAGAGGTATTGTGAACGGGAGCATGCAAGAATGAATCCCTGATTGAATGAATGCTTTGATCCACGTAAATAATCACTCATCTTCCATACAGTCACTCATCATTGAACTCATGCATCCATTCAATCATACATTGACCTATTCTTGCATTCACCCACTCACCTGTTTTATGGGAGTCTTGGTATGCCCAGGTTTTAAATTGAAGAGCTTTTTTTATGGTTTGTTCCACTACCTACCAAGTAAAATAGATTTGGTGTGGTTGTGCGTGATGAAATGTGCTAAAAGACTGGCATTTCCACTTTGCTCCGAATTCGGCTTCTATGTAGGACAATCCATGTTTGGACGGCAGGTAGTGGAATAACTGCAACTACCTCCAGGCAGTAATTTATCACAACTACTGACAAGATCTGAATGTCAGATATCCAGATGTGATTCTGTGAACAAGGGTCCATGGGCCAGATGTACAAAGCCTTTTCGAGGTCACAAACGGTTTGTGACCGCAAAAATTATTTTTGGTATATACAAACACCAAATTGCGATTCCACAGAATCGCAGTTTGGGTTTGTGATTTGGTTTTTGGAAGGGGCATGTTTAGTGCATCCTTTCCAAATATCAATTCTCAGTAGTATGTAATAATGTTTTGCGGCTGAACAGTGGTCACAAAATATTCATTTTTTACCGACTACAGAAAGATAGTGGTAATCATTTGCAAATGGGAACGGGTCCCCATTGGATCACTACACCTTTTGAGAATATTAAAAAAGTATTTTATAAGAGCAGGCAGTTGTCCCATGGACCACTGTCTACTCTTAAAAACTGAAATTTTAACTTTTATTTTTTTTCTTTTGAAATGGGTCTCGTTTCCTTTAACAAATTTGTGAATTTTGTACCACCTAACAGACTGGATAATTTACAAGCTAGACACAACACCCCCCATTGTAGGTAGACCTTCATGCAGTTGATTGTTTTGTTTTCTCTTCCCTAACATGCTTTCTCATTATATATTTATCTTGTTTGCATTATTTTTAGGATAGCTCCATTAAAAGATTAATTTGTGAGTTCAATTAGTGTTTCAGTGTGTCACTGTGTGTACATCGTTACAAATTCAACTGTTTATTGCATATTCTTTCTTGTCCTTTAGTTACGTATTGAATTAAATACTCAGGTACTCTATTGTAAACGCCAATCGCAGCAGCGGCTGAGGAGCATCGCCCCACTCCTGAGCAGTGCAACAAAGGAAAAATAAAATTATAATAACAGGATGTTATCATTTTATTTTTATCTACGGAGCCAGGTTGGGCGGGGTGGGGCTGGGCTTCTATCACAGTGCTGGAGGAGGAGTGGTATGTGCACCTTAATTGCGCATGACGGTTTGGACGACCGTCTTGGGCCGGCCAAACAGTCATTCAAAACTTACCATGCTCTCCACCAGGCAGTAATGTAATGCACAGCCTGGGTGGAGATCGTGCACAGGCTTGCAGTCCACATCTGAGCGCTGAACCAGGGTGCTCAAACCAATCATAACGCTGCTGTCATGGTGACAGCAGCATCATGATTGTCTTAGAGGAGCCTGGGTGCTTCCTACTTCCGGGAGCGAGGAAGAGCAGAGGGCGAAGAGAAGGTAAGTGATCTTTATTGTTATTTTTCATACCCCTCCCGCCACCCCAGTTCCGCAGCATCCTCCACTGGCCAATCATAACTATGGGCCTGATTACGAGTCTAGTGGTACATGGAGCGCCAGACATGCAGTGGCGATGGTACGACTGCCAGATTACGACTTTCTGCATCGTTTCGATGGTGGACCGCCGGCTGCACCAGAGAACCGCTGTTCTCTGGCAGAGGCGCGGCAGAGGGGCAATACAATATGCTGAGCGGGACTTGCGCAGTCCTGCCGAGCATATTTTGAGTTTCTCTACTACCAGCCTTTTCATGGCAGTGAGCCCGCCATGAAAAGTATGGCGGTGGGGAAATAAAGGGGGCCCTACAGGGCCTCCATGCCCTGCCCTCACCATGGGGATGCATTCAGGGGGGCACAACATGTGCCCCCCTATCTGCTTGCACCCCCAGTTCCAGCACGGCATGGACTTCGCAGACCATGCCGTGCTGGAACATTTTTGCCGTTCCCATTGCGGTGCCATTTTTCAGGGCACCGCTTTGGGTATGCCGAAAGGACCATCCGCCTGCATGAGTTCAATTCGTAATCAGGCGGATGGTGTTTGCACGGCTTTGGCAGGGCTGTGCCGGCGCAAAGCCGGTGCAGTACCGCCAAAGCCATAATCAGACCCTTAGTTATTGATAGTATGAGATAGTAATTCTTTTTTACCCTTTTTATGCAGCACCTTGCAATTTCTGTGTTCAGTCCAATTACGTTGCTGTCCTAATGATGACCTGCTAAATTGTCACGGGTCGAAATGGTGTGGACAGCTACCCGGCTTGAAAAGATTCCTCATTTATTGAACTTTGTGCAGAGACTGTCTCTATGACCTCCCTTTATGAACATTGATCCCTTTGGAGACCTTAATCTACACAGGCTGTAAAAATAATTACATATGTTCTTTAGATTGTATATACGTATTCTTCCATATAATTATGCAACCATACAAAAAACATTTACATGCATTTCGGGTCGTACATTTTTTTATTGATTTTATGCATAGAAAATACATTGCTTAAGTATTTTTTAAATGAACATTCATTTTCTAGAGTGATACCTGTTTGGACATTGTTACATGTTTAGTTGTTTTAAAACATCATCTCAAGTATGTTCGCTACACGTCCTTAATGTCATTTTTTGTATAGGAAGGGGTTTAGTCTGGATACAGTATGATTCCATTGCAGTGGTGGCTCCTCGAGGGAGTGCTGCGGGGCGGTGAGGCGGAGCGGGGGAGGGGCTGGGTGGGGGGTAATAAACTCCGGCATACGGCCCAACGGAATTAAGTAAATAAATAAAACGAACTACATTGCGCGCGGTGCATCGCCGATATTTATTTATTTACTTAACTCTGTTCGGCCATATGCCGAAGTTTACTACCCCCCACCTAGCCCCTCCCCCGCCCTGCGCCACCGCCCCGCAGCACTCCCTCGAGGAGCCGCCACTGTTCCATTGTGCTATTGCGCTGTGCAATGTGGTGCAATCCTATGCTTCCTGATTTCCTCGGCTTCATGGTCTTTAGTAAACTGCAGTCCTCTTTCTTACAGTTTATCACCGAAGGCTTTGAAGGAAATCTTTAAAACATTCACAGACCTGCAAATAAATACAATCTGTATTTCCTACAGACAGTTCTTTAGATATCAACAAATTCAAGAGTACTTTCTTAAATCTGCAGCTATGAAATAATTCACATAACCTTACCCCCTAATTCTATTTTTTCTTAGAGGTTCTCTGAAAGTGATATCGCATTTCTACTGTTTTTACTTTAAATCCTTACTGAACGATATTGAGTACTGGACAGACAAATTGTCACAAGGCTATATCCAACAGTCACCCAAGAACTTCTTAGCAATTCATTCAGGAAGCTACATAAAATAACACTGGCGTCCAGATACAAATTATAGAATTATTTTCCAACTGATATACTATGCGGATTAACTGCAGAGCAAGGTCCAAAAGGGGGAGGAAAGGGAAGGCTTGACCACACTGCAGATTTAAATCGTCTGACTGGATACACAAAGTTTTAGATATCCTATGCTCAAGATCATTTTAAATCAGAAATTTATATCTATTTTAAATGCCTAGCATATGCGATTTCTGATAATGATGCCATTAATATTTGTGGGGAATCAGCAAGCCATTCTACATTCATTTTGCATTATTTTGAAAGATGGTTGCCTGATTCATCATCACTTTCTTTTAGAAAGTTTCCACCCTCCAAATTCTTAGTCATATCACAAGGAACATTTAGATGTCTGTTTTTTAAACTATTGATGAGTTTGGCTTATGCTGTGCCATGTCATATAATTCTCACGTGATGTGCTTTGAGTATGTATATGTGTAAATGTACATCTTGAGAGTAATTAATTCAAACAAAATTCGATTTTACTTTTTCATTGCTTGCTGCAGTAAAAAGTGGAGGCCAAATGCAAAAGGAAAAATAATTTAAGCAAGTGCCGCCGACAATAGATGATTGTTGAGGGTAGAGAGATGTTTCTTCATCTGTTGCAAAAATCTAAAGAAGCCGTTTGGTAGAAAGCTGAACAGTTGTGCATCAGCAGAAATTTAGGGGCTTATTACAAGTGTGGCGCAACAGTGGCGGTGCACTGTCCACTGGATTACGACTTTTAAAGTCGTACCGGCAATGGACCACCGTCTGCGCCAGGGAACAGTCATTGCCTTGCGGTGGCGGCACTGCGCCACAATACAATATGCTGAGCACAGTCCCGCTGGGCATATTACAAGTTCCTGCACCGCCAGCCTGGCGGTGCAGGAACAAAGGGGTCCCTACAGGACCCCCATACCCCTCCACACCATTGGAATACATTCAGGGGGGCATAACATGTGCTTCCCTGTCTGTATTCCCCAAAGTTCCAGCACGGAATGGACGTCACCTTCCATGCCGTGTTGGAACTTTTTTTCCGTTCTCATGGCAGAGCCTTTTTTCCAGGCACCATCATGGGAAAGGCAAAGGGCCATCAACCTTACACGAGCACAACTTACAATAAGGCGGGTGGTCCTTGCGCAGCTTTGGTCTGTGCTTTGTTGGCAGATAGCCGGCGCAGCACCGCCAAACTCATAATTGGCCCCTGAGATCTAAAGGATTTTAAATGTACAAAGACGCAATATAAGAGATGTATCTAAGACAAATTGATTCGGATCATGGCGGTCGGACTGCCACCAGCCCGTTGGTGGCGGTCCTACTGCTGACAGCATGACGGTCCGACCACCGTATTTAGAGCATGGCGGTCGGACCAACACCAGTCCGATGCAGCAACACCGCCATCACCAGGATCATGGATCCCGACAGGGCAGGGGTGTGGAAAGCGGCCATGAATGGAGGCGATCCCGCCATGTAAAGGATGTCGGAAACATAAAGAGGGGGCCACAAACAGGTCCTCCGGGCGATTTCAGCCAGGGGGAGCAGTGCTTGGGGCATATGTTGTGCCCCCCTCTGCATGCACTGTTGTGCGTGCACTGTGTGCCATATACCACATGATGCATGGTAATAGTGCGCGCACAGCAGTGCAGGTGCTACACCGCAGCGACATCGCCTTTAGGCTCACAAAGTGAGCGGCCACGGCAGTCATGTCATAATACGGCGGACAGGATGGCGCGGGCTTGACGGTGATTTCCCCACCGCTGAGACTACGATCTGGTGGTCTGACCGCCATGATCGTAATCAGGACCTAAGTCTGGAGATACTGGTCAGTTCTGAAAAATATTCTACGTATCTTAGAAATATTAAGGTCTCATTATGAGCTCAGGGCTAAATTTCTATCCCTGTGCAAACATAAGTTTACACAGGAATCAAAGTTATGAGTTATGTGATAATTCTCACACCTTCATAGTTTTCCCCTGATAAATTCAATCAGGTCAAACCTGCCAAAATTATTGTGGGAACATGCGCAGAAAAAAGGCAAATGTGGAATTCTGTGTGTGAAAAACTGATTCTGCATATTATGCCTTGTTTTGCTATTGAGGTAGTGTGGTAAATGCCCCACCATATTCCTACAAAATTGTAATGAGTCCGTTTGAGTCTGATTTACAGGGTAAACTTGGAAATTTACACCCATGTATGTACTTCTACACCAAGGTGTAGGATTACGTATTTTGTGATATTCCATACATTTCCAGTAGCTTGCTTGAAAAACTTCAGCACTCTCACGATTCTCAGTGAAGTACTGGGAATGTCATGTGACAAAATTGGGAGGCTCCTATTTTACTAGTGTTGATTTGAACACACACATAGTTTTATAACAGAATATCAAGAACAACAATATTGTGACACCAGAATATTGTATTAAAAATATTGCATATAAAAAAGCATTGATTTAACATACTTTGCGTGTATACTACCAACATATTGAGTCAAAAATATTGTGTGATGGAATATTGTCAAAAAAGGTAAATATATAATAAACTATTCATATATATGCCAATATATGCAATTGATTTAAAATATTAAGACACAAAATAATGCCATAATTAAAAATAAATGCTTTTAATTAGTAATATATATCAATTAAATCAATATATATAGGCTTCGTTCCTGTACTTCACTGAAGCTGCCCTGCCAGGGTTGGAGGCTCCCTCAACGGAGAGTTGGTGTGCTGTTTGAATTGGGGAAGCATGACCCGCTTGCCACAATGGGACTTACCCGAGCCAAATTTTAAAAAGAATGGCAATTTGCACTGCAGTTTGGACTTATTTTTTTAATTACTTTGAAGTGCATTGTGGGATTTGTATGACCAAAGAGACTACTGAGTCACTTAGGCATTATCACTTTAAAAGCACGTGGTCACCCCGGATGCCGGAACTGCTCACCTGTGAAAAAGGCTGATTGTAGCAGCCTAAACGCGTCAGAGTTAGAGAGTAGGTTGCCAGCAAATATACTGAATAAAGCACCTTTTCTGGATCTAGTGCTTCAGTGCATTTTGTTGTTGCGGATGCTTTTCCGGGACGCTCTGTTCCCGGACTTCACTGAAGCTGCCCTGCCAGTGTTGGAGGCTCCCTCAACGGAGATTTGGTGCACTGTTTGAATTGGGGAAGCATGACCCGCCTGCCGCAATGGGACTTACCCGAGTTATTTGGAAACAGCAGCAGGAAAGGGATGAAGGAGGGGCATTCACTGTCTCTTTCAATATCCAGGATACGTTGCGCATCAAGGACAAATTATTCAAAAATAGCAATTTGCACTGCAGTTCGGACTTCATTTTTTAATTACTTTAAAGTGCATTGTGGGAATTGTATGACCAAAGAGACTACTGAGTCACTTAGGCATTGTCACTTTAAAAGCAGGTGGTCCCCTGGATGCGGGAACTGCTCATCTGTGAAAAAGGCTGATTGTAGTAGCCAAAACACGCCGGAGTTAGAGAGCAGGTTGCCAGCAAATATACTGAATAAAACGCTGTTTCTGGATCTAGTGCTTCAGTGCATTTTGCTGTTGTGTTGGATGATTTTTTCGGGATGCTCTGTTCCCATGCTTCACTGAAGCTGCCCTGCTAGGGTTGGAGGATCTCTCAACGGAGAGTCGGTGTGCTGCTATATATATATATATATATATATATATATATATATATTCACTGAAAAAACCACAGGTTTCAGGGACGTTATAGTTAGTTGGACATTTCACTCGTACAAAACCAGAAAAATTCGGCCGTTATAGTTAGTTGAGCTAACTATAACTCGTGCCCCCGCAATGCACTGATGATGACATCACATGTTACATCACTCATGACATGGTCAGTGACATCACTGATGACATCACTGATGACATCTCAAATGACATCACTGATGACATCACTGATGACATCACTGATGACATCATCCAGTGACTAAGTGTTTTTAAAAAGTTTAAATATGTGTTATATATATGCCAAGGTGTATTGAAGAATGTATGAGTGTCTGAATGGATGAATTAGTGGGTGCGTGACTGACTGTATAAGTGAGTGATTAAACGTGTCTTACTAATACATGGGTGACTGACTAATCTGTATGAATGTCTGTATCGGTCTGTCAGTTGGTGTGTAAGTGGCTGCTTGGGTTGGTGAGTAGCTACATGAGTGTCTATATGGGTTTTTGCTTGGTTGTCTGAGTACCTGTATGGGTGCCTGAGTGTCTGTGTGGGTGGGTGGGGTGTGTGTGACTCCCTGCATGGATGTGTGAGTAGGTGATTCACTGTGTGTATGGGTTCAAGAGTGTGTCTGTGAGGGGCTGTATGGGTGGGTGACTGTGTGTATGGCTGTGTTGGTGAGTGAATGGATGTCTCAGTGATACATGTGTGAGTGACTACATATGTGAAAGGCAGTATATGTGAGTGTTGGAGTATATAAATGATTATATGTGAGAGTGAGTGATTGTGAGAGTGGATGTATGGATGAGTGTGTGCTTGTGTCAGTGATTGTATAAGAGAGTAAGTATGTGTTAGTATCTGTATAAATAAGTGAGGTGGTGTGTGTATTACTGTGTAGGTGAGTAAATGAGAGTGTGATTGATTCTTTGCATGACTGACTAGCTGTGTGAGTAACTCTATGGGTGAGTGGCGGTGTGTGAGTGTCTGTATGGGTGTATGAGTGCATATGATAGTGGCTGTATTGATGAGTGACTGCATGTATGAGCGACTGTATGGATGAGGGAGTGGATGTGTGTGTAGACCTAGGAATCAGTGAGTGGGTATGTAGTAACTATGGTTTTGAGAATGGCAGTCTGTATTTTAGAGTGGGTGTATCAAAGGTTATATTAGGCTGAGAGGAGGTGCATCAGATTATCACGTGGATGATGTCATCAGTGTTGTCATCAGTGGTGTCATTTGAGATGTCATCAGTGATGTCACTGACCATGTCATGAGTGATGTAATATGTGATGTCATCAGCAGTGCATTGCGGGGGCGAGAGTTATAGTTAGCTCAACTAACTATAATGGCCGAATTTCTATGGTTTTGTTCGAGTGAAATGTCTGACTAAATATAACGTCTCTGAAACCTGTGGTTTTTTCAGTGAATTTCTAAGGTTTTTTTAAATGCTAATTTCTAACTATAACGTCCCTGAAGCCTATGGTTTTTTCAGTGAATTTCAAAGGTATTTTAAATGCTAATTTCTAATTTTAATGTCAAAAAAATGCTTTTTCTAAATTTTTAAACTTTTATAAAAATAATGTGATGTTTTCTTCTTTCTAAAATATGCATTTTCATTTTTTTTTACAAAGTGGATCGTGTACCAGTCACGGTGGGTGTGCGAATCCAAGACTTTTGCCGCCATATTGGTTAAGTAGCATTTGATGCGTGTTGCATATGCGGAGGGTACGCGGGGTTTGACCACACGCAACATCACATACGTATTTCCGGGGGTCACGCCGGGTGCGCGAATCCATCGCAAATCTTTAAGTTTTAAAAGTATATGTATATAACTTTATTATATATATTATGCCAAGAGATTATTTATAGGCCTGGGCGGTAAATTCCGTTCCGCTCGCGGAATTTGCGGAATTTGTGTAATTTTGCGTTCCGCGGAGAACGCGGAATTACCAAAAATTCCGCGATCCTTGGCTTCGCGCAATTTTTTGCTTGTTCGCGCTTTCAAAATGCGTGTTCGCGAGATATTTCTCCCCGAGCACGTAAACAGCGTTCGCGAACAGGAAAAAAGCATTGCGAACGGGCGGAAGAAGCAATTCCGCGTGTTCGTGGAACTTTTGCGTGCTCGCAGAGATTTTTTACCGTTTCGCAGAGCTTTGCATAGCGCGACTACGCAAGTTCCGCCCACCCCTAATTATTTAACATAATTGTAAATATCATATATTTGTAACTGTAATAAAGATATATTATTGTTAAATATAGTTTTCGGGAATCGCGTCGGTGCGCGTCGGTTGCGCGTCGGGTGCACGCTGCTTGCGCGCCCGGTGCGCGAATTCTATGTGACTTCAAAATAAAGTATTTAATTGGTTAAGAAGCTTTTGATTCTAGAACTTGCAGGACCCCACCCAATTTTTTCATTCTTTCAACTGCATCTGCAGAGACACAGCTCTTGTATTTTTCTCTTCTTCTCTGGATTTTTTGGGTGTTTTTTTCTGATCAAAATATAATGGCTGCTTCAAATCCAGCGCAACAGCTTCCACCAGAAGAAGAAGAAGAGTTGGAAGAACCTGTGAAAGTAAGGTATGAGAGCATTGTTTGGGCGTTCTTCTCTATTCCAGCTGTGGAGAAGAAAGTAAATGCACGTAAGGTCACATGCACAATTTGTGACAAGGTCCTGTCACGTGGATCGAATAAAAAATATTAATGCGGCACCTCTTCGAAGCTGAAACATCTTCAAACCATGCATACACGGCATCTCGCGAGAGAACAACAGCATCGAAACCTACAAAGACAGGTAACTCAGGCCGAAGTTGCAGGTCCAAGCAGATCATCTGGTTCTTCAAATACTACCAGACCGAATATAATTCCTGAATTTGCTGGAGTGGAGCAGGGTTGTGTGAAGTGCAAGAAAGTACTATGCTATGGTGAACAATCAGTGGATGCCATCGTGGTTGCTATTAAAAACCACCATTGTTAATTTTTTATTTTTTTATTTTTGCAATGACTTTCTAATTGCATAATGTTTACAAAGTTTTCACTGTTGTTTCTGTTAATTTTTTCATTTTTTAAAAAAAAAAACACCAAAAAATACAAAAAAGACAAATTTGTATGTGTTGTATGAATTGTGGCAAGTGTAATATATGGAGAAGTGTATGGGTAGTGCATGTGTGATTGCATGAATGCATGTGTAGTGCCTGAATGATTGGAGAAGTGCATGTGTACTACCTGAGTGATTGCATTAGTACATGGGTAATGCCTGGGTGATTGTAAGAGTGCATGGGTACTGGCTGGGTGATTGCATGAGTGCAGGGGTAGTGCCTGCGTGATTAGAGGAGTGCATGGATAGTGCCTGAGTGATTGAAGGAGTGCATGGGTAATTCTTCAGTGATTACAAGAGTGCATGGGTAGTGCCTGAGTGATTGGAGGAGGGCAAGAGTAGTGCATGGGTGATTATATAAGTGTATGGGTAGTGGCTGGGTGATTGAAAGAGTGCATGGGTAATGCCTGGGTGATTGCATAAGTGCAGGGGTAATGTCTGGGTGATTGAAGGAGTGCATGGGTAATGCCCGAGTGCATGGAAGAGTGCATGGGTAGTGCCTGGGTGCATATAGGACTGCATGGGTAGTTCCTGGGCGATTGGAGTAGTGCATGAGTAGTACCTGGGTGATTGGAGGAGTGTACGGGTAGTGTCTGGATGATTGGAAGACTGCATGGGTAGTGCTTCAGTGATTGCAAAAGTGCAGCAGAAGTACGTGAGTGCATGTATGAGTGCATGGGTAGTGCCTGAGTGATTGCATGAGTGCATGGGTAGTGCCTGGGTGATTGGAGGAGTGCATGGGAAGTGCTTGGGTTATTGCATGTGTGCATAGGTAGTGCCTGGATGATTGCATGAGTGCATAGGTAGTGCCTGGGTGATTTTATAAGTGCATGGGTACTGGCTGGATGATTGGAGGAGTGCATGAGTAATGCCTAGCTGCTTCGAGGAGTGCATCAGTAGTGCCTGTGTGATTGCATGAGTGCATAGGTAGTGTCTGCATGTTTTTATAAGTGTATGGGTACTGCTTGAGTGATTGAAGGACTGCATGGGTAATGCCTGGGTGATTGCATAAGTGCAGGGGTAATGTGTGGGTCATTGGAGGAGTGGATAGGTAATGCCTAAGTGATTGTATGAGTGCAGGGGTAATGTCTGGGTCATTGAAAGAGTGGATAGGTAATGCCTAAGTGATTGCATGACTGCTGGGGTAATGTGTAGGTATTTGAAGGAGTGCATGAGAAATGTGTGACTGATTGCATGAGTGCAAGAGTAATGTCTGTGTCGTTGCATGACTGTACTGGCAGTGTCTGGGTGATTGAAAAAGTGTATAAGTAGTGCCTGGGTGATTATTTAAGTGCATGAGTACTGGCTGGATGATTGGAGGAGTGCATGGGTAATGCCTAGATGCAACAAGGAGTGCATCAGTAGTGCCTGTGTGATTGCATGAGTGCATAGGTAGTGTCTGTGTGTTTTTATAAGTGTATGAGTACTGCCTGGGTAATTATATGAGTACAGCGGTAGTGCCTGGATTATTGGAAGACTGCAAGGGTAGTGACTGGGTGATTAAAGGAGTACATGGATAGTGCATGACTGATTGGAGCAGTGCATGAATAATGCCTAGGTGCATTGATGAGTGCGTCAGTAGTGCCTGTGTGATTGCATGAGTGCATAGGTAGTGTCTTTTTGTTTTTTATAAGTGTATGAGTACTGCATGGGTAATTATATGAGTACAGCGCTATTGCCTGAGGTTTTGGAAGACTACAAGGGTAGTGACTGGGTGATTGAAGGAGTACATGGATAGTGCATGACTGATTGGAGGAGTGCATGGGTAATGAGGTTCCCGGCAAGATGGCCACCGGGTAGGAGCTCAGCCCGGGAGCTCCCGGGTCAGAGATCACCAAATCGGTGAAAATCCCCTTGTCTACCCATCCATCCGCCTCCAATCTTCCCACATCCAACTGCCAAAGTCCCTGCTCACCTCTATGGTCCCATCGATTGCTCCCTGAAGCAACGGCTGACCCCTCCACAGTCGAGTGAGCTCTGGACCCTCGTTGGAGCCTCATCCGGCTGCTCCGAGGCATGCAACGCACCTGAAGAGGCGAATCGGGAGAGTGAAGATCCTCGGTGAGGTCCCGGCCCGATCGGAGAAAGCACCTGGAGCCAAGACGAGACCGCGACCGAGAACTCGACCGGAGCTCCTTGTGGCCAGAGCCTCGTGGAGTGGAGCGCAACATCGGAGTGGAGCCTCGGGCCGCCAAAGCCTACCGGTGAGCAGAGATGCCGCAGCGAACATCGGCACCGGGGGCTTAGGGGACAACAGTACCGGGACCCCCCAGCGGCACCTGAACGAGTTCGAAAGCCCCCAAGCGGCCTGCCCGACTTTAAAATGGCGGCCGCAGGGACAAATACAGGCATCAATACCTCCGCGAGTGCCAGAGTTGGCGTGCGAGGTAAATAATGTGCAGGAGGGAAGGAGCAACCACAAGACTGGGGCCCAGAAGGGACAGTAAGGGCAGACCAATCCTCTCCCAAGGGGTGAACTGACAAAAGCTACATTTCAACGAACTGTCCTCCTTTTGACTCTTAGTCTGCCTGACTTAAAAATGGCGCCGGCAGCTTTCAATGTCTATACGCGGTTTTGGCGCGCTGGGCCTGCCGGGGCCTCACTGCGGGTGCTTGAACCAGGCGGGAGACCTGACTTCGTAAAGACCACCACCCTTGAGTGCAACACCTACTGAACACCTGGCTGAACGATGGCAAGAATTTCCTGCTCTGTAAATGTGTAATATATATAATTGTCTAAGCCTAATCACTGTTAAAATGTAACCCTGTGTTAATTTGCAACTTGTGTATATATATAACTCTAACCACTAGTATATGTAGTTGACCTTTGTACTTCTACCATTCCTATGTGATCTTAGAGTTTATCTGATTGTATCTCTTCCTTGAGTGACTTTATAACTTGTACATTTGCAATTTTTTTCCATTTGTGTCTCCTATGTAACTCGTAATCCAAAGTCCTTATGTAACGCAACTGGTTCTTTTGTAAAGCACTCTGACACCTTCGGGTAATGTTCGTGCTATATAAAATTGCAATAAATAAATAAAAAATGCCTAGGTGCATTGAGGAGTGCATCAGTAGTGCCTGTGTAATTGCATTAGTGCATAGGTAGTGCCTGGATGATTTTATAAATGCACAGGTACTGCCTGAGTGATTGAAGGAGTGCATGGGTAATGCCTGAGTGATTGCATGAGTGCAGGGGTAATGTCAGAGTCATTGGAGGAGTCCATGTGTAGTGCCTAAGTGATTGCATGAGTGCAGGGGTAATGTCCGTGGCATTGCAGGAGTGCATGGCTAATACCTAAGTGATTGCATGAGTGCAGGCGTAACGTCTGGGGGATTAGAGGAATACATAGTTAATACCTCAGTAATTGCATGAGTGTAGGGGTAATGTCTTGCAGATTGCAAGAGTATAGGGGTAGGGCCTGGGTGATTAGAGGCGTGCATAGGTAGTGCCTGAGTGATTTTAAAACTTGAAGGGTTCTGGCTGGGTGATAGGAGGAGTACAGGAGTAGTACCTGGGTGACTGGAGGACTGTATAAATAGAGCTTGGGTGATTTTATAGGTGTATGTGTACAGCCTGAATGAATAGAGCATTGTATAGATACTGCCTGGATGATTGAAAGAGTGCAAGGGTAGTGTCTGGGTGATTGCATGAGTGCAGTGATAATGTTTAGGGGATTGGAGAAGTGTATAGGTACTACCTGGGTGATTGGAAGAGTGTACGGGTAATGTCTAGCTGGTTGCATGAGTGTACAGATAGTACCTGGGTGATTGGAAGAGTACATAGGTAGTGTCTGGGTGATATTATAACTGTATGGATACAGGCTAGGTGATTGGAGAAATGCATGGATAGTGCATGGGTGATGGCTGGAGTGTGGGAATAGTGCCTAACTGTATAGATCAGTGCATAGGTAGTGTTTGAAAAAATGGATGAGTGCAATAAAAGTGACTGTAAACATTACTTCATATTATTATGCTTACTACATTATTTAATCTTACCTTCTTTATTAAAGAAGATACAAAACTCATTGAAACTATTTTACAGTAATTTTGTTGTAAACTGAATTTAAAATCTTTTCAAGCTTTAGTGTTACTTTCTGTAATAAGAAAGAAGAAAAACTGTTATTACATAATAATATTATAGTTTTACGAACACAACATAATTTTAGAATTACATAACATATTCAGTTTCCCTTTTTTGCTTTTTTCAGATTCTACTGAATTTCACCATACACAGTGATTTCAATGTAGATCATCATATAACAGCGGGGAAAAAATACAATCAATGAGATTGTAAAAAAAAAAAAAAAATCTGCGTTGAAAATATTTGCAAGTTCAACTCTGTTTACCTATCTACAGTTTCTAAATTACATTCTTCAACTACATTTAATCATTTATTTCTCCAAAGTACATTTTCTAAAATATACACTCTCATTTACATTGCGTATAATATAAAGATCAAATATATAAACTACTTCTTTCAAACACAATTTTGCAAATGCAATAAGAATTAGCACAAACAATAATCCAAACAGTAATTGTTCACATCTTCCCAATAAGCCGAATAATGTTTCCAAATCAATTTGCATTGAAAATATCAAAAAATAAACTCATTAATTCATGTTCACATCTTCCCAATAGGCCGAATGATGTTTTCAAAACTTTGGCATCAAAAATATCAGATATGAATCTGGTAATTCGAAAGGCAACCTACATTTGAATTCCAAATGGGCATCATTGCAATGTGTCCATCCTTTATTGCACTTTAAATACACAGTATAGTGTCCAGATGTTGTAGTAGGTCCATCATGGAAAATAATAGCCACAGCTTTAAAAGTTCTTCCTGAAAGATTCCGGCCCGACTGCGGACGTAAAGTTAGGAGTCGTAAGTGATTTCTGTGAATACCAACAATAGTAAGTGCCTTCTGTGAATACTAGAAGTAGTAAGTTTAGGATTTTGTCTCAGATTAGTTCTGTGAATCGGCCCCAGAACCTTTTTTCTAGATTTTCCATAATTTCATGATGAAGATCTTCTAGATAAAAGACAACATTCACAATTACATTAGCATAGCAGTTGATACCTGAACTATTTCCTAACTGGTATCCTACAATATCATCAACAGTGCCCATTTTCATTTTCTTTGCAGCTTCATCATTCTCTTCAATTGTTTTCTTTTTTTGAATCACACTAGAATGTTTCTCATATTTCCGTTTTGGACATACTACACGTTTCTCATATATGGGATATTTACCTAAGTTAGGAGCATAAAGTCTTCATAACCGATTATACTCTCTTACACAATTTGCATCAGCACTAATCTTTTTCTCGTCAAAATCAATCAAATACAAACCAGGTAATGTTCTTACTCAAGACAATGCAACATATGACATGCCCTCTTTAAACACTGTACTTCCAATATTTACCAAAGCACTGTCTACACTTAAACCTTGAGATTTATGAATGGACACAGCATATGCTAAAGAAAGAGGAAACTGTTTTCTACGAACATACAAGTCCAATCTGTTTTACCTCTTCAATCTGATCAAATTCAATCTTTAAAAATTCAATTCCATCTCTGTTCTGATAATTAACAAAATCAACAACTTTTCCCATTGCTCCATTTACTAAACTTTTTTCTACATCCAAATTACGCCGTAAAATTACCCGACAGTTTACACATACACAAAGTCTTTTCTAAACCAGCAGTCTTAGATACAGACTTCTCCAAATAATCCAATTATGAGTGTAATTTCTCTGAGAGAAGAATAGTAACTCCTTCATGTTCCATTTTATCAATGGCTTCCATTTTCACTATTGGTTGTTTTTCCAGTTTCAAAAGTTCTTGATTGAATGTAGAACACTCTTGCAGTGTTGGCTTTAGGCAAACTAAGGACTTCTTTTCTCCAATTTTTTTGTACATTATTTCAGGTGCAATGTTTTCATTTGGAAACAAGTTCGTTAGTAGCCGACTTTGTTAAGCTTCTTTACCATGTTTTGTCAAAACACCAATTCTTATATCTTGAAGAATGTTTCCATAATGTTCATCACTTGCTTGTCTCATATTCTTAATAAGTTCTTTATATTCAAAATGAGACCAAATGTTTACATTTCCAATACTTTCCAAAGATTTCCTAGTGTCCTCATGGACAAGTGTTTTAAAAACTGGTTGTCCTTTCACAGGAGTAAGTTGTAGTAGATCGCCGAATACAATTACTTGTTTTCCTCCACCTAAAACATTATAATCTGTTTTTAAAATCTGTTGCATTCTTAAATGTATAAAGGTAAGCATTAAGTTTGAAACCATGCTCACCTCATCAATGATCAGAAGTTTCATTTTCTTTAGTACTCTTGAGACTTCACAACAAGCTTCTCCAGATAGCTTGTGATATTCCAACGTATTTTAATGTTCAGCTGGTAGCATGAGTAATCGATGTAATGTAATCCCTTAAATGTTGTGTGCTGCTAACCCAGTTGGAGCGGTTACAACACAAGATAAATGTGATTCAGTGGTTTTGTGTAGATAACTGGTCAAAACTTTAATTAAGAAACCTTTTCCTGTTCAAGCTTGACCACTGATATACATTCGAATAGGTTTAAATGATGTGCACTTGCATTCTTTTTTTTTCATGCAGTAAACCATGCTGTATCTGTTGTGTCACTTGCTGATATATTTCTTTTTGTTCAATATTTAGTTGTTCTTCCAAGTTTCCCAACTCAATAATATCCTGTTGTGCTTGTTGCATTGCCGTTTCTACTTCATTCATGGCTATTGCTGCTTCATTTTCAAGAATTGGTTGTCCTAATGGATCTTGATTTAGTGAAGCAGAACTTTGACTATCTTGAGAACTGTCTCTAGCTATTTCAGCTGCAATAGTAGTTTCTTGTTCAATCCCTTCATTTAACATTTGCAGATAATTTGGAAAAATTGTGCATTGAATGCTATCTTTACATGCATTAAAAGAATCTTCAGAGCAGTCAAAATCTCCAAGTAATTTCATTTCACTACGCCAAGGCTTGAAAAGTTGCAGAAGTGCTAAATAGAAAAATTCCCTTTTTATCTGGAGTTTCGCAACTGAGTTTCCTGTGGTTAATAAGATTTCCTTTGGCATGTTTTACCAAACAGCCTTCACATCCAATTACTGCATATTTTTCTTCATTTATATTTTCTGTAACATTTCTCTTAAAACTGTAATGTTGCAGTACTTCATAGAGACATATGTTTTCCAGATGTGGACTTCTTTTAGGATAGTACGTATCCAACATATTAGTTTTAACAATATCTGTACTTTCTGGTTCATTCAATGCTAAGTATTCAATTTCTTGTACAGATTTTAATACTCGATTTCGTGTTGCAGCAAGACCTAGACTTACCCAAATGATTCCTCTTGACTGTGAATATAAACTTGCAGAGGTCAACAGATCCGAACATTCGTAGGATCCAATCTCTCGATGGGAAAGCATCTTCAAACGAAAGCTGTACAATGTGTCACTAAGAGTCTTCTCTTGTGAAATTTCTTCCCACATTTCTTTCAACTCAGTCTTTTCAGATTTGGTTATATATGACATAACATAGCGAGCAACAGCAATCGAATTATCTGCAACATACTGGATATCCATATTTGCATTCCACTTTGTCAAAATCACTGGATTGTTGCCATTAATATACTTTGAATCTTCAGTTCTTTTTATGTTGTAAGTATTCTTCAGAGATTTTCGAGTTATAGTATGCCTTACTGCTGACATGAAACTGTTGACTCTTCCTTTTGAAATTACTGGATGTGGGAATCCAAAACGACATTTTGTATAAAATTTTCCCTTTGACTTGTATTTCCGTCGACAATATTTTCCACATCGATGACTTTGAAACCGAAAAACTTGTTGTCTCAAGTTGTTTTCTCCTCCTTCTTTTGGAATGGCACAGGTAACATACTCTTCAATGAAAGACAAAACACTTTCATCAGTATCAGTTCCAAATTGTGGTGCATTCTTGATCCATAACAGCATGTGTATATGAAGTGCACCTCTGGCTTGGTACTCCTTTCTCCAAAAGAAATCAATAACTTCTCCAAGAGGTGGATTAATTTTATTGCAGATAAAAGACATCATAGCTTGAAACCTATGATTAAAATATCTGCACACATTTACAGGATCCAAGGAACACAGTTCTCCAGCTGTCTTCAATTCAATGTTTTTTACATTTGAATTTGCTTGTCGTAGAAATTCAAGTAAATCGTCCCATGCGTACTCAGCAGAGCTAAGCATAACAAACCACGTAGGGGTTCCTAAGTTCCTTAACATACATTTAAGTTCTCCGTGACGATGATACCAATACTCATTAGTACCACGTTGACACGCCATCAAATTAATTAACTGAGATTCTAAATGATCGTCTCTTTGTTGAACTTTGTCGAAAAATTCCTTTGCAGAAATATGTGCAAGATGAACTCCTGTTTTTAATATGTGGTTCACTGCATATGAAAGTCCAGACAAGTCACTTTCAAACAGAAGATGAAATAAATATGGAATACACGGTCGAAATCTTGGATCTTCTGAGTACAATCTTGTTGCACGATATTCTGAAGCTGGAATCTGTACAGGTCGTTCATCATATCGTTCACCTTTTCCAGTGGGGAAGATCTGTGGAAAACAACAAGCTTCCAAACTTTTTTCCCATACACTCATGGGAGTTCCCTTCGTTTCTTCATTTGGAATAATTCAATAGTGCTTCCTATCACTTCTTTTGAATGTAGAGGATGTATACTATAATGTTCATAAATTTCTTCAGTCCTCGAGTTATCGACTTTTTCTATTTGGCCAGTTGAAATTTCTCTTTCAACTTCTGAAGATATTTTTTCTTCTTCCACATATACATTTTTATAATAAATATTGTTTTGTACAAGATATAATGTAGCCTTTTGAAGTTTGGTGACATCTACTAACTCTTGCCATATTGTCTGACTCTTTGTTGGTACACCATTAACTAGAATAACTACAACTTCACTTTCCTCTCTCTCTACACCAACAGTTTCAATATTTTTCTTAAAATCTAAAGGTAAATACACAACTCTTCCTTTTAAACCTCTTTGTAAATCTGTTGGAGGCAGCTTACCTGTTTTAGGCTCCATACGAACTATTGCCTGAAACAGGTGCACAGATTGAATAAGAATGGATTTATACGTATTTAAATCTACCAGTTCCGGAGGAATAGCTACCAACTCTAGGTTATTATGTGCAGCTCTAGCTGTTATTTTGTTCTCTTATAATTTGTTGTAACAATATTTACAAATACTTTGATCACTATCCAATTCAAAACGACCTTCCACCAACAAATAAGCACCAAATTGCTCCCACTTATTGTTGTTTTCCTTTTCACTTTTTAAATACAGATCTACATTCCTAGTTTGACTTCTATAGTGAGTACGTCGAGAACAAATACAAACAAGGTTTGGCTTTTCACAAGAAACTACCTTAAACTTTGTAATTTCTTATGCAAACTTCTCAGTAGTACTATCTTCCACCTCTTCTTCAACACCTACACTTATCAAACTCTCACTTTCTCTACACTCCTGTTGAGGACCAAAGAAACGAAACTGTATATCATCAGAAACTTTTTTACATCCGACACTGAACCATGCCAAAGAGCTGTGTTTATTTCACTTAATGATAATGCAGGACTTTTTACGTAGTACAATTTTCTTTCTAACTTCCGCATTTCTGAGCGATGTACTGCTAACATTCTTAAATGATGAAAAGTACTTCAACACACTTTTCTAGAGAGACAAGCCAGAGAATGACCCTGCAAGTTAGTGTATTTTCTCACTTTACAAGGATCTAGTCCTTGCAACATCTTAATCTTCTGTTTAACACTTTTTTTTACCATAATCTCGTAAGAAATTTTGTAATATATCAATAGATTCCTGTCGTATACTACAAATACTACTACAATCCCACTTATACACTGGAGCTTGTATATGTCTCCCTTGACCTTCTTCAGCTATTACTTCTTCCCCATTTCTAGGAACCATCTTTTCTTTTTCAATTCGACAACCATTTTTAACCTCATAACAACGACCACTGGTATCAACTGCATGAACTAATGTATTTTGTTGAAAATAGCTTTCTTCATTTAAAAAAAGGTTAGGTACTAGAAGTGTGCTTCCATTCACCCGAATTTTTTTTGCAAAAGTTAGTTCTATTAACCAGTCTTTTTCTTTTACTTTTCTCCTTCAAAAAGTGCAGTATTTTATTCAGTGTTTTCATTCTCTTCAATACTAATATAAACAATTTTCTTTTCAATTCAAAAGCCTTTTCAACTACACTTTCAATCTGTTGTTTTTTCTTGTAAAATGCTGATCTTTTATATTTTTTGCAATCGTTCAATAAATTTTGTAGGACTCTACTTTTATACATTCTCTTTCTAATGTCTTTATATTGTTTCATCCTTCTTTCAACATAGATTGTTTTCCCATAACCTGATTTTCCATTAATTTGTCCTATTTTCGATTCCTTCCGATTCGGTGTACTACTTTTCTTTCTCTTTTCTCCATTTTGAAAAATCATTACGTTCTTTAAAAGTCTTTTAACAAATTCTTTAGTTCTCTTACTAGAAGTCTTTTTCTTCAATGTCACATATTGTACTTCATCTAATTTCTGCTTTTCTCTCTGATTTAAATAGTACTGTTTTCTTCGTTGTCTTTTCTTTTCAACTTTTCCTGTCATACTGAATCTTTCTTAATAATAATGGAGAATATCTGGGGAAAAAAAACCATTGTAAAAATTAGTTAATATTATTAAAATAATTATATACAAATATTCTCATCTATTACTAAAGCAAATACCTTTCAATTTAAAAGGTACAAACATACACATATATGGTTTTTGGAATATGGTGAGACTTACACTTCAAGTATGCCACATAAATATAGGTGTGTGTTTGAAATGTAAAGTGCAATCTGTCAAGTTTTAAAACCTTTATACTCTTGTGACTGAGGTATATCTCTACTTACATAGATATTTTGATACATATCATGCATATGAAGTTGATAGACATATAAAACACAGCTATACATCTATTTGTATATTACTTTTATATATGAATTTGCTAGGAAAAGGCACAAACATATGTATACATTATTGCAGGAATGTGGTAAGACCTACAGCTGAGACATGTGATAGTGTCTGAGTGATTGGAAGACTGCAAGGGTAGTGCCTGGGTTATTGCATGATTGGACAGGTAGTGCCTGGGTGATTGAATGAATGCAGAGGTACTGCCTATGTGATTAGAGGAGTGCATAGGTAGTGCCTGGTTGATTTTATAAGTCAATGGGTACTGCCTAAGTGATTGAACCACTGAATAGCTAATGCATTGGTGATTGCATGAGTGCAGGGGTAATGTCTGGGGGATTAAGGAGTACATAGGTAATGCCTGGGTGATTGTATGAGTTAAGGGGTAATATCTAGGGATTACAAGAGTACATAGAAAGTGCCTGGGTGATTTTATAAGTGCATCGGTACTGCCTGGGTGATTGTAGAAGTACTGTGGTAGTGCCTCAGTGATTGGAGAGTGTAAAAGTAGTGCCTGGGCACTGGCTAAGTGATTGGAGGAGTGCATAGATCCTCACAAGGTGATTGGAGGAGTGCAAGGGTAGTGCCTAGGTGATTGAATCAGTGTATAGCTAATGCATTGGTGATTGCATGAGTGCAAAGGTAATGTCTGGGGGATTAAGGAGTACATAGATAATGTCTGGGTGATTGCATGAGTTGACTGGTAATATTTGGGGGATTACAAGAGTACATAGGAAGTGTCTGGGTGATTTTATAAGTGCATGGGTACTACCTGGGTGATTGGAGTAGTACTGTGATAGTGCCTGAGTGAGTGAAAACGTGCAACATCCTGAAAGCATGCATGCATATGTCTGTATCACAACACTATGCACACCTCAAAAATTCACAGAACAAACTTCAAATTGAAGCAAACACCAACAATTATGTGGCATATTTCAACTGTACCTCTCTAGAGACTTATAAAAAGTAGCATAGTCACTAATACCTTATCTCAATATCTTTTAAACCACACTTTTATGCTGCATCTTCACCATTCTACTACTACTCACAGTCTTGACCCTACCACATAAAAAGCAACACCTTTTTGTTATACATCATGCACCTTCAAATGTATAAGACATATGAAAATACATATACAAGTAGACACTGGCTGGGTGATTGAAGGAATGCATTGGTAGTGCCTGGGTGATTGTATGAGAACAAGGGTAGTACCTGGGTGATTGGAGGAGTACTAGGGTAGTGCTTGGATGATTGCATAAGTGCATAGGTAGTAACTGAGTGATTTCATAAGTGCATGGGTACTGGCTAAGTGATTGGAAGAGTGCATAGATCCTGACAGGATGATTGGAGGAGTGGTAGTTTAGTACCTGGGTGATTGAACCACTGTATAGCTAATGCATTGGTGATTGCATGAGTACAGGGGTAATGTCTGGGGGATTAAGGAATACATAGGTAATGCCTGGGTGATTGCATGAGTTAAGGGGTAATATCTGGGGGATTACAAGAGTACATAGGAAGTGCCTGGGTGATTATATAAGTGCATCGGGTACTGGCTAAGTGATTGGAGAAGTACTGTGGTAGTGCCTCAGTGATTGGAGAAGTACTGTGGTAGTGACTCAGTGATTGGAGAAGTGTAAAGGTACTGCCTGGGTGATTTTATAAGTGCATGGGCACTGGCTAAGTGATTGGAGGAGTGCATAGATCCTCACAGGGTGATTGGAGGAGTGCAAGGGTACTGCCTAGGTGATTAAACCAGTGTATAGCTAATGCATTTATGATTGCATGATTGCAAAAGTAATGTCTGGGGGATTACAGGAATACATACGTAATGCCTGGTGATTGCATGAGTGCACAGGTAATGTCTGGGGGATTTCAGGAGTACATAGGAAGTGCCTAGGTGATTTTATAAGTGCATCAGTACTGGTAAGTGATTGGAAGAGTGCATAGATCCTGACAGGGTGATTGGAGGAGTGCAAGGGTAGTGCCTGGGTGATTGAATCAGTGTATATAATGCATTGGCGATTGCATGAGTGCAAAGGCAGTGTCTGGGGGATTAAGGAGTACATAGATAATGCCTGGGTGATTGCATGAGTTGACGGGTAATATCTAGGGGATTACAAGAGTACATAGAAGTGCCTGGGTGATTTTATAAGTGCATGGTTACTGCCTGGGTGATTGGAGTAGTACTGTGGTAGTGCTTGAGTGAGGGAAAAAGTGCAACATCCTGAAAGCATGCACGCTATGTCTGTATCACAACACTATGCACACCTCAAAAATTCACAGAACAAACTTCGAATTTGAAGCAAACACCAAACATTATGTGGCATATTTCAACTGTACCTCTCTAGAGACTTATAAAAAGTAGCGTAGTCACTAATACCTTATCTCAATATCTTTTAAACCACACTTTTATGCTGCATCTTTACCATTCTACTACTACTCACAGTCTTGACCATACCACATAAAAAGCAACAACACCTTTTTGTTATACATCATGCACCTTCAAATGTATAAGACATATGAATATACATATACAAGTTGAGACTGGCTGGATGATTGAAGGAATGCAGGGGTAGTGCCTAGGTGATTGTATGAGAACAAGGGTAGTACCTGGGTGATTGGAGGAGTACTAGGGTAGTGCTTGGGTGATTTCATAAGTGCATAGGTAGTAGCTGAGTAATTTTATAAGTGCATGGGTACTGGCTAAGTGATTGGAAGAGTGCATAGATCCTGACAGGATGATTGGAGGAGTGGAAAGATAGTACCTGGGCGATTGAACCACTGTATAGCTAATGCATTGGTGATTGCAAAAGTGCAAGGGTAATGTCTTGGGGATTAAGGAGTACATAGGTAATGCCTGGGTGATGGCATGAGTTAAGGGGTAATATCTGGGGGATTACAAGAGTACATAGGAAGTGCCTGGGTCATTTTATAAGTGCATCGGTACTGGCTAAGTGATTGGAGAAGTACTGTGGTAGTGGCTCAGTGATTGGAGAAGTGTAAAGGTACTGCCTGGGTCATTTTATAAGTGCATGGGCACTGGCTAAGTGATTGGAGGAGTGCATAGATCCTCACAGGGTGATTGGAGGAGTGCAAGGGTACTGCCTAGGTGATTAAACCAGTGTATAGCTAATGCATTCATAATTGCATGATTGCAGAAGTAATGTGTGGGGGATTAGAGGAATACATACGTAATGCCTGGGGATTGCATGAGTGCACAGGTAATGTCTGGGGGATTTCAGGAGTACATAGGAAGTGCCTAGGTGATTTTATAAGTGCATGGATACTGCCTTGGTGATTGGAGTAGAACTCTTGTAGTGCCTGAGTGATTACAGGAGTGCAAAAGCAGTGCCTGGGTGATTTTATAAGTGCATAGGTAGTGGCTGGGTGATCGAAGGACTTCAGGGGTGGTGGCTGGGTGATTGAAGGAGTGCACGGGTAGTGCCTGGGTGATTGCATGAGAACAAGGGTAGGGCCTGGATGATTGGAGGAGTACTAAGGTAGTGCCTGGGTGATTGCATAAGTGCATAGGTAGTGCCTGAGTGATTTTATAAGTGCATTAGTACTGGCTAAATGATTGGAAGTGTGCATAGATCCTGACAGGGTGATTGGAGGAGATGTCTCTACTGTAAGTCTCACCATATTCCTAAAAGCATACATGCATATGTCTGTACCTTTTGCTAGCAGCATCATATATAAAAGTAATATACAGATAAATGTATACCTCTGTTTTCTACATCTATCATCTTCAGACACATAACACGTACCACAATACATATGCAAGTAGAGACATACCTCTGTCACAACAGCATCCACAGCTTAAAACTTCACAGACTACACTTCAAATTTCAAACAGACAGTGAAAATTATGCGGAATAATTGAAATGTACCTTTCCACTAACTCATACAAATTACTCTAATAAATAATATCTCTACAAACATATCTTAAACCTCACTTTTGTGCTGCTGCTTTACCATTCTACAACTACTTATAATGTTACACTTAGCCAAATACAAAGCAGGAACCCTTCACATGTCTCTGGTATAAAGTCTCATCATATTCCTGAAAACATGCATGCATATGTCTGTACCACAACACTATGCACACCTCAAAAATTCACAGAACAAACTTCCAATTTCAAGCAAACACCAAAAATGATGTGGCATATTTCAACTGTACCTCTCTAGAGACTTATAAAAAGTAGTCGAATCACTAATACCATATCTCAACATCTTTTAAACCACACTTTTGTGCTGCATCTTCACCATTCTACTACTACTCACAATCTAGAGCCTACCACATAAAAAGCAACAACACATCTTTGTTATACATCATGCACCTTCAAATGTATAGGACATATGAAAATACATATACAAGTAGAGACATACTTCAGACACAAGTCCATGCACACCTTAAAACTTAACAGACTGCACATCCAATTTGAAAGCAACATCTAAAATGATGCGGTATACTACAAATGTACATATCCACACACTAAAACAAACTACCATAATCACTAATCCATCTTCCAATATACATATATTACTATACAGAATCTTTTTCAAACAACATTTAAGTACAATAAAACAAACTACAATACACATCTCTACATTTAATACTATAGTTCAAACATCACAGTTCTTGAATAATTTTTAAAGTTTAAAAATAAAGCTAATACATAATACACCTCACAATTTTATAACTCACCTTCCAAATTGATTTGTAGAATATGAAATATCAGAAACTCATAAAAGATTTTCTTATGCACACAATCAATGTAATGCACTGCTCTCAACAAGGTAAAACCAGTAATGGCAAACTTTCCCTCTCTTCCTCCACACAAATAAATGTAAGTAACAAATCACATTGCTTCCTACATAATTTCAAATTGTAAAACACATTTCTATTGGTTAGACATATTAACCCTTACCCACTGACTTCTAAAAGTGCCCAAACTGATTCTGGAATTTTTTGGGATTTGTGATTCCACCGTGCACCAATGCGATGGAGCCGCGAATCTATACGGGAGTTCAAAAATATATTACAAATAAAAATACCACTATTTTGTTAGAACACACCACTTCCAAAGATAGTACTGACTTGGGAAATCTTACTTTAATAACGTATCACTTATATATAAATTACAATTCCATATTTTAAAACCACAGATAACATTCAACCCTTCCCCCATTCTGCCTAATGCCAGTTTCCAAAGCAACAGTTCATGGAACATTGAACTGAACTGACAGGTCACAAGTTCACCATATTTTCAAGTTCAGCACACAAGCTTACAAATGCAAACAGCAGGTGTGGTTGACGTTTGCAAAATATGACCTTATCCTATCTACTGTACCTTTCAAACATTTTTTACTAACCAATAAGAAACATGCTTTTTAAAGAAAGTAACATGCACCCTATTTTTGAGTGTACAATGTTCATAAACAGCCAATCAATTATCTACTTTCTAAAAAACAGCATCTTGTCCACCATTTTAGATACCTCCCATTCTATCAACTGAGTACCTCAGCTGCAGACATCTTTTCATTACTTCCAGACATCCCTTCAAGATGCTTACAGTGTGGATTGTTGGGCACAGCTATGTTTTCTGGTGCAAAAGGTATGCTGAATGCAGAGGTATTGACAAAGACCTAGCTTTACAAAATGTGGATATTAAATGGATTGCACAGAGAGGATTAAAGTGGCACCAATTGATGCCTTTGGTTAAAACCTTTTTGCATCTCCAACCCCCTGACCTCATGATTGTGCACTGTGGTGGCAATGACCTAGGCACATCGACTGGGGTAGGTCTGGAAATGCTAATGAAGGACACCTTTGCACAATTGATGGTGCTTTTCCCTCAAACTGTCTGTGTATACTCTAATATATGCCAAAGACAGAAATGGAAGTGGTCAAATCAATTCTGTCCACAGATTGAGAAAGCTAGGAAGAATGTCAATAAAGCTGTTTCTGCATACCTCAGAGACCATGGGATGGGCTCCATCTATAACAACAATATACGTTTTGATATGGATGACATCTACAGAAGTGATGGAGTACACTTCACAGATCAAGGAAACAGAGTCTTTCTCAACAACCTAAAGCTGTGCATCCGCACTTACATGTAGCTCCAACAAAGTCATAATGAAAACAATGGCTCTTTTTAGAGCCACCCTATAACACAATAGTGAATCAAACATTTTTTTTAAACATACATATTTATTTTTTGGTGGAATCGCGAACCCGACGCGAATTGGCAAAAGCATGAATTCAATGTACTACAACACAGTACACTTTTCAGGCTTAACTATTAATTATACATTTTATATATTTTTAACAACTCTATGAATTTTAATCTTATCACTAACTTCAATCACACTACCTCTTTAAAACAACTTCACAAATACACCACTACCTTCAAAATTATATACTACAAACTTATTTATTTGAGGTGGATTCGTAAATCTAACGCGACGTTACACGGGGGATGTGCTGAGTGCCGCGTTGGGGTCGCGACTCCAAAATAGAGAAAAAAAAATGCCCCACTTCCATTATTCGGTATTCGCCCTGGGGACCCCATCCTCCCGGGCATTACCTCTGTTTTTAATTTGTGCAATTAAGGGAGGGGGGCCACGTGGCCCCCCTCCCCTGGGCCACTTCTATCCCCGGGAACCCCATCCCCTGGGGCCTGGCCAGCCTGTTTTTTTTGCGGGAAGGGGGCCGCGTGCCCCCCCCTCCTGAGGCCAATTATGGCACTGGGGACCCCATCCCCCGGGGCCCGGCCTTATTTATTTATTTTTGAAATAAAGAAAAGAGAGGGGGCCCTGGGGACCCCATCCCCGGGACCGGCCCTCAAGTTGGGGACCATGGGGGGAGCCCCAATGCCCCCACAGTCCCTGCTGGCTCCCCGCCTCCTGCAGGAGCCAGCATTGCTTTTGGGCAAGGGGAGCTGCTAACATGCAGCTCCCCTTGCCCAAAAGCAATTCTGCTTAGCTGCTTGGAAGCGAGAGCAGCTTTCCTGCTCTCGCTTCAAAGAAGCAAAGCAGTGTTTGCTATGGCAGGGCGTGAGCCGTGCTCCCGCCCTGCCATAACAAACGGCAATGTCCTGGGGGTGCGCACCCCGGGACATTCCAAGAGCCGGCCATGGGGGGTGGCAGTCCCCATGGCCATAGAGGGCTCCAGGAGGGGGGCCCCGCGGCCCCCCTCCCAACATTTGCATAGCCCCAGGGAGGTGGTGGTCCCTGGGGCCGGGGGTCCACAACCGACGCCCCTATTCTAATTTGTGTATGCCCTGGGGGTGGTGGTGGTCCCCGGGGCAGTGTGGGGGGGGGCAGGAGCCCCCACCACACTTACTTTTAATTTATGTTGCCCTGGAGAGGTGGCGGTCCCCGGGGCTGCGGGGGTGTGCCACCCCCGCATTTAAACATCAAAGCCCGGGGAGGTGGTGGTCTCCAGGGCCATAGAGGGCTCTAGGAGGGGGCCCCGCGGCCCCGTCCCAATATTTGCATAGCCCCAGGGAGGTGGTGGTCCCCGGGGCCGGGGGTCCGCAATGGACCCCCGTATTCTAATTTGTGTATGCCCCGGGGAGGTGGTGGTCCCCGGGGCAGTGTGGGGGGCAGGAGCCCCCACCACACTTACTTTCAATTTATGTTGCCCCGGGGAGGTGGTGGTCCCCGGGGCTGTGGGGGGGGGTGTGCCGCCCCTGCATTTAAACAGCAAAGCCCAGGGAGGTGGTGGTCCCCGGGGCTAGGGGGGCCCACGAGGCCCCCCACCCAAAATGTAAAAATGCTCCGGGAAGGTGGTGGTCCCCGGGGCAGCGTGGGGGGCAGGAGCCCCCCTACGCTATTTTATTATTTAAGCCCCGGGAAGGTGGTGGTCCCCGGGGCTGCAGTGGCCCCACGGGCCCCCGCTTCGTAATTGGACATTGCCCCTGGGCCCTGACCCACCCGGGAGTTTATACAAAATGAAGCGCGGGAGGCCACGCTTCATTTTATTTTTTTCTGCCGGATTCGCGCACCCAGCGGGTATTCGGACAATTTAAAAAAAAGAAGCTTTTTTTGGCCCTTGGGGTCCTTGTGGGACCCCCTGAGCAGGCCTAGTGGGTCAGGGTGTTTCTTCCCTGCCCCCTTTTCTAATTTTTTTATCTTTTTTTTACTGTCTTGTGACTCAGTTTTACTGAGTCACAAGATGGCTGCCAACACTTCCTGGTTTGGAGTGTTGGCATCCAATCAGAATGAAGCTCGTGCTCGGGAGGGTTCGCGAACCCTCCTCGGTGCTCAGATATATAGATTTTTATTTTTTGAATTTCTCAGCAACTACTGAACGGATTTACACCATTTAAAAATAAGGGCGCTTTCTGAACCAAGAGCTACCTTTTTGCCAAATTTGGTGTAATTCGGTTCAGCAGTTCAGGCTGTAGCCTGTTTCAAAATTCCTATGGAAAATAACATGGGGAAAACGAGTTTTGGGACCCCCTTTTTTCTCGGCCCCCGCTTGATGAATCACCCCAAAACTTTCAAGACAGGAGCTGACCTGAGTGAACCATTAGTTTTGAAAATTTCGCAAAGATTCGTCAAACTGCGCCAAAGATCTTGGCAAAATAAAAAACGCTTTTTGAATAGATACAAGGTCCTAACTATAACTACCTACTGGCGACTCTCTCTCTCTCTCTCTCTCTCTCTCTCTCTCTCTCTCTCTCTCTCTCTCTCTCTCTCTCTCTCTCTCTCTCTCTCTCTCTCTCTCTCTCTCTCTCTCTCTCTCTCTCTCTCTCTCTCTCTCTCTCTCTCTCTCTCTCTCTCTCTCTCTCTCTCTCTCTCTCTCTCTCTCTCTCTCTCTCTCTCTCTCTCTCTCTCTCTCTCTCTCTCTCTCTCTCTCTCTCTCTCTCTCTCTCTCTCTCTCTCTCTCTCTCTCTCTCTCTCTCTCTCTCTCTCTCTCTCTCTCTCTCTCTCTCTCTCTCTCTCTCTCTCTCTCTCTCTCTCTCTCTCTCTCTCTCTCTCTCTCTCTCTCTCTCTCTCTCTCTCTCTCTCTCTGACGCGCCGATTTTACGTCCATGAAGGAAAGCACTCACAATGCATCCGATATACAAAGTGCTTTATTCTGCAGACCCCCTCCCCCCGACAGACGCGTTTCGCCTTGCGGCTTTGTCAATGTCCCGGCTGGCACAGTGAAGCGATGCGATGCGAACTGGTCACGGTGCAAGCAAGGTGGCGATGGCATCGGACGTCGTCGTCAGTGAGACCAGGGATGCGGTGCGAGATGTGGACGGTGCGGTCTGCGGTGCAAACAGGACACCGGGCCAGCGATGGAGTCGGTTGACGGAGTCGGTTGCGGTACCCTTCCTCTGTGGCAACTGAAACAGCGGTTCCAGAAGCGGTACCCAGAGGGTTGTGAAGTCTTTGAAGTCCCTGAGACTTCTTAACAGGAGTTATATCCAAAGGAGGGACTGAGAGCTGGGTTATGAGGTCCTGCACACTTGCTCCCAAAAGAGACTAGTATTTAAAGAAGGTATGCAGTTCCTATGTGATGGGATGAGGGTTAGGAGGAAAGGCAGTGAAGGGAGAAAGACAGGTCTATCATCGTGTTGCCCTCACACACCCCTGGAGGTGTCATGCTTCATCATAGGGTGATTGCCCCTCGTCAGGCCGGCGCTGCAATGCCTGACGGGCTCCCGAAACCGGGGCTGTTTATCGGGGATCTTTTAAAGAGGAAGCCGTTGGGTGCGTACGGGTGTGAGGGCGGGGTAGTGCAAAAAAAGAAGTGAAATAAAATAGGTAAAGAGCAGTCCTCTAAAGTCAAATTTTTTAATAAAAAGGTTGCTCTAGCCTAAATAAAAACAAAAGTGAGCCCCTATAAAGATATTAATGTTCCTAAGGGGCGATCTAAGTGTATAAGGTCGACATGTTTCGTGCCTATATTTGCCCCTAACGGGTCAATTGGCACTTCTTCAGGACCTTGCTAAAGATGAATGCGTGCACTACCGCCTGGTATTCAATTAGTGGATGTAAATCACCAGGGATGGTAGAGACCCTAGTTGACGTTAACTAGGGGCTAGGTAGACCCCTAGGCAAACGTACTGGGCCGACAGGGATAGGCAGAGCATGTAGTTACTCACGATAATGGATTCAAGGAAGCAACTTGCTATAATCCTACCCTGGCTCCAGGAGATTCTCAGCACAAGTAGTAGAAAGTTCAGTCCAGTCCTTTCACTGCCCAAGGCAGAAGCAGCAGCTGCAGGCCAACCCAACAAAGCAACAACACAGCAAAGGGGCAGTACTCCTCCTGGCAGCTCTTCCAGCTCTTCGTCTTGGCAGGTTCCTTGATTCCAGCGAGATCTAAATTCATGGGATCAGGGCCCCAATATTTATATCCCAAATTCCTTTGTTCTCTGAAGGCAGAGAGGCCTTTGCCTGGCCCAGGGGAAACACGCCAAAAGATGCCAAGTCTAACAGGTACTCACACACCTAGTAAGTCATGCACAAAATTAATCACACACCCATTTACTCACCTATACAGTTATACACACACCAGCTCACTTACTCATACAAATACTAGCACATTCTTACGCTCTTATACAATAACTGATACAAGCACACACGCATCCATACAGCCACTCTCACAATCACACACTCTCACTTATAGCCATTTAAATACTCTAACACACATATATACTGCCTTTTACATATGTAGTTACTTGCACATGTACCACTCAGATATACATTCACTCACTAACACACCCATACACACACTCACCCACCCAAGCAGTCCATCACAGATGCACTCTTGAAATCATGCACCCAGTGAATCACCCACTCACACATCTATGTACAGAGTCACACACACCCCACCCACACAAACACTCAGGCACCCATACAGATACTCAGAGAACCAATCACCAACAGACAGACGGATACAGACATTCACACAGTTTAGTCACTAACCCATGCATTCAGTAAGATACGTTTAATCACTCACTTGTAGAGTCAGTCACGCACGTACTAAATCATCCATTCAGACACTTATACACCCACTCATTCTTCAATACGCCTTTCCCTATATATATTAAACATATTTAAACTTTACAGAAACACACAGTCAATGGATGATGTCATCAGTGATCTCATTTGAGATGTCATCAGTAATGTCACTGACCATGTCATGAGTGATGTAATATGTGACATCATCAGCAGTGCATTACGGGCGTGAGTTATAGTTAGCTGAACTAACTATAACGGGGGAATTTCACGGGTTTTGTACGAGTGAAATGTCCAACTAACTATAACTGTCCCTAAAACCTATGGTTTTTTCAGTGAATTTCAAAGGTTTTTTAAATACTAATTTCTAACTATAACGTGTCTGAAACCTATGGTTTTTTCAGTGAATATATATATACATATGTACACATTCTCCAGGGCTTGTTACCCTTCGAGTCCATTGCGGCATGGATGCAAGTCCAGAGGAGGTTCCCTGCAAGTATTTGCAGCACAACTACAGTCAAAGGGTATTATTCCATTATTATGCTGCTTTTGGTAATGGTATTACTGGATTAAACCCTACATTCATCGTGACACCACTTTGAGTGTGCTGATTCGATCCGCTTCTGCTGAGCTGGAGCTGGAGTTGTGCTGCTAACATATATATATATATATATATATTATCTACTGGCGGTCGCCAGTAGATAGTTATAGTTAGGATCCCGCCGAGAAAAAAAAAAGAAACAAGTGCGCAAAACGCACAAAGGGGGCAGGGTAGAAACACCCTGACCCCTAGGTCTGCTCAGGGGTCCCACAAGGACCCCTGGGCAGAAAAAGCATTTTTAAGAAAAGAAAATCAGCGGGATGCGCTTAGGGTGCGCGAATCCCGCCGAAAAAAAAAATCTTCGATGCTATTTTGCCCCCGGGTGGGCCAAGTCCTGGGGGCATGCGGGGGTGGGTTTATATTTAATTTTGGGGGGCCTCGAAGGCCCCCCAAGCCCCGGGACCGCCACCCCCGGGGCTTTAAAAATAATGGTGCAGGAGGGCTCTTGGCCTCCCGCAGCCCCGGGGACCGCCACCCCCGGGGCTTCTTTTTATTTAAAAAAAATTACCTGTGTGGGGGGGCTCGAGCCCCCCCACATGCCCCGGGGACCGCCACCTCCCCGGGGCACTAAAAATTTCAATATGGGGGTCCATTATGGACCCCCAGAGCCCCGGGGACCATCACCTCCCGGGGCTTTGTCGATGGAGGGAGGGGGCCGCGCTGCCCCCTCCTGGAGCCTGTAATGGCCCTGGGGACCGCCACCCCCAGGGCCGGCTCCTGCAGTGTCCCGGGGTGCCTACCCCGGGACACTGTAGTTTGCTATGACAGGACGGGAGCCTCGCGGCTCCCGTCCTGTCAGCAAACTGCTTTGGATATTAGGCGAGAGCAGGAAACCTGCTCTCGCTTCCAATATCCAAAGCAAATTGCTTTCCACATGGGGAGCTGCATGTTAGCAGCTCCCCATGTGGAAAAGCAATGCCGGCTCCCGCAGGAGGCGGGGAGCCGGCAGGGTCCGTGGGGGAGTTGGGGTACCTCCAGTAAGCGCCACGGAGCTGCGTTGCAGAGTGTTGTAAAAAGGGGCGTGGCCTCTGAACACCTCTCTGCAATGCAGCTCTCTGGCGCATACTGGAGGTACCTGGTGGGCTAGTTGGCCCCTAGGGACCCTCGGGATTGAGGAGCAATTCATTTTCCAACTTAAAACGCGCCACAGGGCGTGTTTGCAGACATGTATCCTCAGGCCCCACCCCCTTTATTCACCATTGTGCAAATATTCCTCTAAAATCAGCCGAACTACAAATTCCGATTTACTCACCTGTTATCAGGAGAGACCTCAGTGCTGCATCTTTGAACCCAGTATTGATCCTGAAAAGTAATTTTAACCGTACTTACCAGTAACTTGAATTTCCTTCCATAGGATATCATTGCCTGCTTTTTGCTGAAAAAGTTTCTAAGTGTCGATTTTTGAAACTTACAAATATTCCTCTAAAATCAGCAGAACTACGAATTCCGATTTACTCACCTGTTATCAGGAGAGACCGCAGTGCTGCATCTCTGCGCCCAGTACCGATCCTGAAAAGTAATTCTAACCGTACTTACCAGTAACTTGAATTTCCTTCCATAGGCTAACATTGACTGGTTTCACTTGGAAATTCTTCTAAGTGTGGAGTTTTGGAACTTTATAATATTTCTCTAAAATCAGCCGAACTATGAATTCCGATTTACTCACCTGTTATCAGGAGAGAACCCAGTGCTGCATCTTTTAGCCCAGCACTGACACTGAAAAGTAATTCTAACCGTACTTACCAGTAACTTGAATTTCCTTCCATAGGAATCCATTGTCTGGTTTTCAGCAGAAAAGTTTCAAAGTGTCGATTTTCACAAACTACAAATATTCCTTAAAAATCGCCTGTGTGACTTAAACGCATTCTTTCAACTGTTTACAGGAGATGCACCAGTGCTGGATCCAGGATCCACCACTGAGTAAGAAAAATTAACGATAACACTACTTACCTGCTAAGTGAATTTCCTCCCATAGGATAACATTGGTGATTCTATGCGAAAAAGTTTCTAAGTGTCAACTTTTAAAATACAATAATATTCCTTAAAAATCACTACTGTAACCAAAACGCTTTTACTCAACTGTTTACAGGAGATGTCCCAGGACTGAATCTAGGATCCAGTCCTGTGGTTAGAAAAGTAATCCATAAAGTAACTAATTGCATTTAACTAGAAATTCACATTGAGCTCAATGTTGCATTGTTTTTGAAATTGTGTTGCCCATTGCAACAACTGTAACTACTGTACTTAAAAGTCTATTGCCTATTTGCAAAGTATTTAAACTAAAGTAATTCATTCTGAGAAAGTATATTTTGTAATGTAATGTATAATGTAATTACAATGTAATTTAAAAATAAAATATCTAAAAATAAATAGTTTAAAAAAATGTTGTAAATCAGTATCAAAAAAATAAATATAACAATTAATACATTTAAAAATTGTCATTTACAAAACATTTGAAATTCACTGAAAAAACCATAGGTTTCAGACACGTTATAGTTAGGAATTAGCATTTAAAAAACCTTTGAAATTCACTGAAAAAACCATAGGTTTCAGACACGTTATAGTTAGGAATTAGCATTTAAAAAACCTTTGAAATTCACTGAAAAAACCATAGGTTTCAGGCACGTTATAGTTAGAAATTAGCATTTAAAAAACCTTACAAATTTTTGGCGCTTACTGGAGGTACCTGGTGGGCTAGTTGGACCCCAGGGACCCTCAGGATTCAAGGGGACTTAATCCCCCAACTTAAAACACACCACAGGGCGTGTTTGCACTCATGTCACCTCAGGCCCCGCCCCTCCCTTCACCACTGTGCAAACGCACCCGTGACGCGTTTTAAGTTGGGGGATAAAGTCCCCTTGAATCCTGAGGGTCCATCTAGCCCACCAGGTACCCCCAGTAAGCGCCACAGAGCTGCGTTGCAGA
Organism: Calotriton arnoldi; assembly: GCA_963921515.1. Classification (NCBI taxonomy): domain Eukaryota; kingdom Metazoa; phylum Chordata; class Amphibia; order Caudata; family Salamandridae; genus Calotriton; species Calotriton arnoldi. Next base: position 2,476,503 of record CAWUFW010001285.1, read on the forward strand.
GAGGTGTAAAAAGGGGCGTGGCCTGGACCACCTCTCTGCAACGCAGCCCTGTGGCGCTTACTGGAGGTACCTGGTGGGCTAGTTGGCCCCCAGGGACCCCCAGTATTGAAGGGGAATTCATTTCTCAACTTAAAACGCGCCACAGGGCACGATTGCAGAGTGTTGCTGGGAGGGGGCGGGGCCTCCGGCACGATCGCGTGTTTTAAAAAAAAACATTTTGGGAAGGGGGGCTGTGTGGCCCCCCTTCTTTTTACTTTTTTTGGGCCCTGGGGACCCCATCCCCCAGGGCCTGACCCCTTTTTTAATAAAAAAAAAAAAAAATGAACGGGAAGGGGGCCGCGTGGGCCCCCCTCCCGTGGCCAATTCCGGCCCCGGGGACCACATCCCCCGGGGCATGGCCAGATTTTTTCTTTTTTTATGGAGGGGGGCTGCGTGGCCCCCCTCCTGAGGCCCCTACTGGCCCCGGGGACCCCATCCCCCAGGGCCGGCCTTTATTTTTATATTTAATTTTTTAATTTTGGGGAGGGGGGCCGTGTGGCCCCCCACGTGGGCCACTCCTTGCCCCGGGGACCCCATCCCCCGGGGCCTGGCCTCTCGTTGGGGACCGTGGGGGTCCCCAATCCCCCACGGTCTCGCCGGCTCCCCGCGTCCTGTGGGAGCCGGCATTGCTTTTCCACATGGGGAGCTGCTGACATGCAGCTCCCCTTGTGGAAAAGCAATTCTGCTTTGCTTCATTGAAGCGAGAGCAGGTTTCCCTACTCTCGCTTCAAGGAAGCAAAGCAGTTTGCAATGACAGGGCAGGAGCCGCGAGGCTCCCGCCCTGTCATTGCAAACAGCAGTGTCCCGGGGGTGGGCACCCCGGGACACTGCAGGAGCCAGCCCTGGGGGGTGGTAGTCCCCAGGGCCATCACAGGCTCCAGGAGGGGGGCCCCCCTCCCATCGTGTGCACAGCCCCGGGGAGGTGGTGGTCCCCGGGGCTCAGGGGTCCGTAACGGACCCCCAAATTTACATTTTTAGTGCCCCGGGGAGGTGGTGGTCTCCGGGGCGTGTGGGGGGGGGCTCGAGCCACCCCACACAGGTTTATTTTTTTTTAAAAAAGAAGCCCCGGGGGTTGGCGGTCCCCGGGGCAGCGGGGGGGCCGTGTGCCCCCCGCAAATAATTAATGAAAGCCCCGGGGGTGGTGGTCCCCGGGGCTTGGGGCGGCCTTGGAGGCCCTCCCACACATTTAAAAATTAGCGCCGCGGGGGTGGCGGTCCCCGGGGCTGCGGGGGGGCTGCGTGCCCCCCGCAACTCATAAATCAAGCCCCGGGGAGGTGGTGGTCCCGGGGGCAGTGTGGGGGGGATTGGGCCCCCCCACACATTTTTTCAGTGCCCCCGGGACTTGGCCCACCCAGGGGCTTTTTGAATACGAAGCGCGGGAGTCCGCGCTTTGTTTTTTTTAATTTTCAGCCGAAATTCGCGCTGGGTGCGCGAATCTCGCCGATTTAAAAAAAAAAAAGAAAAATTGTTTTTTTGGGCCCTGGGGGTCCTTGTGGGACCCCTAAGCAGGCTTAGGGGGTCAGGGTGTTTCTACCCTGCCCCCTTTTTGCATTTTGCGCACTTGTTTCTCAGATTTCTTGTGCCTCGGTTCTACCGCCAGTAGATAATATATATATATATATTATCTACTGGCGGTCACCAGTAGATAGTTATAGTTAGTACCTATTTTCCATAGGAAATTCGCAACATTCTATTTCCAATAACTTTGACGAATCTTCGCAAAATTTTCAAAACTCGTGGGGCGCTCCGGTCCGCTCCTATCTTGAAAGTTTCGGGGTGATTCGGTAAGCGGGGGCCGAGAAAAAAGGGGGGTCCCAAAACGTGTTTTCTCCATGTTAATTCCCATAGGAAATTTTAGACACGGCTACAGCCCGAACTGCTGAACGGAATTACACCAAATTTGGCAAAAAGGTAGCGCTTGGTTCAGAAAGCAACCTTTTTTTTAAATGGTGTAAATCCGTTCAGTAGTTGCGGAGAAATTCAAAAAATAAGAGTCAAAAAATCAATTTCCCATAGGAAACTTTAGACACGGCTACAGCCCGAACTGCTGAATGGAATTACACCAAATTTGGCAAAGAGGTAGTTCTTGGTTCAGAAAGAACCCTTTTTGTTAAATGGTGTAAATCCGTTCAGTAGTTGCTGAGAAAATCAAAAGTAAAAGCACATATATATCTATGGCCGCGGAGGGTCCGCGCACGCTGAGCGCACCCTCCCGATCACGAGCTGTATGCTAATTGGCTGTCAACACTCCAAACCAGGAAGTGTTGGCAGCCATCTTGTGCCTCGGTAGAACCGAGGCACAAGAAATCAGTAAAACAAGTGCGCAAAACGCAAAAAGGGGGCAGGATAGAAACACCCTGACCCCCTAGGCCTGCTCAGGGGGTCCCACAAGGACCCCCAGGGCCAAAAAAAGAATTTAAAAAAAAAAAAAAAAATCAGCGGGATGCGCTTAGGATGCGTGGATCCCGCCGTGTGGGCCAAGTCCCGGGGGCATGCAGGGGTTAATAACAAAATTGGGTGGGGGGGCCTCTAAGGCCCCCCCAAGCCCCGGGGACCGCCACCCCCCGGGGCTTTGAATTTAAAATGGTGCGGGAGGGCACTCAGCCCTCCCACAGCCCCGGGGACCGCCACCCCCCGGGGCTTCTTTTTTTTTAATTAAATTACCTGTGTGGGGGGCTCGAGCCCCCCCATACGCCCCGGGGACCGCCACCTTTCAGGCACGTTATAGTTAGAAATTAGCATTTAAAAAACCTTTGAAATTCACTGAAAAAACCATAGGTTTCAGACACGTTATAGTTAGAAATTAGCATTTAAAAAACCTTTGAAATTCACTGAAAAAACCATAGGTTTTAGGGACAGTTATAGTTAGTTGGACATTTCACTCGTACAAAACCCGTGAAATTCCCCCGTTATAGTTAGTTCAGCTAACTATAACTCGCGCCCGCAATGCACTGCTGATGACGTCACATATTACATCACTCATGACATGGTTAGTGACATCACTGATGACATCACTGATGACATCTCAAATTACATCACTGATGACATCATCCATGTGATAATTTCATGCATCTTCTCACACCCTAATATAACTTTTGATACACCCACTCTAAATTACAGACTGCCATTCTCAAAACCATACACACTCCAATACCAATAACTACATACCCACTCACTGATTGTTAGGTCTACACACACACACACATCTACTCACTCACCCGTACAGTCACTCATACTTACAGTCACTCAGTACAGGACTATCATATGCACTCATACACCTATATAAACACTCACACACCGCCACTCATCCATAGAGGTACTGTTAGAAATGGGATTTTTGGTAGACTAGGGCATGTGCCAAAGCCAGGCAGAAACCACCACTCTAGTCAGGATAAGGGAGTTACACTCCTAAAATAACCCCTGCTCACCCCCTTGGTAGCTTGGCACGAGCAGTCAGGCATATTCTAGAGGCAGTGTGTAAAGCATTTGCACACAACCAACAGTAATACAATGTAGGCACTACAAACGGACACCACACCAGTTTAGAAAAATATCCAATATTTTTATATACTTAAAACAAGACCAAATACGATAAAAATCCACAATACAAATACTTTAAAAATGAATACTTTGTAAGATAACTTCTTCCTTGTAGAAATCGTGAAAAACAAAGTTCGTACGAGTCGGTAGCTCCGTCCGAGTCTACCGCGATGCTGAAAACAACAGAGTCTAACAGTTCCAGCCGACCGCGTCGATACGGGCCGGCAGAGTCGTGAACAGACTCGGTCACAGTACCTTTCTCGTTGTGGCTGGCACGGAGTGTGCGAGCCGGTCGGCGTACGTCGCGGTTGCGGTGCAAGATGGAAGCGGTGCAGGGCGTGGTGTCCTCTCGATGCGGTGCAGGCAGCGGCTCGGTGACAATCGTGCAGACGGAGTCGGTGAGTCTAAGGTGTGCGGGGCAGGGTGAGACGGTGCTCGATGCTGTGCTGGCAGGTTGCGATGCAGGCGACCAAGCCGAAGTGCGGGAGCTGGCGTCAGACAGCGGTGCGAGTCGGAGCGGTGCGTCGCGAAGCGTGCGAGCGGTGCCCCAACTGCGATGCGGTCACGATTGTTGAGCCAGTTGCAGCGACAGCGTCGGTCTGGTCCGGCTGGCACAGTGAAGCGATGCGATGCGAACTGCGGTGCCCACAGGTCACAGTGCAAGCAGCGGCTCGGTGGCGATGGCGTCGGACGTTGTCGTCAGTGAGACCAGGGTTGCGGTGCGAGATGCGGACGGTGCGGTCTGCGGTGCAAACAGGACACCGGGCCAGCGATGGAGTCGGTTGACGGAGTCGGTTGCGGTACCCTTCCTCTGTGGCAACTGAAACAGCGGTTCCAGAAGCGGTACCCAGAGGGTTGTGAAGTCTTTGCGGTCCCTGAGACTTCTTAACAGGCGGCCAGCTCGGTTTCAGGCCCTTGGAGATTCTCAGCACAAGTAGTAGAAAGTTCAGTCCAGTCCTTTCACTGCCCAAGGCAGAAGCAGCAGCTGCAGGCCAACCCAACAAAGCAACAACACAGCAAAGGGGCAGTACTCCTCCTGGCAGCTCTTCCAGCTCTTCGTCTTGGCAGGTTCCTTGATTCCAGCGAGATCTAAATTCATGGGGTCAAGGCCCCAATATTTATATCCCAAATTCCTTTGTTCTCTGAAGGCAGAGATGCCTTTGCCTGGCCCAAACCAGTTCTGGTCAGCCTTGGAGCACTTTGTTGACAAGCCTCCGTATTTCCTTTCAGGGTGCAGGCCAGGGACATCAGACGCACCACAGGAGGTGGAGCCAGCATTGTGGAGGAAAGGCCCAGCCCTATTCAGGTCCCAGGTGTACTCCTCCCACCCATCTACATGTAGATCTGGCTATTCAGCCCTGTGCTGACTCACCCTGTCTCCTGGAATCCCCCAGCCCCTGTCACTCACACTCCAGACAAGGAATACACAACCTAGCAGAGGCAGGCTTGGATGGTTAGACAAGAAAATACCTACTTTCTAAAAGTGGTATTTTCAAACACAGAATGTTAAAACCAACTTCACTAAAAGATGCATTTTATCATTCTGAGTTCAGGCATACTAAACTCGAATTTCTACCATGTTCCCTGGGTCAGTTAGGATCATAGGATGTAATAATCAAAACTGCCCATTCTGGCCTATGGGGAACAGGTAGCCTTGCAATAGTGAAAAACGAAGTAGGCTGTAATTCACTATCAGGACATGCCACACACACCAGGGCATGTCCTACCTTTCACATACAATGCACCCTGCCCACAGGGGTACCTTGGGCCTACCTTAGGGGTGACTAACATGTAGAAAAGGGAAGGTTTAGGGACTTGCAAGTGTGTACACTTGCCAAGTCGACATGGCAGCCCCAGGCTGCGCACAGGCTCTGCAATGGCAGGCCAGAGTTACACTTTACGGGCTGTTTGCGTGGGTGGCACAATCCAGTGCTGCAGCCCACCAACAGCATTTGATCTATAGGCCCTGGCACTCGCAGTGCACTTTACTAGGGACTGACACATAGATCAAATAGGCCAATCATGGAAATACCAATCCATACACATTTTATACAGGAGCACTTGCACTTTTCCACTGGACAGCAGTGAGGAAAGTGCGCAGAATCATTACACCAGCAAAAACAGAGTCAAAAAGGGAGGTTAGAAAGCAAAAAGTCAGGGGAAACACGCCAAAAGATGCCAAGTCTAACACATGTCCCCTCCAGCTGAAAGTAGGGAGAACTACCTAACCCCATTGGAGTTCTCTTCACTAAGGCGGAAGAACCTGGACAGACCATCTGCGTTGGTGTGTTCTGTACCAGGGCGGTGTTCCACCGTAAAGTCCATTCCCTGTAGGGAGATGGACCACTTCAGCAGTTTTGGATTCTCACCCCTCATTTGCATCAACCATCTGAGGGGCCTGTGGTCTGTCTGAACCCGGAAGTGAGTCCCAAACAGGTATGGTCTCAGCTTCTTCAGTGCCCAGACCACAGCACACGCTTCCCTTTCTATGACACTCCACCTCTGTTCCCTGGGGAGTAGTCTCCTGCTAAGGAAGACTACAGGTTGATCCAGGCCCTCTTCGTTCAGTTGTGAGAGCACCGCTCCCACACCATGCTCTGAAGCGTCAGTCTGCACGACGAATTCCTTGGAGAAGTCAGGTGCCTTGAGCACGGGCGCCGGGCACATGGCTGCCTTCAGGGCATCAAAAGCTTTCTGGCAAGACTCAGTCCAGATCACCTTCCTGGGCTGCTTCTTGGAAGTCAGCTCTGTTAAGGGGGCGACAATGGTGCCATAGCCCTTAACAAATCTCCTATAGTAGCCGGTGAGTCCTAAAAAGGCCCTCACCTCTGTCTGGGTCTTGGGGGGTTCCCAAGCCAGAATGGTTTCAATCTTGGGTTGTAGGGGCGCCACCTGGCCGCTTCCTACCTGGTGTCCCAAGTACACCACAGAACCCTGCCCGATCTGGCACTTACTGGCCTTGATCGTGAGGCCTGCACCTTGCAGAGCCCTCAACACTTTCTCAAGGTGCTGTAAATGTTCTTCCCAGCTGGAACTGAACACAGCAATGTCATCCAGGTAGGCGGCACTGAAATCCTCCAGTCCAGCCAACACCTGATTGACCAACCTCTGAAAGGTGGCGGGGCATTCTTCAACCCAAAGGGCATCACCCGAAACTGGTAATGACCTTCTGGGGTTGAGAATGCTGATCTCTCCTTGGCCCCATCAGTTAAGGCAATCTGCCAGTACTCAGACGTTAAATCAAACGTGCTGAGGAACCGGGCAGCTCCCAACCGATCAATGAGCTCATCAGCTCTGGGGATGGGGTGCGTGTCAGTCCTGGTGATGGCATTGAGCCCACGGTAGTCCACACAAAACCGGAGTTCTGGAGTGGCGCCGGGCGCAGCAGCCTTTGGGACCAAGACCACTGGGCTGGCCCAAGGACTGTTGGTGGGCTCAATCACCCCTAACGTCAACATCTTAGAGACCTCCTCCTTGATGCTGGCCCTGACCCGGTCAGTCAACCTGTAAATCTTGTGCTTCACAGGAGGGCTGTCACCAGTGTCCACGTCATGGGTACACCAGTTAGTAACACCGGGGGTCAGAGAGAACAGTGGGGCGAACTGTCCCAACAACTGGTGACAGTCCCCCTGCTGCTCCTGAGTCAGAGTCGGGGAGAGGATCACACCCTCCACTGACCCATCATGCTCCTTGGTAGACAGGAGGTCAGGGAGAGGCTCACTCTCCTCTTCCACCCCATCATCTGTCGCCAAGAGCATACTCACTTCGGACCTCTTGAAGTGGGGCTTGAGGCGGTTCATGTGAAGGACCCTCAAAGGGTTCCTTGGAGCCTGCAAATCCACCAGGTAGGTGACATCACTTTTGCGCTCCACCACCTCATATGGCCCAGTCCACTTGTCCTGTAAGGCACAAGGTTCCACTGGGGCCATGACCCACACTTTTTGCCCAGGTTGAAATTCGACCAGAGTGGCATTCTGGTCATACCACCTCTTCATTTCTTCCTGGCTTGCTTCTAGGTTCGCCTGAGCGAGTTTCCTGAAGCGGGCAGTTTGGTTTCTAAAGGCCAGCATGTAACTAAACACATCCTGGCGAGTTTTCCTGGGAGCTGCCTCCCAGCCTTCCTTTACCAAACTCAGAGGCCCTCTGACAGGGTGGCCATGCAGGAGCTCAAAGGGGCTGTACCCAAGAGACTTCTGAGGCACCTCCCTGTATGCAAAGAGCAGGCATGGCAAGAGGACGTCCCACTTACGCCTCATGGGTTCTGTTAGACCCTTGATCATGCCCTTCAAGGTCTGGTTGAATCTCTCCACCAGACCGTTTCCTTGGGGGTGGTAAGGAGTGGTGAACTTGTAGTTTACACCGCACTCCTTCCACAGGGATGTCATATACTTGGATATGAAATTGGTCCCCCTATCAGAAACCACCTCTCTGGGAAATCCCACACGGGAAAAGATCCCCATTAATGCCCGGCCCACCACTGGCGCCGTCGTTGTCCGGAGAGGGATTGCCTCAGGGTACCGGGTGGCATGGTCCACCAAGACCAGGATGTACCTGTTGCCCATGGCTGTCTTGGGATCCAGTGGCCCCACAATATCCATCCCTACCCTTTCAAAGGGTGTTCCAACAACAGGAAAAGGTTGGAGAGGAGCTTTGACCTTCCTCCCACTCTTACCACTTGCTTGGCAAGTTTGACAAGACATACAGTGTGCATCTGACTGCCTTCGCATTTGGGGCCAAAAGAAGTGGGTGACAAGCCTGTCAAAGGTCTTGTCCTGCCCCAAATGTCCTGCCAAAGGCACGTCATGAGCCAGACCCAGTAGGAAGGTCCTGAAGCGCTGGGGTACCACCAGCACACGGGCTGACCCAGGCTCAGCAACCTTAGGCTCACTGTATAGGAGACCATTCTCCCAGTAGATCAGATGTGACCCGGACTGATTACCAGCTGCCTGGTCTGCAGCCTGCCGCCGCAGACCCTCCAGAGTAGGGCACTCGTTCTGCTCCCTGCAGAACTCCTCCCTGGTGGGACCCCCTTCTTGCTGCCAATGGGTCAGCTCAGAGATGTCTCCCAGTTCGGCTACCTGCTCCCCTGTAGGCACCGGGGCGTCCCCCTCGAGGTCCGCCTCCTCCCGGTCCGTGGGAACTTCGGGGGCCGGTTTCCCACGCCCCCTGCCCTTCCTCTTGGCAAGGACTTGGGCCATTGTTCCAGGCTCCAAGTCCTCTTGATCACCCTTTCTGGCTGCCATTGACCGAGTAGACACGCATGCCCACTCTGGCAACCCAAGCATCTCCAAGTGAGACCTGAGCTGAACATCCTTCCATAAGGACTGCTCCAGGTCGTTACCTAGCAGACAATCTACAGGCATGGTAGGGCTCACAACCACCCTCAAGGGACCTGAGACCCCCCATTCAAAGGGAACCTGCGCCACCATACACTGGCGCTCAGAGTTGTCTACAGCAACTACTTGGTGGAATGCCCCTGGGACTACCTGCTTCTCAGAGACCAGGTGACACCGGACTGAGGTCACACTGGCTCCAGTATCTCTGAGAGCCTCTACCCTGTTCCCATTGATGGTCACCCAGGTGCTATATTTCTTTGTGTTAGGGGGCACCTGGTTTCCTGGGACCATCTCACTGTCCCCTAGTGAGACGAGGGTCATTTCTGCGGGATCCCCACCCTCCTGTGGGCACCCCTCCTCCCCAAGCGCTACACTAGCCAACACTTTGGACTGTCCACCGGTGGGTGGCTGTGTCCCCTTTGGGCACTTGGGGTCCCCCTTGAAGTGACCTACCTGGTCACATGCATAACACTTGCGGGGCCGGTCTCAACAGGCTTCCCTGTAGAGACCCCTTTCTTCTTATCACCGGGGGGCTGGGAACCTTTACCCTGGGTACTAGTTTGGGGCCCTTTAGAGAACTCCTGTGCTTTACCCTTGTCCCTCCCACTTTTCTTCTGGGGACCCTGCCCACCTTTGGCTGAGTCTCCCCCAAATGCTTTCTTGTGGACCCCGGTACTCACCCAGCGGTCCGCCTCCATAGCAAGCTTCCTGGGGTCAGTTAGCTTACTATCAACTAGGTGCTGTCGCAGATCTGCAAAACATAGACTAGACAAGTGCTCCCATGCAATCAAATTGTAGAGCCCCTGAAAATCTGTTACATTACTGCCCTTCACCCAACCATCCAGCGACCTACAGAACATATCCACACATTCCAACCAAGTGTTGGCCTCAGACTTTTTACTGGACCTAAACTGATCCCTGTACTTTTCAGGAGTGAGCCCATATCTAGTGAGGAGAGCGTCTTTCATGTCAGCATAGGTGATGTCCTGCCCCTTACCCAAAGCTATCAGAGTATCCCTAGCTTCCTCTGGAAAGAGAGGCCACAACCCCGCTCCCCAGTTCCTCTCAGGGACCCCATTCATATGAATGGACGACTCGTAACCTTGAAACCACCTTTGTATGTTATCACCCTTTTTGTACTCTTTACCTACATTCTTGGGGATGTGTACAATCCTGTCTGTGTGTGCTGAAGAATTGCTGCCACCATCTGAGCCGGTTCTACTTTTTAGCTCCAGTTCCTTAATCATTCTCTCATGATCTAGTACCATCTTCCATTCCTCCATGGCTATTCTTTTTTCTTCCCTCTCACTTTCTATCCTGAGTTTCTCCAACTCAAACCTCCTTACTTCCCGCCTGTCCTCCAGCTCCTCTGGGGACAAGCTACTGCTGCCTGGCCTGGAGGGCTCCCCCTCCCAAAAGCACATCCACCCTAGGAACAGGCTCCTCCACCTCTCCAGTGAGATCACCAGATTGCCCACTGGCACCTCTGGCTGCTACCCAGGCCCTCAGCGCCTTTTGTAGCTCATCCTTCCTGGTGAGGCCTCTGACCTGGACTTTTAGGTTCTTGCAAATCGATTTTAACTCCTTGACATTGTAGGCTTCCAATCGATCCTCCTCAAAGGCAATTTCTACTGATGCAATTGATGATACTATAGATTCAGGCATGTTGAAGTAGCAAGTTCAAACTGGCAAGATCAAAAATAGGCCAAAAAGAAAAAGAACCTGTATGTGGTACGTAATGGTCTGCGATATGGTAGTAGTGCACACCAATCACTGTAAGTCAAGTGCAAACACAAGTCCTATCCTCACCGCTGACAACCAATGCTAGAAATGGGATTTTTGGTAGGCTAGGGCATGTGCCAAAGCCAGGCAGAAACCACCACTCTAGTCAGGATAAGGGAGTTACACTCCTAAAATAACCCCTGCTCACCCCCTTGGTAGCTTGGCACGAGCAGTCAGGCTTATTCTAGAGGCAGTCTGTAAAGCATTTGCACACAACCAACAGTAATACAATGTAGGCACTACAAACGGACACCACACCAGTTTAGAAAAATATCCAATATTTTTATATACTTAAAACAAGACCAAATACGATAAAAATCCACAATACAAATACTTTAAAAATGAATACTTTGTAAGATAACTTCTTCCTTGTAGAAATCGTGAAAAACAAAGTTTGTACGAGTCAGTAGCTCCGTCCGAGTCTACTGCGATGCTGAAAACAACAGAGTCTAACAGTTCCAGCCGACCGCGTCGATACGGGCCGGCAGAGTCGTGAACAGACTCGGTCACAGTACCTTTCTCGTTGTGGCTGGCACGGAGTGTGCGAGACGGTCGGCGTACGTCGCGGTTGCGGTGCAAGATGGAAGCGGTGCAGGGCGCGGTGTCCTCTCGATGCGGTGCAGGCAGCGGCTCGGTGACAATCGTGTAGACGGAGTCGGTGAGTCCAAGGCGTGCGGGGCAGGGTGAGACGGTGCTCGATGCGGTGCTGGCAGGTTGCGATGCAGGCGACCAAGCCGGAGTGCGAGAGCTGGCGTCGGGCAGCGGTGCGAGTCGGAGCGGTGCGTCGCGAAGCGTGCGAGCGGTGCCCCAACTGCGATGCGGTCACGATTGTTGCAGCGACAGCGTCGGTCTGGTCCGGCTGGCACAGTGAAGCGATGCGATGCGAACTGCGGTGCCCACAGGTCACGGTGCAAGCAGCGGCTTGGTGGCGATGGCGTCGGACGTCGTCGTCAGTGAGACCAGGGTTGCAGTGCGAGATGCGGACGGTGCGGTCTGCGGTGCAAACAGGACACCGGGCCAGCGATGGAGTCGGTTGACGGAGTCGGTTGCGGTACCCTTCCTCTGTGGCAACTGAAACAGCGGTTCCAGAAGCGGTACCCAGAGGGTTGTGAAGTCTTTGCAGTCCCTGAGACTTCTTAACAGAAGTTATATCCAAAGGAGGGACTGAGAGCTGGGTTATGAGGTCCTGCACACTTGCTCCCAAAACAGACTAGTATTTAAAGATGGTATGCAGTTCCTATGTGATGGGATGAGGGTTAGGAGGAAAGGCAGTGAAGGGAGAAAGACAGGTCTATCATCGTGTTGCCCTCAAACACCCCTGGAGGTGTCATGCTTCATCATAGGGCGATTGCCCCTCGTCAGGCCGGCGCTGCAATGCCTGACGGGCTCCCGAAACCGGGGCTGTTTATCGGGGATCTTTTAAAGAGGAAGCCGTTGGGTGCGTGCGGGTGTGAGGGCGGGGTAGTGCAAAAAAAGAAGTGAAATAAAATAGGTAAAGAGCAGTCCTCTAAAGTCAAATTTTTTAATAAAAAGGTTGCTCTAGCCTAAATAAAAACAAAAGTGAGCCCCTATAAGGATATTAATGTTCCTAAGGGGCGATCTAAGTGTATAAGGTCGACATGTTTCGTGCCTATATTTGCCCCTAACGGGTCAATTGGCACTTCTTCAGGACCTTGCTAAAGATGAATGCGTGCACTACCGCCTGGTATTCAATTAGTGGATGTAAATCACCAGGGACGGTAGAGACCCTAGTTGACGTTAACTAGGGGCTGGGTAGACCCCTAGGCAAACGTACTGGGCCGACAGGGATAGGCAGAGCACGTAGTTACTCACGGTAATGGATTCAAGGAAGCAACTTGCTATAATCCTACCCTGGCTCCAGGAGATTCTCAGCACAAGTAGTAGAAAGTTCAGTCCAGTCCTTTCACTGCCCAAGGCAGAAGCAGCAGCTGCAGGCCAACCCAACAAATTCAACAACACAGCAAAGGGGCAGTACTCCTCCTGGCAGCTCTTCCAGCTCTTCGTCTTGGCAGGTTCCTTGATTCCAGCGAGATCTAAATTCATGGGATCAGGGTCCCAATATTTATATCCCAAATTCCTTTGTTCTCTGAAGGCAGAGAGGCCTTTGCCTGGCTCAGGGGAAACACGCCAAAAGATGCCAAGTCTAACAGGTACTCACACGCCTAGTAAGTCATGCACAAAATTAATCACACACCCATTTACTCACCTATACAGTTATACACACACCAGCTCACTTACTCATACAAATACTAGCACATTCTTATGCTCTTATACAATAACTGATACAAGCACACACGCATCCATACAGCCACTCTCACAATCACACACTCTCACTTATAGCCATTTAAATACTCTAACACACATATATACTGCCTTTTACATATGTAGTTACTTGCACATGTACCACTCAGATATACATTCACTCACTAACACACCCATACACACACTCACCCACCCAAGCAGTCCATCACAGATGCACTCTTGAAATCATGCACCCAGTGAATCACCCACTCACACATCTATGTACAGAGTCACACACACCCCACCCACACAAACACTCAGGCACCCATACAGATACTCAGAGAACCAATCAATAACCCATATAGACACTCAGGTAGCTATTCGCAAAACCATGCATCCACTTACACACCAACAGACAGACGGATACTGTTTAGTCACTAACCCATGCATTCAGTAAGATACGTTTAATCACTCACTTGTAGAGTCAGTCACGCACGTACTAAATCATCCATTCAGACACTTATACACCCACTCATTCTTCAATACGCCTTTCCCTATATATATTAAACATATTTAAACTTTACAGAAACACACAGTCAATGGATGATGTCATCAGTGATCTCATTTGAGATGTCATCAGTGATGTCATCAGTAATGTCACTGACCATGTCATGAGTGATGTAATATGTGACATCATCAGCAGTGCATTGCGGGGGCGCGAGTTATAGTTAGCTGAACTAACTATAACGGGGGAATTTCACGGGTTTTGTACGAGTGAAATGTCCAACTAACTATAACTGTCCCTAAAACCTATGGTTTTTTCAGTGAATTTCAAAGGTTTTTTAAATACTAATTTCTAACTATAACGTGTCTGAAACCTATGGTTTTTTCAGTGAATATATATATACATATGTACACATTCTCCAGGGCTTGTTACCCTTCGAGTCCATTGCGGCATGGATGCAAGTCCAGAGGAGGCTCCCTGCAAGTATTTGCAGCACAACTACAGCCACAGGGTATTATTCCATTATTATGCTGCTTTTGGTAATGGTATTACTGGATTAAACCCTACATTCATCGTGACACCACTTTGAGTGTGCTGATTCGATCCGCTTCTGCTGAGCTGGAGCTGGAGCTGGAGTTGTGCTGCTAACATATATATATATATACATATATATATATTTATTATCTACTGGCGGTCGCCAGTAGATAGTTATAGTTAGGACCTATTTTCCATAGGAAATCCGCAACATTCTATTTGAAATAACGTTTGCGCCGGTTGACGAATCTTCGCGTAAGTTTCCAACTTGTGATTCGTCAAGCGGGGGCCGAGAAAAAAGGGGGGTCCCAAAACGCGTTTTCCCCATTCATTTTTCCATAGGAACCTTTAGTCGCAGCTACAGCCTGAACTGCTGAACGGAATTACACCAAATTTGGCAAAGAGGTAGCCCTTGGTTCAGTGTCGTGCCTTTTGCTTAAATGGTGTAAATCCGTTCAGTAGTTCCTGAGAAAATCAAAAGTAAAGTCACATATATATCTATGGCCGAGTAGGGTCCGCGTACCCTCCCGATCACGAGCTGCATGCTAATTGGCTGTGAAGTGGCTGTCAACACTCCAAATCAGGAAGTGTTGGCAGCAATTTTGTCCCTCTGTAGAACCGAGGGACAGAAACAAGTGCGCAAAGCGCAAAAAGGGGGCAGGGTAGAAACACCCTGACCCCCTAGGTCTGCTCAGGGGGTCCCACAAGGAACCCCTGGGCAGAAAAAAGCATTTTTTTTTAAAACGGCAGGATGCGCTTAGGGTGCGCGGATCCCGCCGATTAAAAAAAAAAAAAAAACACAAGAAACAAGTGCGCAAAACACACAAAGGGGGCAAGGTAGAAACACCCTGACCCCCTAGGTCTGCTCAGGGGGTCCTACAAGAAAAAAGCATTTTTTTTAAAAAAAATCGGCGGGATGCGCTTAGGGTGCGCGGATCCCGCCGATAAAAAAAAAATTGAAGCGCGCTTCGATGCTAATTTGCCCCCGGGTGGCCCAAGTCCCGGGGGCATGCGGGGGAGGGTTTAGCTTTTATGGGGGGGCCTCTAAGGCCCCCCAAGCCCCAGGGACCGCCACCCCCCCCGGGCTTTAAATAAAAAATGGTGCCGGAGGGCTCTCAGCCCTCCCGCAGCCCCGGGGACCGCCACCCCCCGGGGCTTCTTTTTTTAATTTTTATGACCTGTGTGGGGGGGCTCCAGTCCCCCCACACGCCCCGGGGACCGCCACCTCCCCAGGGCACTAACAAATTTAAAATGGGGGTCCGTTTTGGACCCCCGAAGCCCCGGGGACCACCACCTCCCCGGGGCTGTGCAATTCAAGGGAGGGGGGCCGCGTGTCCCCCCTCCTGGAGCCTGTGATGGCCCTGAGGACCGCCACCCCCCAGGGCCAGCTCCTGCAGTGTCCCGGGGTGCCTACCCCGGGACACTGTAGTTTGCTTTGGCAGGAAGGGAGCCTCGCTGCTCCCGTCCTGCCATAGCAAACTGCTTTGGTTTTGGAAGAGAGAGCAGGAAACCTGCTCTCTCTTCAAAAAACCAAAGATGATTGCTTTTCCACACGGGGAGCTGCATCTTAGCAGCTCCCCATGTGGAAAAGCAATGCCGGCTCCCAGGGACGCGGGGAGCCGGCGGGACCGTGGGGGGATTGGGGACCCCCCACAGTCCCCAACGGAGAGGGCCAGCCCTGGGGGATGGGGTCCCTGGGGCAAGTAGTGGCCCAGGAGGGGGGCCACGAAGCCCCCCTCCCCCCAAAAAATAATAAAAAAATAAAATAAAATAAAAATAAAGGCCTGCCCCGGGGGATGGGGTCCCCGGGTCAAAATTGGCCATGGGAGGAGGGCCCACGCAGTCCCCTTCCCGTACCTTTAAAAAAAAAAAAAAAAAAAAGGGGGTCAGGCCCTGGGGGATGGGGTCCCCAGGGCCCAAAATAATTACAAAGAAGGGGGCCACACAGCCCCCTTTTAAAAAAAATCCCCCCAAAATCCGGCATCGCGCCGGAGGCCACGCCCCTCCTTCTCAGCACTCTGCAAACGCGCCCCTGGCGCGTTTGCAGAGGGGGAACAAATTCCCCTTGAATACTGGGGGTCCCTGGGGGCCAACTAGCCCACCAGGAACCTCCAGTATGCGCCAGGGGGCTGCGTTGCAGAGAGGTGTTCTGAGGCCACGCCCCTTTTTACACCTCTCTGCAATGCAGCTCTGTGGCGCTTAATAGAGGTAGCTGGTGGGCTAGTTGCACCCCAGGGACACTCAGGATTCAAGGGGAGTTAATCCCCCCGACTTAAAACTCATCAGTGATGTCACTGACCATGTCATGAGTGATGTAATATGTGACGTCATCAGAAGGGCATTGCGGGGGCGCGAGTTATAGTTACCTGAACTAACTATAACGGGGGAATTTCACGGGTTTTGTACGAGTGCAATGTCCAATTAACTATAACTGTCCCTAAAACCTATGGTTTTTTCAGTGAATTTGTAAGGTTTTTTAAATGCTAATTTCTAACTATAACATGCCTGAAACCTATGGTTTTTTCAGTGAATATATATATATATTCTGCTCCAAGCTGTGTCCATCAGTTGAGTCGCACTCGGCCATCAGCAGCAAGAGAACTCTCTTTCCATGGTATGGACGGATACCGCTTACTGCCATTAACAGCGATTAAGAACTATAGTTCCCATAATGCACAGTTCCATATGACCATCCCATTGGAGGGAGTGCAGTATTTAAATGAGAACGTCATATGCACGCATCTTCCTGTGAAAGCCTCTGAAGAGAAAGCTGAGGAGCTTTCAAAACGTGTCAGGCAAACCTACACGGAGGCTGTTAATGGCTGTAAGCGGTATCCGTCCATACCATGGAAAGAGAGTTCTCTTGCTGCTGATGGCCGAGTGCGACTCAACTGATGGACACATCTTGGAGCCGAATATATATATATATATATATATATATATATATTACCTTCTGGCGGTCGCCAGTAGGTAGTTATAGTTAGGACTAAGGGTGGGCGGAGTTGGCGGAGTACCACTACGCGGAATTCTGCGGAGTTGAACAAAAACTCAGTGAAACCTCCGCTCCGCAACTCCGTTCCATCTCATCCCAATTAATAAACCAGAAACCTCACATACCTTTGGTAAAACAAGTAACTATATCTTTACATGCTAAAATGCATATAGTCATCTCACAAAAGTGAAAATGAAAATATAGCAAGCAGTGAGAGAGGTGATAATATTCACTGCACTCTAGAATCTCGCCCCATAATGCTTTGCTGGGCCTTTAGTTGGCATTGTATTTTTGCCCATAACTTTGCTTGGGGTGGTCCTAGGAGGATGGGACCACCAACGAATCTTTGTGTTCAAGGCATCAGCTTGGTCCTCCCCATAGGTCAGGGGGGACCCCGAAATCTTCACCTCTCTCATTGCCTGATATTTTACAAAGCTCACTTTTGTGAATTGGTCATATGCTTTTTAGCATGTAAAAGGTAAAGTTGTTTTATCAAAGGGTTGTGGGTGCAGTAGCTAACTCCGCTACGTGGCGGAGTCAGAGTTTTTGCATGAATTCATTGTTTTCACTGTAATGCGTAGTTAGCTAATCTCCACAATCTCCGCTAGTGGAGCGGAGTTCATTGCCCACGGTTAGTTAGGACCTTGTTTCTATTCAAAAAGTGTTTTTTCTTTTTCCAATATCTGTGGCGCCGTTTGACGAATTTGTGCGAAAAGTTCAAGACTAATAGTTCACTCAAGTCAGTTCCTGTCTTGAAAGTTTTGGGGTGATTCCTCAAGCGGGGGCCGAGAAAAAAGGGGGGTCCCAAAACACGTTTTCCCCATGTTAATTTCCATAGGAACTTTAGACACGGCTACAGCCCGAACTGCTGAACGGAATTACACCAAATTTGGCAAAAAGGTAGCTCTGGGTTCAGAAAGCGCCCTTTGTTTTAAATGGTGTAAATCCGTTCAGTAGTTGCTGAGAAATTAAAAAAATAAAAATATCGATATCTGAGGGCACACTCCCGAGCACGAGCTTCATTGTTATTGGCTACCAACACTCCAAACCAGGAAGTGTTGGCAGCCATCTTGTGACCATCTTGTGACTCGGTAAAACCGAGTCACAAGACAGCAAAAAAAAAGCATAAAAAACAAGAAAAGGGGGCAGGGTAGAAACACCCTGACCCCCTAGGCCTGCTCAGGGGGTCCCACAAGGACCCCCAGGGCCTAAAAATATTTTTAATTTTTTTTAATAATTTCGGCCGAATTCGCGCTGAGTGCTCAAATCCAGCCGGAAATAAAATAATCAAAGAGCGGGCTCCCGCGCTTCGTTTGTTTTAAGCCCCTGGGTGGGCCAGGTCCCAGGGGCAATTCATAATTCTGGTATGGGGGCCCATCGGTTCCTCCACAGCCCCGGGGACCACCACCTCCTCGGGGCTTTGCTCATAATGTGCGGAGACACAATGCCCCCCCGCAGCCCCGGAAACCGCCACCTCCTCGGGGCTTTTAAAAAAAAAATGCATGGGGGCTCCTGCCCCACCACCCTGCCCCAGGGACCGCCACCTCCCCGGGGCTTTACTTTAATAGGGGTGGGGGGGCCTCATGGACCCCCCCAAGCCCCGGGGCCCGCCACATCCCCGGGGCTCCAATTAAATTACAGGAGTGTGGGGGGGCTCCTGCCCCTCTCCACCCTGCCCAGGGTCCACCACCTCCCCGGGGCACAAACTATGTTAATATGGGGGTCCGTTATGGACCCCCGGGGACCACCACCTCCCTGGGGCTATGTCAATGTTGGGAGGGGAGCCGCGGTGCCCCCCTCCTGGAGCCCTCCTTGGCCCTGGGGACTGCCACCCCCCAGGGCCGGCTCCTGCAATGTCCTGGGGTGCCCACCCCGGGACATTGCCATTTGCTATGGCAGGGCGGGGGCATGGCTCCCGCCCTGCCATAGCAAACATTGCTTTGCTTCTTGGAAGCGAGAGCAGGAAACCTGCTCTCGCTTCCAAGAAGCAAAGCAGAATTGCTTTTGGGCAAGGGGAGCTGTATGTCAGCAGCTCCCCTTGCCCAAAAGTAATGCCGGCTCCCACAGGAGGCGGGGAGCCGGCTGGGACCATGGGCGCATTGGGGCTCCCCCCAGGGTCCCCAACGTGAGGGCTGGCCCCGGGTATGGGGTCCCCGGGGCCAATAGTGGCCCAGGGAAGGGGGGCCACGCGGCCCCCATCCTTAAATAAAAAAATAAAAAAAGAACGAGGCACAGCCCCATGGGATGGGGTCCCCGGGACCAATAATGGCCTCAGGAGGGGGACCGCGCAGCCCCCCTCCTTAAAAATAATAATAAAAAAAGATTAAATATGTGTCCGTGACCCGGGGAATGGGGTCCCTCTTGGTGCACTGCATGTGGGGTGATGAGGTCCTCTTATGTCCTGAGGACCTCAGGACTAAAGTGGACTTCATCCCCCGAGCAGCAGTGCACCAGGCGGCGTGTTTGCAGAGTGGTGTAAAATGGGGGCGTGGCCTCAGACCACTCTCAGCAATCCAGCTGTGTGGGGCTTACTGAAGGTAACAGGAGGGCTAGTTGGCCCCCAGGGACCCTCAGGAAGCAAGGGGACCTCACCCCCCACCCAAGAGCATGCCAGGAGGTGCATTTGCAGAGTGGTGGACAAAGGGGGCATGGCCTGTGTCCACCTCTCAGCAATCCCACTGTGTGGGGCTTTCCTGGAGGTAACAGGTAGACTAGTTGGCCCCTAAGGACCCCCAGCAGCAAAAGGGACTCAAATCCCCATGCAAGAGTGCGCCAGGGAGCGCGTTTGCAGAGTGGTGGGGAAAGGGGGCGTGGCCTGCTATGAGAACTTAGCAATGCTGCTGTGTGGGACTTACTGGAGATAATAGGAGGGGTAGTTGTCCTTGGGGGCCAACTACCTCTCCTGTTACCTCCACTAAGTCCCATACAGTGGGATTGCTAAGAGGTCTTCGGAGGCCACGCCCTCACTTTCTCCACTACTCTGCAAACGCACCTCCTGACACAGTACTGGTTGGGGATGAAGTCCACTTTACTCCTGAGGGACTTTGGGGGCCAAGAAGCCCTCCTGGTACCTCCTGTAAGTCCTACGCAGCAGAAATCCTGAGCGCTGGTTGGAGGCCCATCCCCCTTTCTCCAGCACTCTGCAAACGTGGCTACCAATTAAAGAAGCATTTGTAATGTAATAGGTCTCGCATTTGCAAGAGTTAGAGCTATTGGCGTAAATCTAAAAGTTTTTTACTAATGTTTTTTGGAGTGGAGTGGATGTACTTTGTGTGTAGTGGAATTATGTGGTATGTTCTGCAGTGAAATTATGTGGATAGAAAGTATGTGGTATTTAGTGTATAGGGATTGCGTAGAGTGAGATTATGTGTTATGGAGAGTAATTATGTGGTATGGTAGTCTGTGTTGTGGAGTGGTAACCTCAGGTTTAGTCTTCCTCGTTTCCATAGAAGCTAAATTATGAACTCAATGAGACAAATAAAAAAAGAAGGAATCACTGAGGAGCACTTCTGGACCTAGTCAGAGGTATGAGCAGGGCAACTGGAATTATGCAATTGTTTGGCTGCACCGACTTTTGCACAATTATACATTTTCTGCATTAGCCACATAATCCATCATCTGCTGCCTAATCTGCAGATTTGAACAAAAAAAGCCTTGTTTCTAGCTCAAACGGCTCAAACGTTACCAAAAATGCAGCAACAAGTTTTACAGCGTGGTGGAAGGTCCTTTGCAAACCTAGAATGGTCACCTGTTACTTATTGCGAAATGTGGGTGTTAAATTGGTACTAATGGTGTGTAAGCCACTCTTGCTTCTTTCTGCACCTCTCTTGCCTCTTTCTGCATTTCTGTTGCTTCTTTCTGCACCTTTCTTTCTTTTTCTGGACCTCTTTTGCCTCTTTCTGCACCTATCTTGCCTCTTTCTGCACCCCTCTTCCTTCTTTCTGCACCTCTGTTCCTTCTTTCTGCACTTCTTTTGTTTCTTTCTGCATCTCTCTTGCTTCTTTCTGCACCCCTCTTGCCACTTTCTCCACCCCTGTTCCCCTTTTTGCATCTCTGTTGCCTCTTTCTGCACTACTCTTGCCTCTTTCTCCACCCCTCATCCCTCTTTCTGCACCTCTGTTGCTTCTTTCTGCACTTCTCTTGCTTCTTTCTGCACTTCTGTCCCTTCTTTCTGCAACCCTTGTGCCTCTTTCTGCACCCCTCTTCCCTCTTTCTGCACCCCTCTTTCTTCTTTCTGCTCCTCAGTTCCTTCTTTCTGCACTTATTTTGCTTCTTTCTGCATGCCTCTTGCTTCTTTCTGCATCCCTCTTGACTCTTTCACACCCCTCTTCCCTCTTTCTGCACCCCTCTTGCCTCTTTCTGCATCTTTGTTCCGTCTTTCTGCACTTCTTTTGTTTCTTTCAGCACCTCTCTTGTTTCTTTCTGTATCCCTCTTGCCTCTTTCTCCACCCCACTTCCCCCTTTCTGCATGTGTGTTGCTTCTTTCTGCACCTCTTGTGCCTTTTTCTGCACTCCTCTTCCCTCTTTCCTCACTCCTCTTGCCTCTTTCTGCACCCCTCTTCCGTCTTTTTGCACCCATCTTGCCTCTTTCTGCACCCCTCTTGCCTCTTTCTGCACCTCTGTTGCTTCTTTCTGCACTACTCTTGCTTCTTTCTGCACCACTCGTGCTTCTTCCTGCACCTCTCTTCCCTCTTTCTGCAACCCTCTTGCCTCTTTCTGCACCTCTCTTGCTTCTTTCTGCACCCCTCTTGCCATTTTCTCCACCCCTGTTCCATCTTTTTGCATCTCTGTTGGTTCTTTCTGCACTTCTCTTGCCTCTTTTTCCATCCCTCATCCCTCTTTCTGCACCTCTGTTGCTTGTTTCTGCAGTTCCCTTGCTTCTTTCTGCACCTCTGTCCCTTCTTTCTGCAACCCTTGTTCCTCTTTCTGCACCCTTCTTGCCTCTTTCTGCACCTCTGTTCCCTCTTTCTGCACTTTTGTTTCTTTCTGCACTCCCTTGCTTCTTTCTGCATGCCTCTTGCTTCTTTCTGCACCCCTCGTGCCTCTTTCACACCCCTCTTCCCTCTTTCTGCACCCCTCTTGCATCTTTCTGCATCTCTGTTCCTTATTTCTGCACTTCTTTGTTTCTTTCCGCACCTCTATTGTTTCCTTCTGTATCCCTCTTGCCTCTTTCTCTACCCCACTTCCCACTTTCTGCATCTCTGTTGCTTCTTAATGCATTTCTCTTGCTTCTTTCTGCATCTCTCTTGCTTCTTTCTGTACCCCTCGTGCCTCTTTCTGCACCCCTCATCCCTCTTTCTGCACTCCTCTTGCCTCTTTCTGCACCCCTCTTGCCTCTTTCTGCACCCCTCCTGCCTCTTTCTGCACTTCTGTTCCTTCTTTCTGCACTACTTTTGTTTCTTTCTGCACCTCTCTTGCTTCTTTCTGCGCCCCTCTTCCCTCTTTCTGCACCCCTCTTGCCTCTTTCTGCACCTCTGTTCCTTGTTTCTGCACTTCTTTGTTTCTTTCTGCACCTCTCTTGCTGCTTTCTGCACCTCTCTTGCTGCTTTCTGTACCCCTCTTGCCACTTTCTCTATCCCTGTTCCCCCTTTTTGCATCTCTGTTGCTTCTTTCTGTACTTCTCTTGCCTCTTTCTCCACCCCTCATCCCTCTTTCTGCACCTCTGTTGCTTCTTTCTCCACCCCTCATCCCTCTTTCTGCACCTCTGTCCCTTCTTTCTGCAACCCTTGTGCCTCTTTCTGCACCCATCTTTTCTCTTTCTGCACCCCTCTTGCCTCTTTCTGCACCTCTGTTCCTTCTTTCTGCACTTCTTTTGTTTCTTTCTGCAACTCTCTTGCTTCTTTCTGCACCCATCTTTTCTCTTTCTGCACCCCTCTTGCCTCTTTCTGCACCTCTGTTCCTTCTTTCTGCACTTCTTTTGTTTCTTTCTGCAACTCTCTTGCTTCTTTCTGCACTTCACTTGCCTCTTTCTCCTCCCCTCATCCGTCTTTCTGCACCTCTGCTGCTTCTTTCTGCACTTCTCTTTCTTATTTCTGCACCTCTCTTGCTTCTTTCTGCACCCGTCTTGCCTCTTTCTCCACTCCTCTTCCCCTTTTTTTCTTCTCTGCTGCTTCTTTCTGCACTTCGCTTGCCTCTTTCTCCGCCCCTCATCCGTCTTTCTGCACTTCTCTTGCTTATTTCTGCTCCTCTCTTGCTTCTTTCTGCACCTCTCTTGCCTCTTTCTGCACCCTTCTTCCCTCTTTCTGCACCTCGCTTGCCTCTTTCTGCACCTCTCTTGCCCCTTTCTGCACACACAGGGCTACTTTTAAACTGACCTCAGGCTCAGCAGTGCACACATGCAAGTGCAGAAAAGGGCTGCTGGCCTCTAAACTGCCATGCCCTATTATATGCTAGGGACTTAGTGGTAATTTTAACCCCCCTGCCCTATTATGTACTAGGGCCTTACAGGGGAGGTCATGCCAATCACAGGGGTATCCCAACCCATAGCGTACCCTAGTATATGTAGGTGTTTTCACTGTATTCTAAGTGTCTTTCAGCATAGCACTGGCTCCAGGCCTGGTTAGGCAGAGCCCAGGGTCAGTTACCACCAGTACCAGTCAGCAAAACATTGGGGGGTGCTCAGGGCGCAGGATGACTTTGCAACAAGGCCTCTTTCTGCACCTCTGTTGGTTCTTTCTGCATATCTCTTGCTTCTTTCTGTACCTTTCTTCCTCTTTCTGGACTTCTGTTGCCTCTTTCTGCATTTCTCTTGCTTCTTTCTGCGCCTTTCTTCCTCTTTCTGCACATGTCCTACCTCTGTAAGCATAGTTAGAAATTAGCATTTAAAAAACCTTAGAAATTCACTGAAAAAACTATAAGTTTCAGGGACGTTATAGTTAGAAATTAGCATTTAAGAAACCTTTGTTATTCACTGAAAAAACCACAGGTTTCAGGGACATTATAGTTAGTTGGACATTTCACTCGTACAAAACTAGAGAAATTCGGCCGTTATAGTTAGTTGAGCCAACTATAACTCGCGCCCCCGCAATGCACTGCTGATGACATCACATATTACATCACTCTTGACATGGTCAGTGAAATCACTGATGACATCACTGATGACATCACTGATGACATCTCAAATGACATCACTCATGACATCACTGATGACATCATCCACGTGATAATCTGATGCACCTCCTCACACCCTAATATAACCTTTGATACACCCACTCTAATATACAGACTACCATTCTGGAAACCATAGACACACCAATACCAATTACTACATACCCACTCACTGATTCCTAGGTCTACACACACATCCACTCACTCACCCATGCAGTCACTCATACATGCAGTCACTCATCAATATAGCCACTATCATATGCACTCATACACTCATACAGACACTCACACACCACCACTCACCCATAGAGTTACTCACACAGCTAGTCAGTCATGCAAAGAATCAATCACACTCCCATTTACTCACCTATACAGTTATAGATACACCACCTCACTTATTCATACAGATACTAACACATACTTACTCTCTTATACAATCACTGACACACGCACACACTCATCCACACAGCCACTCTCACAACCACTCACTCTCACATATAGTCATTTATATACTCCAACACTCACATATACTGCCTTTCACATATGTAGTTACTCACACATATACCGCTGAGACATCCATTCACTCACCAACACAGCCATACACACACTCACCCACCCATACAGACCCTCACAGATGCATTCTTGAACCCATACACCCAGTGAATACCCCTCTCACACACATCCATGCAGGGAATCACACACACCCCACCCACCCACACAGACACTCAGGCACCCATACAGATACTCAGACAACCAATCAATAACCCATATAGACACTCTTGTAGCTACTCACCAACCCATGCAGCCGCTTACACACCAACAGACAGACTCATACAGACATTCACTCAGTTTAGTCACTAACCCATGCATTCAGTAAAACACGTTTAATCACTCACTTATACAGTCAGTCACGCACCTACTAAATCATCCATTCAGACAGTCATACACCCACTCATTCTTCAATACACCTTGGCCTATATATATATATAAAACATATTTAAACTTTACAGAAACACACAGTCACTGGATGATGTCATCAGTGATGTCATCAGTGATGTCACTGACCATGTCATGAGTGATGTAATATGTGATGTCATCAGCAGTGCATTGCGGGGGCGCGAGTTATAGTTTGCTCAACTAACTATAACCGCCGAATTTCTATGGTTTTGGACGAGTGAAATGTCCAACTAACTATAACCTGTGGTTTTTTCAGTGAACATATATATATATATTTTTTTACCAACAATCACGTGATCAAGACCGAGAGGGTCGAAACGTGTTGGTGATGGAAGCGAGTGAATAAAATTGCTGAAACAAAATCACTGGAGTGCGACGTACTTCAATTGTTGGTAAAAGGAATTCGAGGCTTGATTCCGCCTTGCACGATCACACCGGCCATGCTGCTTCTGGAATCAATTGTTGGATATATATATATATATATATATCAATCCCGCTCCACATAAAAGAAACTGGCACCGACACGCTGAAGTCAATTCAATAGTTTACTGGAAACAGAAGGCTCTAGCGCGTTTCGGTGGATGGACCACCTTGCTCACACAGTTCAGCGCCATTGAGTGAAAGTTCATATAGTGTTGTCATGGCAACCATGTAGGCAACATGGACATAAAAGAAACATAAACCAAGCTTTACAAGCATTTTAATGGCACATTGCATGTAAATATACCAAAGAATATACTGAATAAATAAGTAGCAGAGGATGTAAACATTTAAAATGAAAATTGAAATCTTAGGTGATGTCAAAACAAAACCATAAGTACGGAATAAGAGTATGCACCACATTATAAACAGCCAGTCTCAATTCTAGGTAAATGCACAGGGGGTGCATAAATTAATAAAGCATTGGTTAGGGTATCATGTGCAGGTATTCTGAACACATAAGTTTCTGTTTCGTTAAAAATAACTAATGAATTAAAGATATAAATCGAAGTAGAAAAAACAGGTCACATGTACCCATCCTTATGATAAATTCAGCCCAAGTAGGCTATCTGACAATTTATCTCTATCCCCAATGATTAGTTGGATATTACACACTGGGCTCACATATCTCTAACTCTACATACTCTTGCATCATATATTCCTAAGAGATGTTAAAGTCCCATCATATCAGACATAGTGCCAGATTACATCCAAAACATATTAACCATGGCATATCGTGAAAAAAAGAAATTAAGACTCTGCACTAGAAAGGCTGTGAAGGAGTGGGTGAACAAATACAACATTACAGATGCGATATTAACTCTTCATCGGAGTTGAGGCCATATGGGATTTTGCTGTTCAACATGAGGATATAGCGTGATTCCAACCTCCTCAATTGCAACTCCCTGTTACCACCCCTCAGGTTTTTGGGAACGGCATCTATCACATAATACACCAGATCTTTGGCTGTTCCTTGGTGGTGTTCATGGATGTGTCTGGCTACTGGGTAGCTCTTATCGTTGTTTGTTATTGCCCTGAGGTGTTGCAAGATTCTAACGTGGGCCATATGAATGGTGCTGCCTACATACCATTTAGGACAAGTGCATTCTAGTACATAAATTGCAAATTCTGTCTTGCAGTTGAACATGCCCCCAATGATCATAGGTGTCTTTCTCAAGGGTGACTGAATGATTTTCATGTTACGACCATGTTAGCAGGCTTTGCACCTAGAACAGTTCTGGAAACCCCTACGTGTTCTTAACCACTCAGAACCGCTCCTGGTTTGGGGGAGGCTCTGCACCAGTTCATTTTGCATAGATTTCGCCCTTCTGAACGATATGAGGGGGATACGGGGTATGTCACGCCCTATCACAGGATCACTTTTGATAAGACGCCAGTGTCTGTACAAGATGTTACGTAATCTGGCATGATAGGTTGAATACCCCGTAATCAGGCGAATCTGGCTCCTATCAGTGGTTGGTTTCTCCCACTTATGCCTGCCAAATAGCAGATCTTCTCTCTTCTGTGTTATCACCTTCTCTCTGGCTGTATCCAGAACATCCCCAGCATACCCACGTAATGTGAGACATATAGAAAGGTCACTCTGTACCTCCCTCAGTGTATCCTCACTTCTACAGTTACACTTCATGCGCAGGTTTTCTGCATACGGGATGCTATTTTTAAGTTTTGTTGGATGGAAACTACTGGCATGCAATATAGAATTGCTAGCGGTGGGTTTTCTGTATGTCCTGGTGTGCAATGTGTTCCCTTCTACATACACTACTAGATCTAGGAAGTGTACCTCATTTTTACTGATGACATGTGTAAATGTAAGATTCAGGTCATTTGTGTTCAATTTCTGTGCAAATTCTCTAGCAGACTCCGGCAATCCCTTCCAAAGAATTCAGAGGTCGTCAATAAATCTGGTCCACAGGATGATGTTTTCTGCCCATTCATTGGCATAGTCTACTGTGAGTACCTGCTCCTCCCACCAGCCCATATGCAAATTCGCATAGCTGGGGACAAAGCAGGTACCCATAGCAGTCCCTTGTAACGGTTTGTAAGTGTGCTGTTGGAACAGAAAAAGATTGTTCTCAAGACACCACTCTGCCATACTAATAAGCATGTGTGTATGCTGATGTAAGTGTATGTGTCTAGTTCTCAGATAGTGATGTAATGCTCTTATACCATTGTTCTGTCTAATGCTCGTATATAGAGACATGACATCCATAGTCATAAGGACATAGGAGTCATCCCACGCCACATCATAGATTCTGCGTAGGCAGGCCACTGTGTCCATAATGAACGATGGTAATGAGCGCACATGTTCCTGAAGAAAGAAGTCTGTAAATCTGGAGGTATTTTCAAACAAACCCCCTATTGCCGAAATAATCAGTCAGCCAGGTGCGTTGGTACCGCTCTCGTGGACCTTCAGAATGAGGTATACTATTAAAGTTACTGGATGGTCTACCTTGAAATATCTTAACTCGTCCTGTGAGATCAGACCCAGGCCTCTCCATTTGTGTAACTCAGCGTGAAATCTATCTTTAATTTCCTCTAAACATGCAGGATTCACTTTACAGTAACATTGCCCATCCTGCAGTTGTCTGTAAGCCTCATTGTTGTACATATCTATCGGCCAAAGAACAATGTTGCCCCCTTTATCCGAATATATATATATATTTATATACACACACATGTATATATATATATATATATATATATACACACATATATATATATATATATATATATACACAAATATATATATATATACACACAAATATATATATATATATTATCTACTGGCGGTCGCCAGTAGATAGTTATAGTTAGGACCTATTTTCCATAGGAAATCCGCGACATTCTATTTGAAATAACTCTCTTGCCGGTTGACGAATCTTCGCGAAATTTTCAAACTTTCTGGCCCGCTACGGTCCGCTCCTACCCTGAAAGTCTCGGGGTGATTTATCAAGCGGGGGCCGAGAAAAAAGGGGGGTCCCAAAACGTGTTTTCCCCATTCATTTTTCCATAGGAAACTTTAGACACGGCTACAGCCCGAACTGCTGAACGGAATTACACCAAATTTGGCAAAGAGGTAGTTCTTGGTTCAGAAAGAACCCTTTTTGTTAAATGGTGTAAATCCGTTCAGTAGTTGCTGAGAAAATCAAAAGTAAAAGTACATATATATCTATGGCCGCGTCGGATTCGCGCACCCTCCCGATCACAAGCTGCATGCTAATTGGCTGTCAACACTCCAAACCAGGAAGTGTTGGCAGCCATCTTGTTCCTCGGTAGAACCGAGGAACAAGAAAGCAGTAAAAAAAAGTGCGCAAAACGCACAAAGGGGGCAGGGTAGAAACACCCTGACACCCTAGGTCTGCTCAGGGGGTCCCACAAGGACCCCCTGGGCAGAGAAAAG
This sequence comes from Calotriton arnoldi, assembly GCA_963921515.1. NCBI lineage: Eukaryota > Metazoa > Chordata > Amphibia > Caudata > Salamandridae > Calotriton > Calotriton arnoldi. Next base: position 2,505,458 of record CAWUFW010001285.1, read on the forward strand.
CATTTTTGTTTTTTAAAAAAAATCGGCAGGATGCGCTCAGGGAGCGCGAATCCTGCCGAAAAAAAAATCGAAGCGCAGTCTCCCGTGCTTCGATAAATTTGCCCCCGGGTGGGCCAAGTCCCGGGGGCATGCTGGGGGGGTTTATTTTATGTATGGGGGCCTCTAAGGGCCCCCAAGCCCGGGGACCACCACCCCCCGGGGCTTTATCATAAATGGTGCGGGAGGGCTCGGAGCCCTCCCGCAGCCCCGAGGACCGCCACCTCCCCGGGGCTTTTTTTTTTTTAAACCTGTGTGGGGGCTCCAGCCCCCCACACGCCCGGGGACCACCACCTTTCCGGGGCACTAAGAAAATTGAAAATGGGGGTCCGTTTTGGACCCCCAAGCCCCGGGGACCACCACCTCCCCGGGGCTTTCAAAATGTAGGGAGGGGGGCCGCGCGGCCCCCCTCCTGGAGCCCTTGATGGCCCTGGGGACCGCCACCCCCAGGGCCGGCTCCTGCAGTGTCCCGGGTGCTTACCCCGGGACACTGCTGTTTGCTATGACAGGACGGGAGCCTCACGGCTCCCGTCCTGTCATAGCAAACTTGGTTTGCATTTTGAAAGAGAGAGCAGGAAACCTGCTCTCTCTTTCAAAATGCAAACCAACTGCTTTCCACATGGGGAGCAGCATGTTAGCTGCTCCCCATGTGGAAAGCAATGCCGGCTCCCGTAGGACACGGGGAGCCGGCGGGACTGTGGGGGTTTGGGGACCCCCACAGTCCCCAACCAGAGGCCAGGCCCCGGGGGATGGGGTCCCCGGGGCCATAAGTGGCCCGGAAGGGGGGCCACACAGCCCCCCTCCCCAAATAAAAATAAATAAATAAAAATAAATAAATAAGGGCAAGGCCGGCCCCGGGGGATGGGGTCCCCGGGGTCTTAAATGGCCTGAGGAGGGGGACCACGCAGCCCCCTCCATATTTTTTATTTAAAAAGAGGGCATGCCCGGGGATGGGGTCCCCGGGGCCAATAGAGGCCCAGGGAAGGGGGCCACGCGGCCCCCTTCCCGTTTTTTAATTTTTTTTTTTTTAAATAAAACAAAAAAAAAATGCTCAGGCCACGGGGGATGGGGTCCCCGGGGCCAAAAGTGGCCGAGGGAAGGGGGGACATGCAGCCCCCCTCCCATAAAAAAAAAATTTTTTTTTTTTTAAAAACGGCATCGTGCCGGAGGCCCCACGCCCCTCCCTGCAGTACTCTGCAAACGCGCCCCCTGGCGCATTTTAAGAAGGGGAAGTAATTCCCCTTGAATACTGGGGTCCCTGGGGCCAACTAGCCCACCAGGAACCTCCAGTATGCGCCAGGGGCTGCCTTGCAGAGAGGTGTACAGAGGCCACGGCCCTTTTACACCTCTCTGCAACGCAGCTCTGTGGCGCCACAGAGCTGCGTTGCAGAGAGGTGTAAAAGGGGTGTGGCCTCTCTACACGTCTCTGCAACGCAGCCCCTGGCGCATACTGGAGGTTCCTGGTGGGCTAGTTGGCCCCTAGGGACCCTCATGATTCAAGGGGACTTAATCCCCCAACTTAAAACGCGCCACGGGGCGCGTTTGCACAGATGTCACCTCAGGCCCCGCCCCTCCCTTCACCATTGTGCAAATATTCCTCTAAAATCTGCCGAACTACGAATTCTGATTTACTCACCTGTTATCAGGAGAGACCTCAGTGCTGCATCTTTCAGCCCAGTACTAATCCTGAAAAGTAATTTTAACCGTACTTACCAGTAACTTGAATTTCCTTCCATAGGATATCATTGCCTGCTTTTTGCTGAAAAAGTTTCTAAGTGTTGATTTTTGAAACATACAAATATTCCTCTAAAATCAGCCGAAATACGAATTCCGATTTACTCACCTGCTATCAGGAGAGACCTCAGTGCTGTATCTTTCAGCCCAGTACTGGTCCTGAAAAGTAATTTTAACCGTACTTACCAGTAACTTGAATTTCCTTCCATAGGCTAACATTAACTGGTTTCACTTGGAAATTCTTCTAAGTGTGGAGTTTTGGAACTTTAAAATATTCCTCTAAAATCAGCCGAAATACGAATTCCGATTTACTCACCTGTTATCAGGAGAGACCTCAGTGCTGCATCTTTCAGCCCAGTACGGATCCTCAAAAGTAATTTTAACCGTACTTACCAGTAACTTGAATTTCCTTCCATAGGATATCATTGCCTGCTTTTTGCTGAAAAAGTTTCTGTGTTGATTTTTTAAACATACAAATATTCCTCTAAAATCAGCCGAAATACGAATTCTGATTTACTCACCTGTTATCAGGAGAGACCTCAGTGCTGCATCTTTCAGCCCAGTACTGGTCCTGAAAATTAATTTTAACCGTACTTACCGGTAACTTGAATTTCCTTCATAGGCTAACATTGACTGGTTTCACTTGGAAATTCTTCTAAGTGTGGAGTTTTGGAACTTTATAATATTCCTCTAAAATCAACCAAAGTACGAATTCCAATTTACTCACCTGTTATCAGGAGAGAACCCAGTGCTGCATCTTTTAGCCCAGCACTGACCCTGAAAAGTAATTTTAACCGTACTTACCAGTAACTTATATTTTCTTCCATAGGAATCCATTGTCTGGTTTTCAGCAGAAAAGTTTCAGTGTCGATTTTCACAAACTACAAATATTCCTTAAAAATCGCCTGTATGACTTAAACGCATTCTTTCAACTGTTTACAGGAGATGCACCAGTGCTGGATCCAGGATCCAACACTGAGTAAGAAAAAGTAACGATAACAGTTTTTACCTGCTAAGTGAATTTCCTTCCATAGGATAACATTGGTGATTCTATGAGAAAAAGTTTCTAAGTGTCAACTTTTAAAATACAATAATATTCCTTAAAAATCACGACTGTAACCAAAACGCTTTTACTCAACTGTTTACAGGAGATGTCCCAGGACTGAATCTAGGATCCAGTCCTGTGGTTAGAAAAGTAATCCATAAAGTAACTAATTGCATTTAACTAGAAATTCACATTGAGCTGAATGTTGCATTGTGTTTGAAAATGTGTTGCCCATTGCAACAACTGTAACTACTGTACTTAAAAGTCTATTGCCTATGTGCAAAGTATTTAAACTAAAGTAATTCATTCTGAGAAAGTATTTTTGTAATGTAATGTATAATGTAATTACAATGTAATTTAAAAAATAAAATATGTTACAAAAAAAATTCTAAAAATGTAATAAATCAGTATGAAAAAAATTAATATAACAATTAATACAGTTAAAAATTGTCATTTACAAAACCTTTGAAATTCACTGAAAAAACCGTAGGTTTCAGACATGTTATAGTTAGGAATTAGCATTTAAAAAACCTTTGAAATTCACTGAAAAAACCATAGGTTTCAGATAAGTTATAGTTAGAAATTAGCATTTAAAAAACCTTTGAAATTCACTGAAAAAACCATAGGTTTTAGGGACAGTTATAGTTAGTTGGACATTGCACTCGTACAAAACCCGTGAAATTCCCCCGTTATAGTTAGTTCAGCTAACTATAACTCGCGCCCCGCAATGCACTGCTGATGACGTCACATATTACATCACTCATGACATGGTCAGTGACATCACTGATGACATCACTGATGACATCTCAAATGACATCACTGATGACATCATCCACGTGATAATCTGATGCACCTCCTCACACCCTAATATAACCTTTGATACACCCAATCTAAATTACAGACTGCCATTCGCAAAACCATAGACACTCCAACACCAATAACTACATACCCACTCACTGATTCTTAGGTCTACACACACACATCCACTCACTCACCCGTACAGTCACTCATACTTATGGTCACTCAGTACAGGACAATCATATGCACTCTTACTCCTATATAGACACTCAAACACCGCCACTCATCCATAGAGGTACTCACACACCTAGTCAGTCATGCAAATAATTAAACACACTGCCATTTACTCACCTATACAGTTATACACACACCAGCTCACTTAATCATACAAATACTAGCACATTGTTACGCTCTTATACAATCACTGATACAAGCACACACTCATCCATACAGCCACTATCACAATCACTCACTCTCGCTTATAGCTATTTATATACTCCAATACACATATATACTGCCTTTCACATATGTAGTTACTCACACATGTACCACTGGGACATACATTCACTCACTAACACACTCTTACACACACTTACCCACCCATACAGTCTATCACAGATGCACTCTTGAAACCATCCACCCAGTGAATCACCCACTCACACATCTATGCACAGTCGCACACACCCCATCCACACAAACACTCAGGCACCCATACAGATACTCAGACAACAAATCAATAACTCTTATAGACACTCATGTAGCTATTCACAAACCCATGCAGCCACTTACACAGCAACAGACAGATACAGACATTAACCCAGTTTAGTCACTAACCCATGCATTCAGTAAGATACGTTTAATCACTCACTTATAGAATTAGTCGCGCACCTACTAAATCATCCATACACACACTTATACACCCACTCATTCTTCAATACGCCTTTCCCTATATATATTAAAAATATTTAAACTTTACAGAAACACACAGTCACTGGATGATGTCATCAGTGATGTCATTTGAGATGTCATCAGTGATGTCATCAGTGATGTCACTGACCATGTCATGAGTGATGTAATATGTGACGTCATCAGCAGTGCATTGCAGGGGCGCGAGTTATAGTTAGCTGAACTAACTATAACGGGGGAATTTCACGGGTTTTGTACGACTGCAATGTCCAACTAACTATAACTGTCCCTAAAACCTATGGTTTTTTCAGTGAATTTCTAAGGTTTTTTAAATGCTAATTTCTAACTATAACGTGCCTGAAACCTATGGTTTTTCAGTGAATTTCAAAGGTTTTTTAAATGCTAATTTCTAACTATAACGTGTCTGAAACCTATGGTTTTTTCAGTGAATTTCAAAGGTTTTTTAAATGCTAATTTCTAACTGTAACGTGCCTGAAACCTATGGTTTTTTAAGTGAGTTTCAAAGGTTTTTTAAATGCTAGTTTCTAACTATGCCTACAGAGGTAGGACATGTGAAGAAAGAAGAAAAAACGCACAGAAAGAAGCAAAAGAAATGCAGAAAGAAGCAACAGAAGTCCACAAAGACGAAGAAAAGAGCAGGAAGAATTAAGACATGTGCAGAAAGAACCAACAGAGGAGCAGAAAGAGGCCTTGTTGCAAAATCATCCTGTGCCCACAACTTTTTCAGACGGGTACTGGTGGTAACTGACTCGGACTAACCAGGCCTAGAGCCAGTGCTATGCTAAAAGACACTTAGAATACAGTGAAAACACCTACATACACTAGGGAACACTATGCGTTGGGGTACCCCTGTGATTAGCATGACCTCCTCTGTAAGGCCCTAGTACATAATAGGGCAGGGGGATTAAAACTTCCTCTTAAAACGCGCCCCGGGGCGCGTTTGCACAGTGGTGAAGGGAGGGGGGGCCTGAGGTGACATGTGTGCAAACAAGCCCTGTGGCCGTTTTAAGTTGGGAGATTAAGTCCCCTTGAATCCTGAGGGTCCCTGGGGTCCAACTAGCCCACCAGGTACCTCCAGTAAGCGCCACAGAGCTGCGTTGCACAGAGGTGTAAAAAGGGGCGTAGCATGGACCATGTCTCTGCAACGCAGCCCTGTGGCGCGCACTGGAGGTACCTGGTGGTCTAGTTGGCCCCCAGGATCCCTCAGGATTCAAGGGGAATTAATTCCCCAACTTAAAATGCGCCACAGGGCGTGTTTGCACACATGTCACCTGAGGCCCCGCCCCCTCCCTTCACCACTGTGCAAACGCGCCCTGTGGCGCGTTTTAAGTTGGGGTATTAGGTCACCTTGAATCCTGAGGGTCCCTGGGGTGCAACTATCCCACCAGGTACCTCCAGTAAGCGCCACAGAGCCCCATTGCAGAGAGGTGTAAAAAGGGGCATGGCCTGGGCCACCTCTCTGCAAGGCAGCTCTGTGGCGCTTACTGGAGGTACCTGGTGGGCTAGTTGGCCCCCAGGGCCCCTCAGGATTGAAGAGGAATTAATTCCCCAACTTAAAACGCGCCACAGGGCATGTTTGCACACATGTCACCTCAGGCCCCGCCCCCTCCCTTCACCACAGTGCAAATGCGCCCGTGGCGCGTTTTAAGTTGAGGGATTAATTCCCCATGAATACTAAGGGTCCCTGGGGGCCAACTAGCCCACCAGGTACCTCCATTATGCGCCAGGGAGGTGCGTTGCAGAGAGGTGTTCAGAGGCCACGCCCCTTTTTACACCTCTCTGCAACGCAGCCCTGTGGCACGCACTGGAGGTACCTGGTTGGCTAGTTGGCCCCCAGGATCCCTCAGGATTCAAGGGGTATTAATTCCCCAACTTAAAATGCGCCACATGGCGTGTTTGCACACATGTCACCTGAGGCCCCGCCCCTCCCTTCACCACTGTGCAAACGCGCCTGTGGCGCGTTTTAAGTTGGGGTATTAGGTCACCTTGAATCCTGAGGGTCCCTGGGGTGCAACTATCCCACCAGGTACCTCCAGTAAGCGCCACAGAGCCCCATTGCAGAGAGGTGTAAAAAGGGGCATGGCCTGGGCCACCTCTCTGCAAGGCAGCTCTGTGGCGCTTACTGGAGGTACCTGGTGGGCTAGTTGGCCCCCAGGGCCCCTCAGGATTGAAGAGGAATTAATTCCCCAACTTAAAACGCGCCACAGGGCATGTTTGCACACATGTCACCTTAGGCCCTGCCCCCTCCCTTCACCACTATGCAAACGCGCCCCGTGGCGCGTTTTAAGTTGGGGGATTAAGTCCCCTTGAATCCTGAGGGTCCCTGGGGTCCAACTAGCCCACCAGGTACCTCCAGTAAGCGCCACAGAGCTGCATTGCAGAGAGGTGTAAAAGGGGCATGGCCTGGACCACCTCTCTGCAACGCAGCCCTGTGGCGCTTACTGGAGGTACCTGGTGGGCTAGTTGGCCCCAGGGACCCCCAGTATTGAAGGGGAATTAATTCCCCATTGTAAAACGCGCCACAGGGCGCGTTTGCAGTGTGTTGCTAGGAGGGGGCGGGGCCTCGGCACGATCTCCGTGTTTTTTTTGTTTTTTTTTATTTAGAAGGGGGGCTGCGTGGCCCCCCTTCATTTTACTTTTTTTGGGCCCTGGGGACCCCATCCCCCAGGGCCTTACCCCCATTTAAATAAAAAAAAAAAAATTGACCGGGAAGGGGGCTGCGTGGGCCCCCCTCCTGTGGCCAATTCCAGCCCCGGGGACCCCATCCCCTGGGGCATGGGCACATACTTAATAATTTTTAATTATGGAGGGGGGCTGCGTGGCCCCCCTCCAGAGGCCTCTATTGGCCCCGGGGACCCCATCCCCCATCCCCCGGGCCCGGCCTTTATTTTATTTTATTTTTTAATTTTTGGGGGAGGGAGGCCGTGTGGCCCCCCTCCCGGGCCACTTCTAGCCCCAAGGACCCCATCCCCCGGGGCTGGCCCTCTCCGTAGGGGACCGTGGGGGGGTCCCCAATTCCCCCACGGTCCCGCCGGCTCCCCGCATCCTACGGGAACCGGCATTGCTTTTCCACATGGGGAGCTGCTGACATGCAGCTCCCCGTGTGGAAAAGCAATCTGCTTTGCTTCATTGAAGCGAGAGCAGGTTTCCCTGCTCTCGCTTCAATGAAGCAAAGCAGTTTGCAATGACAGGGCGGGAGCAAACAGCAGTGTCCCAGGGGTGGGCACCCCCGGGACACTGCAGGAGCCGGCCCTGGGTGGTGGCGGTCCCCAGGACCATCACTGGCTCCAGGAGGGGGGCCGCGCGGCCCCCCTCCCAACATCTGCACAGCCCCGGGGAGGTGGTGGTCCCCGGGGCTCGGGGGTCCGTAACGGACCACCAAATTTACATTTTAAGTGCCCCGGGGAGGTGGCGGTCCCCGGGGCGTGTGGGGGGGCTCGAGCCCCCCCCCACACAGGTATTTTCTAAAAAAAAAATGAAGCCCCGTGGGGTGGCGGTCCCCGGGGCTGCGGGGGGGCTGCGTGCCCCCCTGCAACGCATTATTCAAGCCCCGGGGAGGTGGCGGTCCCCGGGGCAGTGTGGGGGGGATTCGGGCCCCCCCACACTTTTTTTTTCACTGCCCCCGGGACTTGGCCCACCCGGGGGCTAATTAGTAACAAAGCGCGGGAGCCCGCGCTTCGTTTTTTTTTTTTTTGCGGCAGGATCCGCGGATCCTGCGCGCATTTTGCCGATTTCTTTAAAAAAAAATGCTTTTTGGGGCCCTGGGGGTCCTTGTGGGACCCCCTAAGCAGGCCTAGGGGGTCAAGGTGTTTCTACCCTGCCCCCTTTCCTTTTTTTTCGCGTTTGATTTACTCTTTTCTTGTGACTCGGTCACAAGATGGCTGCCAACACTTCCTGGTTTGGAGTGTTGACAGCCAATTAGCATGCAGCTCGTGGTCGGGAGGGTGCGCGGATCCACCGCGCCTCTATATATCGAAACTTTTATTTTTAAATTTTCTCAGCAACTACTGAACGGATTTACACCATTTTTAAAAAGGGTGCTTTCTGATCCAAGCACTACCTTTTTGCCAAATTTGGTGTAATTCCGTTCAGCAGTTTTGGCTGTAGCCTTGCATAAAGTTTCCTATGGGAAATTGATTTTTTGACTCTTATTTTTTGAATTTCTCCGCAACTACTGAACGGATTTACACCATTTAAAAAAAAGGTCGCTTTCTGAACAAAGCGCTACCTTTTTGCCAAATTTGGTGTATTTCCGTTCAGCAGTTCGGGCTGTAGCCGTGTCTAAAATTTCCTATGGGAATTAACATGGAGAAAACATGTTTTGGGACCCCCCTTTTTTCTCGGCCCTCGCTTGACGAATCACCCCGAAACTTTCAAGATAGGAGCGGAGCGGGCCATTAGTTTTGAAAATTTCGCGACGATTCGTCAACCGGCGCCAAAGTTATTGGGAATAGAATGTTGCAATTTTCCTATGGTAACTAGGTCCTAACTATAACTACCTACTGGCGACCGCCAGTAGGTAATATATATATAGAGAAAGAGGCTACTCAAACAAAGTTATTAATCAAGCCTGTGACAAAATCAATCTAGTGGACAGATCAGCGTTATTGAAAGTCGCAGCTAAAGTGGATACTCAAGATGAACCTATACTGTTTATCACTACATATAGTAATCAAGCCTGGGAAGTTAAGCGATGCCTTAAAAAATTCGGGGGCACTCTGGGTACTGACCCTGTTTTGAAAAAATGTGTGGGGGACAGTCCTAACATTACTTTTAAAAAGTGTACAGCATTGAGTGATACCCTATGTAACAACCATTTTGAGACTAAAAGTGGTATTCAACAGATAAAAGGATTTTTACTTGTAGATCGTGCAAAGCTTGCAAGACTAGTAACAATATGAAACAAATAGTACTATCTGCAACACAAAAACCATTCATAATCAATAAGCATTTATCGTGCAAATCTGATTATTGTGTGTAAGGGGTGGGCGGAATTTGCGTAGTCGTGCTACGCAAAGCTCCGCGAAACGGTAAAAAATCTCCGCGAGCACGCAAAAGTTCCGCGAACACGCGGATTTGCTTGTTCCGCCCGTTCGCGATGCTTTTTTCTTGTTCGCGAACGCTGTTTGCGTGCTCGGGGAGAAATATCTCACGTACACGCATTTTGAAAGCGCAAACAAGCAAAAAACTCAGCGAAGCCGCGGATCGCGGAATTTTTGGCAATTCCGCGTTCTCCGCGGAACGCGAAATTACCCAAATTCCGCAAATTCCGCGAGCGGAACGGAATTTACCGCCAAGGCCTAGTGTGTATGCTCTTATATGTCCATGTCCACTTATTTATATTGGCAGTACTATGCACCAGGTGAAGAAACGTGTCCTTGAGCATAGAAGGGCAATTGTCAATGAGGACAAACAGTATCCCATTGCTAGACATTTTAAAGAAGTTCACCAAAAAGATGTCAATCTCTTGAAATATTGTGCATTGGATAGGATTCCTATTGCTGAGAGAGGAGGGAATAGACTTAAAGAACTGAGAAGATTAGAATCAAAAATGATTATTAAATATGAGACTATGTGCCCCATGGGATTGAATAAAGATGAAGAGTTGTCTGTACATTTGGGTTGAGTTATGATAGAGATTTAGCACGCTGCCTCCTGTTGTAGTTTGGATTTTAATTTAGTTATATATGTGTTCACTAATCGTTATATTTGTATTTTATTGTAGGAGACGAAGACATCATCATCATATGATGAAGAAAAAAGCAAAGAGACTAAAATATTGAGACGGATGCATGGTTTAGTTGCATTATGATTTTGATTGGATGATTTAAGATGCCTACAGTTATATAGAATTTGAGCCCACTGGGGCCGAATGGGAATACCATGTTAATAAGGTCATTTAAGAACAAAGATGTTCTGCCCACGGGGGCTGAAATGTGATAATGAGCCAGTGGTGTTATTTAATTAGTTCTGTGATATGAGCATCTTACTCACAGGTTAGTCATATATGAAGTCAAATTGCACGCCCACTGGGGCGGAATTGAACAATAAAGTTTCAAATGAGGTGTTCAAAATTCCATGTACAAATTAACAATGGAATTCTTTGAGAATATTGTTTATAATAATGATATCATGAATATATATGCAAATTGACAAGACTAAGGGGCCGATTCCGATCTCGGCCGGTAGTGCTCCGAATCGGATTCGGCTTTACCGGATCCGATTCGGAGCCCTGTTTCCCGACCGAACCGTACGCGGGTCCGGCCGAGCGAGTACGATGCGAAATCTCCGACCGACTCGTCCGGGCGTCCCGACCGCTCCGACCGACTCGCTCCCGGCTCGAACCGCTCCGACCGACTCGCTCGGACTCGACTCGCACCGCGCAATGGAGACGTTTCCCGGACGGGTAAGTACGATGCACGCCGCGAGCAGTCCGACCGAGCCGCGCACTCCGGCTCGTAGGAGCTGTCAGAGCCGTACTTTGGGGGTCCGTGTCGGACCCCCCTGTACGCGTAGCCGCGCGAGTCGCACACAGGGGGACCCATGGGTCCCCCTACCTATGCGTGTACGGCGCGAATCGCTCGCCGCGTACCCGCTGTAGGAGGCGCCCTTGTCCGACTCGCACCCATTGAGTCAATGGGAGCCCGCATACGCGTTGTACGACCGGCTCCCATTGACATCAATGGGAGTCCGACCGACTCGAGTCCGATAACATACGGACGCATCGTACTCGTTCGGTCGGACTGCACGGGTCCGATTCGGTCGGAAATCTCTCCGGGTCCGGCTCGGTCGGTGAAATTTCCGGCCCGAATCGGAATCGACCCCTAAGTATATAATGAATTGTGGGTTTACAATTAATGTGAAGTGGCAATAACAAACCATGTTGACAAGTATCGCTCTGTAATGGATGCCATGTTCTTCTCCTTTTTGTACTGATGTGATGCAGTAGTCCTACTTTTATGTTGTATTACGTGCAGTGATCACTTTATTTATGGTGTGTTCACAAACTGAAATTGACCCATGAGAAAGGAACGGCTATTCCGAAACGCGTCGGGTATGTTTGCCTTTGAATAAACATACACTGTTTTCACGCATATGGAGTTGGGCTCGGTATTTCTAAATATAAAACGATTTGGAAAAGGAGAAGCTGTGTAGAGGTTCGCTACCTCGCCAGAGCCCGCCGCTGATTGAGGCAGAGCGTTCGCGAAATGTTTGGGATGATATATATATATATATATATATACACACACTTTAAATAACTTCCCACTATGTTACCCAACAGACCACTACTGAATTAAAATTAGTAATTAAACAATAGAAAATTTAAACTACACATTAGGAATTGCGAAAAACGCAGTTGAGTAATTAAAATAATAATTAATTAATTACATGATTTACATAAATAATTACAAATTAAAAATGTAATGAACTTTAAAAATTATTGTAACCTAAAAAACAAGAATCTAATTGTAGTAACTTCCCAGCCTAATCCCAACACCTATCAACCCACTGCTAAATTATAAATTAGTAATTAAACTATAGAAAATAAAAATTGTACATTATAAATCCCAAAATACATACAAATTAAAATACCAATTAATCAATTAAGTATTTAACATAATTATTTACTAATTAAATGTGTAATTAACATGTAAATGATTTTAAAATAATTAACAACTATTGTAATTTTAATAACTTCCCACAATAATCCCATATATATACACAACAACCCACTATAAAATTATAAATTACTAAATTAATGTGAAAGATTTTAAATTCCACATTAAAATTTACAAAATGTACTAAAAAGGTTTAAAGTGATTATTATAAAAATGTAGATATATACATTTATCATAATAATTAATATATTGTAAATAAATTAAAACATGATACTTAATAGAACTATATAAGAGTGAACAATATAGTATACAATGATATTTTTAAAAACACAATATTCTTACCTTCTACATTCTCATCCTCAATATTTTTGACTTGACTATATATTTGACAAAGTATTCTTGCAGAACGATATTTTTTAAACAATATTTTTGTCATTTGCCCAAATTACAACTCTGAAAAGTACCTTGCTGTGTAAATAAATACTTTTTTCATTTGGTTTTTTTCTCCACTGGAAATCATATTTTTCCAATGAAGAAACACCTTTCCCTATGCCCCAAATGAATTTAATTGTAGTCCTTTGCTGGAGTAAATTTTAGACAATGTTCGGGATGGAAAAGGGTCGAAAGAAGTTTCTGAATCACTAATCTGCACGCTCAACACTCGTTGTTGGTTTGCTATTGTGTGATTATACTAAGGGCCCGATTCCGATCTCGCTCGGAAAGCCCTACGACCGACTCGGTCTCGTAGAGCTTTCCGACCGACTCGTGCTCCAGGGCTCCGAGCGACAGAGTACGATGCGCTGCAGCCCTGACGGACTCAGGTCGCTCGGAGCCCCATTGAAGTCAATGGGAGCCTTTTGTACGTCGCGTACATAGGCTTCCATCGTGAAAAATGTACGTCCTGGAAAAGGGCGCCCCCTGTCGCGTGTTCATGTCGGTGCCCCCCGCAACGAACATGCATGGGTGAGGGGGACCCCTGGGTCCCCCCGCTGTCCGAGTTGTAGGGCCCCGGGTGAAGGGGGGTCCGGCGTGGACCCCCGAAGTACGCTTCCCAGAGCTTTTTCAAGCCGGAGGCTCCGACTCGCACCGGCTGCTCGCAACGCGCATCGTACTTGGCCAGCCGGAAACCGCACCCATTGCACTGTACGCGGACAGATTTGAGTCGCTCGGGAGGCATCGCTGAAGGGTACGAGTCGGTCATAGCGCGAGGCTTGAAGCGCATCGTACTTGCTCGCTCGTACAGCTGTACGAGTCGCACGGAAATCACGCGTAGGACTCGGACTCACTACTGACGGATGCTGCTAGGAGCCCTTCCGAGCGAGATCGGAATCGGGCCCTGAGTTGTGAGAGTCAATTATTCTTGGCAAGATCATTTATGCCTGCTAAGAAGGCATTTCTGGATACCTGACAAGCATACCTTTAAGTATTTTGGACCTCTGAATCGATTTTTACAGCCAAAGTTGGCTTTTTGAATAAAGCCCTCAGAAATATGGCATGATAAACTGCCAGGCAGCCCTTAATTTTTCAAAATGATTAATGTAGTTGACTTAAGCAATGAGTCTTATGTGATTTTATATTGTTCAGTATGTTTTATAGGCCTTTGCCAAAATGAACTATGTTGGAAATGACCATCTTTTGTGTGTTAATCCCCTTTTTTTCCTTCTGTTGCTGTTTGTTGGCCATAGGACTGTATGGTCCTACATTTATACAGGCCCTGTAAATGAAATACTACTAGAGGGCTGTAGCACTCATTGTGCCATCCACTAAAGTAGCACTACAGGCCAGGTCTCAAAGCCTGCCCATGCAGCCCTGGTGGGCAGTTTTAAACTACCAATGTGACTGGGATTAACCCCTTCGCTGCTAGGCCTTCCCCCCCATGCTAAGCCTTTTTTTGGCTATTTGGGGTAGTTCGTGCTTAGGCCCCTGTAACTTTTTGACCACATAAGGTATCCACGTCAAATTTGCGTCCTTTTCTTCCAATATCATGGGCATTCTAAAGGTACCCAGGGTTTGTGGATTCCCCTGGAGGGGACCCAGAAATTAGCCAAAATACAGCTAAATTTTGTTTTTTGGGGAAACATGGGAAAAAAGTGCTGCAAATGAAAGCATCTGGTTTTTCCCTGCAAATGGTATCAACAAAGGGTTAGTGGGGCTGAAATCACCATTTTCCCAGCTTGTCGGGACAAGCAGACTTTTGTCAGAAAACCAACATTTTTACACAGTTTTGGCATTTTACTGGGACATAGTCTATTTTTGCTATTTTTTGTGCTTTCAACCTTCTTCCAGTTAATTGTAGAAATGGGTATGAAAAAAATAATGGATCCTGTAAAGCTATACATTTTAAAACAGTAGACAAAATTCTGAATTCAGCAAGGGGTCATTTGTGTATATCCTTCAAGGTTTCTTTATAGAAACTAACAGTTGAATATAGGAAAAATTGAAAATTAGTTGAAAAAAACAGCCATTTGTGCCAACGTTTTCACCTGTAACTTCTTCTAATTATGACAGCTGTATGAAAGTAATATACCCTTACATCCGCTGGACCTTTCTGGTTGTGGGGATATATAGGACTTGAAGGTTCATCAAGAACCCGACGAACCCAGAGCCAATAACTGAGCAAGGTCTTGCAATGGTTTTTTATTATGTACCGCGTATATAGCAATTAATTTGGGAAAATACATACATGGAAAAATTGGTATGAAAGACACCTATGTATTTCTGAAATTGGAACAAAATATAGAGTTTAGAAACAGTAGATATTTGCACATTTCCGAAATTGTGAGTACCCATACTAGCATGAGAATTATAGGACATTTTTCAAAGTGACTTCTTTTTACAAATTGTCTTTCATTTGGAAGGCAGAAATGCATCGAAAGTCAATAGGTAATAACAGTTGTTCTACAATTCTGTGTTACCCTAAGTCTCCCGATAAAAATGGTACCTCACTTGTGTGGGTAGGCCTAGGGCCCGCGACAGGAAACAGCTCAAAACGCAACAGGGACACACTTTATTTTTACAGTGAAAACTGACCCTTTTTTTGCAAAGTGCCTAGCTGTAGATTTTGAACCCTAGCTCTGCCGGCACCTAGGGAAATCTAGCAAACCTATACATTTTTTAAAACTAGACACCCAGGGGAATCCAGGATGGGGTGACTTCACTGGCTCTCACCAGGTTCTATTACCCAGAATCCCTTGCAAACCTAAAAATCTGTCCAAAAAAACAAATTTTCCTCACATTTCTGTGGTGGAAAGTTCTGAAATCTGCGTGGATCCACAAAATTCCACCCACCTCTCGTTACCCAAAGTCTTCCAAGAAAAATGGTACCTCACTTGTGTGGGTAGGCCTAGTGCCTGTAACAGGAAACAGCCCAAAACGCAACGTGGACACACCACATTTTCATAGTAAAAACTGACACTTTTTTTGCAAAGTGCCTAGCTGTAGATTTTGAACCCTAGCTCTGCCGGCACCAAGGGAAACCTAGCAAACCTATACATTTTTGAAAACTAGACACCCAGGGAAATCCAGTATGGGGTGACTTGACTGGCTCTCACCAGGTTCTGTTACCCAGAATCCCTTGCAAACCTAAAAATTTGCATGGATCCACAAAATTCCACCCACCCCGCGTTCCACGCAAGCCATACCTCATTGGACTTCCCAGGGTGTTTAGTTTTCAGAAATGTGTGGGTTTAGTAGGTTTCCCTAGATGGCGGCGAGCCCGGGGCCAAAAACCCAGGTGCCCCCCCAAAACCAGGTAGTTTTGTTATAGGTAATTTTGAAGTCTCCACAGTACGATTTGGGCCATTTCCTGTTGCAGCCACTATGCCTACCCACACAAGTGAGGTACCATTTTTATCAGGAGACCTGGGGGAACGCTGGGTGGTAGGAAATTTGTGTCAGCCCAGTGATCCTACAACTTTCCCACACAGAAATGTGAGAAAAAATAGATTTTTTCAAAAAAAATTGAGGTTTGCAGGGGATTCTGGGTAGGAAAACGTTGGGGGATCCACGCGAGCCATACCTCGCTAGACTCCCCCGGGTGTCTAGTTTCCAGAAATGTGGGTTTGGTAGGTTCCCAAGTTGGCCGCTAAGCCCGGGGCCAAAAACCCAGGTGACCCCCTTTGCAAAACTAGGTTGTTTTGTGATAGGTAATTTTGATGTCTCCTCAATACGTTTTGGGCCCTTGCCTGTCGTGGGTACTTGACCCATCCACCCGTGTGAGGTATCATTTTTATCGGGAGACCTGGGAGAACGCTGGGTGCTAGGAAATTTGTGGATCCACGTAGATTCCAGAACTTTCCCACACAGAAATTTGAGAAAAAAGTGATTTTTTCAGCTAAATTTGAGGTTTGCAGGGCATTCTAGCTAGGAAAACGTTGGGGGACCCATGCAAGCCATACCTCGCTGGACTCCGCCGGGTGTCTAGTCTTCAGAAATGTGTGGGTTTGGTAGGTTTCCAAAGATGGCCGCTGAACCCGGGCCCAAAAATCCAGGTGACTCCCCTTGCAAAACCAGGTTGTTTTGTGATAGGTCATTTTGATGTCTCCTCAATACGTTTTGGGCCCTTGCCTGTCACGGGTACTTGACCCACCCACGCGAGTGAGGTACCATTTTTATGGGGAGACCTGGGGGAACGCTGGGTGGTAGGAAATTTGTGGATCCACGTAGATTCCAGAACTTTCCCACACAGAAATTTGAGAAAAAAGTGATTTTTTCAGCTAAATTTGAGGTTTGCAGGGGATTCTGGGTAGGAAAACTTTGGGGGACCCACGCAAGCCATACCTCGCTGGACTCCCCCGGGTGTCTAGTTTTCAGAAATGTGTGGGTTTGGTAGGTTTCCTAAAATGGCCGCCGAGCCCGGGGCCAAAAACCCAGGTGACTCCCCATGCAAAACCAGGTTGTTTTGTGATAGGTCATTTTGATGTCTCCTCAATAAGTTTTGGCCCCTTGCCTGTCACGGGTACTTGACCCACCCACTCGAGTGAGGTACCATTTTTATTGAGAGACCTGGGGGAACGCTGGGTGGTAGAAAATTTGTGGATCCACGTAGATTCCAGAGCTTTCCCACACAGACATTTGAGAAAAAAGTGATTTTTTTCAGCTAAATTTGAGGTTTGCAGAGGATTCTGGGTATGAAAACGTTGGGGGACCCACGTTTTCAAAATGACCTATCACCTGTTTTTGCAAGGGGGTCACCAGGGTTTTTGGCCCCGAGCTCGGCGGCCATCTTGGGAAACCCACCAAACCCTCACATTTCTGAAAACTAGACACCCGGAGGAGTCCAGCGAGGTATGGCTTGTGTGGGTCCCCCAACGTTTTTCTACCCAGAAGACTTTGGGGAATGCGGGGTGGTTGGAATTTTGTGGATCCACACAGATTCCAGAACTTTCCACCAAAGAAATATGAGGAATTCTTTTTTTCTTTTTACAAATTTTGAGGTTTGCAAGGGATTCTGAGTAACAGAACCTGGTGAGAGCCAGACAAGTCACTCCATCCTGGATTCCCCTGGGTGTCTAGTTTAAAAAAATGTATAGGTTTGCTAGGTTTCTCTATGTGCCGGCAGAGCTAAGGTTCAAAATCTACAGCTAGGCACTTTGCAAAAAAAGGGTCAGTTTTCACTGAGAAAATGTGTTGTGTCCAGTTTCGTTTTGGACCGTTTCCTGTCGTAGGCACTAGGCCTACCCATCCAAGTGAGGTACCATTTTTCTCGGAATACTTTGGGGAATGTGGGGTGGGTGGAATTTTTTGGATCCACGCAGATTCCAGAACTTTCCACCACAGAAATGTGAGGAAAATGTGTTTTTTTTTAACAAATTTTGAGGTTTGCAAGGGATTCTAGGTAACAGAACCTGGTGAGAGCCAGACAAGTCACCCCATCCTGTATTCCCCTGGGTGTCTAGTTTTCAAAAATGTATAGGTTTGCTGGGTTTCCCTAGGTGCCGGCAGAGCTAGGGTTCAAAATCTACAGCTAGGCACTTTGCAAAAAAAGGGTCAGTTTTCACTGTGAAAATGTGGTGTGTCCACGTTGGGTTTTGGGCCATTTCCTGTCGCGGGCACTAGGCCTACCCACACAAGTGAGGTACCATTTTTCTCGGAAGACTTTGGGGAATGCGGGGTGGGTGGAATTTTGTGTATCCACACAGATTCCAGAACTTTCCACCGCAAAAATGTGAGGAAAATGTGGTTTTTTTGACAAAGTTTAAGGTTTGCAAGGGATTCTGGGTTACAGAACCTGGTGAGAGCCAGACAAGTCACCCCGTCCTGTATTCCCCTGGGTGTCTAGTTTTTAAAAATGTATAGGTTTGCTGGGTTTCCCTAGGTGCCGGCAGAGCTAGGGTTCAAAATCTACAGCTAGGCACTTTGCAAACAAAAGGGTCAGTTTTCACTGAGAAAATGTGGTGTGTCCACGTTGCGTTTTGGGCCGTTTCCTGTCGCGGGCACTAGGCCTACCCACACAAGTGAGGTACCATTTTTCTCGGAAGACTTTGGGGATTGCGGGGTGGGTGGAATTTTGTGGATCCACGCAGATTCCAGAACTTTCCTCTGCAAAAATGTGAGGAAAATGTGTTTTTTTTAACTAAGTTTGAGGTTTGCAAGGGATTCTGGGTAACAGAACCTGGTGATAGGCACACAAGTCACCCCATCCTGGATTCCCCATGGTGTCTAGTTTTCAAAAATGTACAGGTTTGCTAGGTTTCCGTATGTGCTGGCTGCGCTAGGGCCCAAAATCCACAGGTCGGCACATTGCTAAAAAAAAGTCTGTGCCTTGTGGGCTTTCTGCCGCCATGGGGAGGGGGATGGGGGGATTTGCCCCGATATGCCCCCAAGGGGGGCAGAAAGACTGAGGCTATTTTTTTTCAGGGCGGCGGCATTGGTTTGCCCATTCTGGGCAGCCCCCACCCCCACGCATAAAAAAAGCCAGCATAATCGCTGGTGCCTAGTGGGCTTTCTGCCCCCCTGGGGGGCAGATCAGGGGCCACTGCCCCCATATGCCCCCCCGGGGGGGCAGAAAGACTAGAATTTCTCTGGTGGGGTGGGGATATTGTCATGCCCATTTTGGGCAGCCCCCACCCCTACATGAATACAGAAAAAAATCCCTGGTTTCTAGTGGGCGGTCTGCCCCTGGGGGGGAAGATTGGGGGATTCTGCCCCCATGTGCCCCCCAGGGGGGGCAGAAAGACTGTAATGTTTTTTTGGGGGGTGGGGGCACTGGCTTGCCCGTTTTGAGCAGCCCCCACCCTAATTCCAATTGGCCAAAATAAATCCCTGGCGTCTAGTGGGCTTTTTGCCCCCCTGGGGGGCATATTAGGGGCTACTGCCTCCATCTGCCCCCCAGGGGGGCATAAAGGCTGTAATTTTGGTGGGGGTGGGGGCATTGGCATGCCAATTTTGGGCAGCCCCCACTAAGTAAAATTGCCCAAAAAAAATCCCTGGCGTCTAGTGGGCTATCTGCCCCCCAGGGGGGGCAGAAAGACTAATTTTTTGGGGGGGGTGGGGGCATTGGCATGCCTGTTTTGGGCAGCCCCCACCCTAATTCCAATTGCCCAAAATAAATCCCTGGCGTCTAGTGGGCATTTTGCCCCCCCGGGGGGCAAATTGGGGACTGATGCCCCCATCTGCCCCCCAGGGGGGCAGAAAGGCTGTAAGTTTGGTGGGGGGTGGGGGCATTGGCATGCCCATTTTGGGCAGCCCCCACTAAGTAAAATTGCCCAAAAAAAATCCCTGGCGTCTAGTGGGCTATCTGCCCCCCAAGGGGGGGCAGAAAGACTAAATTTTGCCAATTCTTTTGGGGGGAGTTAAGGCCCTTGCCCAAGGGGCCGCTCCCCCCTCCCTGGTGTCTAGTGGGTGGATCCCTGCTTGGTGATCGCCCTCCTGGGGTGATCCCCAAGCAAGGATCCACTGGGGAGGGGTACCATTGGAAAGGGGAGATTCCAATGATACCCCTCCCGTCTCTCTACGTGCTCAGGGGGCTGAGATATCCCCCTGAGCACATAGAAAGTGAAACTGAAATGAGCCTAAAGCGCGCGCTGATCGTCATTTCATAGAAACCAGGGGGGGCCTCGGGAGCTGGGGAAGCTCTTCCCCAGCTCCCGAGGCTTTGGGGAAGAAAAAGAAATCCCTCTGGTGCCTGCACCAGAGGGATTTCCGGTGCCATGTGCCAGGACGGCCGGGAGCCGTCCTGCGCACACGAGCACTGTGGCGCACGACGGCTCCCGGCTGTCGTGCACACAGAAAGGGTTAAACCTTCCTTTTTAATGTTTATAAGTTACACCCAAGGAAGGCCCTAAATGCCCATAAGGAACATTGATGGTATTTCAAAAATAAGACATGTATATTTAATGTTTTGCATATTCTGGCAGTCAAAAACTGGGCTCAGGCGTAAAACTCTGCTCAGCTCACAGAGTTTGTGGAATTCATCAACTCCGTGTTCTGCAGAGAACGCAGAGTTACCAATAAACTCTGCACTCCACAACGGAGCAGAATTTTTGGTGTGCTCGTGCGGGGAACACGACGAGACAGTGGTTGAGAAAGGGGGCGGGGCCTCTAACCACGTCTCAGCAATCCAGCTGTGGGGGACTTACTGGTTGCAGCAATAGGGGTTCTTGGCCCCCAACAACCCTCATCAACCAAGGGGACTTCATCCGCCAACCAGTAGTGGGCCAGGAGGCCCCTTTGCAGAGTGGTTGAGAATGAGGGCGGGGCCTCAGACCACGTCTCTGCAATCCGGCTGCGGGGGACTTACTTGTCACAACAATAGGGTATTGTGGCCCCCAACGACCCTCAGCAGCCAAGGGGACTTCATCCCCCAAACCAGTAGTGGGCCAGGAGTTTCTGTGCAGAGTGGTTGAGACAGGGTGCGGGCCTTCAACCATGTCTCGGCAGTCCGGCTGCGGGGGACTTACTTGTCACAATAATAGGGGTTCTTGGCCCCCAACGACCCTCAGCAGCCAAGGAGACCTCATCCCCCAACCAGTAGAGGGCCAGGAGGTCCCTGTGCGGAGTGGTTGAGAAAGGGGCAGGCCTCTGACCACGTCTCGGCAATACAGCTGCAGGGGACATTCTTGTCACAATAATAGGGGTTCTTTGCCCCCAACAACCCTCAGCAGCCAAGGAGACCTCATCCCCCAACCAGTAGAGGGCCAGGAGGTCCCTGTGCTGAGTGGTCGAGAAAGGGAAAGGGCCTCTGACCACATCTCGGCAATCCAGCTGCGGGGGACATTCTTGTCACAACAATAGGGGTTCTTGGCCCCCAACGACCCTCAGCTGCTGAGGGGACTTCATCCCCCGACCAGTAGTGGGCCAGGAGTCCCCTGTGCAGAGAGGTGGAGAAAGGGGGAGGGGCATCCCACCATGTATTGGCAATCCGGCTGTGAGGGACTTACGTGTCGCAACAATAGGGTTCTTGGCTTCCAACGACCCTCAGCAGCCAAGGGGACTTCATCCCCCAACCAGTAGTGGGCCAGGAGGCTCTGTGCAGAGTGGTCGAGAAAGGGGTGGGGGTCTCAGACCACGTCTCGGTAATCCAGCTGCAGGGGACTTACTTGTCACAACAATAAGGGTTCTTGGCCTCCAACGACCCTCAACAGCAATGGGGACATCATTGGGGGTGGATAAAAAATACTCTGCCTGCTCATGGAAGTCCTTGGAATTTGACAGAGTTTTTTAGCAACTCTGCGAACTCCAGCCATGCCTATGAAAAACCACCAAAGTTGTTTTACACTGTGACAAGTCTGGCTCTTCCCTTATAGTGCTTAAATTCTGTTTGGTAGCAGCTAGAGTATAGTTGAAGGACTCATTTTATTAGTAATGTGAAATCCAATTTATTGGCCAAGTCAGATTTTATATTACTATTTTGAAAATGATACATTTAGAAAATTACAAATGTCGAGCCTAAGCCAAAACATGGCCTTTCGCCTGTGTCACCAACCCCTGAGGGATCCCCAGTGGGGATGGGGAGATGGTGTCTTTATTCCAAACAGTGAACAAAGGGCCTGGGAGTGGGGAGGGGACTTCATCATTGACATGATGGCCTGGGGGCTGTGCCCAGCCCCTTTTTGAGCTTCACAGGATATCTACCTTGTCATTGGCAGATGACACTAACATCTAGGCCTGCCTCCCCTTTGCCTTTATAGCAAGGCTGGCACCAACCTAATGGGTAGAGAAACTGACCAGAGCTGGTTTAGGGGGTAGACAAAGGCTTGCCCTCCACCCACAGGCTTGCACTGGGCATAAAAGTGGACCACATAAACCCTTCCTCAGAACTACCTGGACCTGTGGAGAATCAGGAGAAGGAATGCCTAGTTATATGAAGGCCCTGAAAGAAGACTGGACCTGCTTGCACCTAGAACATAAAAAGGGACTCTAAGAGTCAGTTGGCTGATCTCCTGTTTTAGCTACAGGGACACAACAAGCTTCAAGAGGCCTCTCTCCCTGCAACTGCCGAGCTGACCAGTACCACCTGGACCTGCCATTGACCCTGTTGATGGAATCTGTTGGAGTGAGTCCAAACCCACAAATTCTGCCCCCAGGTCCTGGGGTCTTGGCTGGTGTACTAACCTGTCCCCAGATGGCAAGGTGTACGACGTTAGAAACGTTTTGCCAATTTTCTGACTGGAGCACCAGTGCAGACCAGAATTGCCATCAAAGCTGTAGCTCTCGACATCAAATTGTCTGTTAGCATCCTGGTTTACCCTGCTAAAGGAGAGCTATCTTCCAGAAAAGTTTCTGAGTCCAAACATAGAGGGCTTCATCGGGACTGATGCCAAGAATCAACCCATCAACATCAAGGCCTTTCTGGAGACTGACTTCAGACTTTGCCCACTTGGAGCTTTCTCACCTTCATCAGCGACTGGACCGAGACCGCACTCTTCAGCAGTTCGCTGTTGTCGACTCCAGTTTCAGATCCAGCTTGAAACTTGCCCTGCCGATGACTTGTTGATGACCAGATAGATAGATAGACTTTACTTACCACAGTTAAGAAACATTGTAGCAATAATCACTGCAGAACATTACCCCCTGAAAGTATATGGTTATGATTAAAAGGAAAATCACAACTAATCAGTCAGGAACAACTACTATGGGAATGCCCAGGCTGCTGTTCAGTGGAGCCAACAAGTCACAATAGATAAAATGACGCATTAAAAACAGTATAAAGCCTAAAGAAACAAAGCTTCTAATTAATATAAAGCATTAAAAGCACCGCTTATCACAACTGAGTGGCCTAATTATAAACGCTCAACAAAGACCCAGTGTTTAAAATCCACTTCCTTACTGAGTTTCACCATGTGGGTTTCTGTGTCTAAAACGTGCCCTATGCTTAAAATATGGTGGGTAGAAAATGGATGGAGCAGCAGTTCATTAGCAAGATTTAAAAGTGGTATAAAACATTAATGCCACATTTAAAATTGAGTGCAAGACACCATTGGGTTAAAGTGCATTGACATCTGTTAACATGGGAGGACCTGACCATGAAAGCAAAAAATCACTGTAGCGTTAGATTTATAGTTTTATTGTAATAAAGTAGAGGCCAAGCCCACAACTAGTAGGGGTCTACCAAATGGCCAAAGTTGAGATGTCGAAGACGGCGCCTCACTAATTAGGAGCCTAAATAAGTCATACATAAGGGTAATTGTTATTGCAGAGGCCTAAGATGGTTATGGCTGCCTTCAGAAACTTCAGAAATCTGGACGTCAACTGTGTAGATTCTATCTTTAAGCAGGCTCCCACCACCTCATTGCAGGACAGAATGGTAAGAATTCTAAACATCAGCCACAGCCAAAATTTTCAGTGAGGCAAAAGTAGGTAAACCGGAATGAACCTGGATCCTGTATCCAACCTCCGCTACATATCGACCAGGCCTTAACTTTTGACTTTGACCAAGTCTAGAACAACCAGTTAACCGCAGGTGGCTCATTGCGATTTTTGACGCTATTTTTAATTCAAGCTTTAGAAATGTGCATCTCCAACTCTACTATTGGATTTTAGTCCTTTTGGTGTCATTTTCTTTAATAAAATAAATTGAGTTTATTTTTCTAGATTGTCTTGGGATTTTTCTTGTTGTGTTTTCACTTTATGAGTACTGCATAAGTACTTTACACATTGCCTCTATCTTAAGCCTGCCTGCTTTTGTACCAAGCTCCTGGAGAGTTAGGCACAGGTTTTTTAATGACTTTAGTTGCTCATCCTGGCAAGGAAAGAGATTAATATCTGAGATACGGTCTCAACCCCCCACAAATTCACCAATTTCTTACAAACTACTTTTGACGCTCAAAAATAAAGTTTATTGTCCAGAGATTGTCATCGGCGACAAAATATTTGTATATGACATAGCATGCCTTCAAGTTGTAACCATATAGTCACAATGTGATCATCAGTTAATGTGATCAACATATCTTGGTATATACAGCACATGTCGGAAGTGCTAGAAATGATATCCACAACCTGAAAGGGAGACCAAGTGAGGATTTTCCATTAAAGGCTAATGATTGTGGCTGGTCCAGCACAGAGGTGAAACGTAGACCATAAAGACTTAGGGGTTTATTACGATGTCGGTTGAAGTTGCCTCTGACCGACACCATCGTGGTCTCAGGACTGACCGACCTCTAGTCGGCGGTTCCGACCGCCTGATTACGACCCGACTGAACACTGTTCAGCTGGATACTCCCATTTCTCTATGGGAGCTTGTGTTACGATCATAAAACGGCCGTAATACAGGCTCCCATAAAGAAATGGGTGTGTGTGTAAAACCTTGCATCCTGTGACAGGTATCCCATGGTGCCTGCCGCACAGTGCATGGATTTACAAGGGGGCACCCTAGGTACCCACTCAGCCTCCAACCATAGGTGCAGAGGCAAGGTGGCCCTGCTAGGGGCCCCCAAAGTTGCTTTCCGACAGCCTTTCTGTGTCGGAAAGGCCAGCACGGAAAGGCTGTGGGAAAACTACATCATAATCCCAAGGGCAGAAACGGTGTCCAAAGGGGATTAGGGTGCGGGTTCAACTGGCCGGAAGACTCAGAGCCGGTCGGAACCGTGTCGAAGTGACCTGCTGGTTTATGCTCCGACCGCCGACATCGTAATTTGGCGGTCGGAGCCCAAACCGACCGTGTTGGTCGGAAAGCCTCTGACCGCGGTCGGAAAGCTTCCGACTAGCGGTCGGAGGCTTTCCGACCGACATCGTAATCAGCCCCTTTGTTTTGTGAGAAATCCAGTGCATTTCCTTGATTTCCACCAGATTCAAGTTGAAAAATCACAGAGTCTGTCTTGTTCTTGTTGCTTCTTGAAGGAGGTTGCTTTTGAAAATGGAAACAGCATTTCTGGGATGAAGCTGCCTGTTGATATTTGGCTGGGGATGGGTACAAGAGCTATGAGTGGAAGGCAATGAGGCTGGTGGAAGTATAGTGTAGGATTAAGGGAACTAGGGAAGTGCATGGCCGTGATGTGTCAGTGGGAAGGAGTGGAGGGCTGGTGCTGGCAGTGTTTGTCATTCCTCCCAAACGATTACAACGGTCCTCAAGCCCCTTATTCTTCATCCCTCACCTCAATCTTTTCTGTTTGAAAGTAATTCAACTATGCAAATAAGAATGTCCTTGGTTATCAGTACAGTTTGCAACAGGGAATACACAATGTCTGTCTAGGCCTCCTGATGGGGTTATCACAAACTGGTTTGAGATCTGAGCCAGTGGTTCTAGTGTGTCTAAAATATAGCTTTTTCATGGCATAGGAATTGGGTCATCTGCCCAGATAGACATTAATGTTTCTGGAAGCTGCTATCAGTTTCAAATATAGTTTGGCTGTAAAAAGAGCACTTTGGGGATCGGTATTGTGTGAACTGGAGTCTGCTTCCATACTAATGGGCTTATTCACATTTTTCAATACAATTGAGTATTTATTGAAACAGGAATAATGTATCTTTAACTTACACAATTATTCGTAATGTTTACAACTATATATAATTGCTCCATTAGTTGTTATCCATTCTGATTTATTAGTGTGATATAGGAATGATACGTTTTTATGTCTGGAAAAATGTTACACTAACAAAATGTAAAACTGTTAAAAGAATGTCACTGTGGAATTTAATTAAAGATGTAAAAAATGTTGGCATACACTTCACAAATGCTGTTTTTCGTAATAACCAGTCGAATTATCTGCGGTTTACCTTTCTTACTCAGATTTGGGAAATTCGCCTCTACAAAGCCATATACAAAGTGATTTTTTTTCATTGAAAGTGTTCCTCTGCGTGTGCATCTGCCTATCAAAGAGAACATCAGTCATGAAGATTTCTGATTTTTTTTTAAATCACAATTTAAAGTATAAAGGGACTCATAAGCAAGTCAAATTATTGTATGGCACTTGTTCAAAGAAACTCTTTCTTCACATCCTAGACCTGGCATTAACCCAGGCTGTCTTTATATATTTTTTAATGATAACATTAAAATGACCTTGAATATACTATTTCCCCCTCATTCATTTCCATGAGCTCTTAGCTACAGCAATGACCCTCTCTCAATGGTAAGGAACAATATTGCCCGTTAAATAGTCAGTGTTATTTAAGTGTCAAAATAGTTTTTAAATCATTCACAACCTGTCTATTTAAGTTCCTCTCAAGTCAATCTAATTTCAATATTTGAGTACCAGTAGGTGAGTATTAAATTGCACATAATGCCATCATTTTCCACATGGACATTTCATGCATATATTATTTGAGAAGGAGAGAGCTACCCTACCTCGGGAATAGAATAATGGATTATTTAAAGTACTGATCTCGTGGAAGTATATGAACTAAATGTTTTGAAAACAGCAACAACACTTATCACAATACACAGATAATGCAGGAAGTGCTGAGGCTCACATTCTCGATTTTATTGTCCAAAGTAAATTTGAAAATGAATGAGGCCCACTTGTTATTTCAATGCAAATTAAATAAGGACTAAAGAATTGCCCATTAGGACACAACCCAAAAGCTCTATTAACAATGAAAATATGAACAAAAGACTCAGGAAACAAAGCACAGTGGAAAAGCATTGCTTCAGAGCAGACACTTCTAGCTGAGCAAAGATAGGGGAGGTTCCATTCCACGTTTTCTCTATTTCAATCAGATTTCCAAGAAAACATGAATCGCCGGCAGTCCACAAATGTGAATGAATGATCACCGAACAATCACAGCAAAGATGCTGCCCACTATGTCTGTAGCATCTCATTGTTTTCAAATGGTGAACCAGAGTATTGAAATGGAGAAATGATATGGTAGAAAATGACAGAGAAAAGTGATAAAGTAATAATAACTTCATGCATCCATGAAAGGCAGAGAAATTGACCAAGACTACTCATTATTTTGAAGCGATTTAACGCTTCTGGTGCTGTGTGTCTGTTATTTCAGGTGCTGGAAATTTGCATCTAAGACCTATTTAGCAACCTGTTACTTAGTTAAGGCATATTCTATTTTGTGAAAAAACAAGTGCCTTTATTTTTACAATTGCAAAATAGCGCTGACCACAAAAAATTAAATTAAAAAGCAAACAGTTTTTAATGATTCAACCTTCTATAGGCTTGCCTAGGAACGTATTTGGCATGTCAGTAATGGTACGATTGGTTGAGAGGTACAGCTGTAAGAATTCCAAACGCTATTGAAAGGTGAACACTGGAGCTTACCACTGACGCTTGTTCTTCCACTGTAACAGTGGCAGATGTTATTATTTAAAAAATTCACTTATTACACAGATTTTATTGCAAATGATTCAACTCTTCATTACTAATTCCATTTTTAAACTGGAGTGGGGCTCAGCGGGCCTGGTTATATAAGGCTGAACAGCATTGGTTAAAGACCTGTGCACAGTGGCGGCCCGCAGAGGGAGTGCTGTGGGGCGGTGGGGCAGGGTGGGGGAGGGGCTGGGTGGGGGGTAGTGGAGTTGGACATACGACGGGCAGGAGTAAAGTAAGTAAATAAATAAATGAAACTATTTTCCTTGCGCTCGCTGCATCGCCGAGTTGGCAAGGTAAATAGTTTTATTTATTTATTTACTTACTTTACTCCTGCCCGTCGTATGTCCGACTCCACTACCCCCCACCCCACCCCGCCCCGCCCCACCGCCCCGCAGCACTCCCTCTGTGAGCCGCCAGTGCCTGTGCACAGTGAATATATATATTCACAGAAAAAACAAAGGTTATAGGGACGTTATAGTTAGGTGAAAATGTCAATTAAAATATAAAGTTTTTTTAACCTAACAAAACTATTGAAATTCACCAGTTATAGGCAGTGCTTAATTTGTAAAAAAAAACATAGTGCCAGGGCTCTCATCAGGAGGCCACTGCAGCTTGCACCACATATTGACCCTGCCATACTGCCAATGATAGTAACAACACAAATACTAACCATCACACAAGTGTGACTATTCAGCCTATTTCAGGCTCCCAAAGCTATAAGAATGGCTTAGGCAGCAGAAAATAGTCATTTTGAATGTATATTGAATTAATAAATAACTGTTGTTGTGGTCATCTCTAAATTAACCAGACACCGCCACCTTGTGGCAGCCTGTCACAAGCACCAGTGCTGACAATTAAGTGCCGGTGCCAACCATCGGAAACCTACAGCTCAAGTTAAGCACTGGTTATAGATATCTCAACTAAAGTAAATATAATTTGCGCACTCGCCATGCATTGCTGCTTACTTCACATATTACATCACTCATGACATGTTCTACAGCATCATTGACAACATCACTGCAACATCTGAAATGGCACCATTGATGACAACACTCCGCATGGCGGGGCAAACCTTTCCAGGACGGAGCTAAGATGAATGGAAAATGTTTGGGGAAGGTTTTCTGAAGATTCATCAAATGGTGCCAAAGCTATCAATAAGCCAAAAAGTGCTTTTGCTATGGAAATGTGGTCCTAACAAAAAATATCCAGTGGTGGATGCCATTGGTGTGTGTGTATTCATTGAAAAACCAAGGTTAAAGTGAAGTTATGGATAGCTATGGTCCTGTATGTTTAAAGAAAATCACAAATTCATTTGAAAATCGATAGTAAATATATGATTAGAACATATATAATATATATAATATATCATATCTAACATTTAAAAAACCTCAGAAATTCACTTATCACACACAGTCTCGTTACAAAGCAAAATCTAAAAAAACACTGAAATTCACTAGTTATGATGAGGTATTCAACTCATATCATGCACTGCTTTTGAACTTATATATGACAACTCTCATGACATGTTATATGACATCATTAACGACATCACTGATGACATAATTCATGATAGTGCTGTACACATTTGTTTTGGCTTTTCTAACAATGTGCATGATGAATTTTAACATTTACATCATATTTAATGCAAGTGAAAGTTTTTTCGTAATGGGTGGTGTTGTTGTTCCTGTTTTTGTGACAGCATTTTAAAAATGACTGGATAGTTTTTATTTCTTGCATGTTTAATTTTGTAAAACAATGATGGGCATTTAGCTCTGTACCAGTAGTAGCTACAGTTTTTTATATTGGTTAGACAGATATATTCTGTACAGTGTGTTATTATGTGTTATTGATGTTATGGTTTATATCCATATATTTGTTTCTGGTTGCTGCTGTTATACTTTCTGTACCTTTTTTATGTTTGTATTTATCAGTGGATAGGTGGTCTTTTGATACAAGTGGAAAGTTTAAATTACATTGGTGTGTTAGTAAATGATGGTTGGTGTGTTGTAGCAGCCGCGGCCCGTGCAGGTAAGATTGGTGGGGCTGGGTGGGGGGGATTTCGACAGTCGACAACGAGGGAAAATTAATTATTTATTTAATTTTCCCTCGTTGTCGTCTGTCGAAATCCCCCACCACCCGGCCCCACCAATCTTACCTGCATGGGCCGCGGCTGTGTTGTAGTAAGATGTGGAATGTTTTAGATTAATTTGTGATCGAGAGTTGAGTTTATGTAGAAGTGATTGAATCATTATTATATGATGCATGATAGGGTAATTACATGGATGAATAGTTCTACAACTAATGTGTTATCAGTTCTAACAGTATTTTGTGTGTTAGGGTAAATATTAATTTGAATGAATGTAATTCCCTTAAGATAAGTGAGCAGAGTATTGGATGATTTAATCAGCGTAGTAATACGTGATGTTATCAAATATATCATTTAAGATGCCATGCCTGATGTCATATGTGAGGATTTAAGCAGCGCAAGGAAGCCTGAATAGGCTTCCCTCTCAAAAAAGCAGGGGAGGAGCCCGGACAGCCATAGGTCATTCAGCTCCTTCTAAAGAGGCTCAGGGAGAGTTGCTGGAGAATACAGCTGTTTTTTAAACAGATATTCTTTAAGGAAAGAGTCAGGTTTTGCAACTGCAGTGCTCTCTTTTTTGGGGTGGGGTTGTTGTATCCTTATGGCCCTTATATGCAAGGCAGAATTTTTTTTGCATTTTCTCCCTTTATTATGGGCCTTTGCATGCATCTTGGGGCTATAATTATATTGAGGGTAATTTAAAGTTTCATAGTGCACTACTGTCTCGGTGCTCTATTGCAAGATTTTGCCTAGGCAAAGAATACTGTTTCTACACCTGTGCAGCAGAAAACAATCAAACTTAGTATATAAGGAACTAAATTATTGTTCTTCTTTTTGTTTAACGCAGCACAGAAAATGTAGATGCTGTGATGTACTGCTTGAAATCTAGACCTTTATGTTTTGAAAGCTCTCCCCTTTGCTATTATCGTTAAAGCTTTGCTGTAAACATTTCAGTTTATGCTTTTCCTTTATGTGCGACACTTACTGAGTTAAAGGAAGGGCTAAAGCTATGATAGTGAATATGGTGAAGGGTTCCATAGTCCTAATATGGCCTACAGGCTTTGTCAGTTTTTTGCAGCTTGTTTGATGACGTAAATTGAGACATATGACGAAAGTTGATTAAATCCACATTTAGAATTTGTTTGTGTTTGATTTATAGCTTGTGGTACGTGTCAACTTTATGAATGTTTAAATAATAATCTAGGCGATGCAATTGCAATTTTCCCAAAAGTAACTCTTAAACTCCATTACATATTGAAAAATTAGGAGAACAAACATTTCTATATTTATGCAGAGGTAGAATATCAAACATTATTAGTAGTAACCCATTGTTAACTTCAGAGTATTTTTTATATTATAAAGTTGCAAAGACATTTTTTGTCTTATAGCATTTTAGTCTGCTACTGAAGTCTACTCTGGTTGTCAAAATCCCCGAACCCAAGTTATATTCCCAAGCCACAGGTGATGGTTTATAACATGGGAAAGTGTCTTTGAAAACCAGAGTACTGTGCCCCAGAAAAACTATAAGGGTATTAGGACAATAGACCATTTCACATGCTTAAGATAGAATGTTATTTAATTACAAAGAGAGTAATAGAAAGACAAGCATTGCAAATATTGGAAGAGAAGGTCTGAATTAGACATTACTGACCCTGAGCCAATCCCTTGCTTCAATTATGCTCTCAACTTTTCATTGTTCTGGGATAGCATTACAGCCTGCTACTAAGGTTGTGAAAATACTTCTTCCAGCATATTAGGCCAGAATCACAGGTGAGGGCGTATAATGAGGGAGAGGGTCTTTAACAAAATCAGCATAAACGAGGGCTGAAGGGTTATAATGATATTAGAATATTCCACCCACTAAGAGTAAAATGTTCTAAAGTAAAGGGGGAGAAAGAGAAATAAAGCACTGGAATGTTTGAGCAGCAGGTGTATACCTGGTATTATTGGCTATGAGCGACTTCATTGTCTTCAATGGAGCTACCGACAATCCAATGATCTAATGAGAGTCTACATTTGACTAGGATAGTATGAAATTAAGGGTTAACATGTAATTTTGAATCTATCCTTTGCTTTTTTGGTTTTCAGACAATGCCTTTCAACCACACTCAATTAATACTAGACCTGGGCAAAATTTAAATTACTTCAATGTAATCTGAGTAATTTCAGGAATTTTGCATTATGCATGTTATGCAAAATCCCCGAAATTACGGCGTTGAAAATTGGGTGACTGGTTGAGGGGGGTGAAACCCAAGTCATGCAGCACCCACAATTCCTGTCAGGGTGAGGTCAAAAGCAAACCCCAAATTAACCTGTGCTTAACCCTCTGGTAACTTGGCACGAAGCAATCAGGCTTAACGTAGAGGCAATGTGTAGATTATTTATGCAGCACTTCATACAGCAATAAAGAGAAAACAGAACACAGAAACATCCCCCACCAATTTAGAAAAATAAAGTAAGACCAGGTTAGGCCCGCTGTACAAAGTGCCTTAAATCGTGGTTGTGGAGTGTTCAGAGATCCTGCGCCGAGGATGTGTCATGCAGCAGCGGTTCCAAGGAGCTGTGAGGCTGTGATGTGAGGTCCTGCATCGTCGTCGAGGATGTCGTCGAGGAGGAACTTTCAATGTGAAATCCTGCATCAAAAATTTGTTGTGCACTCATAGTTTCAAGGAAGTTGCGGGGCTGCGATACGGAGTCCTATATCATCATCAAGGATACTGTTAATGAGGGGCTTCCTATGCGAAGTCCGGCATCAAGGATGTGTCACACAGCAACGGTTCAGAGGAGACTGTGGGCTACGATGTGAAATTGTGCATCAGGGATACGTCATGCAGTGGTGGTTCCAAAGCAGAGCTGTGAGGAGATGCATCGTGCTGAGTCGGTTCTGCACTCAGGACCTCAGCTGGGTTGGCACAGCACCTTCAGTCCCACTTCCAAGGCTCCAGACAGGGGTGGCACCACTTGGGAGGTAGGACTCACGGCAGACAGAGTCCAGGTGCTGGGTTCAAGGTGGTTGGAGCCTTTTCAGTCCCTGAGGCTCTGATTAGGAGGCCAGCACCTGGCTAGCTCTTGGAGTCACTCTGGTAGTCTTGGGTTCAAGATGCAAGTCGAGTCCTTCAATCAGGCAGCAGGCCAACAGGCAGCAGGGCAGCAAGCCAACAGTGTAGCAGTCCTTCTTGCAGAACAGCACAGCAGCCCTACTGAGTTTTCCACAGGCCCAGAGGTGTACTGAAGAGCTGGTTCTGAGGGGCCAATTTTTGTACCTGGTGCCCACTTTGAAGTGGAAGAAGGTTCTGGAGGTATCCACCCCTAGCGATTCTTGGAATTTCCTGCCTCCCTGCTAAATCCCCAAATTGTCGGGGTCACAATAGAGT
Organism: Calotriton arnoldi; assembly: GCA_963921515.1. NCBI lineage: Eukaryota > Metazoa > Chordata > Amphibia > Caudata > Salamandridae > Calotriton > Calotriton arnoldi. Next base: position 2,538,772 of record CAWUFW010001285.1, read on the forward strand.
ACTGCCAAATCCTTTGTGAGTGTGCTCATGCAGAGCCTTTGTGATGTACAAGTGTGGTGGGTGACAGCTCATCCCCCTCAACAAGTCAGAGATGATCCACCCTGCCAATATCTTTATCATTTGTCTCACTGTCTGGGAGCAACACACAAAGACCAACTGCCAGCGTGACTCAGGGTACAGGGTACAGGTATCAAGTGGTTAGGACAAGAAAACGCCAACTTTCTAAAAGTGGCATTTTCAGAAGTGTGACTTAAAAACAAACTTTACCATTGAAGAGTGTTTTAAATTACAATTCCTTAGACACAAAATTCGAGTTTGTACCTGCTCCCAATTGAAAGTTATCACTTATTAAATGTAATGAGTTAACCCATTGTTATAATAAGGAAGAGACATGCCTTGCAGTGAAGAACTAATTTAAGGGTTTTCGCAACCAGGACATGTAAAAGTTAAAAGTACATGTCCAACTTTTTAAATACACTGCACCCTGCCCTCTGGGCTGTTTGGGGCCTACCCTAGGACTGGCGTATGTGCATTGATAAGGAAGGTATAGGCCTTGCAAAAGGTTTATTATGCCAGGTTGAAAAAGCAGTTTAAGCTACACACACAGGCTGCAATGGCAAGCCAGAGACAGGTTTAAAAGGCTACTTAAGTAAGTAGCACAATTAGTGCTGCAGGTCCTCTAGTAGCATTTAATTTACAGGCCCTGGGTACTTGTAGTACTACTTTACTTGCAAGTAACCTAAATGTGCCAATTGGATGTAAGCAAATTTCACCATGTTTAAAGAAGAAAGCTCATAAACTCTAGCACTGGTCAGCAAATTCAACAAAAACGGGTTCAGAAAACAGGAGGGTGAAGGCAAAAGTTTGGGGATGACCTTGCACAAAAGGCCAAGTCCAACATATGCCATTACGTCACTTCATGTAATTATATGCCATTCACAGTAAACATTTACAGCGAATGCACAAGTACAACAGAACGCGAGCAGAATGTTGTTTAATTTAAATGTATCCTTGTACCAAAACTGACACAAGGGTGCATTTTTCTCTACAATATAGCACAAAATGACAGATTTGCATTTTGCTTAATTATGCATAATTTTGTTGTAATTTGACATAACTATGCAAACATGAATTTCACAAACTCAATTCAACAGTGTAATTAAGGCTATGTCTACTGCACTGTACATGTTACAGACAATTGTTTATCTTTCCTAGAACTATGGGGGGAAAACCCTCAGGATATAAAGAAAACAGGAAAAGCTGTACATCCGAAAATAGCTAATGTACCCAGCAGGTAGCATCTTTTCAAATATAAATAAAGTATCACTTATCTGTTTAATGACCTAGATGTTATTGTCTCTCATTCATGAAAGATGATTCCAACAGGGAAACCTGGCCATATTTGAAATTTTTAATTTCTGTAGTCCTTTACTCCCTTCTGATTTGTATGACTGTAGCATTATCATGATATAGTTATCACTTTTTTGAACTACTAAATGGGAAAGCATAAGCTTGCAGATGCAGAATTTACCTCCTCCCATGCACCTATGTTCAAATTACTTCGCATAAATTATAACTGAAATGAAAGGATGTTTGCCTAAGTGTTTTTACATTCTCTGTGAAAATCACAGTAGCAGAGTGCTTGCACTGGCTGCTTTGTTTTCTAGTACTTTAGAATACCAGAATTCCAAGAGCTAGTTGGTTGGCTTCCTGACCAGAGCCTCAGGGACTGAAAATGTTAAATAGGTTTGCTTAAGGTTTTTGACATTCTCTGTGCATTTTACAGTAGCACAGTCAATGCACCTGCTGAGGTGTTTTTAGTTCTTGACTTTAGTACAGCATTCCAGCCCATCTAGTCAAAAGGCCTGGAAGACAATCATAAATGAGTATACAGTATTAGTATTAAAAAGAAAAATCCACTACCCATAAAATCTATAACTCACACAACAGCCATGCAAACCATAACTCTTACACCCCAATACAATGCTCATGGGTTCACCTTTGATAAAGCTGATGCACTTAGAAATGTTGTAAATCAGCATACAGATGATATTAAACATCACATTACCTTTACTACGTTGACAGAGATGACTGTAATTTTTGATCCTTTGTTTGTTTAGGTGTTGTTTATGTTATTTGGGTTTAATTCGTAAACACAATTGCATATGAACTTTAGCTTTTTAGATGAATGTTGGAGTTTGTTCTAGACATTCTTTGAGGCATTATAACCACAGCTAATCATAACTTCACTATAACATTTTCTTTCTTTCTTTTGGGGGGTCGTTTCTGGGCACCCCCACATGGAGATGGTGGTCTGGACAGGTTAATTCTGCCCCCTTTTTCTTTTTCCAAACCCAGTGCTCAGTGGTCCATATTGGGGAATGGCTGCCAGAACAGATTTTTTCTGAAGTGTGCTGCCAATCAGATATTGGTGGATTCACAATTCCATGGACGATCCATAAACTAATGGTGCAGATATCTCCAAAATGTAACCTCTTCCTGCCCAGGCTGGAACACTTTTTAAAAGTTAATTCCATGAAAGCTATCAAATGGATTTAGAACAAACCAAGCAAAGAACTTGCATGAGTAAAGTTCTATTTAAATGTCAAGTTTCCGGTAAAGTTTGCTGTAATTCTGATCAGCCATTTTTCCTCTATCAGAAAGCAAATAATTCTATAGAAATTAAAATGGAACCTGTCACAGGGATAGTGGAACCTATCCCCCTTTTTTCGCTCCTGCTTGATGGATCTGCAGTGGACCGTTAAGTGTTGTGCATATTTGTTAAATGGCTCCAAAGTTAGTAAGAAAACAAAAACGTCTTTTCAATGAAAACTCTGCCCTAACTATACCTGCAGAGGTGCTTTTGCTGCCTTTGTTTTACACAGCGGCGGTCGCCACTGTGTAGGTATATGTAAGTCACAGTTTACATAGAAAGAGCACTTTTTCTTTTGCTATAATGACTTTGGCACTGTTTGACAAATCTTCATCCAACTCATTTGGAAGGTTTTGGGGTCATCCGTCAAGTTGGGGCCAAGAAAAATAGGAGGTTCCACAACACATTTTCCATGGGAAAAATTAGACAATGATACAGAGAAAACGGCTGAACAGAATTACACCAAATTTAGTAGAAATTAGATCTTTACCTAGAAAGTGTGATTTTTGCAATACGGTGTAAATCAGTTCATTTGTTTTTTCGAAATTAAGGCTCAAAATTTATAGATTTTTGACAGGTGTTCCTGAGTGACTCCAGGAGTCGTCTCAAAGGACTGCAATTTCCAAAAACATAAAGCATTGCCTGTCTGCCACTTGCTCCTGCATGAGAAAAAGTGTCCCACAATTTTGCGGGGTGCTGTGATCCCGCAGGACTCCTGCAGGAACCAGCGTGGTTCCTCACGCAATCCAGCAGAACAGAAAAAAAGAAAAGAAAATGTGAGGACATGCACAGTACAGGTTTCTCCACCTATGGGGGGGGGGGGGTTTCAGCAGGGCCTGACTTCAGGCCAGGCCCTGAGGCCAACCTCCCAGTGTACATGGACAAGGTGAGGGGCCACTAAAATCCAATAGCTATAGTTCAGAGAACTAACAATAACCTGCCCTCCCACATGCATTGCTTATGACCACACATGTTGCATCACTCACGACGTTAAATGACAACATGGATGACATCATTGATGTCATCATCCAAGTAACTGCTCTTAAAATACTCGATAAACCCCTAGATCATTTTTGAAAACAAAGTAGTTAGTAAAGATCTCACAAACATATACTGAATAGATTGACTATATGTACATATGTGTATGTGCAAAATAGAACTAGTGTGGCACTGGAGACAAGTCCGATTCAGTGTGGTAAAAGTTATGTGGTGCTCAGTTTGACTACCAGTAAACTTTACTTCATTTGAACAAGGTAGAGTCTTAACGCAACTATTGTAAGTTGCAGACGTATATTACAAATAGGTTGCAGCCTAAATCAAAGTCCTCGTGTCAAAATATGTGAGAAAAACTAGAGCTTATCCTTACAGTACATTATTCACCTGTAGATTTCTGTCCACCTGCTGATGTTAAACAGTTGTCATATAGTGCTACTGACAATTCCTATATAAGCTGGAGATTTATTAGGTGCAAATATTCTGAAACATTCTACGTTGTTAAAAAATTTATAATCTAGGGGTGACTCACAAACGGTTCAAGTCACAGTATGACTGTAAGCAGTGTCCTAATGGTGTACACCATTGATTTCTGGAATATGTGTGAGGTAATTTTACAAACTATAGAGGGTTATGCATAGGACTTGGATGTGAATGCCTTATCAGTGGCTAGTGGACCTATGTGAAGCAGTTTACTTAAAAATCTATATTAGAGGAGGTATTTAACAGATACATCTTGTTGAGGGAAAAATTCATCAAATACTCTTTTGAACGGTATTCAAAGTTTAATAAATTGCTGATTGCATTAATGTCTACAGAGACATTACTGGGGCAATTCACAAATATAACTTACACTTGTGAGTAATTTACCTGTTGAAAATTACTCTTACATACATTGCTGGTTATAGTAAGGTTTGCAGAGAAATTACGTTTCTTATTCACCTGAATACCAGTTTAAAAAAGGCATATCTACTAAATGTGGTAATTCAGCCATATTCTTCATGTTCTGCCTGTTGCAAATGGTTTCACGCTTTAGCACTGCAGAGGTTATAAAAAACTTGTCTATTGGATCTAGATGTACCTCACTGAGTACTGTCCTGTATGAAAGCATATAGCAAACTGTCACATTTATTGTATGATGTAATCAGTCTTATAATCGATGATACCAGTTGAGATTACATCAGTTAAGTTATCAATTATGTTATTTAACATTTCATCATTTTCAGCCAACACCCCAAACGTGCATGGCCTTCAGATGTGTGCAGCAGGAGGTTGGCCATGTTCACCCCCCTTGTGGCTGGCAAACCCACAGCAGCCTGGCCTCTGTGGTGAGCTTGCAGCCCCTGCCCACTCCTGCCTGCCCTCCATTTTCCATCTGCATGCTCCTGCCACCTCCCTCCTGCCCTCATGGTCAGCTTGCTGCTGCTACTCATTCCAGCCTGCCCTGAATAGTCAGCTTGCTGCCCCTGCATCCCTCCGTTCTCCACCTGCCCCCTCTCACCTGCTCTCCCTGGTCAGTTTGCTGATCCTGCTAATGCTGACCTCCCCTCCACAGAGAGCTCGCTGCTCCTGCCTCTGTCCCAGGTCCTCTCCCCATACCACTTCCTCCTCTACTCTGTCCTCTCTTCTTCATGTGCATGCCCTGCCCCCCTCCTCCTGCCTTCCATGGTCATTTGTTCAGCCCCTGCTAGCCTGCTCTTTGTGGCCAGCCTGCTGACCCTGACCCCATCTTACCTGCCCTCTGTTACCATCTGTGTGCTCCTTCCCCATCCCACCTGCTCATGGTGGTGACCTTGCCACCTCTGTCTATGCCAGCCTGCCCCCCAAGGTCAGATTGGAGCCCCTGCTCCTACCCCCCTTCTCCCTACACTCTAATCTCATTGTGCATGCCCCAGGCCCATTCCTCTGCCCTCTGTGGTCTGTTGTGGTGCCACTACCCATGGAACAATACCCTCTTTGGTCAGCTTGCTGTCCCTGCCTCCCCCTCTTGCCCTCCATTGTATGTGTGCATGCCACTTCACCCTCCATCCTGCTCACCAGAGTTGGCTGACACTGCCTCTGCCATCTGCTTGTCCTCAGTTAAGCTTTCTAAAGCACTAACCATATTTTCTATGACAGAATGACCCACCCCCGTTGTGTTTATTTCTAAAAGAAATGCTTGAGGTTTTACAATTTTGAAGATGGCTTCAGATAACCTGAGAATAGAGCTGGTTCTCGTGTGCCTACAATTTTTTTCTTTAATAAAACAAATGTTGAGAAGGAGATGAGAATATTCCAAAATAGCCAAACACTCCATGGTTTCACAGAGCAAGAAAGTCACCTGAGAAACTGCCTTCCCAAAAACTCCCTCCGCAAATTACTGCAAATGAATGAAGAAAAGACATCAAATACAGAAAGAGCCCACCCTACGTGTCAGCCAAGACACTCTTGATAGGCAAACTATAATACTGTATCACAGACTCCTTCCAGAGAACCTGCATAGATACACTCAAACCATTTGTGACATGCTACACAATGTGTACACTGCAGGGGAACAGATAAAGTCAGTGAGCTTTTAGTGACAAAAATTAAATCCCTCTCTCTATATTTGTCATTGATTGCACACACTTCACAACCAGGAAGGATGACAGCACACTCAACCTTCAAAGGAAAGACCATATCAAAATCAAAATGCATTTGCTTTATGACGCCTGCCTATGATCTACTACATTCTTCAAAATGCATCCCTTGTTTACAGCCTGCAACTATTACTTAGGAAGTTAGGTGTTTTCCCTGATGGCTGCATTGTCCCAGATATAGCAACTGACTCAGAGAGTCACAATCTTATGCACATTCAACAACACACATCCAAACACATGCAGTCAGATCGCTTTTTTTTTGCGCCGGGAAGCCCGATTTGGGTAGCTATTTGCGGTCTACAAAACCCAATAACATAACATAACACATACAGTCACCTTCCACTCATGACTCAATATTTTCTGCTACATCTGACATCAGCTTACCATTAATCACATGAGAAATGCACCTCTATAAAACCAATCGCTGAGCAACAGAAGTGAAATGTTTGTGGACATTTCAAAACAGGAGATATGTTCCTACAAAAAGCAGTTTGGGGAAGCCATAAACTAGTGTTCAAAGCTAGGGCAGGGCAGCTGCTGAAGTTATGCCTCATGTTACATAACGTGATCCTTGCTAGACATATTTGCTGGAGATCTGAGGAAGTAACCCCTAGCTTGGGAAATGGTTCACTGATACACAGACATGTAAGATGTGTCCACAAATCTATGATGTTGTGTGACATAGTCAACCATTTTATTACATTATTTATATTACCTTTACCCCACCACCAATTCCCATGGGCATTGCATATTCAACCTCTGTAGCAGTTGATGCCTTCTGATCTGGCCTCAGGTACATGCAGTCTGTTTAAAAGAACAGTTTTTAGTGCCATGCCTTCTACTGTGTTAAAAAACTGATGGTACACAAAGTATTTGAACAGCTCTATAAGTACATATATGGGTGTGGGAGTAAAGGATAACCTTTTTTCCCAGGCACCATGGAATATAACATTTTAGAAAGTGCATGTTTTTTGTAGAAAAGTAGCAGTGCACATGTTACATTGCGTAATTATCTGCTGTTCACATTAAAAATGTACAGTGAATGAGCCGTTCATGTAAATTATTGCTGCAAATGCATGGGAACAACGCGTACAACCTAGCATGAGTGGATTCTGTTAAGTGTGTTTTTAGCATGAAATGCATCCTTGCACCCAAAGACGAGGCAACAACACATTTCACACTGAAATAAAGCTCCAAATGCCAGTTTGTATTTTGTGTAATTACACATAATTTTGCCTAATTTTCCCCAAATTTCACATATTTACAAAAAAGCAAGTCATGCAAATTTCACTCAACCCTCATTGAAAGATGTGAAATTCTTGTATTTTCTGACTCTTGATGGGGTCCTAGCGGCTTCTGCTTCAGGTCCTTCCGTAGCAGCCAAAAGACATCTTTTAATAATGAAATGGAAGATTGTATGGGATGGAGAACAGGATCTTACTCTATATTGCCTTCCTTTGTCAGCACCTTTTCATTTGCCAGGTGAAGGCAATGAACAAGCAGGTTTTTTAGAGCCCCAAATATTACTTACTATTACTGACTAATCAGCTTCAGTACATTCTTAAGCCAGCTATATTATCTGTATTAGGGAAACTAGAAGAACTGGTGTTAACTACAGTCCATGACAGACCTTCTTAAAGATCAATCTATTTGGAGAAAGTCATCAATGCTGATCATGCCATTGCAGGCTTTGGGCCTGATTCAGAAACTGAACTTTGTAATACCTTTTGTAGTACTAAAGTAGTACTACCACAAAACTAACTACAAAGGAATATTCACAAACTGCACTTTTGCAGTAACTTACACTTTTGAGTAAATGTACTACTTTTTGGTATTCACAAACTGCACTTTTGTATTAAGTCTATACGTCCATTATTGTCTATGGGAGGGTGTTGCAGAACTAGTAAATAGCCATGTGTAGTGCTGGACTTACCACAAATGTGCAGTTTTTGAATGCCAAAAAGTAGTAAACTTATGCAAAAGCGCAACCTTACTCAAATGTGTAATTACCTTTGTGAATCAGACACATAGGGCCTTATTCCGATATCAGGGCCCGCCACCGACAGGCTGTCAGTGGCGGGCCCATCGACATCCACAGAAGCAATCTGAATGTCGGATCATGATCCGGCGGATGGAAGCAACAGGTGGAGGGACCGACTGCTGCTTTTCCGACAGGCTCAAGTAACCCATCGGGGCAGCAGTGGGACCGTAATCCCTACAAAAGGGGCGGTGCCTGCTCAGGCACCACCGTAGGGATTACAATGTCCGTTTCCCTTGGCCTGTACATGGCGGTCCGACCGCCATGTACAGACAGATGGAAAGGGACTTTGGGGGACCCTAGCAGGACCCCCGTCACCCCTGGGCCTCCGCTATGTGGCCTGGGGGCACATGTGGTGCCCCCTCAAACATCCATGCACTGTGAGCCAGGCACCATGTGGTGCCTAGCACACAGTGCATGAATGTTTAAAAATATGCCTTTTTCAATAGCAGCTTGTGCTTCAGCCCTTTTCCGGGCCGTAGCACAATCTGCAATTGAAAAGGGCATATTTCCGACCGCCATGCTGGCGGTTGCATTGTAATATGGGGGGGTGGAACCGCTGACTACTAGTGGGGCGGTTCCACTCCCACTGCAATAACGGTCAGACGCTTGACCGACCGGCATCGTAATCAGCCCCATCGTTTTCAAGGGTATTGAAGAATATTGCATCTTTTTTTTGCCTGCGAACAATCATTTTCACACTGCTGGATTTTGGATACTAATTTGCAGGACTACTCAACTGAGTTTTCTGATTTCTTTCCAAATTTCAGGGTTCACTCTGCCCCCAAGCTAATGTTTCTATGCAAGGAGAGGTGCAAATTCAAGCGGATTCTATCTGAGAATCTGATCTTTCCATATAGTATTCTGGAGAAAGGTACGTGAGCTACTTTTCTACAAGGAACAAGGACTATCAACTTCAGAACCACCTTTTCCCACTGCTTTAGAGGCATTCTTCTTCTGTGAAAGGGTACAATTTGGTCCAATCATAAGCAACCTACATGTTTGTATGGCATTACACCAATAAACACATCAAGCAAAGTTTGCACTATCTGCTGTAATCACAGGCCTCAGTAGTCCAAAATGTCTGTTGCCTAGTTGAATCAGAACACTGTCAGGTAGTGACTTATCCCTTCAATGTGCTGCCTGGGCGTTTGGTTAGGTATAGGCGCGTGTGAAATTCCATATTTTACTTTCATGTAAATATGGCAAATTTCAGAAAAATTACCCAAAATTACACATAATTACACCAATTGCAAATCCTTCATTTAGTGCTATGCTTCAGAGTGAAATACATCCTCACGTCAATTTTTGACGCGAAGATGCATTCTGCACTAAAAATATACAGTGCAAAACACAATTTCCGAGACTAAAGGCCATGCACGTTCTGGTTGTACGTATTATTTTCGCTTTCCTGTGCTATCCTTTTGCTGTGAATGACGACATTAATTAATTATGTGGCATGGTGTAATTTGCTTTTGCATAATTACTCATAATTTCAGAAAAATTACAAATAATTATGTGAAATGCAAAACTGGCTTTTGGTGGTGTACTTTCGTGTGAAGTGCGTCCATACATCCACTTTATATGTATAGGTGCATTCCACGCTAAAAAACAATTGTGCAAAATGCCAAAAGCATCATGAACAACAGCTGCTCACGTTCTGTCATTCGTGTTGTTCCTGTTTATCCACTGTAAAGTTTTACATGAAGGGCTCATTTGGGTAAATTGTTAACAGTGAAAGGTGCCTAATTACAAACTGAGGCATACTACTGTAATTTCAGGATTTTCACATAACAAAAATAACTTGAAATTGTTGAAATTACACTAGATTAAGCTGGTTCAATGCAATTTTCACCCAGGCCTAAATTTCAGTAATTTTGTGTAACATGCATAAGCAAAATTCATAAAAAATACTTAAATTGCATTAACGCAATTTAAATTTCACCCGTGCTTACTTAGGTGCTATTTCTCACTAATTTTGATGGTAATATGGCCTTCTGGCAACTCTGTTAGTTCCCATTCCACAGAATGTGGTAGGTAAATATGTTTGGCAAGACATATAGCTGTAAACAATTAACATCAGTATTCAATGCTCTTCTGTGCTTAGCTTATCAAGTCTTGAACTGGTTACTACATGAATTGATTTGAAGTGTACAGAATTGGTGAATCTTTAAGAATACCCAAATCAGATGCAAAATAAGCAGACTGTGTCTGTCTGCCATATGACATAAATAAAGCATAGGGGTTCATATAGAGTTTGGTGGGACAGAGCACCACCATGTACCAGTGGTGTTCCTACACCTCTAAACTCACTGGTCACCTGCCCCTCTTAGAGTTGGGAGAACTGCAGCATTTCTGATGGCAGGGTGTCAGCTGGCTGTGCTGGCTGAAAGTATTGACCTTATGGCTTGCACAACAGTGGGCTGCCAGTAACAGTTCAGTTGCCCCAACTTATTAAGGGCAGGGCAGCTATCACTCACGTACTCTCCCCAGGTCCCCCGAGTGATGTGCGGCCAACGCAACCATGAAAAACTCACAATGGCCCCTAAACAGTGAGAAAACACCCTGCAAGTCAGTGCCATGCTTCTTTGTATCAATGAAACAAACTCCTGCTTGGGACCTTTTTCACTACACCAAGAGTATGCCAAATAGGTCAAAAAACATGGCACCCACAAGGCCTATTTCTCTGTCCTCAGCACATCCACAATCACATTTTCCAAAGGCAATGAGAACCCCGTCGGGTGGGGGGGATCTCATGATATAAATGGGTGGTCTTCTGCCAGGAGACTGGAGCCCACTACCTTCACTGACCTGGCATGCTTGTAGGACCCCTGCCAAGGGTCTAAATGACCAAATCTTCTAAAAATGGGCTACCTGACGCAGTAAGTTCTTGCCAAAGAATATGTAGCAAACAGACATGGGGTGGTGGTTCCCACTACTCTTTGTAGGCATTTAGAGATTGCCAACTAAAGAAGAGTCTGTGGTGATCAGCACTAGGGTGGTTGCAGTCCAATGGCCCTGTTTGCTTCATAAGAGTCTGCATTGAGGCTTGCATTTCAAAGTAACCTTTAGTGGGCAGAAGTGGGAGTCCAAAAGGGTCCCCAGAACCTTGCATTTTACTTTCTTAAAAGTCCCCTTGGTGAGAAGTATTTCAGGGACATCTATTTGGTGGTGCACATTCAGAGCACCTTTTCTTTCTTCACTAAAACAAAATAAGCACCTGAGCAGACTTCTGGTATTAAAGGGGGTGTATGGCCTCTTTTAAATTTCATCATGTTCTCTATACAGGCAATATACTAATCTGATATGAGTACAATAGAATAAAATGGGTATTGGCCTCCTAGGATGTGCTCTCAATAAAGAAAAAACCCTTGTAAGATTGAGTAGCTGCACTTTCCTTCCACAGGAGATCAACAAACTCACATGTTTTTGTTGTTCAAGCTAATCATATGCACCTAGTATAAACACTTTGACTCTCTTCATTGTGACAATTATTTCATTATGAGCTTGCTTTGTTCCTGGGAAGGCAACTGTTCTAGCCTTTTAACTTTAGCAAAAATATTAACCCCATCTCCTTTCTGTGCGACTGTTATTGTCTCACCTGGAAGAATGCTTTCTCTGTTTCCAATGATTTGATGCTGTCAATATCCTGCAGAGTTCCATTTCTGTCAGAAATTGCATTAGTAATTTGGGAGGAGATGCCCCCTTACTGAACTTATAATTACAATCTGGTTAGGTCAAACACATTTCTGAGATAAAACCTGCTCAATCCCTGGTAGCTATGTCACAAGCAGCAGGCACTTCCCTAAAAATCAAGCAGTTCCAACAATTCTGAAACAAAGAACACACTGCAATAAAATTCCCAAACCAATAACAAAATAGAGCAAAGTATAAGGAAAAAGACAACAACATCAATAGACTAATATTTGGGGGCAGAGATGTGAAATTTTTAAAAGGTGCCTAGAAAATCTAAAGCGTCATTGAAAACCACAGTTTACGGTTGACCAGGACCTATGTGCAATTTCAGGCCGACTAAAATGGAGTGGAGGTTGAATATATCAAGTGGGTCATTCCAGCAAAGTTTCTACCTTTAGACTAAGGGGCCGATTCCGATTCGGGCCGGAAATCTCTCCGTCCGAGCCGGACTCGGAGAGATTACCGACCGAATCGGACTCTGGCAGCCCGACCGAACGAGTACGATGCGCACGTATGCCATCGGACTCGATTCGGTCGGACTCCCATTGAAGTCAATGGGAGCCAGTCGTACGACGCGTACACGGGCTCCCATTGACTCAATGGGCACGACGCGAACAAGGCCGCCCCCTACAGCGTGTTCGCGTCGATGCGGGTCGCGCCGTACATGCACGTGTAGGGGGGACCCATGGGTCCCCCCTGTGTGCGACTCGCGTGCCTACGCTTCCAGGGGGGTCTGACACGGACCCCCAAAGTGCGGCTCCGACAGCTCCTTGGAGCCGGACTGCGCGAGTCGGCCGGAGCGGTCGAGGTGCGCATCGTACTTACCCGGCCGGGAAACGTCTCCATTGCGCGGTGCGAGTCGTCCCCGTGCGAGTCGGTCGGAGCGGTCGGGTCCTGCGAACGAGTCGGTGGGAGATTTCGCGAGCGCACGCATCGTACTTGCTCGCCCGGACGCACGTACGATTCGGTCGGGAAATAGGGCTCCAAATCGGATCCGGTAAAGCCGAATCCGATTCGGAGCCCTACCGGCCGAGATCGGAATCGGCCCCCAAGTCTCTGAAATTGAAGTGCAAATCTTCTTGTGGGACAAGCTGCAAGATTGTAGTGGGGGAAGGTCCATCACAGTCTGATATGCCATTTGTCGAGCTCTGACTCATGCAGTTCCAGCTGGTGCCAAAAGCTCCGAGATGGACAATGCTGTATTTCACAGCTGCAGAAAGTGCTTCATTGATTGGATAGATTTGTTACCTCTCCCCAGTCCAAGGATTTTTGGTTCAAGTCAAATTTTTGGAAGTCAAAATCCTTCAGCTAGGCATGGCTTTAATATGTAGCCAAGCAATGCTCCAAGAGGCTAAATACCCTTACCGTAAATGTATGCTGAACCTGTTTACAAACAGCTCCAAGCTGGACCTCCAGGTTTCCTTGCACACTAATGATAAGACTTTTCCAGACATGTCTCAGCACCTTGTCCTGGTCCTCTGGAAGTAAAAAAATGACTAATTTCCATTTTTCCGCAAATGCTGGGAAATTCTTACTGATTAGTCCTGCAACCCCTAGTTTCTTAATCAGGTTTCTAGGCAGTTCTTTCTCCAGCCAGGTACATACATGGCCCAATCCTCTGGAGTCATCTAGTCTCTCCATGAGTCAAAGGTCCTTCTGCTTTTTCGTGGTGTCACAGAAGTAGGCAAACAGGAGACCAACCAGGAGCCTTCAGTTTTTTAGGTATTCCTCTTCTTCTAGCAGGAGTCAGGAGTCTTCAGATGGAGTCTTTCTTCCTAGTCCTAATGTTCTTGTCAACCAAGCCTAAATATTTTTGGCAGTGACCCACCTCATTTTGCAGCATTTCCTTTTTGCCTTACTGTAAAATATCCTAGGAGCTCCAGTTTCAAAGTGACAGAACCAATGCTTAATGTGTAAATTGATAAGTGCTGGTGCCGGATGTTTTGCTTAGAAGGCAGCAGCTGGGGCTGGCAAATGTCATGGTTGCCAAATACCACAGGTCCTTAATCTTGATTCTACCTCAATCCTCTTTCATCCACCTCCATACACTCCTTTTCCCTTCTGCAGGTTCTTTTTCATTCCAGCTTTCTCCCTTTGTCTCTGCTTTCTGTTATTCTTTTCCACCTTCTTTCCCCATTTTCTGCCTTTCTTTCTCTTGTTCTGGATCGAAGTCTAATGACGAAAATTAAGATCTAGTCTCCAAAAATGAATACCAATATGACACACCTGCAACCACCGGCTCAAATTAAGCACTGGGCAGAACCCATTTGCCACCAAGTGGGTCTAACTTCAGCTCCTTAGCCATCCCCTATATAGATCAGCTTTCCTCACAGGGTCCAAATTGTTCTCTGGTTCTCTCCTCACTGTGACTAGAGCTTGGGTGTCTAAGATGGTTCTGGACTGGAAGTTAACAAGAGAAGCCCTATTTTGCATCTTCAAATAAAAACGGTAGTGTTAAGACAGTCTTTTTTCTGCCAGTTGTTCTTGTCTACTCCCAGAAAGTTAAAGAATGACTAGTGCTGTGTAGTGCTACATTGTGCAAGTTTCTTTTTCATGGGCAGCAACATATATAGGAGGCATAGTCATGTGAGCACAGGGTTTGTATTGTAGTGCAAGTCTGCATGATTCAAAAGAGTCATTGGGCTGCACAAAGCTTCAATTCATCACACAACACTTTATAAAGTGGCACAAAAAGTGGTACCAAATGTTTGTATTGTTCCATGATTGCAAGCCAGGTTGTGGGGATAGCCAGGAACATATCATGATGAGGAAACTTAAGTTTGTCCGGGAGGAGTTTGAGATTGCGATTCGTGATGTGACAACACAATGAAAACCATTGTTTGCCACCTCATAGCTCCCACTGGCAAAGAAGGCAACTTTGTTGAGAGAAATTTGTGACAAAATCAATGCAGTAGCACATAGGTCTGTGGAGGAGTGTAAGAAGAGGTGGCTTGATGCAAGCTAGGACTGAGGAGAAGCTGGCTCTGAACCTGAAGACTGCAATGGCAACTGGTACAGTTCCAGGCATCCAGAAGTAGATGTTGCCCATGGATGAAGAGACGATTGGCCCTGAGATTGTTGATGGAATCCATGCAAGCTAATTGACTATTCAAGCCCTGTGAATGTATGTGTTGATATTGCACTATAGTCTGAAATTGTATTTTTACTAAAACAAGTGGACCAGAGAACACATTTTAGGATTTCTATGGATGTGTTGGTTAAAAAAATAAGTCCACATTATTATTAAATAATATTTAACGTTTTTATTATCCTTAGAAATGTATGCTTCTACATCTTTATTTAGTTGTTTACCCCATATATCACTACTCTACCCCCAGTCAAATATACAGATTATTTCTCTAACATCAGAAAATTACATACATTTAAAAAAAATATACATGCAATGAATTTAATGTAAATGAAGTCTCTTTTCTAAATGTATTTTACTCATTTTGCTAAATCTTATTCTCACACACTGGTTATGATTTTACATGTCAATACTAACAAACTTGGCAACATGCCTCCTGTCATAAATTGTGTACCTTATAATCCTTCCACACAGGCATGTGGCTCTATTTTCCTCAATGAATGCCAGCCAACACTACCATACATAGAAGGCATTATGTTGTCTAAAATAAGGCTAAAAATAGAAATACTGCCATGATGACAAGGAATGAGTACCTATTACAAATTGTATTGATATTGAATTTATATTGTACTTTTTCTTTAATTTCCCTCTAAACTCTTCCCTTGTGATTGTATGGGCTCTTATCTTAACTGTATCTGAGCCCTGTGCCAGTTGGCAATATAGCATTATCGATTTATGCCTGTACATGTTTTTACATTATTTTCTGTTGCAGCTTTATTCTTATTAAACATAAATTCTGGTCCAAACCCAGATCAATTCAAAACGGATCATTATGACTATAGTCATTATAGTCACACATACACAGAGAGCCAAGCTCCTAATATCATACAGGTATCACACTATCACTGTACATACACATGCAGATATCTTTCACAAAGCAAACATATTACCTTCATACAATAGGCATTAGTCCCGTATGCTCTCAATGACAATAAGCAAGCTTTGGATATATTATTGCTCTGTATTTTTTATGCTACAAACAATGCATAACGTGATACTCAAAAGGATAGAACTTAACACCAATGTTTATTCTGAGAGTATGTTTGATGGGTCTATCCAGGTCATATTAAATTTTTGCAGAACCTTACATTGATCTGGATAGGACTATGACAATCACCCAGTGATATTTTATTGTGACAACTTTAAAAAAGATTATTTTCTAAATCGTAATCTCAGACAGTTGTGCATTAATGGCAGGGGTTCACTCCAGCACACAATACATTATTTTCTGCCTTTGTAGGACATATTTATTTCACTAAAATGTCTGTATGTACACATAGGAGGCTATTCACACAGGTAAATTACACTTGTGAGTAATGTACATGTCTAAGTTTTACAGTTACACTTTGTAGTAACTTTACTGGTTTGGGCTATTCACAAAATCTTACTGTAAATTTATTACAAAGCCTACACTTACACTATCTCTTGGACCCATCGCTGTCCTCGTTGTATGAAACTATATTATTTCATCTGATGGATGGCATGGACCCTATGTCACCAGTCAGGCAAAAGAAGGGAATTCTAGAGTGCCTCCTAAGCAAACACCAAGAATTTCTTCTAGGGGCACAATACCTTCTTGTAGGCGGGTAGATGCAGAAGATCAAGCATTACATTTTGAAATGATAATACACAGAGAACATTGTTGAAGAAATGAAGAAGGGCATGAAGAGACTCACAGGCATTCTAGATGGGGTCCACAGATCACTTAGCCCTAATAAGAACATTACTGAGTCAATTAAAGATGCTCATATCTGGCTCCATAGAATAGGTGAATCTCTTGTAGACATTGCTGGGCATATTAATGGTCATTTTATAGGACAAGACAGTAATAAACGTCTAATAACTAAACATTGAAAATATTAAACATTCCTTAACAGCTTTCATAATGAACTAAAGAAAAGGAAGGACTCCGTGGTAGATTTGATGTCTGTCCTTAATAAAATCATTGTTACAGTTAATGTTTCTCAGCAAACTCTTGCCAGAGATCTAACTGCAGCCTTCACTCATCTCACTGATGTCATGGAGGACATGCGGCCTAATCAATCAATCAATCACAGAATTTGTAGAGCGCACTACTTACCCGCGAGGGTCTCAAGGCGCTGGGGGGAGGGAAGGGGGGGGGGGATTCTGCTACTGGTCGATCAGCCAGGTCTTGAGTAGCCTCCTGAAGGTCAGCAGGTCTTGGGTCTTTCGTAGGCTTAGTGGAAGGGTGTTCCAGGTCTTGGCGGCGAGGTGTGAGAAGGATCTGCCGCCGGTGGTTGTTCTTTGAATGCGGGGGACGGTGGCGAGGAGAGGTCGGCGGAGCGGAGCTGGCGGTTGGGGACGTAGAAGAATAGTCGTCTGTTGAGGTAGGCTGGGCCAGTTTTGTGGAGTGCCTTGTGTGCGTGGGTGAGGAGTTTGAAGGTGATCCTCCTGTCGACGGGGAGACAGTGCAGGTTCCTCAAGTGGGGGTGATGTGGCTGTGGCGTGGTACGTCGAGGATCAGTCGTGCAGAGGCGTTTTGTATGCGTTGCAGTCGCTTGATGAGCTTGGCCGGGGCTCCCGCGTAGAGGGCGTTCCCATAGTCTAGTCTGCTACTGACGAGGGCCTGGGTGACTGTTCTTCTTGTGTCTGTCGGGATCCACCTGTAGATCTTGCGAAGCATGCGGAGTGTGTTGAAGCAGGAGGAGGAGACTGCGTTGACTTGCTTGGTCATGGAGAGCGTTGAGTCGAGGATGACTCCCAGGTTGCGTGCGTGGTCGGTGGGTGTCGGGGCTGCTCCCAGCGTCGTTGGCCACCAGGAGTCGTCCCAGGCTGAGGGGTTGGAGCCGAGGATGAGGACCTCCGTTTTGTCCGTTTTGGCCGTTTTGGCCTAACACATCAACCTCTGGTGTTTCCTCAACACATGCTCCTTGCCTGAGAATACATATTAAAAAAATATTGTGGAGCATGAGGGGGCATCTGAGGATGAGGAAGAACCACCTGCAATGTCAAGCAATAACAACATCAATGAGAATGTTCTGTTTTAACATCTCCTGCCTGTCCTGTTAAAACTTTTTAAAATACTGACTTTGTCAAGGGTTTCATCTACGTGAAAAGCCTTTTCATCTAATGGGAGCTTACTTATGACAAAAATGTTGTATATTTTGTTATATATTTATTCAAATTGCTTAACTCAAAATTTGGTAAAATCTGCTTCCATGTACCCGCTGCATTTTTAATGATGATTAAATGTGTTTGGAATATTTTTTTTCAATCAAATTAAAAAATAAATATTTAGTTTTTCGAAAAAATAAAATAATTATTTCATTTTGTTTGTATTTATCATAAATGATGTTCATTATAAATAAATTGTCTTGATATTTTTTTTTTTTAAATAACATTGGTTTTCATGGTATAACATAGATAAATATCAAATGTTGGCCAAAAATCAAATGAATAAATGCTTGATACCTTCATGAAACATTTTCAGTTATGAAATGCCAATTATGCCTTTTAATTATGTGTATCTTTCTCTATTTCATTTTGTTCTGTAGTAAATCAATTATGCTGTATCATTATTTAAATATTTTGGCACTCTATCAGTAGGCTAATATTCACTCCTTGCGAGATTGTTCTTCTGCCTGTCTATGGATATTTCTGCAATCTCTCAGCTAACATTCTGGCATTGTAGGCACTATGAAGTAAATTAGGTAATAACCTATTAAAAATGAAAGTTAATGACCTCTTGGAGAGTTAATGTCAGCTAGGCATGATGACATATTTATGTTTTCTTCCATTTTATCTATTCATGTCTTGGTCTATATTTAGTTTACCATATATCATAGTGAATTTTTGGGGAATTCTTAAATATTCACATTTTACTCACATGAAAGATTAATATACAAAATAAATTCTCTTTTACATATAATACTCACACTTCATCATAAACATCCTGTCTTAAAAAGTATAGAACGTCTTTTCAAATATTGCAGGACTATATATGTGTAGGCATGGTTACCCACAACATGATCAAAATTATTATTATTTTTTTCAGAACTTAGTCATACTTATGAAGTCTTAACCGTGGACAGACAAAAGGGCTTGCATAGGCTATATACAGCCTAACTTTTATATATCTTTGCACAGTCTCAACAATCACTCCGAAGATAAAGGAAATAACACAATATATTAAGAAAGAAAGGGATGTTGCTTAAATTTACATATTATAACATTCAGCTGCACCTGTGTTAATTATCATGTAAGAATCTCCAGCCACATGAATATAACCAATTATTTTATATTATACACATGCAGTCTACTTGACAAACTACTATAATGAAATAAATTTACAATCACATACACATGTTCATGCCATTAACAAATATGTGGTCATTTTATAAACGTTGCATTCATATGAGAGTAGAAAGATATTAAATATACGAAATTAGGTCATTTTCATAGTTGAATATATATTTTTAATTTCATAGCTACATCTTGAATTATAAATATCATACATATTCCTATTTACCACATTTGTTTTCATCATATCAAGATTAAGTATCATTTGTTCAATGTTTGTAGGAAATAGAGGTATAACTGTTAGAAATGGGGTTTGATTAGGGACTTACTAGTAAATCAAATATGCCAATCATGGACCACCAATCATAGTCACAATTTACACAGAGAGCACATGCACCTTAGCACTGATCAGCAGTGGTAAAGTACCCAGAGTCTTAACACCAAAAAAAAACAGGTCAGAAAAATAGGAGGCAAAAGACAAAAGGTTTGGTGATAAACCTGCAAAAGGTCCAGGTCTAACACAACCCCCCACCAGCCTCAAGCCAGGCAGACCAATCAATACCTTGATGGACTTCCCTGTTTAGGGCAATAGAACATGGACCCTGGCCTGCAACAGCCAGGGCAAATTCAAGTTCCACGCCTTCCTGAACCCAGTTGGATCCCTCTACCCATACTCTGAGGGTCCACTAAGCCAACCATGGGGAACACTTCCCCTCACCTGTGGACCCCATCTGTGCAGTGCCTAAACTTACTTTAATCATAGATGTGTACCAGCAGGCAAACAATACCCACATGGCCAACAACGTGGTGTGGTCCAGTCCACTCACGGGGTGTGCCTCCTGTCCCTCCCCCAGAGGCAACTCTGTCCACCAGGACAGCAAGCCACAAAGGTCACTGACAGCTGTCAGTGACAAGAGCCAGGGCTCATGCCTCTCTAACCCCTGTGGCATCAGAGAGTGGGGGGCGGTAGCCCCAGGTGCCTGGCACCCTGTGCCTACTCTC
The DNA here is from genome assembly GCA_963921515.1 of Calotriton arnoldi. Classification (NCBI taxonomy): domain Eukaryota; kingdom Metazoa; phylum Chordata; class Amphibia; order Caudata; family Salamandridae; genus Calotriton; species Calotriton arnoldi. The sequence continues at coordinate 2,559,180 of CAWUFW010001285.1, forward strand.
CCTCTTGACAGGTCAGGGATGGCATCCTGACATTGGCCCACCAGCCCAGGGTCTGTACCCTGAGGCTGGACAGGAGACTGGAGTGGGCTCTCCCACCCTATGTACTCCTCCCTGCGGCTCTGCACCCTCCCACCTGGAGCGGTACCCCCAGACTCCAACATTTTCAGTGCACCTGTGGCAGGTGTCCTGCACAATTCTCCTATCAGTTCAGGGGTGCGATCCTGAAACTGGTACATCAGCCTAGGGTCTGTGCCCTTAGGCTGGACAGGGGTCAGGGCTGAGGCTTCCCTTTCCCTGCCCACCATCCTGGGACTCCGCACCCTCCCATCTGAAGCTGTACCTCCAGAAGGCAAACCAGTAAGGGCACTACTAGCAGTCGTCCCTTCCTCCAGGTCAGGGGTAACACCCTGAACCTGGCCCTCCAACCCAGGGTCTGTACTCTTAGGCTGGACCTGTGCCTGGCAAGCCAGGACTTCCGGGGGGAGTATATACCCCCCCCAACGGAAACACCTCCTTATGAGTTGTGCGAGATTCTGCCTGGCACTGATCTCCAGCCTCCTGTCCATCTGACAGTGCATCGAGACCCCCCAGGCCAGAAGTGGCCTCACCAAGGTCAGTCCTGGGGTGCTCTGACCTCAGAGCTGGCAACCCCTGATCCACTGGTCCTCCTAACTGGGGACGATGTCCCCCCTCACCCCTTTCTCTGGACTCATGCACCCTTCCACTTGGAGTGGGGCTGCCAGACACCAGAACTGGTGGGACGCTTGTGACAGCAGTCCCTCCCAGCTCACCTGACACCCTAGGATCACCCACAGGGGAAGGCCTCCCGGTACAGACTAGGCCCCCCTCCTGGTGCTCACTCATGGAACCAACCAGGCTCTGGGACTGGGTTTCGGGCACCTTGGGACTCACCCCACCTCCACTCCCTCTACTCAGAGACAGGACATGGGACCCCTCACCCATCCCACTACACTGGAACCTATGTGGGTCACTACAAACCTCTCCTACCTAACTTGGTTGGGGAACACCTGAGCCACCTCCTTCAGGATCACTCCCAAAAGCATCTTCAGACCCTCTGGAATCCACCAAAAGGTCTGCCTCCAGTGCAAGCTCCCTGGGGTCTGAGAACTCACACTCCACCGGGTGTTTGCATAGCTCTGGAAAACAAGGACTGAACATATGCTCTCCAACAGTTGAGTCACACAGCCCCTCACTGGTGTTTACCAAACTACCCTTCACCTCACCATCCAGTGCCTTGCAAAAGTACCCCACATCACCCTCCTGAGGCTGGTGAGACAGTGTCTGACTGTTTCTGTCACTCAACCCACACTCTTCTGGGCAGCCTCGATAGTCGCATACCAGGATTTCTACAATGGGGGAGCCCCTCTCCCTGCACCTCTCATCTAGAGTCAGTAGAGTGTCCATCCCACCACTAGGAATGTGATCCCCTGTGCAAGTTCCCCAATCCACCTCAGGGACCCTGTGCTCCACTGGAGCTACCTCATAAACCTGAACCCCCTGGTGTATGTCAACCCCCTCCTTGAAGCTGGGCACCAAGCCTCTAGGTGCGTGTACTTCTCCCTCAGTACTATACATCACATTTTTGCTGCCACCATCTGAGCTGGATTAAGCCCTCATGGATTCCACCTCCAGCCCAGCCAAGCTCAGTTCCTGAGCAGCACACATTTCCTTTTGCTTGGCTAAGGCACTTGTGGCCTCAGGACTCTCGAGCTCCTCATCAAACTCTCTCAGCCTCTGCTCACAAGCCATCCTTCTTTCTCTGTATCCCTCTCAGGATCACTGCCCTCACTTTCTGAGAAGTCCTCCTCCAAAGAATCATCTAACAGTGTTGCTCACCAGATAAATAGGGCTGCCTCCAGATCCTTCCTTGATCTTCTTTTCACAGGCAACCCCCTCTCCTTGCAGAAAACCCTCAGCTCCCTCAAACTACGAATATGCAGGTACCAGTGGTTAACTTCCATTCTGTCAAGGCCTCACAGGTACAACAACTAACTAGAGTTCCAAGTATCAACAAAAATTCAGAAGGCAAACAGAGAACAATAAAGGAAAAACAGTATGTGGTTGCATAATGGTCTAAGTGCAGCATTTGTAGTGCAGCAATGAGTCACTGTGGTACTGCGCAAACGCAAGTCCTATCCTCACCGCTGACAACCAATGTTAGAAATGGTTTTTCTGGTTGGCTAGGGTATGCACCTAGGACAGACAGAACCCACCACCATAGTCAGGGTAAGGGAGTTACACGCCCAAGATATCCCTGCTCACCCCCTTGGTAGCTTGGGAGAGCATTCAGGCTTTTCTCAGAGGCAATGTGTAAAGTATTTGTGCAACATACACACACACCAGTGACAACATTAATACACCACAAAAGAGATTCCACAACAAAATTTACAAAATAAAAGTTATTTATATGACAAGAATAAGACGAAAGCAATATTAATTCAATCAATGAATCAAAATATATACAATTCTTAAATACATCAGGCCAGAACTGTGTTGGATCAAAAATGTCATGAGTTCCATCGATAACCCAGCAATATTACTTGTAAAGGGGTAACCATGGAAGCAGGGTTTCTTAAATGGTAAGCGATCGGTGGTAAATGGGAAAGTGGTGCTTTCCATTTCAGTTGGGCTCGTATTAGAGCCTTTACGGTAAGCTCTTCAGCCTTTGCACAGAAACCTCCTTGTGGTATGAGAACGTTGTTCTAGGGTTTTAGATGCACCATAATGTCACTCTGTTATGCCTCCCCCACCTGCCCTCGGTGTCGCAGGGGCCAGCAGCCAACACCGCACGGACCCCGTAGGCGCAGTACCTTTCTTAAGGGAGACAACTGCCGTGTGGCACGTAGTGCTGCAATGTATGTTCAAGGCTCAAGGTGAAGATGAGGCTCACAGCCATTGGACTTCCACGGCCTCGGGAAGTGCGCGTCCAGCGTGATGCTGGTGTCTGAGCACCGGGGGGCACCTACACTGGTCTGCAGAGGCTAGCAACCCCTACAGGAAGGAGAGCAGGTCCTTCCCCCGGTCTCTGTGGTGATGCTGCGGTGTGAGCGGGGGCAATCGTCACTCGGGTGCATCGTGCCGCAGGTGAACATGGGTCCCTGTTGAAGGCACTCTGCTCTTCCTGCGGGGGAAACATGCACACACCACTCTGAGCATTACACAAGCGCTTTTGCTGGAAATGAGCCACGCTAAACTCAGAGAGTTTCTCTGCACCTGCTTGGGCCCAGCTGGGTTTGAACTCCGAGAGCGCTCACCATGCACTGGTTTCAAAACAGGCAGAACACGGCGCTGGGAATTACAGCTCCGGGCCACAACACACCGCTGCTGGGGGTGAATCTTTTATGGTCCTGGGATCTCGTAACCAGGGGGGCAAGCCAACAAGCCCTTGGAGTCACTGTGGAGGGGCCTTAGGTTTCCTTTGTGCACGGCAGAGGTCAGCAGGCAGCAGGGCAGCACAGCAGGGCAGCAGTTCCTGAGAACAGTCAGTCACAGCAGAGTGGCAATCCTCCTGGTGCAGCAGTCTTTACTCCAGCAGAGTTTCTTTTGGATCCAGCAAGGATCTTTTGAAGTCTTTGATTTCCCTGAGACTTCCAACAGGAGGCAAGCACACACAAGCCCTTGGAGATCTTCTCAAGCAGGATACCACAGCAGGGTAAAAAGAGTCAGTCCTTTTCCTCTGCCCACAGATAGATAGAAGCAGCAACTGCAGGCCAATCCACCCCTCACACAACAGAAAGGGTAGCACTCTTCACACAGCTCTTCAGCTCTTCTTCTTGGCAAGGTCCTCTTGTTTTCAGAACTGATCTAAAGTCCTGGGAGTTTTAGGTATATTACTTATACTCCATTTTCTCATTGTAGTCTTTGTTTCAGAGTCCCTGAGCTCAGTACAAACCAGTTCTGTCCTCCCTGGTCCAGCTTGCCCACAGGGGGTGGAGACAGCATTGTGCAAAGGAGACACAGCTTATTCAGGTGCTAGTGAAACTCCTCCCACCACTTTAAATGCAGACAAGGTCAATTCAGCCTGGCTATGAGTCATCCAGGAAAGGAAGAACACACCTCAACCCCCCTTGTGACTGTCTAGAGTGAATGCACATCTCCAGCTCCTGTCACTCCAAAACCAGACAGTGAATACACAAACAGGCAGAGGCACACAGAATGGTTAAGCAAAAAAATGCCCACTTTCTAAAAGATCATTCCCGCTTCCCTGGATTCACCTTTCCTGTTTTATTCATGCTCCCGATGGGAATTGTAGTAAGTGACTGCACATTGTTTACAACCCCTTGGCTTCTTGATGAGACCTTCCCTGCCGTGACCATGGTCTCATCTCCCTTGACCTTTCTCTCTCCCTCCCTCCCTCCCCACAGGTGGACTCCTGACCTCCTTCCTTCTGGTCCTCACCCTGATCTGTAAGCACTCCACTTCCAGTAAGTTTTCTTGTTATTTTCTTCTCGTTCACAGACCAACCACTGGCCCTTTCCTAACGCCTCTGTCCTCTTCCCCAGCGCATAGCCGCCAATTCAACGAGGCGTTCTCTTCCGTTCTACCGCCGCCCTCGGACGCAATATGCTCCCACTTTCTTTCAGTGCCTTCTACATGGTGTCTCGATTGTTCAGACCCCACAGGTTAGTAAACACCCCTCGACTAATTTGATCACCTTTTCTAATACTCTCTGAGCCTAGGCACTATCATTTCCTATCTTAACCCTTGCACCCTCTCGACTTTACACGACCTCATGCGGCCATTGACTGCTTGCTCCTAGCCCTGTCTAGCCCCCCCGCCCCACCCCTTTTTGGCTCATCACCTTGCCCTTGTGGCTTCTACCCTGTCACCTCAAATCCTTTCACGAACTCTTCCTTCATGGTCCACTATTGAATGTTACAATTACTCTCCCCATACAGCACTGTTTTCTAAAAAATTGTAACCTGGTCCTGATGATGGCCTAATATTGTACAAAGGCCGAAACGCCCTTGACTTTTACAGCGTAATTTATAGTGCCTCCTTCGTGATTGCCCACAAGGATTAATCTGTTCTTAATGTATCAAATGTATGGGCATCATTAAGAGTACACTGTATATTTGATTTGTTTGGTTTGTGCCCTTCTTCCCGCTGTATATACCCCTTCACATGTCACCAGCGCCGTTCACCTTCACACGAGCACTTGTGCACAGTATAATACAGGTTACATGACATTTAATGTAACACAGTGCAGTTATGATTGTTAATTTTGACCATACAACTAAATATATGTAAAAAGTGTTTTCCTCAACCATATGTCTCCTGGTCTCTTGTCTCCCTGTTCCCCTTTCCCTGCTCACAGAAATTGGTTGTGCTCCTTTGTAAATTCTCTACTAAACAAAACCCTTTGAGACACTGTTGAATGTTATATACTATTTACCCTGGTCTCTACCGGGTTTATGGGTAACCTCCTGTAGTTTGTTAGTGCACTTTCTAACAGTGGCATTTTCAAAAACACAATTTAAAAACCACCTTCACTAAAAGGTGTGTTATTAAATTCTGAGTTCAGAGAGCCTAAACTCAATTTCTCAATCTTGTCCCAATGGAAAGTTACATTTGTAAGATGTTTCAAGGCAGCTCCAATGCTAACCTATGGGACAGACAGCCTTTCAACAGTGAAAAACGAAACGCACAGTATTTCACTATCAGGACATGTAACACACACCAGTACTTGTCCTACCTTTCACATACACTGCACCCTGCTCTTCAGCGCTCCGTCTATCATCTCCTTGTGTTTGCTTTGTTTGCCCTAAGTTGGCAGGGTATGCCCAGACGTGGGTCCCTTGCTCACTTTGCCACTGGATTCAAGCTAGCCTGGCTGATGAGGGGTGTTACCCCAAGACCTGGCTTGGCAGTTCGGGCTGGACTGTTCCCATGAGGAACAGGGTCAAGACTGATTTGCATATGGCTGGGTCTGAACTGGGGTGGCGAAGTGAGCTAAAGAACGATATAAAACAAACAAACAATGCGGCTGACCAAGGTTCAGCACATCAAATCCCCTGTACAAGTGTATAAAATAAGAGCCTGTGCAACTACTTCCAGAGTGTACCGCACTTCCACTCCACTGGCAATCAGAAAATTGTTTTTATAAGAAAGGGAGGAAGGTGCACCAGATCAAAGTCCATACGCTCCAAATGTATCCAAAAAATATATCTTTATTGTAATTGCAGATTAAAAGTTGAACATCAGCCAACGCGTTTCGTTCCAATCCTGGAACTTCATCAGGGCTCCAGCAAGTAAATCAATCTTATAAAAAGCTTCTGTACTTTAATTTCAATATATCCAGAATCAGTCAAACAAAATAACCAAAATTCAGCTCCTCAAAATAGATGTCCAGTCAAATACAAAGGTCTAATATCCCATATTACGGGTGGCCAATGTAGCGGCCAATACCTGGTCAGGGCGTCACGAAAATTCCTATTTTCCGGGATTCAAAAAGGACGATGAAGGATTCAGCCCAGATCTGTGACTGGGGGTGAGAGTCTGAAAAGTTTAAGTGCTCCGTCTATCATCTCCTTGTCTTTGCTTTGGGGGTACCTTGAGCCTACCTGAGGGGTGCCTTACATGTAAGAAAAGGGAGGGTTAGGGCCTGGCAAGTGGGTGCGTTGACATGGCAGTTTAAAACTGCGCACGCAGACACTGCGGTGGCAGATCTGTACACATTTACAGGGCTACTCATGTGGGTGGCACAACCAGTACTGCAGGCCCACTAATAGCATTTGATTTACAGGCCCTGGCACACTCAGTGCACTTTACTAGGGATTTACTAGTAAATCAAAAATGCCAATCATGGATAACCAATCATAGTCACAATTTACACAGACGGCATATGCACTTTGGCACTGATCAGCAGTGGTAAAGTCCCCAGAGTATTAACGCCGTTACAGCAAACAAATGATGGACGGAATGCTGACAATGCAAACATTCTCCCCCAGTCAAAAGATCTGGGTTAAATCCATTGTATGCCCAGACGTGGGTCCCATGCTCACTACACCACTGGATTCAAGCTAGCCTGGCTGATGAAGGGTGATGCCCTGAAACCGGTCCTAGGATGCTTGTTTCCGGTCCAGGGAGGACCTGGCTTGGCAGTTCGGGCTGGACTGTTCCCATGAGGCACAGGGTCAGACTGATTTGCATATGACCATGTCTGAACTGGGGTGGTGGAGTGAGCTAAAGAATGATGATGGATTAAACCCAGATCAGTTGACTGGGGGTTGAGTGTTTGATTTGCTCTAACGCTCCGTCCATCATCCCCTTTGTTCGCCCTAAGTTGGCAGGGTATGCCCAGACGTGGGTCCCTTGCTCACTTTGCCACTGGATTCAAGATAGCCTGGCTGATGAGGGTTTTGAACCCGAAACCGGTCCCAGGATGCTTGTTTCCGGTCCAGGGAAGACATGGCTTGGCAGTTAGGGCTGGACTGTTCCCATGAGGCACAGGGTCAGACTGATTTGCATATGACCATGTCTGAACTGGGGTGGTGGCGTGAGCTAAAGAATGATGATGGATTAAACCCAGATCAGTTGACTGGGGATTGAGTGTTTGATTTGCTCTAACGCTCCGTCCATCATCCCCATTGGTATCGCTTTGTTCGCCCTAAGTTGGCAGGGTATGCCCAGACGTGGGTCCCTTGCTCACTTTGCCACTGGATTCAAGATAGCCTGGCTGATGAGGGTTTTGAACCCGAAACCGGTCCCAGGATGCTTGTTTCTGGTCCAGGGAAGACATGGCTTGGCAGTTAGGGCTGGACTGTTCCCATGAGGCACAGGGTCAGACTGATTTGCATATGACCATGTCTGAACTGGGGTGGTGGAGTGAGCTAAAGAATGATGATGGATTAAACCCAGATCAGTTGACTGGGGGTTGAGTGTTTGATTTGCTCTAACGCTCCGTCCATCATCCCCTTTGGTATCGCTTTGTTCGCCCTAAGTTGGCATGGAATTGCATGGTGAGCAAAAAAACGATGGATTTAGGCCCAGATCTCTGTACTGGGGTGAATGTATGACATTGTTTTGCATTCTGTCCATCAACTGTTGTTTTTGCACTGGTGGGCTTGCAGCGCTGATTGCGCCACCCACCAAAGTAGCCTTTCAAACCTGTCTCAGGCCTCTGCCATTGCAGGGCCTGCGCGCGCAGTTTACTGCAGCTGTGACGTGGCACATAAAATGGGTGCCAGGTCTGTGACTCCCCTTTTACTACCTATCAGTTACCCCTAAGGTAGGCCTTAGCTAGCCCTATGGGCAGGGTGCATTGTAGGTAAAAGGTAGGACATGTGCCTTAACTGTGTGGCATGTCCTGGTAGTGACAAACAGCCATTTTGGTTTCTCACTGCTGGGAGGGTGCCCTCTCATAGGAATGCATTGGGGGTTCCCTGATAAATGTTTCAGTGGTAATTCCTGATCTGAGAGGAGTAGAGTGGTCAAGTTTGGTATGTTTGGAATAGTGACAATAAAATTTTGCTGCGCAATGGTGTTCGCAGATTTATTATCACTATTTTAGAAATGCCACTTTTAGAAGTGGGCATTTCTGTGTGCTATGTGTCTTTGTGCCTGCCTGATGTGTATTGCATGTCTGGCTCTGGAGTGACAGGGGCTGGGTGAGTCAGCACTAGGCTGAATAGGCCAAACTGCATTTGGAGTGGTGGGAGGAGTAGCACCTGGGACTGAATGGGACTGTGCCTGCCTTCTACAATGCTGGCTCCGCCCCCCTGTGGTGTGTCTGGGGCCAGAGCCTACACTGACAAAGTTGGTGGTGGTGCACCTTTAGAGAAAGGTGTGAGAGCCCCCAGAACTGGTTTGGGCCGGGTGCAGAGCCCTGTGGCAGGGGGAGAGCAAAGACACTATGGGGTATAAGTATTGGAGCTGTGACCCCATCAAAATGGTCTGCTGGGTGCTTACTTGAAGCCTGCGGCCGGCAGGCTGCTGGAGCTTGCCTGGGTCCAGGAGGAACCGCCATGGACCTGGGCAGCAGGATGTGCTGACCTGCTGCCTTTTTGGGGCTAGGGGGGACGACCACTCTGCCTAAAGGGATCTTTGTGCTGGCCTCCCTGGGGACACTTTGCTGGTGTGCCCATGTGGTGTCCCATGGGCTTGTGACTTGATGACCTGTGTGTGTTGAAGCAGCGTGTGGCGAGCTCTGTCACTTACTACCCTGATATTCAGAAGCCCGTGAGAAGCGCTGTGCCGGTTCTGGAGACCGCCCTTGCTAAACTGTTTGGTGCTGGGTGAAAGAGCATGAGAAGCACTCCTGATGTTGTAATCTTGGTGCCAGGTGAGCACTTTGTCTTTCCAGCAAAGAGGCACTCTTGGCCGAGACAGTGCGTGGGAAGCGCTGTGTTCAATAGCCCGGGAAGTGGGCTCTGGTTGCAGCGCGAAACCGGAAGTCAGGCACCGGTTGCCTGACCCGGGGTGAGGCTGCCCCGAGATGAGGAGCCAATCTTGAGGTAGCGCAGCCGGAAGACAGGTAAGGTCTGTGCCTGGTTGGAGGCGGGGCTCCCGTAGCAACGAGGAGAGCCCCGCGTGTTGCAGAGTCTGAGCTGGCCGCAAGAGGAGTCGAAGCCCTGCAGGTTCATCGGGCCAACCCGGAAAGGGACCGGAACCTCGCCCCTTTCCGCTGTTTCTCCCGAGAGTGGCCCAACAGAGAGGCAGTTCCCAGAGAGCAGAGCCGACGAGAGGTAGGAATCCTCCCGGCTCTCAGGGATTGCGGTGCACCGCTGGGAATAGACTCGCTCTGCCCCCAGGAATGGTGAGTGGGGCTGAGCTACCCTTGCAGACAGCTCCGGTCGCCGGAAGGGCGGGAGCATCATTCATTTGAGCCAAGGTAGAGGAGGGGGAGCCCGGTGTCAGCTTCCCTCCCCCCTCGACGACGGAGACTGTCTTGGAGCACTTTCTGGTGTTGCCCAGAGTTTGGGTGGAGTAAGGAGTCTCCACAGAATCACCCGACAGTCCAGGTAGAGAGCGCAGAGGCACTGGGACTGCTATTGGGGGGGGGGAGGGAGGGCAGTGGGCTCCCGGGGATATGGAGGCCCATTGTTGCCTGTGGACCATTGTGTTTATGCCTAAGAGGGGCCTAACGTGATTATTATGGTTGGGCATAATATGTGGTCCTAAGTGTTGAGAGGATGTGGATACCCAATGTGTGGTGCTGAGAGCACCTGTACCAGTAGTTACTGGTTGGTTACTACTTATCCAAGCATAATGTGTTTATGCCCAGTGTTCAGGCCTAATATGTTTGCCTAACATGTTCATGCAAGATGCAATGTTACCAGTAGTGACTGGTTGTTCTATTGGAATGTGACTGATGCATAAAGTGGTTTATGCCAAGTGCTAATACTAGTAGTTACTGGTTGTTTTATATTCACTACTTGCATTCTGATGGTTCTGACAGTGGCCCGATTGGCCCTGTCATGTATATAATCCACTGTGAAGTATAACCAAGTGCCAGTTGGCACAGTGTATATATGTGATTGCATTCTAATGTGTTTTATGAGTAATACAAAGGCTATTTTTTATATAACCTTGTGTGGAGTTTCTTTTGTGGTGTGCCTAGTTCGTCGCTGCTGTGTGAGTGTGTTGCGCAAACGCTTTACACATTGCCTCTGGGATAAGCCTGACTGCTCGTGCCAAGCTACCAAGGGGGTGAGCAGGGGTTATCTTCAGTGTGTAACTCCCTTGCCCTGACTAGAGTGGTGGTTCCTGACTGGCTTAGGCGCTTGCCCTAGCCAACCAGAAATCCCATTTCTAACACAATGCTTTCTGTGTCTTTCATACAACAATGGAGGTGGATTCCCATGTATTGCACCCAGTTTTCATTTCCGTTCTGGTGCTAGTAATCACAAAAAGTAATCGTCATTCGTCTATAACGTACAGCTATAGGAACACATCTTGCAGAACTGATAAATCAGTGACTCTCTTGTGCTGCAATATTAAAGGGCACACCAAAAAAAACGAATTGTTTCTTAGCACTTAACCAACATGCGGCATTCTCATTAATTAACACTGGCACCCTCTTTATCGACATACAGAAGCTAAAAAAAATACTGAGGCAGCCTTCTCTTGCTCGGCCTCATGACGGAAGGCCACAGGCGAGTTCTGCAGGTTATCGCTTTGGGATTTTCTGGAAGCTCTAACAGACAATAGAATACCGTCTTGTATTAATTAACCGTCTTGTATTCATTAATTGAAAGAGATTGATACTACCAAAGCCAATTTACAGAGAAGTCTTTTAAACGGATCTTTTTTTTACGTCCTCAAGCAAATAGTACAAACAAGACAGGGTTAAAAATATTTTTCGTACATCAGGAAATATGCCTCTGATGACGGACAGTTTCGCGCCCTTTTCTCTGCAGTGCTCATTGCCAACAGTGCGTGAAAGTGAAATCGGCTTCTTCAGTCAAGCCTCACGTAATATCTGTTATGTGGCACGCGAGCTGGAAACGACATAGCTATTGTATGTCTGCACAAAACCATGTTAATTGAAGATGAGACGGCAGCACTCTGTCTCCCTACCAGGGAGTACTTTAGTCATTACCTGAGCTTCCGCTATTATGTAAATTGATTTTTTCTGATGGAAGTGAATTTCCGACCGCGAGCAAAATCTACTCTGTAAATAATTACTCAAGGACGTATTTTCAGCTTTGATTAATCGAATGAGGATTGGTGAAAGGAACTCATTTCAAATCTTTTTGATTCCAACAATATACAGTGAAGGGAGATCCAATTTGTCCTTTTTAGTTAAATTACTTTATAGATGCTGTTAATATGAGCAGTAGCAGAACCTTTGCTTATAAAAGGTCTGATTGGATGGTGAAAAGGAGGGTCAGGATGGGTTGGAGTAGAGGGAAGAGGACGAATGGGAGCTAATAGTCTGAAACAAGGCAGTGTATTGCCTTGATAGCCTAGTATTTGTTCCAATAATATAAGGACGCCATTTGCTAGAATTTGCATTTCAATTGGTCATGAATACTATAATTATTTCAAGATATGCAACATATTTCGCAATATATTATGGAGAAAACATTATGCTGTTTTGTTTGGTAGGCGGAGGCCGAAACACACTCCACCCGCATGTTTGGACCATGTATTAGCCCCTCACTCACTACTATCAGGATCACATTTTGATTACCGCTCTTTTTTTAGAATCAGAATATCAGAATTAGTAACAAAAGTCCTTTTATGCATTTCTCAAGTGGGGTACAGGAGGTGGGTAGAGGGGTGAGGTTCAGAGAGCTCAAACTGTAATTGCTTGTAGGAAACTGGCTCTGTATATACTATACCAAAAGGAAGTATAGTGTGCACAGAGTCCAGTGGAACCCCAAAGGTAGGCAGAAGTAAAAGTAGATAGCACCTCACTCTCTATTTGTGGTAGTGTGGGCGAGCAGTAAGGCTTTATCAGAGGGTAGTGTTAAGCATTTGTTGTACACACTCAGGCAGCAAATGATGTCACACACTCAAAGACTGAACTCAGAACAATTTGTTTGTATCAAAAATATTATTAAGTTATTTTATTTCTAGAACCAAGCCAAGCCTGGTGCAGGCAAGTCATATAAATGCTTTTCAAAATCTTATGCAATGTTTTACAGATGAATGCAGGTTCAAATGCAGTTGATTGAATTACAGGTAAGTCAATGTTTTGAAATTACTTTTCAGTTACTTTACAGATTACTTTGTATGTTACTTTTAGATGATTTTTTAAGTTACTTTTTCTACTCATTGCAATATGCCTAGATAGCACACTGGGACATTTCCTAGAGAAAAGATAAGTAAATCAGTTTTTGAACATTTGCAGCTTTTCAGTTTTTCGTACAAGCCAAATCCACAATTAAAACAATTTTCAAGAAAAAACAGTCACTGTATTCCTATGGAGAAAAATGAAGTTAACGGTTTGCAGGTAAGTACAAGTTTGTGGGTGTTGGTATTCTAGGGTGAGAACCAGTGTTCCCCCAGGGTCAAGGATGCAATCCTGAAACACCCTCAGCGGCACTAGGGCGGCCAGGTGCAGAGTGCTGAGGCCCAATGTTATCCAATGAGGGATAGAGGGCCTCCGGTTGGTGGCTGCTCACGAGCAGGCCACAGGGTTGTGGCAGCAAAGCTCCTGGAGTTAGGCTCAGGGCAAAGGGGGATCCGAGTTAGCACACAAGGTGCACCCGCAGTGGCGCATGGGCGGCTGGGTGCAGGGTGCTGTTTTGGCGTCGGGTGACCTGTTGTTTGCAATGGTAGTTGCCGGTTTTGGAATTTGGCTACAGGCTCAGTCCAGGAAGACTTCCGGGAGAAACCAACAGCTGGGAAGGTAAGTTGGAGGGCTTAAGGACCAAGGTTCACCTCGGGTTCTCCTCTCCAGGGCGCAGGGTGTCTTTTGAGGTTGGATTTCCCCTTACCGGGCCACTCGCAGTTGGGGGAGTGTCCGTGCATAGGCTGCAGCCGATGTCGGGGAGTCCTGGAGGGGTCAACCCACGGTGGCCACGGGCTCTGGAGCGCTGGGGGACCTCGCTGGGATCGGTGGGCCACTCAAACTCGGGCCGTAGGTGATGGGTGCAGTGGTGGTTCCAGGCGTCGGGTTTCTTTGTCCTCAGCAGGCTCAGAGTCTGTCTTGGGAGTTTCTTTTGAACAGAGCTGCTGTTCATAGGAGATCCAGTCTTTCTTGAAGGCAGTCAGTTCTTCCAGAGGTTCTGGAGGTTGCTAGCTGCAGGACAAGGTGACTTTTGGCGCAGGATCTCTGGAAACTGCAGACCGGCCGGTAGGGCTGGGGCCAAGTCAGTTCTTCTCTGCAGTCTCCTCTGCTGGGCATCTTATTTCATCCTTCTTCTTCTTAGGACTCCTAACTTTACTACTCCTAAACTGAGAAAAATCCTAACTTTAAGACTTTCGGTATTCACAGAAGGCATTTAGGAGTCCTAAAGTTAGGACTACTAACTTCTGTGAATACCGAAATGAGTAAGTTCATTCTGTGAATACCAAAATGAGTAAGTGTATTCTGTGAATACCAAAAAGTACTAACTTTACGTTTTTGTCGTAAGTTAGTTCTGTGAATCAGGCCCGTTGGGGGCCTGCTCCTGATAGCAGGAGAGGCTGGGGGTTGCGTTACAAAGGCAAGGTTCTGTGCCCCACCTGGATCTCAACCCCCCTCTTGAACCAGACACAGAGACCCAAAAGAACAAGAGCTGCAATGTCCTCAAGTGAAGCGTCGGATCTTGCCTCCTCATATGACACCTCCTCCACTGCCACCCTAAACTCCAAGATCCAGGTGATCATGGGATTCAGGAGAGACTACTCCCCTCCGAGATCCTCAAGACCCCCTGCCTTCCTCACGAACATCCCCAGGGCCCCCCTAACGAAGAAACCTAAAAAAGAGGAGACCTCCACCAACTGCATGCTCATAAACTGCAGATCAGCCACCAAACATGCAACAGAGCTGGCAGAATCAATCCTCACACATGACATAGACATTACGTTCATCACTGAGACATGGCTAAATGATTTCTCTTACCCAATCATGGATATGCTGGTGCCACCAGGCTTCACAATCATTAATAAAGACAGAAAGGACCAACGAGGAGGAGGCATAGCAATCATTCACAAGAACAACATCTCCATAACGGAAACCGACACCTTCAACTATAACTCCTTTGAATGCCTAACCGCCAACATTAAGACATGGGACAAAAAATCACTACTCTGTCATCTCCTCTACCATCCACCAGGCAACACCAACACATTCGGCGAACACTTGTCTGACCTGATTGCCTATTGCTCACTCCGTGACGCAAACAACTTAATTCTGGGGGACCTCAACCTACACTGGAACAAAGAAAACAACTCGCTAATCCAAACCCTGAAGGATCTCCTCCACACCAACAACCTCACCCAACCCTGCTCGGAGGAAACACACAACAGAGGAGCAATCCTAGATGCCATTATTGCCCAAAGAGACACAATCACGATCAACCACATCCTGCCTGTTGACTGGTCCGACCACCACATCATCCTATTCCACATCAACCAAACGACCCGAAAACAATCCCCCACGCATGACCCCCCCCCCCCAAATCGGTGAGAAACCTAAATCAGATTCCCTTGGCTGACCTAGAAGAAAAGGTAAGCTCTCTCCTTTCCATCCTCACAGAGGATCTCTCCACAACAGAACTCACCTCCCTCTACAACACAAAAATAACTTCCATTCTGGACCAATTTGCTCCATTGAAACTAAAAAGAAGCAGGAACATTCCATCCAGATCCTGGTTCAACACAGACATCAATGCTGAAAGGCGACAACTTAGAGCTACAGAAAGACTCTGGCAGAACAACCCTTCCAAAATCCTCCACGATCAACTAAAATCAGTTTGCGCGAATTACAAAAACCACATAAGGAACGAAAAATCTGCATTTTTCTGCAGCACTCTAAACAACGCAAAAAACAGGCCCAAAGAACTCTTCAACCTCATTAGGCAGTAAACTTCCAAGCCCCCTACATCCTCAGGTCAGACCTCCAAAGAGCGGTGTGACAACTTCGCAAACTTCTTCAACGACAAAATCACCAAGATCGAGCTTTCACTGGATAACAACCTCAGTCCCCCTCACAAGTTCCCTCCACCAGGGACAGAAGACCCCACACCCAAACACCCCCCAAAAACCTGGAAATCCTTCAACCCCATCTCGGAAAAGGAGATAGTCAATCTAATCTCCTCCTCCAAACCGTCTTCTCACGTCCTAGATCCTATTCCCGCCCAAATGGCCAAAAAACCTAAACTCTCCCTAGCCCCGCTCTGGAGCAAAATCATAAATAGCTCTCTAAGAACCGGAGACATACCAGACTGCCTGAAAGTCGGCCAAGTCACACCATTACTGAAAAAACCAGGCTTGGACACCAATGATCTGAACAACTTCAGACCCGTCTCCAATCTCCCTCTCCTATCCAAAATCCTAGAAAGGTGCGTCCTCCTACAACTGACTCAACACATAGACAGCATCAACCTTCTAGACCCCCACCAATCGGGCTTCAGAAAAGGCTGCCACACTGAGACCGTGATCCTCAACGTCGTGGACGATATCCACAAGTAAATCGATACGGACCAATGCTGCTTACTCATTCTCCTGGACTTATCGGCACCCTTCGACACGGTTGACCACAATCAACTCATCAAGGTCCTTCAAGAAAGGGTAGGTGTGGATGAGATGGTTTTACATTGGTTCTCCTCCTTCCTCCACAACCGCACCCAAAGAATAAAAATCAAAAACTTCACGTCTGACTTACACCCGGTCAGCAGGGGTGTCCCCCAAGGATCAGTACTTTCCCCGCAACTTTTCAACATCTACATGGAACCCCTCACCAACATACTCAAAAAAGCCAACATCCCCTTCCACCTCTATGCAGACTACACCCAGATCTACCTCGAAACCTCCTCCATTGATGACATTCAGAGATTCAACAACACTCTAAGAGAAGTCCAACACTGGCTAACAATAAATCATCTAAAACTCAACCAAGACAAAACGGAAATCCTCCTCATTTCCAACAAAGAAGAGAACCCCCAAATCTTAGACTGGCTAAAAGCAATTGATGCTCTCAACTGCAATCTCATCCTGGCTGGCTGTAAAATCGCTGGGAATCACCCTAGACCCAAAACTCGACATGGGAAAACACATCAAGAACTCCGCAAAAAGCGCCTTCCTCAACATGAAACTGCTCAACAAAATAAAACCCTTCATTCCGCCCAAGGACCTCAAACAAGCGACTCAATCGCTGGTGCTGTCTAGACTCGATTGTGGGAATGCAATCCTCACAGGTACAGCAAAATCCCACTTAGCTCCGCTCAGAACAACTCTCAAAGCAGCAGCTAGAATGGTCATAGGAGCTAAGAAATACGATCACATCGCACCCACACTCAGAGAACTAAAATGGCTCCCAGTCGAAATGCGAGCCAGCTTCAGAACTGCCTGCCTTACACACAAAGCCCTGCACACAGGGAAGCCAGAATACCTGGCCTCCAAACTCAAGAAAGCCAGCCAGGCAAGGAACCTCAGGAGCACCAACACTCTACTCCTCGTCCCTATGAAAACACGCAAACAAAAAACCGCAGCACGGTCCTTCGCTGGAAATCACCAAAAATCTGGAACTCCATTCCAGTCCATATCAGGACTATCACCTCCTTTGTAAAATTCAAGAGACAGCTCAAAGACCTCTTCCTCAATCGTTCTCTCCCGAACCGATAGCTGCCGTTGAAGCTCACAAGCCAGCACACTGCTGCTCTCTGCTATTGGGACATTTAGGGGCCGATTCTGATGCGGGTTGGAAAAGCTTCCCGACCGAATCGGTTGGGAAATGGTGTCCGACCCACTCGGATCGGGAAAGTCCGACCGGCGGAGTAGGATGCATCCGGATGCTTCCAGATACGATTTGGTTAAACTCCCATTGACTTCAATGGGAACATTTGTTCCTAACCGCATCAGAATTGGGCCCTCGGTCGGGAAGACACGTTCCCGATCCGATTTGGAAGGAGCAAATGCCGTTAGGAGGCCTTCCTAACCGCATCAGAATCAGGCCCTCGGTCGGGAAGCTTTTCCAACCCGCATCAGAATCTGGCCCTAAGTCTTCTTCCTCCTTCCCGCCATGAGGGGAGGTGCCTATATCACCCCTCCCCAAAGGAGGCTCAATGCAAGTCAACAGGCACACAACTTGAATACTACTTGACCTCCATGCATCAATGTGGTTCATTGCGCTGAGACTTTCAAAGCGCCTTGAGCTAATATGTATACTTTTTGCTAGATTGTATGACTATCGCATGACGACTGTTGTAAAGCGCTCTGATACCCTTGGGTCTGGCCAGCGCTATAGAAAACTCCTAAAATAAATAAATAAATAAATAAAGGCGGCAAGGCCTTTGAAGCTCCCCTGCCACAGATGGCTCCGCCCAGGAAAGGCTTTGTTTCTGGGCTCAAGGAGCGAAGGCTCCCACCCCAAGGGTCCAGAAACATGTCTCGTGGTGACAGACTGGTGTTTACCAGTCAGGGAACCCACCAGAGGCTGGTCGTTTTTCAGGGGGCATCTCTAAGATCCCCTCTGAGTGCATTGTATAATAAATCCCACACTGGCATCAGTGTGGGTATCTTATCCTGAGAAGTTTGATACCAAACTTCACAGAATTCAGTAAAGCCATTATGGTGCTGTGGAGTTCAGAAGGACAAACTCCCAGGCCATATACTCTTTATGACTTTACTGCACTTACAATGTCTAAGAATGGACTTAGACACTGTAGGGGTACAGGGCTCATTCACCTGTACCCTCACCAGTGGCATAGTGCACCTAGCTAGAGTGGTGGCTGACCTATGCCATAGGCAGTGGGTTGTAGGCATGGCACAGATGTGTGCCATGTCGACTCTTCACTTTTCTCTGTATCAAAACACGTAGCCTGCAATAGCAGTGTGTGTGTGTTAAGATACAGGACCTCTAAGGGTGACACAATATGTCCTGCAGCCCTTAGGGGCCTTCCCAGGTCACAGTGCCCTTGGTACCCTTGATACCTTTTACAAGGGACTTACAAGTGGCCAGAGAGGTGCCAATTGGGGGTACACAGGTACAGTTTTGGGAAAGAACACAGGCCCTGGATACCTGATTGGCAGGGACCCAGGGCACATCAAGTCAAAGTGCATCAGTAGTCTGGCAAAACGTGGGGGGGTTACTGCAACAGAAACCCAGTTTCCTACATTGCTTATTTATACAGATTTATAGAGTGCAGAACACGACTCATGGGCTTTGCAGCACTATGCAACATGCAGGGGATAATTTGAGCCGGTCGTTGCAGATGGGGCCCACTGGCACTCATTTTGGGGAGCAGCACTAATTTTCCTCACCAGACATTGACATAGAGCAAAAGTGGGAAAAACCAAACAGAGGGGAAAGAAGGAGGAAGAGAAAGACGGTAAAGGGCAAGCAGTGTCTGATAGTAGATTAAAGCAGCATGAGGTGGATGCAAGACTACGCAGCCATGGTATTCGGTGCGCCAACATTTAATAGTTCCGGCTGCGGGCTTTTGAGCAGTGCTTTGGACACCAGCACTGATTTTTTTGTAAACTAAGCACTGACAACATGTGTGATAAAGAAATCATACATTGAAAAGAAGGCAGAGTAAAATGGGCATGATTCAACGAACATGGAGAAGCAAGATAAACAGTGCACAACCATAGAGGGACATTAGGGAATGACAGAAGCACAACAAAATGAAGAAATCTAAAAGAACATAGTGCCAAGGCATGTAAACCAATTGTACCTTCAGTGCCAATGGTGTAGCGGGGGGGGGCCATCCGCCCTGGGCGGCATGAGTTTTGGGGGCGGCGGCCTCCCTCCCCGCTCTTACCTGCAGGCATGCGGGGCGGCTGTCACAGGAATTGGCAGCAACCCCCCCACACATGCGGCCGCTGGGAGGCAAATGGAGGGACCGACATGGGCACCAGAACGGCTAGCTATTTCATTGTTCAGTGCTTAATTTTAAAAGAATAAGCACTGGGGCCCAAGGATTTTCTTAGAAGCCCACAGGCAGTTCTGTCGAATGTCAAGGAGGCTTCAATTACTTATCAGCAATTGCATTACTCTGAGTCCTCTTCCCTTGCTTCTATTCATTACAGCATTGAGGCAATCCTGCCTCACCAGACACCACGCGATTTTAATCACAAACTAAAAACAACCCTCCCCCCCTCCTTCCTCCTGTAAATAACATGTAACCTGACTGAATACCAATTATTGGTTGGCCTGGACTACCTGGGAGGGAGGGATGTAATGAATAGAGGCGAGGGAAGAGGACTCAGAGTAATGCAATTAACGGTAAGTAATTGAAGCATTAACTCATCGTCGACTCCCTTGCTTGCTTTCATTACAACATTGAGATGCACAAAGCCAAGCAGGACAACCAAAAAGGTAATGCACAAACCAGATTTATTAACCATCAAAGAAAAAGTAATGAACCACTATTGAGACGCCATAGTGGACAACACTTTAGATCCAAACACTTCAGACAGTTCGACCTCCTGACCAATCCTGAAATGAGAGGCAAAAGTCAGTGGCCAGTGAAAGCATATGTGGACACCAACAGTCCAGTTATCACTATCTTTTTAATTTCTTCATGAGCACCTCTTCAAATGCTAATTTTTCAAAAACTACGGAACAGATTTACACCACATAACAAAAGCATATTTTCTGAGTAAAGTTCTAACATAGTAAGCTGTTATTTCTGTATAACTTCCCAAAATTTCCTATGGAAATTAACTTGGGAAAGTAACATTTTAGGACCCCCACTTTACAGATCAACGTGAAAATTTCCATGGAGGAGCTGAGGTGGATGAACATTTGTTTTGTTGAAAGTTACCTGAAGATTTGTCAAATAGTGCCAAAGTTACTAACAAACTAAACACAGCAGGGGTCAATGGTATTGCAATCTTCTATCATTATATACATGCTTAGATGCAGTTTGATGGCCAAGATGGCTCTCTGCTGCACTGCACATGAAATGAGATGAGGTGCACTTAACATGAAATGAGTAACTAGCAAGCGACCAAGTCGCAATCTCAAGGGAACTGCATTATACTTTAAAAACAAAATTCAAAAGGAGAGGTGAAAGAGGGCCCATAAAAGGAGAAAATGTAAAACCTAGGGACTGACCGACTAGCCCTGGCACTGAATAACATTTATTTTCAGGTGCAAGTGCACATGTAAACAGGCAACATTCCATCACTCACAGGGCAATTGCCAATATAGCCAATGGCTGAAGTTGGC
This sequence comes from Calotriton arnoldi, assembly GCA_963921515.1. Taxonomy (NCBI): domain Eukaryota; kingdom Metazoa; phylum Chordata; class Amphibia; order Caudata; family Salamandridae; genus Calotriton; species Calotriton arnoldi. The sequence goes on from CAWUFW010001285.1 coordinate 2,579,974, forward strand.
TGACCTTTTGTCCTATGCCAAGGGCCGAAGAGGACCATCTCAAAGCCCCTCTATTTATGTGTGCATGAATGCAAGATGATTTATTGAGTGCCTAAACACACTAGTGACAGAAGGCGTACCGTCATTTATAAGCCAGACCTATTGACATTGCCATGTTTTGAAAGTTTTCGATATTTATTGTGGTAAGTTGTGGAGTTAAAGGAAAAAACTAAATATTGTTACTGTAACAGCTCATTTAGCCTTGTTTTTAGCAGTTGTAAAATAATATGCAAATACAATTTTTATTACCTTATGTGGTGCAGGAATATTTTCTCTCATGGGAATGTAAAGGATTATGCACGAATTCGGGACTGTAGTTTTGCCATATTTGGAATGTTTCATAAGCTCTGCTAGGTGTTTCTGCAGTGCTAAAAATAAGTTCTTATATACCCATTTGGAACTGATAGAGTTCGTGGAATTGAACCAGGCATAAATACGGCTGCTATGCATTCTTCTCTCTTTGAAAGATTACTCATAAGATAACAACAAATATTATCCAAGTGTCTGAAAAGTATAATTTCATGAGACAGAAGCATTCTCAACCATGCATGGCAAAGCAAAATGGCGTGTGTAGAATGAAGCTCTTTCTGGTAAACAAAACATTGAATGTAAAGTGGAATAACATTTCCCTTTTTCCCTAGCCTTTAAAATACTGCATTATTTTTTTCTTATTGAGTTAGAATCATCCTAACTCTATACAATATTACAATTTAAGCTTCATAGTATTGCTTGAAAATATAGCATTTGTGCCATTTCCATGAAAATATTATTTTTGCTAAAATAAACACCAACCATATGTCAAATGTTGCATAATTTAACCTATTTTCAATTCAAAGGGGTACTGAAAAAAAAAACCTATCTATTTGAACATGGATATGGAGGGGATTGGAAGTAAATATCACGAGAGAGAAGTGTTTTACCTGAGCGTAATTAAATTGGGACATGTCGAGCCTTTCACTACAGTAGAAAAAATATTTTTTTTCATGGTATCATAATGCAACTCAGATACCAGCCTGAAAGAAAATATATTTAAAATGGTCAGATTGATATTTACAGGTACCCTAGAGACGAGTCTATGATTCACATCAGGCCCCTAGCTTTAGCTGTCGCTAATTCAAAAGCTGAATGGAATTAACGATTAGGTTGGAAGCTTGAGGGGCCGAATCACAAAACAATTTTCATTGGCGCTATTTTATGTCTTCCGTGGTAGGTAAAAAAGTGCTTGGAACAAATTTTTTCCACAGTTCTACAAATTTAAATGTGGGGACGGTGTAATGTGAGAAAAAATATTTGTGCATATATGTTGTGTTGAATTTTGTTATGGTGCTAATGCGTTATGGTAAATGTTACAATTCCAATGTGTTATAAGCTTGCTTTATATTATATTATGTGATTGTGTTGTGTTCTGTTGCACTCTGTAATTACTTTAGAGGTGTGAAGAAACACTGCTAGAGTTCCATCCAAAGCAGCACATTCCTTTAAAGTTCCAGTGACAAATGTTTGCAAGGAGATAAAATACTGCTGCTCCATCTCTTCAGCTATTTAAGAGACCAGTCAGTCCAAAACTGTAGCAGAGACTGGTCTTAAATTAGCACTTCTAGGGCCTGATTCACAAAGGGCCTCCTCACTCGTGCTGGAGGCCCCGCATTCGTGGGGTAGTCTCTGCACTTGGGCAAAATCTCCGCAATGAGGATGCGGCGAGTGCGGAGACCCCCCCCCCCGCGACTGTGGGGCCTGCACCATGAGTATGGAGGACCTTTTTGAATCAGGTCCCTAGTGCTCACTTTTTGTGATGCAGCCCAACACCAGTAATTCTAAATTGATTGGTACTGAGGGGCAAATTTACTACTATTTCCCTCAATGCAGCGTGGTAACTTTGGGTTTGTGATAAATAGATAGGGAGATAGTGCCATATTTAGAAATATACAGTGCTACTGCTCTCTTCCCAAGTGCTGGCGCACAATCAGGCTTCACAGCGTCATACACTTACCTTTGCACCACACTGCAAAAGTGTGTGCGTGAGTCTAGCATAGGTTTAGTACCAAAACTGTAGGCTTCTAGTACAAAACACTATGTTTAGGCCAACTTTAAAACTTTTCACACTTTGTATGTGTTTTTTACAGTGCACTCCACATGCAAAATTTGAAAAGGTTAGGAAAAAAATGTTTTTTTCCACTTTGTGTCCGCATTAAGGAGTTGTAATGCTTTGGTGCAGAGTCCTGCCAACCCTTGTCCGTGGATAGAGCTCTGCATCAAAAAACATGGGTGAGAGCGTGGGAATGCCAATTTACCACCCATGAGATGCCTCATGATGCAAAGTAGAGAAAAGTAGCTCAAAGTGCTACTTTGCATATTTTTGGCAACTTTCCAGAGCAATTACAATTTTGCACTAAAAAATAAATAACAAATCATCCCCTTGCATCGGATTGCATCACTTTTGCTGACTTTCTACAGGTGAAAACTGTTGATAAATCTGGGTCTAAATTTAAACCAACAAAATATAATTCAACTGGAATGGGGAAAGATAGCCATAGCTGTTTAGATCTGAAAACAGACATAGTAAACAGAAAGGACTGCAGTAGCTTCATAATTGTGTTTTATGAATCGCAATTGTCTTGCTCTTTTGTGGGTGTGGGACTGATTTTAGCATGTACCCCTCATACCCATTCTTCATTTTCCATTAGCCTCGGCCATGTTTGCATATTTATTCCCAATTTTCCCATGCAACACTCTGGCATTTACTACAACATAGTATACTTACACTTGAGGAGATCTCTGCCACCTGGGTGAGGTCTTTTCACAGAACAAATATGAGAGTCAGAGGTGGAGATATTCACCCTCAGGTTTGTGAATTGCATATTGATTTAAGAAAGTAGTACTAATAGAGTACTACTTTATACTACAGAATGCAGTTTGTGAAATGGGCCCCATGTGTGGAGGATCGGGTGGCGTGATGATGTGTCACTTTTGAATTGGACAGCTGTGCCCCCTTTCTGGAACTTTTAACTCTCACTTAAAAAAATCTACACAAAGGAAAGACTTTGAGAAGCACTAGAATCTATGGAAGACAAGAAGCGAAGGAGCCCTCATGAATGAACTCTTGTCTGGAGTGGTGGGATACTCTGGACTTGAACTGGCCTGGTCTCATGGACCTGAGTCTCTAGAGCCAGTGGCACTGGTCTCCCCACTCTCTCTAGGAGACAGTAGAGGGCAGACTTGCTGGCAACACCCTTGTTTTTATTCCTGTCAAGGGGACCACCTTCATAAAATCATCCTTGGTACCTCTTTGACTATTTTAAATCACCTAGCACACCACCCTACGCTCACTACATCCTCACTTGCACTCATTATTACAGCTTAAAAATCTGAAGATCTCCGATAAAGAGCACCCTCGCAGGACCCGTTGGGCATTGCAGCACTGGCACAACGAATAGCAGCCCAATGATGAAGCATGATCCAGTCGATCAGCCCCCTTCCTGGTCCCGACTGACAGCTTCTCATTGCTTCCTCTTTTTCTTACCTCTTCTGGAGGAACAGCATCCTTCTTCTGCTTAACTACGATATTTAAGGAGTGTGGGTGCTGGGCCTTATTATCAGCTCCTAGTCCTCTCTCGATTTACCATATTAGAATGTTATCACCTCTTGGCTGGCTTCAAAGTTCTCAGAGGCCTTCTTCCAGAATTTTTCGGTCTGGTTTTGGAGGGCTAGCAATTAGTTACAACAATCCTGGGGGGTTTCTTGGGAGCTTGTTCCCACCCCTCCTTGACCAGACTTAAAGGTCCTCTCACAGAGTGACCCTAGAGGAGCTCAAAGGGGCTAAACCCAACTCCTTTATGTGCTACCTCCCTGTAGGCAATGAGCAGGGGTGGGCATAACTGGTGTAAATCTCTTTAGCATAATTACTTGTAATTACCGCCAAATTACTCATAATTATACGTAATTATGTGAGGGTGGAAGTAATCCAGCATTTAGCATTATTTTCTTACTGCACAATGCACCCTCCAGCTCAAAATGGACCAGAGGGTGCATTTTATGCTAAGAAAAATGCACTAAATATTACAGGACATGATCAGCAGTAGCCAGCAGCCACTCGCTCTCTCTTACTTTTTTATACCAGTGCTCCTACAGTAGGAATTTTGCCCCAAATTACTCTAAATTACTCAAGATGGTGTAATTGAATACATTCTGTAATTTTGCACCACAAGACTAATGTGTAATTACTGAAATTTATTCAATTATTCTGGCGTAAAATTGCACCCAGGCCTAGCAACAAGTCCATTGGTCTAGGGGTGATCTGGTATGGAGAACTTAAAGTGTACCCCACAATAATCCCACATGCACTTCATGGATGTGGACAGGAAGTTGGTGCCTCTGTCAGACATCACTTCTTTGGGAACCCCACTCAGGTAAAAATCCCCATCAGGGCCCTGGGCACTGCAAGTGAAGTCACTGACCTCAAAGAGATGGCCTCTGGGTCCCTAGTGGCATGGTCACCAAAACCAGGATAAACCAGGATAAACTGCTTGCCGAGGGAAGTTTTGGGGTCCAAGGGCCAATCTATTTTATATTCACCCAATGACGGGTAAGAGAACCAGGGGAGCCTTTAGCTTTTTCCTTGCTTTCCCGCTGACCTGGCAGGTGGGATAAGACCTACAGAAGATAATTGAGGCTGTCTTGATCCAGGGTCAATAGAAGTGGGGGACAAGCCTGGCAAAGGTCTTGGCCTGTCCCAGATGTCAAGCCAGGGGACTATCATGAACCAGTACCAGGAAGAAGGCCCGGAAACACTGGGGGACAATCAACACTCTGGATTCTCCAGGTCCAGGAGCCCTAGGCACACTGCACAGGAGGTAATTCTCCCAATATATTAGATGATCTCCTGATGTGTTACATACTGCCTGAGCCTCAGCTTGCTACCTCAAGCCCTTTGAGGTGGGGCATTCTTTCTGTGCCTTACAGAATTTCTCCCTTGTGGGCCCATCCTCAACATGCCAACCAGCAATCTCAGGCAGGTATCCCAGGGCAGCTATGTTCTCCCCAGTAGGCTCCAGGGTGGCCTCCTCAGGTACCCCATCAACCATTACTGTGAGCATTTCAGGAGCGGGTTTCTCAATCCCCCTACTTTCCTCTTTCTTGGCAACTACCTGAGCCATTCTTCCAGGCTTCAAGCTTCCTTGGCTCCCCTCTAGGGTGGCCATGGACTGTGTGGTCATACAGACTCGGTCAGGCAATCCTAATATCTCCAGCTCTCACCTGAGCTCTACTTCCTGCCAGACAGTGTGCTCTAGGTCGTTGCCCAACCTAAGACCCCCCACTCAAAGGGTACCAGAGCCACTGGGTAGTGGCTCTCACAGCTGTCTGCGACTATGACCTGGTGGAATGTATTTGGAATGATATGCCCTGAGGACACCAGATGACACCTCACAATAGTCATTCTGACTCCTGTGTCTCTCGGAGCCTCCACCCTTTGCCCGTTGATGGTGACTCACTGCCTATACTTTGAAGTATTTGAAGGCATGTGGCCTTTTGGCACCATCTCTCTATCCCCAAGGGACACAATGGTAACCTCTGCTCTGTTCCTCAAGCTAACAGGGACCATCTCCTCCCCGAGCACTACACTGGCCAACCCTGATGTCTCCCCAACAGTGGGGGGATGTGCCCGCTAGAGGCATTTGGTGTCTACCTTGGAGTGCCCATATTTGTAACACTCAATACACTGGGGACGAACCTCCCTGTCTGTTTATCATAGAAGCCCTTCTTCTTTAGTTCAGACTGGGACTGGTAACTGTTCCCTTGGGAATTATTTTGGGGGCCTTTAGAGAACTCCTTATTATAAAATGTGTCTCCTCCTTCTTTCTTCTGGTCGGATCCCTGACCACCCTTTTGGGAGTCCCCCCACATACATTCTGGAACAACCTGGTGCTGACCCAGAGTACTGCCTCCTTAGCAAGCTCCCTGGGGTCAGTGAGCTTACTATCCAGTAGGTGTTGGTGCAGCTCTTTAAAACAAATATTGAGCACATGCTCCCACAGGATCAAATTGACTTTGCTGCCCCTCACCCAACCATTTAGTGGCTTACTTGAATAAACCAGAAAATCCATCCAAGAATGGTTTGGCAGTTTCTGACTGTCTCTAAATCTCATGCAGTACTTTTCTGGGGTGAGTCCAAATTTGGTGACTAGAAGGGCTTTCATGTTGTAATATCTCATGTGATCGCCTATCATTATTGTGAGCGTTATATACCTTCCCACTACAGACATGTGTTTCCAGAGACTCGCCCCCCAATACTCCTCTGAGTGTCAGGCCCAGCTCCGCAGGATCCAGTCGCAGCAGAAAAAGGTCCACCTCCTGATAGTACCAACACCCCGGAAAGCAAATACGTACAGGGTATTCGAATGATCAGGTGAGGGAAAAGGAGAGGGAAGGGACAGCAGTGGAACAGAACCTGAAACAACAAACCACATAGGTATCATCAAAGATTATGATGTCTACTCTCATTAATATCTCGCTAGAGGATTACACGTATATACCTGAATATCAATGCTGTAACTGGTACAATTATAGGGCATCCTCAAGTAGTACGCAAACCAAGCACAGAACCCTACGGTCGTCTTGTATTCAGGCATGAGACCTTTGAAATCCTGCAGTGCACATAATAACCTTTCCCTTTGTACTGACAATATTACGCCAAAGCCAGTAAGCAGAGTTGCGCATAGCCCCTTCCCATGGAGTAGCTGCAAAATGAATCCTAGATACCAGTCAGAGGTGTCTTCCAGGTAAGATAGATAACACACACCAGACCGCACCACTGTCCAGAGTAAGTATGTACAGAGAAGTACAAACGGTAATATGCAGTACCGCACCGCTATACTCCACTGTATGAATAAGACTGATGGGGCAGTTCTAAGAACCCTCACGGCAATACGCGGTTAATCTCACCGCTGTATTCCGCTATCGGGCTAAGGCAAAAAAGGACACGGTGGTAGTCCCCAAACGGCAATACGCGGTTAATCTCACCGCTGTATTCCGCTATCGCTGACCACAGAACAGAGCACTCGGGTATACTTTTCCCCGGAAGCCGATCTCCAGGCTTCTCGAGTTTCCCTACTCGAGTACTCACGCAATGCCGCTGCCGAGCTGAGCAGCGGCTCTGTAGAAACAGGGAACCTCCGTATCAGGAATCCCCGACGGCGCTTCCTTCCTCCGTTCTCTCTCAGCCGAGAGAGAAGAACTCCAAAACTCCAGAATCACGCGCAACATCCTGCGCTACGTCCTCGCCTAAATCCCATTTCCGCAACCGGCATCATGGGAATTGTAGTTTTCTGGTACTCGGTAGGCGCTGCAACGCCCGGTACCTGACAGTAGGTCCCCCTCACCTAGCGCCTCCTAGGCCCAGGCTTCAAAGGGAATCGCCTGTGGAACATACGAACTGCCGAAGGCACATGTACGTTCTGCCACGGCTCCCACGAGTCGTCCTCCGCCGTATAACCCTTCCACGAGATCAGATACCAGAGCACCCCTCTCCTCATCCTGGAATCCCGAATGCACTTCACTTCATACTCCGCTCCCCCATCGCAGTTCACGGGTGGCGGAGCACGTCTGCCCGCCCCCAAGGCAGGTTTTAGGAGGTTGCAGTGGAACACAGGGTGAATCCGAAGGGTTCCGGGCAGTTTCAGCTTGTACGTGACAGGATTGAGTTGTTTAACAATGACGTATGGACCAATAAACCTGGGATGGAAAATGCTACGTAACTTGAAACGGATGTTCTTGGTGGACAACCACACCTTGTCCCCTACCTTATACTGAGGCCCCACTATCCGATGGCGGTCTTCCCATTTCTTATAGGTCTGTTTGGCCTGGATCAGATGGCTCCTGACCTTACGCTGTAGTGAGTGGAGCTTCCGAACGTGAGACAAGACCATGGGTTGATTTGCCACCTCCTCAGGGATGTTGATAGGCAGAATCTTGGCATCGTATCCAAAGTTAGCACGAAAGGGAGAGAAACCGACAGAACTATGCCAAGCATTGTTGTATGCCAATTCTGCCATCCACAACATGTCCACCCAGGACTCCTGAGCCTCCTTGGCATAACATCTGAGATACTTTTTGAGAGTTTGGTTCAAGCGTTCCGTCTGCCCATCTGTCTGTGGGTGAAAGCTTGTTGACAGAGACGAGTCTATATGCAGGGCCTTGCACCACAACTTCCAAAACCTGGCTATGAATTGGGGCCACCTATCGGACACAATGATTTCAGGCAATCCATGTACCCTGATAATGTTGGTTAACAGGAGCTGAGCTGTTTGACTTGCCGTGGGGAGATTCACACAAGGAATGAAATGTCCCATCTTGGTGAGGCCATCCACTACCACCAAGATAGCAGAATAACCCTTCTCTAAGGGTAATCCAGTAATGAAGTCCAGACTGATATGTTGCCAAGGTTGATGTGGAGTGGGCAGGGGGATGAGTTTTCCTTTGGTCCTAACGTTTTCATTCTTGGCTCAAGCACATTCCTCACACTGTGCCACCCAGGACGCGACGTCTGTTTTTAAAGAGCCCCACCAAAAATGGCGTTGTATTAGGTGCATGGTTTTCCGCACTCCCGGATGGCCCGCTAAGGGAGAAACATGACACCACATGAAAGCCTTCTTTTGTAGGTCGGTAGTGGGAAGGTACAACCTGTCTCTATAGAAAGGCAAACCCTGTTTCACGGTGCGCTCCGTCTCTTCCGTAGCCCAGGCCTCCCAGACAGAGAGGGACTTATGCTTTCTCACTTCTGCTAAGAAGTTCTCCACTCGGACAACACACAGCACCTTAGATGGTTCAATGATAGCCTCAGTTTTGACATCATGGAGAGACAGTCCAGTTGTCTCCTGTCTAGACAAAGAGTCGGCTTTGCGGTTCTCCACCCCTGGTCGGAAAGTAACAACAAAGTTGTATTCCATGAAAAACAACATCCATCTCATTTGTCTTTGTGAAAGATGTCGTGCAGACTTCATATACTGCAGATTCCTATGATCTGTATATACCGTGATCGGGTGGCTAGCCCCCCACAGATATTGCCTCCATTCCTGGAATGCCCTTTTTATTGCCAACAACTCCTTCTCGGCAATAGTATAATTTCTTTCTGCAGGGTTCAGTTTTTTAGACAAATAGGCCACCGGATGGAGCTGCCCCGTGCTCTGATTCCTTTGAGATAGGATGGCGCCGATAGCTTCCTCTGAGGCATCGGCCTCCACCACAAAGGGATGCTCCGGACGTGGATGTGCGAGTACAGGAGCCGTGGTAAAAGCGGTTTTTAGGAAACGAAAAGCTTCCTCAGCCTCACTAGTCCATTGGAAAGGACTACCCTTCCTGACAAGCCGGGAGATTGGAACAGCCACCTGGGAGAAATGGAGGATGAATCGACGATAATAGTTCGCGAAGCCTAGGAAACACTGCACATCCCGTACATTTTTTGGGGTTGGCCATTCCTGCACTGCTAGCACTTTTCTCTTTGCCATCTGTAACCCCTCTGGGCTAAGCATTACACCCAGGAATTCCACTTGTCTCACTCCGAACGCACATTTGTTCAATTTACAGAACAATCTGTGGGCACGCAACTTGGTCAACACTCGGACAACATGATTGGCATGCCCCTCCACCGTGTCAGAATAGATGAGGATATCATCTATATATACCACAACAAACAGGTCCACATATTCCTTTAGCACATCGTTGAGGAAATACTGAAATGCCGCCGGGGCGTTACAAAGGCCGAGCGGCATAACAGTATACTCAAACAGACCATAGCGAGTCTTGAACGCTGTTTTCCATTCGTCACCTTCCCTGACACGCACCAAATGGTACGTCCCCCTCAAGTCCAACCGTGTGTAAACACTGGCCTCTCTCACCTGATCAAGCAACACAGAAATGAGGGGCAAAGGGTATCTGTTTCGCACAGTATTCTTATTTAACACACGATAGTCCACACAAGCCCTCAGATCACCATTAGCCTTTGATATGAAGAAAAGTGGGGACGCGGCCGGTGACCGTGAGGGTCTAATGAACGCTATTTCCAGATAGTGATCCAGATATTCACGCAAGTGTTTGGTTTCTGGAACAGACAAGGCATACACTCTGCAGGCAGGAACCGTAGCCCCATCCACCAAGTCTATCCTACAATCGTACTCCCTGTGAGGGGGCAACTGTTCCGCCTTTAGCTCGCTAAAGACATCCCTGAACTGTGAGTATTCTTTAGGTAACGCAACCTCTTTTTCCGCTGCTGTGGCCACCACATAGGAATGTCGTAGAGCCGCGGCCTGTGAGGGGCTCTTGGGGGCCAGATGTCCCCGACATTCATCGGAGTGGAATTGAATGGACTTAGTTTTCCAATCTATAGCGGGGTTATGATGACACAACCACGGCATACCCAGGATGACCTCATACTGTGGGGCTTCGATTATATTCAGGGATAAGTTCTCAGTATGTTTTTCCTCCGCCATCTCTAAAGTCAATAGGAGGGACTCCGTTTGCTCTACGACCAAGCCGGATTTCAAAGGTTTGCCATCTACGGCGAATACCTCCTCAGCCGTTTTCTTAGGTACCCTCTGTAACCCAAGGAGTGTGACCAGCCCACTGTCTATAAAATTACCGGTAGCACCGGAGTCTATCATGACCTCCACCTGATGGAACTGGGTACTACTTGCCAGATCCATAGGGAACACTATGTGAGTTTCCGTATCTAATAGGTCAGACGTAGCCAAAGAGGGGAGCTGCCAACCTCTGGTGGTGTCTATACTATCAAGAGAAGCCTCTGAAGGAGGAGCATGACCTGATATGGACACGGCCACTCGTTTACTCCGGGACCATGCTGCGAAGGACTTGGGTTTTGTGGGGCATTCTCTAATGTAATGCCCCTTTTTTCCACAGTACATACACAACCCCTGTACTCTTCTGCTCTCTCTTTCTTCTCTGGTCAAAGGAATACGAACAGCCCCTATTTCCATGGGTTCAGGTGGCGCATCAAGGCTAGGCACAGACCGACGTGGTGGTCTCTCTGATCTATAGTAACCCCTCTCCCACTTCTTTTTCTCGCCCCCTCTCTCGGACATTCTCCCATCCAAACGCAGTGTTAGATTAATCATGTCCGTGCATGTGGTGGGTTGTGGATCAATCTGTGCCAAGACATCCTTTAACTCCTCTCTCAGCCCCTGATAAAATAAAGACATCCTCTTCTCCTCTGGCCAAGCAGTTTCGGCCACCAATCTGTTAAACGTGGTTAAATACGTAACCAAATCATTTCTGCCTTGTTTAAGATCCAACAATTCTTTATCCGCACTAAACGTGGTCGCCCGTCGATCAAAGACCCTCTCAAACTCTGCCCTGAATGCTGCCCAGTCCGATAGTACTGCATCATTATTCCTAACTAAAGGGACCGCCCAGTTGGCTGCATCCCCAACCAAGTAAGAAATCGCAAACGCTACTCTAGAGTGGTTATTGGGAAAAGAGGCGGGTTTGCAGGAGAAGTGCAGCATTATCTGTGTCAGAAACACTTGTATTTTTAATGGATTCCCCCCGTATCTTTCCGGACTTGCCAATGGAATGGGAGGACGTACCGTGACCTGTATCTGAGAAGACGCAGGAGAGACGTCGAAGGGGTTCCTTGACAACTTCTCTACTTTATCCCTTAAAGCGGTCGTTTCAGCCCTAGAGGAAGCCAACTCCTGTTGTACGAGTACTAGCGCCTGAAGGACGTCCTCCATGGTAGCCATTCTCTGCCCCGTCTGGACCGGGCGGAGCTAAATACGTGGGCACGTGATTCTGTCAGGCCCAGCTCCGCAGGATCCAGTCGCAGCAGAAAAAGGTCCACCTCCTGATAGTACCAACACCCCGGAAAGCAAATACGTACAGGGTATTCGAATGATCAGGTGAGGGAAGGGACAGCAGTGGAACAGAACCTGAAACAACAAACCACATAGGTATCAGCAAAGATTATGATGTCTACTCTCATTAATATCTCGCTAGAGGATTACACGTATATACCTGAATATCAAGGCTGTAACTGGTACAATTATAGGGCATCCTCAAGTAGTACGCAAACCAAGCACAGAACCCTACGGTCGTCTTGTATTCAGGCATGAGACCTTTGAAATCCTGCAGTGCACATAATAACCTTTCCCTTTGTACTGACAATATTACGCCAAAGCCAGTAAGCAGAATTGCGCATAGCCCCTTCCCATGGAGTAGCTGCAAAATGAATCCTAGATACCAGTCAGAGGTGTCTTCCAGGTAAGATAGATAACACACACCAGACCGCACCACTGTCCAGAGTAAGTATGTACAGAGAAGTACAAACGGTAATATGCAGTACCGCACCGCTATACTCCGCTGTATGAATAAGACTGATGGGGCAGTTCTAAGAACCCTCACGGCAATACGCAGTTAATCTCACCGCTGTATTCCGCTATCGGGCTAAGGCAAAAAGGACACTGTGGTAGTCCCCAAACGGCAATACGCGGTTAATCTCACCGCTGTATTCCGCTATCGAGCTAAGGCAAAAAGGACACTGTGGTAGTCCCCAAGCGGCAATACGCGGTTAATCTCACCGCTGTATTCCGCTATCGCTGACCACAGAACAGAGCACCCGGGTATACTTTTCCCCGGGAAGCCGATCTCCAGGCTTCTCGAGTTCCCCTACTCGAGTACTCATGCAATGCCGCTGCCGAGCTGAGCAGCGGCTCTGTAGAAACAGGGAACCTCCGTATCAGGAATCCCCGATGGCGCTTCCTTCCTCCGTTCTCTCTCAGCCGAGAGAGAGGAACTCCAAAACTCCAGAATCACGCGCAACGTCCTGCGCTACGTCCTCGCCTAAATCCCATTTCCGCAACCGGCATCATGGGAATTGTAGTTTTCTAGTACTCGGTAGGCGCTGCAACGCCCGGTACCTGACACTGAGACCCTGAGTATCCTTAGGGCTACCTCATTGGCTGAGAACCATCTGTCAATATCATCCCCGCCAAATAGCTAGGCACTAGGTCTTTGAGAATGTGGACCTTCTTATCTCTATTAGACACTGTGGTATCACTGCCTCCATTACTGCTGGATCCTACTTGCTGCTCTTTGAGCTGCAGCTCCTTAAGGCTCCTCTCATGAGCCAGGCTATTTGGAGCCAGCTTCTCCTCCTTTTTGAGTCTGGCCATCTGCAGCTGAAATTCCCTCTCAGATCCTACATATGCCAGCTCCCTGTGGGACAGGTCCTCTGGGAATACAATGGTGTCAGATTGGCAGGGAGCTCGATTCCTGGGGACAAGTTGTTCTCCTCAGGGTGCTGCATTTCAGGACCTGTGCCCAGGTCCTCCTCATGCTCCTCTAGGCTATCCTCCTCATCCTGGCCTTCTGTTGTTGGCAGTAACTGGTGGCATGTGGGCTGAAAAGATGCAAAGGTCGGTAAATTAGAAGAGTGGTGACCACTGAAAACATCCACAATCTGTACTGAGAACCAGTTCTTGACCTCTACAAAAGAAATGGATTTTAAATCTTCAAATTAGCACCTGCATGTATACCAACCTGAGGACCAAGTTAGGGTGCGGTCTGATGTGCCATGGTCAAGATTTGGCAATAAGAAGGAACCTTTGCCTGGTCTAAATTTTTGTTTCAACATCATGCTTGCTGTCTCAATGACTTTGACCTGCTTGTTTAACATCTTTCAGCCAGTATTCCATACTGGGCATTGACTCTATTCTCATTCATTTTCTGCATGACCTCGAAGGAAGGATACCATCTTTGACTCCTTCATGACACAAACTTTGACTGGAGTTTGGCATATTCCAGCTAGAATGATGACGAGCAGTAACAATAGGTCACTGTGAAAAAGAGACAGGCGTGGCCAGAATTAACACCACCTTTCCTGACATTCACTACTGGTTCCATTGGCTGGAGAACAATTCAAACAAATCAGACAGAATAACACTGCAAGCTAAAGGGTACAGCACAGTTTTGCCTCTTGAAGGCACACCCTGGGAATGAGCTGATTCCATATTGAACATTGGGGTCTTTTTCCCCATTTTGTTTCAAAAACATTTATAACTTTAACAACTGACATTTTTTAAAACCCTTGAATCATCTGCCTTCCCCTTAATTTTATCTAAATAAACGTGCCTTCTTTTAATATAACTTTGAGTCCTTAGCTTCTTAAGGCTAGTGTTGCTCTCTTAAAGAAATGTATGCCTGGCTGTTTCACACTATATTTAATAAATAATCTCTGCCCTTTGAGTCATCGCTCCAGCCCACTTACTGAAGATCAGCCAAAGAACCCTAAAGGAAACTGAGGGGCATATTTATGTAACAGTTGCATCACCCTTGCACCAAGCAAAAGGGCACAAGAGTGAAGCAACGCCTAAATTTGATTTATCAAGCCATCCAATGCCACTTTGAGTGGTTTCATAAATTCAGAGTAACGCGACGCAACACAGTGCAAATCGCTGTGTTGTGTTACTCTGCCCCAGTGAGACATTATAATAGGCCTCACTTTACTGAAAGTTTGAGCTATTGGCGTTGCAATATTTTTAGCAATGCCAATAGCTCAAACTTTAAGTAATGTTACAAGTCAAGTGAAAAGAGATGTGAGAGAAGCAGGAGGAGCTGTCAGTTAAGTGATTTAGGGAGATATCCCAATGCCAGGGGAGCAATCTTACTTCTGCCAATGCTTAGATTGCTGTGACTGGGGAGGCACTTCTAAGCAAAGATTGAGGAACTTGTCACAGTAAAAATGTAGTAGTTTGAACTACAACAAATGTGTGTCAAGGCAAGGCTAATGAGCTTGAGTAACTTTGCAGAGGCGGCTGAAAGGGCTAGTTCTGGCAAACTCTTCAAGTAGATAAGCAGATTGTACACTAGAATCCCGGACGTGATGACTTCCATTATGTGACCTCTTATATTGCATGGATTTTGTGTGCCCCCCACACTTGTATTTGCAAATTTTACTCAAAACAACTCTTTTCATGAGTGAACTGCTCTGCTTAACAGTGACAGTGCTATTTACACAAACGGTGTCATCAAGGAAAAGAGAAATATTGCCAATGAAAACTTTATTTCAGTGGTCACAAAATAATGGCTTCATCATGCAAAAACTGACTCTGGAAAAGTTTGAGCTTAAAATAGCCTTCAAAATCGATTGCCCTTGTAACAGACATTCTGGGCATTGGATTTGGCAACATTTTGTTGCCTTAAGGAAGCAGAACTGCTCAGTGGGCCAGTGTAGTAAGTGTGGAAACATTCAGCTGCTGGCTGTGTGGTGTTTTCCAGACTATCGTGTAAATAAAGAGACTCAAAAGAAGGCAGTCTGTAATGCACCCAGACTGCTCCAACTTCCTGCTCACAGCTCAGGGCAGAAGTAGCCCTCTGAGCCACCTTGTCAAAGCAGCTGAAGGTAGGGATGAGGCCTGGTTGAGTGTCCCAAGACTTAGTGCATTCTATAGTTCCACGATGGAGAATGGTTGTCCATTATCTGACCAGGTGTTGGGCGGGGTTGTTATTTGGAATACCACTGCCAACTACTTAGCTCTGAAGCTGTGTTGTGTGTCTAATGTTTTTTTTCATCACAAATTCTGGACTCGAATTCAGACCCTATAGACGTGATCAGGTAGTTTGATCTGCTGCAGATGTGGTTGGCCGTTTGCTAAGAAATATGATAGGAAAGTAATTTTTTAAAAATTGCAGGACATTATGAAGTGATGTGAATTCAAACAGTACACACAAGTATACCAAGAATAAAATCAGAGTATATAAGTTGCCTGCTTTAATTTGGGCAAAGGGATGGGGGAGAGCTGTCTCTGGATGAATAGATGCGACTACACGCAACTGTGCATGAGACACAAGAAAGAAAGGAGCAAGGGCCGGAGAGAGGGGGTTAAGGTGGTTAATGTATGAAAGATATGGTGGGGCACAGTCACGCGTGGATGGCTAAAGAAATGGGCGGACTATGCCTGCAGATTAATGTTGTGCCCCCTGTGCCAAACCATAGATGGGGCAAAGTAAAACGTCCACATTAACACCGGTACACTGCTCTAAAGGACACTGAAAAGACACACATTAATCAACATTTAACTTGTGCATTCGAAAAGCTGTTCTGAAAGAACTCACTAGTTTGCACCGAAGAGCATCCTAGGCTGTTGATATAACTGCACCAAGAGAACACATAAAAGAAAGCATTGCCAAATTTAAACAAGCTAAGTAGAAGTTTATTCATTTTTAACAGTTTTAAAACATATACCTCACCTGAAAGCAAGCATTAAACTAGGGAAAGAAAGGATGTGGAACTACAAACACAGAAGAAGGACAAGAAAGACTGTTGGAGTGGAGTTTACGGTTATGAGGGCGAAAACCTTACAGAGGGGCCTGGTATAAGAGCAGAACTAATGCATCAAAAAGTGTAAGAACTGGGTCTCGCCTCAACTGCTGAAAATGTCTAAAATGCAAATTGATAACATTGGAAGAATAGGTGCAGCACTGTGGCTGTAGTGCTTCAGAGCTGGAATAAAATGTTATCCTAATATGTGGACATCTTGGAATGGGAATTTGTAAACAGTGTGTTTTAATGGTTTGCTTCAGGGGACATCTCAGGATGGGCAGAATTACAAGTCGTTAATTAGACCGCAATTGTAGACATTTGGGAATGGATGCGGGGGAACCAAAAACATACATGATTTAAGTGAGGTTGCTGTATTCGCTTTTGGAGGATTTTTAAAGTGTATGCGATTGGCGATCTGTTGCTGGTGAGTCCTAGCACAATAAACCATTCCCGTGAAAAGGCTGATTGCCCGGAGTGCTCAGTTCATGCACCGAGTAACATGATCGGACTTTCAAGACTGAAAGCCTTGTGATGTCTAGGAAAAAGAAGTAAAAGCATGTGATTACATTGTCTCATTACAACAATATTAAGTTACACTTACATAAAGGGCCAAACTGCCACAGCCAAAGACCCACAAGAGTGACTAGGTAGAGTACATGCCCATTTGCCATCTGGTTAAGGGAAATGCTGCATTTGTATCAGAGGGTGGTAGGAGGGCGGAAGCAGCGATGGGCATAAAGCAACTTAAAAAAAAAAGTTCTCTAAAACACAGATAAAGAAAGTGAGAGTAAGGAGACTGTGCTTGGCCGGTGCTCCTTAGTCTTGAACGGAAATGACATATCGGCTGAGTGAACAACTTAGGGGGCAGCAAAAAAGAGCGACACAGCAGTGAACCAATGGTAAATAACAGGTGGGAATAATGTGGTTTTGTTGAATACAACAGGTCTTGCAAACTGCGCATGGGCACTGCTTAGGCTTGACCTAAAACAAGTTTCAAAATAACCATGCGGACATCAGAAAATAAGGCTGCAATCTTGTAAACTGTATGACGGCATCTAGCTTGAGGGTTTTGCACTCCTAATTAAACTGTTTAGTTTGAAATAGAACTGCAATCAAAAACATTTCAAATGACTCGCATGCAGAATCAAGAGCTAGAGTGTACCAATTTTTTGACCAATCGACACATCTGCAAAAGAAATGCATGGCTAATCCACATAAACATTTAGAAAACTTCCTATGCCACTACAGGCACATTAAAATAGAAAATAAAGAAATAACACGTATATGTAAAGATTTCTTCACTTTCGTGTAAACATACAGTGGGTGATAAAAACAGAGTTTAAAATACAATTGCGATTAAAACAATGGTTATAAGCAGGAACAGGCCTTTTGCAAAGATAGGAGAAATATGGTCAAATAGTGAATTTGGAACGGCTAATGACTCAGAACCATTTAGATCCAGATTATAGAGAGGTCGGATACATTCTGATCCCTGTGCCAACAAGAGTTTGTGTAGGGATTAACCCTGGGCGTAGTTCGCGTAGTAGCGCTCCGCGTAGCTACGCGAAGTGCACTTCGCACTATGCGAGCTACGCGTACACTACGCGAAATGCGTAGTGCGGTAGGAAATGCTGTTCGCAATGATTGCACAGTGCCGGATGCTTGTCCGCACTGTGCAATCATTGCAAACGGCATCTTGCACAGTGCAAGCGGTCGTTTTCTGCCGCTCGAGTAGATTTGTACTCGAGCGGCAGTTTTCTCAACGCGGACTGGTAGTTTCTCATCGCGAGCGGTCGCGAGCATACGCGACCACTCGCAATGAGAAACCTGACCTCTCCGCGTTGAGAATCTCGCCGGGAGGTTTATTTTCCACGCTCGCGATCAGCAACTTGATGTTGCTGATCGCGAACGAGGAAAAAGTCTCGCCGGGATGTCATTTTGCTCGCTCGCGGTCGCCAACTTGACATTGAGGACCGCGAGCAAGCAAAAAATGCCCGCTACGCGTTTTTGCACAGTGCTACTTGCAATTCGCGTAGCGCGTAGTTACGCAAACTACGCGAGCGTAGCGTAGTTTTCTGCCCAGGCCTAGTAGGGATCAGCATTACAAATTTTGTGGTGAACACAATGTTCCCATGAAAAAGATTTGACAGACCATGCCTGCTGAAATTTACTGAGCCTGAAATACATTTTAATTATGTTAGTGAAATTCACATGATTCCTGAATTTCAATTTTGCACACAAGATACTCATTTGCGCAGAAAATATCTTGCCAGGAGAAGTTTTTTGCTCAAACCAGTGTGAGCTCACATGAAAATATCACACAAGATATTGGCAAACCACATTTCAGCTTAAAAACATAATAAAAAATAAATAAAAAGGATGTTATTTCATAAAAATGTCCACAATTTTTTTGACCATCCTCAAAATTTACCGATGGGATATATGCTGGAAAACTATGATACATGCAGAATTTTGTATGGTAAAAACTGATTAAGACATGTAATTACCCATTTTTGTAGTGAGGTATTTGTGGCACCTAGTAAATACTGCACACCAGGATATTGGTGTTTACCAGGTGCCGTAAATATGTCAGTTTTGGCCAGCCCACTCAGAATTGTGCCATGGAGAGAAAACACATAATCGAAAACCTCCAACTCAGGCAAAGCCCTCTAGAAATCTGAAATACTGATATGAGCCACAAAGGTAAAATTAAGAAGATTGTATAAAATTGTCAGGAAAAAACGAAAATATGAAGTAGATATCAGTGTCCATTGGAATTGCAAAAGTTAGGCATACAAGTCAATGGTAAATCACCTACACCACAGATAGAAAACACAAGGTATGTGATACCCTGAAAACTGTAGAGCGCTTATTTCGTGTTTTAAAAAGCTTAATAAATAATATTTAAATATATTTACGAATATCTCTGATAGCTGAGAAGCGACAAATACCTAGTAAATGATGCTTCTAACGTGCTAAACGGGCTCTGTCAGCCCTCAACATTCCTCTGTTTGCTGCTAGCTGGGGTGGGACTCGATCCCCCAGACTCTATCGCTCCTGCATCTGGGAGAGGGAGGGGCCGCTCCCTAACAAAACCCTCGGCCGAACAAAGCTGGGCTGGGCCTACTCTCTGAGGCCTCTGTCTTCGTGTCCTAGCACCTACAACTTGACTCTGAAACTGTGAAGCTCCAATGCCTCCGCCTGGAAATTGAGTCCTTAATTCTCATGAGGGACGGTTTTTCACCTTTTTCTCAATTGTTTAGAGTAGTCTCCTTTCTACCCTCGGCCCGTGCAGGCTGGTCACTGCTTCTGTAGTTTTCAACTTAACTCCTTAAATAGTTGTTGGGATCATGGGCTAAAGAAAAGGGGGAGACTGTGGTACCACCTTATCTCCTGCAGAAAAGCCTACCCCAAATTCTACACCAAAGCCTACTTCAATCGACCGGATGCTCGAACGAACCGTTAGTGCCATTAGTAATAAAATTGCCAGTAGGGGTCTTCCTGGCCTGTCTCCTTGCCTTTCTTCAGATATGCTTACAGCTACACCCCAAAACGGTGCCGAGCCTTCTTCCACATAAGGTCCTACAATGAACCGAGCACTGACCCCTCCATCTGCTACTCCCTCCGATCTTTCAAAAGTTCCAAACAATAAGACGCTGTCTACAACACTAACAAAGATTGTTAAACACGGCAAAGCGCGTAAACAGATGGCTAGCCCCCCTCCATCCCCTTACGAGACCCCGCAAGCGTCTGCACATGTGTCCGCGGCGGACCCACTGCTTGTTTCGGTATCAAGCACAAAAGTCCCAGAGAGTTCAGTTCCAACCTCAGCCCAACTCTCACAGGTGGAAAAATTGCATCTCATAGATTCCTTCAATGACCTTTTGCCACGCAGCTAAAGACTTTCTCAGAAAACCTGTGCTCATCAATCAACACTATACTCTCTCATTTGGTTTTACGCTTAGATACTATTGAGTCCAACTTGGCCGCGCTTGGCATTAATCTCTTAGACTCAGCCAAAGGAACTTCGATTAGCACTACCACCAAGCACTGTACCTTGAATAGGACTCCTAATGGTCCTTCTGAAGGGTCTATTCCATCAACATAGGCCCTGCCGTCTGCTAGCAATTTGCCAGTACAAGTCGCCCTCCCTCACACTAAAACCTTTGTCACCGATCAGATAGCAGACCAAGTACCTCCCTCCTCTTCTCGTTTCACTAACAATACAAAGGACCCAGAGGGCAGAGTGGCACCAACTCACTTCCAGATGCAGTCACAACTACCAGTCATCAATCTTCTCCCTGCAGCATGCCCGTACGTGGCCGTCTTGAGAGGGGTTTCCTCATTGTGTCCGGACAAACGCGAATCTTACGAGCAGCTTTTCAACAAAACTTTAGACTGGCTGGCACGACACAAAGGCTTGACATTTTGGCATGCTAAGGACATTCTGCACGTAAGGAGATGTGCATAGATTGGGCCAAATTGGCTGGACTCACATGGGGATTGTATTGTGATTAATTTTAGTCACCCAGACCTGGCATATCATTTGTTAATTAACGCTAGTTCAAGTACTCAGGTTTTCACTTCCATCTCTTTGGTTCCGTTAGGCTTTTTTTATAGACCCCCTTTTAATCACAGGCAGTATCCACCCAATTCAGTTTCCATCCATAGAGCTTATGATATATCTTCATCTAACTATCATAGGGATGTTAACAAATACCAAGATAATTTAGCTCCGATAGCTACTGTTAGTCAACCACCTTCTAACGTCCTGCAGGCATGCCAGGCCTCACAGTGCGAGTTTCCTGTCTCGTGTCCTCTACCCACATCTAATGGATTTGAGGCACTCTCCGACTTGGACTGACTCATAGGCCCAAAAGTCATTTTAACACCTGCTCCTTCTGGTATTACACTTCTGAATGACAACCCTACTGAGATATTCACTGTTACCCCGATGCCGGAGTCAATGGTAGTTGCAACCCTCACTCATACTTTGCACACGTACTACAGAAATCTTTCTGTATTCAGTTGGAACGTGGCAGGTCTCAAAGGGAAGATCAATAACGAAGATTGGAGGGAATTTGTTTCCAAGTTTGATTTAATCCTCCTGCAGAAGACCTGGCTCACTGCTCCATCACATTTTGAGGATTATGACTGTTATTCGAGTCCTGCTATTCCCTCCACCCAAGGCCACGCGGCCGGTGGATTAGCTACCTGGGTTAGTCTAAGCCTTCAGGTAGAGGTATCACAGTTAAAATCTAGTTCCTCTGCCTTTTTAGCATTAATAATACGAGTACCAAAGACAAACATGGCTTTTTACTTGATAAATTTCTATAATAATGATTTTTGTAACGCTAGCTGTTCACACTATAATAGCCTATTTAATTTTATATCCCTACTACAATCTAAGGCTGATTACCGTGCTTCTCAAGTTCACTTTTTCCTTTGCGGCGACTTCAATGCTAAGACTAATGGGGGTCTTAGGTCACTAGACTCTGACACAAATAGGCACTGCATTTTGCAAGATGCAAGGGGCGCAGAGCTGTCTAAATATCTTACTGCCCACGGCCTGGTCTACCTACTTGAAATCCTTAGGGGAGCAAGCAGCACACTGGTGTCATTTAGGGGGGGAGAGCTTCCCTAATAGATTATGTTTGTCAGCCCTGATTTATTATCTTAGTTTTCCAAAAGTGAGATCCTGCCCACAGACTGGGGTGATCACAATGCCTTAAGCGCCTCTATGTTCTTACCGCTTAAGGGCCTTGAATGCAATAGGAATTTAGCCTCCATTACGCACCACTCCTCGGACGACTTATGACTAGTTTGGCGTATGAAAAACCCAAAAGAGTCACTTGCCGCCTTACTCAAGTTACACTTAAATAAATTTCTCTGCTGCCTGGGGGAGAATGCACAAGCATCTATGGCCCTTCATTATAATTGTTTAATTCACACAATCAGGGACTCCATGCTGAAGCCAATTCATATTTCAAACACAGATCCAAGATGGCTAGATGGGGTTTGTTCCCTGGCAAACAAGAAGCTGAGGAAGGCCCTAAATGCCTGCCCCAGGAATAAGACCGAAATTTCCCTGGCACGCGCCGAGCATAAAACTGCTTTAGGAAATAGGAAAAGGGAAGTATACAACCAAGATTGGGAACTCTTGGAGCACGCGTCCCGGAGAAAGGATATTAAATCCTTCTGGGACCTAGTAAAATTAATCTGGTCCAGGAATTCTTCTATCATTCTCCCCTGCAAAACAATATCTCTGGCACGGACTGGGTTACCCACTTCGCCTCCATTTATCATACTGAGGGCGCGCCAATTATGTCTGCTTCTCTCCATAATAGATTTCAGAACTCTCCCCCACTTTTCTTAACTTTGGAGGAAGTTGAGTCGGCCATTCAGCACAGTAAGGGCGGGAAAGCTCCAGGTCCAGATGGGGTATCGATGGATCTGTTGAAATCCATGCCAGAAATTCGGGGTCCCCTCATCACGAATACTTTTAATACTTCCCTATCTACTTCCATTTCGCCCTCGTGGTCTACTGCAGCAATAGTCCCCATATTTTAAAAGGGTAATCGTATGTCGCCCACTTGCTACCGACCTATTTCACTCATCGACAGCACAATCAAAATTATCGGCAGAGTAATTTATGACCTCCTGGTTGAATGGGCAGCCGACAAGGACATACTTTCCCATTTCCAATTTGGATTTTGACCTAAACTAGGAACCAACGAATAATGTCTGAATCTGGCTCTCACCATCTCTAAATATACCAAGGGTAAGCACTCCTCTATATATTTAGCTTTCATAGATCTATCCACCGCCTTTTATTCCTTGAACAGAACCAAACTTTGGTTAATGTTGCTGGATCAAGGCGTGGACCCCCCTCTGGTGAATTTTTTATACTGCCTGCACTCAGACCTTTCAGCTCGAATTCGTCTAAATTCGCTAGGGGAGCTTTCTTCTGAATTCCCTCTAAAGAGTGGAGTGAGGCAGGGTTTCATACTGGCACCTTTATTATTTATTTTATAAATTAACGGACTAACAGCCCACTTATCTTCTTCCCACACGGACATACCCAGAGTCCCAGGCTCCCCAATTCCTGCTTTATTATATGCAGACGATGCGGTATTGTTAGCCCTCACCCCAAAAGCCCTGAGACATCAGGTGTACTGTTTTGCATCCTTCATGCACAATCTGAATCTTAACGCTAATTATTCCAAGTTGCTCATCATGTCCTGTGGCCCGGGCAGACTAAGGCTAAACAAAATTAGTATCAATGGCATGTTTTGAGGACTGTTGAGAATTTTTGTTAGTTAGGATTACATTTTAGCGCTACAGGGTCATGGAATCCCCATTGTGCTCAGGTCTGTGTCAAATTAAGTAAAACTGCCGGCACAGTCTGCAACCTTATTAGACCGCAAATCAGGGGGACTGTCTCCACCTCTTAAAGTATATAATTTGCAATGTATCAGTGCAGCTACCTATGGAGCTGGAGTATGGGGTTTCACTAAATGTGGTTCTCTCCAGGCAGAGGAAAACCGCTTTTTGCATAGGTTGTTAAGTACACCACTATCCGCTCCCAGCCTCAATACCCATCTCGAGCTAAGCCAAGGCTTTATTGAGGACACGATCCAGCTGGCACCTCTTTTATTAATGGTTAGTATTTTGTTGCACCCAGCCGCTAAATTCTGTAAGGAGATTATATACGACTGCCTGACGCTGGATAAGGCACGCTCCATACCCTGGCTAAGTTATGTACGAGATACTCTTGGTTCACTCTGTATATCCTGGTGGTTTACCGAACGTAGTCGTATTCCCAAAAATGCTAAGATGGAGGTGAAAACACTATTCAAGGACCACCATGCAAATATTAGGCTGAAACTCGAGTTATCCAACCCTTCAGTATTGCAGTATTATAATCTACTATACACAGATGATTCCCCTCTGTATTTGTCGCTGGACCTGTCAAGATGGGAGCGGTCCCTTCTTTTCCGCTTCAGAGCTGGGACAATTTATTGGTCTCTCTTTTTTAAACACTTTTCAGACCCAGAGGGAAATTTAGTTTCCTGATGCCCCTGTGATAACTTGTCTGCACAATCACTATTGCACTTTATGTTCTTTTGCAATTTACACAGGTTAGCACGAACACACTTTTTGAGACCCCTTTTATGAAGATTAGGCCTTCGACGCTGTTGACCAGCCCTCCTCCCACCTACAATCTCTGTGTTCATCTGAAATTGTTTTTACTGTCTGTGCCTTTTTGAAAGCAGCACTCAGGGCTAGAAACACTATGTTGGGCTAGTCCGTCAGAACTCTAAGCACAGTTGTGGCTTAGTACACAGAACTTGGCAGGTATGTGGGGTTGACTAATGGGGGATAGTAGGAGTGCAGGGTGGACCATATTTGAGGTTTTTGTTCTCTCTCTATCTCCCCTTTATGCCCTTTCAAATGCAGCTACCCCCCTTAACTATGTAATCGCGCATTGAAATCTGACTGATCTGTATTTCTTTTTGCTCATCTAAAGGTTGCATATCTGATTTATTATTTGATGTGTCTTTCTTGAAATCTTAAAAGTCCTTTATGCACCTTTTTTAACTGTTTTTTTTAACTTATGACTATTTTAAACTTCTATGTGTGATTACAGTTATGTGCAGTATTTCTATGTACCTTTATGGCCTATTGTTTTTAGACCGAATAAAGTTATATTGATTGATTGATTGATGGTTCTGGGGAGCAGAGGGCCAGCCAGTGCAGACAGTGAAGGACGATTAGTCCATAGAACTAAAGACTAGGAAAATGTATCTGTGAATGTGTGCAGACTTCTTGGAAGCATCGCAATAGGAAGACGTGGGAGAGGAGCAAATTGAAGTAAGTTGTGTAGCTCGGTAAGTGGCGTTCGACTAATAAGGCCAATGCGAGACCTCAATTAGACTCCGAAGGTGGGGATGATTACAATGATTGCAAGGAAAATGGGATGAAGAAAGAATGTGTGCATGAAAGAAAATGCAGGACCAATTAGTGGAACTGAGCTGCCACATCGAGATTCATTAGCCAATATCTTGAGAAATAGATCAGGAAAAGGAAGGTAGACTTCGCCCCTATTTGCCGATTGCAAATATAACAGGTGTCCCACTGACTAACAAATGGAGGGTTTAAATAGGAAACTATTTCCAATGCTGTCATTACTATCCGTTCACTAAGTGAATGGTTTTCTTTCTTATGTTTGTTGGACTGTATTATTTTAAAACATAACACAGTTGTCATGAAAATCAAATCAAAAGGGAAAACCATGTCTGCTTGATTTAAAGTCATCTGGTTAGAGTAGCATACCGCGCAGAGGAAAATTCCTGGAAGTGAGATGAAGTTTAAGATAATGAGCCTGGACTGCATTTATAATGATTAATGACCTGCCAGCAAAGGCGTGCACTCAACAAGATAAGTGTCACTCATTCTAAAAGATCAGATAGGGGAGTGCAGAGTTTCCTTTCACATTGTCTGGGTCTGGTTAATGTGATCTTCAGAGTGACTGTGTGGGTAAGAAGGTTAGGAGCTGAAGAAAAGGAAGTTTTAAAAAGGGGGAGGGGTATGAAACAGGCACTTAGGGGTATATATTTATGACTTGTGCCTCAGGGGAGCACAGCAATCACCTTGCTGCGCTGCGCTGCGCTGCGCTGCCCTGCATCACAAGAAAAGGGCAGGAATGTGCTGTGTTTATCCAGTACAGCGCATTCTTGTCCTTTTCCATTGCGCTTGTGCCGTTTTGGCAGCCTAGCACCAATGGAGGCACCTGTTGCAGGCAGGATTGTTTTTGTGCAGGAAGCGGCACCTTCCTGCGCAAAAAAAATCCTGAGAGGCTTTTTCCTCTTTCTATGTGTGCGGCAGAATGCAGCATACATAGAAAGAGGAACAAATGAGGAGAAATAAATATATTTCTCCTCATTAAGCCTCTCCAGGGGAGGCGTATCTTTTTGGCGCATTTCCAGGTTTACCTGTTCTTGTAAATCTGGGAATGCGCCAAAACCAAGGATGCTGCGTGGGAACACCCATGCAACACCCATGGAAATGCCCCCTTGCCGCAGAGTAATGCAATGCAGCGATTTGCACTGCGTTACATTACTCGAGATTTATGAAGCCACAAAGGGCCACACAAGGTGGCCTTGCATGGCTTTATAAATCTAATTTTACATTTGCATCGCTCTTGCACCACATTGTGTGGTGCAAGAACGACGCAAAGAGGCTAATAAATATGCCCCTTAGATAATACCCAGCAGGTCATCCAGAGTCTCTCTGATTTTATGTAGATCATCAAAATAATGAAAGCAAAAAGACTATTTTAATAAATGTTTAGTTTCAAATTCTTTTATTTTTTACTGCAATGTATTAGGTCAAGGCTAGGCAGCGAGCATGCGCTGTCCTTCGACATGCTGTAATCTGTCTGCTGCTTTTTGCCCACCCATAGGCATAGTTCATTTGTCACTTTTTGTTTCTATTTGTTTCTGGCATGCATTTGCCATGCCTCCTTTTGTGTGTATCCCTCCCCGAGAGCAGCAACCAAGTTCAATCTTCTTCCCCTGCTTTTCTTTATTATGTGTTTGTGGGACTGTTTTTTTGTGTTTGCAGTCACACCGCAGCGACCCCCGATGATTAGCTTCCTTCGTGAAATTAAGCGTCCACCAATCACTTGCACTGACTAGCTTCCTATCGTCAGCGGCGGCTGGCATGGCTCGCGGGTAGCAGGGTGGGTGGACAGTTCATGTGTGGCACAGGGTGGGGTCATGTGGAGGGGGTCGCACATATTTAAAAAAATAATTTAAAAAAAATAAATAAACTTATCGTTGAGCCGGGTCTTGTGTCTCCCCTCCTGCTCTTCTCTGCTCTTCACAGCCAGGCCCCACTGACCAATCACAACGCTGCAATGCAGCTTTGTGATTGCACCCAGGCTACCGTGACCAATAACAACTCTGCAATGTAGTGTTGTGATTGGTTTTGAGCGTCCTGGTTGGACGCTCAACCAGGGAATGGGATCCTGGGCTTATTCTCCATGCGGGCTGTAATGCAGCCTGCATGGAAAAAGGGGATAGTGCGAATGACGGGTTTGGACGGCCCGAGAGGGCCGACCAAACAGTCATTGCACACTTAGGAGTGGGCAAACCACTCCTCCCCTGCTCCAAGAGCAGAGATAAAACTGGGGGGGTTTTGTCCAAACTAAGGCACCAGGTAGGACATTACATTACGCGCAAAAGAAAAAAGACCTGGCTGCCATTTTGTGTTGCTGCTGTTTATTTAAGCAGACTTTCGACCTAGACTCATTAGTTCATAGGCTTAATGTGGTATACCCACAAATTATTTATATTTTCTGTATTTTTACAAACATTTACTCATGTCTGAATAAGATACACAACCAGTTAACATGATCAGTTAAACATACAATCGTGAAAACAAAACAATAAATACAAAAATGTGCAAATAATGAGAAATTTTTAAGAATTACACCAGCAGCAATGGTTTACATTAAGCAATCTCAATAGCCCTACGCCTTGGCGCTAGTTCAGGGATTGCTGCCACAAGGGTCACATATTTCTCTGTGGGGTTAGTTTATGAAAGTGGAACCTCCTCAGAGACATCCAACATTTTTTAGAGGGACCCTTTGCGGATTAAAAAGGAAAAGCCGACGCGTTTCCAATCCCGTTGTTGAGTCACGGGATTTTCATCAGGGCTGGGGCACGGTGTAACCTCAAGCTGCAAACCAAATTAGTGAAAAAATAATTACCTAAAATTGCAGTGCTTTCTCGTATTTTACACGATAGTCATGCGTGTTAAATTTAAAATGTACCTCAAGCTGCAAACAAGAACTTTAAGGCTTCTTATTGACGCTTCATTCTTGAGTTTAAGACCTGAAAGATCGCGAACATCTAGTTTCAATATTGCGTCATGTATGTTGTACATTTGATATTCCAAAATCAAAAGGAGATTTTGACTTACGTTTTTTTTGTATGAAGGGCACGGAGGGGGTTAAATGTTTGGCTTTCTCTATGGCTCTCTGTTTTTTAATGGCATACGTAATCTAAAGAAAAACAGATGGAACCACTTCAGTTTAATGCTCGGAAAATTCACCTTATTTGAAAGGTTGTGGTAAAGCTAATCTTGTATGTAGGTAACTTACTTTAATGCGTTAATTTGCTTTTCATTTTTGAAAGCCTTCTAGTTCGTCATGTATTTAACTCACTTCGTCTAAAGGAAAGGGGAATCAAGCATGTTCTTAGCATTTCAAGTTAAACGGCAAAAGAATGACACATGTTAAATACATTGTGACCACTGAGGTCGGGGCGCGCTTACTTAAAGTCGAGTCATTTCAGTGCAGGTATTGTTTTAATCACAGCCTCGCGCCACGGGAGCTGAAAGGGTAAGAAAGTGAAACCCACATTCAATTTGTTTGTGAAAACGGGCCTCCTCCAGTATGAAATTTGTGCTCGTTCAATCACTTACTGGTGGTTTATTTCATCAGAAGTTCAAAAAACGTTCGTCTTGTGGTGTGATTCAGTGAATGGAGAAGGAAGTATGACGGTATGAAATGTAGTCTTAGACAGGAAGTTGAAGTGGTATGTTTGAAATGCATTATGGGGGTTGAAGTTCCCATATTTACTATGGGTGCTCTTAAAAAGTTATACGACATTAAGAACACAGTTATATTTGCTGTAAATGAATATTTGAATGGTTTTTGATACATGTAAACGCAATATTACGTACCCTCTCCTGTAAGATAAATGGATTTTGCTTATTAAAAATACATATGTTGCTGGACGTATGAACATTATAGTTTTACAAAGGGCAATTTTTGCAGAGACTTTTTACAAATGTTTTTTTAAAAGGTTTTTTTAAACAGAGGACTCAGCGCAATGATTGATGCAGTTCTGACAATTCATTCAGGCCATCAGTCACGCAATTGAATTTCAGTATTAGGTAGGCCTCTCGTTTTAAAAGTGACGTTTCAACATTACCCCTCGAGGCGAGGGTTTGATTGCTGAAAGTACAGTCCAGACAAAATCTCTTTCAGAATGGTTTTTATCAATGAAGTGTTGTACCATCGGTGCTGTTAGTATTTTTGTTTTATTCTTGAACGATGTTGGGTGATTCTTTGGTTAATTTGTTGGTTGGTTTTGCCGATGTACAATTTGGGGCATGGGCACATGATTGCATATACTGTGTTTTTAGTTTTGCAGTTCGTGAATTCTTTGTGGGCCCATTTAATGGAGTTGAACACAAAATCTTTCCCTTCCACCATATTAGAACATGATATACATTGGCCACATTTATGTTGGCCTTCTATGGGTTTGAGGTTCCATAATGATCTTATGTCTGTTTTTGCTTTTGATGCTCCCAGATCGGCTCGTATGATCTTTTGTCCGATGCATTTGTTTTTCTTCATGGCAAACAATGGTCTTTCCATTGGGCATTCTAATGTAGTAAGGAGATGCCAGTTATTAAGGATAACCTTCCGGAATTTATTGGTGTGTGGCCATAGGTTGACACACATACCAGTTTGTCCAAGGGCTCTTTTGTTTTTTTGACCAGTAATCCCTCTCAGGATGTAAACCATGCTCTCTTGGTTGCATGTTTGAGCATTTTTATTTAGGGTATCCTCTTATTTTCAGTTGTTCGCACAGTACTTCTGCATGTACCTCGAAGTCTTCCTTCCTGGCACAATTTCGCCTTATTCTTAACAGTTGGCTGTAAGGTAGATTATCTTTAAGGCTTCGAGGATGGAAGCTTTGGTAGTGGAGGATTGTGTTCCTGTCCGTGGGCTTGCGATGTAATGTCGTAGTTAACTTCTGGTTTTGTGCAAATATCTCAACATTTAGGAACGTTAGACGAGTCTTACTTTTTGTCATGCTGAACTTTATGTCTGCATGTCTATTGTTGAGCCATTCAAAGAACATACTTAATTGATCTTCCGTGCCTCCCCACAAACACCAGACATCGTCAATATAGCGGTACCATGATTGTATGTACTGGCTGTACGGATTATTGTTGAAAATGAACCAGTCTTCAAACAGGGCCATGAAGAGGACCGCCATCTCTGGAGCGTAAGGACACCCCATGGCGGTCCCCTTGACCTGCATGAAGAAAGTGTCACCGAATTTAAAGTAGGTTTTTTTCAAAGCTATTCTTGCCAAATCCAATATGAATTCAGTTGGAACTCTTTGTGGTTTGGGCCGTGTTTCTAGAAAGAATTCAATTGCCTCTAGTCCTTCTTCTTGGGGAATCTGGGTGTATAATGAATTGACGTCAAATGAGACCATCCATTGATGGTTGGAGTCAAATGGATGGCTTTCAATTTTATTGATAAAGTCGGTGGTATCTCTGAGGTGTGATGGAACTTGATCCATGAATGGTTTCAGAAAAACATCCACATATTTAGCTATCGGCTCCATTATTGAATCACACCCCGAAACAATCGGTCTCCCGGGTGGTTGTTGAAGATTCTTGTGGATTTTTGGAAGGAAATAAATTACTGGAATTCGCGGATTCGTTTTATTCAAGAATTCGAATTCCTTCTGGCCTAGGATTCCTTCTTCCAGTCCCCATTTAAGCTTGATGGTTATTTCGCTCTCTATTTGAGTAGTGGGATCTTCCTTTAGTTGTCTGTACCATTCTGTGTTAAGTATTTGAATATTTGCCTCTGCGATATATTTGTCCTTAGACCACACAACAAGTGTTCCCCCTTTATCTGCGGGTTTAACCACAATTGTGTCATCATTCTGTAGATCTCGAATTGCTATTTGTTGTTCCCTAGTGATGTTCCTTTTGAAGAATGACTTGCTCTTTTCCAATTGAGTGATCGATGACAGGACTGCTTGTTCATAGGCTAGTATTTCTTTTGGAATGCAGTGTGGTGGTGGTATAAAGTTTGATCTATTCATTAATCCAGATGGTTCAGGATTTTTGGCGCTCTCCTTGTTATGAAAAAATGCTTTAAGCCGTATTTTATGGCAGAATTCTAATGCTTCTATTTTCAATTGTGCGAAGTCTGTTGTTGTAGTTGGTACAAATTTAATTCCGAGTTCCAAAACAGACTCTTCATGTTTAGTCAGTTGTTTAGATGACAGATTAACAATAGTTGTTTTTTTCAGGTTTTGTAGAAATTTCTGCTTTTCTTTATTATGTGTTTGAGGGACTGTTTTTTTGGGTTTGCAGTCGCACCGCAGCGACCCCCGATGATTAGCTTCCTTCGTGAAATTAAGCGTCCACCAATCACTTGCACTGACTAGCTTCCTATCGTCAGCGGCGGCCGGCATGGCTTGCGGGTAGCAGGGTGGGTGGACCGTTCATGTGTGGCACAGGGTGGGGTCATGTGGAGGGGGTGCGAGGGGGTCGCACATATTTAAAAAAATAATAATAAAAAAAATAATAATAAACTTATCGGTGAGCCAGGTTTTGTGTCTCCCCTCCTGCTCGTCTCTGCTCTTCACAGCCAGGCCCCAGTGACCAATCACAACGCTGCAATGCAGCATTGTGATTGCACCCAGGCTACCCTGACCAATAACAACTCTGCAATGTAGTGTTGTGATTGGTTTTGAGCGTCCTGGTTGACGCTCAACCAGGGAATGGGAGCCTGGGCTTATTCTCCATGCAGGCTGTAATGCAGCCTGCATGGAAAAAGGGGATAGTGCGAATGACGGGTTTGGACGGCCCGAGAGGGCCGACCAAACAGTCATTGCACACTTAGGAGTGGGCAAACCACTCCTCCCCTGCCCTGCTCCAAGAGCAGAGCAGCCCTGAGCAAAGCAGCAGGAAGCAGCATAAAAGGATAATAACGCAAAGTTATTATCAATTTATGTTTCTGCTTCGCACTACTTAAAAGCAGTGGGGCGATGCATCTCCGCTAGCGGAGGAGCCGCCACTGCCTATCGTTGCAGCTTACTTCCATTATTAGAGGAGTCACTGAAACGTGAGTATTCTGAGACGTCTCTTTTTGGTATAGGCATCTTTCCCGCACTCCCAGTTAGTTCTACTTAAGCTTTTCTTCCAAGAAGTTCAATTGAAAACAGCCGTGTAAATTGTGTTGTTTCTTGCATGCATGTGAAAACCGAGCAGTTCCTGGTTTTGGCTTGATCAGGGCAGCACACGCTTCATTGCTGCCACTCTTTAAGTGCCTTCCTTTTGTTTTATGCTTTTTTGGGTTGAAATTCTTAACGAGCACTTCCCACTCAACCCGACACCCACCTCATGCCCGCTGTGCTTCATTTAAAATGATACTATTTTTGGTTGCAGTTCTGAATGAGCACTTCCACTTAGCGCGGCGTTTGCTTCACGGCTGCTGTGCTTCATTTTAAACAAGCACTTCCCTCAAGTGTTTGAATTATATTTTAATTGCGGACTGCCTTATTTTCTTTCGGGATTCAACATATTCCAACATGGCTGCCTTATTGTTGGCTCAGTTAGACCATGCCCATGACATACTGCAGCAACAGCTTCCAATGTCACACACCTGGGTCTTGTCTGGAGTCCCCTGGCCTGCATTAAGCAGCACCTGAAGGCTGGAAGCCCTGGTTTCTTCTTGTGGTGGATCAAGGCACCAGAGAGGTAAGGCAGCAGGGGTTCACCAGTGGGGTGCCCAGGCTTGGTGCTCAACTGCACCCCCACACTGCTCCTAGATTCCATTCCAGCTGTCCCACAGCCTATTCGTTCTCACCAGCCTACTGCCTTCCTCCACTCTATCTACCCTCCTCTCCTGTAGTTCTCCTGTCCAGCGCTCCCACAGCCCTCCTCGGGCACTTCCATCCAATCCAGTCCCACTGCATGCCTCATCTTAAGCCCTACTGCATTGCTGTTTTCCACCCCCTGCCACATTCTCCTTCTGAAACTGCTTCCCCTGCAGCTCTCCCCAGCCCTGCTACCTACAGTGCTGCAGCCTTCCCTTTCCTCCCCATTGTCCCTGCTGTTTACCAGCTACCTTTCCCTTTTGGCAGTCCTGCTGCCTTCCTACTGCATTCTCTTGTCCACCTCTGCCCCCTGTGCATTCATTCTCTCAAACCTAGCAGCACTCGCCCTCACCATTCCCTTCGGCTCCTGCAGCTCCCCTCCCTGCAGCCCTCATCTTCCACAGCCCTGCTGCCTCAGCTACCTACAACTTTACATCTGCCCCAGCTCCTTTTTCCCTCCCATTCTGCCCCCTGTTCCCTATACCAAGCCATGGTGCACCTAGTTATAGTACACTGTCTCCTTTCCCCACACCAAACATGCCCCCACCAGCCCCTCCTAGTGTCCTTTTTCATCCAGCATCAGAACCCTCCCCTGAAATCGAAGGTTTGCACCTTCCAAGCGCAGATACCGTTAAAATGGGTGGGGATGGAGGGAGATACATAAATGGTGGAAACAAGTAATTTTAACCTTTGTAAGTATGAACATAATTTTATGTAACATTGGTATCATGCATCGTTTGAATCACAACTTTTATAATATGTATTAAAGCTCATATGGCTCTGAAATTTAAGAAAAGTGAGTTTATATTAATTGCAGATAAAGTAGGCCACGGGGCTCATAACTTCTATAGGTGTTCTGATGGATGGCAATCATTGATGTGGTCAGGCCAAGCAGCTCAATGGTTTGAGCACCTGTGTGTAGCCTCCAGACCACAAGTTTACATTCCTGACTGGAAGACCATTCATTCTTTATAAATCATGAAATAAGTACAAAAGGGTTAGGCAATATTCACACTAATTATTACAGATCGCGGAGACAAGTTAGTGTGTGGCCTGTGCTATATAAATGTTCAAATGTAATAACACAACTAATTTGTACAAGTGACTCACTGGAGTAAACCTTGAGCCATGCTCAGGGGGCAGAGGAAGACTGCAGGATCAAGAGAACAGGACGAGTTTTGTTTTTAATTGTCGGTGCATCGTGGACATTCTCTGTTTGCCGCATCAGTCTCTTGTTTAACCTGCATCTCTGGATTCTTTCCAGTGGTTACCCTGGAAACCGAGGCCTCCTCCACATAATTGTGTTTGGCTCTGGAATTTCCTGAGATTCACAAATTTACTCCCCAATCCTCATAGCTCCCACCTTACACACACATCCCTCACACACCTCTATGCGTTCGCCACATTTAAGCTACAAAAAGCACTCAAGTGTAGTTTTATGATGATTAAGTGTTTGATGTATATCGATTATGTTTATTTCAATACACAGCGTCATTAGCAATTAGTGGTGTCATGGATCAGTTGAGGTTAAGAGGGCATAAGTAAGAGTAATAGAGTGAAGCTCACTCTTTGAGCACATTTGCTTTTTGAAGCTCGGCACCTGGTAGCTATGAAATATGATGGTGTTTGCCGTCTGGAGGCTAAAAGCTATAATGACATTGGGGGCTCCTAACACTGTACATAAGCTCCCATGAAACATGGTCTGTCTGAGTGCTCATAGCTCCTCTCACCTGCACAGCCTCTCCATGTGCTCCATTCTTCTCACAGTCTCTCTCCAGGCCTTTTCACACTGCACACGCCCCACTCTCTCTCCACATGCCCCGACTCCATCTAACTTCTCAGTACAACGCCCCCCCCCCGCAAAGCTTCCCAAGGATCCTCAAGTGGTCTGTGCATGAGCTCATGCAATCACATCTTTTGTCCACACCCCTCAGATACATATTTGGAAATTAGTAATATTTTGTCAGCAGACTATAATAAACTTCAGCAATATATATCCCCAGGATCACCTTTTTCATCATCCTTTCACCTCAGCATCAGTGCTGCATCACCACCTCAGCATCAGTGCAGCACCAGCACAGGATCACTCAGTGCCACCACAGCATCACTCAGCACCAGCGCATCTCCTCAGCATCACTCAACAACACCACAGCACCACCTCAGCATCAGCACAGCACCACCTCCGCATCAGTGCACCACTACCAGCGTAGCACCAACTCAGCACCAGTGCAGCCCCACCGCAGCACCCGCTCATCACCACCTCAGCAGCAACTCAGCACCAACGCAGCACCACTTCAGCATTAGTGCAACACCATCTCAGCATCAGTGCAGCACCAGCACAGCATCACTCAGTGCTACCACACCATCACTCAGCACCAGCGCAACACCACCTCAACACCAGCGCATCGCCACCTTAATATCAGCACAGCACCATCGCAGCATCAGCACAGAACCACCTCCGCATCAGTGCACTGCCACCATCTCAGCCCCACCTCAGCACCAGCGCAGCCCCACCTCAGTAGGAACTCAGCACCAATGCAGCACCACTTTAGCATCAGCAAAGCACCACCTGAGCATCAGCGCAGCATCACCTCAGCACAGCACCAACTCAGCATTACTCAGCACCGCCTGAGCACCTGCGCAGCACCACCACCTCACCATAACTCAACAACCCCACAACATCAACCAGTACCACCACACTATCACTCAGCACCACCATAGTATCACTCAGTACCACCTCAGCAACACTCAGCACCGCCTCACCACAGCACCACCTCAGCATCAACACAGCGCCATATCAGCATCAGAACAGCACCACCTCCTCATCAGTGCACCACCACCAGTGCAGCACCAACTAAGTATCAGCACAGCACCACCTCAGCATCAGCACAGCATCACCTCAGCTACCAGGGCAGCACCAGCTCAGCATCACTCACCACAACCACAGCACCAGCAAAGAACCACCTGAGCACCACCAAAGCATCACTCACCACCACCTGAGCACCACCTCTATCTTCATTCAGCACTTCGTGCACAAAAGACCTATCCCACTCTATCCTTCTTTCTATGTATTCTGTGCCGGTCTCAACCCTATCTATTCCCCCATGTGACATAATTCCACTACATAAATACTCTACACACCACACAATTCCACAACCTACAATTCCAATTCAACCCACATAATTCTCTTCCAAGCCACACACATCCACTCCACTCTAAACCAAAACACATAGATAATACATTGTCATTTACAATGCCAATAGCTCTAACTGTCGCAAAGGCGAGACCTATTGCATTGCAAATGCTTGTTTTTTGTTTGCAATCCTTTTTTATGGTATATTTACATTACATGCATGGTTGCCTACTGCTGATCTACATATTCCCGATATACATCTACATCTGCTTTGTGTTTGCCTATCCGTAGACTGAACTCAGAAATCTTTAAGAAACTTTCCATACATCATTAGTTGTAACTACAAGTAAAAATAAAAAACGGGAGTAGGAGGACTAAAACATAAATTAGTGTAAAACGATTTAGCGTAACTAAATGTGTTTACTTTAGACACGTGCTTGGAGAGAGGCTATGATCAGATAAGAAAATATATTTTCTTCTGGTGTGTACATACACATTCTAAAGTAGAGGTTCTAATGCCCTTGACTTTCTGTTCTAAAGTCACAGGTAACAACATTATATTGATGAACAATTTCATGGTGCTGGCTCCTTTACTTAAGGGCAGCACAACATATGTATTTTCCATTTGCAATGTACACCAGGGTGCATCTAGTGCACATATGCAACATTAGGGCCATTATTAAAGTATGCACCAGCATGATGTAACCATCACACATTGTTTCAGGTGAGTTTAAGACCCTGACTCAACCCTTGTAATATGTTATATAAACATTTTGTACTCACTTCCTCCCTTATGTAGTGCTTAATTTGTGCTATTGTGTGCTGCGAGGTCTCCACCGCCACTTGTTGTTCATGACCTGCATTCATGTCAGACTCTTGGGTGGCAGATCTTATTAGCTAGTCCCTTATAAACTTTAATTGTTTGCTGCCTGTTCTGAAGCTTCCCTGACATGTAGACCCGCCCAGGACCAGGCACTCATATTGCATGAAGCCAAGTGTCAGTTCTGTTTAATATGTAACGTTATAACACGCCATGTCCAACCACAATGGGATTCATGCCTTCATTGTCCTCTCCTTCATCAGGTGTTGGTTAAAAACCTCTGCTCCATATCATTCATTTGTCTTTGTGTGTGCCCTTGAGCTGGAGTAGAGCAGGCCATGCTCATTAGGACAGCAGTGATGCACATCTGCTACTATTTTGGCTAAGTGGATGCAGCCCTGCCCTGGAAGTGTCCAGCACAGAGACAACCTACTTTGGTGCTTTCCATGGCCACCACCATGTTGGCGCCAGAACCTGGTGCCTAACTGCCTATTGACCGCAAAAATCATTTGCTGAGCCATAGACCTATAGGGGCCTGACCAGGTAGACATTCTAGTCTCCACTCTACCTCAATCATGTGGGAGTCTGCCCAGGAGTGGCAGGATTAGATTAATGGCCAGCATCAGCAGTGGTACTGTCGCTATCTCCAGCCACACAGCACAGAGAGGTTAGCCTGCATGGGCCGCGTGCATACACATAGCACACCTGGATAGTGGACAAGACTGCAGGTAACAGCTGGTCCTGGTCGCAACCCATGAGCCCTGTGGGTGCCTAGCTCAGCTGATCAGACCTGACCATGGCTACACCCTGGCCTTCAGATGGCCTAGAGCAGAGCTCTCGGTTCTTGGTGACAGTCACGCAGCGGGGGTGGGGGCGGCAGTCTGCCCCAGGCGGAACGAATTTTGGGACTGCGGCCTCCCCCCCACTCTTACCTGTGGCCGTTGCGGAGCAGCAAACGCAGGGACCACCACAGGCGCAAAAGGTCTAGCTACGCCAGTGCTGGGCGAAAGTGTAGAGGCAGCAACTGATTTCACAACTAATTCCGAGTGGCACTGCAGATCGAGGGTCCATGGTGAAGGACGACTCTGTGGTACAGAAGAAACAGGCAAAAGCTGTTGCTACAACTGAGCAGCATGTGATGCCATCAAGTATACCTTTTATTGTCCAAAATATTTAGGAGACTCAGAGATGCTACAATATGTGTTTCATTGCTCTGAATCTTACAATTCTATACAGACATTCTAACAGCGCCATACTTTTTCGGGGTGTTGATATTCTAGATGCTATGAACTAGCAATGCAGCCCCTCCTTTGCCTTCGCATCCAATGAGTTACAGTGTGGGTGTCAGTAGGCTGGGCAACATGTTCTGATGCTCAGGCCTTTGACACAGCAGGTAGTGTTTGCCATTTTGCCAAGCACAACCCTGGTATTTCATGGCAGTGATTTATGGTTATTAAAGGCACATTCTGTCCCTTTGGGAGAGTGATTAATATACGTTTTGGGTGTTAATAACAAGCTTTTGATTGGGAACCAAACATGTATTGACTAAAAATGACAATATGGTGTTTCAGAGCAAGCATAGAATCTTTAAGGTGGGGGAGACTGAGTTTATTTATGCAAAAGCAACTTTTGGACTTCATAATGAAAAGTGTGTATTTTCTAAAATTGGCAAGCTGATGTTTCAATTACAATCGTTGCATTTCAGAATTACTTTCAGAATGATATTTAAAGCTAATATTTGAAGGATTATTTGTGCAACGTCTGGAGGCTTATTGCTGATTTTGATTGCTTTGTACCATTCACTGAAATGGTACTTGTTTCATGATATGCCTGATGGCATTTCATCATCTCTGTTGGAAAAGCTGAAAAGCTTTCTGTATCTAAGTGTGGTGACTGACCATGTGAGATTGGTGTAATGTCTCTCTCGTCCGATGAATGTGTAGAAGATGGCCTATATATACACTTCAAATGCGAGGGCAATATACAGAACACCAACCAGGGCAATATAAATGTATGAGTGAAAGGAACTTTTTTTTCGTGTAGAGGCAACCTTACATGTTGATACTATGTTGGATCTAAATCCATTTTTGCGCACAGAGAAGTAATACTGGGTGTAATGATCAAGGCATATTTTTTTAGCACTTTTGTTCTTCTCTTTTCTTTCCAGTCTCTGAGTAGATTTCCTTTTTCAAGGTAACTAAACCACCTCTGCCACAATATTGATTACTCTCTGCTGCTTATGATAACCCTCTAACATTTGGCACTCAGGATATGAGTAACAGGACCTTGTCTTGTTAACACAAACCCTGGAATGCAGACATATAGTAAGCAACACAACCAGATAGTTATACACGGCCTTCACAACTTCGATATCCTTTTTAGTATCTGACAATGTCTCTCATATTACAGTCTACACCGGGTAACTAATACCTCTCGTGGTAGTTTTGTGTTAAATACTTGATTAATTCTCAGAAGAATCTTGAATACAGATTCCTGTTCCATTTTCAGGAAGGTTTGGGCAAATCTCTTCCTATAATTGTGCCCTGTTTTGACTTTAGAACGTTGTTTAAATACATTTTTGCTTGTCCTTGAGATCCTCAGGGAAACCGTAAGAACTATAATGTAGTGCAAGTCTGATACTGCTTATGACTTGCATATGAACTGTGTCTGGAAATATAATCTTCCAATAACCTTAGTTTTAGAATCAAAAGTTCATAAAATTAATTAACACAGGTAGCGCTGCCACAGTATTGACTAATTTACTCTTCCTTTTTCGATCCTATCAGGGTGGACAATGCAATGAGAAGTGAGAAGAGCCAATGTGGAATTACCATGGTTGACACATGTAAGATTGCAAGTCGTGGATGCAACATAAACAAAATGTACATCAAATATGACTGTCAAATCTTTTTAGACTTAATATTCTTGTTCTAAAGGAGATCTCAATGAAACTTACTCCTAGAATGTAGGTATGAGAGTTAGACACCATTAACCCGAATAGTTACTTCTCAGGACAGGGATTCCAAGAATCTTGGGTAAATGTTCACAGGTGGGTAGGAAAACTGTCAAAATAGACTCAGACAGAAGATCTCAGATTTTGCTGGGCTGGATTGGGGAATGATCATGTGTCCTGATGGGCAGCTATTGCAGTGGATTGTAGGAAAAGAGAATTCTGGAAGGGAGATCTGGTAGGAGCATTTCTGCCCAAGTGTAGTGGCATTAACAGTTTAATATCATTCTCATCTGGGGTGAATATGATGCCCTAACATCTATGCTAAAAAAGGACCCATTCTTGATTCCCTATTTCTGCATTTCATTAATAAACATCACTTTTGCCATTATTTATTAATATTATTTCCTTAACCTAACCATAGAAAGGTATAACCAGGCACTCTGGTTCTGGAAATATATTTCTATTTTTACAAAATCGATGAAATCTTCAAAATATACACAATGTTTTTCAAAAGACACAACTGGGTCCTAGAAAACACCTTTTCAGCACAACACAAATTTAGTTCCAGCCAGTGTATATTAATTGTCAAAATAAGTCACATTTACACAAAGAGGTCAAACAACTGCTCTCTGATATTTCACATAAGCATTAGTTTCAATTTTTATCGCTTAGTGTGTTTGCCTTCTTTTATTTTTGGCATTTAAATTTTTTCCAAGCTTCCTCAGGACAACCGCACAAAGACCTATGGGAAAATCATACTCCATTCTTTTACAAACAGATAATTTTACACTCTTACCCAAAAATTAAGGGGCATATGTACAAGGACTGGTGATAATTATTGCTAACGCTAGTTAGCGGCAGTTTTTTTATCGCCGCTGAAAAACTATCGCCATGTTAGCGGAGTATTTACAAGCCATCGCTACATGGCGATAGTATCAGGGATCTGCGGTTAAAACTGCCGCTAACATTAGCGCGATGGCGATAGGAATTCCAGCGTTAGCGGGCGAAAACTACCGATAGGCCCATTAGCGGCAAAAAAAACTCACGTTAGTCAGCCCAACGTGAGTTTTTTTGCCTCTAATGCAAAAAATAGCCTATCTGCAACCTCCAATAGTAAATAGGCATAAAAACAAAGAGAATGTAGCAGCCAGGGCCAAGTGCAGCACACATCAACAACCCCTGCAAGCCACCCAACATCCAGGATGACCAGGATGAGAGCCTGGATGCCTCGCTGGACCTGCGTCAGGAGCCTGGAGTGGGATGCGGAGGAGCTGTGGAGTCGATGAGCCGTGGCGGTAGACATTGAGGCGCGACGATCGCCCGTACCTGGTGGTGAAGTCTGGCAGGTCGCATTGAGACACGTTGCTGACCTGTGTGAGAAGACCGCCTTGCGCCCCTTGGAGCTGTTAATGGTAGAGGCGCTCCTGCACACCAACGTAGAGAGGTCTGCATCGCATACTACGATCCACTACTACACCGGGGTGCACAGAGGGGATTACCAACGGTGGGTGCCGCCTCTCTTCATCACAGGCCGGATGATGTTGGGCTGGCCGGATGCTGTGGAGGGTGAGGCCCCTGAGCTGCGCCGAACTTGTGTGGCAGGAGCGTTGCAACTTCACGCCTAAGGGGCCCTGCTGCATCAGCAGCATCGGGAGGTTCACCAGCGGACTTGGCAGCGACTGCTGTACCCAGACTTGTGAAATCACACCTGGCTGAGGCTCCTGCT
Organism: Calotriton arnoldi; assembly: GCA_963921515.1. Lineage (NCBI taxonomy): Eukaryota > Metazoa > Chordata > Amphibia > Caudata > Salamandridae > Calotriton > Calotriton arnoldi. The sequence goes on from CAWUFW010001285.1 coordinate 2,621,681, forward strand.
GGCTGAGTCACAGATTTGAGGAGAGTGCAGCGGATTGCGCCACAGTGTCAATGTCCAGGTAAGGAGAAGGTGGGACGCGTAGCGCAGGAGGCCCGGGGGTCAAGTCGCCCAGGCCTAGCACACGTAGATGACGCACCCCCAGTGGCGGCTCATCCGCTATGGTGGAAGAGCGTTGCCCCACTGCTTTCAAGCAGTGCAAGAAGAGGAAAAATCATCACATGATGACAACTTCCTGATGTAATCGTGCTATGTTTCCTTTGCGGACGGGAGGGTTGGTAGGGCTGCTCCACTCACGGAGCAGGGCAGGGGCGGATTGGCATGCCCACTCAAGTGCGCAATGACTGTTTGGTCGGCCCGCTCAGGCCGCCCAAAGCAGTCATGCGCACTTCCCTGTTCGCAATGCAGGCTGCATTACAGCCTGCATGGAGAACATGCCCACCCCTCCAGCCCCTGGCTGCATGCCTTGTCCCGGCGCCAATGACCAATACCAACGCCGCATCGCAGCGTTGTGATTGGCTCAGGGGAGGGAGCCTGGCTGCCTACTTACTGTTCCTGGAAGCAGACTCAGGAGAGCAGGAGCAACGAAAACACGGGAACCGGCATCGAGGTAAGATTTTCCTCATTTAAATATTTACAACACCCGCTCACACACACACCCCCGCGTCCACGCCCCATCCAGTGTTCTTTCGGGCCTTTCCCACCTCCCAGCTGTCCAGTCCCCCCCGCAGGACTTCACAATGGCGGCCGCTGTGCGGCCATGCGCAGCGGGCGTACCACTGGTGTGCCAAAGGTATATATGAAGTTACGACGCATACCATTACATCGCATTCCATTACAATGCATACTAATACTAGGCATATTGCAACAGTAGGGAAGGTGTTGCATTACGGAGATGTAAAAATTACTATTCCCACTTCAGTGAGTGCAACCCTAAAACTAACCATTGCACCCCAATGCAAACCGTGAACCCTAAAGTTCATCTGTGAGCCCCCAAAACAAACCCTAAAAATCATATTTGACCCAAATGCACACCCCAAATTTCATATTTGACCCCAAAACACACCTGAATTTCAAGAATTGACCCCAAAGCACACCCCAAATTTCATCTCCAACACACGAAACCCATACCCACCCTAAAACTTAAAAATACCCCATTACTGACCTCACAATGCATTGTAATGGAATGTGATGTAAAGGCACCTGCGTGGTTGGAGTAGCGTTGTAAAGGCATTACGATGTAATGCCTGTGTTGTAATGGACGTCTCCCGTGCCAAAGGCAAGCCATAGGCAAGCCCGTCTGCATCCGTCTGCCCCTGAACCGCGCTCAGCACCAAGGACCCTTCCTCTCGGATACTTCACCGCTATGACGCCAGAACCCTCCTCGCCATCAACGCTGGATGACACATCGCCTGCCAGGACCAACTTCTGCTCCCTGTCATCGCCATCACTGACGACTACTGAATCACCCGCAAGGACCACCCCGACCCTCCAGGAGGAGGCATTGCCATCACCTACTGAAGCACATTCCGACTGACCACGCACTCTAATGACCCAACGGTGACCATGGACCACCTCAAATCCCAGATCCGGACCAACCCCAAGCCCATCCTCTGCGGCACCCTCATCTGCAGGCCCCCCGGGCCATGGCCCCCCATTCTCCGATACCATTGTGGACCTCCTTGCACCCCAGGCTCTCCCATCCACCGACGACATCCTCCTCGGTGAACTCAAGTTCCAGCTAGACAACCCCAGTTACCAGAACACCACCCCCTCCTGGGGAAGCTCACCAACATCAGACTCAAGCAGCTAGTCGCCACAGCAAGCCACATAGCAGGACACACGGTCAAGCACGTCTCCTCCGCCAGCGGTAACTTCAACTACAGCCACACCACCAGACTCTCCTGGACCGACCATCATTGCATACATCACGTCTTCACCATGCCCACCGTACACCACCGCCATCATCGCCCCCCCTCGCAGCTGGATCAAGGCCACCGAAGAACGTCTCATCAACTCCCTCAGCACCACCACCACTCCGCTAACGCTTACAGACGATGACACCGCAGTGCGCAATCGCCACTGATGGATCGCCAACTGCGCCGACACCCTGGCACCCCTCAAGAATGGACCAGGCAAAACTGGCACCACATCGCGCCGTATTTGCAAAGTGACGCATGTAGGCATATGCATGACCTTGTGAAGCCCTGTGCCACATCATACCTGCATCAGGTATGATGTACGCAGGGTGCGCGTTCCCACGCGACAAGGCCTCATAGGAGTGGCACAGTGAAATCCCTCAGATTTCACTGTGACTATTGTAGGACGGCACTGTGTCAGTACCTTACGCCTGCCTGATGGCAGGCGTAAGGGTGACACAGTGCCACAGGGAGAGGCTGGCCCCATGCATTGCTGGAGTTGCGTCATGCTTGTGACACAACAGCAGAAATGCGTGACATTAGCGCAGACAGATACGTCAGGATTCCAGACGTATCTGTCATTACTTGCGTCATGGAGCACTGTCCAGTGAAAACAGTGCATCCATGGAGTCACAAGAAGGGCGTAGTGAAAAGTGTTGCAACACTGTCTTGTCGCAGCGCTGCAACACTTTTCATGAGTGAGGCCCAGGAATGCGCACTATATTATTGATGGTGCGCTTTCCTGCCCTGTAGTTTTGTTGCAACATTGCTTGCAGCGCTGTCCAGCACCAAAACCTGCTGACATGAGGCCCCAAGTGTTATCTCCATTTTTAAGACCAGCTATTTTCTGGTCTTAAGTCCCAGCCGCTAACAGGCTTTAGCGGCTGTTTTTTTAACGTATCGCGGGTCCGGGCGATTATTGTAAATATCGCGAAGTGGGGTTAGCGTGCGTTTTTGCACGGGAACGCCTATCTTGCATGTAATTTGCGATAGTTATCGCTAACATAGGTGACGATGCTGGAAACGGCCGGTATTGCCAGAAATCTGTCGCTAACGGCTGTTAGCGACAGCTTGTTAATAGGGCAATAAAAATATCGCCGCATTAGCGGCAGAAAAGTGCCGCAAACGCGGCGTTAACTCCTTCTACACATGCCCCTAAATATCTTGGAAATGTCAGAACCACCTTCCAATAATGGATCCTGACACTGTTCGCAATCTTTGTTTCCTTCTGGCTATGGACATTGTTCCACAAGGGAAATACATCATTATTATTTCTACTCTGGCGATGAAGGTTGAGCCTACCCTTTGTGCAATCTCCTGGGACACCCAACATGACAATCTTTATTAGTTATAATACACTTTACATAGGACCATACACAAGGGATCATTAAGACACAGTTATTGAGTATCCTAGGAAAATAAATGTTATGATCTCTCAATTGATAGGGGTTAAATGCATTATCCTTTTCTCAGTCTTTCAAACGTAAAAAAGTAACATTGGTCCCAATATAGTGTGGCCCAGAAATAATGATATTATATAACTTCAGAACCATCTCAAATGGTCACGGCTCGTGCATACCATATGGTCTTACATTTGTAACAACAGGCAGGGAACACGATGTGGACATCAGAACAGGCATGAGCAAGGCACGATAGGCATGCAAATGCATGCTGAATTGCAAGAAATACGTTTTGATGGTGGGCGCCAGCAACAACTGGCAGAAATTAAGCATTGTACACCCTCCATTAATTTCTTTGCTCATTTTGGCAGCTGACTAATGTGCTTTTGATGAAATTCTAGATCCATCAAATAAATATGTTACAAAGCATAAAATATCTACATTCTATGAACGACTTCTAAAAGTAAGTAAGGTTATAAGTAAAATCTTTATTGTATGATCATTTACAAAAGACAATGTAAATTACGGCGTAAAACAGGCATCAAATGTAAAACTAAATGGTTAAAACCTATACGATGTTTTTGAAGTTTTTGATGTTTTAAAGTATATATCCATCACAAAGACTGCCCGATAAGGAAGGGCCCACAGCAGGTAAGTAAGCATCAAGATGATTTATTAGAGGTTGCCGTATACAGGAAATGAATGTTGCCCGCCAAAAATAGTTCTTTTTCTCCGACGCGTTTCATGCCAAACTGCATTTCATCAGGGACTAAAGATTTCATAACTGCTTGATGGCGCTGTTTTTAAACACCTGCGATTAGTCAAGTCCCCGCCCCAGTGGGCGTCGCCATTCCACTGGCATCCTGGTACTTGTGGTGTTTAATTGCTTCCCCAGTGGGCCGTGTGCCATCCGCAGAAAAATTAAAACACGATGATTCCCATGTGGGTCGCGGCACAGACTCACTTCATAGTACCGGCATCTTGTTACCTCTAACATCGCTCCTGCTCCATGTGTGATCTCGCCGGTTGGCGTGACTGCTGGTCTGTGTTCAAACAGTGGGGCTCCCTCTGCGACCCAGGCATGGCCACTCAAAATCCATCACAAAGACTGCCCGATAAGGAAGGGCGCACAGCAGGTAAGTAAGCATCAAGATTTGTAGCCCAAGCAAGGTTTACAGCGTCAGGAGGAAGTGCTACGGCCCAGTGATATGGGAGCAGCAAATAACTCAAAGAGTTATTTTGTGTGGCCGATACAAAATGAGGCATCACTGGGCAAAACCAGAAACCAGGGAGTGCATGGGCCTGCAGTATTGTGCCATGAGGACATGCATAAAATTATGTTGTGCGTGAGCATACATAGGCAGATTACAGTGGATTACTCCAGGGTTACTTTGTGGGCCTTGATATTTTGCATCCAAGTCAATCGTACGTGTATCTCAGAGGAGGGCATGCATCAAAAACAAATAAACCTGGAGCATCCAAATGCCGTAGAATGTATGCATGGGTCCCTATACTGCCATGATCTAGGTTGCCGAATTGGTGCGAAAAAGCATATAATACGAATTTTGGTTTTATCCAGTAGTACCAGATCATCCGCATACTGCATAATGGGAAATCTAAGATGGCCTAGTTTGTGCGGAAAGATGTTGACTTTCAAAAGCGACTCTCCCAAGTCCATGGTGTATAGATTGAGTAGTGTGGAAGCGATCACACAGCCCTGTTTTAACCCTTTGTTCGTATAGATCTTAGACGTTACATGTGTCTGCGTAAGCTTGGTGAAAACCCATGTGCCGGTATGGAGCATCATAATGGCCGCCAAAAGTTTCCTCGGGATGCCCCACTTTGAAAGTTTTGCCCAGAGTATATTACGGTCAATGCCATCAAAGGCGGCGCTATAATCAGCAAAACAGGTATAGAGTGGTGCGGAGACGACCGCTGTGGCCCAGGTTGCCAAATATGACAAGGCAATGGTGTTGTCCAACGTAGATGAATTGGGCCGGAATCCTGTCTGATATTGAGGTGCGATGTTTATCCAGGTCTCTAGCTCTTTCAGGAGCACTTTTGCGAATGCCTTCTCACCAACATCCAACAGGGCGATCAGTCTGTCATTCTCTGGACGGGAGGCATCCCCTTTTTATAAATGGGGTGCAAGATGGAGCCTTTCCATGAGTCTGGTACTGCTGATGTATTATAGCATTGATTGAACAGACTGTGCCTGTGAGGAGCCCAGAATTCCCGATCTTCATTGAAGGTGCTACCCAGTAGACCATTGGGTCCAGGGGCCCCATCCTTCCAAATACCCTTCAGAGTAATTAGGGTTTCTTTTTCAGTTATGATAGTGTGATCTACCTCATGTTCATCAGGATGGTTGCCCTCCACTTCCATGATATTGTCCAAGGGTTTATCTAAGTCAGCATAGAGCTTTGTTGCGTAGGCTGCCCATTCGTTGGCAGGTACAGCATTCTCTGTGTGGATTCCACCATTAAAGCCATTGTCGTAACTCCAAAATTCCCTGTTCTTGTTAGGCGCTAGCAGGGCGTATATGTATTTTCATTTCTTCTCTATGTAAGTTTGTTTCAGCAGTTTGTTTCAGCTGCCAAGTAGTTTTTTGTGCAATTTTCTAGATGTTTTCAGATTTTTTTCGTCCACGTGCACTTCTCTCTCCTATACTGTGACTCTGCATGGCGACACCTCGTTTTGCTCTTGTTGAATTCTTTGTTATCAAGGATATAAATGGGCCCCTTTCCAATAAGTTTACCTTTAAATGTAGGTTGCTTTCCTGCACTCAGAGCTTCAAATAGCAAATCCATTTTTTCTGTCCAGCTTTTCTCAATGCCGGTTGTTCGTATGGCCTGCTTCCACTGGTTGAGGGCTCTCATGCCAGCCCAGAGGCTGGCATGAGAGCCCTCATTTAATTCTTTTTATTGATGCCGGCTTGCTAGTTGAAGCGAGCATTTGACCATTGATTTCTAAAAGTAGTTTGAACAAACTTCCTCTGTAGAAGCTCTTAACAGTGTCAGTCCTGATCAATATAGTTTCATAAATAGGAGACTATCTTAGTCAATGACAATCCCTGCAGAGTACTGAATAAAAATAAATAGTGCATAAGGGGAGTCGCTGTGGACATAGTGGTAAGGGATAATGGAATAGTAGAGTGTTTGAGGTGTAGGGGGTCAGTGGAATGGAGAAGGGGTTTTCTAGAAATTAGGCACAGTTCTTATAGATCTTCAAAATACAAAAATGCTACAGTGCTAATAAATTAATTTTCAATTAAATATTAATTCATTTAAATATATTAAATTAAATTGCAATCTTTTTTGAAGATTTATTTAAAAAAATCCTACCTGAAATAAAATATTTACATTTATTTATTATATGTAAAAAATTACCAAAGGTTACATATAGAATTAATTTCAATTGATGTAATTATTTTTCATTTTTTAAAAATTTTAAACAAAAAAGGGTTATGAAAATATTTTATCCTTAAATAATAATATAATTTGTTTACCTTTAGGTTGAATTTATACATATTTTTAAAAATTTAAAGTAAATTAGTTTATTTTAACATTACTTCCTAAGGGGTTCTAGTTTAAGTCCCTGCCTCATTTTCTATGGTAGTGTGTTGCAGAATCAGAGGTTTACCATGTGGGTTTCTAGACTTACTCCTGCTCTAAGCTTACAGCTGCTTTAAGTTCTTTTGGCTGTAGTTACTTTGAAAGTGCAGTTTGTGAATAACAACGGGCTTACTCTTTGTGGATGGGTATCTGTCACTCCCTGAAACCCCCAACCCTTCCTAAACCATTGTTACTGCATCCTAAACCCCTCTTATATAGTAGTACGCATTCCCCATTTCCAAGCCACTTCCCCATGTCCCTCTCACATTCACTACTAAGGGCCTGATTACGATGTCGGTCGGAAAGCCTCCGACAGACAGTAGGATTCCCCTAGACCGTGTTGGAACCCATCCGCCCGACTCTGTCAGAAACAATACCGACCGACCAATTACGATGCTCACGGTCGGAAGGGGAACCGTTCCGTCATTCTGAATCAGTTCTGACTGGCATTCGGAGAATTTGAGTCGGTTGGAGGCAATTCGTACAGCTCAAAGGACAGCGTTTCTGACCGACTGATTACGATGTAGGATTCCAACAGCCTTTCCGACTCGGTCTGTCCAACACGAAAAGGCTGTTGGAAACTGACTTTGGGGGCCCCTAGTAGGCCCCCCTTCATCCTGAGTCCTCCTGTTTGGGGTCAAGGGGGTACCCAAGGGCTCCCCCTGTAAAACCATGCACAGTGTGGCAGGCACCATGGGGTGCCCGCGACAGAGTGCAAGGTTTTCCGAAGACACCCATTTTCCCCATAGGAGCCTGTGTTGTCGGTCGGAACACATGCTCCCATTGAAGTCAATGGGAGTCCTTCCGAACAGTGTTCGGAAGCATCATAATTGGTCGGGCGGAACCGCCGACTGCGAGTCGGTTGGAACCGAATCCGACAAGGAGTCGGCGGTTTAGTTTCTGACCGACATCGTAATCAGGCCCTAAGTAGTAAACTTACAGATATGAGGATCTCCCCATAGAAAAGAGAGGAGAGGTGGAAATGTCCACCTGTAGGTTTGTGAATTGTATTTTGTATCAAGTAAGTAGAACTACTATATCATGTTTTCTTTCGGCACATTCAGAACTACCTATTGGTGCCAATTCCACATCGACATCTCATTGTAGCCTGAAGATGAAATGAAAAGTGTGGAGATATTTTCCTAACAAATTTACTCAATATATTATATCATGTCTCAAATGGACAAACCTAAATTCAAGAACACTATCAGGGGATATATTGCTCTGAAGGTCTGGAGACCAGCAATACTAAATATGTGTGGAACGTATTAGGGAAAACCACAATCAATTAGGTTATATTAGCATAAACCAGTAAATTGAGTGTGGGGGACACATACATTGGTTTTCAATGTGTTCAGTGTTCCCAGAGGTGATAAACTGGGTGCAGTGAATTTTTGAAGTTTTGTAAATGTAGAAGCAACTGCCAGAGAAATGCAGGTTTAGGCTACTTGTGGTTTTGTCACAGGTATCACACATGAGCTGGATGAAACCTACCTCAACCATATATTTTTAACATTTATGCATTCTAAGTATTATATTGCTGGATGCTAGACCTCTTTCTCTCTTTTTGGCTGGCCCAGAGATTGTGTTGAACATGATGTTTGTCAGATGTATGGCACATCACGATAAGCAACACGTTTGTCAGATTATCGTCATTGTGGCCCCGACAGATGTTAGTTGTCTTTGCTCTTCTCCACACAGAAACATATCCCCACCAAGATTTGACCCACATCTGTGTTTCACTGAGACTTCTGAGTGTGGAGTTTTCAGATGTGTGGGTTTCCTGGGGTTTAAGCAAGAAACCAGACACTAAGAAATACTTTTGATTGGGGAGAGTCCATGGGCCCAGTACCATTCAGCACCCAGGGAATTCTACCCGCCTCTGACAATTCTGAAATATAGAGACACAGGGACCTCCAGGCTGGTTTGTCTGGGTTGTAAAACAACATATTTCATTACCCATAATTCCATGCAAATGTAAAAATAACAACATCAACATTTCTTAATTCTCTCTGAAAGTAAATTGTGAACTTCAAACAAATGGCAAAAGTCCTGCCATCCAACATTCCTATTTCCTTAATGAAAATGGTACCTACATATGGCAGTGGGCCTAATGCGAAGGACTGGAGTTGGCAAAAACTGTGACCATGTGAAGACCACTTTGTTACTATATTGGCTTCTGAGGGTTACAGATTTGGCATGTTCAGTTATGATAGGACCTCTCATGCAATTTAGGTGCTGTTTTATTAGGGCAGGTGTCTAGTTTTCAGAAAAATCTGGGGTTGCTAGATTTACCTTGGTACCAATTGACCCAAATACAGCCGCTGCTCATATGTCAAAAATCAACCTAATGGCAAGATTATTTTTGAGCTTTCCATGGTAGCATTCTTGGGCCTTTCATGACCTGGCCAAGATACTTGTGGGTTACTATTTTATTCAGAAGTGTGGGACTGCAGCATGATAGGACATTTCATATTATCTATTGATTTTTTCTTTTTCTTTACTTTTGGCTTCCTCCTATTATAAGTCAGTTTACACAAGAAAAAAGACTTTTCACAAAAACTTCCTCAGAATTTATTGGCATTATGACTATTTTAGAGGGTGTAACAAAAGTCCCCTAGGTCTAAACTCAGATTCTTGGGTACATTTTAAACAAATATATCTTTCATTCTCCCCCATTTTCTATTCATTACACTGTTATCAAGTGATGCATGTCTGGTACACTGATAATTGAAATCCATGCAACAGCTGCGTTTCATTGGCCTTTGACCAAACTACAACACTATGGATGTTTGCTACAGGAATAGGCTGTTGGACGTAATGGTATGTTATTTTTGAGGAACTCCTTTTTGTGGAAAATGTAGAGGTGAAAATATTGTGGCCCACTGCTCTTTTTTCCCTCAATTCTGCACCCCAGCAAAAAGAGCAAGAACATGTTTTTTTTTCTTAGTCTACAAAAGAAACCCAGACAGCATCTGGCTCCTTGCTGGGGGACAGACTCACAGGTCGTTTCGCCAGCAGGGAGCCAGGCACACTTTGGATATTTTCTTAACCTAAATAAAAAAACAAAAGGGCGAGTCTCATTGTTGGGACACATAGAACTGTGCCCCAACAAGGAGAAAGACACTGTTAGGATTTTTTCATCCAAACAATTCCTGGTTTGTTCCTGGGACATAGGTAGAAATTCAAACAGTGTCTGGCTCCTTGTTGGGGCACAGTCAGATGCTGTTTGGATGTTTTTCTTCTCCTTTCTAACTCTAGATGTCTGGGTATATTTATAAATATATAACTTTCATTCACTCTCAATTAATATTCATTAGATTATTGTGATCAGGTGGTGCATTTATGGAACCCAGAGAAAAACACTGTAGACCACGATTTGACGTCTGGCACTTCTGTGGCCCAGCAAGGAGACAGATGCTGTGTGAATTTTTTCCAAGGCTAAGGAAAAATCCAAACACAGTCAGGCGCATTGCTGAACACAGAGACAGAACTCCTAATACTCTCAGAGAAGCTCTGGGAGATGAAGGAGCTGAGTGAAACTGAATGAGGAAGAGGAGATTGGAAGGGAGGATGAGGAAAACGCCTAGACAATCTGCTTCGATCCTTACCTCTGATTGCTTTCGCCTGTTGGTGGGGTGGGATGGGTGTTAAGACTTGTGCTGCTGCTTCTGCCCTCTCTTTCCCAACAGTGAAAAAAGTGCATCGAACTGGTGAGCATAATAGTTCTTAACCCTTCACATAACCACCCACCCATCACCACCACCAGCATGATCCCTTAATGGGCCTTGGAAGGCTAGGGAATCCCTTCCAGGTCCATTTGATATGTCTGTAATATCAATTACAACATCACATGTACATCAATGTGGTGCCTCAAAAGCGAACCCCGGGCTGCTTCGTGTGATGAAGAATGGCATAAATGTGTATTGTTTCTGTAGATATTTCAGAGCATGACGTGATTGTTTTTGATTATTTCAATTATTGGTAGCTGTGTTCTTTTTGAAGTATCTAGATAATCTGGTAGAGGTTGGGTGACTTTTATTTGAAAAGTGCTTGCTACAGTTTACTAGGATTTTTAGCTTTAGTTTATTTGTGCTTTTTTGGTGTAGTACACGTTCTACAATGGGTGCTCACCTGTGTCCAGACCAGTGAATGGAACTTACACAGGAATCTTCATAGCAATATAAAAGTGGAGAGAGTCCTTTAAGGTTATTTTTGCAGTAGATGGAATATGTTTGACGGTCATAATGTACTTGCACTTCTGTTGTTTTGGGTGGGCAAATGCAATGTCGATAATTTCTTTACTTCAATTAGAAACACGTTTTAGGTAGAATAGTCGATGATTAGAGCGGATTTGTGCATTTTGAACTATGTAGCCTGGTTAAAACAGCCTTGTATTGTTCTTTTGAGGTAGGTTTTATTACTGGTATTAATTACAATCTATTACTATTTTTTGTGGTGGCTACTTGTTTTTTTTAAATTTAAAACAATAATTAGTTCTTTTTATGCAGAAGATTATTTGGTAGAAGTTCATATAATAGTTGCATGTTATTTTCTAGATACTGGCCATGTATAGTGTATATTTGAGCAAAGGAGGGTAGGCACAATTTAAAAGTGTAATCCAATAACCATGGTAGGCATTACATTAGAGTTTGCATGTACTGTGTGTACTGGAAAATAATAATTGTTTTATCTTTATTATTATTGCTATAAAATCTTAAGGGTTCTTTATTGTGGGTTATAGTTAAGGGTGGGAAACATTAAGTAATCTAGTTACCCACAAAATTCCATAAATATTTCACAAAATTAAACGTAAAGGCGAAATGTGGTTTGCTGGCATCTCCCATGATTTTTTCACATTAGTGCGTACCTCAATGAAAAGTCTTGTGAGATACCGGCGGGAGACAAGGCAAAGATATCCTCTTGGAGGGATAATTGCTGTGCAAACGAGTCAATTGTGTGCAAAATTATGTGAAATTGCTCAATGCAAAATTTTAAGGAATTTCACGTAACAAAAAATTCAGGAATTGTACAAATTTCACAAGCGTAATTGATGCCTAGTTCTTGTTTGGGATGCCGGAAGGCTATCTAGTAATAGGTTCTGGCTACTGCTGTTGGTTTTTGCTGACATTTTCATTTTCTGTTAATAGTTCTTTCTGAATTTGGAGATGGGGCAGTTGTCCAGATGGGTGCTCAGGTAGTTCTGGAGAACAACCTTTCAATATAGTGCTTGTAGGTGCTCACTTCATTTTCTGACATTGAAGGTGGATGCTTGTGTTCATGATGTTCTCTACAAATTGAAGTTGCTTTCCATAGCGCGGGCTTCAATAATACGTTATGCACTTTCTGTATGTTCGCTCATTTATGGTATTTTCTTGGGAATACTGGTAGCCAAGATAAGTTAAGATTAATTTCAGTTTTTGTGAGGTGAAAAGTCTAAGGGGCACATGCATCAAACTTAGAAATAGCGATTCCTAAATAGCGAATTTTAAAGATTCGCTATTTAGAAATCGCTATCTCCAATGCATGACCGTTTTAGCGAATATTTACAGATTTGCTAAAATTCGCAATTGCAAATAGCGATAATACAATTGCGACGCGCAAATACAGAAATACCTATTTGCGAGTTCGCTAATAGCGATTTCGCAATTAGTGAAATCGCAATTAGCGAACTCGCAAATAGCGCGCCGCTTTTGAAGCATGCTGATGACATCACAACCAGGAAGTCATCAAGCCCATGCTTCATTCAGTGCCCAGAGAAAGTGAGAGGAGGAGGCTGAGTGCTGGAGCAGAGCAGGACAAGCAACTTCTTGGCTTGCAGACTTGTCCAGTGCCAAATAATGGAACCATCAGCAACAGGGGAGAGTGCATCAACCAGGAAACGCAAGCTCAAGTTCAGTGAGAGAGAAATAGAAAACCTCATAGAGGAGGTCGTGAGGAGCCACGACAAGCTCTTCGGGAAACTGTCTCTAAAGGTACCTGAGGCAGAGAAGAGGAAAATATGGCTCAGGATCCTGAATAAAGTGAATGCAGTTGGGTTCACACGCCGCACAATAGACGACCTGAAAAAAAGGTGGTACGACCTGTGCAGCCGTGCAAAGGAGAGGATTGCGGACAGGCTGAAGGAGGCTAAGAAGACTTTAGGTGGACCAGCAACACTGCCTGGAAATACACCCCTGGAGGACCTGGTTGAGTCCACACTCCAGCCTGAAGCTGTGGTGGGAGTGACCCAGTTGGATACATCCGGAGCGGCCAGTACTTCACAAGGTAAGATGCATGCAAGTGTCCATTTCAAGAGACATATCAAAATGTGAACATCACCTCAGTTCAGCTCTAGTGTACAGATACTAACTCCAGTCCACATTTTCCTGCAACACCCCAATCCATTATGGGAGTTACAGGCAGGTTAGGCAAGTTGGTAGGCAGGCACACTATAAGAAAGTTAAACATGTGAACACTGTGTGACAGATAGTAATTTATTGAGACCCAAAGTATGCTTAATGTGACACGACATTACCCTTAGAACAAATTAACAATGAACTATTTAACATCACAGATGCAGCAGAAGGAGAGTCTGAGGAAAGTGAATGCAGAGACACACAGGAGACTCTGGCTGAGGCAGATGTGGAAACACCTGTGGCCCCACAAAGCACAGCTCCTGCCCCCACTATACGCAGGGCCCCAGTTCCACCACTGCAGCCCATGGAACCTGAGGAGGAACGTGAACCAGCTCCAGAGACAAGCCAGCCTTGAGGTACCCGCACAACGACACCCCAGTCACAGGTCCGGCACAGCACAAATCAAAGCCGGAGGCGCAGGTCAAGGGCACGCATCACATCGCAGCAGGACCAAAGTCCAGATGTCTGGGGTGGGCTGGAGAGCCAGATGCTGAGGGTGCAGCGCCTGCAGGCAAAACATATGAGTTCAATGCAGGCACAACTCAGCAAAATGGCAACCAACATTGCAGTCATGAGCGATTGTGTGAGAGAACTCACAACAGCTGTGGTGGAAGGCAACAGGCGGTCCAATGCGGCCATGCAGGAGCTGAGCAGGGTGATGCAGGAGGGCCAGGTGACACAGAGAAGAAGGCATCGCCAGTTAATGATCCGCTTAGAAGGCTATACTAAATCTAACAATCGCCTGAGCACCAACACTGCACTGCTGTCCCATCGGTCCGTGGCCATGCAGATAGAAATGAGCCATTGTTGTGGGGATGTGGCCAGGGCACTGGTCCAGGTAACTAATGCAGTGGAACAAATCCAGGCTGCTACTGCTGGGGGAAGCAATGTGACGGGGGAAGAGGGGAGTGAGGAGGTGTCCAGCCTCAGTAGCCTGTCAGTGCCAGTCACCACTTGCAGGAGGCGCAGCACTCGGAGCACAACACCTTACGGAGCCTCCATGAGGGATGGAGATGATGCCGGAGAAAGGTGTTTGGGAATGCGTGGTAGGAAGAGATAGACTGACTTGGGCAGAACAGTTCAACCATGGTGAGGTAACCATTGACAATACCATACTAGTGACTGAGATTCAAGTCAGAAAATGAGGTATTTTTTATTTTTTCTGCGTGCAATCACTGTGCTACTTTGCACCTGCTATGTGTGCTTTAACACAACAACATGGTTTAATGCAAGTAAATACAGTACAGTTCAAACATGCTGTGTCGTGTCTCATCATTACTCACCTCAGAAATAATGTTGTGTAATTTCTGCACGTCTCCTTCGCCCTTCTGCTGAGCTTGCCCCATGTGCTGGTCGCAGTTGTGGCCCTTGCTGGTTGTCCTCCTCAGGCTCACTGTCAGTCAGTTCAATGGGTATGCCTCTCCTGGTAGCAATATTGTGCAACATGGCACATGCAGCCACAATCCTGCAGCAGGTCTCGGGCCGGTACTGCAACGCTCCGCCAGTCTTGTGGAGGCAGCGAAAGCGACTTTTCATCAGGCCAAAGGTGCGTTCGATGATATTTCGTGTGGCGATGTGTGCTGCATTATACCTCTGCTCATTTGGGGTGGCTGGGTTGAGGTATGGTGTCAATATGTAGTTTCGCACGGCGTATGCGCTGTCACCTACAGGGTAGTGAGCAAAGGGTTAGTGACAGTTATGCATTGCCATTTAGCCATTGTGTGAGAGGAATCATTATATATGTTACCTTCGCCAAAATCACCCCTGAGCAGATGGATGTGTATGCCACTGTGTCAAAATATATAGGAGTCATGTGTGCTTCCAGGGTATTGAGCCACAATGTCTGTTATGATATAGTTTGCATTGCAGACTACTTGTATATTGAGTGAATGATAGGATTTACGGTTCCTATAAATGTATTCATTCACTGCTGGTGGACAAATGGCAACATGCGTACATGCTATGCAACCTATCACATGTGGGAACCGGGCTACCTGGTAGAAGTCCAGTTTGGTCTTATTCAATTCCTGTGGGGTTGTGGGGAAGGTAATGTGGTTGTGGATCCTTGTCATCATGGCGTTCAGGAAAGATTTAAAGAAACGTAAAAGGGAGCTTTGTGACACCCCTCCAGCTACAGCTACTACCACCTGGAAACTGCCAGACGCAAGTAGGTGCAGGCAACATAGGACCTGCACATGAGTGGGGATGGCATGGGTCCTACGAGTCTGGCACTGCATTAGGGGTTCCAATTCTGCAATTAGATCAAGGATCATGGCACCATTCAGCCTGTACTTGTCGTATATTTCATCATCTGTTTGTCCCAACAATGTGATGCGCACTCTGAAAATGCGCTCCTGTATTCTCCTTCTTCACTTGGCTGCCTCATCCTCCTCGCCATAACGTAGAGCGCTGCCATTGTGAAAGATTCTGAGGCCTCCTGGGTCAGTTTAAATAGGTTTGTAAGGATTAGCACCTGTAGGGCTTTTTAAATCATTGTTACCACCTGATTGTGATCCTCTTTAAATTGCACTTGCAAAATTGCGAATTTCGTTGAAATCGCTATTTGTGATTTTTCATGCATGTATTTGCGAGTCCTTATTTGCGACTCACAAATAAGGAATCGCTAAATTGGGGTTCGCAAATTTAGCGAATCCTTATTTTAGCGAATTTCATGGTTGTTCGCAGATTTGGGTTCATGCATTGGGAGTAGCTAAATTGCGCTCGCAAACAGCCTTTTTTTGCGATTCGCAAATTTTGCGAGCGCAATTTAGCTTGATTCATGTGCCTGTCAGTTCATTGGTAGACATTTTTAGATATGTTGGTGACACCGTCAAAAATAATTATTATAATGATTTTTACATCACAAATTCATATATTTTAAGAAATGTTTTTTACATGTAAGAAATATTGGTTGCTTATCATTTTATGACAATATAATTTTATCTATGATTTGGAAGTGTCTACAATGTTTCTTCTTGTCTTGCTTATTCAATATTCAGAATTCAAATTTCCAGTAATTGAAATATCTATAGTTGAAATTAATAAGAGGAGGATGGTGATATATTTTTAATTATTTGGAGTTTTATTTATGTTATTTAATTGATTTATGTAATGTTTTTGAAAATTAACTTACTGCAATAGAGTGGTTCCATGTTTTACTCTTTTGTAATAATGGTTTCTGCAGAATATACATTCTCTTCTTGGTCACATTTTATCTAAGTAAGTAGTACTTTTGTTTATTTCTATGTATAGCTATTCACTTTTAATTAAGGGCTACTATTTAGGAGTTTTAAGTCTGAATTTGGGTTGCTCAGCAATTATTAGGTAATTATCTTCACTATTTTTGGGGATGCTTAATTAGATGTGATTTTGAATGAATAGATGTTATATTATGCATTTATTTATATTATAATATTTTATCTAAATGTAATGCTAGTATGTAAATATTTTTATAAATGCAATGCCAGTATCTAAATATTTGCTATTAGCTGTATAAAATATTAGTTTTTCAATTGTATTTTGTTGAGTATGTTTGTAGGTGTGTTACTGTAACTGTTTATATTCATATGAAAGAAGTCTGTTTGAAAATATTTTCCCAATGACATGGAGTTATTTGGGACCTTTTTTCAATTTTTTTTAAAACACGTTTATTTTTTCAACATTTTTTAGCGTGCTTTGGTTTGTTGTTGTTCAAAGTAATGAGTCTACCGAAGTGTCAATTTAAAGCACATATGAAAGTCGAGTCAAATTAGAAGGAAAGAGAAGTATCAGCATAAATGATGATAGATTAATTTTATTTCACCAATTAAACTCAAGGATATAAACTGATCATTATAATACAAACAAAAGTAGGTGCTCCAAGTGACGACACAGTACAAGTGCAATACAGTGAGCCATACAATACAACAACAAGGTGTGAAGAATGAAATATTTACAATGTGTACACTGGGTCGGTACCCATAGGATACATGGGTACATCAATGAAGAACCCAATGATATGGGCGTTGAGTTTGAAAGTCCTTCAATTAAAGATATGGGTAGACTCATGGAATGTCGTTGTTTTGACCAGTATAGGAAGAATCACCGGGGTTCTTCCTCAGGACAAAGCAATGGTAGCCACCTAACCCAACCAATCTGGATCAGAATGTCACAAAAATAGTGTGTATCAATTTCTGTATAAGTTAAAAGGTATGATGGGTCGATCGCTCACTGCAAAGTTGCGGTACCCCAACCCGACAACGCATGGCTATGTTGGTTCGGTGTCCAACATATATTTTGATAAATCCAAGATAAATTCTCTTTTTGTTCCTGATATTTTTGTTATGTCTAGTGTATTTTCTGGCATACAATACTTTTGTTGTAAGTATTTTGTATCATAATATTGTTGTTTTAAGGATATTTTTATGTCAATACTTGAGTTGTCATAATCATTAGTTGCTTTGTGTGTATTAAATGTCAATATTTTTTATGCAATATTTTTGCTGTTACATTTTTTCCATGTTGTTTTTGTGGCCAATATAGTAACATAAAAGCATCAGAGGGAGAATAGAGGAAGCAAGAATGCATTTTCTGAGGATGATGCTCTGCACTGTTTGGAGTGAAGCCCTAGGGAAGGCATCGCATAGTAACGGTCTCCTAAGGATGAGATTGGAAACAGGCTAATCAGAAAGCTGGAAGTTGGGATTAAGGATCAATTTGTGGATATTCTCCTGTATATCCATGTCCCCTAATAGACTTTGAGGGATTAAGTGGCCCTGGATACAATCCATTGCTGCCATGGTACCTTGGACCACAGAGAATACCATTTAGAGGACAGACGCGCCAGGTAAACACAATGAACTACAAACCTGTTGTTGGGTATGGCCACTGGGAAGTCTCCTCATCTAATTTCTGAGTGATTGCTGGCAGCGGTCTTGCTGGTGACGTCTTACTAATCTGTGTGGTGACATGTGGAGATAGTTTCCAGGAGTAAGAGGTTTTTTCAGCCCACTTCTATATTCAGAAGTGGTAGTATCACTTCTCACTACAGACTTATAGGCCCTCCACTCTATACCTAGAACCTTTCCTTTAATTTCAGTATGCCTAGAAGCTTGTCAAATGTAGGGTTGCAATAGGCGCAAACAGTTCAGCTACCATGGAGAGCCAAGTATGGGCAATAAAGGTGGAAAAATAGGTAAAATCACTACTCTTTTCTATCAGTATATGATGGTGCAAATATGAGTGTGATCTCTTGTCTGGTTCTGGGGGCTGCTGATAGATGTACCATGAGGCATGGTACTAAAGGGGTGCCTCACTACTATTTAAGGGAGCATTGCTCACCAGTATATTTGACTGTATGGCAAGGACTCGTTCCCAGGGGTAGTGAAACAGAGAGCAGTGAATATAAAGCAAGCGGAAACAAGACAATGACAATAATAGGTTAGATATCCTTAGGGTACAATGTGAGGCAATGTTACAAATAATTCACACCTATCCCATGACCTGACTTCCCAAGTGAACAACCTGATCAGGAATTTACCGCTGCTGATATTCTGAATCCCTAGTAGCAATGTCACAGAAATGGTGGTAAATGCCTGAGGTGAATAATAGGACGCAGACACAAGTACAAGTGAGTGGTGTCAGTCAGAGGGACCAACCATCACCCCCATGGCTAGCTTCACTGGATCACAGATGTAATGAATCTAAATAGTATTTGTCAGGAGAGCGGTAAAAGGTAGAGTGGAACAAGAACCCAGAGATCACTCTTAAAGGATGAAGGAGAGTAAGGCAAGAGGTCTACACTGTAAGTGCAAAGTCTGAATACCTATACAGTGAAGGCAGGAAAGCAGAAGCAGCTATGGTCAATAGAAGCAGTCTAAGCAAGTCAAATTTAATGCTGAGGAAGTTGCATAGACACCGTCCTTCTGTAGCTCTGTCTTTATTTAGGCCTTTCCTGGATTAGTGATTAGTGGTAGGCAAGATGGCTGGGTATGTGAGAGATAGCAGGGCCCCCACCAAAGTGACCTGCACAATAAAGACAGAGCTAACTTGCCAGTGGCTTCCATCTCCTTGCAACGTGCCACAGTGGCCAGAGTCTCCATGACACTATTACCCACTGCTGCAGTCTCTTGATGCCAACTCTTTTGATGGTAGGACTAGTGCATCAATCCTAACAGAATTTTATTGTTTAGGATGACCACTGACTAAAACAAAAAAATATGAGTGAGCCTCTTGACCCCAAAAGTGATCCCCAATGTATTTACCCCCAGCCAGAGGGCAAATTAGCCCTCAGAGTGTGCTTGGTGTTTCCAATTCCACATTGACCTGGAGCATGTTGACTGCTAAAGAGTCAAACTGACTTCCCATCTCCAACCAGTACCTACATATTCACCCACTCTGCATCAGCGGAATTTGAACACAGTCCAATAACGGTGTATTTGGAATTCACAATGTGCTGCTTGTAGTTGAATTTCCATTTTCATGAAAAGAACAATGTGCCACTATTTAATATCCAGTTATAAATTAACTTTCTTCTAGAACACCCCATACCTTCTTCCTGAAGATTTTTGGTCCAATTCCCAAAGGCATTTCTGAGCAAGGTGACATTGTGAATTGGCCCCACATTAGGAATACAGACAAGTACAATAACTAGTTTCCATGTGAAGAAGTCATCATTAAAAAAGAAGCTGCTAAAACATTAATTTAGGGTTAGCTTATAGAATATGGGTTCAATTCGTGAACACAAATGTGAGTATGCAAAGCAGTACTATGAGACTAGAAGAGTACTACTTCACATACTGGTAAATGCATATAAATAGGTCCCACACTGTGCTCACTCTGATGTTTTCCAGGAAGAATAAAAGGATGCTTTACCTTAAACTGTCTCCCAGGTAGAGGTGCAATGCTGGTGTGATAGATCCTCAACTAAGTAATGCATCCCATTACCCCATAAAATTCTCCATAATCACTACATTGAAATAGATTGCGCAAATCTGCTTGGAAATTTCTGACTTTCGGTCAAAATGACTTTAGAATATAATGTTGGTGCTGGTTACCTTTACCAAACTTGGGATTCAAACAAAGAGAGAAATAACATTGCATTAACAAATCCATTCATTTGTAGCAGAATGCTGCCAGTGCCATTATTTTTTTTGTTTAAATATCTTTATTTGCATTTTCATACATTTTCGATTTATACCGTACAAATGCTAAGGAACAATGTTTAGATGCATTATGGACAACAATGTAATATAATACGATATTGAGGGTATAGACCATGGTTACATGTACAAATGGAGTATCAATACAGCTGCATGGGTCTTATACAGATTATAAAGTCACATAGTGGATCCAGGGAATGTTAAAGCACTTCTTTAAGGTTAGATGATAGCACCTCTGCGGCCCAGAAAGATAGCAGTTCGTTGATGTCTGAACGCGAACATTTAGTATATTGCATTACAGTGTATAGCCTTTAAACAGGAGGCATGAGATCAACACAACATTTAATGAATGAAAAATCAGGTGTTTGAGCAAATAAGAGACATATATAGTTTTATATAACTATTAATCAAAACTGTTTCCAACAAAATAAAATAAAACCTGCCATCTAACACACCTGCTACAGTTAGGCCTTGATATGGGGAGAGGGGACGCATGCGACGTGGGGATCTCACCAGGGCAGCAGTATTATTGGTGCTTGCGAACATTGACGGGACACATCAGTCCCCTCGTAAAATTCCTATATGTACATGTGGCGAAGGGTATTCATCGTGTGTGGTGTACCTCAGAAGTGTCTGATGAATTGTACAGTATCTGTCACTTATGTGGCAGGGACATCTGCCCCAGCATCGGCTACCTGCGAGGGTTGGGCAATATCATTTCTACAGCCCCGTGAAAAGGTGTAGAGGATGGCATCCCAGGGTTGCGCTATCGGGTATTTGCGCAGGCCTGCGGTTTCTTCTCTGTGTAATGTGGTGCTCTCCGCTTGCGCCCATATAAGTAGGGATCTCTCCCAGCTTGCCGCTACGGGGGGGACGTCAAGTTTCCATCTTTTAGTAATAAGACGTTTTGCCACTATTAGTCCCAGATCCCTGAAGCGGGAGGTCACCCTATTCTTTTTGGATCTAGCATATAGGCCCAGAATACAGACCTCCCATGTGTATAGTAGAGGTATCTCTGTGCACTTCTCCAGTGCAGTTGTGACCGCATTCCAATAAAGCCGCAGGGACGGGCAAGACCAAAGCATGTGTAAGAGGTCAGCATTGTGGTGCAGGCATCTCGGACACACGGAGGTGGCTATGCCGAAATATTTATTGATATTGTCAGGCGAGAGATATGCTCTTTGGAGAATATACGTTTGTATCAGCTTGAACCTAGAGTTGCGCGGTATATTGGAGGAGCCAGAATTATGGCCCAATCTTTCTCAGTCCAAGGTTGTCCCCTATCTGCTTCCCAATGAGTACGAAGCCGTGTCAGAGGTTGTAACGTATGCGTGAGCAACGCCTCCACTAGCCAGTGTACTATATGGGAGCCCGCCCCCATAACATGTAGATATTGGATCAGTAGATGCATCGGTGGCTCGGTAGCTATGTCAACCCAGGCCGCAGATAGTGACCTAGTAATGGAGTTGTGAAGCAAAAACTGTCCGGCAGGCAGATCAGCAGCTGTCGACAGTGCCTCAAATGAGAGCAGGGAACCGTCAGCATAGAGGTCTCCCAATGTTTCTAAGCCGGCCGCATGCCAGTTGGCGAGCGCGCCTTCCGAAGTACCAGCTCTTCCCCGAGGCATGCCCACGAGCGGCAACAGCGGGGCATAGGGAATCACTGCCCTAGTAAGATATAGGCACCGCTTGTAGCACTTAAGCGCCAGCTGCAGATATACCCGCGGTGGACTCGGCAAGCGAGCAAGGGGATGGAACAAATGATAGATTTGGGACTGTGTCCATGACTGCTGCGTGGTCGCCGTGTCTTCCAAACCCTTGCCACTCAGCCATTTTGTCGTCCATTGCAGCTGGGCCACTAAATAATATAACTCCATATTAGGAACTGCCAGTCCACCCTGTTCTATGGGGGCATACAATTTCCATAATGCAACTCGTGGTCTGCCTGTGTTCCAAATCAGGTCACGAAATAGCCGCTCTAGTTCGCGGAAGAATTTTGCGGGTACATATACCGGAAGGTTTGAGAAATAATACAATAGTTTGGGGAGAATAATCATTTTGATTAGTGTAACCCAACCCATAACATTGAGTGGAAGGGTCTTCCAAAATCGCACTTGGGCGTGCACCGCAGAGACCGCCCTGGTAAGATTGCCCTCAAAGATGTCATCAGGCGTTCGGTACATAAACACGCCACGGTACCAAAACGTACTGGGATACCAGGTGAGCATGGAGGCATTTATGTACACTGGCGTTTCCTCCAGGGTGTTGCTAAATGGGTATACCCCTGACTTGGCCCAGTTTACCCGAAGCCCAGACAGCCTTTCGAAGTCCAAAAGAATGTCTGCTATTGTCGTAGGGATGCGACTTAGGTCTCTTATGTATAACAATAGATCGTCGGCATAGAGAGAAATAGCATGTATTCCGTCCCCCAATGGTATGCCCCATTCAGTTCCAGCAGTGTGAAGCAGGTGTGCCAGAGGCTCCATGGCCAGGGAGAACAGCAACGGGGACAGGGGGCAACCCTGTCGTGTGCCCCTCTGTATGCGTATGGGGTCTGATATTAGTCGCCTGTACGGACCCTGACCGTTCGGCGTTGATACAGCAGCTGGACCATACTCATGAAGTGATCGCCCAGTCCGTACCTGTGTAGGACCGTGGAGAGGTAAGGCCACTCCAATGAGTCGAAGGCCTTTTCTAAATCAAGCACCAGGCAGCCAGATCGCGGCCAGTGGTGGAGTGCATAACGTTGGACCCTGAAAAACCGCCGAATATTAAGCGAAGTACTCCTAGTGGGAACAAAGCCATTCTGGTCGGGGTGCACTAGTGTTTTCACCATGGGTGCCAGGCGTTTTGCCAGCAGGGACGCGAAAATTTTATAGTCGGTGTTTAAAATAGCCAGTGGGCGGTACGAACCCAAAGATTCGGGGTTTTTGTCGGGTTTGAGTAGTGAGATCAGTAGGGCTTCATTTTGTGTACTAGTGAGTGCGGTGTCATCTATCGCAGTATTAAATATCCTTAAAAGCTGTGGTGCTAAGATGTGAGCGTAAGCCTTGTAGAATTCCGTCGATAAGCCATCGGGTCCTGGCGCCTTACCGTTCGATAATGAAAAAATGCTGTCTCGGACCTCTTCCACAAGAAGAGGGTCGTTCAGGTCCGCGCCTTGGTCACGCGTGGGGTGCGGGAGGACTATTTCCTCTAAATAAGCCTGCAGTTCTGTGGTTGTGACACGCACATGAGATCTGTACAATGCGTTGTAATGTGTTACAAATTCCTGGTGTATGTCGTCCTGTGTGTATACTGTGACGCCCTGTGCAGTACGGATGGATGCCACTGGGGACGTCGTATCCTCGCGTCGATCAGCCACATCAATAACTTTCCTGCCTTGTCCCCTGTATGGTGCGTACGCGCTGAGTGCGCAGCATAATTAAGGCATTTAAGTCGTTCTAGCAGTTGAGCATGTTTCTGCCTGTCTGTGTAAGCTGTGCAAAAGTGCCTGCTAACGCCTCTTGTTCCCCATGTGCCAGCGTCCTTTCTACCGCAGTAAGTTCTTTTTCTCTCTGTACGCGCATCCCTACCTGTGTCCCCAGACAGTGCCCTCTCACAACCACCTTGAAGGCATCCCACTCCACTAACGGCGAAGAGGCCGTGCCTGTGTTGTCATCAAAATATTGTGCTATGGAGGTAGCCAGAGTATCTCGGAACGGTGCATCCAGCAAGGCGTCGGGTTGAAGGCGCCAGACAGGAATCGGCGGCACCTCACCGTCCCAGTCCAACTCCAGCACATGTGGGTTGTGATCCGCATGTGTACGCCCTAAATATTCTGTCGCAGTAACGCATGGCAGGAGATCCTCTGTAAGCATGAAGCGGTCCAGGCGCACATGTAGGCCGTGGGCACCTGAGTAATAGGAGTACGCCCTGTCCTGTGGGTGCCTGTGTCGCCACACGTCCACAAAACGCCATTGTGCGGCCCATCTATTGAGCGCCTTCATCCCGGCGTGTGTGGCAATGCCTGGCAGAGGGGGAAAGGATCGGTCCAAAAAAACGTCTAGTACACTGTTATAGTCCCCCCCCCAGTATCATAGGGGTGCTGTGCCACGAGGCCAATATGCGTGAAAGCATCTAAAAAAACGCGGCCTGGTCAACATTAGGCGCGTATAGTGATGTAATGACTACCAGTCTGCCATCTAGTGTGCCCTTCACCACCACGTATCTGCCCTCTGTATCTACCACAGAGTCCTCCACTTTAAAGGGAGTGCCAGGTCTCACCCAAATTAACACCCCACGCGCGTATGCCGAATAGCCAGTAGCGTATAATTGCCCTCTCCACCTCCTCTGCAGCTGCGTTGCTTCTGTCTTAGATAAGTGAGTTTCCTGCAGTAGAGCTATGTGGAATCGATGGCGTTTTAAGTATGAGTAAATGAGGTATCTGCGTGAAGGGCTGTGTATGCCACGCACATTCCATGTGCCTATCCTAATCGAAGCCATGAGATGTGAACCATGTGTTTGTAGATAACCACCAGCGGGCAATGATCGCAGGCAATTCTACAAATTACGCCAGGACAAGGCTGCGATTGTATACTTCCTAATGAAGCCGATGTCCCCATCCCCAGAGCCCAATGTGCATGCAATGGCTTAACAAACAAACTTATAAACAAAAATACCAAAAGGGCGAGGGTGCAACAGGCAGTCGTCCAAACTATTATTAGAAGTGACATTTAACCGATGTCCGAAGGGGGGACTAACTTGCGCAGCTAACTTTGTAGAGACTACATATTGAGATCGCGCTCCGGCGGCTCCTCGTAAATGACCAGCTATGTATGTGGTTGGGGCTCGCACCAAGTTTTGAAAGTAATGTACCTAACGGGAGGAGAAAGGAAAGAGAGAGCCACCCATGTTTAGTTGGACTCTCTGTTGCGCCCCTACGGAATGCCCCTTCTCTCCCCCCCACTCCCAGAACACCCACTCCACCCCTGCCATCCCCGACAGCATGTGCTAACAGTTGCGCCCCGCAGCTGCATTACAAAATCATAATACTTGCGTGCATGGCGGAGCGTCTGCATACATAGTGGAGGAGTACCGTTGATTGCATGCAGTTATACAATGTCATTGGAAGTCTGTGGAGTAACTGAAGGCAGTTCATAGGAGTCTTGCGTGGCAGGTAAAGTATCCGAGAGGTCATCTTCACTGGCCGGGTCTTGCTGATTGGAGCCGGAGTCAGTCCCCGTCTCTTGGGTTCCACTGATGTCGACAACCGCCTGTAGGGCCTTGCGTTGGTCGCTGAGTATCTGCTCGGGATTCGGTCCGAGGGTGTGAGAAGCCAAGGGCGGTGATTTTCTTTTTGTTCTGCGTCGCCGGCATGAGGATGCAGCAGTCGGTTCGCTGCTGCGTTCTGCAGTCCGGGCATCGCCACTGGTGGATTCATATTTATCGAGCCAGTCCTCTGCCCCCTCTGAGGTGATAAAAAAGTGCGTCTTCCCATTAGCTACCACCCTGAGCTTCGCTGGGATAAATGAATATCTGTGCCTTTGTACCTGCAAGGTGTAGTCCGGGAAAAACATAATTTTGTGATTGTCTATTTGAATGTCTCATAGTTTTCCTGTCTCCTGAAGAATGGCGTCTCGATCCCTATAATTTAAAAGGCGGATGAGAAACGGCCGCGGGTTAGAGCCCGGTACCCTGTGTGCCCGTTCGATAACAAAGTATGGAGAGAGGACTCCCTCAGGCAGCAGCGTGCGGAGCCAGAGTTCAGTGTGGGCCACTGGGTCTTTACCTTCCATCCCCTCCAGTAGGCCCACCACACAGATATTATTACGCCGGGCACGGCCTTCGGCGTCCTCCGCTCTGCTCTCCAGATGGTCCACACGGTCAAGTAGGTTACGAATTTGCTTCTCCGCTGTGTCCACCCGAGGGGAAACGTCAGCAGCTGCCTCTTCCACAGAGGTGGTGCGGTCAGTGAGCTTGCGATGGTCCGCATGCAACAGGGTAAGATCAACGGCCACCTTGTCTATTTTGCCCTCCAGAGAGGTGCGTATTTGGTTCATTGTTTCCCCCAGCTTCTCCACCGCCGCCAGCACAGCGTCCAACTTGCTGGACATTGGGTCAGTCCCACTCGCTTCCACCATTCTGTCCGTCTGCGCCGGGGTTTGCGGTGGTGGGGCCGCGGCGCCTCCAACGCCTATTCGCGTTCGCCCACCACGCGACATGGACTTCGGGGCAATCATGCCAGGGGATCCAGCGGTGGGGAGGAGAGGGCAGCTCCCCCCACTGTGCAGCCAGGGGAAGAGGTACCGCTGCGTCAGCCCGTGGAACAGAGTGCACAGACAGGAATTACTGCTTCAGGGCCACTCCGGACACCTCCGTTATTGGCAAGTGTTCTACTGAGCGAGGGGGCCACACCAAGGCAATCCAGGCGCCAACACTTCGCCACCAGTGGCTATGGGGTCTGCATCAGGGTACGTCAGCGCACAGCCAGGCGCGCTATGCAGCCACTCAGTGCCCATCCCTCATCGCCATCATATTTGTCTCTCACCGTCTGTGGATGTCCTCAGCAGCTCACCTGTGATGCCGCTAGCCCCCCAGGGCGAGTCTCGGCAGCTGCGGGGTGCCACTCACTGCGGGGCCTCACTGGGAAAATGGCGTCCCTGTGACGTCATCGGGCCGCAGATCGGCCGCCGGTACCCGATTCCTCGGGCCTCCGCCTGCTGTAAGGAGCCCAGGCGCGGACCGGGATGACAACACGGCGCAGAGGGGGGGGCACCTGGAATGCCCGCTGGTCCTTCGCCGTCGAGTGCAGCCCCCGACATGTGATCACAGCGCCTCCGGGGTTCCTGCGCCACTGCCTCGGGCCTTGTGGGCGGGACACATCCCCGGGCTCGCTTAACGGCCACCTGCCAGACAACGGTAGGGCGCCGAGCAGCGCCGAAGCCGATCCGGCGCGTCGCGGATAGCTGTGTCCTCCGCCACCACAAGCCACCCCCGATCTGCCAGGGCAGCCACGATCACGCCTGGAAGAGCGCGCAGCTCCGGCCGGCGCCTGCCTGCAGCGATCTTAGGCCAGAACGAGGAGCCGCCATCGGAGCTCCCCATGAAGGCGTCCTACTCCATTGCCGGCTAAGCCACGCCCCCGCTGCCAGTGCCATTATGCCACGGACAGCTACTGAAACATGTGTTACAGTGTTCAAAACTGCTCCTTCCTCAATTAGAAAGAGGTCATAGTCAAATGATGGGGGCTTATGAGAGCTGAGTTTTTCATAATGTATCGTGTCTCAGAGACAGACAAAAGCATTCAATTTTTTTAGAGCATGGTGGGATTGGGCCTGTTTGGCAGGCATTAGCCACATCACAGGGTTTCAAATTAAAATACAAAGAGGGAAAGCACACACACTATAAATGGAATTCCTAGCAAAAATGCCAAGCATGTAATCAACAACAGTGATGATGATTCTATCATCACCTTTATTCAACTGTGGTGAAATGTGAATGGATGTTTTGTCAGAAGAGAAAAGATTTGACTTTGTTCTTTTTAAAGTCTAGGAGTAAAGTTTGATTGAAAACTTTCTTTTAATCCCCAAATCAGTGCTGTGACAGGTACCTCTTTCAGCATTCTAAAATCATTGAGAAAGATCCTGAATGTATTACCTCTTCAGACCAGAAGGCCTATAGTGTTAGCCCTGGCCACCTCTAAATTTGACTATGCATACTCCCTCTACTTGGGTGCTCCCTACTACCTAAAGAGGAAGCTACAATTGGTCCAAAATGAGGAGTCCAGCACACTACTTAAGGCTGGAAAGAAACAAACAATTTGTGAAGGTCTAAAACTACTTCACTGGCTTCATATGAAAGAACGGATCAAGTTCAAAGCCTTGTTAATCCTATTCCGGGTCACTCGGAGATAAGGTCCTGCGTACCTTAGGAACAGGTTTTGCATATACCAGAGGTGCCTATGCATCCCCTTCCATGTTTTATGTATTTTGCTCAGAAGCTACTGAAATGCTTGACTATATTTTATTATTCTGCCCAGCGTATCAAGCCCCCAGGAGACTGTATATTCGCCCACTGTGCTGCAATCTAGGCCTTAGGCTATATCGAGAGGCTTTGAGAATTTCAATTAGCGACACCAGCCAGTGTGTAGTGTTTGCGGTCTCCCTGTTTGTATTGACCATGTGGAGGGTTAGACAAATTAATATGAACAAGAACATGCTGCTTAGCCCTGATCACGATGCAAACACCTAGACTAATGGAACGTTCTATTTTATGACACATTTTTATAAGATTCTTTTTAATGATTGTGCTGACTTATTTAATTTTTTAATGAATTTATGTATTTTGTTTGGATTTTAATCCTGACCATCATTTATTTTGTGGGATTTTATTATAATGTAATGAGTTTTTACTTTGATGGCATAATGCCGAATAAAGTTGACTGACTGGCATATGCCACCTGTCTAGAGCTCTTCGCTCAGCTAATCAATGCTTTCTTAATGTCCCTAGATTTAACAAATCCAGGCTGGGATGTCATTCCTTTTGGATACTTGCTGCCAAGCTGTGGAATGAGCTGCCAGTTGAGCTTAGGATGCTTGATTCGAAAATGCGATCCAGGAAAAGGTTAAAGACCTTCTTTGTAGACATGTAAGATTCCTTGATTCCTTTCCCTGTGGGTTTTCTCCAGGATGCTTCCTTGTGAAGCAACTGTTGCGCTTTACAATCTGCAGTCAAGTGATGATAAACATGTGTTTCTTCCTATTTGACGTCTGGCCATTTATTTGTCTGGTATAATTGTTTTTCCACTGACAGCAGTGTCAACTACATGTATGTTGCAGGTTCTTTAGACAACAACAGCAGATGGCTTTGACAGGATGACCAACTATGTTTGAATCCAACAACATTTGGTTTGTTGACCATGTGCATGTGTGTAAATATTGAGAGTCGTCTAAACCCTACAATAAACGTCAGACAGTAGTGTCGATTGAAATAGTGGGACTAGGAACTGCTGTATACATGCAAATTGGTTTATTATTTATGACACCAGCCTTCCAGTGATCCACTTTATTCCACAATATAAAGTGATGCAATTGAGTTGCACAGTTACATGCACTGCAGAGCACGTTTTGCTGTTACATCACAGGCTTGATGCACAGAAATCATAAACCTGCTTCCCCCCTCTACCCCTCACCGGTTTTCGACCTCTATAGTTGGAGATTTCTATTAGCATATCATAGGTTTTGAGGCAAACTGCCAGAGAACGTTTGTGAATTCAATTATTGAAAGACGTAAGAATTCCATTAAAGGAAGATGTTAGATGTCGGTGAGCAAGAATTGAATTTATTTAGAAGGAGATGAAAGAAAAGTGCCCCTCACAAGTAATGTTAGATGCGCCAAAATCGGGAAGTGGGAGGTAGATGAATAAAAGGGTGGACAGACAGAAAAAAATGCATTCGTCTTTGTCCACTTTTGCGCCACCTACACTGTGGAATTTTCAGCATTGTTAATCATAATAAGTAATTTGGTACACTGAATCATCCTTTGCCTGGCAATCTTTTTAATGAGCTTGCTATGACGCTCTGCATAGTCTCTGCCTTTGAGGTAAATTTGTAATTAATTGCTAAGGGAAGGCAAGGTGGTAGATGCACTAAACGACAAAGTTATAATTTTTTTCATAAAGGGTGACCCTCAAGATATGACAAATTACAGCTCGGTATTGATCCTGCTGTACACTGCCAGATTCTTAGAGGAGGTTGTCCTAAGTCAAATGTAAACCTTGTTTGAGAACAATGAGGTGTTGGATCTGGTTCACGCAAGTTTTATGCCATCTATTTTGTAGAAATGTAGTATCTAATAAAAATTGCTTTCTTTCTGATCAATAAGAATAAAAGCTAGTTTTACTTTTGCCAAATCTTTACACTGACCTAGCTGAGTAAAGTAAGCTAGCTTTCTGAAGTGGAAAAACACAAATGTGATGTTGTTCAAGAGAACAGAGGTAGTGTTGGACTTGGCTCTTTTTGCAGGGTCATCCCAGAACTTTTTGCCTTCCTCCTGTGTTTCTTCTGACCTGTTTTTGTTGGTTTTATGACTCTGTTGATCAGTGCTAAAGTGCATGTGCTCTCTCTTGTAAACTTGGTAAGATTGGTCTACACCTGTTTGGCATATTTAATTTACCTGTAAGTCCCTTGTACAGTGGTATCCATATACCCAGGGACTGAAATGTAAATGCTACTAGTGGGCTTGCAGCGCTGCTTGCGCCACCCACCGAAGTAGCCTTTCAAACCTGTCTCAGGCCTCTGCAGGGCCTGCACGTGCAGTTTACTGCCACAGTGACGTGGCATGTAAAGTGGTTGCCATGTCTGCAACTCCCCTTTTACTACATGTAAGTCACCCCTAAGGTAGGCCCTAGCTAGCCCTATGGGCAGGGTGCTGTGCAGGTAAAAGGCAGGACAAGTGTCTTCACTGTGTGGCATGTCCTGGTAGTGACAAACAGTCTTTTTGGTTTCTCACTCCTGTGAGGCTGCCCTCTCATAGGTTTGATTGGGGATTCCCTGTTATGTGCTTCAGTGGTAATTTCTGATCTGAGAGGGGTAGTGTGGCCATGTTTGGTAAGCTTGGAATAGTGGTGATAAATCCTGCTTATTGGTGAAAGCAGATTTATTATTACTATTTTAGAAATGGCACTTTTAGAAGTGGGCATTTCTGTGTGCTTAGGAGTCTTTGTGCCCTGCCTGGATGTGTATTGACCCTCTGTTTTTTGACTGACAGGAGAGAGGGGTTGTGCATTCACTCGAGCCAGTCACAATGGGGGCTGAGGTGTGTCCTGCCTTTCCTGGGTGACTAAGCACTAGGCTGAATAGACCTTGGCTGAATTTAGAGTAGGGGGAGGGGTTTCCCCTGCACCTGAATAGGCCTGGTCTGCATTTGGAGTGGTGGGAGGAGTTGCACCTACACCTGAATAGGGCTGTGCCTGCCTTCTACAATGCTGTCTCCTCCCCCCTGTGGTGTGTCTGGGGCCAGGGCTTACAATATGAATGGGGGTGTTGTGCACGTCTAATATGTGTTTGAAGTGCCCCCTGAAGAAAGACTTTTACACTATAAATACAGGGGCTGTGACCCCATGAAAATGAGGAGACACTGCGTGAACTGTAACCAGAGGACTGCTGTGTGCCAGAAGGAACCGCAGTTTGGGACTACCTGCTTGTGGGACTAACCTGCTGCCTGCTGGGTGGCTGAAGGGACTGCCACTCTGCTAAGTGACCCTGTGTGCTGGCCTGCCTGTGCCCTGTTTTCTCCCTTAGTGTCTCCAGGGACTAGGTGGTGTGCACCCTTGCATACAGCGCATGGGGAGTGCTGTGAAGTTTGGTGGTGCGCTCTATCTTGCAAGAGTACTGGTTCTTTGGTTCTTTTTGACTTCCTAGAGGAGCGCTACAGTTCCTCGTGGAACTGCAGAAGGGGAGAGCTGAGGTGTTGGAAGCGCTCTCCCCCAGCATCGATTTCCTTACCTGCAGGCTGGGCTCTGCTAACTGGCCCTGGCTGCAAATCCTCGTTCCATGAGAGGAGGCCGGTGCCTGTTCCGGGAACGAGGAGGCCGGGTAATTGTCTACGGGAAGGAGCCAATCCCAGCGCATCCGGCTCCAATGGGGTTGGCCCCGCCCTCATCGAGGAGGCCAGGGCTGCCAAAGAACGAGGAGACGTCCGCGGCACAGGGGGCCTCGCCGTAGTCACCGGGAACTCCACCGTGGGCGGAGGGGACCGTAGGGAGGACCGCGGAAGTTGAGCCACACCCTCACAACCCTGGTGAGAGTGAAGCGGGGGCATTGTTGGAGCCTCCAGGAGCGGATGACTGGTGATTCTCGCCTCCTTCAACTGAGAGCAGTGAGGAGGTGCTGAGGGAGGTGAGAGTCCACTGGCAGGGCGAGTCGAGGACTAGTGCAAGCTTCATTTGTTTTGGCACCTGCTCCTCCCGGTTGCAGCAGTTGCCGTTCCCTGAGCCCATCGCAGACAGCTGCTTGGTGACTGGTAGCTGCGAGGGATGCAGCAAAGTCATCCCGCAGCCTCAAAGTGTCTGTGCGCCCCCCATGTTGGTGCATACCCTGGGGAGGGCGCCGGATCATTGTGGTGCTCGTACCTTAGGGACACATTAGTGGTGTGTGGATACTGCGGGGTGGAACCTCAATGGAGGCCCCTGATTTTCGAGCTGGAAGAGATCCTCTCAATATTACTGCTTTCCCTGTGGTAGGTAGTGCACAACAGTATACCTGGCTACTCCTTGATTTAACTGCTTCCCAGTTGAAGCAAAAGATCCCTGTGGTAGGAGCGCAGGTGCCACTCTTAGTGTGGTGATAACCCATGGTAATGGGTATGCTGGTGACTATTATGTGTCATGCCTCACTCTAATTGCCTCATATTCTTGCCCAGACGTTATTATGTATGTTGTAGTACATTGGCAGGGTTGTACCATATGAACAGTGATGGGATGGTGGTATGAACAATGTCAGTATTTATATTTCTATGATGTGTGCACTCTACAAGTATTTACTTTTTTTTTTACTTACATTTTTTATTGAGCAGAGCTTACAAGGAAGACAATACAAAATTAAATATTACAAATAAGGTATAAAAGAAACAAAAAATTAAACTCCTTAAATACAATTCAAAGAAATCATCCTATGATATATCTCATTGTTCAGCTTGTTAAGCATAATACAAAAAGTTTTATGAACCTGAGTTCTAGTCTTTAACCAATCAGTATTGCTTATGTCATCCATTAACAATAAACTTAAATCTCGCAGTCAGCAAGATATTTCCAAGTCGCGGACATTTTTTTAATTGCCCCCACACGTTTAGCATAAGCTTCTTCAAACTTTTTAGTACGGCTCATTTTATTAAGCCATTTCTCATACAGAGGTGCCTCCAACAATCTCCAGTTTTGTAAAATTAAAGAGCAAGCCACCAACATTGAAATAGCTAAAAAATACCCCTCTGATCTAGACAGCATAACCCCCTGACTTGTGATGCCAAACAAGGCGGCCTCCGCTATTGGAGCGTAGGGCTTCTGGATTGCCCGACTAAAGTTCTCAATTTTTTTTCCCCAGAACAGCCCCAATTTTGGACAGGTAAAAAATATATGCCTCCATCCCCCTTCAGTTGGGGAGAGACAGCGAAAACACCTATTTACCACCTCAGGATAAATTCTGTTTAGGGCCTTTGGAGTATAATAGGCCATCCAGTGAGAAAGAAAGGCCATTCTTTTAAAGTTGGCAGCTCTCAGGGCCCTGTTCTCTGTAATAGATATAGTTTGCCATTCTTGACTGGAAAAAGAGCATTGGGTTTCTAAAGCAACTTTCTCCAGAAATGTTTCCACCAAAGGAGATTCATTTTGGGCTTGTAGCAGGCGGTACCAGTTTCCCACCCCTCCAACATTTGCGGAGTATAAAGCGGTAGCTGTCTTGGAAGGGGAACAACTTAGTATTAAATTATATTTATTTAAAAAATGAACGATTTGAAATATTCAAAAAATAATGGCTTATTCCGATCGTAACACCTGGTCTGAACTTCTTCCCAAGTAATCATCCTCTCGCGAATAAAAAACTGACTCACTACCCCCAAACCAGAATCCTGCCAAGTTCTAAGATGAGTGGAGTGGATATGGAGACCCAGGTCCTTACACTCACTTAATTTTAGAGTGTAAAGACCGGAAAAACCGCACTGTTTAAAAAAAACCTGAAGTCTACTTGACAGATCCAAAGCGTTTTATACCTGGTTTTTTGGGAAGTTTAGAGCTTTTAAGGAATGTGGGGATTTGAGTTCCCGCTTCTTGGATCATCTTATTAATAAAAAATTATCTACTCGTCCTGTATTAGACAATAAACAAGCTGCCAAGTTCAACAATGCTGACTCATAATATGTACGGATATGCGGTAGTGCTAAGCCACCCAAGTTTGTGTCCAATTGTAAATCCGAGAGTTTA
Source organism: Calotriton arnoldi (assembly GCA_963921515.1). NCBI lineage: Eukaryota > Metazoa > Chordata > Amphibia > Caudata > Salamandridae > Calotriton > Calotriton arnoldi. The sequence continues at coordinate 2,656,101 of CAWUFW010001285.1, forward strand.
ACTCTAGAAACCTTCTTATTCCAAATGAATGATCTTATCATAGAATCAAGCCCTTTAAAATAACTAGCATTGATCTTAATAGTGATGTTAGAAAAAAGAAAAATTAAAAGGGGTAATATGGACATCTTAATAAGGGCCACTCGACCTATGAGAGTTAACGGAAGGCTTGCCCATTTTTCCAGTAATTTCTGAATTTTAATACTAGTTGCCTCATAATTCAATTTAGCTGAGCTGGCCATATTGACCTGTAACAAAGATCCCAAGATAACTTATAGGGTCAGTGTTGAGAGCCTGCTGTTTCAAATTATCTGGCAAGAACTCGGCTCCAGAATTTAATATTATAATCTTTGTTTTGATTGGATTGATTCTGTAACCCCCAATTAGTTCATATTGTCTAAATTCTGCCAAAGTCTGGTCTATGTTCGATTTTTCGGGACAGAGATATAAAATAGCGCCGTCGGCAAAAAGTTTTAATTTTGCCATACCTGGAATCGGGGCTTGGATATTCATATTAGCTCGTATTTTAATCGCTAGGGGTTCTATAAAGAAGGTAAATAATAAGGGTGATAAGGGACAACCTTGTCTGGTCCCCCGATTAATATCCACTGACCATATTTGATTTCCATTGATGACTAGCTGAGCCTGAGCCCCCCGATAGATGTTTTGTAGCATGGAGATAACTTGAACCGGGACACCAAACCTTTCAAGCCCAAAAAAGAAAGCGGCCCAATTAACTAAATCGAAGGCTTTTTATGCATCAACCATCATGATGCAGGCTGGCGTCTTGTTAACATTAAAATAATCTAGTGCTTGAATCAGATACCCAGTATTAGATGACATAGTCCGTCCCTTGACAAAACCCGTTTGGTCGGCATGAATTACTTCCTGAGCCAAAGGGGTAAATCGCTGTGCCCACACCTTCATCAAGATCTTGTAATCGGCGTTTAAGAGACTAATCGGTCTGTATGAGTTCGCATTATTGGGTTCCTTACCCTTTTTCATAAAGCTGACCACGATCGCCCTCTTAAACTCCGAAGGAACAGCACCTCCAGTTTTTATATGGTTGAATAGTTTCTTAAGAAATGGTGTCAGCTCTTTAGCAGAGGTTTTATAAAATTCAATGGGGAATCCGTCTTCCCCGCAGGCTTTTGCCCCAGCCATAGATTTTATAACTACCAAGATCTCTGATGATACTATTTCGTTTTGTAACTGAACAACTGAATTCATGGATACCCTGGGAAGTTCTACTTCAGCAAAGTATTCATGAATTGCCTCCGGGCTGATCTTATATTTGGTGGTGTACAGTTGTTGATAATGTTCAACAAAAACCCGGGCAATATCTGTTCTATCAGTTACTACTGCATTAGACTTGGGGTCTATTACCTCCAAAATACAGGCTGATTCCTGTCGAGATTTTGTCGACCAAGCTAACATTTTCCCCACCATTTGACTCAATTTGTAAACCCTTTGTAAATAGGTCTGAGAGCTAATAATTTCCTCAAGAATAAAATAGTCTCTCAACGTCTTCTTTGCTTTTTCCCACTGACCCCGTAATGGGGAATTACGTAATCTAGAGGCACTTTCAAGAGATAGCTGGAGTTCTGCAATTTTTTCTAAACGTTTTCTCACCTTTCCTGCAGATACTGCAATCATTTGACCCCGGGCCGCGGCTTTAAATCCACCCCAAACTGAGAAAATTTCAGCTGTTCCTTCATTCGTATTAAAGAAATCTGATATCCAATCCTTAAATCTCTCAACCCACAAATGATCTTGGAGAAGGAGGCGGTCCATCTGCCACCTGGGCCTCCTCCTCCTCACATCCCCGATTTCTAATTCGACTTGGACATAAGAATGATCCGAAAAAGCATTGGCCCCAATTTCTGCAGTAAGTACCAGCGATCGTGATGTCAATACAAAATCAATACGTGAGGCGGTGTGAAATTGGCGAGAATAACAGGTGTATTCCCGAGCCGCCTGATTAACCCTTCGCCAGGCGTCAATTAATTGCAGATCCCGAGTCAAAGCATCAAGAACATTTTTTGTTTTGGGCTTCAACTGTTTCTTATTCCTGTTTGAGGTGTCAGTTCTCAAATCTTGTATAAAATTAAAGTCCCCACCTAAAATAATTTGACCAGAAGCATCCAATAAGAAGCCTATGTATTGTTGATAATGTGGATGTATCGTCCGTAATAGGCCCATAATAATTGATAAAATTCAAAATATTCCCATTAATTTTCACCTTAACCCAAATCCACCTACCCTGGGGATCTCGTTTTTCTTGTACAAATTCCCAATCCATTTCTCTAGAAAAATAAATTGCTACCCCTCTCATCGCGACCTCAGCCGAAGCGAAAAGGCTCTGGAAAACATTCCCGGTGATAAAAATGTTTGGTAAGTTAGTTTTCAAATGAGTTTCTTGAATAAAGAGAATTTGAGGTTTTAACGTAGCAAGCCATCTTATCAACCCCCATATTTTTGCCTATTCAGGATGCCATTAACATTCAACGATACAATTCAACATCTACTAGTTATATTCATATTCCCAGTATTGAAAGAAGTTCTTAGCATTCCATTTTCTATACTGTACTTTTCTCTCCTGTTTGCTACTGCTCACTTTTTTAACTATTGCACCCAACCCCCTTACCCAGACCCCGTGACCTCCCACCCCTCCTAGAAATGTGGTCATCCCCGTTATCCACATTTCACCCCCCCTACTTCACTATATGGTGCCCTGGTACTGCACCATGGACGACCTGTCCCCCCCTCCGATAATGCTAGACTCCGAACATAAACAAAACGAAAAAAGGAAGAAAAACAAAGCAACGACTATTTCACTTCACAATAGAAATCACTTTCAGTAGTTCCTGCGCCTCCTCAATTCGTGTAAACATGTGAAATTTCCCCTGCACTAAAACTTTAAGTTTAGATTGTTGTGCGATAGAGGCTTGCGCTCCTTGAGCTTTAAAAAGATACAAAAGTTTTACGAACTCCTTGCGTCTTCACGCAGCCGCTACAGACATATCTGCAAAAATTCTACATTTAGTCCCCTCATTAATATCGAATTGTCTCAGCTGAATTGCTTTGGACAAAATTTTCTCCTTCACACGATAATCCGCAAAATTAATTAGAATTGTGCGGGGGAACTTCAAGTTGGGTGGGAGATGAGCTGGAACACGATGTGCCCTGGTCAATGTTAAATCTCCAGAGAATTCTGGGAGAACCTTTTGCTTGATGAATGACTCCACCCACTGCAGCATGTTGGCCCCCTCACTCCCCTCCGGGCCCCCCACAATCCGCAGGTTTGAGCGACGTGAATGATTTTCTAATTCTTCAATTTTGTTCTCCAGAATTATTTTATCTTGTGCCGCCGAGTTAACTTGCTGGAGGATGGTATTCATTTGATCCTCTAATTGGGATATCCTCGATTCAGCTTCTTGGATTCTGATGGGAAAGCTAGCGACTGCCTCTTCAATTTTCCCCAATCGGAGGTGAAGTGCCGCTATCTCGATTTCTTGAGATTTCTTCATATCTCGAATCTCCTCTAGTATTAAATTCAGCATAGTCTTGATATCTATCTGATGGGTATTAGCCATACCCATTTGGATTTGAGACTCAGATTCTTCGAATCTTGACTGGGTCGCGCATTTATCTTTTTGCGGAGGTGGCTCAAAGCTACCCTTGTCTTTAGTCGCAACTACTGAAGTTTTCTGGGCCTGAAAGCAACCCTCAAACTGCTGTTGCGATATAGTTTCATTGGTGGACGGGTGCGGGAGCCGGGCGGCTAAAATCAAAGGACTTGTTTGAGCGTGAGCAGGACAAACTTCTTCTGTCGGTGTCTCTCCTGCTCCCAAAGTTTGAGCTAAAACACCAGAGGGAGGCGGCAACGTCGGTGATGGAGACATAAGTGGTGGTGATAGTGTATTGGAGAACAGCGTTGAATTTCCTGATGGCTCAAGTGTTGCCTCCCCTGGCGAACCTTGACATGGCTTCGCAAGGGCTTGGGTGGTAATAGGTAGGAGATTTTTTTTTACAAAAAGAGGAAAGTCTCTGGGGTTTTTTAACTCTTGTTTTTTCGAACCTGAGAGATCCCCTGGTGTTATTTCCTGCTCCTTGTCCTTCTCTTCCATTTCTGAGCCCTCAATTAGATTTGACTCATTAGGGTCTTCCAGCCCTTGCTGTGATTCCGAGACATCTATCTCCGAGCTTTCAGGACTAGAGCTCATCTCCACACGCAGAATTTTATTCCCCGCTTTGGTCGATGGCTGATTAAGTCTGGTATGAACTAGGCATTTCTTAGCCTTCGCCGCAGCAGCGGTGTCTGTTTTGGCAGCAGATGACGCAAGTTTTAGATGCTTCCCCATCTCTGTACCGTTTTTCCTTTTCTGTAGTTAAGAATTAATTTTCTACACTCGTTAACCAGCAGACGCTTTTGCCACCTTTCTCCTAATTTCCCTGTTACAATGTTACAGTGTAGCAGCGCTTCTACCGCCTCTGCCGCCTCCACCACTTACACCGTTTTCCACTCGACTCCACCAGTCACAAATCGCCGCTCACCTGCTTCTCTCAGTCTGCTTCTACCGCGCCGCCTCCTCTCCTCTCCTTAGCACGATAGCGGCAGTTGCTTTTTAAATACTCCATGCGAAACCAGAAGGTGAGCGTCCGGCATCCTGCGTCCGGATTCCCGCCTTTCGCTTCCCCAAAACTCGCTGAATTTTTCTCCAGGCTCAAGACTCGCCAAATAAGTAGCGCCACACACTACCGGGCTGCTCCTTAATTTTCGGGCACATTCACTCGAGGAAACTGCTCGGCGTACGAACTCGTATCGCTAGTGTCCAGCATGTCCGGCGTGCTCCATTACCAAGGGGAGGAGCAACGGTCACCTGAGGCCCTCTACAAGTATTTACTGTAGTGCACTGCTGGGGTTGTTATGACAATTGCCTGAATGGCAAAGTGATTTGTGTAATCCATGTGACGTGATGACAAGTGCCTAGTGGCACAGTAATATATGTGATTGTGGTCTAATGTGTTTTATGAACAATAGAAAGGATATTTTTATATAACCTTATGTGGAGTCTCTTTTTGTGGTGTGCCTAGTGTGTCACTGCTGTGTGTGTGTGTGTTGTTGTGCAAACGCTTTACACATAGCCTCTGGAAAAAGCCTGACTGCTCTGCCAAGATTCCCAGGGGTTGAGCAGGGGTTATCTTTGGTGTGTAACTCCCTTACCCTGACTAGAGTGGTGGGTTCTGCCTGGCTTAGGAGCATACCCTAGCCAACCAGAAACCCCATTTCTAACAGATAGCCATAAGCAACAAGTTGTACTTCCAGTGAGAACAGGAGTCTTCCTTTGTTACGGATGCATCAGCCTTGTACAGAGGAAATGAGAGGCACCAATTGGCTCTGGTCCGGTGCTGTACTGGGAATTGGTGATAAGGTGATCATCTGAAGAGTCCAGTTTTAAATTCAGGCTCCAATGTCCACAAAACACTGTGTGATGGATTCTGAAGAGTAGTCCCTCTGCTCAATGGTAAACTTTCCTGAACAAGAAAGTTGGCATTATTCAAAGTATCCACAGGAACACTTAAGAGAGCCTAGAACACCTGAATGGAAAAGGCACTACTGCCTTTCTATCACAGGAGTGTTTTCTTCTTCAAAGGTATTGTTGCGACGCGCTTACCTGGATCCTGTTACAGCCGTGAGGGGAACGGCTTCCTCGCATTTCTTTCAGCTCCCTGACAGCCGTGAGGGGAACGGCTTGTCTTCACGGAGCCTCGGGGTCCAGCCATGAGGGGAACGGCTCAGGGACCACATCTTCCAGCAGGCAGTGCTGGACGCCCGCTGACGCCGTCATCACAGCACCCGGAGGCGTGACAAAAGGCAAGCCGGCATCCCGCAGCGCGGGACGCGTGCGAAGCCCGGGCCAAGGGCGGGCCCGTCCACGCCCGTCGGAGCCAGGAGGAGGCTGGGCTGGGCCCACTCCCTAACTTCTCCACTAAGGTAAAGGAACTGGTCGTAATCGGAGGCAACTACGATATTTTATTATTTTGCCATACGGTGTACTTAGTAATTGGCATAATAAGATCTGAACTGGATTGCTACTTAAGATTACTGAGGTCTTTGGCTAGAACATAGACAGTGTTGTTCCCAATATCCAGCGCCGTGAGGGGAACGGCTTGACCGGTTCGAACTCTAGCCCCCACAAAACCAACGGTGGGCTCCCGCAGCCCGTATCTAGCGCCGACTTTCGCGCCAGGAGGCGCATAAAATCAACGGCGGCGCGGGACGCCAGTATCCAGCGCCGTGAGGCTTGACCGGCTTGATTGGCTCGAACTCTAGCCCCCACAAAACCAACGGTGGGCAAAGCCCGGGACAAGGGTGGGCCCGTCTGTGCTAGGCTGGGCAGGGCAGGGCCTATTCTCTTTTGCTGTTCTCCCGGGTGATTGTGTTTCTGCGGTTCACTTCAGCCTGCAAGGACTTTTCTGACTGATATGGTGAGAGCCATATGGGGACCTGGTGTTTGACAATTTTTTATTGATTTTCCCCCTTGGTCTTCTCAGCTGTTTCCCGTTAAATTAATATCCGGCGCTGGGCCCCATCTTTGCTCCATCTTTGTTCCTGGCACTACGAGCGTAGTACTCTTTTAAAAAGTAGGGTTGTTTTTTACCTGGACTATAACTTTTGTTTTTTACATATTGATTGCACTTGGTTTTATCTTTAGTTTCATGTAGTTTTATGCAGTCTGACTCCTGTGGTCCATTTTAACTTTCTCGCTTATCCTTACATGTACTTTACTGTTTGAACTTAACTTGTCTTACCTACCTCAGCATATACATTGCACTTTGGATCTTTTATGGTGTGTGACCAGTTTTTAGATCTTATTGTACTCTGCACTTTTTGCACTTTTTGCACTATTGGCACTTTGTACTATCTTGCATTGTATAGATGATATAGATTATATTGGCCCTTGCACTTTATTAGATACAAATAAAGTCCAGCTCATTCCCTAATTTACCAACAGCATGGGGAAGAGGAAAGTGAAGGCCCAATCTTCGGGCCCAGATCAGTTAGTAAATGCTGCATGCCATGAGACTATGGATAGGATTGAATTGATTTTAGCAGATTGCCACACTATTGCAAATTCAGATACTACCATCCCCTTGTCCCCTGGTGGCATTCAAACTGGTAATGATAATGTCATGGGTCCACAGTCCTCTTGCTCCCCCCAACCAACCCAGGCAAAAAAGGTTATGAAACAGATCCCTCTGATGTTTAGATCTAATAAGAGGCGTAAAGAATTACTTGATGACAAACTTTCGGGCGAGAGCTCCTCTGATTCCTCGCCTGTAAAAAAAATCTGCTAGATTATCTTTGCGAGCACCTAAAAAGCACCGCTCGGGGCAAAGGAAGGACAAGGGTATGTATGCGCCAATTCTAATAACCAGGGGCCAATCTCCGAACCCACCACGAGTCATGCACTATTTTCTAGTATTGAATGTTCCAACAGATTCGACCCTCTCTGCCCACTAGTAGTAGAGGGCCGAGAGGAGGTGGGGAAGTCTGATCCTGTAGACACCAGGGGGGCAAAGAGTGATATGGGTGGGTCACAGCCACTTATAGACCTAATAGAAGCACTGAGAGCAGAGGTTCGCTCCCTCAAAGATGTAGTCACTTTGCTCCTGGGAAAGGTTGGCCATGCTAAAGGCGAAATCCCTGAGCCTCAACACAAGAAGATCTCAGGTTTGAGGGACCCAGTAAGCTCTAAAGAGTGTAGTGCAGGCATTAGTTCAGGAAGGTGTCCTATAGATCCTACTCACACTAGATTGTTAAATCCTTTATTGCCTATGAGTGTTCCCTATCAGCAGTCGTCTACTAGCAAGGCATCACAGGACCCTCCCCTAGCTTCAACATCGGGCAGGGATGTCCATAGAGGTGAAGCCGTTCGTAATGTAGATCTATCCCACATGCGGGCTCAGGGTGAGGGACCAACTAGAGGGGTTGTGCGGGAGGGTGTATATGTGAGACCTGAAGAGGAAGAAAGCCCCTCTCGGATTTTCCTTATGGAAGTCCCCAAATACAATGGCAGAACCCCTGAAAATCAGGAGTCCCTTACAAATAAGATCATACACTGGTTTAGACACACACGCCAATGCTACTCTATAATCAGGGATGACATCAGAATGGCTAAAAGATCATCATTGCCAAATACCCCTTGGGACATGATTGAGGTCACTTTCTATGATGCCGCCACTATCACTGGGTTGCTTTCCATGGAGGCCCGCAGGATCCCTCCCAAGAATTCCAGTATAACTATCAGGTATAGACCACTTTGTGGTGGGTTACCTTGTAGGCCCCTTCTTACGAATAGGGTTGATGGAAATAGTTCCAGTTGACCCCAGGGTTCGATAATGCCATTGTACATGGGTAGGCAAATCCCTTATTGTCCCCCAAAACAAACCCACCAGAGTAATTACGTGGGAAATAGCTCTAGTGTACCCAGATCTCCAACTATAAATTCTCCTTCCCCAGTGTGCGTCTTGGTTCAGGACGTGGCTACAAACAATTATTGTGCCCCGGTCACTGGACCTGGGCCCGAGTTGGGCTTGAATGTAGGGGAGCCAAGTAGCAATGAGGATAGGTTATCAGTGACACTGCAGCCCTCTCCTCTCAAGGTCCTGGTTTGGAATGTGGCAGGGATCAACAAGTTATTGGCAGACCTAGAGTGGTGTACACTCATAGATTCCTTTGATATCATTTTATTTCAAGAAACGTGGAGTCTCTCTTGCCCGTATCGATCAGGTTATGCAACCTATGCAAAAGAAGCTACCAGGAGAGTGAGAGGGAGACCGTCAGGAGGCCTAGCAGTCTGGGTGAACATAGAGCTTGGGTGGAAAGTTAGACAGTTGCAGGTGGAGTCAGAAGACATTGTAGCTCTTGAAGTTAATAACAACAGTGGTATAAGAACGAGAATTTTCAATGTATATAACCGGGTAAAGAAAGGCATGGCTGAAACAGATACACTGCGCATCCTTGACAATGCATTAACCCAGTATTCTCAGAACTCCCAGCTATTGGTCTGTGGGGACTTTAACTGGTCATTTGAGCCTCTGGCTTCAGTCCCCGACGACCTAACCAATGAATGGGACTGCGAATGGCAGGTTCCCCAGCTTGATTTGCCTTTGGTTAGGTGGAGTGCAAGAGGAGCGCAGTTGCTGGCACTTACTCTGCAGCATGATCTTAGAGCTACAAATGGCAGGACGCCCTCAGATTCAAAAGGGGACCCCACCTTTAACAGGTTCGCCCAGGAAAGTAGAATTGACTATTGCCTTGTTTCCCTTAACCACTGGCATCTTGTCTTGGACATGGCTGTGGTCAAAAGGGTTGATAGTGACCACAATGCTCTTGCTCTGACCCTCGCAAACCATGCACCTGGGTGCACTGTAGATAGGGGTTGCCCGGATATTGGTCTCCTCTCAGTTGCCAACAATCAGAGGAGAATCAAGTGGAGCTGGGTTGAGACTCACCCGGAGGCTCTGGGTTCAGTTAAGGGGAAGGTCTCTGCTCTTCTCGAAAAAGCCGCTAGTTCAACCATGGAGCAGGTTGATGATGAGATAGGCACGACCCATGACCTCCTCTATAGAGAAATCAGGGATTTACTGGGCAGCCAGGGGAAGCCGCAGACAGTGAAAACCAACATACAAAATAAGCAGGGAGCTTGGTTCACAAAAGAATGCAGGCTGTCAAAACAGGAACTTCTAAAGGCAGTCAAGCTTAAATCTCGCCCTGATATAATACTTTGCCGTACTAAGTACAAACTAACCATTGAAAAAGCCAAAAAGGAATGGGAGGCTAGCGTCTGGTCATCGCTAAGGAGTGCTCTGTTAGCAAGGGACTCGAAAAAGTTTTGGAGTGTGGCTGCATACTGGCTAAAGGACAATAAGTGCCAGTTGGAACTTACGGTCCAACCGGAAGCCTGGGAAACCCACTTTGGTACCCTATATGCATCAAGAGACGAGATACTTGTGGGACAAGACGTAAGCCTGGCCCTTGAGGCCCTGGACGTAAATGCCCTTCACATCTCGCTTGAGGAGACTCTAGCAGCAATTGCCAATTGCACTTTAGCACGTGCGCCTGGGTCCGATCGTATCCCCAATGATCTCTATAAGGAGGACGTGGTTTTATGGGGCAGGTATATTAATGTCCTAACAAACTCCATTTTAAGGGGTAGCCCCATACCCACCTCCTGGAAAAATGCCGAGATCGTTCCAATATACAAAAAAGGGGACAGAACTAAGCCTTCTAGTTTTAGGCCGATAAGCCTCATCGATTCTTTGCAAAAGATTTTCTGTAAACAGATATCATCCCGACTCCAGGATTGGATTGTAAAGGCTGAAATCTTAAGCGATCTCCAGGCAGGTTTTCGTGTTAAAATTAGTACCCTTGATCAAACGTTCCGCTTGTCATGCCTATATTGGAAAGAAGTGCACATTAAAGGGGGGGAACTCTATGTGGCCTTCAGTAGACTTGCGGTCCGCTTTTGACCTAGTTCCCCGGGCTAAACTATGGAGGGTCCTCAAAGATTTAGGTATGCCACACAACCTTTTAGATATTTTAATCAGACTGCATGCATCTAACACAGCACAGGTTAGGTGGGGGGAACAACTAAGTCGCGAACACTTTCCCTGTGGACTGTGGTGTGAGACAGGGATGTGTCCTTGCCCCCACACTTTTTATTCTTTTTATAAATGATGTAATAAAATGGCTGGACAGGGATGGGTGCGATGCACCGAAGGTGGGTAGTCGAAGAGTTCCGGCCCTCCTCTTCGCTGATGATACTCTCCTGATTGCAAAATCTCCCCAAGGTCTCCAGCAGCTTTTAAATGATTTTATTTTGTTTTGTGAGGAACGAGGTCTGGTGCTAAATGAAACTAAAACAAAATACATGATTTTTAGGAAGGGTAGGGCCAATCGAAACAAAAGACAGGTTCTTGCAGGCAGCAGCAAGTTAGAGCGTGTGGAATTCTTTGATTATTTGGGCATTCGCTTAACTCCAACTTTGAGGTGGGACCAACTTATTGACAAGGTAAAGCTGCAACTTATTTTCCAAACTGCAAACCTGGCGAACATACACAGAAATACCTTCACTAGGCAGTTGGCGCCAGCATTGGAAATTTACAACATGAACATTTTAGGGGGTGCACTATATGGAGCAGAACTCTGGGGCTCTGGTAAAATAGCACCGTTGTCATTGGTCGAAAATCGATTCCTTAGATCTCTGACTAATCTCCCAGCAAGTACCCCGTTAGTTCCACTCTGCTTTGATTTGGCACACAGACAGTTGGTCCATAAAATCCATTACAAAGTTTTGATGTTTTGGTATAGATTGTGGACCGTGGAGGAATTGTCCCCATACCGGGAGCTTCTTCGCGAGCTCATGAAATCATCTACCATCAAATCAGTTCCTTGGTTTAGAGCTCTGAGGGCAATTCTAGAGAAGCTAGGGATGTTGAGGTTCTGGTCTGACCCAGGAAGCATGATCACTGTCTCAAGAACAGCACTGAAGGAACAGTACTGGGAAGCCACATCCTTACAAATTGCACTTGACCCTCAGGGCAGTCTGACTATCAATTTCCTAGACTTCAAGTGTGTACCCTGCTTTGAAGACACAGTTGATGAAATTGCTCCTCCCTTGGCCCGGAAGCTGTTTTTTCAGTTTCGCTATAAAACGCTTCCGCTTAAAACTTTTTGCAAAAACTGGAGGTCAGGCTTTGAAAGTAGCGTTCTTTGCCCCGCTTGCAATGCGAGTCCTGAGTCCATTACCCACCTCCTATTTTTCTGCCCATTCTATAAATCACTGAGGGCCAAGTGGATCATTCCGCTCTGTAAAATCATTGGCACCGGTCACTATCTGGAGGAGCTAAGACTGTTAAGCACGGACATTAGTAGACTCGTGGTCTTTGGTCTATCTAGATTCTGGCACGCGGTATGGCTGAAAAGGTTGAAGTGCTTGAAGTGATGACCATTGCCTAGCACTGGATCAATCTCAATGCACTTTAGTCTGGACATCATTCATGATTCTAAAACTGATTTACTTGATGCTATGTTTTGATTTCCTCGCTCCCTCAATTACATTGATTGCCGCTTTCATTTTTGTAATTTTATTCCCTTTTAATTGTATTATATCTAATCATGTATTTTATATGTGCATTCTATATATGTTTTCTTTACTGTGCTGTGTATACTTTTATGACCCTGTGGTCGAAATAAAGTAAAGAAAATGAAATGGTATTGTTCATTGTAAACTTCTGAAAACTTGATCCAAAGCCAGGTGGTTGTAGTTTGAGGCCATTACATGCTGAAGAGAGAAAGGAGCTGCAAACCGTGGAACTGAAGATGTGATCAAGTGAAACTACCCGACAACATTTAGCCCAGAATCATCTATTGAGTGCCACCTTCCACTGATAACAGTTTTTGGCTGTTCTTCAGTACTCTTTGTTGTGACCTCACAAGCAACCTCTATATTCATCCTTATTAAAGCCTTGGCAGCTGCAACCTTGAAATGACATGTATCCCTCAAGAAGTAATCTGACTTTTGTTCCCATAGAAAAGCATTTTTCAGATTTTCCCTTCATTTTCCGTTAATTAACATTGGTTTGGATAGAGTTCTATGAGAATGTTTGGTGCTGTTGACCTTAATCAAAATGTTTAGGTCTCTTTCATTCTTCATTGCGTTTTTAATATTGTTCATAAATATTTTGTCATATTTGTTGAATTATTAGTTTTTGTACATTTAGATTGGGCCTTGCTTCTTTATTAGTAGCTGCATTATTTATTAAATTATCAATCCTTTCATCCTCCGGACACCCTTCATCCACACCTCCCTAGCACACACGTTGGGCTCAGCACACGAAAGTGAAACAACTGAGGACGTAATTTACTATAGTTTGACACACGGCAGCGCAGAAAGCCTTCCTGCTGCGCTGCGGTGCGTCAAAATGAAAGGACAGGAATGCGCAGTATCTACAACATACAGCACATTCTTGTCCTTCTCCCCTGTGCCGGGAACAAACATCAGTTGTGCGCTAGCGCAGACAACCTTGCGCCATGGTGCAAGGGTGCCTGTGTTGCAGAGATGATTGTTTATGTGCAGGAAGGAACACCTTCCTGCACATAAACAATCATAAAAGGCGATTAGCTCCTTCTATGTCTGCTGCAGAATGCAGAATGCAGCACACATAGAAAGAGCAAAAAATGAGGAGAAATAAAAGTATTTCTCCTCATTGCGCCACTCGTATGACTCCCCTGGGGAGGCATTGGATTCTGACACATTCCCAGGTTTACGACACTTTGTAAATCTGGTAATGAGCCAGGTTCCATGGATGTTGCGTGGGAACACCCACAGAAACACCCATTGAACACGAAAAGTGTCAAGGAAGGGTGACTTTATGTGGGCTTGTAAAAATTGGCAGGCACACTGCGCTACTGGTGAACAAGGGGCTTGTAAATGAGGCCCACAGTTTTAAAACTAAGTGTGGGCACCACCCTATTTTACTTACGGTGTGGTTGGGAATAGGCAAGCCCTTTTTCTATTTTAATTGGCTTGTTTGAAACGCACTGGTTCCAAGCCTCGTTCTGGTCACCGTCCGTTGAGTTGAGGAAGCATACATATTACATCCGACTTCCAGCTTCTGCCTGTGTTGCGAGACTTGCCTCGACTAAGATGAACGCCCCTCTTTCCCTGCAGTGGCTGAGCACTGCAGCAGTGCCTGTGGATCAGAGGGAGCTAAGATGGAGCACAATGCGAGGGCACAGCAGCATTTCTGCACCACAGACGGAGCCTGGCTCCCCATGCTCGGCGGGGGATGCTTTGATCCCACAGTCCGCCAAGTCATCATCCAGGCCTCCATTCTATCGAGGCTGGACTACGCCAGCTCACTTTACCTAGGGGCAAATAAGGCCGAGATCCTACATTTGCAAAGGGCACAAAATGTGGCTGCCAGGACCCTACTTGGCCTTCCTAGAGCCTGTTCCACGACCAACGCCATCCGCAGACTACATTGGCTGCCGGTGGCGAAACGCATTGAGTTTAAGTCTCTCTGCATCGCTCACAAAATCCTGAATCTCTACGCCCCGGATATTTTGCCAAATTTGCTCTCACTCTACATACCCACCCGTCAACTACGATCCATGGGCCAGCATCTTGCTGTTGTTCCCCGGGTGGGGAAAGTGCGAGCGGGAGGGCGCTCTTTTCGTGTCCTCACTGCGAAACTCTGGAACTGTCTGCATCCAAAGCATCAACAATCATACTGCATTTCGTAAAGCCATTAAAACTCATCTTTTTCCAGCTGTATAGGCCTAATGTCCCTCCTTTCAGCGCCTTTCTCAATATCTGCAACATTCAGCGCTGGGGCACCCCTTAGCTGGGGCAGCTGTGCGCTCTACAAAACATATACCATAACATGCTCCTTGATCTTTGACTGGCAAGAAGAGCTCCGGCGGTCAGGCTGCCCCTCACCAATGGCCGTACCTTTGCAGGTAAGTGCACCACTGCACAGCGCTTATGTGCATTATGCACAACAAATAATAATTATAATAATTATATGATGCTAAGAAGTCGCACCATGGTCCACAATTAGTCAATGTGGTAGCTCCGCCTGCTCACTGAACTTCGCGGAATTGCACCGAGTTTTTCAGTAACTCTGCGTAATTCCGCAGAGTGGAACTCCGCATGCTCCGCCCAGCCTTATTTGAAACCTATGGATGACCTATATGACACTATCCGGCCAGGGTGGGAACTCAGCTGGATTGCATATCAAAGTTGCAAGCCACTCTTCCACCTCTTCTTGCCTTGGGGATTTCTTACATTCATTAAATGCACATGTGGGCTGCAAGCAATGTGTCTAGAGATTAACATTTAACACACGATTTCCCATGATGTGCTAAAAGCAGAAACTTGGTCCATAAAGCAACTATAACAAATACTTATAAATGAAAGTCACTTACATTACAACCTTCCTTGCTTTATTTTCTTGCCAAGTATTTATGTGGGAAATAGAAAAAAACGCACTCATTTATGCAGTTTTATCTACAGTTTAGAAGATTCATTGAACTTGGATTTCAATTACCCTAGCGCCGTTCATAATGTCTCTTGAGAAGTTCTTTGGTGTTTTCCAATTTTCACTCATGAAATGGAACACTTTCAAGTGTGAAAACATTCTTTGAAAGCCCATTCAATGTTCTTTATATATATATATATTTTTTTTTAAATCTATGTAGCTTTTATTCCACAGAACAAAGCACATTCATAGATGAGAATCTTTTTTATAACTGTACCAAAGAGGGACTGTCTTAAAAAGCACACACAAATAAAAAAAATGATCCGACAGAAGTGTTCAATAACGCGGCTAGAGTTAATGTGCACTTGACAATTCGTGTATATATTCTCTTTTTTGCTGTGCTTTACAAGGAATAGAATATAATTGCAATTTATGATTTCAAGTTAGAAAAATATATTGTTTTGCTAGCATTAATGAAAGTTGAATAAATTGATTTCGAATTGTTACAGTGCTCTGTTGTGTTACTTTACATAATTTAGGCCTTTTTGTCCTTTTGGGTGTCGGAGTGCTGAGGGGTTTCCTGCAGACCAAGCTCTGATTATTATCATCACTGTTTGCCTCTTAGTCCCAGTATCCCTGCTTATTTGTCAGAGCATCCTTATTTACCAGGCTATTTTAGTGTTCCTGTGTCAGTATTTCCCTATACCACTTTCCATGTTTCCCTGCCCTTGTATGATTGTATAATCGTCCTACTATCAATATTTCATGTTCACATAATCTATACAAGTGTCGTTTCGATTCACTTACTTGGGACACAAAAGTAAAAAAACATATCGAGAGGGAAGCCGAATGAATAGGGTTAAGAGGTGAATAAAAAAAAAGGTGTGCTGCAGGTAGGGGAAAAGGTGAGTAGGCAAAAGTTATACACGTGGGTACGGTGGGGCTCCACTGTTAATTACATATACTAAGTTATGGGAATGTAAATAAACATATGTAGAGCAAATACATGTATTTCCATACATATATCAGCAAACAGCGTATACATATAAAATAATGTGTAAATCCATACAATAATAAGCATATTTTATTCATGTAGTTAACGGGTGAAGGATATGTAAAATTAAAGGAAGACGTGTATGGTTTATGCAGCCCTGCCATCTCTGCCATCCACACGCTATAACGAAATTAACATTGCATTAAACGATGCTTTTAAAGCGGTGTAGTAAAAAAAATAAAAAAAATAGAGACCTGAAATAATTACACAGAGATTAATCATCAGGGATTAACCTCAATGTAATTATAGGTTCTGAGGTAAACACCTGAGACACTATAAGTGTTTTCCAGTCTCAGGATTCATGTTTCCCCTCGCCCGTCAGATTTTGTCTGTCCAAGTTCTCATGTTCACCTGTCCTGACTCAGTTTAATATTCCCTCGTGTCCATACAACACTGCCTCAGTCCCTATTTTGCCCATCTCACTGTCAGTGTCTCCATGTCTCAATTTCTGTGTCACCCTTTCAAAGAGCCTCTGTCTTTGTGTCTCCGTATCGATTGTTGGTGTCCCCCTGTCCTAGGATGCATGTCTCTATGTTAAAATATATACGCACAAAACCCCTAATATTCAAAAAGGGGGAGGGAACAAGAGGCTACGGGGCAGTCAGGGTAAGCTGGCCTCCAAGTGACATGTAGCTCACAACAAGAAGCTACCCTGGCTCGGTGTCTGATTCTTAAAGAAAGTAGCGGCACACTATGCCTGTTACCTATGTGGTGTTGGGCATATCAAAAAAATGTAAGGACTGTCCTCACACACCACCAGGTGTCATGCTTCATCATCGGCAGTCCTCGCTCTCTAAAAACCGCGTTTGATAGAGAGCGGGCCTTCACCTGGAGACAGGGAGGCACTTCTACAACTAAGTGGGGGCCCATGCTAGGAAAGTGAGTGAGTGGTTTAAAAATCGATGCAAATGCTACATGTAAATTTTAATTGCGCAGAATTTGTTCAATATTAAAACTAATAGAGGGAACTAGGGGTTTAGTACCCCATCCCCAACAGTGTTGCCAATATGTTTCTGCCATCGTGGCCAGGAGGGTCCATGGCATTCATCAGGGCGTGAAAAAATGGGCTCCTGTCTAGTCTCTAAGAGACTAAGATGAATCCACTAATGTAGGTTGACCTTTGTCAGACTCTACTATGAGACTCCAAAACCTGTAAAGAAAAAGGTAAACCACAGTATCAGAAAAAGTTTCAACTAACACTGGAAAAAAGAGAATCCGACTGAGAACATGCAAATGTACATTAAAATGCATGTGATTGTGAACACATGTGTCACTGCAAACGTGGTGCACATGAGAAACAAACGTCGTGAGACCAGCTCACAATCTTACCCCGGATTAGGGGTAGGGATGATCTATGGGAAGAAAAGGACTAGAGGGACCCCTGTAGTCGCATTCTGTAGACCGAGTTGGGAGAGATTAAAAAATATATATATGCGTTTTGTTAGGACTTCATCACAGCCATTCATTCGTACTGGTAAAGGAGGCAAGCTCCAGGCTTACTATCAAGCATTCATGCAACCCCTTACTGGCTCAAGGTGCGTCCCTCGCGAGGCTCCTAAGTGCTGTCCTCCTTGCTTCCCCGCTGGTAAATGAATGAGGCAGGGAGTGCGATTTATAAAGGCTCCCAAAACGTTAATTGAATCGTTAAGGTGTGGGCGTGCTCCACCCAAATTACTAATGGGCTGCAGCTGGGTAAAAACCATTCTTGTGCCTTATGACGCTCAGAAAGATCGACTCGTATCCGCTGTCGCGGAGTCTGCCTGACCGGCGTGTCAGAAGAAAGAGCCACACAGGTGTGTAATCAGCGTTGAATGCGGTGCACCGCAGTGATAGCGGGCGGGTGCGGTAATGCGCATTACCCTGCAGGAGTGGTCCTGTTTCTGCACCTGCGTGCCGCGGTGATAGCGGACTGGCGCAGTCTTTCTGCCTTTATTCTCAGTTATAACCCCACCCCCCCTTTCATACTGCCTTTAGATTTTAAAAGACGCTACAGTACACAACATCCTGCTAGCTGCCCTCAGTCTGGGTACCTCCCGCTTTCCTAAAGTCCATTCTTTTTATTTATACTATTGTTACCCGTTCTGTGTATATTGCACAGGACTCGGGGGAGAGTCTTTACACTTCTCTCATACTGCGCAGGCACACGCCGCGCCCGCGACTCAATTGCACCGGTGCAGGCGCGGACACAGGACCACTCCCGCAGGGCAATGCGCATGACCGCGCCAGTCCGCTATCACCGCGGTACGCCGCATTCAACGCTAATTACACACCTGTGTGGCTCTTTCTTCTGACACACCGGTCAGGCAGACTCCGTGACAGGGGATATGAGTCGATCTTTCTGAGCGTCATAAGGCACAAGAATGGTTTTTACCCAGCTGCAGCCCATTAGTAATTCGGGGGGTGCACGCCCACACCTTAACGATTCAATTAACATTTTGGGAGCCTTTATAAACCGCACTCCCTGCCTCATTCATTTGTCAGCGGGGAAGCAAGGAGGACAGCACGTAGGAGCATCGCGAGGGATGCACCTTGAGGCAGTAAGGGGTTGCATGAATGCTTGATAATAAGCCTGGAGCTTGCCTCCTTTACCAGTACGAATGAATGGCTGTGATAAAGTCCTAACAAAACGCATATATATATATATTTTTTAATCTCTCCCCCAACTCGGTCTACAGAGTGTGACTACAGGGGTCCCTCTAGTCCTTTTCTTCCCATAGGACATCCCTACCCCTAATCCGGGGTAAGATTGTGAGCTGGTCTCACGACTTTTGTTTCTCATGTGCACCACGTTTGCAGTGACACGTGTGTTCACAATCACATGCATTTTAATGTACATTTGCATGTTCTCAGTCTGATTCTCTTTTTTCCAGTGTTAGTTGAAACTTTTTCTGATACTGTGGTTTACCTCTTTCTTTACAGGTTTTGGAGTCTCATAGTAGAGTCTGACAAAGGTCAACCTACTTTAGTGGATTCATCTTAGTCTCTTAGAGACTAGACAGGAGCCCATTTTTTCATGCCCTGATGAATGCCATGGACCCTCCTAGCCACGATGGCAGAAACATGTTGGCAACACTGATGGGGATGGGGTACTAAACCCTCTAGTCCCCTCTATTAGTTTTAATATTGAGCAAATACTGCGCAATTAAAATTTACATGTAGCATTTGCATTGATTTTTAAACCACTCACTCACTTTCCTAGCATGGGCCCCCACTTAGTTGTAGAAGTGCCTCCCTGTCTCCAGGTGAAGGCCCGCTCTCTATCAAACGCGGTTTTTAGAGAGCGAGAACTGCCGATTTTGAAGCATGACACCTGGTGGTGTGTGAGGACAGTCCTTAATTTTTTTTGATATGCCCAACACCACATAGGTAACAGGCATAGTGTGCCGCTACTTTCTTTAAGAATCAGACACCAAGCCAGGGTAGCTTCGTGTTGTGTGTTACATGTCTATGTTAAAATAGCCACTCTCTATTGGCCACTTTGCATCTCTCTCTTTTCCAGTGCATGGAAGTCAATTATAGTGTCCATGTCCCCCTTGCCCAAGATAAGTGTATCCCCGTTTTAGTTCAGGTTGAGGATTTAGGGCCCGATCTATATTCTGGTGGACGGCCCGTTGTTACACCATGGCGATGGAGTAACTTACTGCGTTGCCCTGGTGGAGGGACTACCTGCCAGATTTATAAATGACTGTCAAGCTGGCAGTCATTTATAAAGCATAGCCAGGAACCCCTGTCACAGCGGTTCCCGGCAATAGTTTTAACAGTTTGTTGCAAGGCTCCATCAACATGATGGAGCCTTGCATCAAACTGTTTACTTTTTTTGTTTTCAAAAATAAAATCCCAAAACTCGATTTTCTTTTTGGGAATAAAAAAGTGAGAACCCCCCATATCATCGGAGTAATCTACCATGCTGGGGGGAGCATTATTTACATTTTACTGTCCCTTATTCCTAGGGTTTACCTTGCGGTGATGGACAGTAAACAAATGGCTACATGTCCACCCATCTAAATTGGACGGGCGGACATATAGGGACGGACATGTCGCCATTTCTCTGACAGCCCTTACTCCATCCAGCCATCGGAGGTCTACCCGCGAACCTACATGTTGGCGTTATGCATACTCCGTTGCAACAGAGTATAAGTGCGGCCAACATATAAATTGGGCCCTTAGTGCAGCTGAAGGTACTGGTGTGAATGCTGATTCAAGTGTAAGTTCCGGTGCAGGTGTGTGCGCAGGCACAGCTGAAGGCCGAACTGCAGGTGCTGCACTGGTGTGTTTAGATCTGTTAGTGCAAGTGTTAGTTTAAGCACTGGTATGAGTGTTGGTGCAGGTGTTTTATCAGATACTGGGCCAGTTGTAGGTTTTAGAGTTCATGACGGTGCTGGTGCCAGAGGAGAAACTGTGTGGCTAGTGGTGCTGTTCATGAAAAACTGCAAGTGCTGGCAATGTTTAGGGTAATGAAGCCTGGTCAGTGAAGTCAGTCACCGTAGGTGAGTGTAGTATGAGCAGTTTGGTCACGGTGTTTGAATAGACCTCAGCTCTTCAGTGTCAATAGTTATGATTTTACAACTCCCAAAATTTCAGATGCATTTCACATCTTCCACATATTGGGTGTGGAAAGGATGCCGAGGGGCAAAGGCTAATACTGAGGCATATCTTTCTCTTTATTATGTTTTGCAGTTGGTGGATAATTTTAGTAATGGTTCTACTGACAATCTTAGTATGGGAAAAGAAAGATATTTGGTTACTAATGATTGATGTGTAAAACACATAACATTAGAGACATGCAGTATATACTGAGGCCTACAGAACATTGTGATAAAACCTGTGTTTGGCATTCTGGTATTTGTACAAATGCTTCTCTACCTCTAGATTCTGCAGGCAATTTGGCTCTTCCAAGCACTATTGATATTTTATTATTTCAAAAGAATTTTTATTTAAAACCAAGAAAAGATAATACATGGTGTATTACAGGTATAACATAGGTAGCTGAGGTTTTGACAATAGATTTGTGTACGATTGGTAAAAAGTGGAGCTAATACCTAATTGCCTGCTCTGAAACAACCTCCAAGAAATATTGTGAGACATACTAACTTTGTCACTTTGTTCCTTCCCATTCTAGGTGTTGAACTTAGCTGTTCTTATTCTTTTCTCTAAGTCTACTTTCTTTCCCGTTACTCTTTTTCTCTACTTTTCACATCCTTATTATTCCTTCTACCCACTATTGATATTTTTAACCAACCAGATCCTAATGATCAGAAGAGCCTGCTCCTTACTTCTCCACCCAGTAGTCTTCGTCCTCATCTGCAATTGTTGTACTGCAGTGAACAAATGATCAGAAGCAATGTCAAAATGAAAGAATGCAGGGTAGGTATTATGCCTGGATAATCTATGCCCATAGGTTCTTGTATAGTGTGATGCAGGAAGGCACACTGTGCACCCAATATGAACCAGGTGATTGAGTGGTATACAAATTCTTTCAGAAAAATACTATTATTTTCAGCCACTACGCAGTGGTCAACTAATCAAATTTCAATTGCTCATTTATTCATAAGAAATGTAACAGAACAACAATGGGCACAGTGATATTTTATCAGACTGGTGGAGACAGTAAAGGTGCTAGGAATAAATGTGGGAAGTCCACAAATTTCTCATTGGACAAGTAGGAGGAACTGGATTATTAACTAAAGGGAGAGCATTGGATGGGTTCCCAAGAAGAAAAAACAAGTTTCAATGAGGAAAACGGGTTTTAATAAGGAACCATGGGCCTATCTCTGTCAATTGTGGCTCTCAGCAAAAGAGTTTTCTCAGTCAATGCTAATCCCTGGGCATGGGTGACCAGGTACTAAGCACACTTTCAGGTTGACTACTTCGGAACATGAGTTTGGTAAAGTCTAGCAGTTTGTCCAGGTAAATTTTCCGGCAACAGGTGTCAATTTGCTGCCCTTAACTGCTCTATCTCTCAATGTTTAGAGATAGGCACATTTTTGGAGCTATATATTCTGCAACGGTTCATGGTTAGGAGATGTGGCAGGTCATGGATCCATGAGGTCAGGTACCTAGATTCCCCTGTCCTGCAGGAGCCTTGTAAGTTTCTTTTGTAAATCTCAGAGCTGGACGAGTCAAAAAATCTATCCTAGCTGGGTCGCACCTTTTTCGGGTATCCTCAGCACCTGAGCCCAGTACTCCAAAGGTCTAAACTTCTCCCAAACATGAATCAATTCTACCTAGTTGCTCCAATTTCTCACTAACTGGCTTCCAGTACTGAAATGACTGAAGGGAGAAAAAGCTCCCTTAGTGAATCAGAATGGCTATTTTGTTACGTCCAGATAAATGGCCTCCCACTGTGCATCAGAGCCACCTCCTTTTTTCTTGAATTCCACAAGAAGCTAGAGACTTGTATTTTCAATTGACCAACCTACCATAGGCATTGCTAGGCACACACACTGGTGCAAGGCCAAGATACCTTTGTGGGTGATAGTGCACTTTGCAAATACATATATCCTGTCAATAAGGAACGCTGTAAAAAAAAATACACATCTATCATCAAGAGATTAAGAGAGCCCAAGCCAATCATTTCGCCAGTGATATTGCTACGTCTAGCAATAAACCTAAGGAGGTTTTTAAGATAGCTAAGAAATTCTCTAACCCCATTGCTTAGGCTCAGCCCCTGGAGGCCCCCAATCTATGCTCGCAACTCTCTGATTTTTTTCAATAACAAGAATATGGGCATCAATAAGGCCCTAAAACTATAGGGTCGGGCAATACCTCAGATATTGATTGGCTGGAAAACCTGTCTATGACAGCCTCTTCTACCCTCCCCAGCTCCATGACTGAATTTGCCACCATCTCCTTGGAGAATTCTGAGAAAGCCCTTAAATCCTGCAAATCCAGCTCTCCAGACTATCCCTGCCCCACTCATATCATGGCAGCCAATCATATGGCAATCAACCCTACTCTTAAGATTCTCTTAAATGACTCCCTACATCAATCCACAGTTCCCAGCTGTTGGAAAAAGCTAAACTTGTCTCCCTTTTGAAGAAACCTTCTGCAGATAAGTCCATCTTTGCCAATTACAGGCCTATTTCATTACTACCGTTCTTGCCTAAAATTTTAGATAAACTGATCAATGTCCAATTGTCCAAATATTTGGGCTCTAATCAGTTGCTGCATCCATCTCAATCGGGCTTTCACCTTGGACCCAGTATTGGATCTACATCGGTAGAAGTCTCTGACATTCTCAAGATGGCAGTGGATCAAGGTAAGCAAGTGGCACTCTTGCTTTTAGATCTATCGGAGGCATTCGATACAGTTTCCCACCCCGTCCTCCTTCAATGACTAAGTAAAATTGGGATTGGTGGTGCTGCTGTGGTCTGGTTCAAGTCCTTTCTATCGGAAATGTCTGTATGGATGCCACCTTTTACATCTGATTCCAAACTTTTAAGATTTAGTGTTCCCCAAGGCTCAGCCCTGAGCCCAATGCTTTTTAATGTATATATGACTATTCTGGCTGCTTTGGTTGAATCTTTTAATGTGCAGGTAGTGCCATATGCTGATGACATGCAGATCCTTCTTACCTGTGACAGTAACAGTTCTAGTGCCCAGAACAGATTTGTAGCTTGTCCTTCAGCAGTTTTCCAGTGGATGAGCGGGAACAATCTCCAATATAACACCAGCAAAACTGAAATTCTAAGGTTTGGCACAACCCCATCCTCATGGGGTGGTGAATTTTGTCCCAGTTTGGATCCCTCTTCTCCTACCCCTGCCACAGTTGTTCGCAACCTGGGAGTAAAGTTTCATGATAAGCTATCCTTCAAGTCCCAGGTGGACAATGTGGTAGGAACTTGCTTTGATCTGCTTAGATCACTAAAAAAGTTTCTTTTTTTGCTCCCTTCTCACTGCCAAAAGACAGTTATTTACACGCGCATAACCTCTTGGCTGGATTATGTCAATGCACTGTACTGGGGTCTCCCAGCCTTTCAACTTAAGTCACACTCCAGGTGGCTCAGAACGTGGCTGCTTGACTTCTTTTAGGGCTCTGGAAGCACAATCACATTCATACACATCTAAAGGAACTGCACTGGTTGCCTATCCAGGAGAGAGTACTGTTCAAGGGGCTGGTGTTGGCCCACAGAGCCTTTTATAAGTTGGGCCCTCAATACCTGGGCAGTAGACTAGCACACTACCACCCTACAAGAACTTTGCGGTCCTCCGATGCTTTGCTAGTTGTTGTGCCTAAAACCAGAAGTAAAAAATGGGGCGGCTCCTCTTCGCTGCTCTAACCACCTCTAGTTGGAATGCTCTTTCTCTTCACCTGAGGGCCACCAAAGATTAAGTTTGTTTTAAAGAATGCCTTAAAACTTGGGTTTTCAACCTTGCTTTCTAATAATTTTGTCTGACCAGCGGTTATCAAATCTCAGCGCCGGGACACTCTGCTGAGTAGCCGGGCAATTTACAAAAACCTAAATAATTAAATAATAATACATGTTATGTTATATTATTTTATTTTATAGCGCACACAGATACTCCAAGGAGTGTCCCGGCGCGATCCAAGAGGGGTAGGAGGGTTGCACTAAGCAAAGAGAAATGTTTTCAGGTTATTCTTGAAAGCCGTGGGGTTTTGGGTGTTGCGTAGCGCAAATGGCAATGCGTTCCAGGCCAAGGCAGCTTTCAGGGCAAGAGAGCTGCCACCCAACCTTTGTCGTTTAAAGCGGGGGACCTGGGCTAGGAGTTGAGACGTGGAGCGCAGTTGTCTCATAGGGGCATAGAAGGAGAACCGCTTCTGTAGGTAGGTAGGGCCTAGGCCATGGAGGGCGCAATGAGCAATGACTAGCGATTTAAATTTGATCCGTTCTGCCACGGGAAGCCAGTGCAGTGAGCGCAGGTGTTGTCGCACGCTGCTTCTAATAGGGATGTCAAGAAGAAGCCTGGCTGCCGCATTGTGGACCACCTGTAACTTATTCAGCAGATAGCCAGGGATGCCAACGTACAGAGCGTTAGCATAATCTAGCCGGGATAAAATGAGAGCACGGTTAACCGTTTCTTTGGCAGCCCTAGGAAGAAGAGGCAGAAATTTCCTAAGGGTTTTAAGTAGGCCAAAGCAGTTACCGGCAAGCTTCTTGACCTGTGTGGAAAACAAAAGGTTCTCCTCAAACCAAACCCCAAAGTTCTTAGCGGGTTTCCCTGTCGATGAAGGCATGGAGAACTCGGATGGCCAGTGCGATTCTCTGAAGTTAGGGGGGAAATTTCCGTAGAGGAGTATCTCAGACTTCTCTTCATTGCACATAAGTTAAGCATCGGCTAGCCAATTAAATACAGAGGTCAAGCAATTTTTTGCGGAGGAGACGGAGTCCTCATTTTTACCCCAAGTAAATAGGAGCTGGGTGTCGTCTGCATAGCAATGATTTTAGCCCCCAAGTCCTCGGCTAGTTGGACCAGTGGGGTAACGTAGATGTTGAAAAGAAGGGGGCTAAGGGAAGACCCCTGAGGGACACCTGTGGCCACTATCTGAGGGGATGAAGAAGACGGTGGAAGCCAGACCTGTTGCATCCGCCCTTCCAGAAAGGACTTAAGCCAACCCCAAGCAGTGCCAGAAATACCAATCTCGGCAAGACGGGTGAGCAGCAGTAGGTGTGGAACTGTGTCGAACGCCGCCGACAGGTCAAGCAGAATCAATGCTGCCCTCCTGCCGGCGTCCAGACACTCTCGAATGGCCTCTGAGATTTCCACCAAGGCTGACTCGGTGCTGTAAGAAGCCCTAAACCCTGACTGGGCCGGATGCAAGAGGCCCGAGCTTTCGATGAACTCTGTGAGTTGTTAAGTCACCACCTTTTCGCACACCTTAGCCACACTAGGCAAAAGGGAGATGGGACGATAATTCCCTGGGCTAAGAGGATCAAGGGATGGCTTTTATAGTAAGGGAAGGATCTTGGCCTGCTTACAGACTTCCGGGACACAGGCCTCCTAGAGGGACATATTAATGATGCGCAGGGGTCCGAAGGAGAGCCTGATTTGAAGCCCTTCAGAATCTTAAGAGAGCTAGGCAGATCAATGGGAGTAAAGACAGGCAGGGAGTGAATAGGATTAACAGGTGGAGTCACCAGAGGCAGGTGACCAGCTGTAGCCCCGCTGCGTGAGGTAAAAGCCACCTGGATAGTGCAGATTTTATCGATGAAGAAACTAGAGAGATTGTCTCACCAGGCATCTGTGGATGGAGGAGTATATAACAGAACAGAAATACCTACCTTTTTCTGAGCATTAACTGCTTCATGTTCTATTTGTTTTAAGATGTAGGACTCAGTCCCCGTGTACTGAACATTAAAAAAAATAGGATGGAAGGGGCAGGGTAAGGGTATTAGAACCCCCCCCTGCACAGGGGCCAAAAACTTTCAAAAATTTCACACAATCACTCCCACAGTACTCCAGTGAGAGCACACAGGAGGCCTGCACTGGCTCCGGCAGGAGCACCCTGGCACAGGTGAAAAAAAAAACAGAAGCCCCATTCAGTGTCCAAGCCTCTACAAGCCCCTACTATGCACACCATTCACCTTATACAGAAGTCCTCACAGAGAGCCCACTCCCTCCCGACACCCTCACCCAATTAGGTGGGCAAGCCCCAGGAATGCACACACTTTGCCCTGTACCAGACTCTTTGGGGGCGGACGATCTCTCAGGAACAATTAATATGATACGAATTCCAAGTCCTTACAACACGCAGTCTACGCCTTGTAGAGAAGTCTACAATAAGATGCATGTCCCTCCAGACACCCAAACCCCTTAAGTGGCCAAGCCCCTACTAAGCACACCCTTCAACTTGTACAAAACCCCTCATGGAGAGCCCACTCCCTCCAGACGCCCAGTCCCTTTTAGAAGGCCAGGCCCCTATTATGCACACCCTTCACGGGTAGGCAATCTCTCAGGCAGAGCCAATGAGATGTGAGTGGCCAAGTCCCTGTAAAGCACACTATTCACCATTTGCAAAAAACATCATGGAGAGGCTACTCCCTCCAGACACCAAGCCCCCTTAGGAGGCCATGCTCCTACTACACACACCCTTTGCATTGTACAGAAGTCATCATGAGAACCTACACCCACCAGGCACCCACACATCATTAGGTGGGCAAGCCTTACTATGCACTCCCTTTGCCCTGTTCCAAACCTTTGGTGGCTAGGTGATCTCCTGGGGTGCAGGTACAACACCAAAAAGTATAGCACAAGAGGGATTGTAAGGTCACTTAAGTGCTAAAAGCAGACAGGAAAAAAACGAGGATATGTCGTCCCGCATTTATCACATATCACAACTGGGTATCTTGAGTAGAGGCAGAAGAGTAATTTTTCACGAATCCACAAACCATTTTATTTTGTTTGTAAGAGCCACACACACCCTATTGGTGTCATGTTTCTTCATCGGTTCTCATCCTGGTCCCTAAAAACCAGGATGGGCTAAACCATATTCCAGTGTCAACTTAGGATAATTTCCTGCTGGGGTCTCTACAGTAAAAATACCTCAGAACACTTAAGTATCCCTTTATTTTTGGTGTTCTTGGTATGATTAAAAAAGGCAAAACAAGGGTGTCTGTGGAGATTATGATCCTCACACACCCTATTGGATTCATGCTTCATCATCGGATCACATCCTGGTCCCTAAAAACCAGGATGTACTCAACCATATGCCAGGGAACACTTAGCATAATTACCTGCTGGGGCGCCACAATAAAAATACCTCGGTACAACTAGGTATCCCTCTATTCTTGGTGTTCCTAGTATAATTACAAAAGGTAAAACAGGGGTGTCTGTGGAGATCATGGTCCTACACCCTATATAGAAATCAACATGTTTCAACCCTACACGTATGGACAAAGGGTCCAGGGCTTTCATCAGAACTAGTTACATGAGTTATAGTGACTTGAGATAATTATAACTAGTGAATTTCAGCGGGTATGTATGTTTAAATTGCCATGTTTTAACTGGCATTTTCGCCTAACTATAATGTCTCTTTAACCTTTGTTTCTTTCAGTGAATTTTTATGGTCTTCTTAACGTAAAGTAATATTTTATTACCATACGTAAAGACAACACCCTTGCCTTTAGCCGTGTGTGGTGGGGATTGGCTGCAGGGCCTGGCCACAGGCCAGGCCCTGCAGGCAACCCTGCACAGGCACCCAACCCCCTATGAGCGGTGTGGCTTTTGAGCAGACAACCTTGCACCACGCACGACCTTCTGCAGCACCTAAATATTGAAAGTGAGCCTTTTGGTTTTAGCAAGGGATGAGTATATTAATATAAATAAAGCAGAACTATAATCTCTCTCCCAAAATCACCAATAATTGTAATCAAATGTATATTTCAATTATTTACACAATGTAATATATTGATTACTAAAAATGTAATAAACTTTTATTAAAAACATGTTTGTGTCTCTTTTGTTTTTACTTAGTTTTTATTATTACATTTTGAGGGTGAAAAATGCAAAAGTAAACCGTCAGAAACAAATCGTTTTTGTTTTTTTTCAAAAATAAAGCAAAGAAGTCTGTGAGTCTTTCTTTTAACATTTTTCAGCCCAAGAAATGGAATCCTTGTTTTATTTTTATGCACCTTCAGGCCACATGAAATACAGCCATAGAACCAGCCCCTGCAGGGTGCTGCACTACCAGATGTAGAGAAAAAGCTCTAGCCTGGGAAGTACTTGAAAAAAATATATTTCTCCTGGGGTCATGGGCTCAGGGGACTTGCTGTTGTTTTTCTCTAATATTGCTGGGGGGCTGCAGAACTCCCTGAAGCCCCCCACAACATATAAAATAATTGGTTGTGCCCTTGCTCTTTGTAGGGACATTATCAAACACAAAAAATATGTAAGTAGCCCTCGCTGGGCTTCAAGGAGCTGACTAATAAATGAGCGACACCTGACAGTCATTTAATTTTCAATTTGGTGTCCCAGTGCCCACCCTGGACACCTATTATTTTAAAACTTATTGTGGAGGGGGTGTGCAACCTCCCTCCCTGAACCATTATGGCCCTAGGGACCCAATTCCCCAGGCCCTTTAATCTTTATTTACGGAGAGGGAGGCCCGCAGCACCTCCTTAAGCACACTTTGTGCCCTAGGGACCCCATCCCCGGGGCCTTTATTTTTAAATAAGGAGAGAGGGCTTGTGGCCCTCCTCCCTGACACTGGTGGGAGCATGGGCAGGGAAATAGAAGTCTGCTACCATCCGGTGGGAGCATTTCCGAAGCTCCCACCAGGTGGGAGCAGATTTCTGTTTCTCCGCCTGTGCTCTCTCGGGCAGGGAGACCACTGTGTCCTGGGGTCGGGCTCCTCAAGACACTGTGTGTGAGCCAGCCCCAGGAATGAGTCCCCAGGTTCTGAAGAGGCTCAGGAAGGGGGGGTCAAATGGCCCCCTCCCGTTTGTAAAACATTTTGGTCAAGGGGGATGTGGGCCCCAGGGCCTACTGAGGCTGTGGGAGGGGGCACCCATCCCCTCTCCCGTTTATAGAATATTTGGCCCTGGGTGATGGGGTCCCTGGGGCCGCTTTGAGGGACAGGAGGGGACCGTATGCCCATCTCACCTCACTATTAACTCGCACATGGGGAAGGGGTCTTCTGGGCTGTTTTGCGGCACAGTGAGGGGGCTGCATGCCCCCTTCCCTTATTAACTTAGCCCTGAGGGATGGGGTCACCGGGGCCTCATAGAGGCTTAGGGAGGAGAGCCACGTACCCCATCCCCCGGGGCTGTCTCACATACTGTGTCCCAGGGAGCCCATCCCTGGTACACAGTGGTTTTCCTGCCCAGACTGGCATGGGCAGGGAAACTTGTGTTTGCTCCCATCTGGAAAGGGCAGTTTTTAATCTCTTGCCAAATGGGAGCAAACACCAAGTCTACTTCCAGTGGTGGGAGCTTTAAAAATGCTCCCGCTAGCTGGGAGCAGACCTATGTTCTGTCTCCCTGTCCGCACCTATGTGGACAGGAAAACAGAACAAGATATTGCTTTCTCCTGGAGGGAGCAACTTAAAGCTCTGCTCTCTCTGGGCAAGAGCAATGCCGGCTCCTGCGCTATGCAGGGAGCCGACTTGGGCTGCGGAGTCCCTGGGGCTTCTCCCACATCCCCAAATGTGTGCATAGCTGGTGCTCTGGGTAGGCAAAGGAGCACCCACCTTTAAATAATGCGAGCCCTGGATGATGGGATTTCTGGGGCCATAAGAGGCTCAGGGAGGGGGCCACTCTTTAATTTAATTAAGGCTTAGGCCTGATTAGGCTTGGAGACAGGGCTGCGTGCCCCATACCCTTTGATAATTACTTGGCTCTGTGGATGGGTCCCTGGGGACTAATAAGGATTGAGGCGGGGGGCCATGCGCCCCATCCGCCAGGGCCAACTCACATACTGTGTCCCTGAGAACCCACCCTCGGGACACAGTGGTTTCCCTGTCTGCATTGGTGCAGGCAGGGAAACTTGTTTTTGCTCCCATCTGGCGGGTGCATTTTTTTATTTCCTGATAAATGGGAGCAAATACAAAGTCTTCTCCAGGTGGGTGGTAGCTTTACAAATACGCCCGCCAGCTGGAAGCAGACTTGTATTCTTTTTCCCTGCCCACACGGATGCAGACAGGGAAACAGAACAAGATGTTACTCCTGCCCAGAGGGAACAGCATAAATAGCTGTTCCCTCCAGGTGAGAGCAATGCCGGCTCCTGCAGCATGCAGCAAGCCAGTTGGGGCCACAGGGGCCCTGAGTCTCCCCCACTGCCCCCAGTGTGTGCATGGAGGGTCCCCTGGGTGGGCACTGGGGCATCCACCTTTAAATAATGAGGGCCCCAGTGATGGGGCTCAAGGGGCAATAATAGGCTCGGGGAGGGGGGCTACGCTGCACCCCTAGCCTTTGAAATAAAACTACCACAGGGGATGGGGTCCGCAGGGCCTAATGAGGCTCTGGAAGAGGGACAAGTGGCCCCCCTGCTCTTTACAATATATATGACCCTGGGGAAAAAGGGGTCACAGGGCCTAATAAGGCTTGGGATGGATATGTGGACCCCTCCACTATTATTTTATTTAGGTCTGGGGCCCTATTAGGATTAGGGGAGGCTGCATACCCCCCTTCATTTAATAATAACTCTGCTCCGGGGATGAGGTCCCCGGGGCCTAATAAGGCTTGGGGGAGCAATGCTACGTGGCCCACTTCCCTTTTATAATGTAATGCGTCCCGTTTTTTCTTATATTTGGCACAGGGGATTGGGTCTCTGGGGCCTATTTAGGCTCCAGGAGGGGGCTACAGAGTCCCACTCCCTTTTTTTTATTAAATTTGGTGCCATCGGATGGGTTCCAAGGGCTTATTAAGGCTCAGGGAGGGGTGCTCTCTTCTTTCCTACTTTGCCATTGAACAACTTTATCCCAACTCCAGGGGTGGGGACAGGACATTGAGATTGCTAAAAAAAGGAGTGCAAATACATGCTTGATCTCGAAACCAAGAGCCCGGGTGGGTTGAACCTTGATGAAGAACTTGGGGTCCATTTGAATAATGATTAGTGGTCCCTTGGGATTATTCCCTGCCACCCCCGTGTTCTCTTCCTCTTTATCTCTGTGCTGACCATTCAGTATGTAATTCGATTTCTTCATCCAGTTATGGACATTCTATGATTTTATGCTTCAGTGATTTTAATATTGTATATTTTTTCTCTCTGTTAAAGGAGGAGAGGAAGGGGCCCCCACAGCGAAAATGTTGACAGCTTGATGGGTTCCCTACCTTTTTCTTTGTCCACCTTTGGCTTGGTGATGCACCATCACAGATTAGATTTTGTGCACTTTGTTACACACATTTTGTTTTGTTATTTGTGTATTTTCTTTTGGACTATGTTGCGTCTGTGGCCCGCGGAGCAGGGCCATGCTTTACATTTACCCCTTACCGAGGGTGATACTCTGTCTCACTGGGACGTGGAGTTTCTTGTATTTACATTTCTCTGTGGGTATTTCACCCTTCATGTCATACACACTACCAGAGAATCCTTCCAGTCCAGTTGTGGATGCTTCCCTCCTTGGGGATTCATTGGCCCACTTGGGCATGATTTTGTACCTTCCTGGACTCCCCTTTCTGTTCTCCCTACCCCCTTTTCCACTGGCACTTGATCTTCCATCATGGGGCATGTACATTCGGGTCTCCCTCCATGCATAACCCTGAGCCATATTCCATTTTTCTTACCTTTGAGCACCCGGCTGACATTCTCCATCGCACCGAGCTGCCTTTGCACATTGGCCACTGTGCTCCACATGCCTCTCTGCATTTGCCTTTTTCCGGGGGCAACTGGTTTGATTGACTACAGTGTATATTTACTCATGCATATCTACTTATTTTGGTGCCCATGTTTCCCTCAGTACTACACATGATGTGTACGATGTATTATGTGACTACCTCACCCACAGTTATATTTTGGTTGGTGTTCTGTTTTGGAATTTTCCTTCAGGCAATTATTACTGTGTGTTTATATGTCGCTTTGATTGCCAACAAACTTGTTATGATATTTTGCAGATATATATCCACTGCAGGTCCTCAGGGATTTAATCATGGCCGCCTTATAGTGAGGGTTTTCAGTATTCCTGAGACGGTTTGTTAATTTTTTATGTTAATTGTATTTCTTTATATTCGTGCATACATCTCTGCCTTACCTCACGTGATCAAGACTGCCCGTCAGTCGAAACGCGTTGTGAGATTTGCATTAAAGCTTCTCGTTTTGCACCTTCAACTGTTTCCCGAGTGTGCGTTTCTACTTGTTGGATTGTTTGGGATTTACAATCAACTTGCTCCGCTGGCACAATCACCACCTCTCAAGGGTCTGTTGGTCCTGGAAGGAGCGTTTCATGTTTGGGACATCTGTGTACATATATATATATATATATATATATATATATATATATATATATACATACATACATACATGTATATATATATATATATATATATATGTTTATCAAGCTACATAGAAGTGGAGCAAAAAATTGTAAATCTAACTGAATAGATGTCTCACTTTCTGCAGATATAAATGTTGAACAACTTGTGGGTTACAGCTCTCAGATGCGGCAGACCTGGGCAACATTTTGTTACGCCACCCGAAATTGACATTACACACATTTTGAAAAATCTCACAGTTTTCATGGGCATTACATTTTACTTTATGTTCCCCCTTGTAAGACTTGTTCATGTGGACAATGTTCTTTCTTTTCTCTTCAAAACGTTGTGCTGCTGGTATTTTGTGCACACACTGGCTGGCTTCTTTTCGGGATGAATTTAATTTAAAATAAGTACTTTTCTTCACCCTAGCTAGTGGAAACAAAGGGCCTTTTTAGAGATTGCATTTTTGAGTAAATAAAGTAGTACTACTATACTTACTCCAAAATAGCTTTTGTGAATAGAGTGCTAGGTCTTTAAAAATACAGCCAGCTCCTAAAAGTAAATAAGAGTAGTGTTGAAATGCAAAAATAAAATGAACTGAAAAAAACAAATATCAGAGTGATGATGTGCCATCAAATTCAGCACAATGTTATAAATTGTTAAGAACAGTTTATCCATTTAAAAGTTTCTTCTCGAAAATCTCGACCCAAGACTGGCAACGGTTGAAATGGTATTAACATGGAAACATCCAGCAGTGATCATATTAAATATAACAGAAATGTATTCACAGCCTCAACTAGAAAGCGTTATTTATACAATGCGAGTGTCATTATATTCAGACTACCAGTATTTGAGGGCAATCCTCTCATTTGTGAGAATGTAATGTCATGATGGTATCCTGAATAGATCAAAAGATAGGCATAAATCACGTAAATGAAGTAGAGTTAAAAAAAAGAATAGAAACACCCCATCATATCAAAATTGTCACAGCAACTTAAACATTTTTTTGCATTTGACAGAGAACAGATTGGATTAACCACTTCTAAATCTACAAATATGCCAAGGAGGCGAACCTGGCCCCACCTTAAAAAGTGTACGACTGGCAGTAACTTAGAATTTACCTTAACCTAAACAAATTTAAATAGATACGCAGCTATTGGCAGACACAGAAAAACACAAAGACATGCAGAAAGTTGTGTGTAAATACACTGGATTTCAACAAAACGAATTCTCCTACACTCAATGGGCGGACAATTAATGAAAATGTGGATGTTCGTGGAGCGGCGCACCACCAGGCCGCCTTTCCTGATAACAAAAGACTGACCAGTTCCTTTATAAGAAGAATTTCTTTATTGCAATGACATCAAACAATGTAGGCTCCAGCCAACGCTTTTCGTTCAATGGGAATTGAACTTCATCAGGACGGTTATTTTCAATAGTGGCGCACCGCACGATGCGAACGTGTTGCGAGGAAACGTGGGTGGAAGTAGGTATCGGTTAGTACTGAGCGATGCGTCCTGTCTCGGCCTCCTTCATAAGGGCCTGGTAAATGTACCTTGTCTGTGCCAGGCACTTCCGCTCTCCATTCCAATTAATGAAAATGTGAATGGAGAAAAGGCTGCGGGTGCGCTTTTCAGAGTATACAGCTGCAAAGTACGGGATTAATTGATTGACCTCACTGCCAGGATAAAAACAGAGCCAGGGTTAATGTTGAAGGTTGAATAGAGGGCACCTCTTTGTAATGATCACTCTGTCTGCGTAAGGGAGAGGGGATGTATTGGGGATGTATTGGGAAACCGCAGATCCCCGCGGATACACAGCATCAAAGAATGGTTCATGAGTCGAGGCAGGCTGCCACACTGGAGCTGGTGACTTTCAAGACTGAGGGCATTTATGGAGAATTAAAGAGAATATGGGGATATAGTTGACGTGTACTATAAATCTTCAAGAAACAATACCATCTATTTTTGCTAATGTATACTTTAATACCTGAATATGATGATCTTGAAGTAGCTAACAAGTGTAAATAGTCCACGACAGTAGCAATCACAAATGATGCAACAGACTATCTGGTCTGATATTGAGCATTTCTGAGTTGCAAATCAATTGCAAACCGATAAGGGAGCTCAAAAGCTACAAAAAGCAGATATTTGTTTTTTTCAGTTCATTTTAATTTGATATGTCAACACTACTCTTATTTACTTTAGGGTCTAGCTGTAATTTTTTAAGGCCTAGCGCCCAATTCACAAAAGCTATTCTGAAGTAAGTATAGTAGTACTACTTTATTTACTCCAAAATGCAATTCACAAACTTCTGGCTAGAGACTCCGCCTCTTCTATCTTTTCAGTACAGAGAACACAAATATAGCACAGCGTGTCCAATGAAAGGGAATCAAAATATGTGATCTGCAGGGCCGAGAGCTTTAAGGTATTTAAAAAATGGGTTATTAATGTGGGAAGAGGCGTCCTTCACCAACTTAAGCACACCCCAGTTAGTTCTCAGAGAAACTCCGCTCAACCCCTGGTAGCTAGGGCACGAGCTGCAGTCAGATCCCCAGACAAATGAGCGCTAAGTTCAAGCAGTACCAACAATTTTAAAGTGAAAGGGCACAACACAATAACATTTCCCAAACCAATTTAGAACAATAGGGAAACAGTTTATTATCAGAAAGACACCAACATGATGAAAATCAGTTAAGGGGAACCAGAGACATGATTTATTAAAATTTTAATGCAAAAAATGCCAGGAAATAATAAAGCACCATAGTAGTTTATGGTTGGCCACAAGCTAAGTATTATATCAGGCTGACCACACTGAGCAGAGGTAAGATACATCAAGCAGGCCGTCCCGGTCACAGTTTGTACCTTCTAACTTAATCTTGTACTTTTATTTGGCATTTAGTCATCCAAATATTTTTTTTATTTTTGTCCTCATTCGCCATTAGATAAACTCAGATCAGTTCGATTAACTCCTGTGCCCCCCCCCCCTTAGATGGCACCAACTGGAGAGCTCTGTATCTAAATGGATGCACTTTACACAGAATCTCTCTGATGGTTTATTCTGTATCTCTCTGGGCGCCTCGCAGAATGACCAGAGGGGTGAAGTAGGTCAGTGTAGAGGCATAATCATTGGACTGATGCACCCTAATGATCAAAAGTACCCAGCCATTCCTCACATGGGGCCCAAAAATCTTTTCTGCTACTGTTTTTTTTCCCCTAATATGGCTCTATCAAGCTTCATCGTATATTTAATGGAAAGCAGCCACTCTAAAAGCGTCGGGGATGCACTTTTAACCCACAATTTACAGATCTCTCTCCGTGCAAGTTAAATCAGGTAGAAAAATAACTTATTTTCCTCCAGAGACATTGACTCATAGTATGGAGACGTCCCAAAAAATACCAAACTTATGCTCACCTGGATAGTTAAGCCAAACATAACTTCCATGCCTCTACTTACAGCAGTCCAAAAATGATGTAACATTGGACAGGTTAGAAACATATGGACATCATCTGCGTTGATCTGGAGACATTTTGGACATTTTGGCGCAGGACCTTTCATAAATTTAGATAGCTTTAAAGGAGACCAGTACACCCTGTGGAGACGGAAAATATGGTTTCTCCTTAAATTTGCAGCTTGAACTGTAGTATACAAAAAGTCATAAGATACTTGCCATAAATTTTCAGGATAGACGCCAGGCAAGTGCTCTCCCCACAGCTCCAATGGCAGTTTAAATTCGCCCTCCGCCAGGTCTAGCAGTAGCCAATATAGGATCGCCACCTCTTTCTTTTTCGTGATTTTTCTCCTCAGTATCTTTTCCAGTTCATGGGACACGCCAACAGCTATACCAACAGCTTGATGCCAGCTCTTGATTTGCCAATACTTATATTTAGACAATCCATTATCTGTAAGTGTACTCAAAGCATCCCAAGAAAGCAGAGAACCTTCCGGTACAAGTTGTTCCCAACGCAAGATTCCAGCTATTTTCAAAGGAGTTACCAGAGAGTCCTTAGTCCATTCCGGCGAGCCCGGAGCATCCCAAATGGGTGCCAATGCACTATAATAGCTGATCTGTAATAGTTTTTTAACCTTAGACCATGTAAAGGCTAGACCATTTAGATCTTTAGGCGAACTTTCTTAAAGAATCTTGGGTCACCATACTTGTATAAAAAGCCCTGGTTCCCTCCCTCAAGATCTAACAACATTTCCTTAAACATTATGCCTATGTCTGAACTATCTGGTGCATCCATTAGCATTTTCCCGGCCCTCATTAGAAATACCCTTGCATAAGAAACTAAGGCTGGCAGGCATAACCCTCCCTTGTTTTTCTTTCTGCGTAGTTTCTTCCATGATATTCTGATACCTTTCGAGGCCCATATAAAGCTATTTATTTTTGCTTGGAGTTTTTTCAGGCTTTCTTCATTAAATGCTAGAGGAATGTTTTGTAGTAAAAAGATTATTTTAGGCAGCACCATCATTTTTACTTAAATTAACTCTGCCAATTAATGTCAGAGGTAGATAGGCCCAGCTCGTTAAGGAATTGTGTATTTCTTTATTGATTTTATGAAAATTTGTATCAATAATATTTTTGATATTGTGGGTAATCATTATGCCCAGATACCTTATCACTTTTTTCGTTAGATAGACACTGGTGTCTAGGTTCCAAGCCATACATTCAGTTTTTGCCACGTTAATTTCATATCCAGAAACGACACCAAACTGTTGTGCTTCCTTATAAATTATTGGGATTGCGATGTTTAAGTCTGATGTAAATACCATTAAATCATCGGCGTATAGCGCCACCTTCCTTTCCCAGTTCTTAAATTTAAAAGGGGGTATTCTGGGATGTTGTCTGATCTTTTCAGCTAGGGGCTCAATATATAAATTAAAAAGCAATGGAGATAGCGGGCAGCCCTGCCTTGTACCTCTACAGATTTTAACTGGGGAAGATAGGTTCCCGTTCACTAGGATTCTGGCTATGGGGGCTTGGTATATCAGAGAAACTGTCCTACAAAAATTTTCCCCTAAATTGCATACTTTTAGTATATACTTTAAGTAGGCCCAGTTAACTCTGTCAAAAGCCTTCGTGGCATCTAACGTTATAATAGCCAGTGGTTTTTTATAGAGGGTTGCTATATCAATTGCCCCAATCAGATTATAGGTAAGTTCCCGAATTCCTCTCCCCCGAACGAAGTCTTTTTAATCCCTATGCAATAGCCCCTCTATCACTCCATTCAACCTCTCTGCCAGAATCTTTGCAAAGATCTTGTAATCAGTATTTAGCAGAGAGATTGGTCGGTATGAATCACATGAACGTGGTGACTTTGAGGGTTTAAGAATCAACGCTACTGTAGCTTCATTCCAAGATGGCGGTATATTCCCACCCTCCTCAAAAATATGAGAAAATAACTTCACCATAACAGGGATAAGTACTTCCATTAGCGCTTTATATAATTCCGCAGGCAGACCATCTGGTCCTGCGGCCTTCCCAGATTTACCAGTTACTAAAGCTTTTTTAATCTCGTTACTTGTTATCGGCATATTCATATTATGGGATTGATCCGCGGCAATTTTGTTCAGGAAATCTCGACCCAACCAGTCCCTAATTTCTTCCTCCTGGACAATCAAGTCATCTCGATATACTTCTTCAAAATGTTTTTGAAAAGCCTCTTCGATTTCTGCCGGGGTCTTAAATAAACTCCCTGAAACATCAGAGTTTACCTCGTTGATGGTTCCTCTGGCAAGATCTTGTTTGGTCTTCCATGCCAAGAGCTTTCCACAGCCCTCCCCGTAGTCGAAGTGAGTTAATTTATTAGCTTCCCACCTCTTTTTCAACCTTGAATCGATCACCCCGCCTAGATCTAACTTAAGAGACTGGAGGTTTGATAAGATATCTTCATCCAAGGGATTACTCCAGTGAGTGATGAGGTATTGCTCTGCCTTCTGTATTTCCTTCTCTATCCCCTCCACTTCAGCTCTGTGCTTTTTCTGTCTGGCACTTTGGAAGGATTTTATGAGTCCTCTTAAGAAAGCTTTGTATGTATCCCAGACAACTTCTATTGGGGCAGTATCTAGATTTGTTAAAAAAAAAGCTTTGGTCTCAAGAATTAACTTTTCAATTACATCTTCCTCCAAAAGAATAGCACGATCAAGTGTCCATCTTCTGTGGATCAATTTTGCTGGCACCCTGAGAGATAATGTTACTGCTGAGTGGTCCGAGGGATGTTCCCCCAAGTGCTTTATATCCTGCACCCATCCTTTCAAGTCCAGACTCAACAGAAAGAAGTCTAGCCTGGACTTGTGACCATATTTCTTATTATGGAAAGTGTACCCTCTCCTGTTGCCCATTTGACTTCTCCAAACGTCATACCATGCTAACTGCTTCATAGCATTTTTTATCGTTGCACTCATTTTAAAATTTTGGATTGCTCTACTTTCCCGTGATGTATCCAGCACCGGGTCTAAGACCACATTAAAGTCCCCAGCCAACACTAGCGGATCTGGATAATTTAACAATTCAGAAAGTAGATCCCTAAAGGGAGCGGGGTCATCTATGTTTGGGCCATAGTACCCTGCCACTGTAAACTTATATGCATGACATTTAATTTTAGCTATGGCCCATCTCCCCATCTTGTCCACAGTGCTAGACTCTAGAGAGATAGCTGAATTTCTCTTGATAACAATAGCGACTCCCTTAGTTGGAATTTGTTGGGTGGTACAGACCACTTCTTGAATCTACTTTCTAGATTTACACAAAGTTTTTAACTCACTCTCTGTTAAATGAGTCTCTTGCAGTATGAAAATCTGTTCCGGACCATCTCTCAAATATTGAAAAATTTTCTCCATCCTGTACTTTGTTCTTAAACCATTCAGGTTCCAAGACAGTACCTGTAGGCAAATATTTTGATCTTCTATTGGTTGTGCCATCTCTCTATTTGCTTTTTTATTTTGAGCGCTCTATTAAGGCGAATTGAACATATTTTTTGTTTTTTTCCCACTGCACCCCACCCTGTGCTACCCCCTCTCCATCCCCTCCCTCCCTCGTTACCCCTGCCCTGGAGAACCCCCACTTCCCTCTTCCATGGCCTCTACCCTGGCCTTTGAGACTCCCCCCCCCCTTGAGTCAGGAGCTTAAACACTAGATAATAGATAGATCTGTCCTGGGAAGATTTCTCTATATTTTTTTTTTTTTTTAGCTAGCTTTGCTCTATAGACTTTATCTGACACTTTTTAGTTGGCAGTTGCGAAAAAGATTATGCCGAGCTCCTCCTTAACTTGCTTATCTTCCCATTTCCCCTGCACCCCCTGAAATAGAGTGTAAGAAATTCTCAGCATCCTTAAGTCGTCTAAATGATTGCATTCTATTGTTGTACATAACTTTAAGCATAGCAGGAAATTTAAGATGTGCTGTTGCGCCAAGCTTTCTCAGGGGCTCAAGTAATTTCCCCAACTCCCACCGCCTAGATGCTGTAATTGCTGAGACATCTGAACGTATTTGGAAGGTTACGCCTTCTGCAGTTAAAGAATTTAACTTAAGGGCTTTGTTGAGGATTTCTTCTTTCAAATTATATGTTAAAAAATGGACTAAGATTTTTCTAGGTCTAGTTTTATTAGGATTCAGCCTAAAAGGGTCCCTATGCACTCTCTGTATGTCAGCCATGAGAGCCTCCTCTGAGCACTCCACATGGGTAGCTTGTTTGATTAATTTTACTACATATTCTTTAAGATTGCTTCCCTCAGCCCCTTCCGGTATTTTAAGCAGGCGAATGTTGTTCCTCCTTTGGGAATTCTCAAGAGACTCTAGTTTGTCTTGAAAGCCCATTTCTTTCTCTTTTAATAACGCTATTTTTTTTGCGTTTTCCTCCGACTGGGAAGCTAGTTCCGCCACCGTGAGCTCCAGTGCAGTGGTCCTAACTGCTAGCGAATCCAGTTTGGCCTCTAATTTTTCGCATGATACCTTAATATCAGCTTGATTACTTTCTGAGACCACAAATCTATCCCTTACTTCTTTAGCCAGTGATTGTAGTAAGTCAAAAACTGATCGTGATGGGGAGTGATCTACAGTGTCCCTTATATGTGCTTCCACTGTCTCAGACTCTAAAGAGGTATCCCCAGATAAACCCACCTGGTTCTTACCCACGGATACCTGGGAAGCAGTTACTCCGGAATGAACCATCAATGGCTCACTGACAGTAACCAAGTCTCTCTGTTCCAACATTTCTGCGACTTCTGTTTCATCAGCCATTGCCAAACCCCTTGCGTCCTCTCCTTTTTGTGACCCTGACTCGTCCGTGAGTAGTTGGAACCTGTTTGAGGTTGGTACACCTTCTAAAGAGTCAGATATCTTTCTGGGGTTGCTGACGGATTTAACGCCTAGTCATCCAAATCTTGCATAACATCAATAATAACTGTAAAAAATGTCAATATACTTAGTAACTGAAGGGTGGGGGGAGGAATGGGGTTTGAGAGATAAATGAGTGGGAGGTGATTGAGTGCCCAGGGGCCCTGGAGGTGAAGGTAGGTGTGAAGGCTATCAATTGTGTACATGGTGGGTATAAACCCCGATGCAATAGTAAATAAAATTCTTGTGTTGTTCTGGGTATGACCGCTTATGGTTAGAGTTTTCTTTAGGCATGCTGCTAATCATTTTTCTTGGATGCAGAATTTACCTTTGGGGTAACGTCCAAAGCAGAAGCCAACAATGTTTACATGAAGTTGGATGCATTATCATCAAGCTCCAGCGGAAGGCATTAGATCTGATGCCAAAAGCTCAGAGCAGGATGATGCTGAATTTCTTAAAATCCTCTGATTCTATTTTCAAAGTGGAACAACAGTCCCCTGCACACGCTAACAGTATATCAATTGTATCAATAACAGTGTGACAAAAGCTTGAGTCTTTGCTGGAACATGCGCTTCAGTTTATTCACAAGAGCCTGAGCCAACACGTGTTTCATCGCGCTTACGGTTGTGCGCAGAGACTTCTTCAGGGCTAAGAAACAAACAATAGTACAGAATTGGGAATGAAAGGTATGCAACAATAGCATCCAATGTCAGTTTCCCATTGTGACAGACTAACTTTGAAGGATCGGCTCATGTTGCCTACTCGAGACTGTGGAAACCCATGCTGTGTTAAATGTGTCACCTCTGTAGTTTAGTAACAAACTAGTGTATTTTAAGAAAAATTATAATAACACTCTTAGATAAAATAAACTGGTCCGGAGTTAAGGAATGCTTGTTCCTTGTGAGTCTAGTTGTGACATATGAACCTAAACAGTCAACAGTGACTTTGCTAAAGTGAATTTAACAAAACGACACCCCCTTAATGTTGCCTGGTACCCGAAGGTATGTAATAAAAAACAAAATACCTATACTCAATACGTGAAGATCCTAGGGGAAAAGAGACAGGTAGAAAAGAAAGAAAAATAATGCTAAGTATACTAGCCCTGTAAGAGCAAGTTTATCGTGCTAAGGTGACCAATTCTGACCGGGAAACCAACCTTAAATCCGGTTGTATTTCTGTTCCGAATGGGATTCAATAGGGTCCAATGTTAGACACACAGTTAAGACTGCACATATCTTGTGTCCAGAAATAATCCCTCCTATTCACATTATATGTATCCTGGATGTGTTTCCCAATGAGGAGTCCCTGAGGATGGGTAAATAAAGGAAAACAACCTAATTGCATATGAGAATACACCCAAAGGAGAAATGGCAGGGGCATATTCTATATACTTTAATACAGAGCTTTCCAAACTCTGTGTCGCGACACAGTACTGTGTCGCCTGCCATGTTTGGGTGTGTCATGCAATGATGAGGAGACGTGCTCTATTCATTGATTGAGCAGGACGGTACTGCGCATGTCAGTGACACAGTACGGGGAGGAAGGCGAAGGAGACCGTTAGGCATGTGCGCGCAACTTCGTTCCCTTTGCCACGCGCGTCGAATGCGCAGTCCAGTCCACAGAGCCCCCTCCGCTCCCCATTCTCAGCGCTCGGTACAGTTTGATAGGAGTGGCAGCCCGGGGACAAGGAGGAACGGCGGCGGACCACAGCCGGGCTCCGCTGTTTGTTTCAGCCCCGGGCCGCCACCATGAGCATCGAGATCCCGGCCGGCCTGACTGACCTGCTGTAGGTGGGCTATACCCCGTGGAGGTGCTGCGCCAGCGGCCGCCGGACCTGCGCCATAGGTAAAGATTTTGTTTTGACTGTATATATACAAGTTTTACCTCTTTATATTTTGGTACATTTTAGTCTGAGTAAATAACAATGATTGGTATTGGCACTGGTACTTCTGTGGAAAAAGCCTAGATAGTGTGGCGAGCGCTGTACATAATGTTGAAGACAGGGAACTATTCTGTCCCCTGACCATTCCCCATGACCGATGATCGTTACTCCCCTGTAATTGCACCGGAGTATTCAGCCCTGCCAAAACTCATACAATGTGGATTAGACTAACCTTGCATTTAAGTAATTTCGTCACATCATTGCAAGGACTGTAGTAGACCGTCATGCAATTACAGCTGAGCAAATAAATATGAGGTGTGTGCTCTGCAGTGCTTCATGGCTGTATCCAGGCCTAGTCATTACCGAAAGTGACACACGATGACTCAGCAGACGTCAGGGTCTAAGCCTGAGTTGCACTTATGGTTATATTGCTTATTATCAGGCTGGACACTCAGGGCATCACTACTGTGCAGTCTGTGCCCTGGAGGCTGTGACGGCTCCTCCTGCTGCACAGCCTACTTCTCCATGGAAAGTGAGAGTTTTTAGCTTTTGAGGAGCAATTCACTTGCCCTGAGTCACTGTTCCTACCTACCACCACCAGACAGAGGCTCCAGTCAACAACTAGCTAGCGCTAGCCCATTACTCTCCTGCTAAGAAGGACTTGCATTGTCCATTAATGATATTGTCAATAAAGCGTACTTTACATTCTTATTAAAAATATATCACTTCTTTCTTTTCGAAAAAAAACAGCCATAATTTTGGTCAAGAACATAAGAACACCAGGATAGTAGAAATGCATGATCCATAATTGATAAATAAAGCTCTGAAATACAAGTCTTACTGAATCAATGCTTCCATATCTCAGCAGAGCTGATTTCGTATTAATGGGAGGGCACTAACACACTAGAGTCGGTCTGCTTTATTTATGGGACACAAAATCAATGAAAGGTTTTCGTGAGATATGTTGTGTCCCCATACATTTTGTTATTTACAATTTCAATGACATATGTATTTGTCCTTATCTCTTATATGCAGTTAATTTAACCTCTGGTTTGCTAGTAAAACTGAATTACTGTGTCGCGAAATGATGCACGTCTAAAAATGCTGTTAATTTAACCTCTGGTGCTAGTAAAATTGCATTACCGTGTCGCGAAATGATGCATGTCTAAAAAGTGTGTCACCAACATGAAAAGTTTGGAAAGCTGTGCTTTAATAATATGGTAATGTGGTCCCATGTACCTTAAATGAGGATTTAGAAGTAGTTCAAGTTTATTCAGGCATGAATAAATAAAATCCGTGGTGCATTGCACACACTCGATGCACGTTGTGTTAAAGAAAATAACCGGCAGCCATATCCTTGCCGGTATTAATGCGAGACCTTTGCCTAATAAAAAGGATCAAAGGAACGTGTGTCAGAACAAGCGGTTAGACAGACCCCGCGGTGAGTATTTAAAAGATGCCCCCAAATGCAGATGCTCTTATGTAGTGTAATTGGCACTGTACTGCTAAATGCAGGAGAACCTTCAGTAAGTTATGGGCGCTTACCTCTGTGATGAACAGAGCTCCT
Organism: Calotriton arnoldi; assembly: GCA_963921515.1. NCBI lineage: Eukaryota > Metazoa > Chordata > Amphibia > Caudata > Salamandridae > Calotriton > Calotriton arnoldi. Next base: position 2,700,861 of record CAWUFW010001285.1, read on the forward strand.
TCCGGCGTGTACGCTGGAGACCTAATGGCCCGCAGCAGAACACACGTTCATATAGGCCTGGGAGCGGAAACAGTTGTAGGACTGTGCCCGCTCCAAAGACGTCGGCCATCTTGGAACGGTAAATTCAATACCCCCCTTATCAATAGACGTTAAAAGTGGGTAATTCATCAGCCCCCGAGGTGTGTTGATGTAGAGCTCAAGGGTCGTGGGGTATTGATCAGCATTATGCTCGATGGGCTAATGCATAGTAGTAAAACAAATACTGTCTGCCATATTGGAGTGTCTAATCTCCACATCCGGCTTGATAACGGAGATAGTGATGGGCAAATAACGGCCCGAGAAGGAGTAAAGAACATATCAAATTAAAGCGATTGTAGCTGTGTGCATCCAATAAGGATCTGAAAATATAATTTCGATTATCGCTGTGTGCATACAGTAAAAGTTTTGTAGAAGGAAAACAATGCTGATGCGCTCATGTAATGGTGTGGCCACAGCAAGTTTAGGAATGTAAAGAAGAAAAATGTAATAAACGGAATGTGGGTGAACAATACCTATGGTAACGAATCCATCTGGATATAAGTTACCTGAATAAATACGTTTCTTAATATTTGAATCCAAGAAAAGGGGGGTCTCTAGTAGTAGAATCCTAAGGCAACATTAAAGGAGAGTCAAGGGAAAGGGATTCCCGAGTTCAGTGTGTGCTGCAACCGTCTAAGTAAAATGGTACCGAATAGTAGTTATCATAAATCTAAATAACACATATTGTATGCCCACAGGATCTACATACACAATCCTGTGGGTCACCTTAAGATAGTTAAACATACACAGTAAGTACATCGGTGCCAGAGTAAGCATATCAGTTCCAGAGTAAAGAAGAGAGGTTGTGACAGTGGAGTCCTAAATCCGAGGGGATAGGAGAACAGGTATGCAGAGCATGCGGACGCGCGTGAGGTAGTTGTATTACTGTGATACTGCCCAGCGCTAGTTGTATGACGCTTGCTGCTAGTATTTTTAAAATTGCTATTATTTTGTGCACACATCTTTTAAACATTTCAAGATTACGAGGGAAATACCTGATGTTGTGAGGTTTCTTTTCTGAGCCACACTTCCGGGTCACTTCCCTGGTCCACCGCGGGTCCTCATCCCGATTGTGTGGAGGGAAGTCATTTCCGGCCAATTGAGGGTTGGTGGTCTAGTCCCCACCCTCACTTGCACATAAAGGGGCATGCAGAGCGGAGCGCGTAGCGGACGCGCGTGAGGTAGTTGTATTACTGTGATACTGCCCAGCGCTAGTTGTATGACGCTTGCTGCTAATATTTTTAAAATTGCTATTATTTTGTGCACACATCTTTTAAACATTTCAAGATTACGAGGGAAATACCTGATGTTGTGAGGTTCCTTTTCTGAGCCACACTTCCGGTTCACTTCCCCGGTCCACCGCGGGTCCTAATCCCGATTGTGTGGAGGGAAGTCATTTCCGGCCAATTGAGGGTTGGTGGTCTAGTCCCCACCCTCACTTGCACATAAAGGGGCATGCAGAGCGGAGCACGCAGCGGACGCGCGTGAGGTAGTTGTATTACTGTGATACTGCCCAGCGCTAGTTGTATGACGCTTGCTGCTAGTATTTTTAAAATTGCTATTATTTTGTGCACACATCTTTTAAACATTTCAAGATTACGAGGGAAATACCTGATGTTGTGAGGTTTCTTTTCTGAGCCACACTTCCGGTTCACTTCCCCGGTCCACCGCGGGTCCTAATCCCGATTGTGTGGAGGGAAGTCATTTCCGGCCAATTGAGGGTTGGTGGTCTAGTCCCCACCCTCACTTGCACATAAAGGGGCATGCAGAGCGGAGCGCGCAGCGGACGTGCGCTGCGGGCGCGCCGGCGGCGCCCCGAAGGCGTGCCAAAGGCAAGCCTGTCTGCGCCCGCCCGCGCCAGGACATCGCTAGGAGCCGGAGACCCTGGTCAATTTTATGTCAACCATGGTCCCCCCTTGCAAACACACTATACTAGACAAGAGCTAATTAATTTACAGACTAATGTAACCCCCACCTGTCGGACAGAAATCTGGCCTTATCCAGAAGGTCCGTTTTCCTGCCGAGTATGCCGATTTCAGGCAAATTATATCTCTCCTGGTCAGGCTATCAACACTTCCGTGGATAACTCACGGAAGGGGTGGAAAAATTTGTTGTGCAATGTTCGATCGCTGCCCAAACACTCTGTTGAGGTATGGGACCTAGTGTCCTCGGTTCAACCTGAACTGGGCTTTATAACCGAAACCTGGCTCAAACCCCACTCTGTGCCCGCTATAGCGTTAGGCATACCGGAGGGGTATAAAATGGTTAGACTGGACAGATCTATGAAGGTAGGGGGTGGAATCGCCATTGTGCATAAAGATGGAATTAATGTCTCCGTCCTAGACCAACGTGGCGATGCTACTATGGAGATGTTGGTCTTTAGGATAGATTCCTCCATGCAGGCTAGCTGGAAAGGGGCGTTAATTTATCGTCCCCCAGGACCTCTAGCTGATTTTTCTCTACAACTGGTTGAACTATTAGCCCCGTATGTGAACGCGTGCAATAACTTTCTACTCTTAGGAGATTTCAATATCCATAGTGATTGTCTCTCCAACTCAGATGCACAGACTCTTTTGGCTGACCTATCCCTTTTAGGCCTATCCCAGCTTAATGAAGGCCCTACTCATATAGCTGGGCATACTTTGGATATTATATTTTCAAATTCTTCTAAGATTCAGTGCGAACCCCCCCAACAACTTACTTGGTCTGATCATTCAGTCATTGAATTTTTTATTCAGGACCCTATAGATCTCAAAATACCTAAACCAGCTACATTTTATACTCGCAGGCAGTGGCAGAAAGACTCTGCGGAAAATTTTCAAACTGTTTTTTGAGGCCTCAAAATTCTGCATCGGACAACATTGAGGAAGCACTGTCCAAATAGAACTCGGCTGTTTCAATAGCCATTGACCACATTGCACCTCTGAAATCTTCCTTGAGCCATCCTAATCGCCCACAGGCAGTCTGGTTCTCGACTCAACTGCGAGATCAAAAACAACTTTGCAGGAAGTTGGAGAGAATTTGGCGTGCTTCTCATAATGAGGCAGACAGAGATCGGTTTTATTCCACTCTGTCCAGCTATCATAAAAATATAAAAATAGCACGGAAAACCCATATAACAGCTCAGTTAGCCGAGGCTGGCAACTCCTCTAAAACCCTGCCCCAGATTCTTCAGTCTTTCATTCACCCTAAGGCATGTGAAAGCTTAGAGGCCCCCTCCCAATTGCTGTGTAATGATATTGCTCTCTATTTTGTACAAAAGATAGAGCTTATCTATGGAAAAATTACCGCAATAGGAGGCCTGCAGCAGATCCCTATGGCCTTGGACCATTTGAATCTAACAAACTCTCAGTTGTTAGAGAACTTCCCCGCAATTACATTAGCAGAGGTTGAATCACTGATCCACAAGATAAAGTCTGGGTCCCCTTCTGACCATATTCCAGCTAAAGTCATTCCGTCTTTGGCTAAACATCTGTCTCCCTCGGTGCAATCTCTTATTAATCTCTCTCTAACGGAAGGCCATGTACCACTGGAGTGGAAGGTTGCTCAGGTTAGACCCATTCGTAAGGACACTAAAACACCGTGGACGGATCTTTCTAACCTCCGTCCTATTTCACTCCTCCCGTTCCTGAGCAAACTAATGGAAAAACATGTCAATACCCACCTTTCCAACTATGTCGAACTGACAGGATGTTTAGATCCTTCCCAGTCCGGTTTTAGGCCCAAATACAGCACCGAATCAGCATTACTAGTGGTCACAGATAACATCAGGATGACCCTAGATAAAGGCCACTCTATGATTCTGGTGCTGTTGGACCTATCCGCAGCGTTCGACACAGTTTCCCACAGTATTTTGTTCAAAAGGTTGGAAGAGGTTGGGCTAAGAAAATCAGCCTTACAATGGATGAGGAGCTTTCTGTCTGATCGCTCCCAGATTGTCAACCTAGGCCCGTATCGTTCGGCCCCTATAGATTTGACCAAGGGAGTACCCCAGGGCTCATGTCTGAGCCCTACATTATTCAACATCTATATTGCTCCCTTGTCCAATCTTTTGAGGACACATGGGTTCATTCCCATATCATATGCCGACGATACCCAGTTACTCTTTCCATTTGAAAAATTCACCTTGGCGGTACGGCTAGCCTTCTCCAATGGGATGAGAGCCATATCACACTGGATGAAGAATAATTTCCTCCAGTGTAATGTGGGAAAAATTGAGATAATGCTCTTTGGAGAGGCCCCCTTCCTATGGACCCCAGATTGGTGGCCGACCGACTTGGGTCCCCATCCCGCTCCCAAGTCTATAGTCAAAAATCTGGGTATCCGTTTAGATCAAGCCCTCAGTCTGAAGGAGCACGCTGCTCAGACAGCTGGTTCCTGTTTTCATGTAATAGGCCTGCTCCGCCGAGTTTTCCCCCTGCTTCCTGATTCCACCCGGAAAACTCTAGTCCAGGCGCTGGTATTGAGTCGTCTGGACTACTGTAACGGCCTGCTGGTCTCTGCTAATGATGCTTCACTCAGCAGACTGCAGGTAGTTCAGAACACTGCGGCGCGGTTGGTCCTTAATGTCCCCTCCAGGACCCCCTCCCGCCCTCTTCTCATGAAGTTGCATTGGCTCCCTATCCGCCAACGGGTCAAATTTAAAATCTACTGCACCATTCATAAGGCACTGCTTAACTTGGGCCCATCCTATCTTTCCGAGAAATTCATGCCCTATGTACCATCAAGATCCCTCCGCTCGAGTGCTAAACACCTTCTGGTGGTGCCTCGAGTAAGTAAGGCAAGACTAGGAGGAAAAGCTCTTTCCCATCTTGGCCCTCGTTACTGGAATGAACTCTCCTTGCCCTTAAGACAGTGTCTGGATCACTTGCAATTCAGGAAGTTGCTTAAGACCAATCTTTTTTGCGCCTGTTAAACTCTGCTGGAGTTGCTTCACACCCTCACAGTCCGCTCTAAGCGCAGAGATACCCCTTCGGGGGTCGATTCTAGCGCTATATAAACAAATAAATAAATAAAATAAATAGATGGTTAATGAACAAATGAGCTCCCCAAGTGACAGCCTATAGTGCTGAGGAAATCAAAACCATGTTAGGACGTGTAGTCCTAGGTAAGCGTGCATGTAAGAGTATGGAAGCAGGTTTCAAAACTTCAGCTCAAACTCAACAGTAGTAGTAAGATAGAGATCACATCACAAACAAGTCAGAAGACCACATGGAGGATTGTGGTACTGAGTAAATAGATACTGTTTCAACTTGGTAACATTACGCCTCATGTGGGGACCGTGAATGCTAGTCCCCCAAAAAGTAGTGTAATTCGTGGTCTGTGTTTAGGCCCATTTCCACACTTCTTAATCGCATGATCCAAGTCTCCTCCCTTCTCCTCAACGTTAGTTCCCTATTGCCACCTCTCACGTCTCTGGGTATGGTGTCAAAGCCGTAAAAAGGAGAAGGTTTTGTGGCTACCCTGAGCAGGACATTCCAATATGTGCATGGCTACGGGGTACCTGGTGTCAGCCTGTTTAATCGCCCTAACGTGTTCTAAGAAGTGGTCTTTCAGAGATCTGATTGTGCTGCCAATGTAGCTACGTTGACATTTGCATACAACTGCGATTCTGTTTTTATTGGTACATGGAAAAAGTGCATAAAAACAGAATCACACCGCAAATCAACCTTTCATGTGATGATTTGACAATTCAGGATGTATTGGATACTAAGTTGTTAATGTTGATCTCTGAATGTGAGGGGGACCCAGTGACAATGGATAGACTGCTCTACGAGCTTGATGTACAAACAGACCTGAATATTAGCAGTGGACTTAAATCCAAATCGAGATGGACTCCGCCAATGCTGGTTGGCAAAAACATTGAAATTTTTTATAAGTTAGTCATGTCAGACCTAGACAAGTATGTAGATTCACGACACTCACACCACAATTGGACTGACAACCTCACCCATACAGAACGGGAAGCCCTACACCAACTGATGGCAGATGACAGTATTACAATATGGAAGGCTCACAAAGTGGGCAATGTGGTGCTTATGAACCAGGTTGACTATGATAGAGAGATCATCTCACAACTCAATGACATACATTGCTATGAGAAACTATCCTCGAACCCCATTTGGACACTGACTAGTCTCATCAATCAGAAACTTAAAGGCTGGCACGATCTATGCCTCTTAGACTTTAATGAGTACACTTACCTCAAAGTAGAACACCCTAGACACCCATGCATGTACACACTACCTAAAGTGCATACAAATCTCCCTTTCCCACCAGGCAGACCCATTGTGTCTGGAATTGGTGGACTCACAGAGAAACTATCTGAGTATGTGGATTTATTTCTCCAGCCATTGGTAGCTAACCTACCCTCTTACATCAGAGACATGAAACACATACTCAGCACGCTGGCAGACATTACTTGGGACAATACTATGACACTAGCTACTCTGGATGTCACTGCCCTGTATACGAGCATCCAACATGACCAGGGCCACACACTTAACTCTCGCCCGGCTAGCCTCTGGGAACATACAGACATGTTAATGGACATGGCACAAATGATTCTTGAAAACAATGTGTTCCTCTTTAAAGGGGCATGGTACAAACAGATACGTGGAGTAGCTATGGGCTCTAAATTTTCCCCATCATACGCCAATCTTTTTATGGGGTGGTTGGAGGAGAGCTGTATTTGGGGCTCTAAAGGCAGTGATTGGAGCGACTCCAATCTTTTCTGGGGCAGGTACATTGACCACTGCCTCCTAATTTGGACAGGCAACACTGAGAGGCTGATGGAATTTGTAACATACCTTAACAGTAATGACGCTAATATTAGATTTACCTGACAAAGACACGCAGCCACAGCGCTACAGTTCCACTTATGCCCTGTTAGTATATCGCTATACGCGGATGACATGGTTTTATACACTAGATACCCAGATGCTAACTTAAATGCACTTATCCGTGAATATATTAGATTTGAATACTTCTCAGGCCTCAGCATTAATTGGGACAAATCAGTGGTCATCCTGCTCACCCCAGCGACGACTAAACCAACAATTGACTACCCGCTGCAGTGGCGACTGGAACCAGTGAAATACTTAGGTGTCTGGATACACCGCGATCCAGAGTTAGTGTTGCACGAAAACTATGGCAAAGCAATAGTCAGATTGGAAGATCAAATAGATAAATGGATCTGGCTGCCCCTGTCGCTGGCTAATAGAATTGCGCTGCAAAAAATGGTGGTCCTGCCAAGGTTTCTTTATTTATTTATGAATATACCGATATGGCTTCCACAAGCTCTGTTCACTAGACTGCGCACGGCTATGCTTCGGCTAACATGGGCGGGGAAACATGCAAGGGTAGGATGGAAGGAGCTGACAAGACCCTATATCCAAGGCGGCTTTGGTGCCCCTGATCTCCAACTATACTATTATTGCGCACAGGCTCAACACGCCCATTACTGGCTGCAGCCGCACGGGCATATACCGCATATAGCAGTGGAACACGAGAGTTTGCACCCTACTCCTCTACTCACACTTATATCGTCACCCAGACAATACACTCTGAAATCAGAGATACACCCAGCGTTATGTACCTCGAGAGCATGGCACACACTAACGAAGCGTGCGCACAAACTTCCAGCATACGCACCGGCACTACCACTGCAACATCACCCACGACTCTCGGTGACGCAGGAACGCAGAATGCTACAGGTGTTACATGTGATGGGACTCCACACGTTTGGGGATGTCTTTCCGAATGGACAATGTATATCACAAGATGACGTGGCCCTAAGCGCACACCATACTCCATTAAAAATATTTGCAGATTTGCGACTGCGACTGGCGGTCAAAGCCTTGTATCCATCCTTCCCGGAAGAACCGCCAACACATAATGCACTCCAGGCCCTATTGACATCCACTTCGCGGCAAAGCTTAGTTACAAAACTATACACTTCAGCTCAACGCGAACAGTGGCACGCCCAGGACAGACCTCTAGTTAGATGGGAGGCAACGTTGGGCACAGTTATTGACAAAGGAGACTGGGACTATAGTTGCACGCAGTTGCAGCTGCTTACGTCGAACTGCAACCTGAAAATGTTAAGTTTATACACCAGGTATATTATACACCTGTGCAGCTGCATAAATATGGACTGAGGGCTAATGACCGGTGTCACAGGTGTGGAGATCCCAACGCAGACTTTTTACATATGGCCTGGGCGTGCTCAAAACTCCAACCTTACTGGCTGGAAGTAACAACCACTCTCACTCACATACTGGCTGAGCAGATTCCCAATGCCCCTATGATATGCCTTTTGGGTATTTACAAGATGAAGATGGCGCGCAGACGGAAGTTCCTAGCGGTAGCGCTGCTGCTCGCTAAGAGACGGATAGCAATGAGATGGGGTAGTAAGCATGTACCAAAATGTACAGATTGGCTTAGTGATATTACGTATTGTAAAGTACAATTGGAAACATATGCGGAGGACCTACCTCAGGCCTCTCGTCCACGTGATTTTTGGGATCCGCTGGTGGAATACCTCAACTCCACGCAAGCAGGGGTATGACTGTGTACATATGTATATGCATATTTATTGTACGATGCACAATGTTTCACTCTGGGGTGGTCTGATGGTTGAAGATGAAGGGGATTCAGTGCACTGACTGCCAAAATTGGTCCCCTTCCCGATATCTGTTCCATGATGTAATGAGTCAATTTCCTCTTCTTGTTATATGATGTGGCTATGTGACCTGATGGAGGACGTTGGTAACGAACTTTGCACTTGTTGATATGATGACCCTATTGTGTACAGTAATTTGAACTTATGTATACCTATAATGTAAATGCGGTAATCTTTGACTGACCAAGAAAATAAAATATTTAAAAAAAATATATATATATTAGATTTACCTACCTACCAACACAGCAAGAGCTCAATTACTTTCTTAGATGTGGAACTCTTTGTCTCCAATAACAGAATTGAAAGCAGGCTTTACAGGAAGGCTACGGCGTGCAATAGTATATTACATGCCACCAGTGCACACTGAGACATCAGATTAATGCTATTCCTTACGGGGAATTTGTACGCGCACGACGCAATTGCAGTATTGAAGGTGACTTTGTGAGTTGCCTCCAAAGCATGGGGGACAGATTCAAGCGCAGGGGTTACAGTCAGAGGACAGTAAACAATGCATTGAACAGGATCTCAAAAGTAGAGAGACAACAGACACTTCAGGATAAAAGCAAGCAAGAGGATCCCAACACTACTCAGCTTGTCATTGATTACAAGGATTACTTGACACTCACAAAAAGCATGAGGAAACATTGGCACTTACTACGTGCTGATAAGACGTTAGAACCTTTAATTTCTTCCAGACCAGAAACGACTTTCCACAAGGGGAAGAGCCTTAAAAACGTACTTAGCCCTAGTTATCAAAGGATGGGCAATCAGGTACATTGGCTCTCGACTCACAGACTTGGTTTTTTCAAATGTGGACGGTGCACTGCGTGCAGATGGGCCACTGACAAAAAGAAATAATTTTCTGGCCCGAATGGACAGTCTTACAAGATAAATACTAACATCAACTGTCAGACCAACTATGTGGTCTATGCAAATGTCAACGTAGGTACATTGGCAGCACAATCGGACCTCTGAAAGAACGCATCTAAGAACACGTCAGGGCGGTTAAAAAGGCTGACACCAGGTACCCTGTAGCCATGCACATATTGGAATGTCCTGCTCAGGGTAGCCACAAAACCTTCTCCTTTTACGGCTTTGACACCATACCTAGAGACGTGAGAGGTAGCAATAGGGAACTAACGTTGAGGAGAAGGGGGGAGACTTGTATCATGCAAGTAGGAAGTGTGGAAATGGGCCTAAACACAGACCACGAATTACACTACTTTTTGGGGGACAAGCATTCACGGTCCCCACATGAGGCGTAATGTTACCAAGTTGAAACAGTATCTATTTACTCAGTACCACAATCCTCCATGTGGTCTTCTGACTTGTTTGTGATGTGATCTCTATCTTACTACTACTGTTGAGTTTGAACTGAAGTTTTGAAGCGTGCTTCCATACACTTACATGCAAGCTTACCTAGGACTACACGTCCTAACATGGTTTTGATTTCCTCAGCACTATAGGCTGTCACTTGGGGAGCTCATTTGTTCATTAACCATCTATCATGCTCTGTATACCTGTTCTCCTATCCCCTCGGATTTAGGACTCCACTGTCACAACCTCTCTTCTTTACTCTGGAACCGATATGCTTACTCTGGCACCGATGTACTTACTGTGTATGTTTAACTAACTTAAGGTGACCCAAAGGATTGTGTATGTAGATCCTGGGGGCATACAATATGTGTTATTTAGATTTATGATAACTACTATTCGGTACCATTCTACTTAGATGGTTGCAGCACACACTGAACTCGGGAATCCCTTTCCCTTGACTCTCCTTTAATGTTGCCTTAGGATTCTACTACTAGAGACCCCTTTTTTCTTGGATTCAAATATTAAAAAACAGATTGTTTCAGGTAACTTATATCCAGATAGATTCTTTACCCTAGGGATGGTTCACCCACGTTCCGTTTATTAAATTTTTCTTCTTTACATTCCTAAACTTGCTATGGCCACACCATTACATGGGGGCATCAGCATTGTTTTCCTTCTACAAACCTTTTTTCTGTATGCACACAGCGATAATCCAAAATATATTTTCAGACCCTTATTGGATGCACACAGCTACAATCGCTTTAATTTGATATGTTCTTTACTGCTTCTCGGGCCGTTATTTGCCCATCACTATCTCCATTATTAAGCCGGATGCGGAGATTAGACACTCCAAGATGGCATTTGTTTTACTACTATGCATTAGTCCATCGAGCATAATGCTGATCAATACCCCACGACCCTTGAGCTCTACATCAACACACCTCGGGGTCTGATGAATTACCCACTTTTAACCTCTATTGATAAGCGGGGTACTGAATTTACCGTTCCAAGATTGCCGACGTCTTTGGCGCGGGTACAGTCCTACAACTGTTTCCGCTCCCAGGACTATATGAACGTGTGTTCTGCTGCGGGCCTTTAGGTCTCCAGCGTACACGCCGGAAGGAGCTCTGTTCATCACAGAGGTAAGCGCCCATAACTTACTGAATGTTCTCCTGCATTTAGCAGTACAGTGCCAATTACACTAGATACGAGCATCTGCATTTGGGAAGTATTTAGGAAGACAAGGGTGCCCCAATATATGAACCTGGGGTAATATGTAGTTTAAAGGAACAATGGTTCTAGAGTGGCCTAAAAGGTCCAAGGGGAAGTAACCCTGTAAAGGGCACTGAGATAAGTAAAGGAATAGAAACTTAATTCATAAAAGAGAGCAGTAGGAAATATAACGAGGGACATATAGGTCAATGTATTTCAAATATTTATTACACTCACATTATTCGAGTTCATCTTCAGGACAAAAAAAGAGTGCGCACTCAGCGCGGATTTTCCTTTGAGCAGGACACGCTCCTTTCATCTCCCAGGCCTCCATTTACTGAACTGTGACCGGCCAATTTAATTAATTCCCCGGCACAGCACATTGCCATTTAACGGCGAAGGATTTTAAGCATTTGCTTCCAGCAAACTAAATTCAAGTTGCTCACATTTTTTTGTCCTGAAGATGAACTCGAATAATTGAGTTCGAAACGTCGTCGACCCCCTACAACATGAACTCCTTATACTCTGTAAAAATCTTTAAAGGAGCTTCTATTTCTGTTGTCAATGCGATGTCATTATTTTAAGTTCACCCTCACTTCTCACGTCACGCTTATTGTCACTTACTGTGTGAGCACCTGAATACCTTCATTGTGTAATAAATATTTGTCATACATTGACCTATATGTCCCTCGTTATATTTCCTACTGCTCTCTTTTATGAATTAAGTTTCTATTCCTTTACTTATCTCAGTGCCCTTTACAGGGTTACTTCCCCTTGGACCTTTTAGGCCACTCTAGAACCATTGTTCCTTTAAACTACTCTGCATTTGGGGGCATCTTTTAAATACTCACCGCAGGGTCTGTCTACCCGCTTGTTCTGACACACTTTCCTTTGATCCTTTTTATTAGGCAAAGGTCTCGTATTAATACAGGCAAGGATATGGCTGCCGGTTATTTTCTTTAACACAACGTGCATAGAGTGTGTGCAATGCACCACAGATTTTATTTATTCATGCCTGAATAAACTTACACTACTTCTAAATCCTCATTTAAGGTACATGGGACCACATTACCATATTATTAAAGTATATAAAATATGCCCCTGCCATTTTCCCTTGGGTGTATTTTTATATGTAATTAGGTCGTTTTCCTTTATTTACCCATCCTCAGGGACTCCTCATTGGGAAACACATCCAGGATACATATAATGTGAATAGGAGGGATTATTTCTGGACACAAAATATGTGCAGTCTTAACTGTGTGTCTAACATTGGACCCGATTGAATCCCATTCGGGACGGAAATACAACCGGATTTAAGGTTGGTTTCCCGGTCAGAATTGGTCATTTTAGCACGATAAACTTGCTCTTACAGGGCTTGTATACTTAGCATTATTTTTCTTTCTTTTCTACCCGTCTCTTTTCCCCTAGGATCTTCACGTATTGAGTATAGGTATTTTGTTTTTTATTACATACCTTCGGGTACCAGGCAACATTAAGGGGGTGTCGTTTTGTTAAATTCACTTTAGCAAAGTCACTGTTGACTGTTTAGGTTCATATGTCACAACTAGACTCACAAGGAACAAGCATGCCTTAACTCCGGACCAGTTTATTTTATCTAAGAGTGTTATTATAATTTTTCTTAAAATACACTAGTTTGTCACTAAACAACTGAGGTGACACATTTAACACAGCATGGGTTTCCACAGGATTGAGTAAGCAACATGAGCCGATCCTTTAAAGTTAGTCTGTCACAATGGGAAACTGACATTGGATGCTATTGTTGCATACCTTTCATTCCCAATTCTGTACTATTGTTTGTTTCTTAGCCCTGAAGAAGTCTCTGCGCACAACCGTAAGCGCGATGAAACACGTGTTGGCTAAGGCTGTTGTGAATAAACTGAAGCGCATGTTCCAGCAAAGACTCAAGCTTTTGTCACACTGTTATTGATGCAATTGATATACTGTTAGCGTGTGCAGGGGACTGTTGTTCTGTTTTGCCAGTGGATATCCACACGTTGGGGAGGAGGGTGGCTCTCCCTACCCTTTTGCGCCGCAATCCTCACTCAGTACTAGAGTATACTTACCTGCGTATTACCCAGGAGCGCCAATTCCCTATAGAACCACCTACCAAGCAGTTTCAATATTTTCAAAGTGGCAAGAAAGCCCCAGTGGAACAAACTTGGTTTTCTTGCCAACCTTGGTTGGGTGTGAACTCATTGGACTAGGCTCTAGATCTTGTCTAGGTCCTATTGTGGCACAATAAATGCCTAAATCTCAAGTTTCTTTGATTGCTGGGAACGTTCCTTATGGTCACTCTTGCTGTCCCAGGTCCTCAATGCAGACTTCTAGGAACTAGGTCTGTCTCCAGTCCAGTCATCTGTGGTTGGCTGGCTGGCTGTAGTGGTAATAGTAATTATATTGGCTCCAAATTCCAATACTTCCCCTACTACTGCTTAAATTGGAGTGGGAATAGTAAATTTTAGCACTCTAAAGTCCAACATTTTCCCTATTGTTGCTTAGACTGGAGTGGAGACTGGAGTGGAAATAGTAAATCTAACCCCTCAAAATCCAACACTTTTCTTAATGTTTTTTAAACTGGTGTGGGTTAGTAAATCTAAACCCTCCAAAATAGAATGCTTTCCCTACTCTTGCTTAGATTAGAGTGGGAATAGTAAATGTAATCCCTCGGAGGTTCAACACTTTCCCTACTGTTGATTAAATTGATGTAGGAATAGTAAATCTAACTTCTCTGAAGTCCAGGAGTTCCCTACTGTTGCGTAGGCTGGAGTGGGAATAGTAATTATAAACCCTCCAAAATCCAACTCTATCCCTAGTATTGCTAAGACTTTGAGGGGAATAATGAAGTCCAACACTTTTTCTACTGTTGTTTAAATTGGAGTTGGAATGAATAGTAATTGTAACCCTTCCAAAGTCAAACACTTTTCCTATTTGTTGCATACATTAGAGTGGGAATAGTATATCTAATATTTCTAGACTCCCACATTTTTCTTAATATTGGTGAAATATAATTTGTTTATTTTTTATATTTAATATGATTTGGTTATATTTTAAAAAATGTTAATGTTTAATTTATTTTTAGTAAATGTTTTTTTGGGGTTTTAATATTTTACTATTATATAAACTGGTGAAATTATTAATATATTTTGTAAGTGATTCAATTATTTTATGTTATATTTTATTTCTCTATGTATATCATGTGTAATATATATGTGTGTATGTGTGTATATATGTATATATATGTATTTATATATATATATAAATATATATTAATCTACATGTTTTTATAGTGCTAAATTTAAAATATTAAAAATAAAATGAATATAATATAAAATAAATAATTGATATATATATATACATATATATATATATATATATATATATATATCCAAAAGACCAAAGTTTGCCCTTCCTTCGACATCTCCATGCAGTCGATAACAAAATGGGCATGAACTCCACTTTTAGGCTCGCAGTTTTTCTTTATTATTTAAACGATCATGCAGTCACTACGCGTTTCGGTAACAGCCGTTACCTTGATATATATCATCTGTGAGCAAGGACATTTTGTCCGAAACGCGTCAGAGTGCAGCTCTGTAAATAAAAACATCACCAGTGCCATATACCTGGGATTCGTGTGGTCTCTGTTCGCCTGGTAGTGTGCGGAAGTGCGGAAGTGCAGAGACGACGTGTTTTTATCGATATATATATATATATATATATATTGTTATATATAATATTGAATAACTAGTGGGATTTATTTACCTCACATTATATTAATTTTGAATATTATACTATTTAGATTTTACTAGCTGTGTATATATATCACAAAAACAATATTTTTGTATGTTTTTGGATGATATTAGTGTCCACCATATTCTTTTTTCAATATTTTTGTCATTTTTATTATAAGTTTATGAACATGATATTGTGGTAAAGTATATTTTGACACAATATTTTTGTCAACAATATTGTTTACCACGATATTGTGTTATTGAACAGATATTCAGAAGTTTGGAGTGAGAAGTCTTTTTTTGGACATCAGTGACTCCTTCTTCACGTGTAGTCTTCCCAGGCCTAAGAATATTCTTATGGGATGGTCTTTAGGTGCCAGCGTCAGTCTTACCCTGTGCACTAGCCAGGGATTGGCTAGTTTTACCTACCCAACCCTGTCTACTTTTAAACCATACCCCCACTTCTTCATTGTACTGTAAAATTTCCCAGAGCCCCAAATCTTAGCTAGCTTAGCTTTTTTCCACCAGGTTGGTTTCTGGCTATCTTTAAAACCACTCCTGCAGTTAGATCAGATCTACTTATGTCTTTCAGGGTCCAAATGAATTGACCACCATGCTGGGGTTGATGCCAATAGTCTAAGAGGGCTAGAAAATTAATGGAAGCAACTCCACCTGGCATATCCAAAGCAAAAGAAATTGTGTTAAGACTGCATGTTTTTCTGTCAGCTGTTCCTGTTCATTTGCAGATGGCTAATCCCTGGTAAGTGCCCGCCTGTTGACAAATCCCTGGTGTCTGAGCTCCAGAGGTCAGGATGTTGTCCTTTGGAAAGCAAAGTCATTAACTCTAGCCAGAAATGTATAGTGGTTAACTTTGGCCAGGAATGTATTTTGATAGCTGGTACTGAGATGAGTAGCAGAACTGCTTCTAAACCATTGTTGGTCAGGCAGCAAAATTTATTTTATTAAAGTTACTTTTCAACAAAAGTTATGAAAAGTCTGACTTCACCATTTTTTCTGATTTTAAAAACTGAAGGGTCAATAACTTTTATTCATCTTGCTAGCATTTCCCAAGGGGAGATACAAAATCATAAATGTAAATATATCTAGGTCTGCACCTGGAGAATGCAGCGTAAACCTATACAAAGAAGAACACGTTTAGGCCATAGGCCGCTGTGAGGACACCTATTTCACATTTGTAGAATGCCATTTTGTTATATATTTTTTAGAATTAGACACCATTCCCAGAAGGCTTACAAGGCACACTTTGTGAGCGACTTAGTAACAGATAAAAATAGGTTTTCTTATGTTGCAAAGGCTTTTTACCTCTTCCTGTGCCACTGTAGTAAGTCTAAACTGCACCAGCCCAAGGAAACTGGTGGCCCTCACAGCCATATATTGTTGTCACATATTTGCTTGGTGCAAATACACACTGCAAACCATCTATGATGTTCAACTTCAATACGATTGGTGCATTTTCTGTGCCATTTACTACTGCCTTACTGGAAAGTTAAATAGACCAATTTTACCAATATGATGCGAGAGCACAAGTACCTTTGCACTGAATAGCAGTGTCACAGTGCATGGAGTCCTAATCACAGCCAGCATTAGGGCCCTGAAAAAGCAAAAAGTCATTATTGACAGTGCAGTAAAGGCAGATTTCCTCCACATTTCTAAACCTGTTTGTAGGGGCGTAGGAAATTCTTGGATGCCATATTGTTGAATCCACACACACACACATATTTTTTCAGCAGCACAGGACAATTGCAGGACAGCAAGGTGCAATTATATATAATGCAACCATTTCTACATGTGATGGGTGATGTGGTGGCACACACATCTTGATTTAGCACTCCTCAGAGAACGAGCATCCCTACAGGAACAGGAAAACTCATCAGTTCCCAAACGTACAAGTGGTGTGTAATGAAAAGGGCCTCTTCACTCATAACATTGTATGTCATCATGGGAGCTCACATGACTCATATATGTTCTGCTTCTGCATTACAGAGGAGAGTGTCACACTCTGCAGAGTTTCACACTATGCACCCTGGCTTATCGTGTGTCACGTCCTTTAACCTGCTACAACAGATTTCCTTCATACCATGAGGTAACTCCACTCTAGTGGACCAATGAAACCTGCAAGTTGAATGACCGTCTTGAGAGGTTTGCAGTGCAGTGTTCATTCTGTCTACGGACCAACCAAATCCCTGAAAGTGACTTACTATGTGGTGTTGTTGAAGCCTCTGAGTTCACGAATCTGCTCAGTTCTGTGACTTCCTCGTACATGACACGGCATGTACAATTCACAAGCATCTTTATCAATTTGGTGCTGAGGAAATCAGCCTTCCTCCCCAACACAAACTCTGGCTATAACTGTTTTGGCTTTGCTTGCTACATGTCCTGCATTATGCCCACAAATTCCCCTGTTGTTGGTCGAACAGCAGGTCCTGCTTCAAGGAGTGGTGGGTGCGACCTCTCTGGTTGTGTTATGAGGGATTGAGGGGTTGTTGGTAATGTGGGTGCTTCACAACATTACACTTGCTGTTTTTCCAAAGTGACTTTTTTTTCAGATTTATAGTTGTCTCTTTGACCTGTATCGATGTCAGCA
Organism: Calotriton arnoldi; assembly: GCA_963921515.1. NCBI lineage: Eukaryota > Metazoa > Chordata > Amphibia > Caudata > Salamandridae > Calotriton > Calotriton arnoldi. The sequence continues at coordinate 2,718,505 of CAWUFW010001285.1, forward strand.
TAATTTGATGCATTACTGGATGTAATGAAAGTTGGAACTTTTTGGAAGAGGCAGAGCATAGTGACATATTAAGGGTTTATTGTATGTAGTATTGCATGCTTCCACACTACATTGCTAATTGCAGTAAGGTGAGTCCATATTTGTATATCTGTAGTTATACATTTAGTACCACCCTGTAAACGCATGGAGTTTTTGTTTGTCGCTGTCCCAGATGCATGCATGGGACACCTCCTGTTTCCACTGCCTTCTGCTTCCTGGTGGCTAAATCTTCTTTTGTAAAGAAGTGCAGGTCATAGCACCACTTCTCAATCTCTTCAACTGTCCTTTCAATGACAAAAATTGATGCACTGCTGGAACCATGTCCAAATTTGTGTTTTGTTTCCTCGGGGAAATAGAGTGTTGTACCTTGACTCCCATGTTATACTTGCCCTCTCTGTGGAATCTTGATGTGATGTCACCTTACAGAATGTTGGGAGTCAAAGAGCCACAGTTGGCTGGGCTGAGCAGCATGCTGGCTGCTCCTGGTGGGGTCTTGTGAGAGTCTTGATCTGGTCTCCCTGTGATCTTGTACCATCTTCAATAAAACCTCTTTGAATCACCTGAACCTGCGTGGACCTGATCACTACAATTTTTGGCGACGATCTTCAAAAGAACCCACATCTATCACCTCTTCAAACCTCAAACTACTTCAAGTACAGACTCTACAGCTACTCTAGCTAAGCTTCTACTTTCAACTGGCATCCTTGACCCCACCAGTGACCTCCCATCGGTCGCCCACTTCAGCCTGCCAGTTGTTCCTGTGCCTATGGGGAAGTGCCACTACAGGAGCTGCCCATTCAACCTTGGGCGTCTACTCCCCACTAACTCTACGCGTCTTGTGCTGGGCCTTCAGTGAGGGTAAGCCTGCTTGTCAACGTCTACGCTTTGTGCTGTGCCTTCAAGTGAGGGTAAGCCTGCTTCTCACCAACGTCTGCACTCTACTTGTTTTGTGCTGTGCCTTCAATTGCCACACATGGACGCCTACACTGTCTGGTAAAGAAGTGTGCTATTATATGTGTGCGCTAGTCATGCCATTTTGTCTGCACCTCTCTTGACATTAACCTCTCTCTGTTCCTCAACCTGTGTGGGAGAGTCGTGGTCTGACAGCTGGGATTTTCCCCTCAATCTTACGTGGGACTGTATCGACGTTTGTACTAATTGGGGCAAGAAGAGTGCTACTGGCTCAAATCTACATTGTCTGCCTTTTTCAAATGGTGATGCTGCGTGAATAATCTTCTACAACTGGATTAAGCTCAAGGTCATTTTCGCTCTGCCTGCTTGGTTTATGCTGCCTACGTGTTGCTTATATCCACACAGCCCCGTGTGAAAGTGCGCAGCCTGCCTATCTATTTTATCGTACCAGAGACTGTCTTTCTACGTTTGTCTGTGCACCGTTTAAAATTGGCACGAGACCTCCATCTCATGATTTTCAGGGCAGTTGAACCGTTACCTGTCTTTACAAATTTGTCTCGAGCTGACATGCTGAGCGCACGCACTCCTACCTGTTTTTGCTTTCCTCCCCGATGTCTCCATGGTTCCCCTCCGACGTTCCGGACCTTCCCTCACGTCATTGCTTCGATGCAGCTCATCGCTGCTGACAGACGGTCTCCTGCACAGATGTGCCTAGAGCCACCCGGCTCACCGTAAGTTTGCGTGCCGCCATCTTACGTTTGGCACGCCTCATCAAGTCTTCTTCAGCTTCCTGCGTACTTCATTGCTCTTCCAACCACGTTGTTCGTTTTTATAAAGTTTTGTTTCAACGTCCTTGGGTTGCTTCTCTCCTCAAGCTGTTCACTGCTTCAAAAGTCATCGGTGTAGTTTTTGCTGTTCCTTCACTACAGGTACTGTTTTTACTTAATCACTCTGTGACTGCTACGTCCCACGATCTATCGGTTGCTGCATGTTTACTCTCGTCTCTGCCAACCACGTACTCCTGAAATTGGGAAAACTCTATGGAGACGCTTATCAGAGCGGCGGTGACTTCCCTACATGAACAAGTGACTTAATGTTTTCTCTAATGGAGCATGGTAATGTTCAACTGTGGGATGAGATTTTGTTTTTATGCAGCTACGATTTTCAATATTCTCTGCCCAGAGTTATGCTGCCATCTAGTGTCAAGTTGTATGTTGATTGGTTGCTCTTTTCCATGTTTTCTTTCTCACATATCGTTTTGTCAATCTGTGTGTCGTATATTGCACGTCGAGCCTATCTGGAGTACACAGCGTTTTTAGAGACGTATCTTTTATTTAAAATTGTTTTTTTTTCCAGTTTTATCCTTCTTAGGATTTTTGAATGGGTACCGTAGTTTCAACATCGTACTTTATTTACTCAAGGACCCTTGGTATTCACCCTGTTGGTATACACCGTCAAGATACACACTGTAAAGAGTCCATAGTTTTTCATACTTACTTTTGGTGTTCCTACACTAGTTGTCTTCTTAAGCTCGGGTGAGTAGTCGCTCACCGGCGTGGATCTCTGGTCTGCCTTCAACACAATTGTCCATGGACCCTAGGTATACGCCAAGCTGGTAAACGCCGTCAAGAGTCCATTACACTATTCTGTTTTCCCTTCTAACAGGGGATCTTTGCAACGGTTTTAGTCCGTTCTGCATACATGCAAGGGTTACAGTCCTGTTGCATATGTGTCTTTCTCTATTACCTAGAGACTGTTTACGGGTTCTTACTCACACATGTATAGTTGCCGGGTTCCCACCCATACTCTTTTAGCCTTTCTATGCGAGGGTGTTAGTCCCTTAGCATCTGTTACAGATCTCCATTCCAAGCGATTTGTCATGGGTTCCCACCCATACATTCGGATTTACATATTTAGCTTATGTTTTATACTATTTTTGAGTGCATTTCATGCTTTCTGTGCTAAGTATGTACTTTTTATATTGAACTTTCTTTTGTGAGATATACACTGTTATCTTTGTATTACAATCTTATCGTATTATTATGATAATGGTGTTTGGATGAGGAATCCCCTCTTACTTTTCCTCATCCTTATTTCTTTCTTCATTTCTGTTTTCCTTCTGATGTATTCTTCTCGTGTCTCTTGTGGATTCTGAACTTTCCTCTGCTTTTCTGTCGTGTTTCCTTTTTCTGCGTTCATCGCAGCCTGTAGCCCTGTGTTCTGTTAGCTTTCCATTTTCAGCCTCATTTCATTCCTGTTCTGGCCAGTGGGTGTGCATTGTGGCAGTCTTTTGTGTTTCTTTTTCTCCTCTTCTCTGATGTCGTTATTTCTCTTCTTTTCTGTTGTGTATAGAAGGGAGGATGGTTTCTATGTTTTTGTTATCCTTTCTTCTCTGCTTCTCGATTTCGCTCATGTTGCTCTTCATTCGATGGTTTTACGGTTCTGTTTCTTTGTGTCTCCTCTTTCTCGGTTCTTCTCTCTTCTTTTCTCATTGTTGTTTTTTTTCATTAAGAAGAAAGGGGGATATGTTGTACCTTGACTCCCATGTTATACTTGCCCTCTCTGTGGAATCTTGATGTGATGTCACCTTACAGAATGTTGGGAGTCAAAGAGCCACAGTTGGCTGGGCTGAGCAGCATGCTGGCTGCTCCTGGTGGGGTCTTGTGAGAGTCTTGATCTGGTCTCCCTGTGATCTTGTACCATCTTCAATAAAACCTCTTTGAATCACCTGAACCTGCGTGGACCTGATCACTACATAGAGAGAGATTTAAACAAAAGATTTTTTGTTTCAACTGACACATTTTTCTACAAAGAGTTCAAGCTGCTGATATGTTAACTGTGTCTTTCTTTTTCTGCTACTGCCTTCCTTCTCAAGAGGCTCTTAGCTTGCTAAGAGTACTATCTCCTGTTTGCTGGTCCTGATCTCCTCTTCACTACTCTCAGTAGTGTCAAGTGTGAATGCTGTTGTACCTCCTAGGCTGTGATGTCATCTGTAGCTGTCAATGCTCTGGTCGTAATTTAGAACTGAATCCCAATTGTAATTTCTGATTCATTGCTGCAACTATTACTGATTCACTATTTTGCAAATGCCATTTCCCCTTTGTTTAAGTAGTCACTTCTTTGTGAAAGCAAAAGCTGCAATCAAAATTGCAATGAGAACCCAGTTAGCTGAACATTACAAGAAAAGCCTAATACGACTCTCAGATTAGCAATTGCTCATTGTTTAATTAGCAGCTTTTTTGTTAAAGTGGAACAAAATCTAAACATTAAATACCTTTCTTTTCATTTTACTACAGACACACAGTTTGGTTCGTTGCTTCAATTACTCTTTTCAATAAACATTTTCCTGTTTGACAAAATAACATTATTGCACAAAAATAAACAATTACTGTGAAAATACATAATGGGTAACATGAGAAATATGTTTTTGAATTGGCAATAGGGGTTTTAGTGAAATATACAAACCAATTTAAATATAAGCACATGCCTTCGGATGCACATGTGAACATGGGCCGTAACACATAAAGTGAGCATGGCAATAATTTAAGACACCCACAAAACATCTTTGACTGGCGCTATTTCAATCCTTCATGGTAAGATAAGGTAGAGCTTGCTCCAACATCCTTTTGCCAGCGTATTATGAAAACAGGATTCTGGAGTTGTTAATATGTGACGAAACGCTTGCGCACCTTGGCTATCTGGAGTTTTCGTGTGTTGAGGATGTGTTCGATTTCTTTTGTTGCACTGGTGTGTTTTTGTTCTGCATTATTGCAGTGTGATTTTTTGTTCTGTTGTATGGTACTGTGTTCTGTTTTGAGTGTTTTGTTGTGAGATTGTAATTTAGGTTGTTATGTTGTTATGTTTTACTTCTGTTGTGTTTTTTTTAGATATCTCAACAAATGTCAATATATTTCCAGCCAATGGAAAACACATGGGAACTCCAATATATTGTTTATAGGTTTGACAGGGTAGTTCAACAATCAAAGACAAAATAGATCCCGCTCAAGCTGTGTTTCTTCTCTATAATTAGACATCTGTACGATTTACGACACATATTTATTCCAATATTTATTTATTTTTATTTTGCTTTCCAAACGTTGCAACATATTAAGTTAAGAAAGCATTGTAAGCAGTGAAGTTATTATACATTAATGGGGCAATATTACAGTCAACATTTTAAGCACAAGCCACAGGATAAAAATGCCTGTATTACAGGGAAGTAAAGGCAGAGCCACACAGAGGCCCTGATTTAGATGGCAGTCGGTTGGACCGCCACCTGCTATTTGCAGAGGTCAGGAGACAGGCTGACAAGCAGGCGATGGTCAGACCGCCGCATTTCAATGTGACCGCCATGGTGGCAGTCGGAAAGTGCTCCGTACCACGGCGGCCTGTGCTGCGGTGAAGGAAAAGGGCCGTAGCACAAGCCGCTGTGATACCGGGCACCTCGTGCACATCCATGGACTGTGTGCCATGCACCATGTTGCGCATGACAAACTGTGCATGGAGTTGAATGAGGGTACTACATGTGCCCCCAGGGTCCCTTTGCAGTGGCACACAATGGATGGGGGCCCTGTTTGGGTCCTCCAATATCCCTTTCTGACAGCCTTTACATGGAGGTGTTCCCACCATGAAAGACCATGTCAGAAAGAGATATCCAAATCCCAATCCTGGCTCGGTACCGCCGCCATTCATGGCCACGACTCTGACCGCTGCCCTGTCGGGATCTGAGATCCTGGCGGAGGCGCCAGTTTGGACTCTGACCACTGTGGTCCGACCGCCAGCATTTATATGTGGCGGTCGGCCCGAAGGTCTGTCAGCAGTCGGATTGCCACCGAAGGCCTGTCGGTGGTGGTCCGACCGCCATCATAATGAGGCTCAGAGCGTTACAAAGTATGGGACAGACTCCAGGCTCTGGAAGACAATAGAACATATGGGCACTCAGTGCAATGCAGTAACTGGAGAACTGTTCTCTTGCAGTTGGCTCTACTTCCACTGTTTATTAATTAATCATTGACTTAATGGAATGCCTCGGTTGTGAGTGACCCGAGTTGATTTTTTTCCCTTAACCAGGTGTGGTAGCGTTAGCCAAGTAAGTTTGCAGTGGAAGCCATATATTTTTTAGGCTACTTCTCTGAGTCAACGTGGAGTTATAGATCTCAAGTTGTTGTTACACTAAACTAAGTTGGACAGTAAAGTTTTTATCGTCGGGACTCTGTTTTTTCCCCAGACACAGGCAAAACACTTCTTTAGGCCTATTGTAAAGCTCTTAAAGTGAAGAGTCACACATTCAGCGGAATCTGAATGGTGCACGCCAGAAGGGCCATTTTTGGGGATAGTGTTATGTTTATTTCTGTCAAAGCAGAAATCTGTTCAAATACTTTACACCAAAGATACCAATCATTGGGCAGTCCCATGCTAAATGTATGAAATCTACATGTGATCCTAAACAACATGCACAGTTTGCATTGTTTGATAGGGTAAAATTGCAGGATTTAAGGGGTGTGCTGTATTTTGGTGTCGGTATTGAAAGGGAATCAGGCGTAATCTACCACTTGGGGATGATGAGCCCATCTGAATACATCAGTAGAGCCATTCTCTCTAAGATAGTGCATCCCAAATCTGTTTCTCATTGTAGTTTGGCATTCCTCAGCACCAGTACTTAATCTGAGCCGGTGGCTTCTGATGCTGGGCACCGGCACTTAATTGTCAACACAGGTAATTATGACAGTCTACCACATAGTGGTGCTGCTTGTCTAATTTAGAGACGAGCACAACAACAGTTGTTTATTAAGTCAATATATATAAAAAATGACTAATACCTGCCGTCAAAGCCATTCTTATAGCTTTGGGGGCCTGGAATAGACAGAACTGCCACACTTGTAGGAGTGTGATGGTTAGTAGTTGTGTTGTTACTGTAACTGGCAGTGCTGACTGCAGCAATCAGCGGTTCAAGTGGAACTGGCCTTCTGACAAGGGTCCTAGCACTTATGGTTTTTTGTAAATAAAGCACTGGTCAGCACACCCCAGAGCCAATAGTATCTGAAAGCATCCAGTGCAGTGAATTCTTCGCTGTCTATGACAGTAGTGTATCCAAGCAAACTCCCCTCCACTAATAAGTTTTGAATTTTGGTCAGTCCTCAGCTTCGTATTCTGTGAAAGGAGAATTGCTCTCTGGTAAGTGTGTTAATTGAGTGATGATCAAATGTTTGCTCTGGGTCAGAAGGGATGTGGCATGATATATTTTCCTGATACCGTCCCAAACAAATTGTGTACTGGCCACTGAATTAATTTCCGAAGGGCTTTGGCAGGGGATCTGACTGAACTGTGAGCTCAAACGGTTTGGATGTGCAGTGTCCCGCTCAACAGCCAAATGGGCAATTTTTGCAGTGGAGTGCATACAGTAATCAGCTTACTGAGCTTGTACTCAACTGTAGTCAGGGGCTTCTAAGCTCCTCTGTTCATGAGGTAGGGTAGGATCTCCTAACTTATTCTAGTTTGTGCCTCCCACTCATACAGGCATAATAGTATGAGAACTGAGGGGCATATTTACAAGAAAAGTGACGGAGCGCAGCGTTAGCCTTCTTGGCTTAACGCCGCACTCCACCACTTTTGAAACGCAGGGCTGCACCATATTTACAACAATACGGTGCAGCCCTGCGTTTCTCCCTGCGCTGGCGCTAATCACAGCTGCTTAGCACCAACACAGGCACCCTTGCACCATGGTGCAAGTGGTGCAAGGGTGCCTGCGTTGTGGGAATGATTGTCTATGTTCAGGAAGGTGTCCCTTCCTGCACATAAACAATCTTAAATTGCGAGTTGTAACTTCTATGTCTGCTGCTTTGTGCAGCACACATGGAAGTTGCAACTCGTCATTTTTAAAATGACTGTTTATGTGCAGGAAGGCACACCTTCCCGCACATAAACAATCATGCATGACGTTTTGCTGTTTCTATGTGTGCTACTCAATGCAGTACACATAGAAACAACAAAAGCGAGGAGAAATAAATAATTTCTCCTCGTTGCGCCATGTTAAGACCAGGTTTTTTTTGGTCTTAATTTTGGCGCTGCCCCATATTTACGCCACCCTTGTAAATATGAGGCAGCGTCAAAATCAATGGGTGTTGCGCCGGAACGCCGACCACAACACCTAGTGCCCTACCCTTTCACACTAAGTATAGCGTGAAAGGGTGCCTTCTTTACAAGGCAGCGTTAAGCCAGTGCTGCAATATCGCCCTCCAGTAACAAAATCAGCAGGTCAGCATAAGGACTCAGCACTCACTTTCTTTTTCAGCCTCCATGTGTTCTGAAATATATACCGCTCGCCGCCCTCTCACCACATGCGCACCACCCGCTTACCACCGCTTACCACAGCAAAAGTCAGCAACAAGCGGGCGGAGCCACCCGAGCTGCTGAGTCGCGTTGCCCCAGGTTTTTGATAGGAGCAGCATTTCGGGTGGCAAGTCGACCATAAAAGAGACCAAGACCGAGGGGAGTTAGGCAGGAGGCGCAGTAAGGCCCGAGCCCGGCTGTAGTAGCTACCGCTCATTGAGCGCGAACCTTGTCCACTCGTGGAAGCGGGCCAGCTCGGTCTGGGAGCGTCTTGCGGTTGGCCTGGTGTGCTCCAGCTCGGGTCCCTCTTGCTCTCTCAGCCCCCTCGGCCGCTCCTCAAATTTTCACCCCTAGAGGGTTTTTCATGTGTACGTTTTTTGTCTGCAGTTTTGGTTGTGCTGTAGTGAAATATATTATGGTTTTAAAAGCACCCTTTGCAGAGTTCCTTGTATATCCAGCAGTTTTCAGACAACAATCAAAGTGTCAAGATATCTCTGGTGATTAATCTTTCTGCTGGAGAGAAGTCAGAGTTTTGTCTAGTGGCAGTTTCAACTCATCTAAGGTAGCACAGACGGTTAATATGACTGCTGCAAAGTACATGTACCACGCAGATCACAGAACTGTATTGTATGTGGATAGCTTTAACTGGTTTTGTTACAGAGATCCCTTTCTTACTGTGCAGTTCTTAAGTTACAATTGTAATCTAGGACAGTGAGCTATGAACTGCCATCAAAGAGCTGCATGCAATCTGCATGGGGCAGGTTAAAAAGTTATGTTTTTTTCTCATTCTTTCATTATACTAATGTTGCTAAAAAGGGTTTGTGTGGATAGAAATACACTCTTATTAGTAAAGCCAACCCTTAACAGTGTGTTACATTTTTAATCCTGAGTTTGTGCTTCTCCAGGCCAAGCACTCTTAAAAAATGCTTACCTGTATGGATGGAATGTGAATCGCACATATATTATTCTTTATCTCTGGGTGTGTGTGTGATATAAAGTGATTCAACACCCTACACTGGTATGAGAGGTGCTATAAAACAAATGATATATATGTGAGAGCGGGGCTATGGAGAGATGAGGGACACTGTTGGAGGGTGATAGTGAGGGAAACATTCAAGGGACCCATCAGAGATTGCCGTATCCTTGTGCACTGTAAGTTCATCATTTACTTTGCTTTAAAAGCTAATACAATTGAATATATAATAAAAAATGTGTTGTAGAATGTACCAGTTTTGCTTTTGTAGCCCACATTTTCTTGGGGGGAAGCGCCCCTAAGCCCCCCTTGAAGTTATCAGACTCACTCGTTGTGCTCGCTTGCTACGCAAAGTACGGCAGCTGCTCTGCCAAAATTTGCCAGGGTTGCTTTGGTTTCCCAGTCTGGCCTTGTAGGGTGCAAAGTGTTCAGATTAATATGGCAAAGCAATTCTGGCAATTTTTCTCAGTTCAAACTATTCTGGACAGATGGGACAAATATGTCTTGATGATATCAGTGTGGCTCAATTTGTATAGTCGTTAAAAAAAGAGATATTACACAGACCAGTTCACACTTGGTTTGATGCTTGTCAGTTCATCTTGAAGGGAGTTTTTTTTTGTAGGATTTTGCCCACAAGGGACATATTATAGCACATTACTAGTTTTCTAAGCCAAGATGATTCATGTCAGGTTCTAGTGCCTTAAAGTTCAAGCCAACGCACATTTGTGTTCCTGATTGTTCTTTCAAGAGTAATTGCTAGTTGTTTAGGGGACGGTTACCAAGCTGTGCCCACAGCGTTTTCAATAAATTGCTACCAAACAGTAAAACAGTTTGATAGTGCTTACTACTAGTCGAGTTGGCATTATGAGAATGGCATTCTGGAACTGTAAACATTTTGCAGCCCTTAACACACTAAACTATTCAAGACATTCAAGATCGATCGCTCTTCAGCTGGCGAGGAATTACAATACCTCAAATTTGTTAGAGTTGGTGGCACTCTGATTGCAATCTTAAAGGGTTAGCCTTTAATTTGTTGGATTTTCAAGTATCTTAATTGGCCAGTAGCAAATGTAATATTAATAGTCTCCACCCACCTCTTTAGAAGAGTGTGCACTAGGGTCTCCCATGTACATTTTCTAGCTTTCCAGTGTGACATTCCATACTTCATGTGAATTAAAAATAGGTGAAGAGAGACTTTTTTGCTATGTGGTTTGTTTCTTCAGCACATTCTGTTGGCTTATTCAAATCAGTGGCGTAGCAAAGCTTACATGGGGCACTAATATGGGTAGAGAAAATGGGCACCTATTCCAGGGTTCAGTAGTAAAAAAGCATTATATTTGGGGAGCAGTGGGTCTCTTATCAGCCTGTGCCCTCGTGCCGCTGCACCTGCTGCCCTATTGACAGCTACTCTAGGTCCAGCGTAAATTTAGTGCTTTATGCACTTGCGTGTTATATACATGCTATACGATAATCAAATTAATCTGTGCGCATTGTATTCATTAATCATTAGTAGGTGGCTGCATTTATTTTTAGTAAAGGCCACACATATTCCTGAAATGTAATCATTGTACTTACTCATGATAACTGTACTTGTTTAGAATCCATTTTAATACACGTTAGCTTAACATGTAACCAAGTTCGAATAACATGAATTTGATTTAATTAAGTGCCATGCCAGTGTTTTGGAAGGTGTCTTATTGTGTTTGTTAAGTTAGAATAGGCTCATTATTCATTGTAGAAGACTGGTAGGCAACTGAACCATAATTAGAAGTTGGCCTCGGATATGGAGACTGAGGCGTTGGAAGAGATCGTCCTGTACCAGGCAGACCAGGCTGATGTTACATCCAAGGTTGCCCAAATGATTGCTCCTTTGTTGAGAGATGGAAATTAAAGGAGTCTACCTGCTCCTAGAGAACGGTGCCTTTGGATTGGTGCATTTGGTGGAAACTGATATGGAGAAGCCTTCTAGAGTCTTCTTTATTGGTTTAATAATGTGTTCTTTAGAATACCTTAGCAGACCCTGTCCTGACTTTGATAAGAGAAGACTCCTCTCGACTCTGATTTCTGATTTCCCCTGCCCAGAGTGTTGAGCTTCATGGTTGAGCACTCATATTTTTTCCCTTGGACCTTAAACTTGATTCATCTGATGCTGACACCTTCCTCACAGAATTTCCCCTTGCCACATTCAATACTTTATTTAGAATAGGGAAATTCTTTTATGGAACTTGCCTGGGTGGTATTTTGCTTGCTGTATGTGATTTTATTTTGCATCTTTTTCATTATAATATATAAATTCAGATTGCATGATCATTTAAATATGTATGCTCCTACACTATATTTGCTTCAATTTTGATGACTGATTTAACTTGTAACCTGAACTAAATTGATAATATAAACCTTAAGTTTTGGACACCATGCTCTCTATCGTTTTTGGGGAGCCAAATTGATTTCACTGCACTTGCAATGTATTGTCGATGTTAGCTCCTTACTTACACATCAAGTCGACTGTCAACAGTCCATACGACCAATGGGGGATTCACTTTGATGATTTTACTAAGAGATTGACAATTCAAGAAACCCTGCTCTATCACGCACCTGCTTCAAATGATTTGACGTATGAGTGTTGTTGAATGAGGAGAGCCTATCTTGAAGGGAGGGCTACAGGTTGCATTGTGTGGACAAGTGAAAGATGCTTTTACAAAAATACTGTGCTCATGAGAGGTCATCATAGATTATTTGCTCTCCATCTGTGATCACAAAATAAGATCCCTGGAGATTCTATAAAAGTATAAGGCCTTTTGCTGCAGCATTTGTCAGTTGGAATAGTCACATAACAAGCTGCTGTTGTAAAAATGAAACAATTTTCATTCGATAAAAACTCATTTTTGGAAATGGTCTTCCAAAATCCCATTTCACAGTTACAAATTACATCAAATGGTTAGAATGCCTCTTACAAACCTGACAACTAAAGTCTGCCACCAGACAGTTATGAAAAATACAAGTTTATTCCTGTGTGAAAAGGATTTTAGCATGACCTGGAGACTCCAAGTGAACACGAAATAAAATTAGTGAAATGTCACTGCACTTCAGAGCCTCTTACATCCTAAAGTGTGCCACTTTAGTAAATAGTAAATAGTACTCTCATGTGAAAAGCAGGACAGGTAAGTAAAAGACACAGGTCCCAACCCTCAAATGCACTCCAAAAGATATACAAAAGGTACCCTTTCTGGAGATGTTAAAAAAGCGTATACAGATTTTCTACACCCCTAGAACAGAAGTCTCAGATGTGGCCCTCGTTGCGAGTGACCTGAAAAATTCCAATAAGTGTGGTGATTTATGTTACCCCATATATCGGAATTATGAGCTTTGTTAACAAAACTGCACTTCCCAGAAGATATCTATAAGTGAAACATTTCCAGTGAATAGTAAGAAATGTGATAAGCATTACAATCTGCATACTATTTCCCAATTAAGGGGAAAAACTCGTAATAAGTGCTTGTTAGAAATGGGGGTCTCTAGTTGGCAGAGGTAGGTACCTTTGTCCAAATAGAGACCCTTGCTTCTAGTCAGGGAAGGGGGATACACACTTTAGATAACCCCTGCTCACCCTCTTGGTAGCTTGGCATGAGCAGATAGGCTTATCCCAAAGGCAATGTGTAAAGTATTTGTACCAACACTCACAGCAACACAGTGAAAACACCACAAATGGACACCACACCAGTTTAGAAAAATAAAGTATCTTTATCTAAACTAAACAAGACCAAAACGACCAAAATCTAACATACACAGTTAAAAATATGACCTCAAAAGATTTCAAGAACTTGTACCATAGAAAACAATGGATGCATGACTTTTCACCAAAATACCTGTAGATGCGTGTAAGTTCCAAAAGCCAAACAGCCGCAGAGCCGGAAACCAAGAGATACGACACTCCTGAGACATTGGGGAGGCAATGCGACAGTTCCGCTGCACGCAGAGGAAGGGTTGCGCCGAATCCGGTCTGTATGGAGAGTGATGCGTCGATTCTTTGTGACAGTTCCGGTCAGCAGGTGATGCGTCGGACGAACTTGCCGCATAGACACGATGCGTGGAAATCCGGGATGCATCGGCTATCGATGCAGCGGCGTCGAGCGGCGCTGCGTCGGTCCTCTTCAGCCGCGATCCCTCGATGCGTCAATTCTTGCAGGGGCGACAGGCGCTGCGGCGGTTTCCGCAGCGGCGCGGTGATGCGTGGAAATTCTCCTCGCGCCGTGGAGATGCGTCGGGAAAACAGCCGCAAGAAGAGCGATGCGTCGATTTCTGTAGTTAATTGAGTTTCTTCTTTCTTCCAGCTCCCAAACAGCAGCAACAACCTCTAGAGGACCTAAAACTAGCACAGGCACCTCTTGGCAGGCTAGAACTCACAGCAGCAGAGTTCAGGAGAGCTGGGGGTGAAGTCTTTGTGTCCCTGAGACTTCAGGATAGGAAGCCAGCTCACTTCAGGCCCTTGGAGAGCTCCTTCAAGCAGGGGACACAGCAAAGTCCTTCTCCCTTCCTTGGCAGAAACAGCAACTGCAGGCCATTCCCAGACACACAGCAAGGGCAGTACTTCTCCTCAGTCTCTCCAGCTCTTCTCCTTGGCAAAGGTTCCTCTTGAATTCCAGGAATGATCTAAAGTCTGGGGTTTTGGGTCTGATACTTATACCCAAAATGTCTTTGTTCTCTTTGTGCAAGGGGCTCTGATCCCAGTTCAAACCAGTTCTGGGGGGCACTCTGCAAGTGCACAACAACATCCATTGTCAGTGTGAGCCTTGGCTCCTGACACACCACAGGGGGGGCAGAGCCAGCATTGTGGAAGGTAGGCACAGGCCTCTTCAGGTACAGGTGCTACTCCTCCCACCACTCCAAATGCAGGTCAGGCCTATTCAGCCTAGTGCTGACTCATCCAGACTCCTGGAGCCCCTGCACCTCCCCAGCCCCTGTCACTCCAAAGCCAGACAGTCAATCCACAAACAGGCAGAGGCGCACAGGATGGTTGAACAAGAAAATAGCCACTTTCTAAAAATGATATTTTCAAACACACAATTTAAAAACCATCTTTACTAAAAGATGTGTTATTAAATCCTGCATTCAGGGATACCAAACTCCATTTTTCCATCTTATCCCTATGGGAAGATATGCTTGTAAAATGTTAGAAAGCAGTCCCCATTCTGTCCTATGGGGCAAGATAGCCTTTCAATAGTGAAAAACGAAATTGGCAGTATTTCACTATCAGGACATGTTACACACACTAGTACATGTCCTACCTTTCATATACACTGCACCCTGCCCAGGGGGGCACCTTGGGCCTACCATAGGGGTGTCCAATGTGTAAGAGAAGGGAAGGGTAGGGCCTGGCAAGTGGGTGCATTTGCCAAGTGACATGACAGTTAACAAACTGCGCACAGGCACCGTGGTGGCAGGCCTGAGACATCTTTTCAGGGCTACTCATGTGGGTGGCACAATCAGTGTTGCAGGCCCACTAGTAGCATTTGATTTACCATCCCTGTCACACTCAGTGCGCTTTACTAGGGACCTACTGGTAAAACAAATATGCCAATTAGGGAGAACCAATCACAATATCAATTTACACAGAGAGCATATGCACTTTAGCCCTGATCACCAGTGGTAAAGTGCCCAGAGTCTTCATAGCCAACAAACACAGGTCGGGAAAAAATAGGAGGAAGAAGCAAAAAGTTTGGGGATAATCCTGCAAAAAGGGCCATTTCCAACAGTGCTATATATCATACCCAATAAATAACAAGCACCAATGTATAATTACACAGCAAGTGAGATAAATATCAAACACTGGTCACTCGTAATAAGGGCTATATTGTAGAATGCCTGTTACAATGTATTGCTTTCTTTAAAATAACATGATTCTCATTCCTAGTCAATTATGTCCTAATTCTTCCAAAATGATACATGAAGGTGACTTCTTAAGGTGCCACGTTTTACACACTTCTCAGTATCCAAGGGCTGGTCTGCATACAAGCTTAAAAATTATCACAGATAACCTTTCACTAATGAAATACTTTTTATGTCTACTCTCTCATGCTTTATTAAACTAAAATGACTCTTTATTAAAACTCCAAAGCTGTCACTGATGTTTTTTTTACAATTCTTTAAGCTGTACACACTTTTGAAACATTCGAATTGTTTGAAAAAACTGGAGCCATATCACAATACCGTTGTTTGCGCTGCACAGATGTAGAACTGGGGCCGTACCATAAAGGCCTTTATGTTCGCACCGCATAGATGAGCGCCTGTTTTATGCACCTGCAGTGGGTAAAGTCAGATAATTTGACCTGATATTTCTCAAAGTTAGTGTATCTTATTAGACACCTTTCCTTTCATTCCATAAGGCATTTCCCTAGTGTACTGGAGCCATTGAAGGTCGGTTTTGAAAGCCCATGACTGCTCCTGATGCATCTGTCACTTTCCCAAGAATATAGCATGTTACTACGCATGCTATCACATTGCGTTCCTTTACAACGCGGTCATTACAACGAAAGCGGTGTTAGAACGCTATACCTTTACAACGCAAGTCATTAGATTGACTTGCAGTAGGGGGCGCATTGGATTTAGGAATAGTATAATTTACTATTCCAACTCCAACCTGCGCAACAGTAGGGAAGGTGTTGGAATAGTAAATTATACTATTCATTATGTTAGAACGCCCCCTACAACAAGTCGATCTAATGACTTGCGTTGTAAAGGCATCGCGTTCTAACAACGCGGTCGTTGTAACGACTGCGTTGTAAAGGAACTGCAATGTGATGACTGCGTTGTAAACGCAGTCTCCCCTTTCCCAAGCTCCCCAAGGGTAACTGCAGCAGGCATGGGGAGCTTCGAGAGATGAGAGCGAAGAAGAAAGATGGTGAGGGGTAAAGCAAGAGAAAAGTGAGAGGAGAGAGAGAAAATGGATCACAGGAAGAATAGGAGGGAGGAATGAAAGGAATCTGGTTTGATAAGATTTGCCAGTGCTCCTTCTGGATCCCTGACAGCACAATTCAAAAATAGAAGGAAGCAAACCTTGCTCTCTGTTTTCCAAGCTTTTCGGCCTGAAAGTAAATCACTAACTTGAAGAAATATTGGGTTAAATGAATTCACATAAAACAGGTACTCAGTTCTGCCCTGAGCTAGCAAATCCCATCAAGATACAGTCCCTGGTCACCACATTTGTGTTTTCTCAAATTGTGATTTCAGCAGGGCATAAGATAAGAGGTCATCCAGGGTAGAGAAAAGAACAAATCTTTTTGCCCAGCCCTGCATCATTAACAATTAACCACCAATCAACCACCAATAGCTTTCTAAAATATTTTGTTTGGTAGTGTCAGGTGGGGTTCTAAAATCTGTGGTGTCATCATTCATCAGATATCTCAGCTGACTAAGAGAATCTTTGAGTGGGAGACAATGGGCTAAAGAAAGCACACATCAGAAAATACAGAACAGCAATTGCATCTCAGTATTTCCAAGCTATGCTGGCTGCAGTGCAAACATTGCACATAGACATTTCAAGTTAATGTATGGACTGTAGGGAGCACAATTTCTGAAAAAAAAGGCATAGACCCTCTCTGCTCTGCACAGCGTGAAAAATTGGATCATGGCATGGCCCCAAATATTATTTGATTTTTGCCTTTTTTAAAAGCATCAAAAGAACTGTAGTGTAGTTCCCATATTACCTATACAGGATCTGCATGTTTGGATAACATAAACTGTGGGATTGGTGGCAGACTGATTCCGTGCACCCCCACCGGATACGTTAGCCTGTCTGTATTAGCTAGCTCACAGTGCCACTACAATCTCCTCTTACCAAGGAGAGAATAGATTCTGGCAACCTCAGAACATGACAACCCTGATCCCTCAGAATCGTGGAAACAATATACTACCTTTCGCTCAGTCACTCGTGCTTACTTAGTTTGTCTCAGAGAGATACACAGAATAAACAGGCTGGGCGTTTTCAATAAGTATTTATTGAACAGTTGTTATTCTAGTGTAGAATAGATGAGCTGCAACAACCAGTAGCAGAGATATATGATTAGCCGTACTACGAAAGTAAAGGGATGGTATAGTTCTACCATCTTGCAGAAATCAAGATTATATACAAGTACATAAAACACATGATAAAAAATGCGTACTCCTACGATGTCTCCCTAACTAGATGTACCTAAATGTACCTAGCATCTGTGTAGGTGTTATGCCAAGAATCCCTCTAGGATCTAGTCAACCCCATTACCTGAGAATGAGAGAATATGGGATCCCGTCCTGGTCTCGAGTTGGACACCCCGCGAGGGATGTTAGACCACTGCGAGCTGGAGTGTCTGCATGCAGGAACCTCAGCGTCTGTGGTCAGTGTGTCAGCCGGGAAGCCTCGGTCTCCTTTATCTTCCTAAGCAAGATGTGCTGTATATATACCCATAGGTCTCCCCAGAGGTCCTACCTTGCTGTGTTACTGTGTCGGCCTAAAGGATGACGTTGGGCCTGAACTTTATACAGAGATATTATACAGGAGATGGTAATCCTACTGTTAGTCCTGCTGTGCTTCCAAGAAACCTCATGCATAATGTATGAGAATCGAACCAGGGAAAAACCCGCGTTCTGAATGCAGTGTTATATCTAGGTAAAAGGTCACTACCCAATAACCGTTATGTGTGTAATGTAGGGAAGAATATAGGTGAAAGGTTACAAGGTTACCTGCGCCTATATAGGATACCTATATGGAATATAACACTCACTCCTCATCCGACTGGACGACATATGTAACTTATTACCGTACTACTACTAGGCTAACGCATATAAGCCTAGATATATAGAAACATTTATTATGCTAAAAATAAAAAAAAATCCTCTAAAATTTCTAAAAACTTAAAAGAAACTGTTAAAAAATAATGCAAGCCATAGCTCTAAAGTGTCCATAATTATAGTCCGAAGCACTATAAGCATTAAAAAGCCATGTATGCCCAAAAAATGAAAGGAATGTCAATTTTTGTTTTTGAGTTCCAAATTTGAGCTTATTTATAAAATGGCGAATTTCTTCCCAGCACACGACGAGCCAAATTAGTCAAATGTTTATGTGTCCTGGCTGGTAGACACAACATTTCCGTTGCTTGCTTCCGCCGTAGACGGCCCCTGTAACACCTTGCAGAGTATGTCAATTGAGCACAGATGATGTTCTACGCTGTCCACAGCCGGTGCTGGGGCAGCCTGTGCACCGTCCAAAGCCTGGGTGTCAGTGGAGGAGCCGGTGTTCATACCAACAGGTGCAGTTACTACCTGCGGTGGCTCAAGGAATGCCGCCATCAACATTGGAATACGCTGAGGACACTGCAGAACATGGGCCATTATTGGGTCCAGTAACGCATTCACGTCCGGTTGCGCACATGATGGGAGTGTCAAACACAGGTTTAACACGCATTCTTCTCCGCAAAACAGGCATCGGAGGACAGGTAAGATGCAGTCCATCCAGAGTGGTCGAAATGACAAGAACCAAGATGCACTTAGTTCTCTTAGGCGAGGTGTGCCCAGATGTTGTACCATGCGGTCACGGTATTTACGCTCCAGGAGTGCTTTTTCCACCTCCTTGGTGACTGGGACGTCCATTGCGTAGCAAATATTAAAAAAATCAGGATACCTGCTGCTAGGAACAGGATGAGCGGAAGTCCTCCAAAGATGCTTCCAAATACGGAGTGTATGAAGTTTGGGATAACTCCAAGTACCGTCTGAAAGGTGCTCAGAAGTCCAGAACCTATGGTCTTAAATAGGTGGACTATGCCTGTCGTATCAGACATGTTAAAGATACGATTGACCATTTCTGCAAAATGGAAAGGGCAGTTTGTATGAATTAGTGCCTGTATCTCAGCCGAAGACCTTGCGATCTGGAGATCAAAAATTCTCTCGAGCAGAGGTTAAGGGCTCAGACTTCTGTAGAAGCATGGCTTTCATTCTGCTTAGAGTATCAAACCGTATTAAAGAAACATTCAGCGAAGGCCATAATGGCGCCTCCCTGACTGTATATGTCGGTGGAAACAATACTTGCATACAACAAGTAACCCTGGAGCTCACGGTTACCAGATATGCGATGCCCGGGAGCATGCCACAGCAGCCTTGACTGTTCAGCATCAAGTAACTACCATTCGAAAGTAGCCTGAATCTCGGAGTAATCACAGCAGCTGGGGCACCCCTCAAATGGCAGGACAGGTTCGCCACAGAATTATATTCTGGCATATGAGTGATCCACTTAAAGCGTTCTCACAGTTTGTACCGCTCAGAAACACTTGTCGATCCCCACTCAAGCATCGAAATCTATATGGTAATACCCATGATTCCTTAATGTATTCCTTACCCATTTTGTCATATCTGCCTACTTGCTTTTGTTCAAGGCAATACTGAAACTGAAAAGTAGCGACTGGTAGAGTTATGTGGCCATGGATTAGCCATTCTGTGGACGGTGATTCTTCCACTGTAAATGCTAATCTATCCAGTTTTTCGATACGCAGCATTGTATATTTTGCTCCCCTTTGTGCCATTTCTATCTGTTTATCTGTGAGATTGTATTCAGAAAACAGAGACGTACTGTTGATATAACGCCAAGGCACGTAGCCTGCACGCAAAGATTGCAGCGTCCAGCTTAATAACATAATAGAACGTAATTGAGATTGCCCGTGTTGTAATATGGCCAAATCTTGTTCTAGTATGTCTATCGCAGAAGATACAATGTTGCCTAAGGAATATATCCTGGAGGTCAATGTAGTTAACCCATTGTCTACCACTGCTAGAGATTTTTCTAGATTTATACGATCTATTTCACGTAACCTCTCTGCGGCCTCTTGTTGTGATATTTTACATATTTCATTGTAGGCAGCATAATAGAAACGTTTCTGACGTGGTTGTCTGGGACCCAATAAAAAATCCCTGCGATCCACATCCTGTGATAGTAAGGATAAGTGTTGTTTCACCTTCGTGAGTGTTGAGGTTTTTAGCCAATCAAAGCACAACTTCCCAACACTGTAGGATGTCACTACCCCTGGATGTTGTCTTTGTACATAACGTGGATCTGGCCTATGGATACTAAACCCTTCGGCTTTACCCATGAATCTTGCCTGACAACTATTAGTGTCTGTGGGCCAAATCAACCATTTTTTCCAATCGGGGTCTGATCTGTTGTATTTTATGATGTCATCTACTGTAATCTCTTTCTGTGTTGTATCGTTACCCTCGGTGTGTGATGGAGTTGGCAACCGAGGTGTGTTCAAGTCTTTGTTCTTGGCTAGTCCAAGGCAAGACATCTGTTGCACTATCTCGTTCAAAAACATGATTTGTTGAGGGATGAGGCATACTCTAAACAAAGCTTCTACTCCCTGTACTTGCCATTCTCTAGTACCCCAGACTGATTTTAAGTCTATGGTGTCTTTCCATAAGTCAAAACCTTGTTCATACAACTGAGCAATAAAGGAAGCAGAGTAAATCTGTTTGGTGTTTGTTAACATATTTTTCTGTGCTAATGTTGGTGCAACCTTATAATAATATGAGGCTGGGTCAGACATATTAAACCCTGAAAAATATGGAAACTTTTGTGTAAATGTTTTTGAACTGCCTTTTGGCGGTGTTGGACAATGTTCCCACTGGTGGTAAGTGAACACAGGTCTAGGATTAGCAGATTTATGCAAAAAGTGATGACCATAGTGTTGATAACAATACATAATTTCGAAATCTGATGTGCTTTCCAATGTTTCACTATTAGAAAATGCAGCAGATTTTTCCAAATCAGACAACATGTTATTAACAGTTTCGAAATCCCAATCATCGGAAAATGTACTGGAGGTAATGATATCACTCAACAATATTTTAAATAAATGAGGAATTCTTAAAATTTCGATCTGACCAAATATATCGAAATCAACCTTGTCCCAAACTATACCATCAGGTATAGGAACTGCTGTAATGTTCACTGATGACAAGTCTCTTTGTTCTCGATGAGATGATTGGTGTGGTTTTAAAAGTAAGTTCACCTTTTGGGCTGCAGAGCTTTGTCGAAGGTATCTTGTATTAACAAGCATACTAAAAACTATTACCAAGCCTACCCAGAAAAGAAAGAAAAGTATCCCAGTGATTACCCATAGTTCTACCCAAGGTGACACCAGGTAAGTCTTTTTAAGAAAGTTCAGAAAGTCTTTTACTTGCTGCTTGCGTGATTTGTTGGCTGGCGTCATTTCCGGTTCGCTTGGATCCAAAGAAAATGTATCAAAGTTCATGAAGTAGCCAGAAGCAGTTCGATCAATTGTTGGCATTGCATCAGGATTTGTAGAAATCGTAGTTTGTTCTTGTCGAGGCATGTTGACGTAGACATCTGTATTTGGTCGAATAGCGAGTTGTCTTTCATTTTGAGTTTGATTTTGAAATAGAACTTCAGGTTCAAGCGGACCGAGTTCCATAGCATTGTTGCATAGTCCATTATTCCGTGTAGGGGACTCTTCGAACGTGATGAGTCTTTCCGTTTGAACTTCTTGAATTGTAGCGAGAGGAGGGCATCTGCTACTTTAAAGTCCACGTGGCCTACTACTCAGTATCGGCCACATAGTGTGGTTTGATTAGGTTGATTGAGACAAATCTTTTCTCCTTTTTTCCAGCAAGAGGCGGTAGAAATACAGTTCTTGTTCCTTCAATTGCTAGGACCGGTACAGGCTTTCTGTAAGATGGCCCAAATTCTTTTTTGTCCGCTATCTCTGACCAGATCCCCGACTTTTGGGATCCAGACAGGCCTTGCCGTGACTGATTTGACTTCCCCAGTGGCGGTCTTCTTTAGGTGGACATTGCTTTGTTGTGTCCTGGATTCATTCAGATCCTGTAAAACAGCCAAACGATCATGGATGTCAAAAGGCTTTTCATCCGCTACTGCGCCTTCACAATCAAGATCAGGTACCCACATTCTTGTCCCAAACAGGACCTCATATGGAGCGACCACCCCCTAGAGAACTTCTTGACATGTTGTTCAAAGCTCGTTGGACTCCATACAGATGTTTGACCCAACTTCCACCCGTGCCTAATACTCTAGCTGTTAAAGATTGCTTTAAGTCCCGGTTTTTTCTCTCCACAACCGAAATGCCCTCAGGATGGTACGGAGATGAGTGCTGCAACGCTACACCCAATCCTCGCATGGCCTCCTTGTAAGCCTGAGAGCTAAACGCAGGGCCCTGGTCAGAATGTAATGTGCCAATTGCGTATGTCCCTATAAAGACTCTCAAATCTATGGTAACAGTTTGAGCGTCAGCCGAGCGTTGTGGCACACCCATAGGAATCTTGAGCAGGAATCCACTGCAACCATGATATACCTGTAAGCCCCATCTCTTTGTAAGGGGCCGCAGTGATCCAAATAAACACACGCTAGTGGTTTGTCAGATATTAATAATGGTGTCTGTGCTGGACGTGTTACGGTGGAATCTTTCATCTGCTGGCAGATGTCGCATTTCATGACATAGTCTTTAGTCTGCTTTGTTAAGTCAGGCCACCAATAGCGTTGTTTCAACAAAGAAACCGTTGCCGTCACTCCTGCATGTGCAGAACCTATCCCTTCGTGTGCTGCTAGAATTAAACCTAACCTACGATCCATGTTTGGAATTACTCTATCCCCCACTCCAGAATCTGAGCAAATGGAATATTATTGGCATCTAACTTGTAGGAGTACTTGAGTGGAAACGTTTTTGGTACTGCTCCGCTGTTTTTGCGACAAGCATTGGTAGCTACCATAATCTCACCGTCTATTCTCGTTCGAGAACGAGTGATTGCAGCTACGGAAGCCGTGCGTACAGCCTTTGCGGCTTCATCAGCCAATGAATTCCCTTCAACGTGAACGCCATCACGCTGATGACTCAGTGTATGTATTACGTGAGCTTTTGGTAGTTCAATTTTCAACTCCACTACCTGTTCCCATAGCATTTTATGCCTAATTGTGACACCTTTCGCATCTTTGAACTCGTTTTGAACCCAGTGCTGCAAATATTCATTTTAAGACTGCACACAGTAAAAGGAATCGCACACTATTAGTGTGGGGAATACTCGATCCGTATTTACCAGTACCAGTATCAGCGCTTTTAACTCTGCCAGTTGTGCTGTGCAGTCTCCTAGAGATTGTGTTTTTGTGCAACTTGGGTGGAACTTTCCATCCCGCATGCGACCTTTAGCGATTGCGCATGCCGCGCTATATTGTTGCTTACTTCCTGTGGCCGGTTGGGCAGATCCGTCAGTGTAAATTATATATTCATACTGATCTAGAGGCATTATTTTGTTTGGTAGAGGATATTCTTGTTCGTATTGCAGAAATGCTTGTGTCTTTAAATTTGGGTCGTACCTGTTTTCTACTTCTGATGCAGTGAGTGAATTAGCCCATTGTATCCATCTCGGATGTAAAGCTTTAGCATTAGGAATGCTTGCCGGAGTCACTACTATTATTCGTTTCCCCTGAGCCAGTGCTTTTTCTCTCACTACAGCAGTCTGTACTGCTGTCAGAATCTTTTCTGTAGATGCGAAGCGCATCTTAGCATTTGTGTACAAATGTGATTTGTATGTTATTGGTACTGTCTCACCTTCATTATATGTTAGATAGGTGTACCCAGATTGACCCGCAACTATACGGATCACCAGGTTACGTACGTTTATGCGTGTCTGTAAGTGTTTGGAAGCTATCATGTCAGCTTGTAAGGAACAAAGTGTATCTGTATGTTCCTTTGTCCATTGTTAAAAACTCTTAATGTGTTATATCTAAGAAGATTTACATCTCCTCACTCAGAAAAGTAGGAGTTACATCTAATACTCCTCTTGTAGGTTTAACATACACATTTAGAAAAATTTGCCTACTTAGGGGCAGATTACGATGTCGTCCGTAAACTCTTCCAACTGAATCGGTTTCGGAATCGTTTCCGAACGAATCGGGTTCTGCATGTCCAACCGAATGATTACGATGCTTTTGGACATCTTTCGGTCGGACTCGCATTGACTTCAATGGGAGCCTGTGTTCTGAATGAGAACACAGGCTTCGATTGACAAAAGGGGTGGTTGGGGAAAACCTTGCACCCTGTGGCGGGCATCCCATTGTGCCTGCCACACTGTGCATGAATGGGAAGCGGGGACCCATGGGTACCCCCACGGGCCAGATTCCGAGGGCCCCGGGTGAAGGGGGGCCTGCTACGAGCCCCCAAAGTCAGATTCCGACAGCCGATCCGTGTTGGAACAACCGATTCGGAAAGGCTGTCCGAATCTGACATCCTAATCGCTTGGCTGGAAACGCGGTCCGTAGTCCGCTACGATTCGGCTCCGACCGACTCGGTTACTCCCAATGCCTTTCGGAACAGAGTCGAACAGTCCTAATGCTTTCCAGCCATGGTAATCGCTCGTTCGGAAAAGTGTCCGTGTCGGTTGTAAAGGTGGGCTCCGAATCGGATTCAGACTAATCGAATGCTGTTCGGTGCCTTTCCGAACAACATCGTAATCGACCCCTTAAGGGGAACACTGCACTCATGGATGGAATCTCTAAATACAAAGTATACATTAACCTGAGTTTGTGAATTATCTCCATGTTTTGCATGCCCAATTTCTGATTTTTCTTGGGAATGTCTTTATGAATCGAGTCTTACAATTTCACATTTCTTCTTTAAAGAAATGTATGGTAATTACCCATCATCACATGGTTCTATTTACTAGTCCTGGGAGAAAAGTTTCATTCTGCTTGCGGAATTGGCAGAATTTGGCAACTCCACGTTACTCTTGTCAAGTGGAGCTCCAGCTAAATTCCGCCAAAGTCGCATGGCAAATATTTTTCTCTCGCGAGGCTCCACTAGCAAGCATGAGCAAGATTTGGCACCAACTAGTGCAATTTCAGTTTGATAGGAGGACTTCTGGTGAGATTTTCTAATGTGTGTGGTCACAAGCGGTTTTTCAGTGCTAAATCACAGCGCGAGCAGCATGGCATGCCTGTTTCTGCCCGTTGGCGGTGCTCTAAGGAATCTTTGAGTATTTTTTATAACTTCGCAGAATTCCGCAGAGTGAAATTCCATGAGTTCCACCCTCCCCAACTTATTTATCCAATCACGTTATGCATACACCGCATGATTTAGTTATAAAGTAGGGTTTGACTCCACCAATCTGCCTTTAGAAAGGCTTATGAATGCAATAGCATTGTTCATTGTAAAAGACAATTCTTAAACAGTTTGACGTGCAGATGATTTAATAGTTAGATTTAAAAGCATGAGATTATATTTCAGATACTTTGGAGCAATGAGTACTTTGATGTTTATTTCGGAATTTGTGGTTAGGAGCTGGCATGATCCCCTTTTTCTGGGCGTGTTTAAAATTGCTACAATGAGCACTAATAAATGAATACTATACACATGCCACAGAGGATTGGCAGACTCAAGTAATTCAGCGTGTGTTAATCAAAGTGATTGTCTTTCACTTATCTGCCACAGCATATTTAGACCAAACTGACAGGAGCAATGAAAACGTTATCAAAATCAATGTTTTTTGTGCGCTAGCATGCTGACAAACAAAAGTGGCTTCATCACCACATCTGAGTATTATGAGGTAGCAACAGCAAAGCGGTATATTTTTATCATTTAGTTTAAGCCTGATTTATGAAAGGCCATTAAAGTTTAATTCTCCACAAAACTGTAGCTACGACTGCTGTTTCCTTTCTCTCAGTGTAATCTGGTAAAAACCGAGTGTAACATAATCTGGATGAGCAGTGGGGTTTTTTTCGTGAGAAATTACCATAACAGTTCCTGACAGATAAATAAATGATGATGGGTATCACTGCTGCTGAGAAACAATATTTGGGATGCTAATATGTCTAGTAAGGCTACAAATGAGTTGTTCGTACAAGGCAAAGAACTGAGTTTCCCACTGAGAACATGATCATGTCTTTTTGGGACACAGGACTTTTGATTATCTTGTAACAGTATAACATCGTAAGAATTAGATAAAGTTGTGACTTCTGATTAAAATTTGGCATTTTCGAGCCAATATAATTGTAAAATGTCCTTTAAAATGGGAAAGCTGAGTTTTATGTACGTGTTTCTTGGAGTAAATCACGTCCAAGAAGGGGTCGGTTGCTTGCTGAGACTGCTCAATTAATTGAGGAAAATTAACCTTTGGGATTTTCTTTAAATTATGCTACTGGAACTAGTGTTTTTACAAAACCAAGAAGGAACAGCAGAGGTGGATTATAGCAAAGTAACCCATAGCAATGCCAGGGAATAGCAAAATATGTAAATGCACTGTCCAGAAGGAAAAACGAGACAATATAGGATTGCCTGAATGTGCAAATGCAGCGAGAAGCATCCTGCATAAAAAAGAAATGGTGTGAAGGATAAGGAGAGACAACATTTGAAGTTGGGTCACTTGAGGAAAAGAATTTCTGACATATAATAGCCCATTTTCTGTGGAGTGTGTGAGCCTGCATCAGTTTAGAATGAGTGAAAACGGGTATCTGTTGCGAGGACTACAAACAACCGAGAATAAACCATGCAATCTATTAACTTCGAGCAAAAAATGAAAAGAACAATTTGGGACAATAGCTTAATAGGTTTACGGGGTCAGAAGTGCATCATTTGTTTGTGATTTGGCCTGCAAGACAAAAGTGAATCAGTTCATAATGCGGCACCGTCCATGAATGGGAGAGATACAAATAATAACAGGGGGGATGCCAAATGTCTGGAGGCAGAAAAGGTGGATAGACCCCGGTCAGAGATCATTATTAATCATTGAATGAAATAGATATGAGGATTGAGTGTTGGCCTTTTCAAGATGTCAGTAATAGAGATTCACTTAGGATCCACTGGATGTGTACAGGGGCAAATCGTTTCAACGAAATGAGAGAGTGTGTGGATCACAGAGCTCTTCTTAACAACAAAAATGCAAAAGCAGGCATTCACAGTAGAAAAGAGTAAATACATAATCAAAAAGAGCAAACAGAGCCATTCGACCACTCTTCTCCTTTTCAACTAATAGCATGCTCTATAAGAGAAATCCAACCAATTTGTAGGATATACACTGGAATTTTACAAACTCTAGTGTTAATTTGAGCCTGTGGCTGTCGGCGGGTCCCGCCGGCACTCGTTTTTGGAGACCGACACAATTTTCCTCATCAAACATTGACGGAGAGTGTTTGAAATGGGGGTCTCTAGTTGGCAGAGGTAGGTACCTTTGTCCAAATAGGGACCCTTGCTTCTAGTCAGGGTAAGGGGGATACACACTTTAGATGACCCCTGCTCAGCCCCTGGGTAGCTTGGCATGAGCAGACAGACTTATCCCAAAGGCAATGTGTAAAGTATTTGTACTCAAAACACAAAGTAATACAGTGAAAACACCACAAATGGACACCACACCGGTTACAAAAAATAAAGTATCTTTATCTAAACTCAACAAGACCAAAACGAACAAAATCCAACATACATGTAATAAGAATATGACTTTAAAAAGGTTTCAAACAACTTGGCCCATAGAAAACTGTGACTGCGTGATTTCTCTCAAAGTACCTGTAGTTACGACAAAATTCACAAGGCCAAACAGCTGCAGAGATGGGAAGCAGTGAAAAACAAGGAGATGCGTCAGTTCCTGAGACCATGGGGAGGCGATGCGACAGTTCTGCTGCACGCAGGAGAAGTGATGCATCGAATCCGGTCTGTAGGGGGAAGTGATGCGGCGATTCCGAGACTGTTCTTGTCCGCGGTTGATGCGTTGGGAAAACTTGCAGCACAGGTACGATGCATGGAAATCCGGGATGCATCAGTGATCGATGCGGCGAGCGGCGCTGTGTTGGTTTCTTCAGCCGCGATCCCTCGGTATTTCAGTTCTTGCAGCGGCGACAGGCGCTGTGTCGGTTTCGGCAGTGGCGCGGCGATGCATGAAGATTCTTCTCGCACAGCGGTGCTGCGTGGAAAAACAGCTGCAAGACGAGCGATGCGTCAATTTTCTTGTAGTTGCGTTGCTTTACCAGCTCCCAACAGCAGGAACAACCTCCAGAGGCCCAACACAGTCACAGGCATCTCTTGGCAGGTCAGAACTCCCAGCAAGGAAGTTCAGGGGAGCTGGGGGTGAAGTCTTTGTGTCCTTGAGACCTCAGAACAGGAGGCAAGGTCTACTCAAGCCCTTGGAGATCTTCCTCAAGCAGGGGGGGGCACAGCACACAGCAAAGTCCTTATCCTTTCCTTGGCAGAAACAGCTACTGCAGGCCAACCCAAGACAGCATGCAGAAAAGTGGCAGTACTCCTCCAGTTTCTCCAGCTCTTCTTCTTTCAAAGGTTCCTCTTGATTCCAGTAGTCTAAAGTTCTGGGGTTTTAGGTCTAATACTTATACCCCAAAATGTCTTTGTTCTCTTTGTGCAAGGGTCTCCAAGCCCAGTCCAAACCAGTTTTGTCCTCACTGGTGCAGCTTGACCGCAGGGGGTGGAGACAGCATTGTGCAAGGGAGACAGGCCCTATTCAGGTGCAAGGAAATCTCCTCCCACTACTCTAAATTCAGCCAGGGTCTATTCAGCCCAGCTCTGAGTCATCCAGGAAGGGCCAGGCACACCTCAACCCCCCCCGCCCCCAGTGGCTGTCTACAGTGAATGCACATCCCCAGCCCCTGTCACTCCGAAACCAGACAGTCAATATACAAACAGGCAGAGGCACACAGAATGGTTAAACAAGAAAATGCCAACTTTCTAAAAGTGGCACTTTCAAACACATAATTTAAAAACCATCTTTACTAAAAGAGTTCAGAGAGCCTAAAGTTTATTTCTCTATCTTGTCCTAATGGGAAGTTATACTTGTAAGATGTTACAAAGCATTTTCTATTCTATCCTATAGGGCAAGATAGTCTTTCAATAGTGAAAAACGAAATTGGCAGTATTTCACTATCAGGGCATGTCACACACACCAGTGCATGTCCTACCTTTCACATACACTTCACCCAGCCCAGGGGGGTACCTTGGGCATACCATAGGGGTGCCTTGCATGTAAGAAAAGGGAAGGTTAGGGCCTGGCAAGTGGGTGCACTTGCCAAGTCAACATGGCAGTTAACAACTGCGCACAGACAGTGCAGTGGCAGGTCTGAGTTACTTTTTCAGGGCTACTCATGTGGGTGGCACAACCAGTGCTGCGGGCCCACTAGTAGCATTTGATTTACAGGCCCTGGCACACTTCAGTGCACTTTACTAGGGACTTACCAGTAAATCAAATATGCCAATCAGGGAGAACCAATTGTAACAACAATTTACACAGGGAGCACTTGCACCTTGACGCTGATCAGCAGTGGCAAAGAGCCCAAAGCATCTAAGCCAGCAAAAACGAAATACAGCACAGCATCATAAATACAGGAGGTAGAGGAAAAATGTCAGGGGAAACTACGCCAAAGATGCCAAGTCTAACCCGTGTCCACTCCAGCTGAAAGATGGGGAGAACTACCCACCCTCTTGGGAGTTCACATCACTAAGGCGGAATGATCTGGACAGACAATCAGCATTGGCGTGTAGTGTACCAGGGCGGTGTTCCACCGTAAAGTCCATTCCCTGTAGGGAGATGGACCACCATCTGAGGGGCCTGTGGTCTGTCTTAACCGAGAAAGTGAGTCCAAAACAAGTAGGGTCTTAGCTTCTTCAGTGCCCAGACCACATCAAAAGCTTCCCTTTCAATTGCACTCCATCGCTGTTCCCTGGGAAGTAGCCTTCTACTAATGAATACTACAGGTTGGTTCAAGCCCTCATCGTTCAATTGTGAGAGTACTGCTCCCACACCATGCTCTGAAGCATCTGTCTGCACAACAAATTCTTGGGAGAAGTTGGTTGCCTTGAGCACGGGCGCCGTGCACATGGCAGATTTCTGGGCATCAAAAGCGGTCTGACGGGCTTCGGTCCAGATCACGTTCCTTGGCTGCTTCCTTGAAGTCAGCTCTGTCAAGGGGGCAACAATGGTGCCATACCCCTTGACAAACTGTCTGTAGTACCCGGTGTGACCTAAAAAGGATCTCACCTCTGTCTGGGTCTTGGGGGGCTCTCAAGCCAGAATGGTGTTGATCTTAGGTTGTAGGGGTGCCACCTGGCCGCTTCCTACCTGGTGCCCTAAGTACACCACAGATCCCTGCCCTATCTGGCACTTACTGGCCTTGATAGTGAGGCCTGCCTTCTGCAGAGCCTTCAACACTTCACAGAGGTGCTGCAAGTGTTCCTCCCAGCTGGAGCTGAACACAGCAATGTCATCCAGGTAGGCGGCGCTGAATTCCTCTTGCCTGGACAGTACCTGGTTAACCAGTCTCTGGAATGTGGCAGGGGCGTTCTTCAACCCAAAGGGCATGACACGGAACTGGTAGTGCCCCTCTGGTGTTGAAAACGCAGACCTCTCTCTTGCCCCATCGGTCAAGGCAATCTGCCAGTGCCCAGACCTTAGATCAAATGTGCTAAGGTACCAGGAAGCTCCCAGCCAATCAATGAGCTCATCAGCTCTGGGGATGGGGTGCGCATCAGTCCTGGTGACGGCATTGAGCCCACAGTAGTCCACGCAGAACCGGAGTTCAGGAGTGGCACCGGGTGCAGCAGCTTTTGGAACCCAGACCACTGGGCCAGCCCAGGGGCTGCTGGAGTGCTCTATTACCCCTAACACCAACATCTTGGAAACCTCTTCCTTGATGCTGGTCCTGACTTTGTCAGTTACTCTATAACTTTTATGTTTAACAGGTAAACTGTCCCCAGTGACCACATCATGGACACACCAATTGGTGATTCCTGGAGTCAGGGAAACAGGGAGGTGAACTGTCCGAGCACCTGGCGACAGCCCCTTTGCTGCCCTGGGGTCAGGGTGGGAGAGAGGTTCACTCCATTCACTGACCCATCATGTTTCTTGGGTGTCAGGAGGTCAGGAAGAGGCTCTCTCTCCTTTTCCGTTCTATCATCTGTAGCCAGGAGCATTGTGACTTCAGACCTCTCAAAGTGAAGTTTGAGGCTGTTAACGTGCAGGACCCACAAAGGGTTCCTAGGAGTCTGCAAGTTAACCAAGTAGGTCACATTACTCTTGCTCTCCACAACCTAAAAAGGACCAGTCCACCTGTCTTGGAGCGCACAAGGCTCCACTGGTGCCATCACCCCCGCATTTTGGCCAGGCTGAAACTCAACCAGAGTGGTATTCTGGTCGTACCATCATTTCATCTCCTCCTAGCTGGCTTCCAGGTTGGCATAAGCGAGTTTCCTGAAGCGTTGCGTCTGGTTTCTGAAGGCCAGCATGTAGCTGAACACATCTTGGGGGGTCTAACCAGGAGTTTTATCCCAGCCATCCTTCACCAGACTCAGAGGTCCTCTCACAGGGTGCCCATATGGCAATTCAATGGGACTGAACCCTAAGGATTTCTGTGGTACCTCCCTGTAGGCAAACAACAGGCATGGTAGGAAGACGTCCCACTTACGTCTCATGGGTTCTGCAAGACCCTTTATCACACCTTTCAGGGTTCAGTTGATTCTTTCAACCTACCCATTCCCCTGGTGGTGGTAAGGAGTGGTGAATTTGTACATTACACTGCACTCCTCCTACTTTGACTTCATATACCTGGAAATGAAGTTTGTACCACGGTCAGAGACCACATCTCCGAGGAACCCCACATGGGTAAAGATCCCCATCAATGCACGGCTCACCACAGGGGCCATGATTGTCCTTAGACAGCTTCCGGGCATCGGGTGGCATGGTCCAGCAAGACCAAGATAAACTTGTTGCCTAAGGCTGTCTTGGGTTCCAGTGGCCCCACAATGTCAATGCCCACCTGCTCGAAAGGGGTGCTCACCACAGGAAAGCATTGGAGGGGAGCCTTACACTTCCCTAGTCTTGCCACTTGCCTGGCAAGTCTGACAAGACCTACAATGTGTGCCAATGTGCTTCTGCATTTGGGGCCAGTAAAAGTGGATGACAAGCCTGTGATAGGTCTTGTCACACCCCAAATGTCCTGCCAAATGCATGTCATGAGCCAGACCCAGTAGGAAGGTCCTGTAGCATGCGGGTACCACCAGCACACGCGCTACCCCGGCCGGGCTCAGCAACCTTAGGCTCACTGTAAAGGAGACTATTCTCCCAATAAATCAAATGTGATCCGGACGGACCACCTGCTGCCGCAAACCAATAAGAGTAGGGCATTCCATCTGCGCCTTGCAGAACTCCTCCCTGGAGGGACCTCCTTCCTGCTGCCAATGGGTCAGCTCAGGCAGGTCGCCCAGTTCGGCCACTTGCTCCCCTGTAGGCTCCAGGGCGTCCGCCTCAGGTTCTGCCTCCTCCTGGACCGTGGGAACTTCGGGGGCTGGTTTCCCTTCCTCTTTCTGGCTAGCACCTGGGCCATTCTTTCAGGCTCCTGGACCTCTTGATCACCCCTACTGGCTGCCATTGACCGTGTGGTCACACAGACCCTCTCAGGCAGTCCCAACATCTTTAAATGAGCCTGGCGCTCCACCTCATTCCAAGGTGAGCTCTCCAGGTCATTGCCAAGCAAACAGCCAACAGGCGTGGACGGACTTACAATGACCTTCAAGGAACCTGAGACCCCCCACTCAAAGGGAACTTGTGCCAACTTACACAGGCACTCAGAATTGTCTGCAGCAACTCAGGGTGAAGTACATTGGGGATGACCTGCTTTTCAGACACCCACTGACACCTGACAGATGTCACACTGGCTCCTGTGTCTCTCAGAGCCTCCACCCTCCTCCCATTGATGGTCACCCACTGCAGGTACTTTTTAGTGTTATCCGGCATGCAGGTTACCTGGACCTTCTTTCTATCTCCTAATGAGATACGGGTAATCAAAGCTGGCTCCCCACCCTCACAAGGAACCAACTCCTCCCCCAGCACTACACTAACTAACCCCAGTGACGGTGCACCAGTGGGTGCTGGTGGTGCCTTGGGGCACTTGGGATCATTCTGCATGTGACCCTCCTGACCACATGCATAACACGTATGTGGACCGCGGTTGTCTGGCCTACCCTTAGGGGGCCATGGCTTCTTGGACTTGGGGGGCTGGGAATCTTTACCCTAGGAACTATTTTGGGGCCCTTTAGAGAACTTCTTTTGGTTACCCTTGTCCCTCCCACTCTTTTGCTGGGGACCCTGCCCACCTTTGGCTGGGTTTCCCACATACACCTTGTGGACCCTGGTACTCGTCCAGCGGTCCGCCTCCTGACTGAGCAAGCTTCCTGGGGTCAGTCAGCTTACTATCCATCAGAGGCTGGAGCAGCTCTGAAACACACAGAGTAATCAAGTGCTCCCAACCAATCAAGTTGTACAACCCCTGGTGATCAGTTACCTTGCTGGGTGTGCAGACAGAATATCGAGTTCGAAATGTCGAACTACAGAAATATCGAGTCCTAAATATCGTGAGTCAGAAATATCGACAGCAAGAATATTGTGGTCAAGAATATCGATTTTCAGGTAAGAAATATCGTTTTTAAAAATATAGACGTCATTAATATTGTGTACAAAAATATAGTTTAAAATATCGATTTTTTTATTTAGTGTTATGTATTTTAGTATATATTTTAAATGTATGTGATGTATTTTTTATGTATGAGAATTGTTTATGTTTTTTAATATATGTGTTAAATTTTTAGTAGTTATCAATTTTATTTTAATTACATTTTGCCTTTTTTAGTTCTGTACCAGGTTGTGGGTTTATAGGGGAATAGGGTGGGAAGTAATTTAATTATAATAAATGAATGATAATTTTTTATTTATTAATATTTATTGCTAAATAATTAAGGTAATTGTGTAATTTTTTAGGTGCGGGTTGTGGGGTTTATAGGGGTAAAGGGTGGGAAGTAATCTATTTTTCCTTAATTAATAATAAGTTGTTAATTAATATTAATTAATTAATTGAAAATTAAATATGGAAATTGTGTAATTAATTGTAGGTGCGGGTTGTGGGGTTTATAGGGGTAATGGGTGAGGAGTAATTTATTTTTGATTAATTAATAATTCGTTGTTAATTGATATTAATTAATTGATTGAAAATTAAAGATGAAAATTGTGTAATTAATTTTAGGTGTGGGTTGTGGGGTTTATAGGGGTAAAAGGGTGGGAAGTAATTTATGTTTAATTAATTAATAATCAGTTGTTAATTAATATTAATTACTTGAAAATTAAATATGGAAATTGTGAAATTAATTTTAGGTGTGGGTTGGGGGTTTATAGGGGTAAAGGGTGGGAAGTAATTTATGTTTAATTAATTAATAATTAGTTGTTAATTAATATTAATTAATTAATTGAAAATTAAAGATGGAAATTGTGTAATTAATTTTAGGTGTGGGTCGTGGGATTTATAGGGGTAAAGGGTGGGAAGTAATTTATGTTTAATTAATTAATAATTAGTTGATCATTAATATTAATGAATTAATTGATATTTTATTAGGGTAATTGTTTATTTGTTGTGTGTGGTTTTTAATTTTATTGGGGAAAAGGGTGGGAGTACATTAATTTTACTTAGTTTTAATTAAAAATAAGTTTTAATCGTGTAATTAATTTTTTACAGTTTAATTTTAGGTGTGGGTTGTGGGGATTATAAGGGTAAAGAGTGGGAAGCTAATTATTTTTTATGAGTTTTTATTTGTTTTTAATGAATAATATTTCTTTAATTGGTAATTAACTATGTTAATTATGGAAGTACATTTTTTTTAAAATTTAGATGTGGGTTGTGAATTGTGCGTTATAGGGTAGGAAATAAAAAAACTACATTTATGTAATAATTAATGTTTTTGCTTCTAAATATTTTCTAATAAATAATATTGATTTG
Source organism: Calotriton arnoldi (assembly GCA_963921515.1). NCBI lineage: Eukaryota > Metazoa > Chordata > Amphibia > Caudata > Salamandridae > Calotriton > Calotriton arnoldi. The sequence goes on from CAWUFW010001285.1 coordinate 2,753,559, forward strand.
TTTGAAAATTATTTTTTTATTTTATTTAATATATCATTTGTAGGTATTTGTCATATGTATTTAACATTATAATATGTTTTAATTTTTTTTAATTTTTAATCATAAATATATTTGTATTTTAATTTTTAACATATTTATATATATATATATATTTTTTTTTTAATTTTTGTTGTTAATATTTTGTTTGTTTTTAATTTTGAAGTGACTGGAGTGGGAATTTTAATTGTTACCCCTCTGCAATCCAACACTTTCCCTACTGTTGCACTGATTGGAGTGGGAATAGCATATTTTATCCCACCACTATCCAACACTTTCCCTACTGTTGCACTCACTGGAGTGGGAATAGTAATTTTTACCCCTTCGCTATCCAACACTTTCCCTACTGTTGCACTCACCGAAGTGGAAATAATAATTTTTACCCCTCCGCTATCCAACACTTTCCCTACTGTTGCACTCACTGGAGTGGGAATAGTAATTTTTACCCCTCTGCTATTCAACACTTTCCCTATTGATTCACTCACTGGTGTGGGAATAGTAATTTTTACCCCTCCGCTATCCAACAATTTCCCTACTGTTGCACTCACTGGAGTGGGAATAGTAAATTTTACCCCTCCGCTATCCAACACTTTCCCTACTGTTGCACTGACTGGAGTTGGAATAGCAATTTTTACCCTTTCGCTATCCAACACTTTCCCTACTGTTGTAGTTATTGGAGTGGGAATAATAATTGTTACCTCTCCGCTATCCAACATTTTCCCTACTTTTGCACTGACTGTATTGGGAAATTTAAATATTTTTAACAGTTTAATGTTTTAATTTACTATAGAATGTTTTTTTCTTATATTTTAAATATTTGATACATATATAGATTTTATTTTTATATCATTTTAAACTTTTAAAATAAATAAAAATAATAGGTTATTTGTTTTAAAGTAATTATATATATATATATATATATATATATATATATATATATATATATATATATATATATCGTAAGTTTTCTCCTTCTTTGCCTCTGGTATTACTCCCAAAAGATGGAAACGGACTCCTCTTTTTCTTTGTGCTTGATATTTATTTTTGCTGTGCTGCCATGACGCGTTTCGGCCTCGCAGGGCCTTGATATATATATATATATGCAAAAAGAAGAAGAGAACTCTGGGTCGTTCCCAAGTTTAGGTGGAAGGCAGCTTCTGTATAGAGCACCCTCAACACCAGCGACACTCTAGATTTGTTCACCTCAAATGTCTGCTTTTCTATCAAAGTTTTTAAGCGTAGGATTAGCACAGTGCCATCCAAGCCGAGATAGAAAGGGACAAAGGGGCCGATTACGATGGCCGTCGGAAAATCATTCCGCCCGCCGTGGCAATGGGAAAAGACCGCCCGCATGGCCTGCGGCACCAGCGCCAATCACATTACGATGCACTGCCGGAAAAATCTGACCGTCGCGGTCGGATTCCAAGAAACACCGCCGGGCACGTGCGGAAAAGGCGAAATTCCGTCCACGGCGGTCGGATTCACTGCGGAAAGCTCACAAACCGCCGATACACAAGCGGAATTTCCACGAGTGCAATTATGATGTTACCGCGGTGCCTGCGGTACGACCGCTTGTTTCCGACCGCCGCGATTGTCATCAATGATGAATGGGAGAGCCGGAGGAAGAACTATTGCAGTCCGACCGCGGCGGTCGCGCGGAAATAGTAATGGCGGTCGAAAGCAACTACACCACAAAACTACCAAATGTGGCTGTGTATCTGGCTCAGCCAATAAAAACAGCTAACACACCCCATTGACAGATGCCCCTGGCAAATAAAAACTACAAATCCCAGCTCAACACAGACAACACACCTGACACGAATACTCCGTTTGGACCCACCCACATAGCAGAGCATAAAACCAGCCCCTGCATGACCACAATTCTTTGCACAACTCCAGAACTGAAGGGCTCAACAATACCACACAAAGGATAGGCAACCCTGCACACATCACACCATCACAAACACACACACACCACACACATCACCACCACCACCACCTTCACACCTGCACTCTTAACCACTCAGCACATCACACACCATGGCACAGAAGATGCCCAAATTCACTGATGGTGAGTTGTCAGTCCTGGTGGATGAGATTATAAGAGTTGAGCCATATATTTTAGGAAGCAGGGTCCAACAGACCCCAGCAGCCAGGCAAAATCAAATGTGGCAAAGGATAGTTGACAGAGTCAATGCTGTAGGGCAAGTTCCACGCAACAGGAAGGAGATCAGGAAGAGGTGGACTGACCTCAAGAGCAAGGTCAAGGAGAAGAACAGAAAGAACCGTGAGCTGGCAAACCGGACTGGCAGTGGCCCTCCCATTCCACCAAAAACATTCAACGCATGGGAGGAGAAGGTGCTTGGCATACTGCACCCAGAGAGTTGCACTGGAATTGAGGGGGGAATGGAGGCTGGTAAGTACTAACAAATGTCTGCCATAACACTGCTATGTAGTAGCTTGCACAACTAAAAAGCAACACCTCCTAGGCCCAAATGTACTCATGTCCACCACACTCCCCCAAACATGTCTCACAGATCCCACAATAACTCCCTCTCATTCACCACAAAGGTACATAACAATATTTACATGGGGGCACATGTACAAGCAGCCAGCACTACAACTCCCAACAGGCCCCCTTGTCCCACAGCTGAGCAGGATGGAGCATTCCCCACACCCACAAGCATGGGGTAGCCATTCCCCTCCAATGTGTAACCTTACAGGTAGGTAGCCATCTCAACAGGGAGGGGTCTTTGTGGCTGGGAAGTCTGCACTACAACTCCCAACAGGCCCCCTTGTCCCACAGCTGTGCAGGATGGAGCATTCCCCACACCCCCAAGCATGGGGCAGCCATTTCACTCCAATGTGTAACCTTACAGGTAGGTAGCCATCTCAACAGGGAGGGGTCTTTGTGGCTGGGAGGTCTGCACTACAACTCCCAACAGGCCCCCTTGTCCCACAGCTGAGCAGGATGGAGCATTCCCCACACCCCCAAGCATGGGGCAGCCATTTCCCTCCAATGTGTAACCTTACAGGTAGGTAGCCATCTCAACAGGGAGGGGTCTTTGTGGCTGGGAAGTCTGCACTACAACTCCCAACAGGCCCCCTTGTCCCACAGCTGAGCAGGATGGAGCATTCCCCACACCCCCAAGCATAGGGCAGCCATTTCCCTCCAATGTGTAACCTTACAGGTAGGTAGCCATCTCAACAGGGAGGGGTCTTTGTGGCTGGGAAGTCTGCACTACAACTCCCAACAGGCCCCCTTGTCCCACAGCTCAGCAGGATGGAGCATTCCCCACACCCCCAAGCATGGGGCAGCCATTTCCTCCAATGTGTAACCTTACAGGTAGGTAGCCATCTCAACAGGGAGGGGTCTTTGTGGCTGGGAAGTCTGCACTACAACTCCCAACAGGCCCCCTTGTCCCACAGCTGAGCAGGATGGAGCATTCCCCACACCCACAAGCATGGGGCAGCCATTTCCCTCCAATGTGTAACCTTACAGGTAGGTAGCCATCTCAACAGGGAGGGGTCTTTGTGGCTGGGAAGTCTGCACTACAACTCCCAACAGGCCCCCTTGTCCCACAGCTCAGCAGGATGGAGCATTCCCCACACCCCCAAGCATGGGGCAGCCATTTCCCTCCAATGTGTAACCTTACAGGTAGGTAGCCATCTCAACAGGGAGGGGTCTTTGTGGCTGGGAAGTCTGCACTACAACTCCCAACAGGCCCCCTTGTCCCACAGCTGAGCAGGATGGAGCATTCCCCACACCCACAAGCATGGGGCAGCCATTTCCTCCAATGTGTAACCTTACAGGTAGGTAGCCATCTCAACAGGGAGGGGTCTTTGTGGCTGGGAAGTCTGCACTACAGCTCCCAACAGGCCCCCTTGTCCCACAACTGAGCAGGATGAAGCATTCCCCACACCCCCAAGCATGGGGCAGCTATCGCATTGCTCTCCCAAAACTTACACGTAGGTAGTGACTGCATGCACACCGCCATCCTTTTCTAAATGCATGTAGCCACATATCCACATCAGCACTAACATGTCAGCCAACTTGGCATAGTTTTAAATGCCACATCCAGTGTGCAGACATCTAAGTGCACGTAACTGTCACATATTTTGAACTCATACTCACCAAGTCACAAGTGAAACAAATGCATCCCACAATCATGCACAGCAGAGAATGCAATGTGGAAGTGCCATGGTGTCTGAGCATGAAGGCCCATCTCAACACCAGACATGCATGGTCTACATGAAAAAAAAGGAAAGTACATGTGATTCCAAAGCTATGTATAACATGACAATTGTTCCTTCTAGCTCTGTTGAAATAGATTACATGAACAGCTAAATGAAAAGACGCACAACAGAAAGTTGATGTCACGCAATTAGGTAGATGAGGACATGTCCGTGTAGTTACACTATCTGTACACTGCACCAAGTTTCAATTCACAACGAACACCATGGACTACTAAGGTATGTACCTCAACGTCATGTCATGGTGCACAGTATATAGCAGGCATACAAAGTCATTGCATTGTAAAGTGTTTGTTGTATCAAATGTCTCAAACAATTGTCTAACATCAAGCTTGTTGCGTGCAACTCAATTACCATATGACCTCTGTTCAACAGGAGATCAACAACTAACTACCGAGGATGACACCAACATGCGGAGCCAGTCTCCCCCCCGGAACGTGAACTCTCGGATGCAGATTCCCCAACATTCTCGGATGAGGATTCTCAAGCTGGCCCCTCTGGTATGGCAGGGACTAACATGTCTCAAGCCCTCATTGTCCCCACCACCACCACCTCCACCACGGCAAGAACAACTGTGCTGCCCCCATCCACTACGAGCTGTGTGGCCTCCACCACCACCACCACCACGGCAAGAACAACTGTGCTGCCCCCTGCCACTACGACCTGTGTGGCCTCCACCACCACCATCACCACTGTTGCCTGCAACACACGCCCTGCCACGGTGGTTACCAACACCACCACACAATCACAGCATGCCAGGGAGAGTGTGCCAGTGCGTCGGGGGACTATGCCACAGGTCCGTGTCAGGAGGGCAGGTGGGAGTACAACTGGGGCAGAGACACAGGAGGACAATGACCCTGAATCCCTGGCCACCATTGCAAGAGTCCTTGGTGCCTACCAAGAGAACCATGGAGTAATGGGCCAGCTTGCTGAAGACATGCATGAGATCCACCTGCTGCAGCAGTCCATGGACACACGGATGGGCCAACTTGTCGACCTTGTTGGCCAGCTAGTGGGTGCTCTGAGGGACAGACTCCCAGCCCCAAGTGCAGCTCAACCCCCCTCCAGTGGATTGCCTGCTGTGCAGCCCACCATTCCAGCTGCAGCCACAGAGAGGGGTGTGCAGGAGGAGAGTGAGTCCTCAGACACCACTGACCCTGCAGCAGATGCCCCCCCTCCCAAACGCACCAAGGGCCGTCCGAGAATCCACAGTGGAGGATTTGGTGGCAGGCCACCATACCAACACCACTCACAGAGCCAGCCATGATGGTATCTTGTTGTTCCCCTTTGCATTGACTATGTTGACTATCCTTGCCCACATTGCCATGTTGATGGCCTGAGTCTGTTGGACTGTGTGACTTCAGCTTTGTGGTGACTACACTATTTGTCTCATCTACCATGACTGACAACTCATTTATTCACTGTTCACATTCATGTACATATTCCCTTCACTTGCACAAAAACTAATTTTAAATAAACACTCTTCACATACCTATGTCTGTGTGAGCTACATGTTTATTCCAGTATGTACAATGACAAATCAGATTTCAATGTTCCAACAGCTCTGAAGGAGAGGAGGCATTGAGAGGGTGAATGAACCTAGAAAGACACAAGAGAATGACATTTACTTATCAGGTGACGTCATTACAGCTGAAACACAACACTAGGCATCAAGGTACAAAAACAAGCACACTTAGCAATGATCAACAACCTCAACATACACATGATGTACCTGGATACAAATACCCTGTGCCACACACATCAGCCCTTATCACACACACAATGACAGCCAGCAGTTAAAATTCTCTATGCCTTGATACTAACATCCAAGCAAACACACAATGTCACTGTTCTACAAAGTCACTTACATTCAAGGGAAGTAGTTGGCAATGAGCTGTTGACGCAGGTCAACACCTTCCTCTTCACCACTATCGTCCGCACTCGAAGTGTGTGGGTGTGCAGGAGGGGCATCTGCTGCTCATCGTCATCCAGGATCAGCGGAACGGCTTTGCGCAAGGCAAGGTTGTGTAGCATGTAGCATGCTACAACTATCCGGCACACCTTTTGTGGGGAATACAACAGTGCACCTCCGCTCTTGTCCAGGCACCGGAATCGGGACTTCAGGAGGCAAAAGTGCGCTCCACCACACGTCGTGTCCTACCATGTGCCTCGTTGTATCTGACTTCACCCGGGGTACTTGGATTCCGCAGTGGGCTCAGCAACCACGGCCTGTTGGGATACGCTGAGTCACCTAGGTGTGACATACACAGAGAAATGTTGTGATACAAACAGTTGACGAGAACAGCATGTCACACACAGCACACTACTTGGCTCAGTGCACTCACCTACAAGCCATGCACGCTCTGGATGTAGATTTTCCATCAGCCGGGGTACAATGCTGTTCCGCATGATGTAGGAGTCATGGGCGGAGCCAGCAAATCGCGCACAAACATGGCTGATGATCATATCAGCTTGGCATACCACCTGCACATTTATGGAATGGTAGTGCTTCCTGTTCCTATACACCTGCTCACGTGCCTGTGGTGGGACAAGGATTATGTAAGTACAATGGTTCTGTCGGGTATGACCACAATATTTCTTAGAAATACAGTTCAATTTCCAAAGACAAATTCTTTCATACATAAAGTAACTGGGAAAACTTATAAGAAGGAACACACAATCAAAACAAAAACCAAATAATCAGGTTTTATGGGTAATAGGATATTTTATATAAATTGAATCATTTATATTAACCCATATATGAAGTTTTATTTTACATAAATAGCTGCCAACATTGTGAATATAAGAGTGAGTTGTGATCAAGTGACATAGTGTGATTGGTGACACAATAGGTGCGTGATATGTACAAAGGTGGTTAAAATATATACATATTTGAATCAGGCCAGAATAAGTACAATGACCCTGCTACACTGTTCAATTTCAGTATTTTCAGAGCAAGGCCTTGAACTGGACCAAAAATGGCGTCGACGTTTCAACCCTATATGCGCGATTTTAATTCATCACGGCGGGTCTTCATCAGGACTGGGGTAGTAAAGGAATGGCAGCCCATATGATGCCGGTTAACAGGCCTTCACAAATACGCGGGACGATTAAGAACGTCTTGTGGATGTAGGTTGGAAACAATCCCGAGGTATCAGACAGAAGGGAGATGCTGATCGCAATTGTCTTTAGTTTTTAAGTGGGAACCACTTCCGAGACTTCAAACGAAAGGCAGTGGAGACTCCTGCCGCATGACCGCCTTTCTGCGGAATTAAAATCGCGCATATAGGGTTAAAACGTCGACGCCATTTTTGGTCCAGTTCAAGGCCTTGCTCTGAAAATACTGAAATTGAACAGTGTAGCAGGGTCATTGTACTTATTCTGGCCTGATTCAAATATGTATATATTTTAACCACCTTTGTACATATCACGCACCTATTGTGTCACCAATCACACTATGTCACTTGATCACAACTCACTCTTATATTCACAATGTTGGCAGCTATTTATGTAAAATAAAACTTCATATATGGGTTAATATAAATGATTCAATTTATATAAAATATCCTATTACCCATAAAACCTGATTATTTGGTTATTGTTTTGATTGTGTGTTCCTTCTTATAAGTTTTCCCAGTTACTTTATGTATGAAAGAATTTGTCTTTGAAATTGAACTGTATTTCTAAGAAATATTGTGGTCATACCCGACAGAACCATTGTACTTACATAATCCTATACCCAGGTTCTGAGGGACACAGGGTTACCCTATTGTTTATTTAGTTTTTTTGTGGTGGGACAAGGGCAATGTGTGTGCCGTCAATGGAACCAACTACATGAGGAATGTGGCCAAGGGCATAAAAAACAGCCTTCACAGCAGGCAATTCTGCTGTATTTGGGAATCGTATGTATTGGTCCTTGTATAGCATCATTGCGGACACCACATCCCAGAGCACCATGCTGAATGTGGCTTGCGACATCCCACCGGCACTGGCCACCGTGTATTGGAAAGAGCCCGTAGCAAAAAAATGCAGCGCTGCCATGATCTTCACTGTTGGGGATAGGGCAGTTGGATATGTTCGTTGAGGCCTCAGATGGTGCTCCAACTGAGCACACAGCTCTTGCAGTGTAACACGATCCAGACGAAATTTCCGGATGATGTCCACATCCTCCATGTCCGCCAGGACTGTGAAAGGCCGGTGCACATTTGGTCGTCGCCTACATGAAATGGAAGAGGACTAATGTTATTCAAATTACACAATGAGATGTGTCCGACTTCTCACATCTTGACTCACGCAGCAGAAATAATGAATGTACTCCAACAAGTGCTTAATCCACAACTCAGATGCAGAGACACCTTCACCACATGTGTTTTTACAAGTGGTCATGTTGTACATACTGACTACCCCAAAAACATAATCAGAGGTTGTGAATGGTACACCAATGCATCTGGTGTCCCCAGGCCTAGGATTAGGTGACACAGCAGATGTATGAGACAGCAACACTGCTGACTCATATGTAGCTGCTTTACCTGCCACACCTTCTTGCTTAAGTTGCACAGACCACTAGTTATCATCACAATGTGCACAGTGTGTGTAAGCTGATCACATATCCTACTTAAATCAGCTATGGGCACAGTAAAATACCACCATTATGTGGTCAGGCAATCATTACTGTTGTTTGATTAGCCATCTCACACATTGAGTTGATTTCAAACCTGAGACAACATCATACAACCAATAGATGTACATCCACACACATATCATAGGTGACGTGAGTAAGTGCATGGCAATGTATGTCACATTTTCCACAGACTTGGCATGTGTAGGCATCAGTGAGTTGAATGTCACACTAGCATTCATTGTACAAAACAAGTGCAGTAAGACACTATGGAGGCATAGTGTTCAATTGTTAAATTTGACTATTGCCATTGCTAGTGCATAATGTGTCCATATGTGCGGTAGGCGTGCACCGCCAGCGCGGGTCCGCTCATTGGCTACACTTGAAAGATGCAGCATAGCGGAAGCGACCGCCTGGTCTCCGCGGTGTGACACCACCAATGCCATTGCAGACAATGGGAACCGCGATCGCAGTAGTGAAATGCTACTTTGAAAACCGCGGTAGGCGTGCACCGCCACCGCTGGTCCGCTCATTGGCTACACTTGAAAGATGCAGCATAGCGGAAGTGACCGCCTGGCCTCCGCGGTGTGACACCACCAATGCCATTGCAGACAATGGGAACCGCGCTCGCGGTAGTGAAATGCTGCTTTGAAAACCGCGGTAGGCGTGCACCGCCACCGCGGGTCCGCTCATTGGCCACACTTGAAAGATGCCAGCCAGGTGGACCAATTGCAGCAGCTGACTGCCACTGATACCACCCCAGGGGCCTATAAATCTCTGTGGGAGAGCCACACATTTCACATGCATTCAGACACTGCTGACTGCCATTCCTCTACAACTGCATATTTTTCAGTATCCTGGACCCAGTGATGGTGAGAACAGAGAATGTCAGGGCCCGTCCCTTCACTACAGAGGAGCTGGAGCTTCTGGTGGACGAGGTTCTTGCACAGTATGGGAGGCTTTTTGGTGCGCCAGATGTACTGGTAAGTGTTCCTGATTCCAAGTGTGAGAGTGATCAAAATTATACCATGATGTTGCTGTGCAGTAGTATGTGCCTGTGAGTGCAAGTCGATGTAAAGGCATCCTAATAGTTACCATGGCATGCTCCATACATGTTCTGTGGAAATTGCATTTGATTATGTGTAGAAAATGGACACTCCTACAGCCATTCTTGCACAAACTTAATAAACATGTTGGTCTGAGACTAGGTGATGTAAATGTGTGTTACACTGCCATGCATGCTAACTTCATGTCAATGGTGTCTGTAGGCTTATTTCCACACATACATAAGTTGATTGAAGGTAGGGGGAGACATGCATTGTTTAAACAGCCACACAGATACGATGGTGTTTTGAAACAGTACAAGTCAGGACTAATTTTTACTGTGCCATGTGATGTAACTGTCCACTCACTCTTCACAACCTCATATGTGACTGTTGAAATGTATATTGGAATGGACCAATGACTTATGTGTGTTGTATATTTCTTAAGTGCACTATGTTGATGTGAGCATCATGCACAATAGTCCAATGCATGAGTGGAACCCACTTGATGTTAATGCAACTATGACACTTCACATCAATGTAAGTAGTAGATGTCATCCTTACATTGATTTGAACATGTGTTCAGTCTCGCATGTGTTGGCACTTTTCACCCTCTCATGCTGTACATCCATGTGATTTATCTGAGGGACCATGTTGAACCGCAGTGTGAGTTCCTCTGGCCTGCACAGACACTGTCCAATGTTACTCTGAGCCATGCATAACTGGACTGAGTCAAACATGTGTTTAGTCCACACACCTAATACTCACTGAGCCATCATAGTCCTGAGAATTGCACAATAGAGGACTTAACATTGTGAGAAGGGCGTGATAATTCAGATTATGTCCCAATATGTTTCCTGAAAAATGCATTGAGCCATTCACAGGCCAAGGGCATTGAGGGGTGTGTAGTAGTGGACACAGTGAGTCTGCCACTACACTTCATTAGCACTGTATTGCATGTCATGCTCACTCACATACTGCATCACAGATGAGGGCCTTCTGCACATAGCTGTCTGTGCTGCCATTGTGCATGTGTATGAGATGGCCATGTACTGTGTGCCGCGTCATACATGCATTCATTTCTATGTAGTATTGTAATGAACATGTACTATGTGTCATGCTGTATGGCCTCTGATGAAGATGTAGTGATTTGTGTGCCATGCATTTATGTTCTCCTGTACTGACACACAGTGTGAATGACACAGGGTCTCTGATACTTCCTTTTCTTGTCTCCCATGCCTGCAGCTGAAGGTCCACCAGCGTAAGGCCACATGGAAGAACATTGCACGGAAGGTGCGGGCTCTGGGTGTAGCCAACAGATGGCACACACACTGCCACAAGAGGTGGGACGACATCTCCCGTCTGAGCAAGACCGTGGCAGAGATGACGGTGTGGCTGCTCCATCGAAGTGGCAGGTTGGCGCGCCGAACCATGACTCCACTAATGTCCCGCATCTTGTCTGTGACACAGCCAGAGCTGTATGAACATTTGAGGGACCATCAGCAGGGAGTTAGTGGTGAGTATTCTGCGTAGGCTGACTTTGGGTATGAGTGACTGCATGAATGGAGACCGGGAGCCATTGCTGATCTTGCTGATGTGTCAATTTTGATTAAATACTTCTCAGGGACCTATGTGTTGAGTGCAGGTGTCATGTATTTTCCCTAGATGGACTTTATCATGTGTTTCATACAATGGCCCTTGACATTGCATGATGAGATGTGGCCTTATGACATCTTCTGCATTCTGGGTGTCATGGACATCACCAGGCAGTGTACAGCAGTGTGCATCATGTCAGTGTGCATTTAACGATGTGTGCACTGCAGGACTTGTAAATGGTGTGAACTACACATCTGACACCAACGTGCAACAGTCTGCGTGATGAATTGCTCACCTTGTTAGACATCAGTAGCTCATGGACATTGTAAAGTACCAATTTGAATCTGTATCTGTGTTGTCTCCTTACAGTGACTCCATATGTGACAGAGGCAACATGCTGAGATGTATGCCTCTCTCACATACAGGCACGTGGTTATGCTTGCAGAGATGTTTATGTTGGATTACAAGGAGGCAGGGACCTGCTATTTGCCTGTGTGAACCTCACATGGCTCATTGATATAAACAATGCATATTTCCATGCATCTTCTGTGTTTAGCATGATTGTTGCACATGCAGACTGCACAGGGTGTTGTGCAACTTGGGGTTGTCATTATCTAGTTTAGTGCTGTGCTTGCATTTGATGTTTGTGTGTATGGCACTGTACTGAACCTATGTCTCTGTCCATTGTAGCATCTACCGAGTGCACGGAAGGCCATGAGACGGACACCAGTGCTGAAGCATGTGGCACGCATGATAGCCATGAGATCACTGACACTGAGGTGACCAGCGCCTCGGAGGGGGACAGGAGTGTCCTTGAGGACTCGCGCGCAGAAAGCCCAACCTCAACATCATCTGACTCCAGTGGGGAGTCAGCGACAATGGTGGTCACAGGGAGTGACAATGCTGCCTCTTCCTCCACCACACATCGGCCAGTGCCCACCATCCCGGCTACTACCACTAGTGCTGTCCGTGCCCGCAGGGCTGTTAAGGGTAGAGTCACCTTCACCCCAGGCACCGCTGCCCCTGCCCCTGTCTCCCCTGCTGCCCTCAGTGTTAAGGCGGTAGAACTCTTGCGCCAGCTGTGTGTGGGTCAGACAGCTCTCCTAAATGCTTTCCAGGATCAGGACAAGAAGTTGGGACAGGTTCTGGCATTTATGGAGGGCATTCATTCGGACGTGGGTGGGCTACACAGGACTGTCCAGGGTTTGTCCTCCACCGTGACGGCAGCCATTCAGCTATCACAGCATCCAAGTCCAGCCCCAATGCCTTCAACCACCACCCTGCCAGTGGCAACCCCTGAGGAGAGTGACCACACAACTGAGCCCTCAGGCCCCAAGTTGTCGACACGCAGCACATGACAGCAGCTCTCCAAGCGTGCCAGACCACAGACACCATCCCCAAAAATAAACACAGGAACACAGGGACGCAAAGAAAAAAGCCCTTCACATGACACTCAGGGGCATCAGGCCTCTAGCTCACGGTCCACAAGAGCCTCCCATCCACACAACTGCTCCAACTGACAAACAGTTGGCATGCCTGCTGTGGTGCTGGTGCCTCTAAAGGAAAAGCCCAAAAAGCTCCCTAAGACTGCTTCACCCAGGACCTCTACTCCCACCCACACCCCTGTGAAGCATAGTCAGGAGAGCAATGTGAGGGGTTCACGAGGACTACAAGGGATGGAGGGCAAAAGGCAAGCAAAAACCAAGGCTAAGTCCATATCCAGCAAATCCCCACAAGGAGGGCCACCTGCACCTGTTACACCTTTGGTGGAGAGGGACTCTGTTGTGCCGGCCACACTTTCCACTACTCCCAAGACAGTTCTGCAATATCGGATACCCAAGAAGTGTAGAGGCAGCCCTCAACATCCACCCTCACCCACTGTGTCTCACGGCAGCATCTCTCCGCCTCCACGTGCCACCATGCCACCCGGTCCGAGCAGCCCTACACCTGCCACAGCCACTACTGCCTCTGTGTCTCATGGCAGCATCTCTCCGCATCCACGTGCCACCATTCCACCCGGTCCAAGCAGCCCTACGCCTGCCACAGCCACTACTGCCTCTGACTCTGATGATCCTCTCTCTCCCAGGTCCAGTTCCGCCACTGGCCACGACAATCAGCCACCTCCCAGTCCAACTGACAGGCAAGTCTGAGGCAAAGACCCTCTCCCATACCCATCTCTCCCACAGCGGTGCCTGGACTGAGCTTTGATATCCCCGGTGCTTTGGTCATTCACATGGCAGTGTACGGCATTACACATTCACTGTAAACATTTTCATGCACACATGTGCATTGTTTGAACTGTGGACTGGCCAATGGCTTTTTATTTGTTTGAATTTTTGTGCCTATCAGGATATTTTGCAATAAACACTATTACTCCTGTCGTATAGTTTGTTACTGCCCTTGCTTAATTAAACATTTTGATGTGTGGGTATGGATAAATGTGCCACATGCTCTGCATGGCACTTCCACATTGCCATGTACTCCATTCACTTTGTCATTGTTTGGCAAACGTAACACACACTTTTGGTCTGCTTGACTCTGAGGTTTGGGGGTGCAATGATGTTTGTTGGTGTTGATGTACTCTTGCATCATCATTCGCTGTTGATTTTAGTATAATTGTACACGTCATGTTAGGGGGCTATACCACAACAGAGGTGAATTCTACACACAGTCTAACTTGCGGGGTGTCCAAGGTTGGTGATGTCTGTGTGATGTTTGGATGTGTAAACAGCAGTGTGTGTGTGGTAATCTTGTGTAGGCCTGTCTTCATACTCACATGGGTATATTTGGATGTGTGCAGTTGAGTGGTCACACAGTGTGCTTGGCCTGTCCTTGTCAGTGGTGTTGAGGTGTATGTGGCCCTGAACATGCCAACTACACACGTGTATGTTCCAGGTGGGGTTTGCCCCCTAATACTCATCTTGGCACTAGCATGAAGGGGGTTTAACACCACAAGCACCTATTTGGCATTACTATGCAGGTGGGGTTTGCCCCCTAATACTCATCTTGGCAGTGGCAGGAAGGGGTTTAACACCACAAGCACCTTTTGGCATTACTATGCAGGTGGGGTTTGCCCCTAATACTCATCTTGGCAGTGGCAGGAAGGGGGTTTAACACCACAAGCACCTATTTGGCATTACTATGCAGGTGTTGTTTTGCCCCCTAATACTCATCTTGGCACTAGCAGGAAGGGGGTTTAACACTACAAGCACCTATTTGGCATTACTATGCAGGTGTTGTTTTGCCACAATACACCTATGAACTTGTTCACATACATCACTGTCCCTGAATATCAGATGGGCACACACTTTGATGTTGAACAGGGTGGGATGGTAGGAGCTGTGATGGTATCAGGTAATGACAGCTGCTACCAACAGAGGCACACAATATACATTTGGCCCAGGGCCAACACAATCCTTACATGTCCCTGAGACTGCCCATGCGTGCCTCTGGACCTGCCTACTAGATTGTGCGGAACTTTTTCCGCGTCTTCACCGCTGCGGTGACGTGACCGGGATAATGCGGTGATGACGTTGTTGATGGATGACCCCGATGCGGAGGTGTGGTTTCACGATTTGCAGCACCTTATGCACCTTATGTCTACTGTGGACAGGAGGCCATTTACAGGTCAGGTGTTGTGTGTTGGTGTTGTATGCGGATGTGTGTCATTGACGTACCTGCGGTGTTGTCGACGGCGGCGTCGTCTTTGTTGATCGCGGATCAGGAACAGCAGTGGTAGGGCTTGTAGAGCAGGATCCATAGCGGTAGCGAACGCGTGGAGTTGTCTGTGATTCCCGTTTTCCTCCGCAGTATTGCTTTCGCCGTGTTTCAATGGGTGATTTCTCCGTTGCGGTCCAATTGCCTATTTGAGGCATTGTGATTCGGACGGCGGTCTACACGTCATTCCGCACGGCGGTCTCCCGCTATTGGCTACGTCCGCCCTCGTCGCGGAACCAAACTACTGGCGGAACTAAAAATACCGCGGCAGTAGGGATTTGGGCTATGTCTGCCCATCGTAATATGGCGGTCGGGGAATCGCGACCGTGGTAGGCAAAACAGCACCCGCCAGGCCGGCGGAAGCCAACGCCGGCATGGCGGTGGCGATCCGCCCGCCATCGTAATCGGCCCCAAAGTCTTTTGTCATTTCTACAGCAAAGTCTTTAAGCATAGGAATAGCACAGTGCTATCCATGCTGAGCTGTTAAATGACAAAAGCCATTTACCACTCCAGGCACAGTATTACAGCTTTGGACTGGCATAATACCATCCAAGCCAACCTGAAATGAATAAAAGCAACCCCTGACACTTGTTTCGCTGTCATTACAGCTCTTCAGAGAGGTTTAGCTTTGTCCAGACACAAGGGAGCACCCAGTATAAGTCAAAAGAATACCCTTGCAGGCATAGAGTGACGCATAAATTATGCAAAAAAGAAGAAAAGAACTCTGGGTAGTTCCCAAGTTTAGGTGGAAGGCAGCTTCTGTATAGAGCACCCTCAACACCAGCGACACTCTAGATTTTCTCACCTCAAATGTGTGAGCAAGGGGACGGCGGTCCCCGAAACACGTAACTGGAATAAAATCTAAGCTTTTGGAGTATCTTGAGAGAGCGTGATTACTTGGTTTACAGAAGAAAAAAATAATTAGCCCGGTAAGCTTCGCCGGGACACGCTCCATTTACCATGGGCCAAATGGGGCAGAAGAAGCAATGCGGTGCATCATATATATATATATATATATATATATATATATATATATATATATATATATATATATATATATAAATCAATATTTTATACATCTATATTTTTTACATCGATATTTTTTGGTCAATATTTTTGCACTTACCTTTTTAAGTATAGGGAGTCGATATTTTTGTAGTCTATATTTTTTCATCAATATTTTTTACAGCGATATTTGTGACATCGATGTTGTGTCAGTGAACCAACTTGCTGCCCTTTATCCAACCATCCAGTGCTCTGCAATACATGTTCACACACTCAACCCACGTATTGGATTCAAGTTGCTTGAAGGACCTCAACTTTTCCCTGTACTGCTCTGGTGTGAGCCCATACCTGAGGCATAAAGCCTCCTTCATATTGGGATAGGTCAGAGCACCCGCCTCCTCCAAAGGTGTCAGAGTGTTCCTCACATTGGCCTCAAAGTGTTTCCACAGGCCCGCCCCCCAATTCTTCTCAGGGACCTCATTCATACGCAATGCTGCCTCATAAGATGCAAACCATGCATAAATATCCTCCCCCTTCTGGAAATTCTGTACTAGGTCCTTGGGAATGTAAACCTTACCCTCTTGCACTGGCTGTGCGCTGCCACCATTTGTACTGGACTCCACCTGTTTGGCTTTAATGTCCAGTTCTCTCATGCTCAACTCATGGGCCAAGATCAATTTCTTTTCCCCCGAAGCATGAGCATTCTTGCTCTCCTCTGCCTTTGTCTGGAGCTTCAAAACCCCCAACTCATGATCCCTGGCCCTGCGCCTTTCCTCCATTTCCCCTGGCACCCAATTTCTGGAAGAATGACTGGTGCCAGCCCTAGAGGCTGCTCTCCCAACAGGCAAATCATGGGATCTGAACCACCATTTGGACGTCCTCCTCCAGGGCGATGGAATAAAATACTCCGTCGTCTTAGCAGGGTTTCTGATGAGGGCGGGTGGACATTTCAAGCATTGACAAGAACTGCAGTCAAGGTTCCTGCCATTGTATTGTAACTTTGCCATACAGCATTTTTTTTTATTTTCAAAAGCAAAACCCTAAAGCGTGATTTTGTTTTTGAAAATAAAAAAAGCAAACCCCTCCTGCCATGGTGGTTATCTTATCTCCCTTGGCGAAGGGGGCATTTTGCAGTTTTCACTGCTCCTTACCACCAGGGTTTTTTCTGCATTGATGGGTAATGAAAAGTGACTTGTAGGGTACTCCCATCTAAATTAGGTGGGCAGACATACAGGTCAACCGCCGATCAGCCTTACTCTACATTGGAGAGGTGTAACCACAGCGGAGACGAAGTAATCTCTGTCATCTTCATACAAACGGTCTATTTAAATCGGGTGGGCGGACATTATGTTGGCGGAAAGAGTACTCTGTCGCCGTTATGACAGAGGACCCTCTCCACCAGCATAGAAATGAGGCCCTTAATTTGCAAAGCAGTGGTTGGAAAGCCAGGACAAAAATTACATGTTGTGCAGTATCTACATCTGTCTCCCACAATTTGGAAGACAAACAAAGGAAATAAGACATTATAGGGGAAATGCACTTGTAGCTCTCGTTCCTGTGGTGGTTATGCAGGAGAGCATACAGTCCTCTGTCAGTGAGACTATTTCCTGGGCCCTATGCCAGGGCCGTATTAATGAAAATTAAGGTCAGAGGCCCCTGCAATGCTTCCCCAATGAGCTGCAAATTACGGCTAGTGCGGCCTTTTTAAATGCAGCCGCAGGATAAGCATGTGCTACAGTCAGAAGCCCCAATATAAGCAGCTACTAATTAAAGTGCTCTGGAGGGCAAGGGGAGAGAGACAGATGACTTACCCTTGATGTTTTTGTCATTCCCCACAGTTAATACTAAATCGTCTACTTTCTTCTTCTACTTCCTTGTTAAGGGTGGAGACTTACCCTTTTTAGTTTCGCTGCCACTTCTAAAGGGGCGTTTTTCTTCAGCATATCAACAAAATGCCTTAATGCCTTTGTCAATAGGTTTCTTGGTTTACTATAGCCATACAGCCCGCCGTAGCGGGGTATACCGGCTATTAAAGGCCCGCTCCAGCGTTAAACAAGGGAGCGGGACTTTAATAGCCAGTATAGCCCAGTTACGAAGGGCTATAAGGCTATTAGAACATTCTGCCACTAGAGGGCAGAATGTTCTAACATATTAAACAAAGGCCTCTCGGAGCCCTAAGGGATTGAAATCCCCTATGGCTCCGAGAGGCCTTTGTTCAAACAACATTGGAATGTTGCTCTGCGGGCCTTTACCGGCCTGTAGAAGCTCGGAGCACTCCATTGTATTCAATGGTGTGCTCCACATTCCAATGTTCTAATACTCATGATAGTTTTTCTTGAAATTCACATGTGGAGCGAATTTTGACCCAGATTACAATCCGCAGGTGAATTCTATTAAAGCACAGATTTCTGCCTTTGTTACGCAACTAGTATTTTTCTCGCACCCCAATTCCAGACAGTGCTTAATTTGCAAATAAGTAAGTGCAAGGGCTCAAAGTTTTTCTTAGGAGTGCGACACCAAGTCTTTCTAGCTCTTATTGCACTTCATGTCTCTTTCTTGCAAAATACTACACTACTTATCTCTTTATCTCAACTTTACAGGCTCTTTTATATCCCTGGTTTAACTGTTTATTAGTACATTCTTGTCATTCTCTTCCTCCTTCTTTCTGTCCTTCCTTTCTTTCTCTCATCTTCCGAGTTGAAGTTTGAGAAAAAGCACCAATACCCCCAAAATGGGGACCGGGGATCTCCTTATGCAACCAACAACTCAAATTAGGCACTGATTCTAGAGGACTTCTATGAATCCTAAAATATCAGCTATCTGCTCAACATATAAGCCTATGATGTGTAGATTTCGAGTTTATTTTTAAAATGATGTGTGACTGCACTTATGTATTTAATGCACTCTTGATTTTGAGATTGTTTGTGTTAATTTTTTTAACTTGCTTTTCTCATCGCAGGTCAAGAAGTTGGCCGGCACTTGCTTTGGCATTTTGAAGACCTTGAGGAAGTTTCTTCCTCTTTTGCCTAATTCTGCAAAGGAAACTGTTGTCCGTGCTCTAATTCTTTCCCGCTTGGACTACGGCAATGCACTGTATGCTGACATTCCAGGTTACCTTCTGAATAAGTTACAGGTGATTCAAAACTCGGCCGCTAGACTCCTCCTGGGTCTCTCCAGCAGGTGCAGTGTGCGTTCTCATTTGCGTTCCCTGCATTGGCTCCCGGTGGAGGTGCGAATAAAATTTAAAATTTTATCTATTGCTCATAAGGCCCTCCATGGTCTGGGACCCATCTATCTGCAGAAGAGGATTGCTTTCTTTTCTCCGGTGAGACAGCTGCGTTCCTCCTCCCAACTTTTGGCACAGACCCCGCGGTTTAATCGCCAGAGGCTTTGTGGGAGCTCCTTTACCCGGATTGCTGCACTGGCATGGAATGCTCTGCCACTGGCCTTACGGGGCGTCAAAGATCCTATGATCTTTAAGAAAAAGCTGAAAACTTTTCTCTTCTAGCTCTGTCTTTTGATTCTGACTCTGACCCTTTTCAGGCTCGCGCCGGGACACTCCTTGGAGTATCTGTGCGCGTTAGAAGTTTATATAACATAACATAACATAAATAATTATTTAATCATGTTTTGGTATATACATATTAAGCAGTGCATAGATCAATATCTGGCTTTGGTGAGTCATGAAAACTCAAGGACTATACATTCATGTTTAGAGAGCTCAGTGTTATGACAATAAATTCAAGGATTACCTTTATCTCGAATTCGATTCCTGGAGAAATTTGGGCCCAGGAATGACAACTGTTCTACCGTTCTTTGCCTCTGTATTGCAGCATGCCATATTTCAATTGCCATGTCTCCCACATCTTATCAGACTTACTAGGAAACCCCCAAGTGATATATATCGCTTGGGGGTTTCCTAGTTAGTCTGATAAGATGTGGGAGACATGGCAATTGAAATATGGCATGCTGAATATAGGGGCAAAGAACAGTAGACCAGTTGTCTATATATATATACCACCTATTCCATTGACATAAAAATTCACACCCCATAACCAATGGGTTTATTGAAGGAGGTTCTGATTGCCACATTCATAAGCTCTGCCTCTGCAAGTTACCATTTGTGCCACAAAATAAAGCATAAGAGAGTGTTGAGGTAGAACTAGATAATTTTGAATTCCTTGGATCATTCCCTGGTTTATAAATGGAACGTCCTGGCATACCACTGCTGTAACTCTTTTCTAAGCTCTAGCCAAAATATCTTCAGTTCCCTACCATCCAATATCCTGTGCAGTGAAGTCTCTTCCTCTTCTTTGCATTTCATGGACATATTATTGTCAACCTACCCATTGCAAAGATTGTGGTTCAATTATATTAAGCTCTGAATAAGATCTACATATGCATAATATGCAAAGTAGCCTGTGCTGCTAGGATCCATCACTCCAGCCTCTCAAAGTACGTCTTCCATAAACCCTAACTCTATTTCCTTTTCCCACCTTTCCCTTAGGTGCACCGTTGAGTCTGATGTATTATTCACTAACATTTTTATAGATAGTTGGTATGCCTTTTAGGACCAGACTTTAGGATAAGACTCCTAAATCTAGGGGGGAGAGCTTTGCGATCTTACCCCACTCCACCTGACCCCAACCGTGAGCTGCAAACGGAACACCTTTTTGTTGTGGCACTTGAACTACACCTGTTATTCACCACAGTATTTAAGTACTCCCACGCTTACTACCTCTCCCACTTTGGGATACCTATTAATTCATATTGTTTGACACCACTAGTCAGGCCACCATTGACAGAGTGGGTCTCAATGTGCCAGTTTGAAATTGGCAATTCAGGTTGGCAGAGGTATGCACCCCGTTCAAGCAGGAACCACAATCCTAGTCAGGGTAATCTAGATACACGGTAAAAGATAACCTGTGCTCACCCTCTGGTAGCTTGGCACAGAGCAGTCAGCCTTATCTAAAGAGGCAATGTGTAAAGTATTTGTGCAACCCAACACACAAAGTAACACAATGAAAACACCACAAAAAGACTCCACACCAGGTTAGAAAAATAGACAATACTTTTATGAATAAATCAGGGCAAAAATCAAATAAGTCAAACCAGAGTTATGAATTCTTAAAGAATATTTGAAAATACAGTGCTTAGAGTCTTAAAGCGACAATCAGGGATGTCTGGTCGTGCTTGACCTGGGTAAATCCAAACATTCAGGTCGACTGTGATGGAGTGCGGGTCGGATACAAGGACCAGCCTTGGCCCGCTGAAGCAGTACATTTGGATGGGGGCTGCATTGACCTTGAGGACAAGATGTGAGGAGCAGGGAGGGGATGCATCGTCGTCGATCTGAGGGATTTGTAGGTGGTGCATCCTCGTTGAGCCACGCACTCGGAGAAGCTTCGGCATCAAGCAACACCGAAGATGGGCGATGTGTCATCATCGGGAGAAATTTGTTGGTTCTGATCAGCGCAATGGCAGCGATGCATCAGCCTTGAGAGTTGCAGCACAGAAAACCTCATTTCCAAGGGCCCGGGACTGGATCAGCACCACTTCACAGTGCAGGACTCACAGATGGCAGAGTCTAGGTGCTGTCACAGGGTTGTAGGAGGTCTTCGATGTCCCTGAGACTTCAGAACATGGAGGAAGCCCTTGGTGTGACTCTGGGTTCAAGTGAGAGGGGTCCAGTCCTTTCCTTCAGCAAGGCAGACGGCAGCAGGGCAGCACAGCAGAGCAGAAAAGCTGTTCTTCCAGAGCAGCAGTCCAGCAGAATTGCAGTCCATGTAGCAGCACAGCAGTCCTTCTCTTCACAGGTCCAGTAGTGTCTGATCTGGTAGGATCAGAGACCGAGTATTTATACAAGTTGTGCCTTTGAAGTAGGGGTGACTTCAAAGAAGGGTCTTTGAAGTGCACAGAGGTCCTTTCAGTAGGGGGTAATTAGCCCTTTGTGTGGGGACAGAGCATTGCCTATTCAGGTGTAAGTGTCAGCCCCATCCTGCCCAGGAAGAGCCATCAGAATGCAGATGGGTACCCAGACACACCTAACCTTCCTGTGTTTGGGGCTGTCTAGAGGGTATCCATAAAGTGTAGCTGTCATTCAGCCCTTATGTGTATTGGAGACAGCCAGCAGGAACACAGAGCTGTAAGAGCAGAGAAATGTCAATTTTCTAAAAGTGACATTTCTAAAATAGTAATGTTAAATCTACCTTTACCAGTAAAGAGGATTTAGCATTACCATTCCAAAGATATAAAACATGACAGCTCCTCCTTTCTAATGAGGAATTACAACTTAAAAGTGCATTAAGGAATTCCCAATGTTGACATTTAAGAGGAGTAGGTCTCACAGCAATGAAAAATAAATTGAGGTGTTTTTCACTACCAGGACATGCAAAACCGAAAAGTACATGTTCTACCTTTTACTTACACAGGCCCTACTCTATGGGCTACCTAGGGCCTACCTTAGGGATGACATATGCATAATAGAAGGGAGTTTTTTGGCTTGGCAAAGGGTTTTAAATATCAAGCCGAAGTAGCAGTAAAACTGCACACACAGGCTCTGCAGTGGCAGGCTTGAGACATGTTTAAAGGGCTACTTGTGTGATTGGCACAATCAGTGCTGCATGCCCACTAGTAGCATTTACTTTACAGGCTTTTGGTATATGTTATATTCACTTTACAAGGGACTTACAAGTAGATTTAATATGCCAATTGGGTGTACACCAATGCTACCATGCTTAGGAGAGAAGCACATGCACTTTAGCACTGGTCAGCAGTGGTAAAGTGCTCAGAGTCCTAAGGCCAATAAAAAGGATTCAGCAAAAAGAGGAGGAAGGCAAAATGTTTGGGGTGACCCTTCAGTGAGAGACATTTTCCAACAGTGACTCTAACTTCCTACCACATAGGTGGTGCAGATATAACTTTATGCCCCTAGTCTGCCTCTCTCTATGTGTGGAAAGCTCCTCAAGTGGAGTGTACTACCAAGTGAAAGGGCCACTTTATGGATGCCCAGTAGTAGTACTGGACGTTCAGTTGCAGTACTTAAGATTAGGGAGCGTGATACCCCTCTCACAAATTGACCTATGTAGTGCCTATATATTCATTCCAAGTTCCTCTCATCCTGCAACAACATTCTGAGGACATGCTCCACCTGCCAAAAATATTGTCCCAATATATAATGAGGGATGTTCTGCAAAATATATAAACATTTGGGTTGTGTCATCATTTTAAAGATGGCAGCTTGCCCTAGAATAAAAGGATAAGCGTCCACCAATGCTAAAGGAATTCTGGGCTAAAAAGCCCTAGTTACCATTTGTTAGCTCTGTTTCTAAATATTTGAACCCCTCCCTTGTTTTTTTACATTTCCTTAGAAGACCAATGTCTCATTACCTGGTCTGCTCCAGAACCAATTTTTCCCAATTAATCCTGTATGCAGAGTAACTCCATACAATACCAGGTATTGCCTACCGGGCATCCACTACAAATACCAGACTATCATCAGCATACATTTTTTCATCTATCCCAGACCTCCTGCTAACCCTTTCTACTTGGGGATCTGACTTCACTCAACGAACCAAAGTTTCCAGTGATAGGGCGAAGAGCAAGAGTGCTGGGGAAGCACTTTCTGCTACACCTCTTTGACTTATAACTTGAAGATAGCACTCCTTTTAACATCACTGAAACCTTAGGTTATGTATGCAGAAGCTTGACCTATGATCAGAAAACTGGACCAAGACAAAATCTTCAGAGTACCCCATGCAGCGATTTCCAATCAAGAGAATTGAAAGCTTTCTCCGCAACCAGTGAGAGAATTGCGAGTAGCTCCCCCACACTCTGTGCTTCTTCTACACATCCAATCAACCTATAGTAGTTTTGCCTGGAAGATCTATGTGGCATAAAATCGGACTGGTGTGGGTATATAAGATCCACAACCACCAAAAAAAGCCTGTTATTTAGTTTCTATAGTTAGTAGGGTTGGGCGGAACTCGCGGAGTTTCACTCCATGGAATTCCACGGAGTTACATGAAAACTCTGCAAGATTCCGCGGAGTCCCGAGGGCAGGCGGAAATCGTCATGTGACTCTGCTCACACTTATTTTTAGCACAGGAGCTTGTTCCAATCAGCAAAAGCAATGCCAATAGCACCACACAGCACAACAGAGGGCATTGCTTTTTTGCTGCGCTCGAGTAAATTTTGTATTCGAGCGGCAGCTTTGTCACCGCGCATGGTTGCGACCGCTCCCATTGAGAAAATCCGGCTGGGTGCCCTCCAGTCCTAGCTCCCAAAAATGTCGCTAGGGGGTGCCAATTCTCGCTCATGCTCGACAAGTTACCGTTGGCAAGTCGCGCATGAGAAAAACTCCTCCACACAGCGGTTGGTGGAGTTTGGACAGAACTCCACATTACAAGTATAACGCGGAGTGGCCAAAACTCCACAAACTCAGCCGGTGGAGCAGAATTTATCGCCCACGCCTAATGTTCAGAAGTTAAACAGAATGGTATGATGAGCATTCTGTGACTGGCTTATTTTCCTCATGAATTAGAGTGACCACTGTGGGACATAGACCCACAGGCAGCATCCCGGTAGATCTAGCCTTGTTAAAAATTGCTAATGCCTTTTCCCACATCTTTCACATCAGTCTTTCTTAAAGTTCAGCCAGAAGGCCAGTCATAGGAGTCACCTTACATTCTGCAGCTAGTGCCCTGCTCCCAAGATCTCATCTAATGTGGTTTCCTCATCAAGCTTTGCCCCTTCGGGGTTCTGACAAGGCAAGTGGATCCCATCCAAGATAGCCTGCCTGAGGCAGTATACATGTGTGCTTATGGATACTCCACTGTCCCTTTGTCATCAAATATCTCTTTATCCTCCTTGTCCACCACCCTATCGACCCACTCCGTCCTCTCATTTCCGTAAGTTAGCCATGCCAAAAGGTAGTCCACTTTATTACCCACTTTATATAGTCTCCTTTGTATATGCAGATAAATGGTTTTCACTGCTTCCATAAGAACCTGAGTGTATTCCCTTCAGACAGAATCAAGCCCACAAATCTCCAAAGGGTTTAGAGAGCTCTTCAGCCCCACCGTCATTTCATTGATCTGTTCCTCCAGCAATCTAACCTTCTACAGGGATTAGAATTTTAGCAATTCTTTTTCCTTGAAAACTATTTTGTATGCCTCACAGCGTACCTGCAAAGCAAAATGAGCATTTGTTCTCCAGAAAATAGCCCACAGTCTTTTGATCTTTCAACTCCCATGCATGAGCCTCTACATTCCTGGTTGCCTCCCCATAGCACAGGTTTAATAGCAATGGAGGGTGCTCCAAAATATTGCCAGTGCAATTCTCTGCACAATCAACTCTGGGAAACTTGATACCCAGACTCAGAAAATAGTGTTGGCTCGATAAAATCATCTGGGGCCACATACAAGAATGAAAACTGCTTTTCCTATTCCAGCCCCTGCCTCCACATATCTGCTAACCCAAAGGCCCTTACAGTCTTAGGTTCTGTAGAACCTGAACCACTCACGTTCGTTCAATTTGATAGCCCCATGCTGTGTGTCAGGGGACTTTGTGGGTTGTGACTGACGGGTTCAAGGAGAAAGAGGAGAAAGTGCATAAGTCCCCACAGAGTAACAGAATTAATACATAAGAGCCTTGAGCGGTCTGAAAGGAGAGGGCTAGAAAGAAATGTCAACAGTAGGTGGGGACACCAAAGAACTGGTACTAGATGATCTGTTACAGACAATCACCAAGTCACAAGTGACTCAGGAACGGAAAGTGAAGTCAGTGTTCATTGAAATGAATCTACTTTGAGGAGACTTTAAAAATGGCATAGACCAGACCAATGCAACGATAGCTGCAGTTGAGACACTAAAAATGTGTCAGAGAAACTACATGAACTGACGAGCGCCTTGGCAATGCAAGTGGAGGGCACAGATGACAAGGTTCGCAGGTACAATCTACACTTTCTGGGATTTCTGAAATACCGGTAGGGGCCATATGAAGAACTGTTTTTGGATTCTTGTAACATGGACACAATCAGACTAAAAGTCCTCTCAAATATGATCGGAACACACATATCGGGCCCTAACGCCACTAACCAAAGAAGGCGCCGCTACTTATGCAATCATAGAGTGATGGTGGAACAATCGAGATAGAGGAATGGTATTACATCAAGCTCAAGAGGGACCCACAGCTCAATACAAAGGTTTAACGATTATGATATTCCCTGACCACATGAAGCAAGAGAAACAACAAAGAAAATGAGGCAGTGAAGCATAGACCATAGGACTGTGCAATAAAATACATGCTCTTATTCCAAGCCTAATTAAAAGTGAATGTTGATAGAAAAGCATACTTCTCCCCTTTCCTGGAGACAGTACTGGACTGGCTTGATGAGTGAGGCAACTAGGAGCTGGGGGACACCCAAGAAAACAGACTCTGGAAAGAAGAGCAACAGCACAGTTGCATGTCTTTGCACCACCTCCCCTTTCCAGTCAAAGACAGGTATATATACTCTTATTTCCAACGTAAATTATAATGATCGATAGGTTTGGTGTTTTTAGCCATGGAGTGATTGGGAAACCATAGTTGGGACATGTGGATGACAGGTGGTGGTAAGAAGTTTTGGAAGTTGAATGAATTTTGTTATGTGGTGATATCTGATCTGGCTTGGTGGAGCACCAAAGGAATATTGATGGTGCAGGCATGGGAGGCCAATGAGAGTAAAAGGAATCTTGCCAATGGCACATTGGAGTAGTGATAGAATGCTCATATGACTGCTGACATGGAATGTCAGTAGGCTAGGAAATAGGACCAAGAGCGGAGTATTATTCCAGTTCCAGAAGATGTAATAGCCAGATAAAGTCCTTCTAGAGGAAATGCATGTGATGGGGACAATCTGTGGGTTCGTGAGTAGAGTTCCCACTGATTACCAAGCTGGATGGTCCACAGCCCACTCTTTCTCTTGCTTGTGTTACCCAGTTTATTGAAGTTGTTCTTCCGAAATTCACCAGTCAAGATTTCCTTCAGTTCCAGTACCAGCACTCCACACCACGGTTATTTTACCCCTAGACAAAAGAAGATGCAATCTCTCCTCTCTCCTTTCTGCTAACTGTCTTGGCTCCACTATCTAGTTGAGAGTTGAGGTGTATGGGTGTCAGATGTGTCCCACAGCCAGGAACCCTATCCAAGCCACTGCCAGACCAATCTCCTGAACCACAGGTCCCTGTAGTCCATGTAGTTTCTGATGCTGCCCTGTCTCTGCTTCCAAACCAGGGAGCTCAAATACTTCTCCTGCCCTATCTGTTTCAGTGCTCAGCTCGATTCCTCTTGTCTCTTGAGCTCCTACATGTCTCTGTCGATCCTTCAGTCCTTTGCCAATGTCCCGCTAGGGGAGAAGGGCCCAGTGTGATGCCGGAATCCCAGTGGTCTGAGGTGCTCAGATTCTCTTCAGCTGCCGCAGCCTGCGAAAGACTACCTCTCCACCACATCTGGCCATGCTTGGGTCTCAGCTCTGCCCTGGCTTCTCAAGGGGTCATGCTCCTGGGTCCCACACCCTGAATCCCCCTGGATCAGACACCCCATGTCCTTCCATGACGCAGGGATGCCCTTCGCTGGGTTTTGCACAATGACTCATTTACTCAGGGGGCTGCACTTTTGCACCGCACAGCACGACCCTCAATCCAGAAGCATTGAAACTGGAAGAAGGGATCTTGTAGCACCCCCAAAATAACCATGCTCGAGTTCAGAAGGTGAAAGAGCAATAAAGATGCCATTAAATTTTGTTTTTATCTTGTCACATTTGCTGTGATTTCAAAGTCAAATGTCAGGCTATGGCATCTGACAAATTGCTGTGTATTCTTTTTACTTGGAGATTGGTTTACTTTTCTTTCTCTGATTGTAAGGTTAGAGGATTCAAAGTATAAAGTATTTTATAAAGTGAACTGTTAGAACTGGGGGTCTCTAGTTGGCAGAGGTAGGTACCTTTGTCCAAATAGGGACCCTTGCTTCTAGTCAGGGTAAGGGGGATACACTACTAAAATAACCCCTGCTCACGCCCTTGGTAGCTTGGCACGAGCAGGCAGGCTTATCTCAGAGGCAGTGTGTAAAGCATTTGTGAACACATACAGTAACCCAGTGACAACACTACAGATGGACACCACACAGGTTGTAGTATAAAAATAATTATTTTTATATAGACTTAACACAAGACCCAAAACGACAAAAATCCACAATACAATACGAAAAATATGACTGTCAATGGTAGAAAATAGCTCAGTTAAAAAAAGATGATAAATGCGACACTTTACTCTCAATGTACCTTTGGATGCATAACGCAAAACAAACAAAAGGGTCGCAGGGAAGGTGATGCTTCGATTCCTTGCACGCAGAAAGGAGGATGCGTCGGTTTCTTACTGCGGCCCAGTTCCGATGCGATGATGATCCGGTGCGATGCGAGAAAATGGCGTCTTGCTTACGGTGCGACCACGTTGACGGGATGCGTGCACGCCCGATGGCCGTGCGGTGACTCAGCGATCTTCTGAGCCGCGACAGGCCCTGCGACACGCTTCTCCGGTGATGCGCTGGCTTCCTCTGTGGCGGCGGCACGCTTCCCCGGTGATGCGAGGTGCTTCGGTGATGCGATGGCGACAGCGGCAGCGGCGGCACGCTTACTCCGCGATGCGACGACAACTGCTGCGGCGGCACACTTCTCCGGTGATGCGGGGCGCTTCGGTGATGCAACAGCGGCAGTGGCGGCACGCTTACTCTGCGATGCGACGACAGCTGCTGCGGCAGTGACACGCTTCCTCTTCGTTGCGTTGCGCTTCCAGCTCCCAGCGACACGCAGTCTCTCAGAAGGCCCAACAGCAGTAGGCACTTCAATTCCCAGCAAGGGAATTCAGGAGGTGAGCTGGGAGTGAAGTCTTGTATCCCTGAGACTTCAGGCAGGAGGCAAGCTCAATGTTCAAGCCCTTAGAGATCTTCTTCAAGATGATGAAAGCACACTCAGTCCTCTTCTCCTTTCTTTGGCAATAAAGTAACCACTGCAGGCCAACCCCAACAACACGCAGCATAGGGGTAGTCTCCTCCTTCAGCTTCCTGGTTTTTCTCCTCAGCAAAGGTTCGTCTTGAGTCCCAGAAGTGATCTAAAATCTTGGGGTCTGGGTCCCAATATTTATACTAGCAAATCCTTTGTCCTCTGAAGGCAGAGGGTCCTGTACCTAGTGCAAACCAGTTCTGGGTGTATTCTGCCAGTGCACAACTTCTTCCTTTGTCAGAGTAGGCCAGGGACATCAGACGCACCACAAGAGGTGGAGCCAGCATTGTGGAAGGCAGGCACAGCCCTATTCAGGCCCAGGTGCTACTCCTCCCACCACTCTACATGCAGATAGGTCTATTCAGCCTAGTGCTGACTCACCCTGTCTCCTGGAGTCCCCCAGCCCCTGTCACTCACAAACCCAGACATACAATACACAAGCTAGCAGAGGCAGGCTGGATGGTTAGGCAAGAAAATACCTACTTTCTAAAAGTGATATTTTCAAACACAGAATGTTAAAACCAACTTCACTAAAAGATGTATTTTATCATTCTGAGTTCAGGCATACTAAATTCGTTTTTCTACCATGTTCCCTGGGTCAGTTAGGATTATAAGATGTTATAATCAAACTGCCCATTCTGGCCTATGGGGACAGGTAGCCTTGCAATAGTGAAAAACGAAATTGGCTGTAATTCACTATCAGGACATGCCACACACATCAGGGCATGTCCTACCTCTTACATACAATGCACCCTGCCCGCAGGCCTACTTTAGGGGTGACTAATATGTAGAAAAGGGAAGGTTTAGGGACTGGTAAGTGGGTGCACTTACCAAGGCAACATGGCAGTACTAGACTGCACACAGGCTCTGCAATGGCAGGCCTGAGACACAATTTCCAAGCTGCTCCGGTGGGTGGCACAACCAGTGCTGCAAGCCCACCAGCAGCATTTGATTTACAGGCCCTGGGAACACGCGGTGCACTATACTAGGGTCTGATAGTAAATCAAATAAGCCAATCATGGATTCACTAATCCATACATCAATTTATCATAGGGAGCACTTGCACTTTGGCACTGATTAGCAGTGGCAAAGTGCCCAAAGCATCTAAACCAGCAAAAACATGTCAACAACAGAGGAGGCAAAAATGGAAGGGAGACCCACGCCAATGGTACCAGGTCTAACACGTGTCCCCTCCAGCTGAAATGTGGGGAGAACTACCCTACCTCCTGGGAGTTCTCATCACTAAGGCGGAAAAATCTGGACAGACCATCAGCATTGGCGTGTTCTGTTGCAAAAAGGATGGTCAGGAAGAGGTTCTGTCTCCTCTTCCATTCCATCATCTGTTGCTTGGAGCACGCCCACTTCGGACCTCTCAAAATGGGGCTTTAGGCAGTTGACATGTAGGACCCGCAAAGGGTTCATGGGAGATCGCAAGTCCACTAGGTAGGTGACCTCACTTTTGCGCTCCACCACCTAAAATGGTCCGGTCCACTTATCCTGGAGCGCGCAAGGATCCACGGGGGCCATGACCCACACTTTCTGCCCAGGCTGAAACTCGATCAGAGTGGCATTCTGATCATACCACCGTTTCATCTCCTCCTGGCTGGCTTCCAGATTCGCCTCAGCGAGTTGTCTGAATCGCCTAGTCTGGTTTCTGAAGGCCAGCATGTAGCTAAATACATCCTGGGGAGGTTTACTGGGAGCTTTCTCCCAGCCTTCTTTCACCAGACTCAGAGGTCCTCTTACCGGGTGACCATAGAGCAGTTCAAAGGGGCTGAACCCTATGGACTTCTGTGGCACCTCACGGTAAGCAAACAAAAGGCATGGCAAGAGGACGTCCCACTTACGCCTCATGGGTTCTTCCAGACCCATAATCATGCCCTTCAAGGTCCGGTTGAATCTCTCAACCAGCCCATTTCCTTGGGGGTGGTAAAGAGTGGTGAACTTATACGTTACACCGCACTTCTGCCACAGGGACTTTATATACTTGGAAATGAAGTTTGTACCACAGTCAGACACCACCTCCTTGGGGAACCCCATGCGGGAGAAAATCCCCATCAGTGCACGTCCCACCACGGGGGCCGTCACTGTCCGAAGAGGGATGGCTTCTGGGTACCGGGTGGCATGGTCCACCAAGACCAGGATGAACCTGTTGCACATGGCTGTCTTGGGGTCCAGTGGCCCCACAATGTCAATACCCACCCATTCAAAGGGGGTGCTGACCACAGGGAAAGGCTGGAGGGGAGCCTTGTGCTTCCTCCCACTTCTTCCACTTGCCTGGCAAGTCTGACATGTCCTGCAATGAGTGTCTGAACTCTTGCGCATCTGGGGCCAATAAAAGTGGGTGACACGCCTTTCAAAGGTCTTGCCCTGCCCCAGATGTCCTGCTAAAGGCACATCATGAGCCAAACCCAGTAGGAAGGCTCTGAAGCGCTGGGGTACCACCAGCACACGGGCTGACCCAGGCTCAGCAACCTTAGGCTCGCTATACAGGAGACCATTCTCCCAGTAGATCCAATGTGATCCAGACTGATCACCTGCTGCCTGGTTTGTGGCCTGCTGCCGCAAACCCACAAGAGAAGGGCACTTGTTCTGCTCCTCACAGAACTCCTCCCTGGAGGGTCCTCCTTCTTGCTGCCAATGGGTCAGCTCAGGCAGGTCCCCCAGTTCGGCCACTTGTTCCCCTGTAGGTTCCAGAGCATCCCACTCAGGTTCTGCTTCCTCCTGGACAGTGGGAACTACGGGGCCGGTTTCCCGTGCCCCCTGCCTCTTCTCTTCAAGGCAGGCACCTGGGCCACCCTCTCAGGCTCCAGGTCCTCTTGAACACCTCTACTGGCTGTCATAGACCGAGTGGTTGCGCACACCCACTCAGGCAGACCCAACATCTCTAAATGAGACCTTCTCTCAACCTCTGCCCAAGGTGAACTTTCTAAATCGTTGCCCAACTGACAGTATACAGGCATGGCTGGCCTCACAGCTACTTGAAAGGTACCTGAGACCCCCCCCCCCACTCAAAGGGAACCTGAGCCACTCTGCAGTGGCTCTCTGAGTTGTCCGCGGCAACTACTGGGCAGAATGCATTGGGGATTACCTGCTCTTCAGACACCAGCCGACAACTGACAGCTGTCACACTGGCTCCGGTGTCTCTCAGAGCCTCCACCCTTTGGCCATTGATGGTCACCCACTGCCTGTATTTTTAGTGTTATCAGGCAGTTGGGTCCTGGGGACCATCTCACTGTCTCCTAAAGAGACCAAGGACATCGCTACTGGACCCCACCCACCTTGGCCACCCATCTCCTCCCCCTGGGCTACACTAGCCACCTGCCGGGGTGGTGCACCAGTGGGTGCTGTCTTCCCATACAAGGGACATTTTGAATCATAGGAGCAGTGGCCCACTTGACCACACTTAAAGCAGTTCCTGGGCCCCTTGTGAACAGGCTTATCTGTCGGGGCCCCTGGCTTCTTCTCAGGGGGAGGCTGGGAACCTTTCCCTGGGTTCCTTTGGGGATTACTTTGGGGCCCTTTCTTGAACTCCCTCTGTTTACCCTTGTCCCCCCCACTCCTCTGCTGGGGACCCTGCCCACCTTTGGCCGAGTCTCCCACATGACCCTTGTGGACCCGGGTGCTCACCCAGCGGTCCGCCTCCTCAGCAAGCTTCCTAGGGTTAGTCAGCCTACTATCAATAAGGTGACGGCGTAGCTCTGGAAAACAATTTCCTGACAAGTGCTCCCATGCAATCAAATCAAAGAGCGCGTCAAAATCATTCACTTTGCTACCCTTCACCCAACCATCCAATGCTCTGCAAAAAAAAGTCACATATTCCACCCAAGTACTGGACTCCAACTTTTTGCAATTTCTAAACCTCTGCCTATACAGTTCAGGAGTCAACCCATACCTAGACATCAATGCTTCCTTCATATGGCTATAAGAATTGTGGACTTCAGAGGGCAAGTCTAACAAGGTATCCCTCCCCTCACTAAGGAACCGTCCCCACAACCCCGCACCCCAATCCTTCTCAGGGACCCGGTGGGAGGATATAGCTACCTCATAGGCCTTGAACCACTGACCAATATCATCATTCTTATAAAACTCTTTCACCACATCTTTAGGAATATACACCCTGTCTTCAACAGGCATGGACGGTGTGCTGCCACCAGAGGGAGTAATCTCTAAGCTCCTAGCTTTCAACTCCAACTCACTCAAACTTCTCTCATGCTCCATTTGCATCCTCTTTTCCTCTAGGGCAATTTCTTAATTTCCAATTCCAACTGCCCACCCATCTTAAGCTTGGTCAGCTCCATTTCATGCATCCTACTTCTCTCCCGGTCCTCCAGCTCTCCTGGGGACAGGCCCTTGGAAGAAACACTGCTACCTGCTGGGGAAGGTGCTTTCCTCCCCCCTGGACCCAATGGCCCATCTAACTGCACTCCTGCATCCTCAGCCCCCTCCTCATGCTCTTCCACATGCTCAGGGGTACTTCTTGCTTCCACCCAGGCCCTCAGCGCCTTTTGGTACTCATCCTTCTTGGTGAGACCTGTAGTAGCAACTTTCAATTTCCTGCAGAAGTACTTTAGCAGTTTCACATTGTAACTTTCCAGCTTTTCTTCTTCAAAATCTAAATCCACAGATGCAATGGATGCTGTTTTGCTCATGGTGACTAAACTTGGCAGTTCTTGGCAAAAAATAGAAATCCCAGGACAAACAATCTACCAGAAATGTATGTGATTGCGTTTGGT
This sequence comes from Calotriton arnoldi, assembly GCA_963921515.1. Lineage (NCBI taxonomy): Eukaryota > Metazoa > Chordata > Amphibia > Caudata > Salamandridae > Calotriton > Calotriton arnoldi. Next base: position 2,787,600 of record CAWUFW010001285.1, read on the forward strand.
CGGCACTCACTAGTAGTGTACACTAATTACTGTATATGAGTCACAAATGCAAGTCCAGAATCCCACCGCTGCCACCAATGTTAGAACTGGGTGTCTCTAGTTGGCAGAGGTAGGTACCTTTGTCCAAATAGGGACCCTTGCTTCTAGTCAGGGTAAGGGGGATACACTACTAAAATAACCCCTGCTCACCCCCTTGGTAGCTTGGCACGAGCAGGCAGGCTTATCTCAGAGGCAGTGTGTAAAGCATTTGTGAACACATAAAGTAACCCAGTGACAACACTACAGATGGACACCACACAGGTTGTAGTATAAAAATAAGTATTTTTATATAGACTTAACACAAGACCCAAAACGACAAAAATCCACAATACAATATGAAAAATATGACTGTCAATGGTAGAAAATAGCTCAGCTCAATAAAGATGATAAATGCGACACTTTACTCTCAATGTACCTTTCGATGCGTAACGCAAAACAAACAAAAGGGTCGCAGGGAAGGTGATGCTTCGATTCCTTACACGCAGAAAGGAGGATGCGCCGGTTTCTCACTGCGGCCCGGTTCCGATGCGATGCGAGAAAATGGCATCTTGCTTACGGTGCGACAACGTTGACGGGATGCGTGCATGCCCGACGGCCGTGCGGCGACTCAGCGATCTTCTGAGCCGCGACAGGCCCTGTGACATGCTTCTCCGGTGATGCGCTGGCGTCCTCTGTGGCGGCGGTACGCTTCCCCGGTGATGCGAGGCGCTTCGGTGATGCGATGGCAACAGCGGCGGCATGCTTACTCCGCGATACGACGACAACTACTGCGGCAGCACGCTTCTCCGGTGATGTGGGGCGCTTCAGGTGATGCAGCAGCGGCGGCACGCTTACTCTGCGATGCGACGACAGCTGCTGCGGCGGCGACACACTTCCTCTTCATTGCGTCGCGCTTCCAGCTCCCAGCTCCCAGCGACACGCAGTCTCTCAGAAGGCCCAACAGCAGTAGGCACTTCAATTCCCAGCAAGGGAATTCAGGAGGGGAGCTGGGGGTGAAGTCTTGTATCCCTGAGACTTCAGGCAGGAGGCAAGCTCAATGTTCAAGCCCTTGGAGATCTTCTTCAAGATGATGAAAGCACACTCAGTCTTTTCTCCTTTCTTTGGCAATAAAGTAACCACTGCAGGCCAACCCCAACAACACGCAGCATAGGGGTAGTCTCCTCCTTCAGCTTCCTGGTTCTTCTCCTCAGCAAAGGTTCGTCTTGATTCCCAGAAGTGATCTAAAATCTTGGGGTTTGGGTCCCAATATTTATACTAGCAAATCCTTTGTCCTCTGAAGGCAGAGGGTCCTGTACCTAGTCCAAACCAGTTCTGGGTGCATTCTGCCAGTGCACAACTTCTTCCTTTGTCAGAGTAGGCCAGGGACATCACACGCACCACAGGAGGTGGAGCCAGCATTGTGGAAGGCAGGCACAGCCCTTTTCAGGCCCAGGTGCTACTCCTCCCACCACTCTACATGCAGCTAGGTCTATTCAGCCTAGTGCTGACTCACCCTGTCTCCTGGAGTCCCCCAGCCCCTGTCACTCACAAACCCAGACATACAATACACAAGCTAGCAGAGGCAGGCTGGATGGTTAGGCAAGAAAATACCTACTTTCTAAAAGTGGTATTTTCAAACACAGAATGTTAAAACCAACTTCACTAAAAGATGTATTTATCATTCTGAGTTCAGGCATACTAAATTCGTTTTTCTACAATGTCAGTTAGGATTATAAGATGTTATAATCAAACTGCCCATTCTGGCCCATGGGGACAGGTAGCCTTGCAATAGTGAAAAACGAAATTGGCTGGAATTCACTATCAGGACATGCCACCCACATCAGGGCATCTCCTACCTCTTACATACAATGCACCCCGCCTGCAGGCCTACTTTAGGGGTGACTAATATGTAGAAAAGGGATGGTTTAGGGACTGGTAAGTGGATACACTTACCAAGACAACATGGCAGTACTAGACTGCACACAGGCTCTGCAATGGCAGGCCTGAGACACACTTTCCAAGCTGCTCCGGTGGGTGGCACAACCAGATTAAACCCAGATCTGTGACTGGGGGTGAATGTTTGCCAATGTGCAGCATTCCGTCCATCATCTTGTGTGTTTTGCATTTCGCCCTAAGTGGGAAGGGTATGCCCAGACGTGGGTCCCGTGCTCACTACGCCACTGGAGTCAAGCTATCCTGGCTGATGAAGGCTGATAGCCTGAAACCGGTCCTAGGATGCTTGATTCCGGTCCAGGGAAGACATGGCTTGGCAGTTCGGTCTGGACTGTTCCCATGAGGCACAGGGTCAAGACTGATTTGCATATGGCTATGTCTGAACTGGGGTGGCGTGGTGAAGCAAAATAACGATGGATTAAACCCAGATCTGTGACTGGGGGTGAATGTTTGCCAATGTGCAGCATTCCGTCCATCATCTTGTGTGTTTTGCATTTCGCCCTAAGTGGGAAGGGTATGCCCAGACGTGCGTCCAGTGCTCACTACGCAACTGGAGTCAAGCTATCCTGGCTGATGAAGGCTGATAGCCTGAAACCGGTCCAAGGATGCTTGATTCCGGTCCAGGGAAGACATGGCTTGGCAGTTCGGTCTGGACTGTTCCCATGAGGCACAGGGTCAAGACTGATTTGCATATGGCTATGTCTGAACTGGGGTGGCGTGGTGAAGCAAAATAACGATGGATTAAACCCAGATCTGTGACTGGGGGTGAATGTTTGCCAATGTGCAGCATTCCGTCCATCATCTTGTGTGTTTTGCATTCAGCCCACCAGCAGCATTTGATTTACAGGCCCTGGGCACACGCGGTGCACTATACTAGGGTCTGACAGTAAATCAAATAAGCCAATCATGGATTCACTAATCCATACATCAATGTATCATAGGGAGCACTTGCACTTTGGCACTGATTAGCAGTGGCAAAGTGCCTAAAGCATCTAAACCAGCAAAAACATGTCAACAACAGAGGAGGCATAGCGAAAAAATGGAAGGGAGACCCACGCCAATGGTACCAGGTCTAACATGAACTATATGGCAATTTTGCTGGGGCACAGGGAGTGCGGAAAGGCCCTTTTTTCCCAACACACAACAACATTGAAATACCTTTAAACGAATTGTATAACTAGTTCAAAATATATCAGCAATTAGAAAACCACAAATGAAATGTGTTTTTCATAATTCTGATGTGTGAGGGAAACAAAGATTTTAAAAGGATAAAAAAAAAAATCAAAACAATTTACTTGGTGATGTCCAAATGATAAATATTTGCTGAAATCCGATTTTCATACTGGTTTGTGAGCTATGTACTTTTATCAGTAAAACTGCATGTCGTTGTGAATTTTGTGGTCTTTTTATTTGAAAATGCACGGACTGTAATTTACAGTGCACTTCCGCATATGTTTTACTCATTTATTTGTGGCAATGTGCTTCAAGATGCACCACCGGCTACATGCCACTCTCCTTTTGAATGTTTGTGGCTCATTTAGCCCTACTCTGAAAATATTTCCAGCAGCACTGTCCATAGGAGGAAGAGAATATCCTTCTCCCTTCCGTTAGCAACAATGCCAGCCTCGTTCTGCAACGCCAATGCATTTTGCACCACTTTCTATGTGCTTTCCCTCAGACCGTGGTACTAGATGCTTCCATTTTGTTCCAAGATTTTCTCAGAATCAAACGCGAGCCATACCCTCCCCCCCTTAGTTTTAAGTTTTGAACCACACACAGTTAGTTAGATTTGGATGATTCATCATATGGAATGAACTTGTCGCAAGTCATAATTGATCCAGTGAAGTGGTGCTTTTGTGTGTGCCTGAAAAACTAATTGGTTTCTACGAAGTGACATAAGAAAAATGTGCTTGTTCCAGCTCTTTCTCTTTTATTTTCCGACTATGTTTTAAGGATAACACACCACAAAGTACATGTAAGTGTTTTCATTGCTGCTATAGAGAGTTACTGTATAATTTTGTTCCATTTAGCTCCCGCTTTCCAATAACGTGTTCATCGTCTGAATGAAGTTGATGGTTGGAAAACATTCTGCAAGGACATATAATTATACCTTACCAGAAAACTACCCTTCGAATTCTGAAAGTCAGAGAATGGAACATTGAACAACTCACTCGCAAGGTGTGAATGGACAAATGCACTTCAAACCGAAAGGAAAGATCAACAAGCATTTGCAATGCAATCGGTCTCGCCTTTGGGACCTTATATGTATTTAGCTATGCAGCACATTAGCCTGGGAGCTGAAACATCTACTGCTCTTTAACATGGAGGGAAAGTAAGCACCAAACTGCGTGACACGCCAGGTATGGGAACACATGGAGAGAAATATTGCCTTTCAGCTGGAAATGGTATAGTCCAAAGCTCTGTTTTTAAATATAAAATCAGGGCCCTCTGTGGTATGGACTGGAATCTAGAGAATGCTAAAGTGATTCTGGTATTTTACTGACCTCTGCTGGTCGTTTTCTATCAAGAAGGTTATGCCTGTGAATCTAGCCAATCGTAGTGGGTTGCAATTTGCAACCTACCTCAAGTATATAAATGAGGTAGATCAAATTGCGACTCAATACGATACAGTATTTGTAAACTAACCTATTAATACATAGGTTAGCTCGTAAAATTTCAATGCCTTCGGTAGAAGTCGGTGCTCAATCTACAACTACTTCTACCGAAATCCATTATAATAAATTCCAAATAATAAATCACAAACTGCAATTCGGTATTAGTCGGAATTTATGATTTCTTATTTGGAATGATGGTACATGAGGCCCTACATACGCCCAACCCACAGTCTGTGGGAAGCTGGCAGTTTCAAAAAGAGCTGGGGAGTCACTGGACATGGGGCAAATATGTGACTACTGGCCTGCAGGGTAGCAGCAAACTTACAGAATGTCCCGAAAAGGATCTCAGAGAGCTCGTCCAGACATCACCAATGGAATGTCGTTACACAAGGCCTAAGACGCTTAGCGCATCACGGCAGCCATCATTAAGACTTGGCACTTTAATAAATATTTGGACAGGTACAGACTTGTGTTTATGGCCCTGTGAAGAGGAGAGCACATTGTTCTTCCAGGCTGTGGTCTGGACCCTCTTGTGCAGACAGCAGTTTCTTTTTCAAAAGTCACATCCCCATAAGCAAGCATTATGTTTTATTCTTCACCTGGGGAGGATGGAGGGTGCTCTGGATTGAAGGGGCAGGAATGTTGCTGTGGGCTTTAATGGAAGGGTAGTCTAAAGAGAGACACGTTTCTAACATGGGAACAATGTATCATTTGAGTATTTAAAACACAATTTTAGCTTAATTACTGTAGGAACAGCAGCATACTTTGCACAAAAACACAGTGAAGCACTCACTACAGCTCAGACGGCCAGTGGCGTAGCGTGGGCGGAGGCACAGGTGCGGTTGCACCGGGCGCAAAATTCTTAGGGCATTCTTGGGGGCGCAAAATTTGAAATGAAAAGTGACAGGATACTTGCCTTGCCCCGGGCGTTCAAAACCCAAGCTACACCGCTGCAGACAGCCTCAGCACCTCTTCCAAAATGACAGAAGCCACAGCGCATACTTAGAACATTCTTCTATATCTAGAACACATCACAAGTAGCGGATTAAAGGCAGGAATTCCCTGCACTGGGATGTTACATGTGCTGTGGGGGCTGTGCTCTAGTCTTGGGGCAGATAAGGGATAAATGGTGCATGTAATGAACAAAGCCAGCTCACCTGGACCAGAAAACACAACCCAGGGAGGCATATACAGCCAGCTCTTCTGACGCAGCCCATCCAAGCTTGGCTCCTACACACACCATCTACGGTAAGCTGGTTGTACACGGGATGTACACATTCCACAGCGGTACACTAAGCTGTACACGGATTTGCACCCAACCCCTCAGAGGGTAGGCACTCTGCACACTGGGTTCGAGTAACCTTCTGAGAGAGTAAGGTCGGTGTGAGCCCATCCCATCCACTGCCCCCCCCCTCCTTACTCAGTTCCCCAGGCTCCCTTTCAGTGATAAGCCCTTTAATCCCGCGCTTACTCAAAGGAGCCACCGGCCGGGAGAGTAAAAGATAAAATGTCTTTGCAAACACTTAAAGGTAGCAGCAGACCAAGCGTTTGGCCAGGGAGCAGGAAGCGCCTGGAGCAGGCGAGTAACATCCCAGCGCCTCCCCGCCCCGTCAGAAGAGGAAACCTGGACAAGAATATAATGATGTGCCTCTCAGGGTTCAGTAAGAAAAGGCGCTACAATCAAGAACGTACTATACTCCTTCAAAACTTTACAACTCGGTGGCCTTTTATGTCCATGAACTGCAAGACAAGCTCAGATCAAATGATTGTGGGAGGGGCACATTTAACACACAACATGGAGGTGGGCTGTAAAAAGAAGGGCGGCTTCTCTCAGGCCACCCGCAGCTCGCAAAGCAGAACATTTTCAGTAGGTGAGAACTTCCGGCCTAAGAACAGCGCCGTACAACTTCACTGAACTGATTTCGATGAGCTTATCTTGCCCCATAAAGGGGCGCGTCATTAATCCCTAACCTTAGCTGTCTAGTGCCCACCTCCACACAGAATCGATGTCCCGTCCTCTCGTTATGGTGTGGCGGTGAGGGAAGGCAGAGACTTTACGGGTCGGACTCTGAAGACACAACACCTGTTCACACGCGTTAGAATGGCACGGGTGGAGGGGGCCATGAACAAGCGTGTTGTGTATGCCCATTGAATGCGTAAAACTGGGCAGTTTTCCAAGCAACACCCCCGTATCTTCAAATTTCTTGAAAGGGGAGAGCTAGACTGCTAAACTTAAGCGCTGGGGAACGGAGTTCGAGCCTCGGCGTCGGCTCAACATCACGTGATTCTGGGCAAATCAGGGGAGAGCTAGACTGCTAAACTTAGGCACTGGGGAACTGAGTTCGAGCCTCGGCTCAATTTCACGTGATTCTGGGCAAATCACTTAATCTGACCCGCGCCTACCAAATAATGAATGTGTCCTTGCATAATGGTAACTGGTGCTCGTATAAAGCGCTCCAATAACTCGACCGTTCGCGCTATATAAATCTGCAAAAAAAAAGTTTGCTCCGAGGTGATAAAGGCAAACCAGGCACTCGTGATGGAGCTTAACTCGATCGTTCGCGCTATATAAATCTGCAAAAAAAAAAGTTTGCTCCGAGGTGATAAAGGCAAACCAGGCATCGGAGGGGAGGGAGGGGGGGCACAGGAAGAAAGTAGTCTGCAGTAAAGGGGTCAATAGCCGTGGAAGGACACAAATGAAGACATGTCCATCATAAGGAGGGACTAACAAGCCTACAACCAATCTGAAGGCAGCATTTAAGACACAAGCCAATGAAAATAATGGGTGGAGAGTGGGCGGAGCTTCCACGAAGCTTCCCTGCTATAGTGTATACTGCATGTCTCAACGAGACAGCGCAAGCGCTGCCTAGGCGAGACCTAAAAATGGGGTATTGCATTTATTTATTTTTTGCTCTGGGTTGTTATTGATGTCTATAGTCGTCTTGTATCTTTGGAGAAAATGAGTCAAACAAATATTTTTTAGTCATAGCAGAATAATAAAAGTTGATTGTATCGAGGAAGTGTCAGACTGGGACATAAAATAGGCCCAGGCATCAAAATAAAAGTGGCCTCAATTATTGAATTAGATAGCAAAAAATGTAAACAGTACTTGCAAATTAGGATAGTTTTGAACTTGTTAAGACACCTGTATAAGTGTTTTGCAAGTTATGGAAAGCTGAATAGATTTGTGGTTGCTGCAGGCAATATTTGGTTTAATATCAGAGCATTCAGCATCAAAAAACGACCCAGCTGGCAATAAAACAAGGCCACAAACAGCCAAAAACACGCCTACAAACTGACCTGAAAGACCAACCCCTTGGGCACTTTCTGATTTCCCTATAGGCCAGTCCGATCCTGTATCGAGGCAATGAATATTGTGGTAAAAAAATGTTGTGGACAAAATATGGAAGACCAATATATTGAAAGGTGTGTGCAAATAGAATGAAGATAGATTTACTATTCCTAACTCCACATCTACGTACCTTGAACGCATATATGTCGTCAGGGTAAATATTTGTGGAGTTGCTTACCTTTTGATACTTTGGATACAATATTTTGTCCTTGTCATTTGCCTTCCTCGATGTTATGGCTTCGATATTAAGGCTGCACTCCATAAATGTGGCAATTTAGTGGTGATTCAGAGAGCCCATTTCACCATAGAATATTGTGCCAGCCATGGAGCTACTTAGAGATTTGTTGTTGACTAACATTCAGATCTATAACCTGGTAAATTATGTGTTTCAATCATACGATAAAACTTAAAATGTCACAATAACTAGCTGTCTTGCAAAGTTTTTTAAAGCAAAAAAACTCCTTCCTTTCACTTTGCATACCCGCATCCCTATTTCCATTTTGTGGGATGGGTCTACATGGCAGTTCTTGAACGATGAACTGTCATTGAAACCTTGGATCGCAGTCCACTGGATGGGAGAGATACTTTTTGGGTCTTGACATTTAAAGGGATACAAATGTTGAGCAGTCAAGGCTTACTTAAGAGGTGATGTGGGTTAAGAACACTGTTACAACTTTACACATATTAATAACTGTCCAGTGAGAACTATGGCCTGGTGTAGAAATAATTTTTGATGTCACATAGTCGAGGGGATGTCTACATGCTACTCTAGTTACATTCACTGAATTGCATCTTTTTATTTTTGAAAGAAGCTCCTATTGTTTTATCGACCAGAGAGTTGCAAAATCACAAGATCTGCGACCACAATGCAGCAGGCTGCAAAGTACAAAAAAGCACACATTGAGTAAAAAAAGTATTAAGACTCGCAAAGCTCACCTTGTGACCCATAATGAATTGTGAAGCAAAGGGGTTGCTGTCATGGTCGCAAACAATTGATCTGTTACCGACCCACAAACGGGAGTGGTAAGGGTTCAGGAGAGTGGATGCAATTCCCACCTTGTGAATGATGGCTGCTTGCATTGAAGGGAACCGACAGTCGTCGAGAGGGATCTCTGCATGTTCCCCTATTGCCGTTAACTGAATTCCAACTTTTTATTTTGGAAAGAAGCCCCTATTATTTGATGGTACAGACAGTACTGTTTAAAAAACATGGCACCATTCACTGAATGCAAACTTAAAGATGGAGGACTGCTGTGCCTTTCAGCCTCCATTTCTGCCTCTGCAAAAGGGCTTCTACCATATGAATGATAATGAGGTAAGACGTTTTGTTACTCCCTGCAAAATAGCATTTTGGGCTGCAAACTGATATTGCATGAGCCTCAGTGTAAACCGATGGTGCAGTTACAAAGCAGTGAGCAGGTAACCAGAGTGCAAAATGATGGCGCATTTACAAAGCACTGAGCAGGTAAAAAACACAGACTGCATCACAACCCCATCTCTGTACATCGAGGTCTAACTATTTAAAAACTTTTAATAACCTCAGTTAATGTTTGGATTGGCAATCCGCTAAGAGGATGGTATGTTGGAGGCACAGCATCATCAGCCCAGTGTTATCCAGCACACCAAATGTATAGTCCTATATCCTCTTTGTTGGGGAAAATGTTTCCTACACAATGCTGGCTGGTGAGTCTACTTTCACACGAAGAGCTGGCTGGCATTTTTTTCATTTTGCAAAGACAAACCTGAAAAGGAAACTTTTTAAATTAAAAATCAATGTCCCTAATGTGGTAGGAGTTTTACTTTTCTCCCAGTATGTGGGGTACATTCATGTAATTTTTACAATTCAACACCATCATGGTGTGCATGGTGGTCCTGGGCAAGAAAAACTTAGTAGGTATTACATTGAGGGTATCCTTCCAGCTCAAAATAGTATGCGTAGACCCAATTTAAAATGTTTCCCACTTCAGAGATTTGCCGCACAGAGCAACATACAGGTAAAGTGGAAAATGTCATGAAAAATAAAAGCATTTCTCCTTTTTACCACCTGCTTCAAAGTAGTATTTATTTTTGCGATTCGGTGCATGGCAGGGAGAGAGCACATTTAAATCAAAAGGGACACTGTTCCAAATAGAGGGTGCGAAATGTCACCCAGTCAGTGAGAGAGAGTAAAAAGAATAGAATCGAAGGTCAGGAGAGAGGGAGAAGAAAGAGAAAGAGGCAGAGGTGGTTATCATTCCTTTCCAGGCACTTCATGTCAAGTGACTCCGACGGACAAAATTGCTATAAATCAATGCAAGGGGGCGAGCCTTGCCACACAAGCACAATTGAGGTTGCTACCTCCACAGCCCTTCGAGATTAATGCTCGGACCCCCACCTCCCGCACCCACCCCATTGCAGACTTACTATCACTGACTAGCCGGCTGCAACAGGTTCTGGTTAAGGCCAGATCAGATGGGTCCCCGGGCCCAATGGCCTCCCCCAAGCCCTTTTCAAACAACATATTAATTTTTGGGCCTGTAAGCTCACTTCGCTTTTTAACTTCTGCCTAAAGAGTTTGGTCATACCGGAGTTCTGGCAAGGGGCCATCATCCAACCCATTTTCAAAGGAAGTTCCAAGTCTGATCCCAGCAATTACAGATTGATATTGCTGCTGGACAATGAAGCTAAATTCTTTGCCAACCTATTGATGAAGGATCTGCAACAATGGGTGGAGTTGAGGGGGCTTATTCCAAAGAACCAAATCAGGTTCATCAAAAAATCTGGTACCCTGACAAATCTGTTAGCTATATCCATCCTATCTGACAAGGGAATCATTTTACAAACCTTGCTGCATGGCTGCTTTGTTGACTTCAAGGAAGTGTTTGAGTGTGTTCCAAGGGGGTCCTCTGGACAAAGTTGAATAATTAGGGCATTCCATCAAAACTCCTAGAGGCGATAATTCAGTTGCACACTAACACATGGGTTTGCATTAAATTGGGGTATACCTCTCTTGAACATAATTAGGGCAAAAATCACTCCATCTTTGTTTTATGGAAGTGAAATTTTGTTAGGGAGATACAGCAAACTTTCAATAAGCTCATCACAAAGATATATAGGTTTTCCCTTCATCTGTCGAGATCTTCCTCAGATGCCCAGATCTGGCTGGAATTTGTCCTCCTACATCAGCTGGTGGTTAAAGCAGGAATGTTCTTAAATCTCTGCCACAGACTTAGGCTTGCCAGGAGATGATGTCTAGAGGCCTTATTGTGGGATGAGATTCAATCTGGAGGCTCTAGACAAACCCACCTATTGTATTCTGGAGACTGCCTCAGTATTTTGAATTTTAAAGAGCTCTGGGCCTCCCACATGAGTCAACACGTCTTTAAGCATGTGCACATCCTATCACATCAGGCTGACAGGGGTGTTTTAACAAAGTGGAAGCGCATGTGGGCTGTCATTAATTCCTATCACAAATGCTACCTTCACCCTATCTGTCCAGCACATACTCAAACTGCAAAAAAGCAAGATTCATGGCCCTTAGACTTGGTGAATGGCCATTCCTAAAAAATTTAGCTAGGTTGTACCATCCCTCGGAATCAATCACGTGCAGGGGGTGTGGACTGTACGATGAATCATTCCAACTAATCGTTTGCAGCTGCCCAGTTTTACTTGAGGAATGAAAATTTCTCCTGAAGTGGGAATGGAACAAACTGGGCACTTGCTCATGCCAGCAGGCAATTATTGACTCCCTTAACCCCGATAACATCTATTTGAATATTGTGCTGGTTAAGTTTGTGGCTCATCTGTCAACAAGCTTTGCTGCCTGTGGTCCCCACAGGGTGGTATCAGCCTGAGAACTTTTTTGCCAGCTAGTGCCTCCCCCACAAGGGAACATACTGTCTCTGAATAATTGGATGTTTTAAGAAAGTGCTGTGAATGCCCTTGATCATGGCAATGCTTACCTTTTTATCTGTGCTAATCAATGACATCAAATGTAAGTCCTCGGTTGCAGTGCTGTTTATCTATTTATCTGTTTACCTCTGTGTTCATCCATGACATTTTATTGTAATTCTGTTGTTATTTTAATTATTGAACTTTGCACTTAGCCCTTATCAGCTATTGGCACCACAGCCTATGATGATCTCTCGCTGGATGTAAACTGCTTTAGGAGCTTTCTTAAAGCATGAACACGAAGTAGCTGCGCGCATCCTTTGTGGTCAAAGTTTGCTGTTACTTTAACACCGCCCTTTACGATACTAGGCACTCGTCAAGCACTTTACAGGTGCCGCCACTGCCAACTTTCATATGGAATTTTTCACTTTTTAATGCGGAACCTCCTCTTCCTGACTAATTGTGGCTTAAGCGCCGGATCTGGATGAGAACATTAAGTTGACCCCTAAGTGGCCCATTGGTAGCGGGCTTGACCTATGAAAACTTCCTGCTATTTTTTCGATATTGCACTTTGTCTGAATCAATGACCCTTTTAAGTCTGTTGCCTGTTTGAATATGTTTGTAAACCCACTACGCTTTTTGTTTTAGGTGTGGACATCCGACTTTATGTGCCTCTTATTGGAGGACAAAAGCACCTTGTATTTATTAGACACAGGTGGGCCTACGGTTTTGCCCATTGCCACAAGTTTGAGAGTTACATAGGCTTACTTTCCTAGCCAATTCATTTTTCTATTATATGTACTGGCATACTGTCAATTGTAAAAATGTGTGTACTTCCTCTTGATTTGGAATGTTTTAATTCTGTATATGTGTTTGCTAATTGTAATGGTTATAATTAACCACACAATCAACTCTTTAAAATTGTTGTCCATGAGGGGGCGTGGCTTGAGCCACCACCAAGATGGACGCAGTCGGCTGAAGCTCCGCGACCCGGTCGGAACCTCGCAGATTTTTGGAGCCTCTCTGCGTCGGCATGCGATTTAAAAGTAGCGGTGGCTGAGGAGCGGACGCAGGGGATCAGGTAGCAGGCTTCATTTGTTGTTTTTACGCTACCTATCGCCCTGTCCCCATCGCGCTCCGTTTTCCTCAGCGCTGCCGGTAGCGCCCACCATTTTGTTTTTGGCGGAGCGCGGTATTTACCTCAGGAGGTTAACATTGTCTTATGTGCCGGTTCTTAAAACGGAGAGGGCTTTTTTTGTGCGCGATGGTCATGAATGCTACTTCAAAACTGAGGTGATTGAGCTCATAGCGCCACTACTATTCATGAAGGAGATTTGGAGGTGTTAAACAGAGAAAAGTTCATGGACACTTGTGTTTAAAGCTGAAGTACCCGGTTTGTGCTTTGACTTGACTATATAGAGAGAACTGGCATAGGTTCTCCAGCGCAGCTTTGATAACAGAATGGAGTTCTCTGTGTTGTTTTACTTCCTCATAGATGGATGTCTGCATTTCATATCCTCTATTTACATGGGGCAGCTTAATTTTTTTAATTATTTTTTTAATATTCTCTTTTCTGACTGAGGTGTCTCCATTTGCATCCTGGCTTCCGCTGTAAAGGGGCGTGATAAATACAATTCTTCTTTGAATGTTGTGCCAGTACCTCTTAAGCATATGTGGCCCCTGTTGACTGTCGACGCAAGTCTGCTCCTACAAATTTTACCAGCAAAATTACATATTTCTTCCTCCTTGTCAGCGGCTATTTTTTTACACTGAGGAGGAGTTTTCCAGTACCTGCACTGGTCTCTAACTTTGTCTTGCAGTGGGGGAGGCATTGTTGTAACTCTCTCATACACATGGATCCGGTTTCATCATTTGGGCAGAAAAGCAATATCAACATGTCAGCTCTTCGTAAGGATTCTAATTCCACTGTTTCAACCAAACGTCTGAAGAAAGAGCCTAATTCTCCCACTAAATCTCCACTTCCTATCACATTGGAGGATCTTATGGAGGAGATAAAGTTGATAAAGCCTTTTGTTATTGACACTAACGCAACTCTCCAAAAATTGGATGAAAAATGGTCAAATCTGGATTCCAGAATGTCAGTGGTGGAACAAAAAATAAGCGATGTTCAGGATGTTGCTTCTCAGGTTGCGGCTATGTCTAAAGAGATTGCTCTCCTTCAGTCACAAACTGAAGATTTAGAAAATCGCAATCGCCGTAATAATTTGCGCATTTTTGGCATTCCTGAGGGCGAGGAAGGCTCTGACATGCTGTCCTTCTTAAAAACTCACATTCCTAAAATGGTGGGGCTTAAAGACGGCATTACCCTAAATCTACAACGAGCTCATCGCATAGGGCCCAAATCTGGTGGTGCCTCTTCGTCATCATCTCCTAATCGTCCTAGAGGGATCATTGTCTTGTTCTTGGAATACACTGATTTGTTGCTGGTACTCTCGGCTGCAAGGCAGAGAAAGCAGATACTATGGTCGGGTCACAATGTTTTCTTCTCACAGGATGTTGCTCGAGCCACTGCAGCCCGCCGCAGGGAGTTTCTATCTTTGCGGCCGGCTCTCCGCTCAATGAATGCCAGATATGGTTTGGTTCATCCTTGTTTCTTTAAGGTTACGTATAAGGAGAGGTCCTACTCCTTTGATCGTCCTGATGACTTACGCCAATTCATCTCTCGACACAAAGGGGTTGAAATGGACTTTGGGGGGTCATGAGCCTATCTAGTCCTCTTTTCACCATGTTATTAAGTTATACGAAGCTCATCCTCACTAATTTCACAGTTCATTGTTTGTTAACCTTTTGTATGTTTTATTTCAATGCTGTGGCTTTTTAGCTCAATGTGGGTGATGTTTTATGTAGTGGTTATCTCTCATCAATGTTTTTCCCCGTCTCCCTTTACAGATGTATTCTCTTCTCGTGCAAACCCTCATCCTAGATGCCCTTCCCTTCCTACGTATTTACCTCCTCCCTATATTTCCATGGTTGCCCTCGTGTTGGTAAGTGTTAATTATTTGGTCTTCCATTCATGTTTCCATTGCTCGTTTGTCTTTAGTCTACTGCACAGCTCTTCGATTATTCCTTTTTTCTTCGTCTGGCCTTGCACGGCCTACATACTCTTTTATAGGCTCTCTTCCTTTATTTATCTCCTCTCTTAGCTTTATCTCCTCTTCCTAACTCTTATTTATCTATTTGTTTAGTTTATTGGCTCCGCCCGCTCTCGGCGCTTTGGTCAGTGTGGTCGTTTTTCTTTTCTTCGCGGTTCCCCGCACCCTCATGCTTATTTCTCAACTCGTTACTCATTCATTGTCATTCTTGACTAAAGTCTTCTGGCTTTCTGTCATCTTTCATGTATCTATCACCTTTTCCTTTTTCCTCATTTCCTTTATCTCTTTTCTTTCTTTGGTTATCTGTTCTAGTCTCTTTTTACTTTCCTATGACTCTAGATTTTTTCATTTTATATTGCAATATGTGACAATAGCATCAATGATTTCAGTTTTTCTCTAGATCATCATTTCCTATTTTACTTTTCCTATAATTTTGCATTATGGTACTTCGAATATGGTGTAATTGTTATTTTTTCAGGTTTATCCCATTATTATATTTCTTTCCAGTTTTATTTTTTATTACAGCTATTCTTTGTGGATATTCATTGCGTATTTTGCTGTTTAATTATGTTTTCTTTTGAACACCATGACTGAAAATGTTCGTATTATTTCATGGAACGTTAAGGGTTTACGCAATCCTGTTAAGAAACAAAGGGTTCTCACTCATTTGTCTAGGCTACAATGTAAAATTGCTTTGCTTCAAGAGACCCATCTGAATGAAAATGAAATTAATACTCTTAAAAAGCAGTGGGTTGGTCATGTATTTTGCTCCCCGTCCAGGGATAGAAAGAATGGTGTGATCACTTTGATACATAAATCACTTACTCTGGCTGTGGAGAAAGAGGAAAAGGACGCCGATGGCCGATGGCTTTTATTACATCTCCTCATCAATGATTCTCCAATTTCTTTGTTAAACATCTATGGTCCTACTGGTGTGGATGTACAATTTTGGAAGGATATGTCTCACACCCTTCACTCCTGCCCTGATGTTAATCTGCTGGTGGGAGGGGATTGCAATCAGGTTTTAGACCCCTTTATAGATAGGAAATCCAACGCTAGATATATCCCCAACAGAATGCAATAATCCTTTTCTACTACAATTAAATCCAGAGGCTTGGTAGATGCATGGAGAATATCTCATCCGGACACATTAGAATACACTTTTTTCTCCTCTTCTAGAATAGACTATATTTTCTTGAGCCCTCCTCTCCTTCCCAATTTGACTCACGCTGATATCGGGTCCATCCTCATCTCTGATCACGCTCCAGTCCTAATTAGTCTAGACCTTCCGTCGTATTCTTCTCGGCCACGCAGATGGCGCTTTAATAACTACTTACTTAAAGATAATATATTTATAGAGCGATTTAGGGAGTTCTTGCAGGAATTTTTCCTCAGGAATGCTTCCCCGGACATTCTTTTCTCCACCATCTGGGATGCCTTCAAGGCTACTGCCAGAGGGTTCATAATTGATTATGTGGCGGTTAAAAAGAAACAAATTTCTAAAGATGCTGCTTCCCTATTAGATTCTATTAAGCGTTTGGAACATGCTTATTTCACTTCTAGCAGTGAGGATAATCTAAAGAAACTAGTTAGCGCCAAGTTGTCATTTAATAAAAAATCTACTGAGGAGGCCTCCGGAACTTTACTTAAGGTAAACTCTAAATTTTACGGGGGCCGCAACAAGGCTGGCAAGCTATTAGCTAATTATTTAAAGGTCAAATCCCAGAGATCCAAGGTTGTCAAAATTACTGATTCTAACGGAGCGGATCACTATAAAGATGACGAAATTTTGAATTGCTTTACAGACTTTTATAAGACATTGTATACTCCAGAATTCTCTCCCTCTGAGAAGGAGCTGGACTCTTTCTTCGAAGCTCTTCCCCCGCGCTCCTCTGCTTTTCCCGATTGCTCGATTTTAGAAGAAGATCTCTCTCTCTCTGAACTTAAGTCTGCTCTACTTTTGTTACCAAAGGACAAATCTCCTGGTCCAGATGGCTTTCCTGCCGAATTTTACTCTTGTTTTTCCCAGTTTTTACTTCCTCATCTCTTATCTCTATTCCAGTACTTTGTTTCTTGTAAGGAGGCTTGTGGCTCTTTTCTGGAAGCAATGATTTGTTTAATCCCCAAGAAAGGTAAGGATCCTTCTTTCTGCTCTAACTATCGCCCTATTTCTTTGATTAATCTTGACTGTAAGATTTTTGCCAAAGTCCTTGCTCTTCGCATTAACAGGGTTATTCCGGATTTGATTGGATATGAACAAACAGGTTTTGTCAAAGGTAGAACAATTGCGGATAATTCTAGAACTTTTCTGAACATTATACATCTTGCCTCTAAGAGTTCTATCCCTTCTGCAGCTATTACCCTGGATGCGGAGAAAGCTTTTGACCGCGTTCATTGGCTTTTTATGTTGCGTGCCCTGAAGTGGCATGGATTCGGCCCTGCTATTCTAAGTTTGTTGTACTCTTCGCCTACCACTTCGGTTTTTGTGAACGGTTCTCAATCTTCTTATTTTACTCTCCAACGTGGCACTCGACAAGGTTGCCCCCTGTCTCCTCTCCTTTTTATTCTGTCTCTTGAACCTTTCCTTCATTCTCTAAGGAACTCCTCAACGTTCCGTGGATTTACTCATAAGTCTCTTGAGGTAAAGTTTACTGCTTATGCAGATGATATTCTCTTATACATCTCTAACCCTTCTGCTTCTTTACCGGCGTTCGTCGATCTTCTCTCTTCCTATTCTGCCATCTCTGGATATAAGTTAAATTTTTCTAAATCTGAGATTCTTCCGCTAAATAAATTCTGCCACAGAAGTATTTTTGATGGGATGGATTTTAAATGGAATACCGACTACATCACTTGTCTAGGAATTAAATATTCTGCGTCACTTGCTAAAACGGTTAAATTGAATCTAGATGAGATCTTGTCTAAAGTTTCTGCCATGTCGGAGAGGTGGTCTCCTCTTTATTTGTCCTGGTGGGGTAGGTTGGACACCTCCAAAATGATGATGCTGCCGGTAATTAATTTCTATCTCTCCATGTTACCGATAAGACATCCTCAAAAAATTTTTTAAAACCTTAATAGTCTAATGAGTAAGTTTCTTTGGAATAACAAGAAGGCTAGGATATCTCTTTCCGCTCTTTCAGCTCCTAAAGACAAAGGCGGTGTTAATTTTCCCAATTTTCGTCAATATCACTTTCCTACTGAGACAGGTCATGCCCTACTTCTCCTCAAAGGATAATCCTCCCTTGTCAGTATGGCACAAATTAGAGGAAGCAAGCATTTATCCTTTTCCCTTTTCTTCGATAGTTCACCTTGTTCCTCCTCCTCGCTCATTTAAGTCCCCTACTATTTCATATCTTATATCCATTCTTTATCCTATTCATAGCAAATCAAACTCTCTGCGTCAGGTATTCTTAGACTCCTCTATTTGGAACAACAAATCTATTAAACTTTCTAATCGCACTATTTTTTGGAAGGACTGGATAATCAAGGGTGTGATACAGGTTAGACACTTACTGCACAACGAGCAGCTTCTGTCTTTTCAGGAACTTCGGTCCAAATACAATTTGCCGGCTGTATCCCCTTCAAAATTTGAATCGCTCAACCTACATATAACTCAGCAGCTCTCTCTCCTTTCGGATATTGCACCGTCCACTTCTGACTATTATACCCAATTGTTATCTCTCTCTCCCGAGGTTAGGGCTTCTCACATATACAAACTCCTTTATTTCCCCATATCTTCCCGTCCCAAAAACAAAATTGAACTTTTGTGGGAAACTGATCTGCAACGCACTTTTCCTACTCACACTTGGGACACCATCGGGGCCCGGGTACACCACACTTCATGTAATGCTAGCACTACTCAGACACTTTTTTTTTTCTATAAAAGACTTTTTTTAACTTCTTCAGCCATCTCTAAATTCAATTCGGCCTTGTCTTCTAATTGCTGGTCGTGCCACACCACCCCTGGTACTTATTTGCATTCTTTTTTTCTTTGCCCTAATATTTCAATTCTTTGGACGCGGGTTTGCAAGTCCATTGCCTCAATTTGTTCTATTAATTTTCCCTTCAATATCAATTCAATTTTTTGGGGAAGTTCCTCCACACGCTGGATGGGTGTCCGAAAACTTGGTGCTTTTATTGATTTAGCAATTGCCGTTGCATTTCAGGTCATAACCTCGAATTGGAAGGATGCCTCCAAGGTCTCTTTTTCAGCTTGGTGGAACCTACTTTGTCAACATCATAGGCTAGACAGAGCCTCTGTTGCCACATCTCAGCAGTTGATTTGTAAAGAGGCCTTTTGGTCCCCTCTCACTAACTATGTATCTTCTTCTGCACTACTTGCCAATGTTAATACTTTTGTTTTTCAACGACCATGAATTATTTTGCTACCCCTTTGTATGCTTTGTTTATTCTAGGATTCTTACTTCTGTATTGCGTTTATATATTCTGTAGATTGCTGTCACTGGAAAGTTTTATCAATTTTATGGTATATGATTGATGTTTTCTTTTCTCACTTTCTTCTTTCCTTCTTTCCTTTTCCCCCTAGTTTTTTCTTTCCTTTTCTTCCTTCTTTTCTTCTTTCTTCCTTTTCTGCCTTCCCTATCCCCTAAAACTAAAATCAAAAATGCTAGATTAATTATGGTACTCTGCGACTATGTTTTCCTTTTAGAGTGGTTATCTCTCTTACTAATTCAGTTGTTATTAGAATTTTATTCTTTTTCTGTTTGGATCACTAGCTGGATTTGTATTTTATCCTAAGGTCTATTGTTTTGTACCTTGTTCTCGCTTTCTTGTTCAATAAAGCTTTCTAAACTCAAAAATTGTTGTCCATATCTTTTAGCTTGGTAGTTACATATTTTTCTTTTTATAAAAATCCTCTTGTATAGGGGAAGGTCTGTGAGAGCCAGATGTGTTGTTATTGAGCTCCCACTAAAGCTGTCAGTTTTGACATCAGGGGCCGTATTACATAAAGTGCCGTTTACGCCCGCTTTGCATGTCGCCGGGGCACTTTGGTATTACAGAAGGGGCCGCAGATGATAGGGCACATAAAGCTCTGGCGCAATCTTCAAGGGGGCATTCCCTCATTTGCATGGTGGCGTGCCCCATGCAAATGAGGGAATCCCTTTGCCTCTGCGCCCGCACCGTATTACCGACGTGGGCACAGATGCAAAGAAGCCCTCAGGAGGCGCACTGACAGTGCACCACCTAAAAGGTGGCGCGCTGTCAGTGCGCCCCCTGATGGCACCCCTCGGATGGGGGAAAGGGGGTCCCATAGACCCCCCAGACATCCCCTTGCAGGCAGGTGCAGTCACTGACAGCACCCGCCTGCAAGGAGATCTCTAATCCCCTTCAAAAGTGCAGGCGGGTTGCCGTCTGCACTGTGAAAACATGGATCGGCTGTAAAGCAGGCGCTCCGTTTTTCACCTGAATGCGCTGACTCCAGTGCAGCGCGAGTTTGTTGCTGCCCTGGGGGCAGCGCATTCATTGTAATAGGGTGCATGTTCAATGTTTATGCCAGGTGCACCTTTTTAAAAGTGCGCCTGGCGCAAACAATGAAAATGCTCTTTATGTGTAATGTGGCCCCAAGTGTTCTGAGTGGCAAAAAGCAGGACTCAGCAGCCACTAAGGTCTCTTTTCGTCTGAATGTATTTGCCATTTTGCCCAGTCCCCAGTTCTACATTCAAACATAGGGATGGGGTGGACGAAATTCATGTCATCTGCTTTTGCGTAATTACGCAAATGTTTGGCACAATTATGCAGCATTTTGTGTAGTTACATAAAATGCAAATCCGTTATTGCTCTATACTTAAGGAGAAAAGCATCCCTGCATCAATTTTTGACACATGAATGCATTTCTGCTAAAAAAGAGTGCAAAAAGTAAAGGAACAGGGAGAAACAACCACATGCATTCTGTTATTCTTGTACATTTTAAATTTTTAACAAAAATGGCAGATTTGCATTAACTGTTTACACAACTGATGCGTAATTATGTAGAGTGGTGTATTGGCATCTTTTTGGGAATGTCACATAACAAGCATAACACAAACTTCCAAAAAATTAAGCAACTTACGGCATGTAATTTATATTTCTCCCAGATCTACTTAGAGCCAGGTTTAGGGATTGGGAACAGGGTCCTGTCAGCGAAACTTTCTATCTACCCACCTCACTTAGAGATGGGTGGACCTTAAGCTGTACATTGACAAATCCCCCCTTGACTCCGTCAATGGGAAACTTCATCCAGTGGCCCAACAGAGGAGGGGCCTTCAAAGGAAGGACATTATATCGCCTGTCTTATTTAGGCTGGATGATTTGACGTCTTCTTTTTCCTGTCCAATACCACGAGGAGAAACATGGCAGTGAAGGGCAGAAAAAAAACAGATAAATAATCCTCAAGCCATAGTAGAAAACTACCAGGATGTGGGGGGGGCATTAGTTTTTTGTTTTTCTGAAACAAATGCATGCTTTAGGAGTTTGTTTCTAAAAAACAAAAATAGTTTAAAGTTTGATGAAAACCGATGATGGACTAAACCTTTGTACATTGAAAGGAACTGCTGTGATGGAACTTCCTTTCAGTATACGGAGATGACCGCTGGCCCTGCGGTCAAGTCAAAATTTGATGGACGGTAGTCCATCTGGATGGTGGCGGTCTGACTCAAACAGATGGACTATCATCCATCAAATTCTAAATCAGGCCCTTTGTCACTTTTTGGTTCCTGGAATGTTCCACTGGAAAAGGACTTGAAACTGTAGCCAAGCAGGGCTCCAAAAGGCCAGATATCATCAGCACTAGGGCCAGCTGACACCTGTTTCTTTGAGCAAAGAGGTCAGAGCAGAATAAATCTTAAAGTCATGCCTGGCAAGGGTGCACTCGCCCTGCGTTAACCTCAGCAACTTATATTGGTCTTCTGAAAATAAAAATAAAAAAACAAATTCCCATAAAGTACTTGCAACTGGGAATGTTACTCCTCACCTCTGCTGCTGCCCTAAAGTCCTCAGTAGGCCTGGGGAGAATTTTGATTACACCACAGTAATTGGAGTAACTTTGATAATTCAACGTTACTGTTTGACTCAGAATTACCGATAATTACACAGTTACTCCTCGCGCAATTGACAGTAAAGTGGAAGAAAAAAATCACACAGCCAATGCTTGCTATTTATGTTCTGCTTCATTTAGCACTTTTTTTGTGTAAAATGCATCCTCATGTCACTTTTGGACTGGAGGGTGCATTTTGTGCTAAGAAAAAGCGCCAAATACTGGTATTAAATTGGGGGAAAATCCTATCTCAAGAGCACATTTAGCAAGCGTGAGTGGTAGCTCACTATATGTGTTATGTTGCATTTAGTGGCATTTTTTAGTGCACAGTGCATCCTCACATCCATTTTGGACGCAAGAGGGCATTTTTGCACTAAGAAATAGTGCTAAACGCAGAATTACCATGCTCTCATAATTAGAGCTGTAAGAAACCCTACTGAAGCACCAACCACAATCCTTGTCAGGGTGAGGCACAAGCAAACCCCAAATCAACCCCATGCTCAACCCTCTGGAAGCTGGCACAGAGCAGTCAGGCTTAACTTAGAGGCAATGTGTAAAGTATTTATGCAGCTCTTCAGACAGTAAGAAAGTGCAAACACAGCACAAGAAAAATCCCACATCGATGTAGGAAAATGAAGCAACATTTAATAAAGAGATCAAGACCAAAATTACAACAATCCAATCAGTAGAACAGGAGATATACAATTTTAAAGATGTAAGTGAAAATAGTGCCAAAAAGCCCAAACCTCCAATCCCGGCTATCAGGTCATGCAAGACCAGGAGAAAGTCACAAGTTCAGGCTGACTGTGATGGAGAGCGACTCAGAAACAGGGGCCAGTTTAGTCCTGCTGAAAAGTTAACTTCTCAGTCCAGTGCAAAGAGTCCTGTTCGCAGTGGAGGCAGCTGTGCCATCATGGACGGGTGGGCTGGAGCTTTGCGGTGGCGATCCTGGCAAGTGGTCAATTCTGTAGCAAGAAGGGTCAGGCTGACGGAACTTCATGCTGGCGTGTTAAACAAGTGACAAGGTTTCACAGCCAATCGGCATGTTTGCGGTTGGGTAGAGCCCAAAATCTTCAATTTAGCCTCTCTGCGGCCACAACGAGGGTTCAGGACTTAAGGACCACCACTTGGGGGTCAGGGGCTTGCTCCAGCTGGATCTGGGTGCTGGTTCTTGTGGTTGGGAGCCTGCTATGTCCCTATGGCTCTGAACAGGATGCTAACAGACGAGCCCTTGGAGTCACTCTGTGAGTCCTGGATTCAGGTGCAGGTCCACTCCCTCTGAATCAGGCAGGAGGGCAGCAATCCAGCAAGAGAGCAATACAGCAAGGCAGTACTCCAGCAGGGCAACAGTCCAGCAAAGGGGCAGTCCTTTTAGCAACACAACAGTGCTTCTTCTTGGCAGTGTCTCCATAGGTGTACTGAAGAGTTGGTGTCTGAGGTTCAATATACATACTAGATGGCTCCTTTGAAGTGGGAGAAGCTTTTAGGGGTTTCCATTTGAAGTGCACAGGTTTCCCGCCTCTCCTGTCCTGGCTTCAGACTAACTACAGGGGGCATGCAGCCCTTTGTGTGGAGGTAGGAAACAGCCCATTCAAGTGTAAGTAGGGCTGTGCCCAAATCCACCCTCCCATCCTGCCAGTGATGGTCCATCCAGGCACACCTAAGCCCTCTAGTGTGTGTGGCTGTCTAGGAGAAATACACAAAGTGCAACTGTCAGCCACACCCAAGCATGTGACCCAGACAGAGGCTGCATGCACTGAATGACTTAGGGAGGTAAGTGCCAATTTTCTAAAAGTGCAATTTTCAAAATTGTAATTTAAAATCCTACTTCACCTTAAGAGAGGATTTTTCATTGCAATTCCAAAGACACCAAACATGAACTGATTACCTAATCCCATTTGAAAGTTACAGCCTATTAAATGTAATAAGGTAACTCAAATGTTATCCTATGGTAGAGGTAGGCCTTCCAGTAGTGAAAAATGAATTTAGGAGTTTTTCACTACCAGGACATGTAAAACTTAAAGTACATGCCCTACTTTTTAAATACACTGCACCCTGCCCTCTGGGCTTCCCAGGCCTACCTTAGGGCTGGCTTATATCTATTAAGAAGGAAGGTTTCAGTCTGGTAAAAGGTTTATTTTGCCAGGTCGAAATGGCACTTTAAAACTGCACACACAGGTGATGAAATGACAGCCCTGAAACATGTTTTATGGGCTACTTATGTGGGTGGCACAATCAGTGGTGGCAGCTCACTAGGAGCATTTAATTCACAGGCCCTGGGCACAGGTAGTGCCACTTTACTAGGGACGTACATGTATAAGTCAAAGGCACCATGCTTTAGGGAGAGAGAACTAGCACTGTAGCACTGGTTAGCAGTGGTAAAGAGTGCAGAGTCCTAAACACCAACAAAGATGAGTTCAGAACACACAAGGGTGAAGGCCAAACGTTTTGGGATGATCCTGCAGAAAGGGCCAAGTCCAACATAAGCGTAATCTTGCAGAATTTCGAGGTAATTCTGTGTGATTATGCTACACTGAATTACGTGAGTTACGCCCGCCCTAGACCACAGGGCAGGCTTCTTGGCATGAGCTTTTTGTCAAGCCAGCGCTCTCTCTGGGTCCATTTTCAGTGGTCAACTTTGCATTCTTGAGAGCAGGGAGCACTTTTGCCCATTCTATCCCTGCATCAGCAATAGAAGGCCATCTACTTCACGTTTTGAGAGCAGTCTGCGAGTGCCAGCTGAAGTCAGTTGCCCTTCAGTCTTTTTTCCATTGCAGCCAGAGTCCTTCTTTCTTACATTTGTTTTCTTTCCAGAACAAGGAATGTTCTGAAGAGGCAGTGGTGAGGTTGTCAATCTTAATCTGCACAGACTTTAGTGAATAGATAATTCTCTACACCCATCCCTTGTAGCTTTTTCATGGAAAATCCAAAACCTTTTACAGCAGTTCATTTCCCAACTTACTGAAACCTTCCCAGAGTTCCTCATCCAAATGACCCTGGCCTTCCTGTCTCTGCAGAAGTGCTGCACTCATTTCTAGCTGCTTCCATTTGGAAACAAGGCATCCGTACCTGTCAAATTGAGGGATTTGTTTTTTTATCTTCTTCTGAGCATAGACAGTAAATCGAGGGTGGCTCTTCTCATGAGACTATTCACTTCAAAAGGAATAGTTGTTATATCATCCCTTGTCGTTGACATCTGGTCTGTCCCAATCCCAGAAAGCTAACCTCTGCCAAGAGGTCAGTATTGGCACCACCTTAACCTTCATGTTACTACAGGCACTTCCATTGTCTCCCAAGAGCTCTGGCATTAATAGTGAGTCTTGTATGAGAAATTCACTTTCTGGAGCAGGCTTACTGGTTAAACTGGTTCTAAAAGTAACATTTTTCCTCTAAGCTTATCAATAATCAACTGTCACCATTGAATTATTTGCTTAATAACAATTGGAAAAGAGGTTTCAATTATTTTTAAAGTTGTGTTGTGAAATTACTTTTAAATTCATAGTGAAGTCTATTCATGGAAAAAGCTGAATCACACACACAGTGACAAACAGATATTTCAACTCTTCTCTGTGGGAACATATTTTTCCTGAATATATAAAGTCACCCTTATTTATATTAAGCATCCACTTCTGTAGATTTACACTGTACACTTATAGATTGACTTATCTAATATATAAAAGTAAGTTCTCCTACAAGGAAAATAACATTTAATTTTCTTGCCATGTGTCACTGTAGTGGATTTAAACTGCAGCCAAGCCAGAGCACCATGGCCTTCTCTGGAGCCAAACATTTTATGTGGACGATTGAATACACATTGCAAACGCAAACAAGATTTACTGATACATTTCCTGCAACAGCTTACTGTGGTCCTACTGGAAAGTTAAAAAGGCTAATTGCCAGCAAAGACAGTAAAGTCAGCAAATAGGGAAAATTAAGGGGCCAAATACGAAAGTATGTCCTTTAGTATGGATGGATTCTTCAATGACTCAGTTGCAGACAACTTTGAAGGTCCCCATGGCTCTAGGCATGCCTCTATGTAGACTCTATTCTCATGAAGGTTTCAATATCCTGGTCCTTTTGATACTGCTGCATATCAGCACATTTCTTCTTTTCTGTTGGGAAGCTCAGCAGAGTGTCTTATATCCTCTGAACAAACAAATGTAGGGTTTCTCTGGGTTCCCAGGCGTGTTTTGAGCATCATTGGGACCAGCAACGACAGGTGAGATCACAGAATATATTTGGCTGGGGCTATTATGTGACCTTGGTGCTAAAAAAGGCAGTGTTTTCTTCTAAACCCTTTCGCACCATATTTTGAAAGCATATAAGTAGAGGCCATAATGAGTGACAAGAATATATTTGCATACTTAAGCAGACAGACAACTAATGAGGTGTAGCTACACTACAAAACAACAACTCGAAACCACAGTAACATAGCACACTAAAAACAATGCTGCAAAACAACACAATGTAACAACACAACAATAAACATACAAAACAACACAAAACGAACTCAACAATAAACATACAGCACAACAACACAATATAGCACATCGAAACAAAATGCTGCAAAACAACACAGGGACACACTTGAAGCATAAAACCCCAACTAAACAATGCAACAACACACCAATAAAACACAGTATATCAACAAAAGGCAATAACACAATAACACACCATAATTATACGCCAGCATAAAAGAAAAATAGAGCTCATATTTGCAATTGTGTTGAACTGTGTTTTTGAGTTTTTATGATTTTAATCAGTTCTATTTAGTTGCTATGTGGCACACTGTTATGCTGTTATAAAAGGTAGGTCATGCTTTCTATTTTATTGTGTTAATGTGGTGTATTGCGTTTGTGTATTTATTGTGTTGCATTAGTATTCTGTTTTTAAGGATTGGCACATTCTTGCATTGTGTTGTATTTTACTTTGGCTGTTGCATTGTGTTTTATTGTTTTATATTATTCTTCTATGCTGTGTTAAATTGTTTGCTTTGCTGTTATTTTGCTTTACACTATGTAATTGTGCTGTGCTTTGTAGTTATTTTAGAGACATCAATAAACACAGATACATTTCTATCATATGCTGTAAAGTTCCAGAGCCAAACGACCATTTACCACAATCTAAACTGAAAATATAACACATCTCCAGCTCTTTTAAGTATTTAAGACAATGTTTACAAAACTAGGGTAGGAAACCTGCCTTAAATGTACTCTTTCATTGCTCACTTTATATGATATGGTCCTCGAGGTCCAATCAGATGTATCTCTCTGATATGAGATGCTGAGATCCTCAAAATTATCATGCTAAATTTATGATCCTACTTTTGGACCAATTGAAAGGTGTCATACATTCATAAATCATGTGTCTAGTTAAATAGGTTAGGGGGCTCTTGCTGGACATTTGTCCTGTTTGGAGAATCAAAATACAGACATTCTGAGTAGGGTCCCTTCTTTTGTGGGACAGTTCCAAGCTCATACTACAAAACAGGGAAGCATTAATGACTACAGGAATAAGTATTTGGGCCGGCGCAGGTGCTGCATCCTGAGCAGGAGTGAATTGTCACGAGTTAGATCTGGGGAGAGGGCTGACCAGGCAGCAAAATGGTCCTGGTTTGACATTTATTATGAACGTTTTTTCGCACCAAATACAGATTGACTCCCTTACAATAGACAAGGGTGAAAATACTACAAGTCATCTGAGGTGCAGATTTCTGAGATGCAAAAACAGTCTCAGAATATAGAAGGCCTTAAATCTAATGCAGGAAAATACTGTATTTTTACACCATGCAATGTTTTCTTACAGAGGACACTATTTATTCCACATGGGTTCCATGAATAACATATGTATGTACCGTAATTGTATTTGTATGGAGCATTTATAGAGTGCACTGTGACCAGACTGGTATCCAGCGCTAATATTGCTACAGTCAAGGCAAAAGGCAGAGGAGGGAAAGAGAAGCAGCAATGCGGAAGGAGCAGTTGTCACTCTGGTCAATATTATTTAAGGAAAAAGCCAGGTCTTGAGGGCTTTCCTAAACTTGTACAGATCAGTCTGGGATCTTAATTGAGCTGGTAACTTATTCCATGTCAGCGCGGCTAACATTTAACATTTTCTGAGAAGAATGGAAGGACCCAAGTTAGTTATGTGACAGTGCAATGATTTTTCCAAGAAAGTTTTGAATACTTCTTCCTGGTTAGCAAGTAACATGCCTGATGCTGTTGCATTACATCAGTTGTAACTTATCATCATATTCAACATAGTCTGATGAGGGCACATATATCACTCTCTACTATGGATCGATATCTGTCCTGAGAACTAAAACCGGTCCCGGCGTGCCCCTAAGGCCCCAAGCCCTTTTTAAAAATACCCAACCCCTGCCCTGAGCCCTAAAAGCGGACCCCAGCGTGACTCACCCTAGCCCTTAGACCTTGTAAGTAAAACCTGTCCCCTGCCTTGAGCCCTAAAAGCAGGCCCTTGTGCACCCCCAACTGTCCCCCAGCCCTAGTAAAATATACCCCTCCCTGGCCCTGAGCCCTAAAGGTGGACTCCAGCGCGAACCCACCCCCAGCCAAAGCCCTTTTTGAAAAAATGCCCTGCCCTGAACCCTAAACCGGACCCCAGCACGACCTCCCCCTGGCCCCCAGTCCTTAAATAAAAACACTGCCCTCAGCCCAAAGCCCTAAAACCATAGCCCCCTGCCCCAGGCCCAATCCCCCCTACCTCTCCACGACAATGAGGCAGCTCTTCTGAGGCATGGCGCAGGTCGTAAAGAGGAAGCAGAAGGGTCTCTCTGTTTCCTCTAACAACGTCAATAGCCTTCACCACCGTTACCACACATATTCCCTCACTACCAGTACCACACATATACCTTTACCATGCATACCTTTACAACCTAACTCATTATAAGCCATACGTGGTAAAGGCATATGCATTTTAAAAAAACGCGTGCCAATGGTGCATGAGTTGTAAAGGCTATGCGTGGTAACAGCTGCTTTGTAACATAGCGTAGCCAGAAAGCATGAAATGAAGGCATGATGTCACAGTAAACTATCTGTGAGGACTCATAGATGGCCGTATTATTTCAGTCGTTTACTGATTTTATTTGGTTAATTCTATATCACAAAGAGAATCTAACAGTATCATCATCTGCATCTACCTTCAGTTGGGTTAAGACATAGTTGAGCTTTGGACAATAACTATATCGGAATTCAGAGGAGTATTATAGCAAATATTACATTTCTGCATGGTTATTCCAGATTTGTTGCCTTTTTCGGAACCCTTTTTTTGCAGGTATTAGGACTCCGGGCTGTGGGACACTGCTATTCAGTGCCACAGTGCGTGGGCTCTGGCCCTAAAATGTTAGTATTAGTTAAGATTGGTTTTGCCCAATTGATCTATTTAATTTTCCAGCAAGGTCATGATAGATGGTGCAGAAATTACACCTGTGGCTTGGTAATTAAGTGTCATATGTGGGCTGAAAGGCATCTTTACACCACTCATGTATGAAACAAAAAATACGGCCACTATGCTATGGCTTACTGTTTAAAGGCACAGTAGTAACACATGGCATGGAAAAGTGTATTTGCCATGTAAGAATTCCTGTTTTATATATTAATAAGTGACATCTTAGCAGTAATTATCTGATTGGGAAGAGTAAGAAACAGGCAGCCGAACAAAAAGGCAGCTCTGATACTACCTCTTTTTACTTGGAGATGACAAATGAGGCTGCTACTAGCCATTCCCAGAGCGGTTCTAAACCCCTTGGCACAAACCCATCATGAGGAGGAACCACTTTTAATACTGCAAGAGAAGGATATCTTGTCTAAAGAGGGAAGTGGCTGTGGAGGGAAACAGAGGCACTCCTGGTTGAATAAGAATTCAGCCATCTTAAATTGAGGACTTCTGGGATTTTTCTTTTGTAAGTCAAAAGAGGAAATATTCCAAAAGGTAGTGGCCAGAGGCTGAGAAAGTAGCCAGGATTGGGTTGGGGAAATTCACGAATCACTGACTAGAGGCACAGGAAAAGACTGGTACTTCACCTCCGCCTCCTGAGAACGTGTCTAGACCTCGGAAGGCTACACGTGAAGAAGAAGATCATGCTGGAAAATATACAACTTCTTCCAACTGACTTCTCCCTAGCACACAGGGTCTGTAACTACTCACCACCCATCAGGTGGCTGTCCTCCTGTTTGCAATCTCCAGGGATTAAAAAAGCAAAAGGACTCCTGACTCCAGCAAGGCCCGGATGACCACAGAGGACCTGACCCTTTAGAATCCCTGTCTATAGAGAGAGCTTGTGCCTAGAAGTCTGGCGTGAGGTCTAGTAGTTCCAGAAGTGATCAGTAGGAATCTTCACAGCAGACTGAGAAAAGTGATGCTGAGGCTTATCTTTTTTTTTTTTTTTTTAGTCCTCATCTCACCAATAAGCTCTGCGGATCTTATGAAGCCAGTATATCAATCTGAGAGCCTTCCGGCTTACCGCGCTCGCTTAGGTCACCCGACCGATCCCCTTTGTGGGGGAACTTGATGTAATCATAGGACCCACTGTATTAGTCTTTGATTTCGACCCCATCTCATAAGAGGCTGCCAGATGTTTATTGGATTGTCCCTTTCACCTTCATATTCCAAACGGGCCATAGCGAATGCGGCTTTAAGCCAGTCTTCTCTTTTCGGAGGAAATGCATCTTTCCACTTTTTACAGTTCTCTCTCCGTGCCAGCAGAATTAGATATAATAGCAGCCCTCTGTGGGACTTCGATGCTGTCTGACAGTATAATCCATCATCTCCGAAAAAGACCAATGACAGATTCACATCAATATTGGCCTCGAATATAGCAAACAGGGTATCACCTATCTCCTTCCAATAATTCTTTAGTTCGGTGCAATCGAAAAAATATGGAGGTCATTGGCAACAGGGGTCGTGCATCTTGGGCATTTTGGTATTGGGGTAGAGACAAACTTTGCTATCTTTGCAGGAGTATAATAAAGCCTGTTGATAACAAAAAGTGATTCTTTTCAGGCTTGCAGGTTTAATATATTTATACATCACCTTCAATGAGGGCTCAAAGAGGGCGTCTATTGACGGTTCGAGGGGGTTTGATTCCAGACCGTGGATAAAGATGGAATCTCCAGATCTTCTGCTTCAAAAAGATAATTATACCACAAAGATATTTCTTTCGTTAACGGATATATATGTTGACACAGCCTCTCTATATCCCCATTCCCCCTTACTTCATCTTTTTTCTGCGTCAAACCATGACACCAACTGTAAATATTTAAATCTTGAGAACCCTAGACCGATCCTAGCCCTCAGAAATTCCCAAGGATGGATCCCCTCTGAATCTACCAAATCAGACCAGATAGTTATGCCCGCTCTCTTAATAGGTACCGCCAGACTATCTCTAAGGCAGCTAGGTGTTCCTGGTGAGTTCCAAATTGGAGCTAGATCTGAATAATAACCTATCCCCCATTTGCATCTAATATTGTACCATAATTCCAAGGCTGCCCTCAGGACCTTCAGGCGTACTCGCTTAAAGTATTTTGGAGCCCCAAACTTATATAAAAGGCCTCATCTCTCCCTCCATCTTCCGTTCTTGCCATTTCTCCCAACAGCCTTCCCCATGAAGATTCTTCTGGTTTCCCGAGCAACATCCGAATGCCCTTAAACTAAAATGCTATTGCATACCAACTAATATCAGGTAAAGCCAGCCCGCCTTTATTAAGTCTACGTCTCAGTTTCTTCCAGGCCAGCCTGACCCCTTTGGCTCCCCAAATAAAACTCCCGATCTTACTCTGTATTTTGCTAATGCTCTTGTGCGGAAAAGCCAGAGGTATAGCTGAAAATAGATATGAAAGCTTCGGGAGAATGACCATCTTTACTAAGTTAACCTTCCCATAGATAGTCAAAGGGAGGTTCCTCCATCTACTGAAAAGGCGATCTATTTCTTTAATAGATCTATCAAGATTTATCTGGGGATTTTTTCCAGATCTTTCACAATATAGATACCCAAGTATTTTAGCTCTGTACTGGTGACTCCCCCAATGATCCAGATTCCAGCACATCACCTCTGTTTTTAATGTGTTAGCCAGATATCCCGACAGAGACCCAAATTCGTCCAAGAGCGCCTCCACACGGGGGATGACTACCTCAGGGTCGTTTGTATATATTATTAAATCATCCGCGTACAGAGCCAACTTACAATTGTAAAGTTGGGACTTATAGGGAGTTATGGATTCATCCATCCTAATTGCCTGCACCAGAGGCTCAATATAGATATTAAACAAAAGAGGCGAAATTGGACAGCCCTGCCGGGTCCCCCTCTGAATGTTAAAACTTGAGGTCAATAAACCATTCAGAAGGATCCGGGCAGAGGCACCCTGATAGCAATTCCTCAGAGTTTGAATAAAAATAGAACCAAAACCCATTATCTCTAGCACTTCCCAAAGATACACCCAACATACTCTGTCAAATGCCTTGGCCGCATCCAAGGCGATTATTGCCAATGGATCAGATCTTTCAATGGCCAGGTCTATGTTGCCAATTAACAATTGCGTCTGTTCCTGGATGTACCTTCCTGCCACAAAACCCTTCTGATCAGTGTGTATCAACTTAGGGATCAATTTCGCCAATCTCCCCGCTAAAATACCCATAAAGATCTTATAATCGGCATTCAGCAGGGAGATTGGACGATATGAGTCAGCTTTTAGGGGTCCTTGCCTGGTTTTAAAATCAATATAATTGATGCCTCCTTCCAAGACGCAGGGACTTTACCCACATGGCAATATACAGAGTTAAAGGTAATACCCAATGTAGGAATCAGTTCATCTGCTAGGAGTTTATACACTTCGTTTGGGAGCGAGTCTGTACCTGCAGCCTTTTTATTCTTACATTTTTTAATTTGCTCAGTAATCTCCTCCAATGTAATAGGCGCATCTAAGTTGTTCCGGCTCTCCTCTGATAAAGAAGGCAGGGATTTAGTCTCCAACCATGTACGTATGGAGCTTGGGGATGGAGCGGAATCTTCTTTATAAAGGTCCGAGAAAAGAGACAATAGACAAGTTTGCATATCTTCAAAGCTACTTGACTTTTCCCGTTGCTATTCACTATCAACTCATTGATGTTGTTCTTAGTACGGTCCGCTCTAGCTTTCCAGGCCAATAATGCTCCTGCTTTCTCCCCATATTCGAAATTTTGCATATTCTTTATATGCCATTGTGCCCTACATTTTAAATCTATTTTCTCCCTATACTCCTGTCGTGCACCATCTAGCTTTTCCAAGACTTGTGATAAACGCTCTGAACCCCCATGATTTAATCTATTCCTCTCATTCTCCAGCTTGCTTATATTTTCCTCAATGGAGTTTAGCGCCCTAGCCTCCTCTCTATTCTTACCACAAATGAGGCCATGGAGTTTCCCCCTTAAGTTTGCCTTATAAGCATCCCAAATAAAATCCATAGTTGTAGACCCCATATTCAGAGAGAAAAATTCTAAAGAGGAATGCTTAACAACCTGAATAATTTCAGGGTCCAAAAGCTTAGCTCTGTTAAGCGTCCATCTAGACTACAGAGGAAGCCCATTGTTTTGATATAAAAACTGCACTGGAGCATGGTCTGAGAGATGACTTGGCATAACTAAGATCTCCTCCATGCCTGTCAGGGCAGATCTATCCACCAAGATATAATCAATCCTTGAGGAGTGACCATACTTTTTACTGTAAAACGTAAAGCCCTTCAAATCTCCCTTCTTAGCCCTCCATACATCAACCAAGTCCAGGTCGTGTAACATATTTAATAAAGCACGACGTATCCTTGGAGCCCCAACATAATGACTCAAATTAGACCTATCTTTTAAATGGTCCAAAAGGACATTGAAATCACCTCCAATAATAAAAGGAGGGGTTTCCAAAGACAATATTGATTGTAATTTGTGAATATAAGTTGGATCGTCTATATTTGGACCATAAAACGAGGCACAAACTAAATCAGATTTTCCCAAGGTCAATTGTGCTACCAGCCATCTCCCAGTAGAGTCCGACTGTGAATTTTTATAGAGCAGGGGGCGCCATGTTTGATCAAAATTGCCACACCTCTACTATGCGTCGTCTGTTGTGATACACAGTAACACTTTATCCAAGGAACCCTAGAAAAATAGAGCGGCTTTCCATAAAACTCAAATGGGTCTCTTGTAGAATACAAACTTGAGCTAAGGAAAGTTCCAGATGTTTTAAAATCAGCCTTTGCCTACGAGGACACCTTAACCCGTTAACATTCCAGGAGGTAAAGATGGTCTTTCTATTCCCTAAGCCTTGGGTTCCTACCATTGACCTGTAAAATTTTCATAACGGTATAACTGGTTTTCCATAAATCTAAAGTGAGAAGAGGTCTATTTTTTTTCTTTTTACCCACTGCTCCCCACCTCTAGTGCTCCCCCTCCCTTCTCCCCCGTGCCCCACCTCCCCATGAGGAACCCTCCCTTCCGATAGGGAAGCCTGTCTGGCCCGCCCTCCCCCTGGGATAGAGATAACTACAAATATTGCTAGGTTCTTGCCAACATCTTGCTATCATATATTTCTACTCTTTCTCTCTGTTCCCCTACTTTCCCTCCCGGTCGGCTTTAATTCTCACTATTAAGGCATCTGCTTCTTCGCCTGATCTAATCTGATGCATGTGATTTTTCCACATCACACGAAGTTGTGCAGGGAACTTCAGCTGCGCCTTGGCCCCGATTCTATTCAACTCCTCCAATCTTTTCCCCAGCTCCCATTGTCTTGTTGCTGTCGTGTGGGATATATCAGATCTTATTTGGAAAGCAAAGGGACTTGAGCCATTGAATGTTATGGAGCCTTCTTTGAGGGCAAATGAGAGAATCTGTTCCTTAACTGAGTAGGTTAAAAAATTAACCAGTATCTTCCTTGGTTTTTGTTTAGCGAGGTTCCTTTTAAAGGGGTCGCGGTGTATCCTTTGAATCTCATGTACGAGATCCACTTCTGGTGTATTCTTTAATGCTGTCTCCTTTAATACAGAAATCACGAACCCCTTAATATCTGACCCCTCAAGGGCTTCTGGTACATTTAGAAGCCTTAAATTGTTCCTCCTAGAATGATTCTCCAAACGCTCAAGATCGTCTCTCAATTCTCTGTTTTGAGTGGATAATTTAGCAAGCTCCAATACGGTATTTTGTACAGTGTCCTTTATTTTGGGGATTTCCAATTCAATAGCCTCAGTTCTTAACGTTACTTCATCTAGTCTTTTTGCTAGTGCCTCACAAGAGGTTTGAATTGCTGCCTGATTTGCTTCAGAGGTTGTAAATCTATTAGACATTTCCGCCTGATTTGCCTCAGACACAGTAAATCTATTAGAAATTTCAACCTTCATTGCCAGTAGTATATCCGCCAGTGAACGCGATGTTGTGTCCGTTATGTCTGTATCATCTAGTCCAACCATTGTGGTGTTTTCGTCTATGATATTAGTAGATGCAAGGTTGGAGTCCCTTGCTAATTTATCAGTCAAGACTAGAGGGTCGTTTATAGCCAAAACCGAATATCTATTTGTGAGACTTACTGCTGGATGAATTACCCTCTCCTTTGGGGTGCACGAGGGACTAAGAACCTCTGGGGGGCCATCTAGGGTACCCTGACCTGTATTTTTTAACACTTCCCCTACTGGGGGGTTAGAGGTGAAGGGAGTGGTTATAGTGGAGGTAGAGGTAGACATAACTTTATAATAAGTTTTGAGCGAGGAGTAATTTTAACTTTGGAGGAAAGTCCCTTCTTGCCCCTCCCTCTTCTCTTGCCTGTGTCTACCTCTTTTTCCTTATAATCAGAGCCTTTATCTGTTGTTCCCCCTTTGAGTCTGGGCTGTCTTGTATGGGCCTTCACTTCGGAGATTACAGGTGGAATACGCGGAGAATAAACAGATTTACCAATATTTAAAGAGTGAACTGCTCTCGTACGAAGGGTATATCTGTTTATTTTAAATGTGTTTAAATCTGCTGCCGCTGTATCACCTGTTCCTCCTGAACTGTGTGGCTCTCCTTTCTCCATAAACTTTACTGGTGCATTATCTTGCGTTTCGATTTTCTTAAAGTCTAGCAGGACTTGAAGACTACAGACATCACACTTGGAAAAACTCTCCAGGAGGAAGAAGAGCTTCCTCCTACCTTCTCCACTACTCCCCGATATAATGTCCTCCAAGGGGAAATGAGGCAAAAAGCGTCGACTCCCTACCTGGGGGCTGCCAGCCACACCACGAGCACCACAAACACTGGAGGCAGAAAGCGCACAAACACTGGCCTCAGCCCTGCCTCCTGTAACCCGGAACAGGAACAGAGCCGAATCGCGTCTCCTACGGGTCCGGGCTGCCTCCTCCCAGCGCCAACCACGGGGCGCTCCTCCAGCTCCGCCGGCCCCACACTCTCCGCCGCGGGCTCCCGATAGCGCCAAAGACCCGGAATCGAGGAGAGCCCAGTCCTTACACATCTCCTCAGGTAGGGGGCAGAGGGGAATTAAAATAAAAAATTAAATTACGGGCGAAACTGGCAAGAACTCATATGTTTCAAAGGCGACCAGGGGGAGGTAAGCCGCGACCGCTTAGCTTGCGGCCGCCATGTTCCTCCGATGCTGAGGCTTATCAAGGGAGGTTGCACCCTAAGCAGGATAGAAAACCATGTTTGCCCCACTCTTTTTCTACGCTGAAAAAAACAATTCATCAGGACCTTGTGGTAAATGTTTCTTGCCGGATGGAACCCTGTTTGGCTGCAGCATCCAGGTTGCCCTGCTACTGGATTTCGAGAACTGAAAAAATGGATAATTCCGAAAGTGAAACCTTGTACCAGGGCTTGCAGCAAATCCATCCCATCAATTAAGCAGCCGAGGCGATTTAGAAATCCAGCTTTGTCCCTCTCTCAGCTTTGCAAACAAACAAAGCCAATGGCTTCAGAGGCTGCTCAATGATGACATATTTTACTTTGACAAGCAGTCTCCAGCTTCAGCCTTATACATTGCCCTATCAGAGGGCTTTTATTTCCAGAAAAAAAGCAAGACCAGTACTACCTGCCTTTTCTGCTCAACCTTCACTCTATTGTTGTTTCGCCTAAAATCATAAACTGTCACTTGTGATTGGTGATCTCCATTTTCTCAGTGCTTTTTGCCTTAATACTTTAAAAATGTATTTCTCATTTCCCTGTTTCCCGGTTTCTAATTTTGCTTGTTTTGGTTCATACATTGTTCTCTATTTCTCTAAATTGGGTTGAGAATGTTACTGTGCTCTTTTTTTACTTTAAAGTTATTAGTACTGTACCGTAGCTACCAGGAGTAGAGCAGAGTTTTTCTGAGATTTGTGTTGAGACCTAGCCAGGGTCACCCTTCCCAAATTAATAGCTCAATTTTTGTCAAGAGTAGTTAACACAAAGGAACAAAACTAACATTGTTCATTCACACAACTACCTTCTACAGGGATCCTTTGACACAGTTAAAAGAATTAGGGGGTGGGTGGAACTTGTGGAGTTTTACTCAGTGGAATTCAGTTACCTAAAAATTCTGTGAGATTCTGCAGGACTCCGCAAGTGTGGAATTCCGGTCTGTCGTGCTGCTCACAC
Source organism: Calotriton arnoldi (assembly GCA_963921515.1). Lineage (NCBI taxonomy): Eukaryota > Metazoa > Chordata > Amphibia > Caudata > Salamandridae > Calotriton > Calotriton arnoldi. Next base: position 2,825,151 of record CAWUFW010001285.1, read on the forward strand.
TGATTTTTAGCATCGTAAGCTTGTCCGGCACTGTAAAATCAGTACAAACAGCACCATACGCCGCATTAGAGGGTGCTGCTTTTTTCTGCTTCTAGAGTAGATTTTCTACTTGAGTGGCAGCTTTCGCATCGCGAGTGGCAACTTTCCCAATGCAATTGGTAGCGATGTCCCGCAAACACCAGCGTTGAGAAATGTCGCTGGATGGCAGTGTAGGGCTCGTTTTTTCTCGCTCTCCAACTTAACTTTGGTGATCCACGCGTGAGAAAAACTCCACCGCATGGTGTTTGGCTGAGTTTTTGCTTAACTCTACACTCTCAGTGGAGCGCAGAGTGGGCAAAACTCAGCAAATTCCACCAACCTCCCACCCTTATAAATAATTAGCACAATTGAAACAGTTTTAGCATGCTACTTAGAAGCCAAGAGTAATTCTTACATTTTGCAAAATCAAATTAAAAAGCATTTGCAGCCAAATAGTTTACACAGACATCATTCCAGGTGAGCACACTAATTCACCAAAGGCAGGCTATATTGGCCTGCTAAAATGTCCGCATTATAGTATAGTCTTCATGCATTAGAATAACAAAAATACCATCCATGAAAGACCTAACCACCTACAAGAACGCCATGACAGACTACCACCAACGCATAAGATCCACAAAGAAGACCTTCATCCGGAACAAAATCCTCACCAACTCCAACAACTCAAAGGAACTCTTCAACATCATCCAGCAATTCACCAAGCACCACAGCGAAGCCACAGACATCACTCCCTCCCAAGACCTCTGCAACAAGCTCGGCTCCTACTTCCACCTGAAAATCAAAGCCCTCTATGACAACTTCAGCGAGCAGACTCTAGAAATCACCCTTCCCTCCAGCAACGACAGCCGGCCCGCCATCACCGCCTGGACCCCGGTCACCACCGAAGATACCACCACTACCATGAAGAGCACCCACTCAGGAGCCCCCACAGACCCCTGCCCTCTGAACATCTTCCATAGAGCCGCTGTGGCCATTGCGCCCCAACTACGACGCAACATCAATGCCACCTTCAAATCCGCCACCTTCCCAGACGACTGGAAACGCGCAGAAGTCAAGCCCCTCCTCAAGAAACCCTCGGCAGACCCGACGGACCTGAAGAACTACTGACCCATCTCTCTCCTTCTCTTCGCAGCCAAAGTCACCGAGATAATCGTCAAATTCCAGCTGACAAACTTCATCGAAGAGAACTCCATCCTCGACCTCTAACAATCTGGATTCCACAGCAACCATAGCACCGAGACCGCCCTCCTTGCTGCCACAGACGACAGACGACAAACGACATCCGCACGCTCCTCGACCAAGGCCACACTGCAGCCCTCATCCTACTCAACCTCTCCGCAGCTTTCGATGAGGTCTCCCACCGCACCCTCACAGCCAGACTCCACGACGCCGGGATACAGGGAACCGCCCTCGCTCTTCAACATCTACATGGCCCCCTTCGCCTCAATCGTCAGACAGCACAGACTCAGCATTGTATCCTACGCCGACGACACCCAGCTCATCCTCTCCCTCACGAAGGACCCAGAAACCACCAGACTCAGCTTCCAAGAAGGAATGAAAGACCTTGCAGCTTGGATGAACAGCAGCTGTCTGAAACTCAACTCGGAGAAGACAGAAGTCCTAGACCTTGGACCCTTCCCCTCCGCGTTGGACAACTCCTGGTGGCCCTCTGCACTCGGCACCCCCTCTACCCCCACGGACCACGCCCGACACCTCGGCATCATACTCAACTCCTCCCTCACTATGACCCGACAGATCAACGCTGTCACCTCCACCTGCTTCAACACCCTCCGCATCCTCAGCAAGACCTTCAAGTGAATCCCCCCAAAGCCAGAAAGACTGTCACCCATGCACTCATAACAAGCAGACTTGACTACGTAAACGCCCACTACGCTGGAATCAACAAATCCCTGCTACGCAACTTCAGACCATCCAGAACACCGCAGCCAGACTCGTCCTCCGCATCCCACGGCATGAGCACATCACCCAGCACCTGCGAGACCTCCACTGGCTCCCCATCGAGAAGAGAGTAACCTTCAAGCTACTCACCCACGCCTACAAATCCCTCCACAACAGCGGACCCAAATACCTCAACGAAAGAGTCTCCTTCCACGCACCCACAAGGAACCTCCGCTCCACCGACCTCACCCTGGCAGTAACCCTGCGCATCCGCAGAATCAGAGCGGGTGGAAGAGCCTTCTCCTACATCCCAGCCAAAGCCTGGAACAAGCTCCAAGTCAGCATCAGACGCTCCCCTACTCTGCACAGCTTCACGAAGAGCCTCAGGACCTGGCTTTTCGGCTGATACGGAGCTGCACCCCCCCCCCCCCAGCGCCTTGAGACCCTCACAGGTGAGTAGTGCGGTTTAAAACCCCTGATTGATTGATTGATTGATTGATCATTCCAATCAAAGCACAGCATAACTGATGCCAAACAATAGTAATACTTTGGCAGATACAGGCATTTGAGCAAGTAAAAGTAGAGTGTCATTGGTGTAATGATGAGTTTCTTCTTTGGTTTTGCATAATTCAAGCAGTTAAGAAAGGACATAACTGTTGCAAATGGGTTCTAAATAGTCCATCTGGATTGATTGTTTTGCTTTTGATTTCCCAGTTCTTTTACCTTTATCATGGGTGAGTCTCACTACCTGAGACTCATTGTAATTTTTATGATAATTGGACTGAGCATGTTTACTGACCGTGCCTGTCTTTTAATTTAAGGCTGCTGCTGTGCAGAAAGGGTAGGGGCACTCGGCTGGTTACATGTGAAACCATGTGCTCATGCGTGTGCGGGCTGCACATTAGAGGCTATCATTGTGTGGAGCCTGGTAGCTGCACACAGGTAATAAATATACCTGCCGCAGTTTTAAACTGCAAATTCCCCTTTTGATAGGACTAAACCTTCCTTTTAAATACTAATATGTCACCCCTAAGTAGGCCTTATTGCCCATAAAGGTAGGGTGCATGGTATTTAAAAGCAAGACATGTAAAAGTTAACGTTGAACATGTCCTTTTAGTGAAATATCCCCAAAAGCTATTTTCCCTGTAGCAAGGCTGTCTGCATCTATAGGGAATACTATGTTGCATTGTAGCATTTATTACATGCTAGATTTCAATTGGGAGCAGTCAGAGAAATAATTTAAGGACACATTATTATATTTATCCAAAATCCATTTTAATGGTAAAATTAAATATGTGTGTGTTATTAAGCAGTTGGAACTTTTAAAAAGTTACCATTTTCCTTCATAAATCCTCCACAGGTCTTTACATAATTATTCTTCTGTCACCTGATTGATAATAGCTCCCTGTGGTGAGATATGGATTTCTCCCAAACAGGGGACAAAAGGCTTTGGTTATAAGCAGAGTTGTCCTTCTCTTCGACAGTATGGCCTGGGAGCTTTTCCCAGTAATTTGATTAACTTCAAAGGGTCCTTACCTGCCACATGCCGATGTAGCTAACACCCGTGTCAGCCCCCTCTATTGTACTTGTAGTCAGACGGGCTCCAATCCCAGTGGGAGGGGGAGCTCACCCAGATGGTTTAGAGTGGGCTGCTAATTTCCATGGCCACACCTCTGGATGTGCACAAGAGATCTTCAAAATGGGAGAAGGGTTCTGCCATGTCGGATCGTCCCAGAATACTGTGCAGAAGGTTTGGGATAATGGTCGAGGGATGATGTGGCATCATAGGATTGGATAGGGGTGGCTGGCAACTAGAGCTTTCAACCAAAACTTATAAACACCTGAACAAGGGGGAGACAATGAACAAGACCCTGGACCTAGACAGTGATGACACCAGAATAATGGACATCTCAAATCGGAAGCCATCTGACACCCTGCTATGGACTTTGCTTCCAGGTGACCCCCAGGAATAGATTGGTCTCTTCAGGGCCTGTGGTGCTGGCTCCCTTATACTCCCTGAGGGCCAGTTGGGGGAAGATCTGGACACAACTGCCAGTCCAAGTGCCCTGCAAACAGCCAGGAGGCTCCCGGGCTTAGGGGTGTGGGCAAGAGGGTGCTCTGCTGGCTGGTAGAAAAGGGGTAGCGCAAGAGACCCCACCAGCAGGAGTGGAGCACTAGAAGATAGGTGAGGGGAATACTGGTGCAGAGAGCCAGTAAAACTAGCTCCCAGTAAAGCGCACCCTTTGGAGGTCAGCTGTCTAGAGTTCATCACGCGGAGTGAAATGTGCCAACTATTGACTAAATGGGCCCATCAGAGCCAGAATTATGCTTCTTTAAAGAGTTGCAAAGCAGAAAGGTATGCGGTTCCTAGTGAACACGGTAAGTTGATGTGTGGTTAGTGTGTAATGGAGTACACACTAGAAGCAGGAGGAAATTTCCTCCTTTCGGAAAAGGAACCCTCACACACCCCCATCAGTGGGGTGTCTTGCTTCATCATCGGGTCTGCTCCTTATCGGGTTGGCGCTGCAATACCCGATCGGCGCCCTTAACGGGGCCTTTTGGCGGAGATCTTTTTTCCTTTTTGCCATAAGGTGCAGTGCGTGTGAGGGCCCTAGTGAGTGTAGATGTAATAAGTAAAGAAGTGAGATTAAAACAGGAGGTAGAGGTCCACCCAGAACTATTTTAATGGTAGTGGCCACTCTCCTGACTAAAAAACGTGAAGGTTGCGCAACCCTGTTATAAGGTCACGGGGATGTGCGCATTCGGGGTCAACATGTTTCTTGCCGTTAGTTCAATTTGAGGGCATTCTTCAGGACCAATACAGGATCTATCCACACTTTTTGGTAGTGGTGCACACTCTACTAAGTAAGTGACCACCTATACAGCACCCTAAAAAGTGGTACCTGAATTTCTAGGACATCAACCCAGTAGGGTCGGAATAATGTATCGTCGGTGGCCGGCGAGTTCCAACACTGAGTAGTGCAGTGTCTTGGGCATCCACGCGAATCGCGGGAAGACCTACCCCTGCTCTGCCGGTCCCGGGACGCCCATCGCGTGGATGCCCAAGACACTGCACTACTCAGTGTTGGAACTCGCCAGCCACCGACGATACATTATTCCGACCCTACTGGGTTGATGTCCTAGAAATTCAGGTACCACTTTTAGGGTGCTGTATAGGTGGTCACTTACTTAGTAGAGTGTGCACCACTACCAAAAAGTGTGGATAGATCCTGTATTGGTCCTGAAGAATTGCCCTCAAATTGAACTAACAGCAAGAAACATGTTGACCCGAATGCGCACATCCCCGTGACCTTATAACAGGGTTGCGCAACCTTCACGTTTTTTAGTCAGGAGAGTGGCCACTACCATTAAAATAGTTCTGGGTGGACCTCTACCTCCTGTTTTAATCTCACTTCTTTACTTATTACATCTACACTCACTAGGGCCCTCACACGCACTGCACCTTACGGCAAAAAGGAAAAAAGATCTCCGCCAAAGGCCCCGTTAAGGGCGCCGATCGGGTATTGCAGCGCCAACCCGATAAGGAGCAGACCCGATGATGAAGCAAGACACCCCACTGATGGGGGGTGTGTGAGGGTTCCTTTTCCAAAAGGAGGAAATTTCCTCCTGCTTCTAGTGTGTACTCCATTACACACTAACCACACATCAACTTACCGTGTTCACTAGGAACCGCATACCTTTCTGCTTTGTAGTACTTTGGGGCATGTATGCTGGACCTGGATAAATATAGCCCGTAGTCCCCCCTCTATTTGTTAATAAAAATCTTTAAAGATTTGACCTTTGAGCCCCTGGAGAAAATGGGCCTCCACCTCATTTTTAGAGAATTACCCCAGGGGGTTGGCCAGGTCCTGGGATTTGGCATAATGATGTTTTAATGACTAAAGGGGAGAGGAGTTTGCGTTGAGCCCCTCTCCATTCTCACTTCACCCCAGGAGCACCCAGTGCTCAAAGCAAAAAGAGGGTCATGCAGTCATGGACGGTCCTGAGAACCCCATCCCCAGGACCCATTACAAAAAAGGCTCAGCCAGATAAGATGTTCCCACAGTGGGAGCTGTAACTCAGATGCTAGCTTCCACATGCCACAATTGAGAGACTTACTAAAGCAAGGAGCCGGTGGGACAGTAATGAGTGAGCTCCCCATGCTGCCCCCCACCTTGCCTTCATGTACCTAGGTGCCCAGTGTGCATGGGCACACAGGATTTAAAAACAGAAAACAAGCAAAAAGAATGCATCATGATCACAAACCACATAGAAGGAAGTGGGCTGATCTAGTCATTCCCTATTCATTGCAACTGGTGCCCCATAATGCCCTTCAATGGCATGGTTTCATACTTCTATCTCCTTGTGATGCCCCAAGGAGGGGAAGGAGCATCACCAATGTAGTGCCCAGTTGTTGTGAGTACTTTAGGAAGTGCAGTAGCCCCGAGTCAGGTTTTACAAAAGTTAACCCTATGTCTTCTGGGGCTTTATGAGTATGACCCCAGTATATGTTTTACTGGTTTTAAGTGCTCAGTGTGCTGGAGCTTTCTTCTCACAGGCTCTGGCCCTCATGGTTGGCCCTGTGGCTGAATTTTGTTTTGTTTGATGAGTGTAGAGAAAGACTCTGATACATGTTATTTTGATTTCCAATGCCTATTTGAAGTATTTAATTGACAATGATTATTGAGAAACATTGCAATGTTTTTATGAATGTTAATGATTGCTTTGTTATAATAGTGACCTCTAATATGATTATGGTGCTTATTAATGTAGTGACCCCTTGACAAGGCCAATAGGCTTGCCTTATATAGTTAGTGATATGTTGACTCCTTGACAAAGCCAATAGACGTGCTTATATATTGATGAAGTGACCCCCCTTGACAAAGACAATAGGCCTGCTTTATCTATAGGTGGGGTGATATTGTGAATATGAGGTTGAAGACCCACGAGGGGTCAAATGTGATTCAAAAAGGTGACCTACGGTATTTCAATCTACCTGATATATAGTTTTGTAAATTAACTTGTAAATTAAGGAATAGTATTTATTAGTGAGGGAGTAATAAATGTACTTTTCTTTTATCGAAGCAAAAGCCCTGACTGGACAATGATTTATTGAGTGTTGTTAGCAAATGGAGATTACTAGTCCAAACCATCTTCCCTGAGTAGGCCTTGGACTGCTCTGCTTCACTACCCTGAGAGAGTCATGTACTTCAATAGGATACTTGATTCCCAGTTAGGAGACAATTGTGGACCTACTTCTTGTACGGGACTCACATCTTGAGCAAATAATGACCCAATTTCACAGAATAACCAACATGTAGAAATGCATATTTAAAAAAGGAGAACTGAATAAGTTAGAAGCAAAGAGAACAACAACAGGACCCTATGACTAAATGAACCTAACCATCCTTATAATTCTAACCATTCCCATATTCATCAATTTATTAAGGTGCTCCTTCCACACCAAACTCAAAATTAAGGCTCTACATGCCACAGTCAGGGTGGTAAGGACCTGGATTAGGGCAGAGGTATTTAGGATAATGTTTATATGCTTCTAAGACATTCTAAGCTTCTCTATAGTCTTTTGGCATATTTTCAAAGTCATTGGCTTGATAATGCTATATGAGAATTGAAAGTGGATAGGTTTAGAAGGTAAATCATCTCTATAAGGGAACCTACTTGAAGACTGAAAAGGGCTCTTATATCAGTGGGATAGTGTAGCCTTTTCTCGATAGGGTTCTGCGTTTCCAATATTTATTTTCACACATAGGGGAGAATCATATATATATATATATATATATATATATATATATATATATATATATATATATATATATATATATATATATATATATATATATATACACATACATATATATACATATATATATTCACTGAAAAAACCATAGGTTTTCGGCACAGTTATAGTTAGTTGGACATTTCACTCATACAAAACCATAGAAATTCCCCCGTTATAGTTAGTTCAGCTAACTATAACTCGTGCCCCCGCAATGCCCTGCTGATGACGTCACATATTACATCACTCATGACATGGTCAGTGACATCACTGATGACATCACTGATGACATCTCAAATGACATCACTGATGACATCACTGATGACATCATCCAGTGACTGTGTGTTTTTGTAAAGTTTAAATATGTTTAATATATATAGGGAAAGGCGTATTGAAGAATGAGTGGGTGTATAAGTGTCTGAATGGATGATTTAGTACGTGCGTGACTGACTCTACAAGTGAGTGATTAAACGTATCTTACTGAATGCATGGGTTAGTGACTAAACTGTGTGAATGTCTGTATCCGTCTGTTTGTTGGTGTGTAAGTGGATGCATGGATTTGCGAATAGCTACATGAGTGTCTATATGGGTTATTGATTGGTTCTCTGAGTATCTGTATGGCTGCCTCAGTGTTTGTGTGGGTGGGGTGTGTGTGACTCTGTACATAGATGTGTGAGTGGGTGATTCACTGGGTGCATGATTTCAAGAGTGCATCTGTGATGGACTGCTTGGGTGGGTGAGTGTGTGTATGGGTGTGTTAGTGAGTGAATGTATATCTCAGTGGTACATGTGCGAGTAACTACATATGTAAAAGGCAGTATATATGTGTGTTGGAGTATATAAATAGCTATAAGCCAGAGTGTGTGATTGTGAGAGTGACTGTATGGATGCGTGTGTGCTTGTATCAGTTATTGTATAAGAGCGTAAGAATGTGCTAGTATTTGTATGAGTAAGTGAGCTGGTGTGTGTATAACTGTATAGGTGAGTAAATGGGTGTGTGATAAATTTTTTGCATGACTGACTAGGTGTGTGAGTACCTCTATGGATGAGTGGCGGTGTGTGAGTGTTTATATAGGTGTATGAGTGCATATGATAGTCCTGTACTGAGTGACTGTAAGTATGAGTGACTGCTCGGGTGAGTGAGTAGATGTGTGTGTGTAGAACTAAGAATCAGTGAGTGGGTATGTAGTTATTGGTATTGGAGTGTGTATGGTTTTGAGAATGGCAGTCTGTAATTTAGAGTGGGTGTATCAAAAGTTATATTAGGGTGTGAGAAGATGCATGAAATTATCACATGGATGATGTCATCAGTGATGTCACTGACCATGTCATGAGTGATGTAATATGTGACGTCATCAGCAGTGCATTGCGAGGCGCGAGTTATAGTTAGCTGAACTAACTATAACGGGGGAATTTCTATGGTTTTGTACGAGTGAAATGTCCAACTAACTATAACTGTCCCTAAAACCTATGGTTTTTTCAGTGAATTTCAAAGGTTTTTTAAATGCTAATTTCTAACTATAACGTGTCTGAAACCTATGGTTTTTTCAGTGAATTTCAAAGGTTTTTTAAATGCTAATTTCTAACTATAACGTGCCTGAAACCTATGATTTTTTAAGTGAATTTCAAAGGTTTTTTAAATGCTAGTTTCTAACTATGCCTACAGAGGTAGGACATGTGAAGAAAGAAGAAAAAACGCACAGAAAGAAGCAAAAGAAATGCAGAAAGAAGCAACAGAAGTCCACAAAGACGAAGAAAAGTGCAGGAAGAAGCAAAAGATGTGCAGAAAGAACCAACAGAGGAGCAGAAAGAGGCCTTGTTGCAAAATCATCCTGTGCCCACAACTTTTTCAGACGGGTACTGGTGGTAACTGACTCTGACTAACCAGAGCCAGTGCTATGCTAAAAGACACTTAGGATACAGTGAAAACACCTACATACACTAGGGAACACTATGCGTTGGGGTACCCCTGTGATTAGCATGACCTCCTCTGTAAGTCCCTAGTACATAATAGGGCAGGGGGATTAAAACTACCTCTTAAAACGTGCTACAGGGCCCAACTAGCCCCCCAGGTACCTACAGTTAGGACCACAGAGCTGAGTTGCAGAGAGGCGTTCCGAGGCCACGCACCTTTTTCACCTCTCTGCAACGCAACTCTGTTGTGCTTACTGAAGGTACCTGGTGGGCTAGTTGGCCCCCAGGGTCCCTCAGGATTCAAGGGGAATTAATTCCCCAACTTAAAACGCACCACAGGGCGTGTTTGCGCACATGTCACCTGAGGCCCCGCCCCTCCCTTCAACACTGTGCAAACGTGCCCCGTGGCGCGTTTTAAGTTGGGGGATTAGGTCACCTTGAATCCTGAGGGTCCCTGGGGCCCAACTAGCCCACCAGGTACTTCCAGTAAGCACCACAGGCCTGCGTTGCAACGCCTGTAACAAATTGTGCAGTTGTGTTTAGGTAGTGAAGGGGGTCGTGCTGGGGGTAGTGTTTTAGGGTTTAGGGTAGTGCAGTGGTGTTTGTGTAGTGTAGGGGGTCATGCTGGGGGTAGATTTAGGGTTTAGGGTAGTGCAGTGGTGTTTGGGTAGTGTAGGGAGTCGTGCTGGGGGAGTGTTTTAGGGTTTAGGGTAGTGCAGTGGTGTTTGGGTAGTGTAGGGGGTCGTGCTGGGGGTAGTGTTTTAGGGTTTAGGGTAGTTCAGTGGTGTTTGGGTAGTGTAGGGGGTCGTGCTGGGGGTAGTGGTTTAGGGTAGTGCAGTGGTGTTTGGATAGTGTAGGGGGTACTGCTGGGGGTAGTGTTTTAGGGTTTAGGGTAGTGCAATGGTGTTTGGGTAGTGTAGGGGTACTGCTGGGGGTAGTGTTTTAGGGTTTAGGGTAGTGCAGTGGTGTTTGGGTAGTGTAGGGGGTACTGCTGGGGTAGTGTTTTAGGGTTTAGGGTAGTGCAGTGGTGTTTGGGTAGTGTAGGGGTTCGTGCTGGGGTAGTTTTTTAGGTTTTAGGGTAGTGCAGTGGTGTTTGTGTAGTGTATAGGATAGTGTTTTAGGGTTTAGGGTAGTGCAGTGGTGTTTGTGTAGTGTAGGGGGTCGTGCTGGGGGTAGTGTTTTAGGGTTTAGGGTAGTGCAGTGGTGTTTGGGTAGTGTAGGAGGTCGTGTTTTAGGGTTTAGGGTAGTGCAGTGGTCTTTGGGTAGTGTAGGGAGTCGTGCGGGGGAGGTGTTTTAGGGTTTAGGGTAGTGCAGTGGTCTTTGGGTAGTGTAGGGGGTCGTGCGGGGGTAGTGTTTTAGGGTTTAGGGTAGTGCATTGGTGTTTGGGTAGTGTAGGGGGTCATGCGGGGGTAGTGTTTTAGGGTTTAGGGCAGTGCAGTGTTGTTTGGGTAGTGTAGGGGGTCGTGCTGGGGGAGTGTTTTAGGGTTTAGGGCAGTGCAGTGGTGTTCGGGTAGTGTAGGGGGTCGTGCTGGGGGAGAGTTTTAGGGTTTAGGGCAGTGCAGTGGTGTTCGGGTAGTGTAGGGGGTCATGCTGGGGGGAGTATTTTAGGGTAGTGCAGTGGTGTTCGGGTAGTGTAGGGGGTCGTGCTGGGGGTGGTGTTTCAGGGTTTGGGGCAGTGCAGTGGTGTTCGGGCAGTAAAGGGGGTCGTGCTGGGGGTGGTGTTTCAGGGTTTGGGGCAGTGCAGTGGTGTTCGGGCAGTAAAGGGGGTCGTGCTGGGGGTGTTGTTTCAGGGTTTTGGGCAGTGCAGTGGTGTTCGGGCAGTGTAGGGGGACGTGCGGGGGTGGTGTTTCAGAGTTTAGGGCAGTGCAGTGGTGTTCGGGCAGTGTAGGGGGTCGTGCAGGTTTGTGGTGTTTCAGGGTTTAGGGCACTGCAGTGGTGTTCGGGCAGTGTAAGGGGTCGTGCTGGGGGTGGTGTTTCAGGGTTTAGGGCATTGCAGTGGTGTTCGGGCAGTGTAGGGGGTGGTGCAGGGGGTGGTGTTTCAGGGTTTAGGGCAGTGCAGTGGTGTTCGGGCAGTGTAGGGGGTGGTGCAGGGGGTGGTGTTTCAGGGTTTAGGGCAGTGCAGTTGTGTTTGGGCAGTGTAGGGGGTCGTGCAGGGGGTGGTGTTTCAGGGTTTAGGGCAGTGCAGTGGTGTTCGGGCAATGTAGGGGGTCATGCAGGGGGTGGTGTTTCAGGGTTTAGGGCAGTGCAGTGATGTTTGGGCAGTGTAGGGCGTCGTGCTGGGGCTGGTGTTTCAGGGTTTAGGGCAGTGCAGTGGTATTTGGGCAGTGTAGGGGGTCTTGCTGGGGGTGGTGTTTCAGTTTTTAGGGCAATGGTATTCGGGCAGTGTAGGGGTCTTGCTGGGGGTGATGTTTCAGGGTTTAGAGCAGTGCAGTGGTGTTCGGGCAGTGTAGGGGGTCTTGCTGGGGGTGATGTTTCAGGGTTTAGGGCAGTGCAGTGGTGTTCGGGCAGTGTAGGGGGTCTTGCTGGGGGTAGTGTTTCAGGGTTTAGGGCAGTGCAGTGGTGTTCGTGCAGTGTAGGGGGTCGTGCTGGGGATGGTGTTTCAGGGTTTAGGGCAGTGCAGTGGTGTTCGGACAGTGTAGGGGGTCGTGCTGGGGGTGGTGTTTCAGGGTTTAGGGCAGTGCAGTGGTGTTCGGGCAGTGTAGGGGGTCATGCAGGGGGTGGTGTTTCAGGGTTTAGGGCAGTGCAGTGGTGTTTGGGCAGTGTAGGGGGTCGTGCTGGGGCTGGTGTTCCAGGGTTTAGGGCAGTGCAGTGGTGTTCGGGCAGTGTAGGGGGTCTTGCTGGGGGTGGTGTTTCAGGGTTTAGGGCAGTGGTGTTCGGGCAGTGTAGGGGGTCTTGCTGGGGGTGATGTTTCAGGGTTTAGGGCAGTGCAGTGGTGTTCGGGCAGTGTAGGGGGTCTTGCTGGGGGTAGTGTTTCAGGGTTTAGGGCAGTGCAGTGGTGTTCGGGCAGTGTACGGGGTCGTGCTGGGGGTGGTGTTTCAGGGTTTAGGGCAGTGCAGTGGTGTTCGGGCAGTGTAGGGGGTCGTGCTGGGGCTGGTGTTTCAGGGTTTAGTGCAGTGCAGTGGTGTTCGGGCAGTGTAGGGGGTCGTGCTGGGGCTGGTGTTTCAGGGTTTTGGGCAGAGCAGTGGTGTTTGGGCAGTGTAGGGGGTCATGCTGGGGGTGGTGTTTCAGGGTTTAGGGCAGTGCAGTGGTGTTCGGGCAGTGTAGGGGGTCTTGCTGGGGTTGGTGTTTCAGGGTTTAGGGCAGTGGTATTCGGGCATTGTAGGGGGTCTTGCTGGGGGTGATGTTTCAGGGTTTAGAGCAGTGCAGTGGTGTTTGGGCAATGTAGGGGGTCATGCAGGGGGTAGTGTTTCAGGGTTTATGGCAGTGCAGTGATGTTCATGCAGTGTAGGGGGTTGGGCTGGGGGTGGTGTTTCAGGGTTTAGGGCAGAGGTGTTCGGGCAGTGTAGGGGGTCTTGCTGGGGGTGATGTTTCAGGGTTTAGGGCAGTGCAGTGGTGTTCGGGCAGTGTAGGGGGTCTTGCTGGGGGTAGTGTTTCAGGGTTTAGGGCAGTGCAGTGGTGTTCGTGCAGTGTAGGGGGTCGTGCTGGGGATGGTGTTTCAGGGTTTAGGGCAGTGTAGTAGTGTTCGGGCAGTGTAGGGGGTCGTGCTGGGGGTGGTGTTTCAGGGTTTAGGGCAGTGCAGTGGTGTTTGGGCAGTGTAGGGGGTCGTGCAGGGGTGGTGTTTCAGGGTTTAGGGCAGTGCAGTGGCATTCGGACAGTGTAGGGGGTCTTGCTGGGGCTGGTGTTTCAGGGTTTAGGGCAGTGCAGTGGTGTTCGGGCAGTGTAGGGGGTCTTGCTGGGGCTGGTGTTTCACGGTTTAGGGCAGTGCAGTGGTGTTCGTGCACTGTAGGGGGTTGTGCTGGGGCTGGTGTTTCAGGGTTTAGGGCAGTGCAGTGGTGTTCTGGCACTGTAGGGGGTCGTGCAGGGGGTGTTGTTTCAGGGTTTAGGGAAGTGCAGTGGTGTTCGGGCAGTGTAGGGGGTCGTGCTGGGGGTGGTGTTTCAGGGTTTAGGGCAGTGTAGTGGTGTTCGGGCAGTGTAGGGGGTCATGCAGGGGGTGGTGTTTCAGGGTTTAGGGCAGTGCAGTGGTGTTCGGGCAGTGTAGGGGGTCGTGCTGGGGCTGGTGTTTCAGGGTTTAGGGCAGTGCAGTGGTCTTCGGGCAGTGTAGGGGGTCTTGCAGGGGGTGGTGTTTCAGGGTTTAGGGCAGTGCAGTGGTGTTCGTGCAGTGTAGGGGGTCGTGCTGGGGGTGGTGTTTCAGGGTTTAGGGCAGTGCAGTGGGGTTCGTGCAGTGTAGGGGGTCGTGCTGGGGATGGTGTTTCAGGGTTTAGGGCAGTGTAGTAGTGTTCGGGCAGTGTAGGGGGTCGTGCAGGGGGTGGTGTTTCAGGGTTTAGGGCAGTGCAGTGGTGTTCGGGCAGTGTAGGGGGTCGTGCTGGGGGTGGTGTTTCAGGGTTTAGGGCAGTGCAGTGGTGTTTGGGCAGTGTAGGGGGTCGTGCATGGGGTGGTGTTTCAGGGTTTGGGCAGTGCAGTGGCGTTCGGGCAGTGTAGGGGGTCTTGCTGGGGCTGGTGTTTCAGGGTTTAGGGCAGTGCAGTGGTGTTCGGGCAGTGTAGGGGTCTTGCTGGGGCTGGTGTTTCACTGTTTAGGGCAGTGCAGTGGTGTTCGGGCAGTGTAGGGGGTCGTGCTGGGGGTGGTGTTTCAGGGTTTAGGGCAGTGCAGTGATGCTCGGGCAGTGTAGGGGGTCGTGCTGGGGGTGGTGTTTCAGGGTTTAGGGTAGTGCAGTGGCGTTCGGGCAGTGTAGGGGGTCATGCTGGGGCTGGTGTTTCAGGGTTTAGGGCAGTGCAGTGGTGTTCGGGCAGTGTAGGGGGTCGTGCTGGGGCTGGTGTTTCAGGGTTTTGGGCAGAGCAGTGGTGTTCGGGCAGTGTAGGGGGTCGTGCTGGGGGTGGTGTTTCAGGGTTTAGGGCAGTGCAGTGGTGTTCGGGCAGTGTAGGGGGTCGTGCTGGGGGTGGTGTTTCAGGGTTTAGAGCAGTGGTGTTCGGGCAGTGTAGGGGGTCTTGCTGGGGGTGATGTTTCAGGGTTTAGGGCAGTGCAGTGGTGTTCGGGCAGTGTAGGGGGTCTTGCTGGGGGTAGTCTTTCAGGGTTTAGGGCAGTGCAGTGGTGTTCGGGCAGTGTAGGGGGTCGTGCTGGGGGTGGTGTTTCAGGGTTTAGGGCAGTGCAGTGGTGTTCGGGCAGTGTGGGGGGTCATGAAGGGGGTGGTGTTTCAGGGTTTAGGGCAGTGCAGTGGTGTTCGGGCAGTGTAGGGGGTCGTGCTGGGGGTGGTGTTTCAGGGTTTAGGGCAGTGCAGTGGTGTTTGGGCAGTGTAGGGGGTCGTGCAGGGGCTGGTGTTTCAGGGTTTAGGGCAGTGCAGTGGTGTTCGGGCAGTGTAGGGGGTGGTGCTGGGGGTAGTGTTTTAGGGTTTAGGGTAGTGCAGTGGTGTTTGTGTAGTGTAGGGGGTCATGTTTTAGGGTAGTGCAGTGGTGTTTGGGTAGTGTAGGGGGTCGTGCTGGGGGTAGTGTTTTAGGATTTAGGTTAGTGCAGTGGTGTTTGGGTAGTGTAGGGGGTCGTGCTGGGGGTAGTGTTTTAGGGCTTAGGGTAGTGCAGTGGTGCTTGTGTAGTGTAGGGGGTCATGCTGGGGGTAGTGTTTTAGGGTTTAGGGTAGTGCAGTGGTGTTTGTGTAGTGTAGGGGGTCATGTTTTAGGATTTAGGTTAGTGCAGTGGTGTTTGGGCAGTGTAGGGGGTCGTGCTGAGGGTAGTGTTTTAGGGTTTAGGGTAGTGCAGTGGTGTTTGTGTAGTGTAGGGGGTCATGCTGGGGGTAGTGTTTTAGGGTTTAGGATAGTGCAGTGGTGCTTGTGTAGTGTAGGGGGTCGTGCTGGGGGTAGTGTTTTAGGGTTTAGGGTAGTGCAGTGGTGCTTGTGTAGTGTAGGGGGTCGTGCTGGGGGTAGTGTTTTAGGGTTTAGGGTAGTGCAGTGGTGTTTGTGTAGTGTAGGGGGTCATGTTTTAGGATTTAGGTTAGTGCAGTGGTGTTTTTGTAGTGTAGGGGGTCATGTTTTAAGATGCAACGCTCCAATACCTGACCAGTCTGCACTACATAGAACTGCAAAAAAACTAAAAATAAAAAGTGTTTTGCACACTTTTGTCATTGGGCTATATGTGGGCTACATCTGGGTAATATTTGTGCTACATTTGGGCTCTTTTTTCTCTGGTGGCCATCTTGGAAGACTTCTTTGTTATGAAGTTTCCTAATTTCCTCATTTACTGCAGTCTCCTTAGTAGGAAATGCTTTCAGTTTTTTACTTTGATTCCATCAAGAAGGCATTCAGATGTGTCTCACATTTGCCATAAATTCAGAATGTTAGCACTCTAGTTGCTCATTAGATCACTGTAGTAAAGCTACTGCTCACCAGGGAGTTAACTGGAAGTCTGCTGCTGGTATTGAAAGTGATTGTTTCAGTCTGCATGTCAGAATTTTCTAATGAAATAGAAGAGGATTTGAGATCTCACTTAAAACATGCCCTAATTTTTCTTTCTGCAGCACTAACCATAATTTCTATTTCAAAAAGAACCCCCTCATTTTGTTCCTTTTTAAATTAAATGTTTTAAGTGTTACCGGTTTATTCCAATCAAGATGGCTTCAGGTGTGCCATACTTTTGTCATAAGTAAGGCTGTTAGCGCTCTAGTTGTTCTTTAGAACACTCTGGGAAGCTGCAGTAGAACACAAAGGCATCAACTGGCAGGCTGCTCCTGTTGAAATATAACAGGAAGATATTTGAGATCACACTTGAAACATGTCCTAATTTTTCTTTCTACAGCACTAACCATAATTTCTATGACAAAATGAACCCCGTCATTTTGTTCCTTTTTAAATTAAATGTTTTAAGTGTTACCAGTTTATTCCAATCAAGATGGCTTCAGGTGTGCCATACTTTTGTCATAAGTAAGGCTGTTAGCACTCTAGTTGTTCTTTAGAACACTCTGGGAAGCTGCAGTAGAACACAAAGGAATCAACTGACAGTCTCTGCCCTTGTTGGATGTACATGTTTTACTGAGAATGTCAGACTTCATTCTCACATGACTGAGAAAGATAATGTGAATTTACAGAAAATATGCTCTCATTTTATCTTCAGGAGCACCTTCCAAAACTCTATGGGACAAGCATGTGAAAATAGTTTTCTCTCAAACATGATTCATGATATCCCAGCAGAAGGTTTTTCACAGGGTAAAATCACCTTAGAACACACCACAATTCCTGAAATTAATATGGTACCATCAACAAATGAATTCTAATGTAACTAAAGTCTGTTATCACCCTTTATAGTTCTCCTTTTGGTAACCCTCAAAATCTTTGATTCACTACAATGCATTTCAATGGGGTACTATCATGTATATTGGTCCCAAGATGGCTGCCAGAAATTCCAGGATGAAGTGCTGACAGCCAATCAGATCTCACAATGACATGTGTGGGTAGGCTCCGCCCAGATATATATGTGATTTTACTTTTGATTTTCTCAGGAACTACTTAACGGATTTACACCATTTAACCAAAAGGCACGACTCTGAACCAAGGGCTACCGTTTTGCCAAATTTGGTGTAATTCCGTTCAGCAGTTCGGGCTGTAGCTGCGACTAAAGGTTCCTATGGAAAATTGCATGGGGAAAACATGTTTTGGGACCCCCCTTTTTTCTCGGCCCCCGCTTGCCAAATCACCCCAAAACTTTCAGGATAGGAGCAGACCAGAGCGCCCCACGAGTTTTGAAAATTTCGCGAAGATTCGTCAACCGGCGCCAAAGTTATTGGAAATAGAATGTTGTGAATTTCCTATGGAAAATAGGTCCTAACTATAACTATCTACTGGCGACCGCCAGTAGATAATACACACATATATATATATACATATATATATATATATATATTCAAACTGCAGCCGCTCCTTCCGGACCGCTGGGACCCATAGAGAGTGGCGCGCACACCGGCGGAGCACACCGGTAATCCAATTTCCTACAGTTGCAAAGTCAGCGCGCTCTCAGTAACACACACGACTCCGTATAGATGCCCAAACACCGTTTAATCCACAACGCGTTTCGGTTCCAAAGAACCTTGATCACGTGAATTTTACACCAAATCAGAGGGACTCAAATAGTACATAGTATAAACAGTGAAAAAGGACAAGTGAGCAATAATCATAGCGGACATGTTGGAATGGCACAGAAGTCCTGAAAAGTATACAAAACTTAATACAGTCGAGTTTAAAAATATATACATCTATGTGTCACATGTTAAATACATTTTACATAGTGTATGAGAAAACAAAATTCATTGTGCCAGAACGAGCCCTAGGTATCAGTACCTGTTATCAGCGCCAAGTAATGATCGGCGTGTAAACAAAACTTTATTGCTGCCCTAATTGCAGACAAAAAGTAAAAATAAGTATACATAATGTTACTGCATATTAAATGAATGCTAATCCAAGTGGACAACATCCTCCTTCTGACACCGCAGCCCCATCAAAACAATTTGTGCCATGTAACAGTGCTAACTCGTAAATGCCAAGATTCATAGGCACATTATCATGGACAAGTGTCCTAGGCAAAGACAACACTACTGATCACATAACGGGCAAGTGCCCGAAAACTCCAATTTGAATGTGCAAAACATATCAAACACTCCAAACAAAAGTCATACTATACTTGACGGTGGAGACAGAGCCCTGTCTCCATCTTTCCACTGCTCTTATGCCCATTAAAAGTCTCTCTTAAGTGCAAAAGTGCCTCGATAAAATGAGGGAAGAAAGGGTAGGCGGCCCGTGCAGGTGTATACGGGTGAGTGGGCCCCTTCCTTCTTCCTATCTGAAAACAAAAACAAAGAACACTGAATTAAAAAGAGTGTGGATACACAATTCCACCTCAACATCATCATCTTACACAACAATAACTACAAATTACAAAGTCGAATTCCAGTTACATTGTTCATGGAGAAAAACTCTGAGGTAGAACAGTAAGGAAAGCATATATATTGGGGCAAACTGTCATAAGCAGAATTCAGGCACAATCACCATACCCCCAGGAAAATTGATAAACGCCTCTACAAAAAGTTAAAGAAAAGGTGGGTGAAAAAAGGGGGGGGGGGGGGGGGGGGAGTGCAAAAGAAGGAGGAAGACAAATGGGACAGAAGGAGGGGAAAAAGTGGGGGGGATAGGGTGGGTGAGGGACGTGAAGAGGAGGGGAAAGAGAGGGCGAAAAAGAAGGGGAGGCGGGAGGGGGGGGAAGGTGAAAAGGGAAGGGTAAGGGAAAAAGGAACAAAGATAGGGGGTATAATGTGGAGAATTTAATATGGTGGGGTTACTGTCGGATCTCATGGAGTGTGGAGGACCTTACATGCATACTGATTAGTCATTAATCCTTCAAGTGTATGGCTAATTCTTCGTCTTGATTAAGTCCTCCAGGGTTCTTTGTTTGAAAATGAATAATCTGTTTGGACTCAATCTGCCTAAGTTTTAAAACCCTATTCCCTCCCCGGGGTCCTTTGCTCACCTGTTCTAGGATAAGAAAACTGAGACTATTGGCGTTGGAAAAGTGTCTGTCCTGAAAGTGACGTGCTACAGGATATTTTTGATCGCAATGTATGATGGCTCTATAATGCTCCAATACACGTTTTTGGCCATCAAAGTAGTAGACCCAATATACCATAATTTACAGGGACATTCGATGGCATAAGTGACAAAAGTAGTACTGCACGTGAGGAATTGTGTTATTTCCTTCCTCACCCCATTGTATTCCACATGATTACAGAATTTACTGTTTCTGCAGGCCTTGCAGTGCCCGCAAGGAAAAAAACCCTGCAGGCCATGCAGATTCCTTTCGGGATAGATGGTAATGTCACTGTGCACTAATTGGTCTCTCATGCTTCTGCCTCTCCTGTAGGTTATATTGGGTCTATTCGGCAGAGTGTGACCAATGATGTTGTCAGTTTTGAGTATATTCCAATTCTGTGTCAAAATGCGTGTAACATCTTTTGAATCAGAACTGTAAGTCAAGATCATTCTGGTGTTGTCATCTGCACCCCTGGTGTCAGAATCCGATGTATCAGCAATCGTCAATGATCTGTCCATGGCATCAGCCCTCTCTTTGGCTTTTTGAGAACCCACCTAGGATACCCTCTCTCCCTGAAGCGTTCGAACATCAGATCACACTCGAGTTGGTATCCTGCATTGGTATTGCAGTTCCTTTTCGCCCTCAGCAACTCCCCATAGGGGATACTCCATTTGAGTGCCTCGGGGTGGCTGCTGAGGGCATGAAGCTACACTATTCCCTGCTGTCAATTTTCTAAACAGTGATGTGTGTACTTTGTTGTGTACAATTTCTACCTTGACATCTAAGTATTCTGTTGCACTATTACTGATGTTGCCACTCAGTTTGATGTTCCGGTTATTGGCATTGAGTTTGTCAATAAAACACTGGGCTTCGTGTCGATGTCCCACCCAGATAATGAATAAGTCATCGATGTAGCGAAGCCACATTGAGATATGGGTGAGATCATCTTGCAAATCAGGGTCAGAAAAGATGTCCTCCTCCCATCTTCCCATAAACAGATTTGCGAAGCTGGGAGCAAAGCAAGATCCCATCGCTGTCCCAGTGGTTTGACGGTAAAGTATACCGTTAAACATAAAGATGTTGTTTTTGAGACAATACTCAGTCATCTCCAAAATCATTTTGCTGTGCTCCCGAAATCTGAGTGGTCTAGTCTCAAGATAGTATGCACAGGCCATGAGTCCTTGCTGGTGGTCTATGATGGTATATAGACTGTGTACATCTAGGGTGACAAACCAATGGTCAGTCCCCCACTCCATGTTATCTATCCTCTTAAGGAAATCTTTAGTATCCCTGATATAACTACGGAGTGTGCTGACATGATCTCTGAGAAAATGATCTACATACTTCGAGATGTGTTCAGCCACACTACCACGTGACGACACAATGGGGCGTCCAGGTGGATTACAGGGGTCTTTATGGCTCTTCGGTAGGAGGTAAAGAACAGGGAGAACTGGATGATCTTTTTTCAAATAACGGAATTCCTCCCACTCTAAAATACCTTTCTCCCTCCACATTAATAGAAGATCCCAGACAGTAATGATGCTGGTGTCGTATTCAGCAGAACTGATGGTCTCATAGTACCTGGTATCCTCCAGTTGTCTATGTGCTTCAACAATGTACATGTCTCTGTCCAAGATGACAACATTGCCACCCTTGTCGGCAGGACGGATGACAATGCTGTCATCCTCTGAAAGAGACCTCAATATCTGTCTGTGTTCAAAGTCAAGGTTATTGTAATTGTCATTGACCCTTCTCCTGTTCTGATGTCTGAATTTGTTAAACTCTCTCCCAACCACCTCCTGAAATGTATCGATGTTGTCGTGAGGTAAACTGGGTAAGAATGTGGATTTGGGCTTAAACCCTGAAGAGGATGAGGCGTTCGTCACAATGTCAAACTCAGCTAATCCCTGTGTAGTACCAATATTGGGGTCATGCCCTTCACCCTCATGTTCCAATTCGATCATAGTGATCAAGGTGTCAATATCACCTATAACAAGATCAGTTTGGTCTGTTAAGTTACCGGTATCGGTGGCCCTGTTGTTTTCGGTCCCCTTGAGTGAGTGAAACTTTTTAATTTTAATTTACGTACAAACTTAAAAAGGTCAATTCTAGCACCTGTATAATCAAAGGGATAAGAGGGACAAAACGAGAAACCAAGGCATAAGGTACGTTTTTCAACATCACTAATGGGTCTTTTAGAGAGATTGATAATAGTTCTATTAACCATATTCATATCCATTAGAAGGCTTTTCTGGCGCGCGTTTGCTTGTTTCCCATGCCGCCACGTCCCCTGCCTTTTCTGCCAGCGTTGTCGAATTCTTGCTCGTCTGTTCCTCCGCTTCCTCGGCCCCTGCCCTGACCTCGGCCTTTCTGGCCCCTTGTTTTTGGGATCGGGGTTTCCCTTGTGGTCTGTCGACCCCGTCGAAGGGTCCGATATTCGTCTAAAAAAGTCTTTTTACGTGTGCCTCGTTCTTCCATGCCTACATTGCTCAGTATTTAGGAAGACAAGGGTGCCCCAATATATGAACCTGGGGTAATATGTAGTTTAAAGGAACAGTGGTTCTAGAGTGGCCTAAAAGGTCCAAGGGGAAGTAACCCTGTAAAGGGCACTGAGATAAGTAAAGGGATAGAAACTTAATTCATAAAAGAGAGCAGTAGGAAATATAACGAGGGACATATAGGTCAATGTATGACAAATATTTATTACACAATGAAGGTATTCAGGTGCTCACACAGTAAGTGACAATAAGCGTGACGTGAGAAGTGAGGGTGAACTTAAAATAATGACATCGCATTGACAACAGAAATAGAATTAATGCGCATTAATTCGCAGGCTATCCCGGTCACCTTAAGAAGCACAGCGCTACGCAGACGCCTTTACCAAGGATATTATTTCCTTCTTCAGCTCAATTCAAGTTGCTCACATTTTTTTGTCCTGAAGATGAACTCGAATAATTGAGTTCGAAACGTCGTCGACCCCCTACAACATGAACTCCTTATACTCTGTAAAAATCTTTAAAGGAGCTTCTATTTCTGTTGTCAATGCAATGTCATTATTTTAAGTTCACCCTCACTTCTCACGTCACGCTTATTGTCACTTACTGTGTGAGCACCTGAATACCTTCATTGTGTAATAAATATTTGTCATACATTGACCTATATGTCCCTCGTTATATTTCCTACTGCTCTCTTTTATGAATTAAGTTTCTATCCCTTTACTTATCTCAGTGCCCTTTACAGGGTTACTTCCCCTTGGACCTTTTAGGCCACTCTAGAACCACTGTTCCTTTAAACTACATTGCTCAGTGACACATCCGATTCACTCTCACTGATTGTTGACCCTTCAGTATTCATAGGTTCCATGTCTGTGGTAGTGTCCTCCACTGCAGCATGCTGAGTATAGAGATGGTCATATTTTCTGCTAAACGTCAAGATTCTGCCACTATCATAATCACCATAGTCGCGGTCGAGCTTTCTTTGCTTGCGAGCCTTAATATCATCCTCATATTTCTTGAGGCGATCCTTCATACTCACGAGATATTTGCTCAATGTCTCTTTCTCAACCTGCTTAGTAAGGTCCTCTGTAAGTTCTCTGATTTGCTCCAAAATCTTTTCGCGATCTAGCCACGCGTACTTAATCAAAATTTCCAGCATTCTTTTAGAGCTTAGAGAAGAGTTCTCAGACCACTCCTCGAGCATTTTAGGATTGGGGGTCTCATATGTGGGCGTCGTAAAGATTCTCAGACCTCTCGGTATCATAGCTTGATCCACATAGTTTTGAAGTGATATTGCCTCCCACCACTTAGAAGTTTCTGCCCTCCTAAGTTTCTCCAGTCTGCGTAATTTATCCTCAGCTGGTTGTGCATGATTATTAGTGATGCCAGTTCTGCTAATTGGCATAGTTTTCCTTGTGAAAATGGCCCGTGCTGCTTCCCTCCGTTCTTCCTCCTCCTCCATGTTGCACTAAATAAATGTGAAAGCGTACTCGGAACACGGAGCCCGTGTGTTACCCCTATAAATGTCAGGTTCTCTCTGCTAAACCACTTCAGACCCGGAATGCATTCACGGGTATTCTAAGGAACGTCTGGACAATTGCGGTAGAAGAGCGAGAAACAAAATATCCCCGTCCTTAGTAATCCAGGTGTCTAATATCAGGTTACTAGAGGCACCGCGGTATGTCAGACAACCCCCGCTGCCCCGGGAAAAGGAGATGACGCCCACCCTCCGATATGCGTCACACCCCCCCTCTCACTGGGGGCGGAAAGTACTGGCTCCCGCTTACCTCTCCGACTCCCTTTCTGGTGTCAAGCTTTTACCGCGTAGTCGTCGATCCTCCATGAAGTGTGAGCCGGTCCAAATTGCAGTCCTCAGTCAAATTCAAACTGCAGCCGCTCCTTCCGGACCGCTGGGACCCATAGAGAGTGGCGCGCACACCGGCGGAGCACACCGGTAATCCAATTTCCTACAGTTGCAAAGTCAGCGCGCTCTCAGTAACACACACGACTCCGTATAGATGCCCAAACACCGTTTAATCCACAACGCGTTTCGGTTCCAAAGAACCTTGATCACGTGAATTTTACACCAAATCAGAGGGACTCAAATAGTACATAGTATAAACAGTGAAAAAGGACAAGTGAGCAATAATCATAGCGGACATGTTGGAATGGCACAGAAGTCCTGAAAAGTATACAAAACTTAATACAGTCGAGTTTAAAAATATATACATCTATGTGTCACATGTTAAATACATTTTACATAGTGTATGAGAAAACAAAAATCATTGTGCCAGAACGAGCCCTAGGTATCAGTACCTGTTATCAGCGCCAAGTAATGATCGGCGTGTAAACAAAACTTTATTGCTGCCCTAATTGCAGACAAAAAGTAAAAATAAGTATACATAATGTTACTGCATATTAAATGAATGCTAATCCAAGTGGACAACATCCTCCTTCTGACACCGCAGCCCCATCAAAACAATTTGTGCCATGTAACAGTGCTAACTCGTAAATGCCAAGATTCATAGGCACATTATCATGGACAAGTGTCCTAGGCAAAGACAACACTACTGATCACATAACGGGCAAGTGCCCGAAAACTCCAATTTGAATGTGCAAAACATATCAAACACTCCAAACAAAAGTCATACTATACTTGACGGTGGAGACAGAGCCCTGTCTCCATCTTTCCACTGCTCTTATGCCCATTAAAAGTCTCTCTTAAGTGCAAAAGTGCCTCGATAAAATGAGGGAAGAAAGGGTAGGCGGCCCGTGCAGGTGTATACGGGTGAGTGGGCCCCTTCCTTCTTCCTATCTGAAAACAAAAACAAAGAACACTGAATTAAAAAGAGTGTGGATACACAATTCCACCTCAACATCATCATCTTACACAACAATAACTACAACATCTTTATGTTTAACGGTATACTTTACCGTCAAACCACTGGGACCGCGATGGGATCTTGCTTTGCTCCCAGCTTCGCAAATCTGTTTATGGGAAGATGGGAGGAGGACATCTTTTCTGACCCTGATTTGCAAGATGATCTCACCCATATCTCGATGTGGCTTCGCTACATCGATGACTTATTCATTATCTGGGTGGGACATCGACACAAAGCCCAGTGTTTTATTGACAAACTCAATGCCAATAACCGGAACATCAAACTGAGTGGCAACATCAGTAATAGTGCAACAGAATACTTAGATGTCAAGGTAGAAATTGTACACAACAAAGTACACACATCACTGTTTAGAAAATTGACAGCAGGGAATAGTGTAGCTTCATGCCCTCAGCAGCCACCCCGAGGCACTCAAATGGAGTATCCCCTATGGGGAGTTGCTGAGGGCGAAAAGGAACTGCAATACCAATGCAGGATACCAACTCGAGTGTGATCTGATGTTCGAACGCTTCAGGAGAGAGGGTATCCTAGGTGGGTTCTCAAAAAGCCAAAGAGAGGGCTGATGCCATGGACAGATCATTGACGATTGCTGATACATCGGATTCTGACACCAGGGGTGCAGATGACAACACCAGAATGATCTTGACTTACAGTTCTGATTCAAAAGATGTTACACGCATTTTGACACAGAATTGGAATATACTCAAAACTGACAACATCATTGGTCACACTCTGCCGAATAGACCCAATATAACCTACAGGAGAGGCAGAAGCATGAGAGACCAATTAGTGCACAGTGACATTACCATCTATCCCGAAAGGAATCTGCATGGCCTGCAGGGTTTTTTCTCTTGCGGGCACTGCAAGGCCTGCAGAAACAGTAAATTCTGTAATCATGTGGAATACAATGGGGTGAGGAAGGAAATAACACAATTCCTCACGTGCAGTACTACTTTTGTCACTTATGCCATCGAATGTCCCTGTAAATTATGGTATATTGGGTCTACTACTTTGATGGCCAAAAACGTGTATTGGAGCATTATAGAGCCATCATACATTGCGATCAAAAATATCCTGTAGCACGTCACTTTCAGGACAGACACTTTTCCAACGCCAATAGTCTCAGTTTTCTTATCCTAGAACAGGTGAGCAAAGGACCCGGGGAGGGAATAGGGTTTTAAAACTTAGGCAGATTGAGTCCAAACAGATTATTCATTTTCAAACAAAGAACCCTGGAGGACTTAATCAAGACGAAGAATTAGCCATACACTTGAAGGATTAATGACTAATCAGTATGCATGTAAGGTCCTCCACACTCCATGAGATCCGACAGTAACCCCACCATATTAAATTCTCCACATTATACCCCCTATCTTTGTTCCTTTTTCCCTTACCCTTCCCTTTTCACCTTCCCCCCTCCCGCCTCCCCTTCTTTTTCGCCCTCTCTTTCCCCTCCTCTTCACGTCCCTCACCCACCCTATCCCCCCACTTTTTCCCCTCCTTCTGTCCCATTTGTCTTCCTCCTTCTTTTGCACTCCCTCCTCCCCCCTTTTTCACCCACCTTTTCTTTAACTTTTTGTAGAGGCGTTTATCAATTTTCCTGGTGGTATGGTGATTGTGCCTGAATTCTGCTTATGACAGTTTGCCCCAATATATATGCTTTCCTTACTGTTCTACCTCAGAGTTTTTCTCCATGAACAATGTAACTGGAATTCGACTTTGTAATTTGTAGTTATTGTTGTGTAAGATGATGATGTTGAGGTGGAATTGTGTATCCACACTCTTTTTAATTCAGTGTTCTTTGTTTTTGTTTTCAGATAGGAAGAAGGAAGGGGCCCACTCACCCGTATACACCTGCACGGGCCGCCTACCCTTTCTTCCCTCATTTTATCGAGGCACTTTTGCACTTAAGAGAGACTTTTAATGGGCATAAGAGCAGTGGAAAGATGGAGACAGGGCTCTGTCTCCACCGTCAAGTATAGTATGACTTTTGTTTGGAGTGTTTGATATGTTTTGCACATTCAAATTGGAGTTTTCGGGCACTTGCCCGTTATGTGATCAGTAGTGTTGTCTTTGCCTAGGACACTTGTCCATGATAATGTGCCTATGAATCTTGGCATTTACGAGTTAGCACTGTTACATGGCACAAATTGATTTTTGATGGGGCTGCGGTGTCAGAAGGAGGATGTTGTCCACTTGGATTAGCATTCATTTAATATGCAGTAACATTATGTATACTTATTTTTACTTTTTGTCTGCAATTAGGGCAGCAATAAAGTTTTGTTTACACGCCGATCATTACTTGGCGCTGTTAACAGGTACTGATACCTAGGGCTCGTTCTGGCACAATGATTTTTGTTTTCTCATACACTATGTAAAATGTATTTAACATGTGACACATAGATGTATATATTTTTAAACTCGACTGTATTAAGTTTTGTATACTTTTCAGGACTTCTGTGCCATTCCAACATGTCCGCTATGATTATTGCTCACTTGTCCTTTTTCACTGTTTATACTATGTACTATTTGAGTCCCTCTGATTTGGTGTAAAATTCACGTGATCAAGGTTCTTTGGAACCGAAACGCGTTGTGGATTAAACGGTGTTTGGGCATCTATACGGAGTCGTGTGTGTTACTGAGAGCGCGCTGACTTTGCAACTGTAGGAAATTGGATTACCGGTGTGCTCCGCCGGTGTGCGCGCCACTCTCTATGGGTCCCAGCGGTCCGGAAGGAGCGGCTGCAGTTTGAATTTGACTGAGGACTGCAATTTGGACCGGCTCACACTTCATGGAGGATCGACGACTACGCGGTAAAAGCTTGACACCAGAAAGGGAGTCGGAGAGGTAAGCGGGAGCCAGTACTTTCCGCCCCCAGTGAGAGGGGGGGTGTGACGCATATCGGAGGGTGGGCGTCATCTCCTTTTCCCGGGGCAGCGGGGGTTGTCTGACATACCGCGGTGCCTCTAGTACCCTGATATTAGACACCTGGATTACTAAGGACGGGGATATTTTGTTTCTCGCTCTTCTACCGCAATTGTCCAGACGTTCCTTAGAATACCCGTGAATGCATTCCGGGTCTGAAGTGGTTTAGCAGAGAGAACCTGACATTTATAGGGGTAACACACGGGCTCCGTGTTCCGAGTACGCTTTCACCGTTTATTTAGTGCAACATGGAGGAGGAGGAAGAACGGAGGGAAGCAGTACGGGCCATTTTCACAAGGAAAACTATGCCAATTAGCAGAACTGGCATCACTAATAATCATGCACAACCAGCTGAGGATAAATTACGCAGACTGGAGAAACTTAGGAGGGCAGAAACTTCTAAGTGGTGGGAGGCAATATCACTTCAAAACTATGTGGATCAAGCTATGATACCGAGAGGTCTGAGAATCTTTACGACGCCCACATATGAGACCCCCAATCCTAAAATGCTCGAGGAGTGGTCTGAGAACTCTTCTCTAAGCTCTAAAAGAATGCTGGAAATTTTGATTAAGTACGCGTGGCTAGATCGCGAAAAGATTTTGGAGCAAATCAGAGAACTTACAGAGGACCTTACTAAGCAGGTTGAGAAAGAGACATTGAGCAAATATCTCGTGAGTATGAAGGATCGCCTCAAGAAATATGAGGATGATATTAAGGCTCGCAAGCAAAGAAAGCTCGACCGCGACTATGGTGATTATGATAGTGGCAGAATCTTGACGTTTAGCAGAAAATATGACCATCTCTATACTCAGCATGCTGCAGTGGAGGACACTACCACAGACATGGAACCTATGAATACTGAAGGGTCAACAATCAGTGAGAGTGAATCGGATGTGTCACTGAGCAATGTAGGCATGGAAGAACGAGGCACACGTAAAAAGACTTTTTTAGACGAATATCGGACCCTTCGACGGGGTCGACAGACCACAAGGGAAACCCCGATCCCAAAAACAAGGGGCCAGAAAGGCCGAGGTCAGGGCAGGGGCCGAGGAAGCGGAGGAACAGACGAGCAAGAATTCGACAACGCTGGCAGAAAAGGCAGAGGACGTGGCGGCATGGGAAACAAGCAAACGCGCGCCAGAAAAGCCTTCTAATGGATATGAATATGGTTAATAGAACTATTATCAATCTCTCTAAAAGACCCATTAGTGATGTTGAAAAACGTACCTTATGCCTTGGTTTCTCGTTTTGTCCCTCTTATCCCTTTGATTATACAGGTGCTAGAATTGACCTTTTTAAGTTTGTACGTAAATTAAAATTAAAAAAGTTTCACTCACTCAAGGGGACCGAAAACAACAGGGCCACCGATACCGGTAACTTAACAGACCAAACTGATCTTGTTATAGGTGATATTGACACCTTGATCACTATGATCGAATTGGAACATGAGGGTGAAGGGCATGACCCCAATATTGGTACTACACAGGGATTAGCTGAGTTTGACATTGTGACGAACGCCTCATCCTCTTCAGGGTTTAAGCCCAAATCCACATTCTTACCCAGTTTACCTCACGACAACATCGATACATTTCAGGAGGTGGTTGGGAGAGAGTTTAACAAATTCAGACATCAGAACAGGAGAAGGGTCAATGACAATTACAATAACCTTGACTTTGAACACAGACAGATATTGAGGTCTCTTTCAGAGGATGACAGCATTGTCATCCGTCCTGCCGACAAGGGTGGCAATGTTGTCATCTTGGACAGAGACATGTACATTGTTGAAGCACATAGACAACTGGAGGATACCAGGTACTATGAGACCATCAGTTCTGCTGAATACGACACCAGCATCATTACTGTCTGGGATCTTCTATTAATGTGGAGGGAGAAAGGTATTTTAGAGTGGGAGGAATTCCGTTATTTGAAAAAAGATCATCCAGTTCTCCCTGTTCTTTACCTCCTACCGAAGATCCATAAAGACCCCTGTAATCCACCTGGACGCCCCATTGTGTCGTCACGTGGTAGTGTGGCTGAACACATCTCGAAGTATGTAGATCATTTTCTCAGAGATCATGTCAGCACACTCCGTAGTTATATCAGGGATACTAAAGATTTCCTTAAGAGGATAGATAACATGGAGTGGGGGACTGACCATTGGTTTGTCACCCTAGATGTACACAGTCTATATACCATCATAGACCACCAGCAAGGACTCATGGCCTGTGCATACTATCTTGAGACTAGACCACTCAGATTTCGGGAGCACAGCAAAATGATTTTGGAGATGACTGAGTATTGTCTCAAAAACAACATCTTTATGTTTAACGGTATACTTTACCGTCAAACCACTGGGACCGCGATGGGATCTTGCTTTGCTCCCAGCTTCGCAAATCTGTTTATGGGAAGATGGGAGGAGGACATCTTTTCTGACCCTGATTTGCAAGATGATCTCACCCATATCTCGATGTGGCTTCGCTACATCGATGACTTATTCATTATCTGGGTGGGACATCGACACGAAGCCCAGTGTTTTATTGACAAACTCAATGCCAATAACCGGAACATCAAACTGAGTGGCAACATCAGTAATAGTGCAACAGAATACTTAGATGTCAAGGTAGAAATTGTACACAACAAAGTACACACATCACTGTTTAGAAAATTGACAGCAGGGAATAGTGTGCTTCATGCCCTCAGCAGCCACCCCGAGGCACTCAAATGGAGTATCCCCTATGGGGAGTTGCTGAGGGCGAAAAGGAACTGCAATACCAATGCAGGATACCAACTCGAGTGTGATCTGATGTTCGAACGCTTCAGGGAGAGAGGGTATCCTAGGTGGGTTCTCAAAAAGCCAAAGAGAGGGCTGATGCCATGGACAGATCATTGACGATTGCTGATACATCGGATTCTGACACCAGGGGTGCAGATGACAACACCAGAATGATCTTGACTTACAGTTCTGATTCAAAAGATGTTACACGCATTTTGACACAGAATTGGAATATACTCAAAACTGACAACATCATTGGTCACACTCTGCCGAATAGACCCAATATAACCTACAGGAGAGGCAGAAGCATGAGAGACCAATTAGTGCACAGTGACATTACCATCTATCCCGAAAGGAATCTGCATGGCCTGCAGGGTTTTTTTCCTTGCGGGCACTGCAAGGCCTGCAGAAACAGTAAATTCTGTAATCATGTGGAATACAATGGGGTGAGGAAGGAAATAACACAATTCCTCACGTGCAGTACTACTTTTGTCACTTATGCCATCGAATGTCCCTGTAAATTATGGTATATTGGGTCTACTACTTTGATGGCCAAAAACGTGTATTGGAGCATTATAGAGCCATCATACATTGCGATCAAAAATATCCTGTAGCACGTCACTTTCAGGACAGACACTTTTCCAACGCCAATAGTCTCAGTTTTCTTATCCTAGAACAGGTGAGCAAAGGACCCCGGGGAGGGAATAGGGTTTTAAAACTTAGGCAGATTGAGTCCAAACAGATTATTCATTTTCAAACAAAGAACCCTGGAGGACTTAATCAAGACGAAGAATTAGCCATACACTTGAAGGATTAATGACTAATCAGTATGCATGTAAGGTCCTCCACACTCCATGAGATCCGACAGTAACCCCACCATATTAAATTCTCCACATTATACCCCCTATCTTTGTTCCTTTTTCCCTTACCCTTCCCTTTTCACCTTCCCCCCTCCCGCCTCCCCTTCTTTTTCGCCCTCTCTTTCCCCTCCTCTTCACGTCCCTCACCCACCCTATCCCCCCACTTTTTCCCCTCCTTCTGTCCCATTTGTCTTCCTCCTTCTTTTGCACTCCCCTCCCCCCTTTTTCACCCACCTTTTCTTTAACTTTTTGTAGAGGCGTTTATCAATTTTCCTGGGGGTATGGTGATTGTGCCTGAATTCTGCTTATGACAGTTTGCCCCAATATATATGCTTTCCTTACTGTTCTACCTCAGAGTTTTTCTCCATGAACAATGTAACTGGAATTCGACTTTGTAATTTGTAGTTATTGTTGTGTAAGATGATGATGTTGAGGTGGAATTGTGTATCCACACTCTTTTTAATTCAGTGCTCTTTGTTTTTGTTTTCAGATAGGAAGAAGGAAGGGGCCCACTCACCCGTATACACCTGCACGGGCCGCCTACCCTTTCTTCCCTCATTTTATCGAGGCACTTTTGCACTTAAGAGAGACTTTTAATGGGCATAAGAGCAGTGGAAAGATGGAGACAGGGCTCTGTCTCCACCGTCAAGTATAGTATGACTTTTGTTTGGAGTGTTTGATATGTTTTGCACATTCAAATTGGAGTTTTCGGGCACTTGCCCGTTATGTGATCAGTAGTGTTGTCTTTGCCTAGGACACTTGTCCATGATAATGTGCCTATGAATCTTGGCATTTACGAGTTAGCACTGTTACATGGCACAAATTGTTTTGATGGGGCTGCGGTGTCAGAAGGAGGATGTTGTCCACTTGGATTAGCATTCATTTAATATGCAGTAACATTATGTATACTTATTTTTACTTTTTGTCTGCAATTAGGGCAGCAATAAAGTTTTGTTTACACGCCGATCATTACTTGGCGCTGATAACAGGTACTGATACCTAGGGCTCGTTCTGGCACAATGATTTTTGTTTTCTCATACACTATGTAAAATGTATTTAACATGTGACACATAGATGTATATATTTTTAAACTCGACTGTATTAAGTTTTGTATACTTTTCAGGACTTCTGTGCCATTCCAACATGTCCGCTATGATTATTGCTCACTTGTCCTTTTTCACTGTTTATACTATGTACTATTTGAGTCCCTCTGATTTGGTGTAAAATTCACGTGATCAAGGTTCTTTGGAACCGAAACGCGTTGTGGATTAAACGGTGTTTGGGCATCTATACGGAGTCGTGTGTGTTACTGAGAGCGCGCTGACTTTGCAACTGTAGGAAATATATATATATATATACATACATATATTCAGGATCAAGGCCATGAGTCAGTAACTCGTCTTCTATCCTGAGGGCGCATGGCTCATGTTTTTCAAAGAGTTCTCTATATATATATATATAAAGTGCTTGTGGTGCCTCTGTCCCGAGGCGTCTGCCAGCCCCTCATACGTAAACAAATCGCATCTCTGTAATGCAAAGAAGAGAGCTGCACTCGGATTCAAGGGTCCCAAGACGATTTATTCAAAAACACAAACAGCGTTCAATGTGTTTCGGTAGTCGACTCAAAACTTCGCTCATGACACTCACACATATATGTATTTTATATATATATGTATATATATATAAATATATAAATTTATTATGCACCTTTAAATATGAAACTGACGATGACAATACCTTACCCGTGAGAAAGGAGTGCTGTTAACTCCGAAACGCGCCGGGTTGCTGTTTTGCCAATAAAACACGTTTAATTTAATTGTGGCCGCGGTACTGGTGTTCTTCCGTCTGCAATCTTGTGGGATCACTGGATGAGTGTGGATTATTAGGGGTTGGCAACCCCGCCACGTGCCCGGCGTCTGAAGTCGCTCGGGCTTTTGCCAAAAATTTCAGTGGATATATATATATATATATATATATATATATATCCATCCACATCGTCCTTTGTCCCAAGGATAACGACACAGCGTACTAGTGTGATGAATATTATCTTTTTTTCATCGGCCAACATCAAACGCGTTTCGCCCACCCAAGCAGCCTTGTTCACTGTTATGTGTGTATCTATATATATATATATATATATATCAGCACCAAAGTCCCGTAGTGTCGGCACCCAACAAGGAACACACGGGCACAGACCACAGCAGCAGATGTCATCAAAAGTTTATTTCATGCCAAAGATGGTCCACATTACGCGTTTTGGCCGCCGACCTGCGGCCTTGATCACATATATTACCTACTGGCGGTCGCCAGTAGGTAGTTATAGTTAGGACCTAGTTTCCATAGGAAAAGCGTTTTTTGTTTTCCCAATATCTTTGGCGCCGGTTGACGAATCTTCGCAAAATTTTCAAAACTAGTGGCCCGCTCCGGTCAGCTCCTGTCTTGAAAGTTTTGGGGTGATTCGTCAAGCGGGGGCTGAGAAAAAAGGGGGGTCCCAAAACACGTTTTCCCCATTTATTTTCCATAGGAAACTTTTGACAAAGCTACAGCCCGAACTGCCTAACGGAATTACACCAAATTTTGCAAAAAGGTAGCCCTTGGTTCAGAAAGAGTCCTTTTTGTTAAATGGTGTAAATCCGTTCAGTAGTTCCTGAGAAATTTGAAAAAGAAAATGTTTTGATATCTAGGGACGCAGTAGATTCGCGAACCCTCCCGGGCACGAGCTTCACTCTAATTGGCTGCCAACACTCCAAACTGGGAACTGTCGGCAGCCATTTTGTGACTCGGTAGAAGAAAACAGTAAAATAAATGTTTAAAAACAAGAAAAGGGGGCAGGGTAGAAACACTCTGACCCCTTAAGCCTGTTCAGGGGGTCCCACAAGGACCCCCAGGGCCCAAAAAAGTATTTTTTTTTTAAAATAATTTCGGCAGAATGCGCAATGGGGTCGCGAATCCCGCCGAAATTTTTTTTTTAAAAATGAAGAGCGGGCTTCCGCGCTTGATTTAAATGAGGCCCCTGGGTGGGCCAGGTCCCTGGAGCATTGCCCTATTCATAATTGCGGGGGCCCACTGAGCCCCCGCAGCCCCGGGGACCTCCACCTCCCCGGGGCTATGTAAAGTATATGCAGGAGGGCATATACTTCCCAGCCCCGGGAATGCCACCTCCCCGGGGCTTCTTCTTAATTAATCTTTGGGGGGCCTCCAAGGCCCCTCAAGCCCCGGGGACTGCCACCCCCTAGGCTTTTCTTAAATATGTGCGGGGGCACACGGCCCCCCCACTGCCCCGGGGACCGCCACACACGGGGTTTTTTCCCCCCCAAAAATTAAACCTGTGTGGGGGGCTCGAGCCACCCCACACGCCCCAGGGACCACCACCTCCCCGGGGCATTAATAATGCAAATTAGGGGGTCCATTACGGACCCCCGAGCCCCGGAGACCACCACCTCCCCGGGGCTGTGCACTAGTAGGGAGGGGGGCTGCGCGGCCCCCCTCCAGGAGCCCTCCATGGCCCTGGGGACTGCCACCCCCCAGGGCCGGCTCTTGCAGTGTCCTGGGGTGCCCACCTCCGGGACACTGCTGTTTGCTATGACAGGGCTGGAGCCGTGCGCTCCCGCCCTGTCATAGCAAACACTGCTTGGATTTTGGAAGCGAGAGCAGGTTTCCTGCTCTCGCTTCCTAAATCCAAAGCAGATTGCTTTTCCACACGGGGAGCTGCATGTTAGCAGTTCCCCGTGTGGAAAAGCAATGCCGGCTCCCGCAGGAGACGGGGAGCCGGCGGGACCGTGGGGGCATTGGGGCTCCCCCCACGGTCCCTAACCATGAGGCCATGTCCTGGGGGATGGGGTCCCCAGGGCCCAAAATGTCCCGGGAGGGAGGTGGCAGTCCCCCCTCCTCCGTTTAAAAAAAAAAAAAAGTATATTTGGGCATGCCCCGGGGGATGGGGTCCCCGGGGCGAATGTAAATTAATGTAAGTAGACGGTTTAAAAAAAATATATATATTGGGGTCGTGACCCTACTGCGGCGCTCAACGGGGCCCCTAGTGTGAACGCTATGGGTGCACGGCGCTCAGCGCGGCCCCTAGTGTGAATGCGGTGGGTGCGCGGCGCTCAGCGCGGCCCCCTAGTGTGAACGCAACGGGTGCGCGGTGCTCAGCGCGGCCCCTAGTGTGAACGTGATGGGTGCGCGGCGCTCAGCGCGGCCCCCTAGTGTGAACGCGATGGGTTCGCGGCTTTAAGTTGCGCTGGGTGCGCGAATCCAAGCAAAAATAATTAAGATTTTTTTTATATAAACCTAGGTTATATGTTGGGTTATTGGGTGGCTCTAAAAAGAGCCCTTGTGTTTATTATGAGTTTCTTGCAGCTACATGTAAGTGCGGATGCAGAACTTCAGGTTGTTGAGAAACACTCTGTTCC
Source organism: Calotriton arnoldi (assembly GCA_963921515.1). Classification (NCBI taxonomy): domain Eukaryota; kingdom Metazoa; phylum Chordata; class Amphibia; order Caudata; family Salamandridae; genus Calotriton; species Calotriton arnoldi. Next base: position 2,860,877 of record CAWUFW010001285.1, read on the forward strand.
CTTCATCAGTAAAGTGTACTCCGTCACTCATGTAGATGCCCTCCATATGGAAACGTAGATTGTTGTTATATATGGAGCCCATTCTATGGTCTCTGAGGTAAGCAGAAACAGCTTTATTGACATTTTTTCTAGCTTTCTCAATCTCAGGACAACATTGATTGGACCACCTCCATTTCTGTCTTTGGCATTTGTTAGAGTATACAAAGGCAGTTTGGGGGAAAAGCAACATCAATTCTGCAAAGGTGTCCTTCATTAGCATTTCCAGACCTAACCCAGTCAATGTGCCTAGGTCATTGCCACCACAGTGCACAATCATGAGGTCAGGGGGTTGGAGATGCAAAAAGGTTTTAACCACAGGCATCAATTGGTGCCACTTTAATCCTCTCTGTCCAATCCATTTAATGTCTACATTTTGCAAAGCTAGGTCTTTGTCAATACCTCTGCGTTCAGCATACCTTTTGCACCAGAAAACATAGCTGTGCCCAACAATCCACACTGAAAGCATCTTGAAGTGATGACTGTAGGTAATGAAAAGATGTCTGTAGCTGAGGTAGTCAGTTGGTTGAATGAGAGATATCTAAAATGGTGGACAAGATTCTGTTTTAAAGAAAGTAGAGATTTCATTAGCTGTTTCAGAACATTCTACATTCAAAAATAGGGTGCATTTTAGTTTGTTTAAAAAGCAAGTTTTTTATTGGTTAGTAAAAATGTTTGAAAGGTACAGCAGAAAGGATAAGGTCATGTTTTGCAACGCCAACCACACCTGCTGTTCTCATTTGCAACATTGTGTGGTGAACTTGTGACCTGTGAGTTAAGTTGAATGTTGCATGACCTGTTACTATGGAAACTGACATTAGGCAGAAGGGGTGAAGAAGTCAGTTGATAAGGGTAATTATCTGTGACCAATGGAATTGTGTTATACAATTTAAAAACTCTGGGAAGCAATGTCATTTGTTGCTTATGTGTATTTGTATGGAAAAAGAGAGGGAAACCTTGCCATTACTGGTTTTACCTTGCTGAGTCTGGTGATTTATATTGACTGTGTGTAAAACAAAATCCTGTCTGAGTGTGTGAGATTTTTCATTCCACAGATTTATTTGCAAGGTGAGTTATATATTTTTGATGTTTATTTAAAAAAGATTTGACATTATTCTAAAACTGTGTTGTTTGAAATATATTATTAAATGTAGAGATGTATATTGGAAGTAGTTTCATTGTACTTGAAGTTTCTTTAAAAAACAGTCTGTACAATAATATATATTTTTTAAGTCTGTTCAAAGGTATAGCTGAATGATGCTTCTTATTTTTAGATAGTTTTTTGAAGATGCAGTACAAATGTGTATTTTGAAAGATGCTCATATAAGGTGTAGTTTATTAGGCATCATTTTTTCTTCTCTCTACAAAGGTATAGTTTAATGATACTGCATAATTATAGATACTTTGGTAAAGATGCAGCACAACTGTGGTGTTTGAAAGATGATCATATAAGGTGTTATTAATTAAGTTTCTGTTATTAATTTGTACAGAAGGTAAATTTAAATTATGGCATATAATTAAAGATAGAATGGTGAAATAAGGTGCTGTTAATTAGGTTTCTTTTTGTAGTTTAAGCAAAGGTATAGTTGAATGATGCCACATCATTTTAGATAGAAAGCTGAAGATATATGTGGTTTTAAAAAAGATCATTAAATGTGTTGTTAATTGCTCTTCTTTTTTAAGTCTGTTGTGAGGTATAGTTTAATGATCTTGCATATTTGTAGATTGAATGGTCAAGATGTAACTCAAAAATAAACCACCATATATTACCCTTTGTGGGATGTTGGACTTATCTATTTAACTAGATAGTATGTAATGAGTTATCTATCTGTTCAGATACTATTTATACAGTTGCATTTATGCTTAGTGTACTCATGGAATGACCCAGGCACTAACTCATGCACTTCTACAATCCCTTGAGCACTACATATATAGTTCAGTAATCTCCCTGTTACTACCTAAGCACTCCTTTAATCACCTAGTCAGTCCCATGTCCTTATCCAATTATTCCGGCAAAACCCAACCACTTATAAATTCACCATGCACTCTCCTTGCAGTACTCTAATCATCCAGTCAGTACCCATGTACGCATGCAATTACCCAGGCACTAACACATGCACTTCTACAATCCTTTGACTGCTATTTATACAGTTTAGTAATCTCCCTGTTACTACCTATGCACTCCTCCAATTACAAAGCCAGTCCCATGTCCTTATCCAATCACTCTGCCAAAACCCAAGCACTTATAAATTCACCATGCACTCTCCTTGCAGCACTGTAAATATCCAGTCACTATCCATGTACTCATGCAATGACCCAGGCACTAACACATGCAGTGCTAGAATCACATGTGCACTATCCATGCAGTCCTCTAACCACCTACACACTACTGATTCACTCCTCCAATTACCCAGGTAGTACCCATGCAGTCCAGCAATCACACTGTCACTCCCCGTACACTCCTCCAATCACCCAGACAGTCCCATGTCCTTATTTAATTATTCCGCCAAAACCCAAGCACTTACAAATTCACCATGCAGTCAACTTGCAGCACTGTAAGTATGCAGTCACTATCCATGTACTTGTGCAATGACCCAGGCACTAACATATGCAATGCTACAATCCTTTGAGTGCTACATATACAGTTTAGTAATCTCCCTGTTACTACCTATGCACTCCTCCAATTACCCAGCCAGTCCCCTGTCCTTATCCAATCACTCTGCTAAAACCCAAGCACTTATAAATTCAGCATGCACTCTCCTTGCAGCACTCTAAGTATCCAGTCACTATCCATGTACTCATGCAATGACCCAGGCACTAACACATGCAATGCTACAATCACATGTGCACTATCCACGCAGTCCTCTAACCACCTACACACTACTGATTCACTCCTCCAATTACCGAGGTAGTACCCATGCAGTCTAGCAATCACACTGTCACTCCCTGTGCATTCCTCCAATCACCCAGACAATCCCATGTCCTTATCTAATTATTCCGGCGAAACCCAAGCACTTATAAATTCACCATGCACTCTCCTTGCAGTACTCTAATCATCCAGTCAGTACCCATGTACTCATGCAATGACCCAGGCACTAACTCATGCACTTCTACAATCCCTTGAGCACTACATATACAGTTCAGTAATCTCCCTGTTACTACCTATGCACTCCTCCAATCACTCAGCCAGAACAAAGTACTTATCCAATCACTGCGCCAAAACCCAAGCACTTATAAATTCACCATGCACTCTCCTTGCAGTACTCTAATCATCCAGTCACTACCCATATACTCATGCAATGATGCAGGCACTAATTTGTACACTGCTACAACCACCTGTGCACTTCCCATGCAGACCTCAAACCACCTACACACTACTGATTCACTCCTCCAATAACCCAGGTAGTACCCATGCACTTCAGCAATCCCCTGTCAATTCCCATGCACTCCTTCAATCACCCAGCCAGCACCATGTACTTATCCAATCACTGCGCCAAAACCCAAGCACTTATAAATTCACCATGCACTCTCCTTGCAGCTCTGTAATCATCCAGTCACTACCCATGTACTCATGCAATGACCCAGGCACTAACTTGTGCACTGCTACAACCACCTGAGCACTTGCCATGCAGACCTCAAACCACCTGCACACTACTGATTCACTCCTCCAATTACCCAGGTAGTACTCATGCAGTGCAGCAATCTCTCTGTCACTTCCCATGCACTCCTCAAATCACCCATGCAGCACAATGTACTTATCCAATCACTTCGTCAATACCCAAGCACTTATAAATTCACCATGTACTCTCCTTGCAGCACTGTAATCATCCAGTCACGACCCATGTACTCATGCAATGACCCAGGCACTTACACGTGCACTGCTACAATCACCTATCAACATCCCATGCAGACCTCTAACCACCTACACACTACTGATTCACACCTTCAATTACCCAGGTAGTACTCATGCAGTGCAGCAATCACCCTGTCACTCCCCGTGCACGCCTCCAATCACAAATCCAGTCCCATGTCCTTATCCAATCACTCTGCCAATACCAAAGCACTTATAAATTCACCATGCATTCTCTTTGCAGTACTCTAATCATCCAGTCAGTACCCATGTACTCATGAAATGACCCAGGCAGTAACACATGCACAGCTACAATCACATGTGCACTACCCATGCAGTCCTCTAACCACCTAGACACTGCTCATTCACACTCTTCCAAACACTCAACCACCACTTATATACTAATGCAATCACCCAGGCATTGTCCATCCACTCATGCAATAACTCAAGGATTACAAATTCGCTTGTGCAATCAAGCGTGCAGTACTTATGCACTCATACAATCACCATGCACTTCCAATGCACTCTTTGAATTAATTACATATACTCCAGCAATCATCCAGACATTAGCATGCAGTTATTTCTCTTTTTAAACCAGATAAGGTAGTTCTGAAAAGAACTCTTTTTTTTCTTCTTTTTGTTTTTAAATTATTTTTGTGTTTTTTTAAACCATTTTGTAAATTTTTGGGGTGTTTTTGGAAAACTGAAAAAAGCAACAGGCTAAAGTCTTAACTTTTGGAATTGTAAAGTCATTCCAAAAAAAAAAAAATTAGCAGCGATGGTTCCTTGCTGCAGAACAAACAGCATCCACAGACTGTTCACCACAACATAGTATGGCATTGCATTTTATGCAGTGCTGTTTTAAGTTTGCGAACTCTGAGCGTATGTCCGGCCCTCGAGATGATGTAGTTGACGCTCCTGAAGTGCTGGGACCAGCTCCCTGGTTACCTTGCTGCATATTTTGTTCAGCACGTCGCATCTGCTCTCGTGCTAAATGTTTTGGATGTATTGTCTGGAGGTGCTTGTTCATGCTTGATGTTCCACAAGAGTATTTTTTATCGCTTCCTCTAGACAAAACCCTTGGACAGAAACTGCAGCTGACCTTCCTTGCTTTCACTTTCTTTTCACCATCTGGGATGGTAAAACATTTCCAGGCGATGGATTCTGGTCTCTTTTTAGGAGGTGGTTCTTCAATCTCTTCTTCATCAGAAGTATGTTGTTGCTCAGGATTGGAAGAAGCCATTTCCAAAAATCTCCAAGAAACACCAAGAAAATTTACAAACTAGCTGCAAAAACACAACAGGTGTCTCTCCAATGAAGCTGCAGACAGAATGATAAAAATGGGTGGGGTCCTTGAACTGCTAGAATGGAAAACCTTATGAACCAATGAAATGCTTTCTTTTAAAGTCACATGGGTGTCGCGCACCCAGCGCGCAACCAGCGCGCACCCAACGCGACTTCGCGAAGATATATTTAACAATAATATAAGTTTATTACAAGTACAAATATATCATTTTTATAAATAGATTAGATAATCTCTTGCTCTGATATACACATGAAAGTTATATACATATATTTTTAAAACATAAAAAAAATTGCGGGAGTCGCGACCCCATACGTATATGACTTTACGCGGGGCCCGACACCGCGCACCCGTCGCATACCAAACGCGCACATGACGCGACCCCATACGTATATGATGTTACGCGGGGCCCGGCACCGCGCACCCGTTGCATACCAAACGCGCACACGACGCGACCCCATACGTATATGACGGTACGCGGGGCCCGGCACTGCGCGCCCATCGCATACCAAACGCGCACACGACGCGACCCCATACGTATATGACGTTACGCGGGGCCAGGCACCGTGCACCCGTCACACACCAAATGCGCATCCTTCACGACTTTAGCAATATGGCGTCTTAAATCCGCGCACCCACCGAGATGGCTACACGATGGGTGCGCGACTCCACTTTTTCCTAAAAAAATAAATATATATATATATTTTAGAAGACACAAGATATGACATAATTAAAAAAATTAATAAATAATAAATAAAGGACATGAAAGTTCCAAAATATCAATAAAAAAAAATCAATTTACAGAAAAAAAGATGTTTTATAAATATTATAATCTAAAATTACCATTTAAAAAACCTTTGAAATTCACTGAAAAAACCATAGGTTTCAGGGACGTTAGAGTTAGAAATTAGCATTTAAAAAACCTTTGAAATTCACTGAAAAAACCATAGGTTTCAGGCACGTTATAGTTAGAAATTAGCATTTAAAAACCTTAGAAATTCACTGAAAAAACCATTGGTTTCAGGGACGTTATAGTTAGTTGGACATTTCACTCGTACAAAACCATAGAAATTCAGCCGTTATAGTTAGTTCAGCTAACTATAACTTGCGCCCCCGCAATGCACTGCTGATGACGTCACATATTACATCATTCATGACATGGTCAGTGTCATCACTGATGACATCACTGATGACATCTCAAATGACATCATTGATGACATCACTGATGACACCATCCACGTAAAAATCTGATGCACCTTGTCACAGTCTAATATAACCTTTGATACACCCACTGTAAAATACAGACTACCATTTTCGAAACCATCGACACACCAATACCAGTTACTACATACGCATTCATTGATTCCTAGGTCTACACACACATCCACTCATTCACCCATACAATCACTCATACATGCAGTCACTCATCAATACAACACTATCATATGCACTCATACACCTATACAGACACTCACACACCGCCACTCATCCATGGACTTACTCACACACCTAGTCAGTCATGCAAAGAATCAATCACACTACCATTTATTCACCTATACAGTTATACACACACCACCTCACTTATTCATACAGATACTAACGCATACTTACTCTCTTATATAATCACTGATACAAGTACACACTCATCCATACAGCCACTTTCACAATCACTGACTCTCATGTATAGTCATTTATATACTCCAACTCTCACATACACTGCCTTTTACATATGTAGTTACTTGGACATGTACCACTGAGACATCCTTTCACTCACCAATACACCCATACACATACTCACCCACCCATACAGCTGTTTCCACATGCACTCTTGAACCGATACACCCAGTGAATCAACCACTCACACATCTATGCACAGAGTCACACACCTCCCACCCACCCACGCACACACTCAGGCACCCATACAGATACTCAGACAACCAATCAATAACCCATATAGACACTCATGTAGCTACTGACCAACCCATGCAGCAGCTTATACAACATCAGACAGACTGATACAGACATTCACACAGTTTAGTCACTAACCCATGCATTCAGTAAGACACATGTAATCACTCATTTAAACAGTCAGTCACGCTCCTACTAAATCCAACATCCAGACACTTATACACCCACTCATTCTTCAATACACCTTGGCATATATATAATACATATTGAAAATTTAAAGAAACACACAGTCACGTGGATGATGTCATCAGTGATGTCATTTGAGATGTCATCAGTGATGTCACTGAGCATGTCATGAATGATGTAATATGTGACGTCATCAGCAGTGCATTGCGGGGGCGCGAGTTATAGTTAGCTGAACTAGCTATATCGGTGGAATTTCTCTGGTTTTGTACGAGTGAAATGTCGAACTAACTATAACGTCCCTGAAACCAATGGTTTTTTCAGTGAATTTCTAGGGTTTTTTAAATGCTAATTTCTAACTATAACGTGCCTGAAACCTATGGTTTTTTCACTGAATTTCAAAGGTTTTTTTAAATGCTAATTTCTAACTATAACGTCCCTGAAACCTATGGTTTTTTCAGTGAATATATATATATATCTATATATATATATATAAATATATATATACATATATATAAATATATATATGTTTACTCATTTTTTCACCCATGCTGCCGAACTCTGACTGGGCGGGTGCATCGTCCGTGAAGGTAAAATTTCACGAATACATCACAAAACACCCCGCAAGGGAAAAGACGAGTACTCACAGGTATATGATGATTTCAGCTCTTTAATCTGGCAAACGCGTTTCGGCGTCACTGCCTTTCTCAATGCCACAATGATTAATAAACATCCATGCTCGTTTGACACTGCTTTAAAAATGTGTCCTGGGAACATCCCCACAGGTGAGTGTTAAGTGGACATAAGGAAAGGACTATCGAACCCAATTCCCTCGTGTTCTATTGCGGCCGCTATCTTTAAATGATCCATATTGCATTGTATTCCATGGTTAATAAATTAAATAGTGTCCCATTGGTGCCCAAATGGCCAGTTCCTTATTCAAACCTATGCAATGCACAATATCGTTCGGCCCAAAACACCCAATTAAACTCTGTTTGAGTAGTCTAACACCCATCCGGGGGCTGTGCTCCTCTGTGCCAGGGAAGTCGTACTTTATCCTACTCTTCCCTGTACGTAACTTCACATGTTGTCTCGAGACAAAACATCATCCTTCGCCCATGCCGCAATAGCTGTCATAAAAGACGTAGACACATTACCGGAGGGTTGGCTCAATAGCCACTCAGTCCTCAGATTAAATAATCTTCGCCTTCTCGGCACTGGTAAAATCATTTCATCTCCTGCGGAGGTTCAGGCAGCTTTTTCATAACATCCTTACACGTTTTTTCACACATGCTGCCGAACTCTGACTGGGCGGGTGCATCGTCCGTGAAGGTAAAATTTCACGAATACATCACAAAACACCCCGCAAGGGAAAGACGAGCACTCACAGGTATATGTTGATTTAATCTCTTTAATCTGGCAAATGCGTTTCGGCGTCACTGCCTTTCTCAATGCCACAATGATTAATAAACATCCATGCTCGTTTGACACTGCTTTAAAAATGTGTCCTGGGAACATCCCCACAGGTGAGTGTTAAGTGTACATAAGGAAAGGACTATCAAATCCAATTCCCTCGTTCGTGCCGCCATCTTTAAATGATCCATATTGCATTGTATTCCATGGTTAATACATTAAATAGTGTCCCAATGGTGCCCAAATGGCCAGTTCCTTATTCAAACCTATGCAATGCACAATATTTAATCCGAGGACTGAGTGGTTATTGAGCCAAGCCTCCGGTAATGTGTCTACGTCTTTTATTACAGCTATTGCGGCAGGGGCGAAGGATGATGTTTTGTCTCGAGACAACATGTGAAGTTACGTACAGGGAAGTGTAGGATAAAGTATGACTTCCCTGGCACAGAGGAGCACAGCCCCCGAATGGGTGTTGGACTACGCATACAGAGTTTAATTGGGTGTTTTGGGCCGAACAATATTGTGCATTACGTAGGGGTGATTTATATGTATTAAAAAGGTTTATTTCACCAGGTTGAGATTGCAGTTTAAACTGCACACACAGGCTCTGCAATGGCTGGCCTGAGATATGGTGAAAGGACTACTTATGTGAGTGGCACAATTAGTGCTGCATGCCCACTAGTAGTACTTAATTTACAGGCCTTGGGCACTTATATTACTACTTTACTAAGTACTTATAAGTGGTCGTGGCCTGTGCAGGTAAGAGCGGTGGGGCCAAGGAGGGGGGATTTCGATGGACGATGACGAGGGAAAATTAATTATTTATTTAATTTTCCCTCGTCACCGTCTGTCGAAATCTCCCCTCACCCGGCCCCACCGCCCCATCGCTCTTACCTGCACGGGCCGTGGCTGCTTTTAAGTCAATGAAATATGTCAATTGGCCATGACCATGAGCCACTATTACCATGTTTAGAGAAGAGAGCACATGCAGTTTAGCACTGGTTAGCAGTGGTAAAGTACTCAGGGGGATATTCTCAAGAACGTGTGATAATTATCGCAAAATTAGCTTAAGGCAACTTTGCACATCGCAGTCTATCGCGGGAAAAGAACACCGTGTTAACGTTGTATTCTCAACACGGCGGTACCATGCGATAGTCTCACGCTAACGCGTCAAATGACCGCGATAAAATTACTGTGACGGCAAAAAAACATGAAACACGAAGGCGAAAAAAGTTGCGATGTGGCCAACCGCGATAAAAAAATCAGCGATAACCAGTGACAGGCCTGCAATTCCCACGCGTCATGCGGGAAAATGCACTATAAAAGCACCGAAAAACACAAACAAAATAATTCAAACTGCGTAGCACCATGGAGGAAGCCGGAGCAAGTACAGAGGACGACCAGAACCCCACAATCCCCCAGGAGGACCAGCCTGGGACCTCGGGGTCACGGAAGGGCAAGGAGAAGAAGACGAGGAAGACGAGGTTCAGTCCGCAGGAAAACAGGATCATCATCACGGAGGTGATAGAACACCACCAACAACTGTTCGTCACCTCCAACGTGTCATTGGCAAATAAAAATGCAATATGGCAGTCTATCCTGGACAAGGTGAATGCAGTCACAGTGAGGAGGAGGACAATTGGAGAGGTCAAGAGGCGCTGGAATGATGCGAAGCGCAAAACCAAGAAGAAACTCGCTGACAACCATCAGGCAGCAATGCAGACTGGAGGTGGCAGTCCAGCGGAACACCAGGAGCTGGATGAGATGGAGGAAATGGGGGCCACAGTCATCAGTGGGGAGACGGTGGCAGGAGTTGGGGGTCCAGACACTGCTCAACATGACCTGACACAACAGCACCAGGGTGAGTACCAAACAGGGACTGGGGGGACGGGGGGAGATGGGCACAATGGCACACATGCACAATTAAGTAGAGCACACTGCACACCCACAATGACTCTGGATCATGTCCCTGATCCCCTTGGCACACTGCAGCACACATACAAACAGCAAGTAGGCCCCCGTCCACTATGGGCACAAAGGGGTCCCTCCCCACACAGCACCAATCTCACAACCAACCCATGCACACGTGTCAAAGCCAGCAAAGCTGCGTGTCTGTGAGCCACACTGACAATGCAAGTGACACTGCATGACAAACAGCATGGCTGCAGTCCAATTATCATGACATGGTGCACGCCACAACACTGAGGTGGCTGAGTGTGGAACACATCCGTAAAGGAGCAGGTCACACTCTGACACATCCACGTGCACAAACAACCCCTGACGTCAACAACACATCTGTGGATAAACCATGCCCAAGAGTCCAAAATCCGAACTAGAGCCAAAATTAGCCAAGTCTGCAACATCTCAGCACTGTGGAAGCACAGAAGTCAAAGGCACACCGCCTCAAAGGGATAAGGGGCAGCAAAATCACAGCTGCAGGGGCAACTCTCCCACAATGCAGAACACACACATAGCAATAACAGCACATCATCATTGACGACAATGTGGTACAAAGTGCAACACTCTCACTACAGAACAGAGGACACAACTGGTTCCGCTTGTGCGTAGAAACTAGCCAATCACATCTGGCATAGCAGTAAACTGTGAGATGATAATGTACGTGTACAACCTCACATCCGTGATGTAGTTCAAATGTCCACTGTCCTGCATCAAATAGTCATCTCCTCCTAAACTGCATCGAGGAGCTCCAGCTGCATCGAGGAGACCCCACCCCCTGCACAGACCACACAGCAGGAAGCACCCACCACCACGCCTGGCTCCCAGCACCTCACCGAAGAACACATCGCATTCCAAGGCCATGTGTTAGACTGCCAGAAGGAGGTGGCTGAACAGGTGCGGGTGGGGTTTGACCTCATGGCAGCCAAACTAGATGACGTACGTGGGTGTCTAAGTCCCATCAGGGACCACTTACACTCCCTAACGGACACCCACAGTTCTTTCCATGATGTCCAACAATCCATGCCCGACATCGCTGGAGTCATGACTCTGAGAGGAGAACAACTGTCTAGTCAGAGTGGCCTCAGCGATGTCAGCCGAGAGTTGGCACAGATGCTGAGGATAATGGAGAACATGGAGCAGATGCATGCGGAAAGAATGGCTGCCACGGATGCACACCAGCGAAAAGTTGTTGGGATCTTCCATGCCCTGCAGATCCTCATCATCGCATTGCTGCCACTAAGGCAGTTGCTGATGAATGCTGCTGGTACTTCTACACACACATCTCCGGCCCCTGATGTGTCAGTGGCACACAGTGCTGCAGACCAAACATCAGCGCCCACATGTCAGACAGATGACATAGAGGACGAAGATGCGGGTGATTCCACCTTTGTAGTAAGAAGGAGCCAGTAGCATTCTACTCCACCATATGCCCTGTTTCAGCTTGGTTCTGCCCTCTGCATCATGCCCTGTAACAACACCTCCCACTGTCCCCCGAAACACTTTGCGACACTCACCTTGGACCTCGACATGGACTGCCATATTTTGTGTGCTTACCAATGACACAGCAATCAGACTGCGGACTGTACTCTTCCTCTTCCGATGTACTTGTCAATCCCTAAATGACTCTGGCTGGCCCTCCACTGGGCTACAATGTAATGTGGGGTTTGCATGGCCCTGTACTGCTCCAGCTCTGACACTCCACCGAATGTGAATAAATCATTCAAATTCACACAGATGTGTCATGTCCATAATCGATCAAGTATGAAAGTATGGATGAATGTAAGGACATTGATTGCCCAAAAAGGTACACCCTGGGAAATGAAAGCAATGCGCATGTTTGACTGTGACACACATAGGAAGTGAGATGACTGGGAATGTGTGCACTAGCTGTGGCCTCATTGCTCTGAAACAACAATTGCGCGATTCCTCAACTTTGCCCCCACGCAATGTTAGAAATAGGGCTGGGCATGAAATGTCAAAGTCGTTGGCAGGCCTAAAGTAGTGTCCCCCATCAACTTTGACAACAGACCATCTCTTCGCATACCTACTCACACTCAACTGGGTGGACACAGCCTGTAGTGATGGATCACATCGATCCACATGGCAAGAATATGGACACTATACTCACATTGCTGAAGACATGTAAGAGCACAGGTCTATCAGCAACTATCCCAACCACTATGTCTGGCTCACAGAGGTGGAGCTGGCAATAGGGACTCACCCCTAAGTGAAATGCATCAGTCAGTCCCTCCCTGTGTACGGACAATGCTCATTCAGGCACACGATTTGTCATTCTAATCAACACTCATCACAGTTGAACACTAATGAAGTTGCATAGACTTTATTGCCATGTGCGTGTCAGTACGGGCAAGACAAGGGCCACAACATGCAGACCAATGCATCAGACACTAACAGGCAGCATTCGGTCACGGTACAGTTCCACGTGACAGGCGTTGTGCATGCGCCCGGGATGTTCTGCCATTGCGTTGGTGGCTCTCGTAGAACCGGCACTCTTCTGACCTGCGACAGTTATGTGGATGAAATGCCACAGCTCGGAGCAATGAGTCATATGTGTGTGCAACGTTTGGACGTATGGGTTGTTGTGTACGTAAGTGTCAAGGGCATTCCATGCAAGAGTACCTCGAGCAAGAACTTCTGTGTGTGGGGTGTGGATACGTTGGTCTTTCATTAGCACTGTGCATAGTGTGAGAGTCGTCATCATCTCCTATGGTATCTCTCTCAGGGTGTGCCTGCCGCACGCAAGACCAAGGTCGGAGGTGCAGATGTCCTTCCGCCTTATGTATTGAGACAAAGGAGCTTTCATCCCTAATGTTAGTCTGACTACTGCTTGCATTCTGGGAATGTGATGTGGCTTTCGCGCTGCAATTGAGGCTAGGCCTTAGGCTTATGGTGCACCAATAGCGATACACACACAACAGTTGGCATGCATGAGCCAAGAGCCCGAGTGGCCTTGTGCTCCTTGTACAATCCCTTCATGCGCGGCCGCCCTCCGGGTGCATGCAACATTGCAACATTGTCGATTGCGGGCCGTGTGGCACAGACACTGCAACAGAGACACACGCATCAGTTGGTTTCCTGTCCAGCCCAGAAATGAACCACGCCCAGAGCCCAGGGATAATTATTCACACCCCTACGCTGGCCTGGCATACGCCGACTCAGCCCGCTCGGATTACGTATAAAGGGGACGACGACGACGCTACGTGTCCCAGTTCTTCCCCACTGCCGGAGGTGACATGGCTGCATCCACCTGGCATATCACGAGACTCAATCATAAAGGGTCCATGACTTGCTTTGCACAGAGTTGGTGGCACCGGATACACTGCAGCCGGCACGGGCCTACCGCCACGAGACGGTGACTTTCGGTGCACTGAGGTAGGGGCACCTTAAGTGCTGAGCGGGTGTGCAGCCTGCGATGATGCGCCGTCCTGGCGGTCCGGACTGGTAAGGATTTGTGTGAGCCCTGCTGGACCGCAGTGTAGGCCTGAGCCAGCGGGCAGCACGGGCCTACCGCCACGTGGCATTGCCTCGCGGTTCACAGAGTTGGTGGCACCTATAGAGCTGAGCGGGTGTGCAGCCTGCGATGATGCCGTGTGCACTAATACGATCTCTGCCATTGCAAAATCAAGACCCAGAATCACGTGTGTGACCTGGTGGCCCGCGGGGCTGCATGATGTGGAGGCTGCCAAGGTCGCGGGCCCCGGGCTTGGAGCTTGCACCGGCACGTGGTGGGCCCTCTTGGAGACACGCTGGTGGCGGAAGGTGAGCAGTGAGGCCTGGGTGCGCAGGGGCGGGCAAACACCGCTGGGTGGTGGGAGGGGCTGGGGTGCAGCAGCCTGTGTGCACAGGGGCGGCCAAGCGATGATGGCGTGTGCAATGATATGAACTCTGCCATTCATAAATCTGGTGGACTGCAGTGTATACCGGCACATGGTCGGAGACACACCGGTGGCAGCAGGTGAGCAGTGAGGCCAGGGTGCGCAATGTCGGCACTCTCTCTCTCTCTCCCTCTCCCTCTCTTCCTTTCACTGTCTCTCTCTCTTCCTCTGTTTCTCTCTCTCCTTCTCCCTCTCTCCCCCTTTCTCTCTCTTTCTCTCTCTCCCTCTCTTTCACTCTCTCTCTCTCTCTCTTTCTCTCTCTCTCCCTTTCTTTCTCTCTCTCTCTGTCCTTTGATGAGCGCATGACACACCTTCTTATCTTGAATTTTGTCTTGCAGGCTGTGTCTTACAGATTGTCCAGAGAAGCCCCGCCATTACTCTTCTGAATAGTTGTTTTGAGTTAAATTTGAATAAAATAATTTGTTTGGAAATTCAAAGATGAATGAATGATTCTCCTTTTTCTGCCACACATGAATGTTAATTGTTGTACTTGTGCGACATCAGGCGAATTGTTTTGTTCATGATTTCATAAAGTTGATGTAAAATATCTTTGTCCGGGGTAGGGCCCCGGGGGGGAGGGCCTGGGGGGGTTGGCAGTGGGTGTTGTGGCCCTCTTGGGTGTCCGGCTGCATGATCAGTAGCTCCATGGCATCTGTTGTTCTTCTGGTGTGGCTGTGGGCTGGGCTCCCATTTCTGGTGCAGGTTATCGTCCGACTTAATACCAGGAAAGAGCAGGTGTTAATTCCCTGCTACTAACGCGCCTTATCGCATGTTTTGTGATCTTATCGCCGATCTGGCTGGTCGTTGAGAATGTTGCGAAGTGGTGTTGTCGCTGGTTTTTGCACGGGAACGCCTACTTTGCATCTCATTAGTGTTAGTTGCCGGTGTCATCCGTGGTGATGTTTTTTGCGGCTGCTATCGCAGGAAAACTGGCGATATTGGCTGTTAGCACCAGCTTGTGAATAGGGCGATAAATCTATCGCCACTTTGGCTGCGATAAAGTGCCGCTAACTCGGTGATAAGTCCTTGAGAATATGCCCCTTAGAGTCTTACGGCCATCAAAAATGAGGTCACAAAAAATGGAGGAGGAAGGCAAACATTTGGGGGAAGACCACCCTCGGACTGACAGGTCTAGCAATGTCACTTTCAGAAAAGTGGCATTTTCTTGTCCTAACCATATGGCGCCTGCTGCCTGGGTACTGGGTAACATAACTGTGAATAGCTTTGCGGTTGATCAATTGGGGACTAGGTGTTGGTATATTGAGCCATCCTGCCAGGATATGTGTGGTGGAGCTGTCCCCTGCCCCACTTACATTTCAAAGGGCTGCCTGCAGAACACTCCCAAAGGGAGTTGACACCATTCTTTTGTCACCCTAGACTGCTTGGAGCCTTGCCAGGGGAATTAAGGAATTTTCTAGAACCAGATGTGGGCTTAGCCAGGATGTCAACCCCCACTTCCTAAGCTGGCATCAGGTATAAATATTGGACATCCTGAACCATCTTTTCAGTTCAGTCATGAACCTGTGAACTACAGAAGAAGGACAGCGTTGTTCTCCAGAGGACTGCCCTGCTGCTTGAGACCTCCCCTGCTCTCTGTGAAGGAAGACTGGACCTGCTCCCTTTATCCCAAACTAACCTGAGTGACTCGAAGGGTCAGTTGGCTAATCTCCTGTTCTGAGCAACAGGGACACAACAAGCTCCAAAGGCCTCCCTGCAACTGCCCAGCTGATCTTTTGCAACTGGACCTGAAACTAGACTTGTGTGAGCCCTGCTGGCATCTACTAGAGTGAGTCCCTGATCCCCAAGAGGTACCTCCCCAGGTACTAAACCCTTGGCTGCCTTCAGAGTGCACTTCTTTGGGAAGGAAGGGGAAATCCTGAAGTTTTGGGCTGTTTGTGACCATGCCTGTTCACGCCGAGACTCTGCCACACTTGACAACCGCCAATGAAAAGCTCTGGTGAACCCGACTCTTCGTGATACAGTGACCACCATCATCGACTGGCAATGTGAGAATGCACTTCACACTACTGAAACAACAGCCTACGGGGACCGCCAATGTGAAGCGCCACTGATGACCATCACCGACGCCAGTTCGCTCCTCGCTGCCTCCTCCACCGTGAACTAGACACTTTGCGCCAGACTTGGAGAAGGTAACTTTTTCACCAAGACTAACCTGGGCCGTGTTTCCGGCTTGTGCACCATCGCGGTCGGCCTGAGCTTGCGACCTGCCCTTGGTCTGGCATGGCCAGATGACCACAAGTGGCGCTTTGTGCTTTTAGATGCTACACTTACCTAAAACCTCGAAATTACATTTCTCTAGTTCTACTGATTGGATTTTTGTCATTCTGGTATCATTTTATATATTAATATTTACTCTGTTTCCCAAATTGTTTTGGGATTTTTCTTGTGTTGTGTTTTCACTTTACAACTGTTGGTGGGCTGCATGAATACTTTACACTTTTCCTCCAAGTTAAGCCTGACTGCTTTGTGCCAAGCTACAAAGGGTTAAGCACAAGTCAATTTAGTGACTTTTATGGTTTACCCTGACAAGAATTGTTGTTTTTGCCTGAGTGGGGCATCCACCCCCTCAACCAGTAACCCAATTTTCTACATTGCTGCTATGTGGTGGGATAGAGTACTTGTGTTTGTTCAGCGCCACTCAGTAATTTTTGTATAACACTAAAATCTCATATTGAAAATCTGGCATCAGATTGAGCCTCTTTTTAAACTCTCCTTAGTTTTTGAATTGGTCATTTTTTCCTTTTACCAAATGTGGGGCATATTCTCAAGAACGTGCGATAATCATCGCCAAAATAGGTTAACGCAATTTTTCATATCGACGTCTATCGCGGAAAAATAACTCCGTGTTAACGTCGTATTCTCAACACGGCGGTAACATGCGATAGTCTCCCGATAATGCGTCAAATGTCCGCAATGAAATTACCTGGACAGCGATAAAAATCTAAACCCGAACGTGAAAAAAGTTGCGTTGGGCCCAACTGCGATAAAAAATTCAGCGATAAGCAGCGCCAGGCCTGCAAGTCCCACAAGTCAGGCGGGAAAAACCACTATAAAAGCGGCAACAAAAAACACAAACAAAACACAAACAACTGCGAAGCACCATGGAGGTAGCCGGAGCAAGTACAGAGGACAACCAGAACCCCACAAGCCCCACGGAAGACCAGCCTGGGTCCTTGGGGTCAGGGAAGGGCAAGGAGAAGAAGAAGAGGAACCCGCGTTTCAGTACGCAGGAAAACCAGATCCTCATTACGGAGGTGATAGAACACCACCACCAACTGTTCATCACCTCCACTGTGTCATTGGCAACTAAAAATACAATATGGCAGTCCATCTTGGCCAAGGTGAATGCAGTCGGAGTGAAGAGAAGGGAAGTGAACGACTGCAAGAAGCGCTGGACTGATGTGAAGTGCAAAACCAAGCTGAAACTCGCAGCCAACCTGAAAACAGCAATGCAGACTGGAGGTGGGAGTCCAGCGACACACCAGGAGCTGGATGAGATGGAGGAAATGGTGACCCGAGTCATCATTAGGGAGACAGTGGCAGGAGTTGGGGGACCGGACACTGCACAACATGACCTGAGCCAACAGCAACAGGGTGAGTAACAACCAGGGACTGGGGGGATGGGGGGAGATGGGCACAATGGCACACATGCACAATTAAGTATAGCACATCTGCGGACAAACCATGCCCAAGAGTCACAACTCCGACCAAGAGCCCAATTTACCCAAGTCTGCAATATCTCAGGACTGTATAAGCACAGAAGTGAAAGGCACACCGCCTGAAAGGGATAAGGGCCAGCCAAATCAGAGCTGAAGGGGCAACACACCCACAATGCAGCACACACACATAAGAATCAGAGCACCTCAACATTGACAACAATGTGGTACAAACTGCAACACTTTCACAACAGAACAGAGAACACAACTGCTGCCGCTTGTGTGTAGAAAATGGCCATTCGCATTTGGCATAGCAGGAAACTGTGAGATGATAATGTACAAGTACAACCTCACATCCCTGATGGTGTAGAAATGTCAACTGTCCCGCATCAAATAGGCATCCCTCTCACAAACAGTCACAATGTACATTGTCAGGCAGTATGACAGTAAACTTGTACAATGCGTGGACATACATGTGAACACAATGTCAATCTGCATCCCCCCTTCACATTGCAGAGGGAGAATCAACACCTCCTGCAGAGCAGACCCAACAACTCAGCATTGATGATGAAGAGAACCTCTCCAACATCAACACCGACGCCCTCCAACAGCTCATGGACAGCTTTGGCACCCCACCTCCAGGAGCAGGGCAGCCCAGCTGCATCGAGGAGACCCCACCCCCTGCACAGACCACACAGCAGGAAGCAGCCACCACCACGGCTGTCTCCCAGGACCCCCACGACCAACACATGGCATTCCAACGCCGTGTGTTAGGGTGCCAGGAGAAGATGGCTGATCAGCTGCGGGTGGACTTCGACCTCATGGCAGCCAAACTAGATGCCATACGTGGGTGTCTAAGTACCATCAGGGACCACTTACAGTCCCTAACGGACACCCACTGTCCGCTCCATGCTCTCCAACAATCCATAGCTGACATCGCTGGAGTCATGACTCTGAGCCAAGAACAACTGTCTAGTCAGAGTGGCTCCAGCGATGTCAGCTGTGAGTTGGGACACATAAGGAGAATGATGGTGAGCTCGGAGAAGATGCAGGCGGAATGAATGTTTGCCACGGTTGCACATCAGCGAGATGTAGCTGTGATCTGCCATGCCCTGCAGACCCTCGTCATGGCATTCCCGCCACAAGGCCTGGTGCGGATGAATGCTGCAGCTACTACTCCATCCACATCTCCGCCCCCTGAAGTGTCAGTGCCACACAGTGATGCAGACTAAACACCACCACCCACATGTGAGGCACCTGGCACATCAGAGGACGAAGATGATGATGAATCTGGCTTTGTGGTAAGAATGAAGTGGTAGCATTCATCTCCGCCATATGGCCTGTTTCAGCTTGGTTTTGCCCTCTGCATCATGCCCTGGAATAACACCTTCCACTGTCCCCCGATACACTCAGCTTGGACCTCCACATGGACTGCCATATTTTGTTTGGTTACCAATGACACAGCAATCACACTGCGGACTGAAGTCTTCCTCTTCCGATCGACCTGTCAATCCCTAAAGGACTCTGGCTGGCCCTCCATGGGGCAACAATGTAAAGTGGGGTTTGCATGGCCCTGTACTGCTCCAGCTTCAACACTCCACTGAATGCGAATAAAACATTCTGATTCACACAGATGTGTCATGGCTATGAGCAATCAAGTATGAAAGTATGGATGAATGTAGGGACAGTGATTCCACAAAAAGGTACTTCCTGGGTAATGCTATCAATGCGCATGTATGGCCGTGACCCAGATAGGCAGTGAGACACACATTGTCATTCAAATCAACACTCATCACAGTTGAATACAAGTGGAGGTGCGTAGACTTTATTAGCATATGCGTGTCAGTACGGGCAAGATAAGTACCACAACATGCAGACCAATGCAGCAGTATGTCAGGATGAGGAACGTTGCCAAGCGCCGCTGTCCAATCCGGGGGAGTGCCTTACCTTTCACAGGTGTGTGTTAACCCGCGTTGTTGTCCGCTCAAGTATTCGGAGTCCAGGCGAATGCAGCCATGTCCACTGTTGTCGTGGGACATGTGACCAGATCTCCAAGATGCAACAAGGTGTTGGGACATGAGCAATGGGTTACAATCTGTTGTGGCTGCAGGTACGTAGTTACTCGTCCATGAAAGCGATTGCAGCTTCGTAGGCTATCATTTCCAACATGAGGTCGTTGTCGACTTCATCAAACAGGACGGCGAGACGATCCATTAGCAGGTCCGGACAGATGTGCTGCGTCCACCCCCTTTCACCAATTAGCACTACAGCCCAATAGGGGAGCGGTTCAATGTGGTCACTGCACACGAGGAGTTGTGCAATCTCCCAGGTCCAGCTGCCAGTATGTATGCCAGGTATCAAGGCATCCCATAAACGGGTATCACAGTGACACTCCTGGTCGTGGGCCAACAGGGGGCGCACACACATGACAAAATCCAGTTCAGCTACCGTCCTGTTGGATAGGCAGACATCCATGGACCACTCGAATATGCACGATCGACAATGCAACACAGGCTGAACGCAGGTGACGTTGGCAAGGCGGAAGCTTAGCCGGTAACTGATCCGCAGCACTGCCAATGGCAGTGCCCCCAGCAAACGCAGCATTCGTGCACGGTACAGTTCCACGTGACAGGGGTTGTGCATGTGTCCGGGATGTTCTGCCATTGCGTTAGTGGCTCTGGTTGAAGCGGCACTGTTCTGACCTGCGCCAGTTCTGTGGATGAAATGCCACAGCTCGGATCAATGAGTTGTTTTAGTGTGCAACGGTTGTACACCTGGGATGGTGTGGGAGTAAGTGTGAAGGCCATTCCATGCAAGATAACTTCGAGCAAGGACTTCTGTGTGTGGGGTGTGTATACGGTGGGCTTTCGTCGGGCTGTGCGTAGTGTGGGAATCCTCATCAGCTGCTATAGTATCTGTCAGGGGGTGCCGGGCACATGCATTTCCGAGGTCGGAGGTGCAGATGTGCTTCCCCCTGATAGTTCAGACAAAGGAGCTTTCATCCCTAATGTTAGTTTGTCATCTGCTTGCATTCAGGAAATGTGATGTGGCTTGTTGAGGGGGGGTGGGATGTGTGCGACTTTGGGATACATGTCTGACATGTCTTGCATGTGGCAAATGAGTGGCATCACTGTGTGTTACGTTGCCTCACAGCTGCTCCTCCCTCCCCCTGAGCCTATTTACTTGTGTGCGCTGCGCGGTTGCATCACTTGCACTCCTACGGCACCCATTGTCATGCCTGTCTGTGCATGTCCACAAGCCTGACAACGACACTGTGATCTTGGCCGTTGAAGGTGGGCGGCCATGTGAGTGTAGGCCTATGGCAAGGATAGGGCGGACACAGATGTAGAGTTCATGCCTGGCTGAACTCGCGCTGCGATTAAGGCTAGGCATTTGGCTCATGCTGCGGCAATACAGATACACACAACACTTGGCATGTATGAGCCAAGACCCTGAGCAGTCTTGCGCTCCTTCATTTCTCCGTTTGTGCGAGCCCGCCCTCCGGGTGCATGCTACATTGCAACATTGTCGATTGCGGACTGGGTGGCACCGACACTACAACAGTGACACACGCATTAGTTACTTCCTTGTCCAGGCCAGAACTGAACCATGCCCAGAGCCCCGGGCAAACTCTTCACATCCCTACGCTGGACTGGCGGACGCCAGACAAGCCCACTCCGCTTACGCTTACAGGGGGGGACGACACAGCTACATAACCGAGGTCTTCTCCACTGCCTGAGGTGACATGGTTGCGTCCACTGTCCACAACACTACAAACACCAGCAGTATGTGTCAACATGGACATGTCTGTGCTCTGCATACTGAAGAGTGTCCAGCACATCACCACCACACTAGGCATTATGTACATTCTTATTGATGGGTGACTTACCTCCTTCACACATACTTGGTTCCCACCTCTCCCCACATTCTGCAATTGTGTGGCTGAGGGGCCATGCCGTTTTCAGAAGGTCAGCTGTCTTGTTCTGTGCTGCCTCGGTGGTAGTCCAGGAGGGGGCCAGGAGGGCCTGGGGGTGGTGGCGGTGGGTGTTGTGGCCCTCTTGGGTCTCCGTGCTGCATGGTCAGTGGCTCCATGACATGTGTTGGTCTTCAGAAGTGGCTCTGGGCTGGGCTCCCTTTCATGCTGCAGGTTGTCGTCCTGCTTTGCACCAGTGGAAGGCAGGTGTTAAATCCCTGCTGCTAATGCGCCTTATCGCCTGTTTTTGGATCGCAGATCTGGCTGGGCGTTGAGAATATCGCGAAGTGGTGTTTTCGTGTGTTTTTGCATGGGAACGCCTACTCTGCATATCATTAGTGTTAGTTGTCGCTCTCATCCGTGGCGATGTTTTTTGCGGAAGCTATCGCTGGAAAACTGGCGATATCAGCAGTTTGCACCAGCTTGAGAATAGGGCGATGAATCTATCGCCACTTTTGCGGCGCTGAAGTGCCGATAAATCGGCGATAAGTCCTTGAGAATATGCCCCTGTAAGTCTTGCCTCACACTCTTTGTGCTACAATGGAGATGGAGCTGACCAACATTGATAACCTCAGCAAGGCAGAGCTCTAGAGTCTTTACAAGGAGAGTGGGCTGAAAGGGGAGAGGGGAGGAAAGCCACAAAGGTGGACCTCCGGGCATCCCTCAGAGCCTTTGAGAAAGTCAGGAGAATGCAGGCCACCCCAAAGGAACAGGAAGAGGATGACCTTGAGGAGAAAGTGGACTTACAGGAAGAGGAGGAGAAGGAGGAGGAGGAGAGTCTGGTCACTGGCCCTGAGCTACAGCACCCAGAGGAGGAGGACAATTTGTTCAGAGGAATGGAGTCCCCTACCAGGGCAGTGGGCAGTGTGTCCACCCATAATTTGGCCCCTGGGGAACTGGCTGTCAGAAGGGCGGAAAGGTAGATCAGACTGCGACTGCAAAACTCAGGATGGAGGAAGCAGCTGCAAAGAGAGAGGCAGCCAAGGAGGATGCTGCTGCAAAGAGGTACTTGGAAGGAAAGAGGGCACAAGTAGTGATTGCCTTAGCCAAGGAAAAAGGTGAGGCTAAGAGGGCCTTGGCTGAGTGAAAATTGAACTTGGCTTATGAAGTTAGTCTTGAGGAACTGGACCGCAAAGCCAAACAAGCCTCAGAGTCCATCAGCAATGGTGGCAGCAACACAGTGCCCAGTGGAGAACTGAATGTCCCTATTCCCCAAGACTTGGGGCCATATGTACAAATTTTAGGAATAGCGATTACCTATTTATGATGTGTTTTTTTAAAAGCAGCCTGTTTTCCTTAAAAGAAAATGGGATGCGTTTCAAAAAATAAAATGAAGCTTTTAAGTTTAATTTTTGATAGTAGGCAGTGATCCATTGGACCACTGCCTACGCTTAAAAAATATATGTTCCAACATTCACAAGGGGGAAGGGGTCCGTCAGGAACCACGTCACATTTGCGAATGTTACCACCATGCTTGAGGTGTCAGTAAAAAATTAATGGTTTGCTAGGGTAATTAGGTCAAAAAACATTCATACAGAGCTCTGTAATTCAGTATATGGAAGGGACGCCCTAAACACACCACTTCCAAATACCGAATTGCTGAACACAAATTGTGATTTGATAACATGTTACCGAATAACAATTTGTGCTTTTTACATATGAAAAAGCAATTTTGCAGTTGGAAAGGGCCTGATTCTGAAAATAGAGTAATTTGTGACTGCAAAAATGCTTTTATACATATGGGCGTTGGTAACTAGCTATGTGGTGGGGGATGACATAGATACATGGTTTTCAGCCTATGAGGTAGCCCCAAGGATACACAGGGTCCCGAAGGAGGATTGGAAGGCAAATCTCTGGAAATACATGCCTACAGTGAGGAGGAAAGGTAGGTGACCAGATGAGGTATGCTCCCATGAAACCCATGCTTCTCACTAACTCTGGGCTACCCCCCGAAAGTACCCTATGAGGTTTATGGACAGCCAGAAACTGCCAAATTGCCAAACCAGTGTTGGGTGGATTTCTTAGATTATTCCAGTAAAGCACTGCATGGTTGGGTGAGGAGAAACAAAAGGAGTGATTTTCAATGCACTGTAAGATTTGTCTTTGAGAGAACACATGCTCAGTATTTGCAGAGGTTACCCCGGAAAGGATTGAAAAGCTGGCTTTACCAGTAGTGAGTTCCGTTGGCCCGTAGCGGCCTTTGCTGCACGGCTTATACCCTTTCTTAGTCTCGTATATAGCTGCTTCTAGCGTGGGGAGACACCAGTTGGTGTAACCAGGCGCTTTATAAATGTTTTATTATTTATTTACTTATCACTGGGTGACAAGGAGATAATGCCAAAAGCTCACATGCCTCTCCAGCACTTCCAAGTATAGATATTGGGTCAACATCAATGGGTGGCGGGTGGAAGCTTTGAGGGAAGTAGCACAGGATCTAGCATTACTACTGTCAGGTGTCATCTGATGCCGTCAGAGCAGGTAATTCCCGATAGATTTCACCAGGTTGTGGTAGCAGACAGCTGTGAGAGTTACTACCCAGTGGCTCTGGTTCACTTTGAATGGAGCGGGGCGGTCTCTGGTTGTTTTAAAGTAGCTATGAGTCCTGCCATGCTTGTGGATTGTCTGCTTGGAAATGACTTGGAGCACACAATCTGGAAGGAGGTGGAGCTCCTGTCTCACTTAGGGTTTCCTGAGCTGGTGTGCCTGACCACAAGGTCCATGCCAGCCCAAGAGAGTAGTCAAGAAAATTTTGAAACTGGCTCAGGTATCTCCCAAAAGGAGAAAGGGCAAGGGATGTGGGAAACCTCCCCCTGAAACTCCCACGGTCCTGGAGGAGTCTGAGCCTGAGGGTATGCCCTGGAAACTACAGGGGAGGACATTGCTGCCCTTGGGAACTTACCTGGCTGGTTGGCAAGCTGAGCGAAGGCCCACAAGGGAGGAATTCTGCAAGGCTCTGAAGCAGTGCCCTATCCTTGAAGGGCTCAGGCGACAGGCTGAGGCCCAAGCAGCTGCTAACACCTCTGGAGATCACCTGATCTATTGAGAGAATGATCTCTCATAAAGTGAGCCTAAGATTCGTGAGCCTGGGGCCCCCCATGTGTAGTTGCCCACCCAGTGGTACTGAGCCTTCCAACTGGGTCTGGCTCATGATCAGGGCCACTGGAATTATGGGACTGTGTGACAGTGGAGTTTTTTACATAAATATAGATTTGCGGCATTTACCATATAATCCATCATCTGCTGCATAATCTGCAGATTTTAACAATAACAAATTTTGCTTCTAGCTCAAATGGTGCAAATGTTACTTAAAACACAGTGACTTGGGTTGTTGCACAGTGGAAGACCCTTTGCAAAGGTTGACTGGTCACTTTTCTGTTGCTTAATGCTATATATGGGTGTTAAACTGGTACTGATAAAGTGCAACCAAAGCCCAGACAGTGTTAACAAGTGCAAATATGACAAAATAATGAAGTAATACTAGAACAAAATGTGCTGT
The DNA here is from genome assembly GCA_963921515.1 of Calotriton arnoldi. Classification (NCBI taxonomy): domain Eukaryota; kingdom Metazoa; phylum Chordata; class Amphibia; order Caudata; family Salamandridae; genus Calotriton; species Calotriton arnoldi. The sequence goes on from CAWUFW010001285.1 coordinate 2,886,571, forward strand.
ATTACTCTGCATAATTTCCATTTTCTTGCTGCATGATTCACTCAACTCTGCTACATAATTTGGCCCTCACCTGCCGCATAATTCAAGTGGCCCTGCTCATGATATACTCCTGGCAAGGAACCTAGGTCAGGACAAGATCTTTGCCAAGCTTTCCACCCACTTTTATTGGCACCGGATGAAGGTGACCTCAGATGCATTCTGGAGGTCATGTCCTACTTTCCAGGCTGGTGGGAAGCCGGGGAAAAAGCTAAAGACTACCCTGATTCCCTTACCTGTTATTGGCAGCCCCTTGGAAAGGGTGGTGTTGGAATTGGCCCTTTTCACATGGTCATCCCCAAACTTTTTGCCTTTAACCTCTTATTTTTATGACCCTGTTTTCGATGGCTATAGAATTCTGGGCACTTTACCACTGCTTATCAGTGCTAAAGTGCATATGCTCTCTGTATAAACTGTGACAATGATTGGTAATCCATGATTGGCATGTTTGATTTACTGATAAGTCCCTAGGAAAGTGCACGGTGTGTACTAGGGCCTGTAAATCAAATGCTACTAGTGGGCTTGCACCACTGGTTGTGTCACCCACATGAGTAGCCCTGTAAAATGTGTCTCAGACAGTCACTGGGGGGTTGAGGTGTGCCATGCCCTGCCTGGGTGACTCATTGCAGGACTGAAAAGAGCTGGCCTGCATTTAGAGTGGTGGGAGGAGTTTTGCCTGCACCTGAAAAGGCTGTGGCTCCTTTTTCACAAAGTTGTCTCCGCCCCCTGTGGTCATGCTGCACCAGGGAGGACCGGACTGGTTAGGACGAGGACAGGACTGGCTAGGACTGGGTTCAGAGACCCTGGCCACAAAGAGAACAATGACAATTTGGGGTATAAGTATTACACCTAAAACCCCAGGACTTTAGATTACTTCAAGAAACAAGTGGACCCTGCCAAGAAGAAGAGCGGAAGGACTGTGTGAGGAGCGCTGCCTTTTCTGTGTGAGGGGTGGATTGGCCTGCTGTTGCTGCTTCTGTCTATGGTGGAGGAAAAGGACTGACTCTTTTTGCCCTGCTGTGGTATCCTGCTTGTGAAGAATCACCAAGGGCTTGTGTGTGCTGGCCTCCTTTTGGAAGTGTCAGGGATACAAAAGACTTCAGGATAAAGGACTATGCTATATCTTAAAAGAGAAACCTGCCTAGGAGGAGAGCTGGAGAATCTGTGTGAGGAGCGCTGCCCCTAACTTGTGTGGGGAAGGATGGCCTGCAGTGGTTGCTCCTGCCTGGGGCAGGAAAAGGACTGGACTGTCCTGGTAACTTTCTGTTTGGAGAAGGAAAGTGCGAGAGGAGCGCTTTTGTTTTTCAGCCCAGCACCTTCCAGCGCTGCACTGGCCTTGTGGTTTAAAGGAGTGCGAGGGGCGCTTTGTCTTAGTATAGCACATGAAAAGTGCTGATTGAAGGCCCTCTATCCCAGTGCATTTTTGAGTGCCACACTTCCCTAGTGGTCTTAGAGCCACCGGAGGTGAGAGCTGAGGTGAAGGAAGCGCTCTTCCCTCCTGTGTGGCCTGTCTTTCCAGCATCTGCAATTTGCATCGGCCACTGGGGCTCTAAGTGGCCCCGGCTGCCAATCACTGCAGTGCCCCAGCAGAGAGGAATCCCGGTCGGGAGTTCCTCTGTATTGCCGGAGCAACGCTGTTGACCAGGAGTAGTGCTTTTCCCGATGATAGGGAACTCTCCCATGTGGCCCCACCCCCAGGTGAAGGAAGGAAGAGCCACTCAGGGCACTCCCTTGAGTTCATGTGGCTTTCTGCCAAAACTCGGGAGCCCACTTTAGAGTGGCCCCCTTATGGTCGGGAGCACCAGAGAACCACGCCCCCAAAGCAGCTGGCCTGGATGGAGGAGACCGAAGCCATGGTGCCTTCCCCCGCGAGCAGATCAGCAATTGACCCAGCTGGGGGTCGGAGAGGCCTCGGAGGTCTACTGATTTGCCCTACAGTGGGCCAGAGTCACGAGACGTCCTTCAGTAGCACCGCGGAGTCACAGGCAACTACATTTGAGGAAATCCATGCTCCACAGTCTCAGAGGGTGCCGTCGCATACCTTGCCCCCCCTTGCCTCACTGCTTTCGGGTAGCTGAGGGGCCCGAGTGAAGCTTCCCTTTGAAGGGGGAGTAGGAGTGCCGGGAAGTGGCCTCCAACGAGCCAGGGGCTACGTAGTAAACCTGGGGCCAGTTTTGAATGCTGTTCTTTCACGAACGGGTGTAATAGGTTAGGCGTTTTAGGCCCTTCATGCTTTGTGTATGCTTAGGACCTTGGGGATTCATATACAGCGTGATCCCTAATGTTATAAAATATGTGGATGAAATGATGTTCGCAGTGATAGTGGTTTTCACGTCATTCTTATGACATGTGCAACTAAGGGGTATTTGCTTTATGGCACTAACTGTAATGTTAGGCATACTGTTTTCAGTATGGTGTCATGACATGCAATTAGAAGTATTGGGGCTATGGCCCTCACTGCGACGTTATGCCTAATGTTTTTATGATGTTTCCTGATGACTAGTGCAACTTATAAGTCTTGCTTTAGTGCACTGCATGCGATGTGATGATCATTGCCTTATGGCAAAGTGATTTATGATCTATGGGCTGTATAGGCATCTTTATGACAAGTGCCTAGTGACACAGTGATTTATGTGATTGTAGTCTAATGTGTTTTTTATGTATAATACAAAGGATATTTTTATTTAACCTTGTGTGGAGTCACTTTTTGTGGTATGCCTAGTGTGTCACTGGTGTGTGTGTGTGTGGGTTGCACAAACGCTTTACACATTGCCTCTGGGTTAAGCCTGACTGCTCTGCCAAGCTACCAAGGGGGTGAGCAGGGGTTATCTTGGGTGTGTAACTCCATTATCCTGACTAGAGTGGTGGGTTCTGCCTGGCTTAGGTGCATAGCCTAGCCAACCAGAAACCCAATTTCTAACAGGTGGGCATCAATATTGGTGGACCCTTGGATCCCAAGACCGCCCTAGGCAACAGGTTCATCCTTATCTTGGTGGAATATGCCACTAGATACCCAGAGGCCATACCTCTGAGGACTATGACCAGTGGAGAGTGGCCAGGGTCCTGATGGGGATTTTTACCCTGGTGGGGTTCCAAAGGAAGTAGGGTCTGAAAGGGGCGCAAACTTCATGTCAGCCTATATGAAGTCAATGCTAGATGAGACCAATGGGCTTGTTGAGAGGTTTAACAAGGGCCTTCAAGGCATGATTATGGGCCTACTGGGGCTCGCTTATCAGGTGGAAATGTGACATCCTCTTGCCATTCCTTCTTTTTGCCTATAGGAACATGCCACAAAAATGAGTTGGGGTCAGTCCCTTTGAGTTCCTGTATGGACATCCTTTGAGGGGACCTATCAGTTCAATGAAGTAGAGGTGGAAGCAAGCTCCCAAGAAGCCCCCAGTATGTAGTTAGCTACATGTTAGCTCTCAGGACTCAAATGCAGCACTTCTGGAAGAAGGCCTCTGAGAACCTGGAAGCCAGCCAGGAGGTTATGAAGCTCAGGCAGGACCTGAAGGCCACTCCGGTTGAGTTTCAGCCAGCCAAAAAGTGTGGGTGAATGGAGCCAGTGGAGCCCAGTTCCTTACAAGATCACTGGTCTAGGCCTTATGAGGTGAAGGAGAGAAAGGGGGAGGTCATCTACCTGGTGGACCTCTAGACCCCCACAAAGGGTCTCCATTTTAAGTGCCTCAAACCCCACTATGAACATTCTTAAGTCACAATGCTCCAGGTGACAGATGAGGGAGTGGAAGAGGAGAGTGACCCACCCCCGATCTTATATCTTCCAAGGAGCAGGATGGGTCAGTGGAAGGTGTCAACCTAACCTGACCTCAGAGCAGCAGAGGGACTGTCACTAGTTGCTGGAGCCATTTGCCTTTTTGTTCTCACTGACCCCTGGGCTCAAAAATTTGTGTACCCATGATATTGATACTGGGACAGCATGCCTGTAAAGAACAAGATTTACAGGCTAACTGATAAGGTGAGAGCCAGCATCAAGGAGGAAGTGTTCAAGATGCTTGAGCTAGGGGTGACTGAGCACTCCAGTAGCCATTGGTCCTGTACAGTGGTGCTAGAACCCAAAGCCTCCCCACAGAGCGCCGCTCCAGTGCTCAGGTTCTGTGTGGAATATAGGAAGTTAAATTCAGTTTCAAAGACTGATACTCATCCTATCCCCTGAGCTGATGAGCTCATAAACAGATTGGGAACTGCCATGTTCCTATCTACTTTTTATTTGACATCTGGGTACTGGCAGATTGCCCTAACGGAGGGGGCTATGGAGAGGTCATCATTTTCTACCCCAAAGGGTCACTTTCGATTCAAAATGATACCCTTTGGAATAAAGAATGCCCCTGCTACCTTCCAGAGGTTGGTCAACAGGGTCCTAGGTGGAGGCTTTCAGTGCTGCCTACCTGGATGAAATTACAGTTTACAGTTCCAGCCAGGAGAATCACCTGTTCCACTTCCAGGAGGTGCTTCAGGCACTGCAGCAGGCAGATTATCAAGGTCAGCAATTGCCAGCTAGGGCAGGATTCTCTTGTGTAATCTAGGACAACGACTGGGTGGAGGCAAGGTGCAACCCCTCCAAAGCCAAGATTGAGGCTTTTGTGGCTTAGGAATCCCTCAATGCTCAGACAGAAGTGAGGCCCTCCTGGAGGTAAAGTTCAACAGAAAAATAGGAGTCACCAGGCTAAAAGGTTTTCTTTTCTCACAAAGACAAACACTGTTGAGATCATATTTCATTACAGTCACCACTTGCTAATTGTCTGTGTTGTGCAGTATAACTTTCACAATGCATCTTTCTATTCTTCGTTTTATGTGAAAGTCACAATGATATGTGTTCTATAAACTTGATACTACTCAAATATTTATAACTAAATAAGAACTGCGAATTAAAGTAACAAGAGATGCTTGTATGTAATGCGGTTGCTCTGCCTTCCTTGAATCAGCTAATAATGATGTTTTATTGCCTATTTGAAGAAAAAGTAACTAAATTCTTTATCAGACTCTGAGGGAAAATGCTACGTAGTAGTGATGATGAGTTTGACATTTTGCAGAAAAAGCCTAACCGAAGTTTGAAGAATTGAACAAAGGTCGAGTTTGACTTAACTGGTGCACTCAAGTCGGGTCGTTTTTGAACAGTGTTTTGCCATTACCATAGAACTTTCATTAGCACTTCTGCTTTATAAAAATTATATTACAGTGGGGAATGGTATAAGGGGATTTAGAAGTATATTGCTTGATTAAAAGGTTGTCTACATAACAGTATGTACAGTAGTAGTGTAACTTCTTAGTCATTTAGTTGCAGTTTTCTTTTAAACTTTCCAAAGTTTCCAGGTACAAAATACTCCCTATCGAAGAGTATGTTATAACCAAAAAAGTTTTGCTATATTATTTCCCATTCCCCCACAACCCAATAGTTGCTGCAGTAACTGTCTCTAAGGCTACCATGCATTTACTCACATTATGAATTGGCTGGAGCAGTATCCCCAAAAGTATACTGATCCACTTCAGGTCCAAATACTTTGCTGTGTCTGGACTCGAAATTACCTGGTCTAAAAAACATTGTACACAGTTTTTACCTGGTGCAGAAATATACACATTAAAATCACAGGTGAAGAGGCGCAGAGGTTGTTAGCAAAGGTACAGTTGGCTTCCTCTTGCCCCCCACTAGCACCACAGTGGACCAGACAACACTTCCTTATTGTTCCGATCAAGTGGTAAGCATAAACTAAATAATCCCCGAAATTGAGAGTCCACATTGATAGAATCCATTATTAGGACTAAAATGTCTAATGGTCAGGTTTAGGTGATGACACTGGCTGGAATCAGAGATTCTGACCCCTAGGTATCCCATCCATAAATGCAGCCAACTTAGAATGAGGGCCTTAGCGGGACATTTAAAAATGGGGATAGTAGTGGTATAGCTGCTATGCTGCCAGTTTGAGTAGTGCATGGAGGGATTCTACTAGCGTATTGCAAAGAATTGTCATTGAAAAGGAACATTGTGAAGGATTGTTGCTGAGAATTGTTCTGACCATTCACTATTGAAAATCTTTCCCTGATGAAGTCCCTTGTGGAGGAGAAACATGTTGGATGGGCTAACAAAATGTTTGTTTTGTCGAGAAGATTGAAGAGTAAATAAAACGGCTAGAGCGTCCAACTTTGAAGCTGGGAAACCAGGTTTGAGTCTGGCGGGAGGCTAAAACATCCTGTGATTCTGGGCAAACTACTTAATCTCCCTGTGCCTAAAAAAATGAATGTGCCCATCTGTAATGCAACTGGTGCGCATGTAAAATGCTCTGATACCTTTGGGTCAAGTTTGTGCTATATAAAATTGCAAAATATAATAAACAATTGTGTCTCAATTTGTTGGATGGATCTAATATTGTTGTGAGGATGATACACCACCACGAACTATTGGGAATATAACACTATTTTTGAAGAACCATGAAAATGTTGAACTATATTAGAGTTTGGAGTCCCTTCCCTATGTGGATATGTATTAACATGATGATGTAGAGTCCAAATCGCCAGACCTCTCATAGCATTGAGGAGCAATATCCCCAGGTGATGAATCTCCAGATTAGTCCTAATGAGAGACTCAGCAGTAGAAACACATCTAAGGATGGCCTAACATATAACCTCACAGGTAGGAATAGTTTGGAAGCAAGTACAAAATTGGATGTGGAACAGGAATTGTTTCATAAATTGAAGGGTGATGACTGGTGGTACCCCTGCTGTACCTTTCTCACAGAACAAAAGGGAAGATTGCAGGCCAAGCAAGTTCAGTCATTTTCTGAGAAAGTCTGATATTTCTCTCAATTATGAAAATTGATTGTTAACCTTTCAAGTCGCTAAAGGGAAGTGCAATCCACCATTTCTGAGTGTAAAATGCCTACAAAGTGTAGACTTCCATGCCCGCTCCCACGAAATAGGGAGGCGGAGTTTGAAAAACATCAAATTCAAACGTAAAGTTGCATTAGTAGTAACTTTACAGCTGTATTTTACATTCCACGCACTTGACGAAAACCTCTGTAATCAGAGAATCAGAACGATTATAGAGAAATTTATTTAAGCTTATTAAAGTTTAAAAAAATAATTCAACTATTTCATTGTTATAATTCAATGGAGATTAATGGTACATATTTGTTTTAAATGTAGAACAAATAAAAAAATCTACAGCAATATTAACTTAATTTTGAAATATGCAATCAGATTCCTTAAAAACACCTGCCTAATGTAACATATTTATATTTAATTATTATGTGTTAGAATGAATTAGAATAAAAAATGTTTTTATAAAAAACGACTTGGTTCTGGAGAGCTTTCCAAGCGAATCGCGCTCCGGGAGTCTGTGCGACCGATTCCGATGCATCCGTATAGTGATCGACTCGGTTCGCTCATGGGGTTCGCTCATGGGGTTCGCATGGGAGCCTGTGTACCGAACGCGTACACAGGCTCCCATTGCAAAAAAGGGGTGGGTGGGGAAAAGCATGCAACCTGTGGAGATCTATGCAAATAAAAGATAGGAGAGGAAGAGACGTACATCTCCGCACGTAGGTTTGTGAATATCATTTTGTAGTATGTGAATAGCACTATTGTAGTAATGCTAATTGTACTAAAAAGTTCAGTTTGTGAGTAGGCCCCCAATTCGTAAAAGCTTAGTGAGCTTTGGAGGGACGGACAGTGACACATAAACAACCATGTAAATAATTTCAAAATATTCCCTGTTCAGTCAGTGGTACAATTGCCGTAAGGGCAAAATTATCCTAGAATTTCGCCCACAGATTGGAGGGCGTGATGAGGGTAGTTAAAGAGCTTCCACTCTACTTGGTAATACTTCTATTTGCCGTAATCTGCCACCTATGAACACACGGGCGGATGATGCTTATGGGTGAAGAGTCTGGAAAAAACCTAAACTATGATATAGACTTGAGCAAACGGCCTAATATACAAATCCCATGTTATCTTGTCTTCCTACATCACATTATGCAACACTACACTGCTTTAGCACACAAGTTGCTTATATTACTCTAGCTTAACAAAATGCATCTTCAAATAAATAATGACAGTTGGGTGTCTTTAAATCAAAAGAAAAAGAGATAGAGTAAGAGGAATGATGGACAAAATGTACAATCTGAGAGATGCATCAGAACGCAATACACTGTACTCCCTCCACACATAGAGGGGCCGATTCCGATCTCGGCCGGTAGGGCTCCGAATCGGATTCGGCTTTACCGGATCCGATTCGGAGCCCTGTTTCCCGACCGAACCGTACGCGGGTCCGGCCGAGCGAGTACGATGCGAAATCGCCGACCGACTCGTCCGGGCATCCTGACCGCTCCGACCGACTCGCTCCCGGCTCGAACCGCTCCGACCGACTCGCTCGGACTCGACTCGCACCGCGCAATGGAGACGTTTCCCGGCCGGGTAAGTACGATGCGCGCCGCGAGCAGTCCGACCGAGCCGCGCCGTCCGGCTCGTAAGAGCTGTCGGAGCCGTACTTTGGGGGTCCGTGTCGGACCCCCTGTACGCGTAGCCGCACGAGTCGCACACAGGGGGGACCCATGGGTCCCCCTACCTGTGCGTGTACGGCGCGAATCGCTCGCCGCGTACCCGCTGTAGGGGGCGCACTTGTCCGACTCGCACCCATTGAGTCAATGGGAGCCCGCGTACGCGTTGTACGACCGGCTCCCATTGACTTCAATGGAGTCCGACCGACTCGAGTCCGATAACATACGGACGCATCGTACTCGTTCGGTCGGACTGCACGGGTCCGATTCGGTTGGAAATCTCTCCGGGTCCGGCTCGGTCGGAGAAATTTCCGGCCCGAATCGGAATCGACCCCAGAGTAAGGGGTAGTAAGCTCTTTCCATTTAGCCCACGAAGCAGGGCTCCACTCCATCCACTGCCACCATGGCCTGTTGGTGGAACAGGTCCCACTCACACAGTGGAGTCAGAACCCACATGTGCAGGAGTCATATATTGCTTTGGAGATTAAAAAACCTACCACTATACAATATATATATAATGTTTTTACATTTCCCTATGTAGGAATTCACTACAGATTTTCATGAGTACACATGGAAAGCTGCATTAGTTACATTTCCAAGAGCACTATTGAAAACTTTTCTGAATTGCAAAACATTGTGAAGATACACTATGATTTAAATTTACAGTATTGTTTTAATACTTTCAATGATAGTGGATTTGCGCACTAGTGTTGTGAAGGGTTTTTCAAAAAGTGACACTGGATTATGCAAACACATGTGCCTCTTTGGTCTCTTTGTGCAACCAGAAAAGACCGTATTTGAGGTCTAGCAGACAGAGTAAAGGCAGACATGGTGGGAGAAGAGTTTAAGTCCACAACACTGCCTTTACTTTGCACGCCAAATTTAGAGATGTTATCTGGCCCTGCAGACATATCTATATACCGCAAGGACTGCTGTCATTGTGGTTCCTGTCAATAAAGTAAGGTTTGATGGGCCGCTCCGTCAAACATCATGGCCTGCAGTCAAACATTTTCAAAAACTTTTATTTATAAAGCAAAAATCCTCAAAGCAGAGGTTTGTTTTTGAAAAAAATAAATAAATGCGTCCCAACATTATTGAAGTTTTCTCCCATGGTGTAGGAGCCTTTTTTTAAAATTTTATTTTTACTGTCCCTCACTGCCAGGATATATATCTGGAGTGACGGGCAGTAAAAACAAAAGACATTTGAACACCCACTCTAAATAGGGCGGATGTATGGCTTACCTCTAATGTCCCCAACATCCTCGGCCCTTCGGATGAAGGTTTATGCCGGTGGTTCTTAAACAGGAGACATTGTTTAGTTTGCATGCGATACATCGCATGCCAAGACAACGCGGTTGTTACAACGACCGCGTTGTTACATCACGAAACATTACATCGCAAGTCGTTACAACGACTTGCTGTAGGGGGCAGAAGGTGTTGGATTTACAATCCAACGTCTTCCCTGCTGTTGCACAAACTGGAGTGGGAATAGTAATTTATACTATTCCTAAGTCCAGCGCGCCCCCTACACAAGTCGTTGTAACGACTTGCGATGTAATCGTATGTGATGTAACAAGACGGTCGTTGTAACGACCGCGTTGTAATGGATTGCGATGTATCGCATGCGTTCTAACAACATATATTCTCCTTAACCTTTTAACTTCTGTGGATCCCCCACTGTTTCACTACTGGAAGCCGGGGATTTGGCGAATGGGATGATTTGAACCTTAACAAATACACAAAAATATAGAAACAAGCATTCATAAAAATGAGAAATAAATGATGAAAAATGTTATGTAATTCCAAATATAAAAAAATCAACATTTTAATTTTAATGGGAAGGTTGGGGCTTTTCTAAATTCAACTGAAGCCACTCATTGTCCCTAATATATTCTGTTTGATGCACTTGCAATGTTCCCAAGAATCAATCTGAGCAATCTGAGCACACAAATGTAATTTTCAGCCTCCAATTGCACATTTACATTTATGTAACATTTTTTTCAATATTTTTAATTTAATTTTACATTTTGCTTCTTTATTTACATACACTTTACTGTCTTATATTATTTAATTTTCTAAGCAGTCTCAGGCCCCTTTGGAGGTGTCACTGACCCCCAGGGGTCCCTTGACCACTGGTTAAGAACCACTGGTTTACGCCGATGGCGTAAATTTTGCTCTCTCTTTGTAAACCTGGCAGTTGACTTACCTCTAACGTGGATGGGCAGACCAAGAGTTTGGCAGAGAGGATAATCTGTTGCGATGTTGAGTATCCTCTCCTCCAAACTCTAAATCAGCCCCTAGATGGTTTCTTTTCTAGCATCATCGGGGCTATGTATTGATGCAAACACAGCTTGAAAGTATATTAGAACATTGGAATGTTGGGAGCTCCATTGAAGACAATGGAGTTGCTCTGGGCTTATAATGGCTGGTATAAGCCCAGCGCTCCAACATTCCAATGTTTGTCTTTTGTTTCTCCATTTTTAATTTAGAACATTCTACCCTTAGTGGGTGGAATGTTCTAATAACCTTATAGCCCTTCTGGCTCAGGCTATACCGGTTGTTAAAGGCCCTCTCCCTCGTTATAGGCCCTCGCCTGCGGCTCGGGCCTATAACTCGGGATCAGGGCCTTTAACAGCCGGTATAGCCCTCGGCAGCGGGCTATAAGGCTATAATGAATGATGTGAATGTATTTCACTTTTCTTTTTAAAAACTCTCAACATTTTCGCTATTCTTTAATATATGAACATAAATCCCACAACGCTAAACAAAGAAAAGATGCCCTGAATGTCAGGAGTCTAGCAGTGTCAAGTATGTGTGGGTTTTTCTAAGAAATGTAATCTGCAAAAACAGTAATGTAATCTTAACACAGATCACTAAATTGTGGTAGAATCACAGTTTAAGATGCACTTTGATCACAGATATCAAACTGAGACAGGATACTGTCCATCCATCCACTGTTATTAGATGGCCATTGATAACAATGCACTTACAATATGGAGAAAGGGGCATCAGTCACATTTTTGACAGAGTACCCTGTCTGCCAAACTCTGAATAAGGTTGAATGAATGTATCTCACTTGTATATTTTAAGGAATCCGTTGATGTCAGCCAGACCTCCCTTGCCCTGCCTGACATGCTGGTGAAACATAATGATGGTCCAATCTTTAGCATTTTTTTCCCCAAAAAATAGTAGTTCCATCCACTCTCCTGAACATATCTTGGCCAAGTATTAACCCTAAGCATTGTTTCCTGGGTCACCACAGTAAGGCGTACTAGACATATATGAGTTTTCGGTTTGGGATGCCCATAGAAAATTAAATGGATGGGGTGGATTTGGGAAAATTAGATATCAACTATCTATTGGTCCCAGGTTCCCTAAGCTTGGAGGTACTAAACACTCATGGGTGTTCTATGTGTTTGGGGTAACCAGAGGCAATAAACTGGTGTAGTGCTTTTGGGACTTTTGCAAAGCAACTGAAAGCGAAATGCTGCTTTAGAGTACCTGACTTTTGGCTGCAAGTATCATTCCTGGGCTTTACAAAAACCTACCATATTTTTAACATTTACACATTTTATGATTTCATTCACTAGATGCATCATTCTGCATCAATCTCACCCTAATTGGCAGACTGAGACAATGCATTGAGCTTTTTACATTTACCTGATTTTCAGAAATGTGTATCCAAAACATAGTAATTTCCTTCCACCTTCCTCATGGAGAAAGATATACCTACCACGACTTGATCCATATCTTTGTTCCTCTAAGATCTTTTGACTGTGGGGGGTACTAGACAACCTGGGTCCAGTCAATACCAGGGTCTGTTTCTAATGTGGGAGCTTTGATAGGGAATGGCTGAAGTGCTGTGGTTCAGGGTTGGCCGGCACAAAGGGAAATCTAGAGACAGCAGACTTTTCTAAAAAATAGAGACCCAAGGAAATCCAGTTTAATGTGTCTTGCATGAGTCCCAGCAAGATTACATCCCTTGAATGTCCTGTAAAAATTAAAGTAAAACATTAAAGTATGGATGAAAGAATGAAAATATCTATACTTCTCTTTGACCAAAACCCCAGAATCTCTCGGAAAATGATAAAAGTCCCACCAGCCAAAGTATCCATGCTTTTGGTAATAATAACAACCCAGACGTTTCTAGACAGGTCACAAAAGAGCCAAACTTTTGACCATGTGAAGATCTGATTAACAATGTACTCATTTCACATGGTGACAGTTTTGACCTGTTCTTGTCGCTTACGACATTCTCACCCACACATATGAGGTACTGTTTTTATTGACAGAAGAGTGGTAAGCCTTGGTAGTAGACTTTTTCTTTCCAAACAAATTCCAGAACTCTCTATCTCAGAAATGTGAAGGAATTTGTTTTATTAACCAAAGCTTGATGTGTAGTTTTCAAGAATTTTTAGGTATTAGGTTTTCCTAGGTGAGGGTTGACCCCAGGCCCAAATACTGCAGTTGCTCTTCTACCAAAAATCAACCAAATTCCAAATTTCCATCTTGCTCATTCTACCATCCCATATTAACTAAGGGGTTTATTATGAGTATGGCGGTCCTAGGACCACCGTACTCATGGTGATGGTCAGACCACGCCCACCCCTGCAGGTCTACCCGCCATATTAGGAGTGTGGCGGTCGGACCACTACAGGACCGCTGCCTCCGCCTGAATCCAGGATCCCGTGGCAGTGTGTGAAGGGGCAGGAATATGCTGGTGGTGCTGATGCCGGCACCGCTGAGCATATTATGAGTTGCATTTCCACCACTCATTTCATGGCTGTGAGCCCGCCATAAAAAGAGCGGTGGGCATGCAAGCAAGGGGGCCCTAACAGGGCCCCGGGTGAATTTTGTAATAGGTTTATAAAAAACCAAACAGCAACTGACTCCGTTTTGGGGCACAGATACACAATTCAGTGCCCAACAAGATGTCAGACACTGTTTGGGTTTTTATTTAGCGTAAGAAACATCCAAACAGATTTTGGCTGTGTGTTTGTACACTAGCACCGATCAATGTTCTTTGGATTTTTTCTTTTTTTGGCTAGTGGAACTTTGAAACAGCCTCTGACTCTTTGCTCCACCACACAAATGTGTATCAAGAAAGAAGTCAGATGTTTTTGTGTTTGTCTTAGGATAAGAAAATATTCACCCATTTCTGGGTGTTTGTGCCCCAGAACAGAGCCAGATTTTATTGGCTTCCTTCTTATTTTAAGAAAAAATCCCAACAGCATCTGGCTCCTTTCTTGGACACAGACTAATGTGTCAGTTCCTCATAAAGGATCTAGGCACTTGTTTTTAATTGATTTATTATTAGACAAAGAAAAAATCCAAACAGTGTCTCGCTCCTTGCCAGAGCAAAGACAAAAAGATCCTTCCTTTCACAATGCTTCTCATGGAGAGCACAGAAGTGTGAGAATGATGAGATTTAGCAAGTATTTTATTTGTTGGTTAATTAATACATGTCTATGGTAAAGTACGGACCATCCGCAACTGCCAACTCCAGACTGTTGACTCCATTATATAAAGTCATAGAATTTCTATGTGAACATTTTACTCCAATGTCACTAAAGAACACTTTTGTTTATATATTTTTATCAATTTGTTTCTCTTTCTAACAGTTCTTCCTAACCTCTAGACATCCCCCCTACACCCCCACCCTCAGAACCCTTGAGAAAAACCTTAAAAAAGGACTTACCTGTTCTGACGAACAGCAGCACCTTACTGTGACCAGGATCAGAGAAAATATGCAAAAATGACACAATTAGACTAAAAAATAGAAGATAACCTTAAAAAAACAATAGCTGCTAAATGAAACAAAAAAAAAGTCTGGTGAAATTTACTATTTCCACTGCAGTCTACAACATTTTCTGCAAATTGTTACAGACTAAAAATGTGATATACCTAATCAATCAATACTTCATAATCACACAAAATTTTTGGTCTATAACATTTCATTTAAACACAGAAACCTATATATTCATATTTAAACATTAACATATAGAAGAATATTTCATCACTAATAATTAGTAATATATTAAAAAAGAATACTACAATTCCTAAACTTTCAACCATAAAATTTAAAATAAAATCAGAATCCAAAATTAACAACCATAAAATTAAAAAAAATATAAAACCAATTTTCAAATAAAAAATAAAAAAATTCAAAAAATATATTTTTGCAATGGCATTATAGTTTCAACAAAATAAGTAAAATATTTTAATTATGAAAAAAACTTTTCACAAAAATGATGAAATTAAATAATTATTTACAAAATGTGATCTTTATCTATGTTTTAGTTGAAAAAAAATGTAATTTAAATATTTTAATATTTAAAAACTGAATATTTTTAAATGCAATATAATTAATATATATTTTAATTAATTATAAATTACTTTATATAAATTATTAATGTAACAAAATCAATTTAAGCATTGTACAATATTAATTTGTATATAAATATAATTAAAATAATTAACATTAAATTTACATTAAAATATCCACTTTTTAAAAAGCTCCCCACTCTTTTAACCTAAAAACCCAATTTCCCACTGCTAAAAAAAATAGAAATTCATTATTTTTATACATTAATACAACTGAAAATGTAAAATTACAACGATTTCACAATTAATAAATTATCTTTCTAAAACACAAAAAGAAATATACAATTATACACACTATAATCATTTACATACTAATTAACACTTACAAGCGATGTTATATACAATGATATTTTCTAAATCAATATTTTTTACAACAATATTAAAAACAACACTTCAAACTATTTTTTTACCTTTGATATTCCTGTTTATGACATTTTTGACATCTCGATATTCTTGACACAATATTTTTGTATCACAATAAATATTTTTTTTCAACATTTTATCCAAACACCCTTACTCATAAGTACTGGAATGTGAGAAAGGCAATCTGATATCAAAGTACCTTATCCTAGATGGCCCCAACTGCATGTAGATATGCATGCAATGATTACGTAATTGGTCATGCAACACGCATGGATCATGTGTGCTTGCCATGACCTAGCCCTACCTTGATGGGCTGTGATCTACCATGGACCAGAAAGGGAGCCAAAAACGCATCCCTACAAATGAGTTGGGCTGTTGCCTTCACTGAGACTTGCGGAATATGAGCGTGGTGGTGACAGCATACCCATTTGGTGTATAGTAGAATGGCCGGGCTCTAACCTGTGTCATAGGAGTGGAGCCTGCCAGCACACTTGGTTAAAGTTTTGTGGCTATATTCGCAACTTGCTTGGCCTACATGAGAGGAATGTAGAGCTGTGAAGCGTGTGCTTGTTTGTGTGTGTTAAAGACTGCATGTATGTGTGTCTGTGAGAGAACATAACATGGGGGCCAATGTGTTCTATTTTTGGAAGCCCAAGGCCTAGAAATTCCATGATGGACTTGTAGACTGCAGACCCTGGCAGGGAATGTAGATTGCTGGCATTCAAGGGGCTGAGGGTAAAGCTATATTGGGCGGGGAGAAGAGCATCCTCTTATTGAATCAAAGGCATCTTATGAATCAGAAAGTGTGCTGTGCAGGGAGGCCAGACCACAGTGTTTATGGTAGATGGTGGGATTGATAAGATACACACTACAGGAACACAGAATCATAAAAGATGGGACGCTTAATCCTTTGAATCTTTGAGAGGGGCATGTTACTGGAGGCTGACACCCGGTGTAACCCTTTGCTGCATCCATGACCTGGGTTGTGGGTCCATCAGCTTTGGTTCCACTCCAGATGGGACAGTCAGGCCCCTTAATAAAGAACTGAACTGAGGAGTAGGCCTTCCAAAGAGCCCACAACACAAATTTGAAAGGACCAGGCACTAAATCACGTTTGTGTCTGGAGAGACAGTAACAAGGTGGAAGCTGAAAACCCACTTGTTGCTCAGAGCTGTGAAAAGCTCACCATGACTTGAGCTACTGAAAACAGGACCAGGGATTGAGGTCTGCTGGTCTCCTGGCTGGGCAAGGGGACATGACCCAGGATATCAAGAACACATGCCCTGAGCCTGGAGTAGCAGACTGCCTGCCTGCCAAGACCAGTGTACCCTATGAGGAGAAGAGTTTGAAGGTAGTCAGACTCAGTGGGGATCCAAAAACAAAGATTGTGGTGAGCGAGGTGTGAGGCCGAAGGTCCATTGTGACCGACTACGCTGTGGGACTGTCGCCGTGAACTGAGGGCAGTTTGCCTGTACATTGCGGGCCATTGCTCAGAGATGTCTTTGGAGCCATCACTCGTTAGCATCAATTGGGTGGGCCCTACCCAAGTTCTTTGTTGGGGCTGTCACCCACAGAACCAAGTAAACTCATGGGCACCCCCTGGTCACCAGAAGAGGAGCCCCGCTTGACTCCCTGGCTGTCAACCCCAACCCAGAGTGTGCACCACCAAGCCCAGGGCACCTGGGAGCATCCTACTTGCCGTAGACCACCATACTAGCATACCGAGGAGGATTCTGCAAGATCAGAGGGCTCCTGCCTTCCTGCCTGACTGCTGGCTTCTGCCAAAGAGGTCTTCCACCATCAGAGAAGGTTCCTGCGCTTCTGAAGCTACTCTGCCCGACTCTAGGCCTGAGCAAATCTGTCCCAGTGCTGAAATCACCGGAACCTGTATCAGAGCCTAGAAGGGGACTGTTATATTGTTGCTACCACCTGGGAATGCAGTGGTGCTTGAATGATTATTAGAGTGGGGTGCTGGACAATAATGTCACCTCACGAAAGGCATAGGGGATATTTGACAGTGTTTCCTTGAAAAAACTAAAATGCTGCCAAAAGAAAAACCTTTGAGGGCCCCCTTTTTTGCTAATTTTTAATGTAAACTCTTTCAAGTTGTATTGGGGTGCTCCTGTACTGCAGGTTCCAGTGCCACTGCACATATGTGAGAACCAAACCAGTTCTTGCAAGCCTGCAACCACAGCTAGGGGCATAACGAGACTATGGAATAATATGAATTTACAGTTGTGTTCTTATTGCCGAAAGCCGTACTCAGAACATCAATGTTAATGGACCTTTTGAGGTTTGCTGACTATGATTCAGTGTGAGCAGATGCTTTATTTTTATGAAAGACATGTTGCTATGATAGGAAACAGGATTGCTTAATCTTATATATTCTGTTTCTGATGGCTATGCAGCAGTTGTCAATTTAGAGTAAGATGTAATATGACTTCCTCGGTTTTCAAAGTCTAGTGAGGCTAAACGATCAAAACCTCCTAAATTCCACTTAACCATAGCTACAATGCCACCTTGGTACTATAAATTGCACAATATATACATTGTTTTTTTTAATTAGTCCTCATTTTTCATCGTACAGGGCCAGGGACGCTAAGACTAGGGGCCGATTACGATCTCGTTAGGAAGGGCTCCAAACAGGATTCGGAAGAAGGAAATCCGATTCGCAGCCTATCTTTCTGACCGAATCATCCCCCGTTCCGAACGACCAAGTACGATGCCAAGATGTCGTCCGCGTCGACCGAATCGGTTCCGAACCCGATCCTGTCAGTCCGAGTCGTTCGGAGCCGAATCGTGCGGCGCAATGGGGCTGGCTTCCGAACGAGCGAGTACGATGCCCGATTCTGACAGCCGTAAGGACTCGGTTTTGCCGAGACGAAATGGCTGTGGGAATCGAACTTCGGGGGGCTGTAGCAAGCCCCCCTTCACCCATGGCCCTCTGAATCGGTCCCATGGGGAACCCATGGGTCCCCCCTTTCCATGCATTCACAGTGTGGTGGGCACCATCGGGTGCCCGCCACAGGGTGCATGCTTTTCCCCATCCACCCCTTTTTGCAATGTGAGCCTGTGTACGCGTTAAGTACACAGGCTCCCATAGAGTTCAATGGGAGTCCATGCGAACCGAGTCTGTAAGTATACAGATGCATCGGAATCAGTCGCTCGGACTCCTGGAGCGCGATTCATTCAGAAATCTCTCCGGAACTGAGTAGTCCGGAGGGTTTCCTAATGAGATCGTGATCGGGCCCTATGTCGGGGGCCCCAATCTCCCCTCAGGGGGGGGTTCATAAAGCCCATGGGTCATGTGCAACCGACCAAGTCGAGAACCTAAGCCTAAGATGCAAATAAAGTCGATAGAGGAGGGCTCTAGCGATGAACGCCAACCCAGCTCCCTTTCAACCAATTTTGCGTTGATGTTTAATAATTGGACGGGTAAATTTTACAAACAAGACAATAGTTAGAGTTTCCTGCCAGAATGGTGGGATTTATGCCAGTCTTCCCAAATCTACCAGAATTGTGTTCTTTTAGAAGGGGGACCACTTCAATCTAAGTTGCATATCCTTTGTGCTGTGCTAAGCCATTCCCACACCAAGGGGGGGCTGGGGAGAATCCACTTTGGGCATATCTCTCTTTGTGCAAGCAAAATCAGTCTTAAGAAGTTTCATTGGGTCTCCCCACCCGCTGACAACCCCGAAAATAACCAATGACAGGCTTACCTTGATCTCTTGGCCCATCATCTCTGAGAGGACCTTATCCACTTCTTGCCAGAAAATCTCGATCGTGGGGCACAGCCGAAACATATGGGCATCATCAGCTTTTTCCTCACCACACTTTGGGCACTTCCTTGCCCCCGGGTTCCCAGCTTCGACAGCTTCCTTGGCGTCCAGTAAGCCTTATGGACAGTAAACAGATGATTTTTCCTGAGAGGCGCAGACTTTTTAGATAGCCACAAAAAAGAACTAGATATTTGCCACAAGGTTTCAACGTCTTGGTTTGGCAGGTCCCTCTTCCAGATCTCAGTAGGCAGAGTAAACTCCTCCTCTCCAGCCTGTACTAGAATCCAGTCCTACTCTAAAATTTATTTTCGCTGGAGTGGTCGTATCTGTATCCTGTCCTCCCAATATTGGTTGCCTTTGTCATTTTTACCTAACCCCTTTGTCCAACTTGCTAGTTGGTAACATTTAAATTTCGATAGAATGCCCTCAGTGATTTCTACCTGGTGCTCCCAAGGTACTAATTGGTTGTCTTCTATGATTTGACCCCATTTTTGTGTACCCCAGTCAATCAGGGGGGTTGCAAGTTTGTCCAGGAGGCAGGCCAGTGTACCGGGGGAGTTCCATATCGGGGCAAAGCTACTATAATAGGCAATTCCTAATGACCGTCTGATTTGGTACCACAACTTACAGGCGGAAACAAGAATCTTGAGTCTCACTTTCTTGAAGTACTTTGGGTGGCCGAATTTAAAAAGGAAAAAGTCCCCACTCATAGGAAAGTCTGTAGTCAAGGCTCTGAATAACAGGGAAAAAGAAGAGCTATCCATGAGTAGCCGCCTTTTGTGCTTTCAATGGAAGGCACGGTAATATTGAAAAAGATCGGGGCTTGCAATGCCACCCTGTTCCTTCTGCCTACGGAGCTTCATCCAAGCAATTCTCACCCCTTTGGCACTCCATATAAAACTGCTTAAGTCCCCTTGCAGCTTCTTAAACCATACTGGTTTGCATTCTAGGGGGATTGCATTGAAAATGAAGGTGAATTGAGGGAGGATGGACATTTTTAACAGATTAGATCTGCCTATAAATGAGAGAGGAAGGCCCCCCATACATTAAGCAGTTGTATACACAATGTATACATTGTGTTAAATTATGCCCATGAAGAAAACCGTCTATAATTAGGCACTTTGATTGTTGTTTTATGTTAGATGTATCGGGAACTGAACTGAAAATTTCTGAATGCTCTTTGAAACCCCATATGAGTTGATTAAACATGTACAGATGGCTTAAGCCGCCATGTTAAACTCTCGGAGTAAATCTTGCAAATTCTGAAAACTGTAAATGCATTCGGGGATTCAAAACGTGAAAAGATATGAAATGGTTGAGGAGAAGAAATACATCTCGTAAAAAGCATTTATGAAAGTAGGACGAGAAGTATAAAATATACATGATAGTAGGCCAGTAGTAAAAGTTATGGATAGTATCTAATTTCCCCGCATAGGCAAAAATACGTGGATTAGTTGGAGCAAGGAACCCCTTAACCCAATTATTCCAAGCTTCATGTTCCTCGCAAGAGTCTCCAGAACTGCTAAATTGTTCTTCTGCTTAATTTAATGGCAATTGCAAGTGATACTCAGAGGGAGGCTCGGTGAAGCCCTGTGCAGAGCGAGGCTAATTACTCCATGTGGTGAGACCCTCATTAGGCTGTGTAAGTGTTCTAATTGCCATCACCCACACACTACTCGAAGCTATTTCAAACCAGTGTAAATGCTCTCAATTTACATTGCCTGACGTCGTTTTTGAAGGTTTTTCTCTTAATGGTATTCATCATGAATATTGAAATTTCGGCTCACGTAGGATCAACACTTGTTGACATGCATGCTGTGTTTTTGCTAATTCTAAAAGGCTGGATAATGTTTTTATACATGGAAAAACGATATCCAGACTCAAGCACAATAATAACATTGTAAACAACAAATAATAATTATTGGGGTGCAGCAGAGAAACCTCAGCTTGAACACAGCCGAATATGTACCTATGGCTCAAGACCTGACTGAGTTCATGCTCACCACAGTGGAAATAGGTGTTTAGATGGAAATATTAAATAATGTGTGCCATACTAACCTCCAGTATCCTCACAGTTTGTCTGATTCATGCTGTGCAGGCCGCTCCATTTTAACAGCTCAAAGATTTACAGTGACGTCCGAATCACTCCAAATACTATACATACAATTTAAGCGCATGCTGTTCTAAAATCCATGCACACATGTACAGAAAGGAATTATACACAACCTTACAAAATCATCGTCTGTTCAGCATCTGTGAGTAGATTGTATCAATTTCAAATATTCACCATACGACAAAGGGATGCCTTTTTCAAGCTGATCACTTTATCTTTAACACAAGTGTGGCAAGTTCTTTTACAGAGTGCACAAAAAATGAAGTAGATGGCGATGATGAACAGAAGGTTTTATGGGATAATAATGATTTCTACATATATTGCTGTGCAGTGAAAAGCCTGAGTTGATTTATGTTTTGTAAAAGCTTAAATCAGATGCTGTTTGATAGGTCCTCAGTTAGTAATACTGAGGTTTTGTGTATTTGGGTACAAGCCGACAGTGAAGCCATATTGACAAACATCCGCTGGTCTCATCAAGACAAGGAAAGCAACATGTGTGCGACGCCTATAAAGAACAAGCATTTGCAATGCAATAGGTCTCGCATTTGCGAGAGTTTAAGCCATTGACATTGTAAATGACAATGCCTTTTATTTATGTTTTCAAAACCAATACGTAAATAAAAGGCATTGCCATTTACAATGCCAATAGCTCAAACTCTCGCAAATGCGAGACCTATTGCATTGCAAATGCTTGTTCTGTGTTGTCTTCATGTCAGGAAACCAAGTCCCGCCGCTCCCGATCATCTTTACTCTCGTCATTAATGGTCCCATGATCACAACCTATTGCTAACGCCATCGACTGAAGAGGAAGCTATGAAACGAAACTCCTGGCTGTATTTTCGGATTCCTCCTCTGGCTCTTCTGTAAAATGAAGGGAGGCCAATCTGTGTGCAGCCTGAGGGTGAAGAGGGAAGGCACAGATTGAACTCCCTTCATTTTACAGAACAATCAGAGAAGGAAGCCGAAAATACAGCCAGGTCAGTTACGGACACCAGACAAGCCCTTCCGGCTGTGCTGATACATTACTGAGATCCATAAAGGTAGAACTCGACTGAAGCACTGGGTAGGTCTGCTGTTAACATGCCTCTGTGAGCTGGTGGGTGCCTAGGGCCATAAGCAGGAGAGGAATCAACGCTCGGAATTAGCGATTAGGCCCCAGAGGCTTAGAAACAGCACGACAGCAGGATAGCCAGGGCTCGAGTCAAGGGTAGGCGCGGTAACCTGCAGCTGTCTGCACAATTTTATCCTACAGACAAGCTTCCCCTTGCACACTCTACAGCCCTTTGCAAACATTCAGCACTATTGCTATTACGTTTCTGACTGATGTTGGTGGATTTTGAGCAGTTTGAAGACATTTTAGTGCTTTGCATTGACAAAAGGCTGTAATTTCTAATATTTATCTCTTTCCATCATTGCTTATTTTGCTCACGATAAAGTGTCACTCATAGTCGTTGAATGTCACTCATAATTCCACTGAAATTATGGAAATGTCACACGTAAGCAACCTGAAACCTTGGCAGCTATGCATATCCCTACTTTAGGCCGCACTGCGTGACACCGGGGCATCTACCACGCTGGACCACTACATTGGCGACGAGGCGGGTCTTACCTAAGCCTTCACCGCAGCCAGCAACTGCGACATCCCGGCAGCCCCAGAAGAGCTCCTGTCTGCTGCCTTTGTGGCCGCCCCCTGTGTTCTCGAAAGCCCGCCGCAACGCACCTGGCACTGCGACCTAAGCTGTGCCCAGCCGCCTGCTCCCATCCGGAGAAGCGACCAGGTTGGTCAGACGTGCTCCACGGCCGGTGGCGTGTCCCATGAGCGGGCGCATGCACGGCGAAGATCCTGTCGGCGCTGCCCTGCGGAGACGTGCCCTGCATCCCCGAGGTCAGTGGGGAGGGAAAAAAAGACACAAACGCACACGCAGCAGCCGCCAGCACCCAACCTTGTGCACTCTCTCTCTCCCTCGCTCGCCCCCACCCAGGCCCCGTGAGGCGCCATAACAACTGAAAACAAGAGGAGCGCTGGGCGTCTGAAGAGTAGGGGCAGCCTCATATTTTGCGGCTGGCGAGGACGGAAGGGGGACAGGAGATGTGCAGATCGCGTGTCTGTACGTGCGTGTTCACGTTCACGGGCGCGTTCACAATTGCAGTCCGTTCTGCGCGTGCACATCTCCTGTCTCCCTTCCGAAGCAAGTCGACGACAATAAGTCTCGCTAGCGACAGCGCTTCGCGCTGCGTCGCTAGGTCGAGACCTAAAAAATCAAATGAAAAACTGAAAAATTTAGCTAACGTATCTTCCAATTGTAAATATAGTCATGCCATATAGCCACATACATCAGCTTACTCTTGTGTAAACTCACCTCATGTACTGTATTTTTTAACCAACGAATTCTATTGCATATGTTAGTTCAAATCAAATATAGCTTTATTCGATTTTTTGTCATTAAAAATCATAAAAGCACAGTTCATATACACACGGTCAATTACACAATAAAAATAATCTCATTATATATACATATCCAACAGAATAAAAATACTTGAGATCTAATACTATTTTACATTGTATTCCTGTACCTAATAGCACTTTTTAGAAAAGCAACAATGGTCATTGAATGCAACTGATTTTCTAGGCACTGCAGCTTCAAATAAGCTGTTCTACATTGTCGCAAATTCATACTCTTCAGGATTGGTAATAAAAACATCTTCCTAGGGAACGCATAAAATTTACAAAATAAAAGGATATGCATAGTAGATTGGGATGATAAATCATCACATGGACACGGGAGTACATTTCTCGACCAATCATTAACCTCAGGGAACGTGAGCATTCTATAAAAAGTACCGAAGCGAAGGCGAGTTAAAAGCATACGATCAAAACTTCTCTCAACTTGTTTGAGATATGGTTGTATACCTGGAGTAGTTAACATTATTTGGTTTACCATAACTGTCTTTTTTGCCCTTTCTTTCAACCAACGTTGGTTTTCTAAAAACGTCATACACTCTATTTTTAAAGACTTTCTTGAGATATCAACCATACTCTCCGGGGCCGCAAATAATTCTGGTCGGCCAATATCATTGGCCATTCCTTTAATATAGCCAAGCCAGGGTATACGCATGCCTCTATCAAGTTTTAAGCAGTCCATGATGATATCACAATTAAAACTGGTTTCTGTTATTACCCAGACCTTATGCCAAAGTAATAGGGGATTGGTTCTGATAGTATCAGTAATAAAATGTAATCCAAGCTCCGAATGGCAAATAAAATTAGCTGTTGAGCTTGGTACTGCCAATAAATATCGAATAAATAAATTCTCACAGGCTTGTAGATGTTGCACGTCAGCAAATCCCCATATGCCTGCCCCATATGTGGCCGTTGATAAGCATTTTGATTTATATATAGCCAATAACTCTGGGACCGGTCTGCAGCCTAGTTTCCTGGAGAAATTAATCAATGCACCTATAGCTCTGGAAAACATTAATTTTCTTGCTTGGATAGCCGCATTCCAAGAGTATGTGCGATCAAAATTTATTCCCAAATAAGAGAATTTATCTGTGCTTTCAATTTTTTTGTTGTTAATAAAAATATTGCATTTTTTTGTCGCTTTTTTCCCACATTGCATTGTATAAGTTTTACCAATATTCACGTTTAAACCCCTGTCAGACATAAAATCTACAAACTTGTCGACTGTTCTTTGCAACCCTATTTGCGTCCGCGCCATTATGACCACGTCGTCGGCATATAAAAGGATTGGGATAGGTATATTATTAATAATCGGATAATCCTGTCTCAAATCATTAAGATATTGTCCAATATTATTAATATATAAGGAGAAAAGAAATGGGGCGAGTACGCACCCCTGCCTTACTCCCTTTCTTATTTGAAATTTAGCTGTACACTCTCCCTGCCTCCCAAAACGCACCCTTGCCCCTGCCTCCCTATACAATTCCCTCAAGAAGTTGAGTAATGGGGGATCCACTCCCATCCCTTCAAGTGTACTCCACAGCTTCTCATGTTCCACGCAATCGAACGCTGCGCTAAGATCAACGAATGTTAAAAATAATTTTTCATCTTTTGCTACCGTATATTTACTTATGATTAAAGTTAGGTTTAGCCCTTGTTCTATTGTCCCCAGCCCAGCACGGAACCCATATTGCAAATTAGATAGAAGTTCTTTTTCATCCGCCCATGTTTGCAGTTTTTTCAATAATACCCTCCCTACTACTTTCAACAGAGAATCCAATAGGGAGATTGGGCGATAGCATTGTGGATCACTCCGGTCACCTTTTTTAAAAATCGGGATCACTATTGCATCCGACCAAGTGGGGAGGAAACCTTGTCGTGTGCATCTAGCTAAAATGTTCGTTAAAATTGGGGCCCACAGTTCAGTATTATTTTTATAGACATCAACAGGGATGCCATCCGGCCCTGGTGCTTTACCAGATGCACTCTCTTTTATAGCCAAATTAACTTCCTCCAGAGAGAAGCAGAGATCCAACGGGAATACTGAATACTGTTTAGTCTCAGCGTTCACCGCACCATCTAGAACTGCCTTGTCATATCCATCAATCATCTTGTCATGTAATCCCAGCCTATCTTTATAAAGTCCAGTAAAGTGCTGTAACCATTTCTCCTCAGGGATGGCGACACCTATAATATCTGTATCCCTAATTGCAAAGAAGGGTGCGTTGACCGCTTTCCAAAAGGCATTATTATCTTTACTTATGGATGCCTCGTGTAGGGTTTGCCATGCCTCCTGTTTCAACTGTAACTTCCGTTTTTTTATTAACTGTTGGTATGTCTTTCTGGCCTGTCTAATTTCCTCCCTGTCTCTATTCTCTTTTTGCAACACTTTCTTTAGATGATTATTTGCCTTAGTGCATTCCCTATCAAACCAACCATGTGACTTAAACTCACCCCGTTTATGCTCCCTAGTTAATAATTTCTGTATCTCGCCCGTAAGTTTAAGGAAGGCGTTCAAAACATCTTCGTCATCCCTATCTTCAGAGAGGCAGACTTCTAGATCTTCTCTAGAACTTTTTACTAATTTGTTGATAAAAACAATAGGATCCACCTTCGACCAATTTAAGGAATACCCGTTTATAGCAGCAAGATTGATATCATAATTGTATTCTACATCCTTCTCCCGCTTTTCTCTTTTAGTGCTCTCCATCTCTAAAACAAAACTGATTGGGTAATGGTCACTCCATACGACTCTATGGGTTTTAAAATCACAGACATTTCTTGAGTACCTGTTTGATGCTAACACGAAGTCAATAATTGAATTACAGCCTCTGCCATTAAAGGTAGGCTCGAATGGTACTAAAGGATTGCACATCTCATTAACATACCCAAGATCAAACTGAAAGACAATTTCATTTAACATGCCCCCCAATGATGCGTGCGAGAAATGGGCTAACGTATCATCACTATCCTTTCCCAGTCCACATATACCACTTTGGCTATGTTGGCACAAAAAATAATTATAATCACCCCCATATAATACACACATCACCTGACATCTCGTCCTCCAGCTTGTTCAGAGCATTACGAAGGGTCTCTATTACATACACTATTTGTACTTTAGGAATGTTATTATAAAAATTGATCAGCGCTATACAGAACCCTCTTACAACATTGATGATCAGAATCTGATAGTAGTCCGTCTCAGTTTTAAGTTTCAGATTGGTTACCCCCAGCGTATTTGAAACATAGGTACATAATCCACCTTTATTGCGACCCTGTGCGCTACTCACCGCCGGCGTGTGGAATGTTTGGTATCCCATTATGTGTCTTTCTTCACTTAACCAAGTCTCTTGGAGGCAAATTATGGAGTATTCTTCTATCTCGTTTAACCACTGAGGATCTGTCACTTTGGTCGCTAACCCTGCAATGTTCCAAAATAATATCTTATCCACTTTGTCACTAGGTTCCTTTAGCTGTTTATCTGCCGTTATCTTACTTAACATTCTCCCATTCTGGGTTATCCTCCTTGTTACTTGCAACTTTATTACCTTGGTACTATTTTCCATATCCCCCCCAATTGATTTGTAATTACCTCCAGGTCTAAACCCTCCAATATACAGTCTTCTTTCATATCTGAAGTTTGCCCGCCACCAATCATGGACCCTAAAGTACTAGATTGTTCCTGTATTTTATATTTAGGAACTAGTAAGCTAGTACTCCCAATATGTGCCTCCCCCCTCACCTCCTGAACCAATGGTCAATCTATATCCTCGAGTGAGGCTAACAGTTCATAACGATTACGAATCGGAATGTTACTTAGACTCTGTATCTTATCATCCCTTACGTAGTTTTTTTGATAATTCCTGGTTTGGGGCTGGTAGAAATAGCCAAGTGGTAATGCATTAATTTCAGTATGACTAAGCCATGCATTCCCCGCCCTTGTTAAGACCTCGTGTACTAGCCTAGGATCACTAAAGGTCAAGACAATGCAGTCACCCTGAAATGACTTTCTGCCATCTCCCACCCATTTAACACGTCTTACCATTTTGAACTTTTCAAAAAGGGAATTTATTAGACCAGTTTTATTACCAAGCCAGTACAATCAATCAATCAATCAATCATGTCACATATAAAGCGCACTACATACCCGCGAGGGTCTCAAGGCGCTGGGGGAAGAGGGGGGTGGTGCTGCTACTGATCGAAGAGCCAGGTCTTGAGGAGTCTTCTGAAGGCCAGTAGGTCTTGGGTCTGTCGGAGGTTGGTGGGGAGGGTGTTCCAGGTCTTGGCGGCGAGGTGGGAGAAGGATCTGCCGCCAGCGGTCGTGTTCCGGATGCGGGGGACTGTGGCGAGGGCGAGGCTGGTCGAGCGGAGCTGGCGGGTGGGGGTGTAGAAGCTGAGTCGTCTGTTGAGGTAGGCTGGTCCGGAGTTGTGGAGTGCTTTGTGTGCGTGGGTGAGGAGCTTGAAGGTTATCCTCTTGTTGACAGGGAGCCAGTGCAGGTCTCTCAGGTGGGGTGTGATGTGGCTGCGTCGGGGGATGTCGAGGATAAGACGTGCAGAGGCGTTCTGGATGCGTTGCAGCCGTCTCAGGAGCTTAGCCGTCGTTCCTGCGTAGAGGGCGTTTCCGTAGTCCAGCCTGCTGGTGACGAGGGCCTGGGTGACTGTTTTTCTTGTTTCAGTGGGGATCCACTTGAAGATCCTGCGGAGCATTCGGAGGATGTTGAAGCAGGATGAGGAAACGGCGTTGACCTGCTTAGTCATGGAGAGGGTGGGGTCGAGGATGACCCCTAGGTTGCGTACGTGGTCGGTGGGTGGCGGGGCTGTTCCCAGTGATGTTGGCCACCAGGAGTCGTCCCAGGCTGAAGGGTTGGAACCAAGGATGAGGACCTCCATCTTGTCCGAGTTCAGCTTCAGGCGGCTGGTCCTCATCCATTCGGCGACGGCCTTCATTCCTTCGTGGAGGTGGGCTTTGGCGGTGTGAGGGTCTTTGGTGAGGGAGAGGATCAGCTGGGTGTCGTCGGCGTAGGAGATGATGTTGAGGTTGTGCTGTCGGGCGACGTGGGCGAGGGTGCCATGTAGATGTTGAACAGCGTTGGGCTGAGGGAGGAGCCTTGGGGTACGCCGCAGATGATCTTGGTGGCCTTGGATCGGAAGGGGGCGAGGCAGACGCTTTGTGTTCTGCCGGAAAGGAAGGATGTGGTCCAGTCCAGGGCCTTCTCTTGGATCCCGGCGTCGTGAAGGCGTGTTCGTAGTGTGTGGTGGCAGACCAGTGACTTATTTCGCAGTCCCTCCCATGTTTCATGCACAGACTTGTGTAAACAAGGAACATTTGTTAAAATCACTATGTATGGGGTGGCATCCGGTGGTAAATCCAGATGTCTATACATCTCATCACCTGCGTACTCCCTGGTCTCGATTATGTGCCCCGCTATGTGTTTATTGTCACTCTCCTTATCCAATACGAGTTTGCTATTATCGCCACCTTCCATATTATTGGAAGGGGTTGTCAAACTCCTTATAGGTGCTCTTGCCATTCCTGATTGCAAGTTTTTATTTAGATCATCTGCCACAGCAGCTGCAGCTGTTATTTTAGAAACCCGATTCCCTCCTTGTCTAGTTGCAAGCAAGCTACTTTGATGATTTACATTAGGTTGGGCACAATCAATATGGGCGGTAACCCTATTATCATTTCTTATATAACCCTCAATTGCCTCAGCCCTTTCTATTAACTTTTCCAGTGCTCCCATTACATATTTATGCAAGTCATCAATTTCTTTTGTGATGTTACCACAGTCAACTGTTTGGCCCTCAATTGGTGTTTTTACAGTAGATCTCCCTGAGCCAGAGGGCCTTCTGGTTACCCCTATTTTTGGTTGTATAACCACACTTTTCCGTTTTTTGGTTGGCACTTTTACAGTAGTTTTACCAGTTTTTACAATTCTATTCTCATCATGAATTAGTACTTTTGGCCCCTCAATTACATCAGGATTCTTATGTCGTTTAGGCGGAGGCTGAGGGTCATCATCCGGATCACTCACACAGATTGTCTCTGGTATCTCCTGTATACACCCATTTTGTGCTCGCGGGGTCGTTTGACCAACAGGTATAGTGACTAGGAGATTATTAGGGGGCGTAACACAAATGTTATTTGCAGTTTGTGAACCCAGTATGCCTTGAGAAAGTGTCTCTTCCACAGTGTTTATTTGATCCTCAATGGCCCCCATCGCGCCAGTCAAATAGTTCATCAAGGATTGTTGTTTTCCCGACCCATAGTTATTGGCAGTTACGGGGCCAGACTTCCTTTTGCCCATGTTTTCCTAAGTTCAAATTATTCAACTTAAATGCTAATATATAAATCAAAAACAAAATGGGGGTAGTCCAGGTTGCTCAGGTTATTCGGGGTAAAACATATAAGAACATAGATAAAAACAAATCTCCAACCTTAGAGGGGTGGCCCAGCCTAGCCTCTGTCGGCCTATGCCGGGCTAAGACGGGCCCGTCTTGGCCCGGTCTTCGCCCGGACGCGTCCCGCGCTGCGGGAGCCACGATTGTCTTTTGTAGCGTTGCAGCCCCTCCAGGGGCTGTGTGCAAAGTGCAGTGCAGGTAGTTGGCAAGGGATCAAGGGCAAGGCTCAGCTAGCGGTCTCCCGCCCCGCGGGAGCCGCGACCGTCTTTTGTAGCATTGCAGCCCCTCCAGGGGCTGTGTGCAAAGTGCAGTGCAGGTAGTTGGCAAGGGATCAAGGGCAAGGCTCAGCTAGCGGTCTCCCGCCCCGCGGGAGCCGCGACCGTCTTTTGTAGCGTTGCAGCCCCTCCAGGGGCTGTGTGCAAAGTGCAGTGCAGGTAGTTGGCAAGGGATCAAGGGCAAGGCTCAGCTAGCGGTAACACATGTTAGTTAATAGAAAAAGAAATACCGGATCAGGATGCTTTCTGTTTTAATACATATTTAGAAATCACACATACCACAATCAGTGGCATTGTACTGTGTAAATGTATGTCTTTACAGCCAATAAAAGTACGTGTAATGGCTCAGGCTGTTTCATGTAGCAGATTCATGTAGGCGATTACAATAAGAGCCCTATTATAATGTCGGTCAGAAAGCTTCCGACCTGCGACTTTCTGACCGACATCATAGGTTTCGTTTCGCCCGCCGCATTACAATGCAGGTGGTCGAAAGTGAAACCAGCCGGTCATTCTGGCTGAATTCCGACAGGCTCAAGGAGCTCGTCGGTCAGTCGGAGGCCTCACCGTAATCCCTAAGGACGGGGTTTCCGCCATCGGTATAATGATGTTGGTTTCCGACAGGCTTTCCAAGCTGGGCTTTCCGACATGGAAAGCCTGTCAGAAAGCGACTTTGGGGGCCCATAGCAGGGCTCCCATTCCTCTATGTCCTCCGGTTGGGGGCTGAGGGGGCAATTAGGTGCCCCCCTGCTAATCCCTGCACCGTGTGGCAGGCACCATGAGGTGCCTGCCACGTGGTGCAGGGATTAACAGAAACTCCCATTTCTCTATGGAAGCTAGTGCTGCGGCCGGTTTACGGCCGCAGCACAAGCTCCCATAGAGAAATGGGAGTATGCGACCGCACCATGTGCAGTCGCATTGTAAAAGCGGTGGCGGGACTGGAGGTCGGTCGGTCCCGAGACCGCAACGGTCCGCCCGACATCGTAATCAGGCTCTAACTGTGTAAGCCATCCAATGTCAAGCAAATGCACATAAGTGCATGTTGGTTAGGATAATTTCGGAGCTAAGTGTACCCATTCAGTCAATTCGTTCAGGCTAAATGTTGCAATTTGAAGTTTGTTTAAATCTACGACATTCCTTGATCATGATCAGGTTGGCTATGTTTCTACCCCTTGGGTTTGGCTTGATGATTTAATAGACCACCTAACCTTTCTCGTTTATGCTACAAAATGCCTTTGTAGATTGTGTATCTGCAATATATTACTGGTATCCTTGACTTTTGGTGATGGCTCCATCATTTAACAGACATGATTACTTTTGCTGCAATTGTTTATGATTACTAATTGCATTTATTTTCTGTTGTACCTCCTGTGTCTCCTGTGTCTTGAGGTACAAAATGATGAAAATCTAATTGCTGGAGGTGGAGCTTAGCCATGCCTAAAATGGCACCTCTTCATACAATACTGCCGCCCAGTGCCCATATCCAGCTATTTGTAGTGCTCCAGCTAACGCTGCCCTGAAATAAGAGCATTCAGAGTGAAGGGCAACTCTGCAAAGACTCCCACAACAGGGATGATGTCTGCTGCTCAGTTAGCGAAGAAAACCTGTGCCTACATGGGAACCCCTCACCCTTGGCCAAACCTGGCAGGAACACCTATGACGTAGCTGGCCTTTGCCACGCCATGAAGCCACATTGAGGAAGGAAACCATACCATACCTTACTCCCACCAGGACTGGACAGAAATCTGAGACGATGCTGCTGGAGCAACCAAGCTGATAAGAGACCACACATATCAGATCACATGTTATAGGCAAAGAGGATATATCAATTGACAAGTGATTAGACCCATGAGTGAAGTTACCGTACAGTACCAGATGGTTGCCTCTCTGTGTATGTTAGTGCCTGAATTTACGAAGTGCGTGCCCTGAATTGAGGAGAGAAGTAAAAATACTAGGTCGGTTTTAGTGAAAGTTGAAGATACGATCAGTATGCTTATACTTGAAATTCTGTATACTCTGTCCCACCCTGGAAGGACATTCTCTGCTTGCTGCAGACTGTGGTATCCCTGCCCTTTTGTACAAAGCCTACCCTCATATCCATTGTCTGTGACGTTCCTCTGACCCCACATATGGGGCGTTTTTGTTGATACTCATAATGTGTAAGTCTCACCCACAAAACTGTACTAGGACAGACCTATCTTTTTATGTGTGGAGTTCTCTGCCCCGACTGTGGAGTCTCTGCAGTTGTAAATGTACTATTAACTCAGTTTGTGAGTAGCAAAAACATAATAAACTTACCCAAAGTGCAAGTTTACCTTTGTGAATCAGGCGCTTAATGTCTTCCACAAGACAATGGCAACAACTCCTCTTCTCATATGCTACTTTGGAACCTAAATGCTCTGTGATTCCAACAGAGCCAAAAATAGCTGAACCTCTTGATTTCCAAATGGCCCATAGCATATGGCTGCATAGGTCTGACTCCAACAAGCCTTATCCCATTAATTGCATGCTTTCTTAGACACCAACTGCCATCTTTGTCGCTTGAAGGTCAGGCCATGATAGATAGTGAAATTATTTTGGATTACCTTTTAGAGACTATTTTGGATTTTCCCACTTTTAGATGACAAGGTGAAGCTGGCTTTCTCTGAGAGTTCTATAACACTAACAAAGTGTTGTTAGCCTCATTGCTCCTTGCAAGGTTTAAAGAAGTGGGAGACTCTCACTGGGCCCTATTTACAAAATGACAATGATATCCTTTGACCCTATTGGATAGAAGGACCCTCCCGACTGCAGTAGTTACAACCCCATATTTTAATTAACATCTACATGAAAATAGTAGCAAACATCCTCGTCAACGGACTACTGATGGTTTTTTATAGCAACCTTAGTACATGAATCACAAGTGCATTTCATTCCAACTTGCTTGTTTTGGAAATTACCATCTTTTATATGGTGTTCCCCAACATTATTGCCTTCAATTGCTGAATCCATTCTTGTTGGTCATAGAACTCTGGGCACTTTACCCTTGACAACCAGTGGTACAATTAATTAGCACATTCAACTTAATTATGTTTTCAGTATATGATACAACCTGTACCAAGTGCCGGTAAATTAAATGATACTAGTGGGCTGCAACACTCATTGTCCACCCACTGAAGTAGCCATGTAAAGCATGTCTTCAGGACTGCCACTGCAGCCTGGCTGTGCAGTTTTTAAACTGCAAAGTCTACCTGTCAAAATCATTAATCCCAATAACGCAAACTGGATTTCGCTTAGGGTGTTCGACCCTGGATAACATTGTTTCACTGGCCATGATGGGAAAAAAGGCAAGCTTGCAGAAAATAACATTATACGCCTGCTTTGTGGACTATTCCACAGCATTCGACAAGGTCAACAGGCAAAGGTTGTGGAACAAATTAATAGCATGGGAGGTTGATTTAAACCTTTTAAATTTTATTATTGCCCTGCACTCGGATACATGGGTCAGGGTGAAGCTGGCTCATGATAATTAGGGCTCCCGGTTTTCCGTTTAAACGGATTTTTACATATAAATACAGACGGAAAACTAGTTTTCCTTTATCTGTATTTATATATAAAAACGGGAAAATACTAGTACATTTTGCCGCGCTGCCGTGCACCAGCAGACCTGCCTACAGTAACAAACGCTTTTATTGATGCCTCAGCCATTTCTGGGGGCTCAGCTCTGCCCCTCGAGTGAGGTCTTCATTGGCATCAATAGAATCACACCCCCAACCATCTGGTGTCTCCCCCTCCTTAGAGGGTTAAGAGGTGTCAGCCTTCCCGGGCGCACACACAGCCGCACCCGAGTACTTCACAGGTCTTTGAAAGACCATTTACTTGGTAACGAGGCTTTGTTCTTTCACTCCTCCAGGAATAGAAAGAAGCCGCCCAGAGTGGCCAAGAGGCTGACGGTCTGACCCCAGACCTGCCTAATTGCAGCGTATGCAGCCATTTCAAAACAAAAGTAGGTGCCCTCGGGGAAGGGGGTGGGGGCTGGAGTCAGTGGCGTATGCAGTTTTGGGGCGGCAAAAGCAGGAATCGAATGCCAGCACCCCGTGGGACGGCAAAGCCTATTAAATTAAACACTGTCTGGCACTGAGGGGGCACTTGCAGCCTCTGTTAGCTGAAGAGCGCGTTTGTTGTGCAGGTAGTAGTAGCCCAACAGGTTAGGGTGGAAAGGTCGCTGGTGTCAGAGACAAGCAGGGGAAGGTCCCATTGGAGGTTGCATAACTGAGGAGGAGGGCAGCAGCTCGCCACAGGCCATGGGCCGTCAGTGAGTGTATCTGAGTAAAAGTATTAACAACACCTGCCTGTGCCTCGGTCTGTGCCCTCCCCACTGTGGGTATGAACAGTAGCCTCACTCGTCTATTACAGGGCCGTCCACAGCTAACACAAAGTGGCCAGATTGGTGTTATTTACACTCAAACACATTAGCGCCACCTTACAGAGTTTGCCAGTGAAGCGCTACTTTTCTTTTCATGTTAGCTTTTCAAGCAAAACGCTCATTGATTTCTGAATAATGAGTGTAAAAGCTTTAAGTTGTGTTCCCTATGAGTGTTTGCTTTTTTCCAGTATGTTATTTTTTTCAGGCAGCATATTACTGTAGTCTAGTGCATAATTTGAATTGAATTGTTTCCAGGTGTTTATAGCGGGGCACAATTGGGTTGCAGCTGAAGGCAGTGTGAGTTTCTCTCAGTGGGGCAGTATGGTGTTCAGTGGGGAGAGGATGTGGCACTCTGCAGATGACAGAAACTGCAAGGCTCTGAGACAAATGGCTTGTGATAGCACTTTTAAGCATATTTGGGACGTTCTGCAAATGGCAAAGTTTTCAGATGAATGTATAGTGTTGACCAATATGTATGCATTGGCAATTTAAATAAATGTGGAAAAATACTAGATGTAGCGTTGTCTTTTGCTTGTGGCAAAAATAAATGTGGATAAATACAGAAAAAATGCCCAAAAAATAAATATGGATAAATACAGACGGAAATGGCAAAAAAATAAATACCATAAAACCGGGAGCCCTAATGATAATACACTATCTCCAAAAATGGATACCACTAACGGTCTTAAACAAGGCTGTGTCCTTGCGCCTTTATTATTCTCCTTGTACATTGCAGATATCGACTCGATGTTAAGTTCAGATATGGGTGTGGCACCTAAATTAGGGGACAAACAAATACCATACCTAGCATATGCCGACGATTTAGTAATTTTATCCTTAACTCCTAATGGATTACAGCATCAACTGAACCAACTAGACATATACAACAAAATGAATGGTTTGATAGCTAACTTATCTAAAACAAAAATTGTTACGTTTGGACGGTCTACACAATCAAAAACGTGGACTTTAGGAGACAATCCAATCGAGGTAGTGGACCAATATAACTACCTCGGCGTAACATTCGACAAAAAGTTATCATGGTTAAACCATATGGTCTGCAAACGTGTAAAATCTATAACTATTACAAAATCAATTGCGAGATTTATGAAACTGTGCGGAGGGAATGCAATTATCCCATCTCTAAAAGCTTTACAGATGAAAATGATTCCGTTTCTATTGTATGCATCTCCTGCCATGAACAAGAAAGTCATTTGTGATCTTGAAAAATGTTTCATGAAAAGCGTACGTACCATACTCCATTTACGACAGGCTACTCCACATTGTATGATACGGTTGGAATTTGGCCTAAAATCTCTGGAAATGTTGCATAAGATCAGTTGTGTTAACTACATTATCGATTGTGCTAATGCCGATTCATGTACATTGAAACATCTAATAATGGAGGAACTCCGGAAGATTAAAGTAAGAGATCTGCAACTTTCTATTATAATGATGGAAATAGACTCTAATGAACTGCCTGATATTCAGGAGATGGGACGAATGACCAGGGATGTGCGGCAAAAACGAATAGGTAAAACATTAAGGCTAACACAGTGGAATTCAGATCGCCTACAAGCCGGGAAATATAAACACACAGACTTAATAATTGACACATATACCTTGCAGGCTCAAGAATACTTGGGATGGAATGTGACCAGCTACATTAAATGGAAATACGTAAGGTTTAGACAACTCTATATTCCGATAGGGGAGTTTGAAGGGACTTGGAATAAGGCGCTTAAAGATACTCAGGGATGTCGGCTTTGTGGAACCGGCAAGGAAACTCTTGAACATTTAATATGCATCTGCCCGAGACTTTTGCCCACACGGAGGTTATATTTACGCCCCATGTTTAATAATGCCAAAATAAGAACAACTACAGAGGCTATACGTTATTGTTTTAGGCTCACAGGGAAAGTGCAATTAGAAGGATGGTACAGTTTTTAGAACATGCTTATAAAACATTACTCGACTAGATGATTTTTATCGGCTCTGTATATAGATGCAAAGACAGGTATTACGACCTATGTATATCTTCTTTTTAGGATACTACGCATGGTAAATATGTGATTGTTTTATTCTATTTTTATGCCTGCTTATTTTCTATTTATTGTAATCAAATGATTAATGCAATAAAGTATTTTACTACTACTACCTGTCAAAATCACACTTTTGACATATCTAACATTACCCTTTTAATATCTTTAAGTCACCCCTAAGGTAGGCGTTATAGCCCAATAAGGCAGGGTGCATGGTATTTTAAAATAGGACATGTAGTGAAGAACCTGCAAAGTCATTTTCACTGTGACAAGATTGACTCTCCCATAGAGAAACACTGGGTCAAAATATAACAACGCATAATGACTAATTTCAATTTGGCAAACACAAGGGGATGATGGATGGAGTGCTGAAACTTTTCAGACACTCACCCCCAGACACAGATCTGGGTTGAATCCATCGTCATTCTTTAGCTCACTTCGCCACCCTAGTTTCGACCCAGCCATATGCAAATCAGTCTTGACCCTGTGCCTCATGGGAACAGTCCAGCCCGAACTGCCATGCCAGGTCCTCCCTGGACCAGAAACAAGCATCCTGGGACTGGTTTCGGGGTAACAGCCCTCATCAGCCAGGCTAGCTTGAATCCAGTGGCTGTTCCCATAGGGAGCAGGGTCAAGACTGATTTGCATATGGCTGGATCTAAACTGCAATGACATGGGGAGCAAAAAAAACAATGGATATAGGCCCAGGTCTCTGTACTGGGGTTAATGTTTGACATTGTTCAACATTCTGTCCATCAATTGTTCTTTTTGCATTTGTCACCCTGAGTGGGATGGGTATGCCCAGACATGGGTCCCGTGCTCTCCATGCCACTGGAGTCAAGCAAGCCTGGCTGATGAGGGGTAAAACCCCGAAACCGGTCCTAGGATGCTTGTTTCCACTCCAGGTAAGACCTGGCCTGGCAGTTGGGGCTGACTGTTCCCATAGGGACCAGGGTCAAGACTGATTTGCATATGGCTCGGTCTAAACTGAAATGGCATGGGGAGCAAACAAACGATGGATTTAGGCCCAGATCTCTGTACTGGGGTGAATGTTTGATATTGTTCAACATTCTGCCATCAATTGTTCTTTTTGCATTTGTCACCCCAAGTGGGATGGGTATGCCCAGACGTGGGTCCTGTGCTCTCCATTCCACTGGAGTCAAGCTAGCCTGGCTGAGGAGGGGTGAAACCCTGAAACCAGTCCTAGGATGCTTGTCTCTGGTCCAGGGAAGACCTGGCCTGGCAGTTCGGGCTGGACTGTTCCCATAGGGAGCAGAGTCAAGACTGATTTGCATATCGCTGGGTCTAAACTGGAATGGCATGAAGAGCAAAAAGCAATGGATTTAGGCCCAGATCTCTGTACTGGGGTGAATGTTTGACATTGTTCAACATTCTGTCCATCAATTGTTCTTTTTGCTAATTTCAATTTGGAGCAGGCAGAAGAGTGATTCAAGGAGTCATTTTAATAGTAATTTTGAATCCAACTTGAAGGTAAAATTAGGAGTTTATATTACTATTAAAGAAAAGGCACTTTTAGAAAGTTGTCTAAAACCAAAAGGCCTTTCTGCCAGGGTCCAGTGTCACATAACTGCTGATGGCTTCCCTGCAGAGTGATTTGTTTGCTCTCAGATGGAGGATAAAGGGCTTTGGGTGTAGGGAGGTGTTTTACTTCTTGGGCAGTGTGTCCTGTGGGCTGCAACAAGCCCCTTTCTGTGGTTCAAATGATGGCATGGGAACTGTGCCCAAACCCTTCCTGAGCTTCAAAGTATGCTTACCCTGTCACTGGCAGATGTAGCTCGCACCTGGGCCTGCCTCCCGTTTGTCTTCCTAATCAGGCTGGTTT
This sequence comes from Calotriton arnoldi, assembly GCA_963921515.1. Lineage (NCBI taxonomy): Eukaryota > Metazoa > Chordata > Amphibia > Caudata > Salamandridae > Calotriton > Calotriton arnoldi. The sequence continues at coordinate 2,925,184 of CAWUFW010001285.1, forward strand.
CAAACCCAGTGGGAGGAAGGAAGCTGCCCAGAACTGATTTAGGGGGTGGACAAATAGTTGCCCTCAACCACAGGCTAGCCAAGGGCATAAAAGGGGACCTCACAAACCTCTCCTCAGGCCACTTTTGGACCTGAGAAGAATTAGATGAAGAACTGCCTTGTTGACAAAAAAACTGAAGGAAGACTGGACCCGCTTGCCTTAAAACCAGGAACCCAGAAGTGACTCCAGGGGTCAGTTGGCTGATCTCCTGTTTGAGCTGCAAGGCTACAACAAACTTCCAGAGGTATTTTCCTGCTTTCCAGCTGACCATCCCCAAACTGGAGCTCATCTAATTTGCTCTGCTGGCCTCTATAGGAATGAGTCCTGACCCCAAAGTACTGTCCCCAAGGTCCTGGACCCTTGGCTGTGGTCAGAGTGTACACCTTCTGCCTAACTGAAAGTTTCACTGAACACCAAACTTCGACTCCAACAACCTTCACCAAGCACCCTATCTATTGATTCACCTGATTAAACACAAAGCAGCATCTGACCAACACTGACAGTTTCACTTGTTTTGATGCTGAGCAGCCTCCCATCGACTTTAAGACTTTGCGCAGTGGCTCCTTGTTGGTGTGGACCCTTTCCTTGGATCCAGTATGCTAGCTGACTCCACCGAAGACTTTTTACCTCCAGAAAAGTTTCTAAGTCTGATGGTAAACTTACCACTGGGGTGAACCTGGTCCCTGTATCTGACCAGCAGTCCATTGTGATCAGACTTCACTTTTGAGTTTGACCTGATCTAGTGCAGGCAGATACCTGCAATTGACTCTTAGCAGTTTTTAGCTCTATTTTTAACTCAAAATTTATAAACTCTTTCTCCCGGTCTACTTTCTAAATTGGTTTGGGTTTTTTCTTGTGTTGTGTTTTCACATTATTACTGTTTGAGTACCGCATGAATACCCCCATGCCATAATGCTTGTATATTATTCTGTACTAAAAAAGTCTAGTGGACCCAATGAGCTTTTAACTGGGCTTCTAAAGGTATCCATAATTTGGGCCGAGGTGGTACTCTCAAACCCCTTCAAGCACACACACTAAATTAGGTCTAGATAATATTCACTCATAGCAGTGTTGACAGGTAATACATTGCCCGCTCCTCAGATTACGCCCTCATCCCATGACACTATAATAATTGCCTACAATAAAATACTTTATTACATGGATAAACTTCAAGGGTGTGGTGTCAGGTGTATATGGAATGCTTTTTGATAATGTCTTTTTAGTGCTGCCCGTACTAACCTTTAGACATTTTGGGAGCACTAATTACAACTCTATATCTCCAAGAGGATAGGGACTCTTTACTCTGCACACGTGACAAACGCTTCAGAGAGAATGCTAAAATTTTCCAGATATTTGTTATTGACCATCTACCAGATTGCACACGACAGACCTTCTTCCTCACTTTTATTGCTGTCGATGCCATCAGCCTGTTTGCAATTTGGGTCATGTACCTGGGGGGTCATTAGGATGGCATAACGATCGCCACCGCTGGGCCGGCAGTGGCGATCGTTACGCCATCCTACAGTGAAATACCCCCCGCCATATTATGATGGCGGGGGGTATTGTGGCGGCCGCAAAGTGCGTCCGCCGCTTTTCGGCCGGTCGGCAATCACTACGATTGCCGGCCGGGCGGACTTGGGCCACTAATATGGTGGCGGTGCCTAGCAGGCACCGCCAGCCATATTAGGATGCGTGTCCTGAAAGGCCTTTCCATGGTGGCGATGCCGCCATGGAAAGGCTGGCAGGGATTTGCTTTGGGGGCCCGTTGCGGGCTGCCGGGGGGGTGGGGTGGTGGGGGTGCACTTGGGGGGTACCTATGGTACCCCCCTACATTTCCATGCACAAGGTGGCAGGCACCACGCGGTGCCTGCCACGTTGTGCATGGAAATGCACAACATGGCCATTGGACATTGCGGTGGGTGCTGCAGCCAGCAGCACCGGCCGCAATGTTGAATTGCCAGATGCGACCGCCGCAGTGGTGGTCGCATCATTATCAGGGGTGCAGGACCGCCGCATGGCAGGCGGGCGGTCCCATTATCGCTAGGATGATGGGCGGACTTTAGTCCGCCCGCCATCCTAATCAGCCCCTATGTGCCTGCCCAGTATTACAGGCTACAGGGCTGCAATCAGGGACAAATTATCTACCCCCACCTATCTTGAGATTGCTCTGTCTACATGACATGTCGGACATACCGAGCCTGAATAATCACACTCGCAGATGGCTGATGGCAGCATTGGCTCCAGCAAAACTGTATATCCTGAGGCAATGGAGGAAAATAACTGTACCTACTTACGCGGATTCGCTAGCTGGACTATTGAGGGTTACCCATGTGGACGAGTATTTTATAAAGTCCAGGACTAAGTGACAATTTTTTCCATAGATATGGGTTCCCTTCCTCCAACCTATACCCCTTATTCTACTTGAGTCACCTGCTCTGAGGGCTGAACTTCTAGGGGCATATTTACTAATAGTTCAGGCAAAGCAGCACATCAAGGCAAGATGCTGCGCTGTGTTCCATGGGCGAGAGAGAGAGTTGAACAGAGTCATATTTACCAGGATAAGAAGCAGTTCAGTTCCCTCTATGCACAGGTGCATTTGTGGCTTCCAAGCACTAACACAGGCACCCTGGTGCCATCATACACTTAGAGGCTTATACCTCTTTCCGCTGTGATGCAAAATACAGCACAGATGGAAAGAGAAAATAACAAGGAGAAAAAAGATATTTCTCTGTGTTATGTCTCAGTTAGGTATGCAGAAACCCAGGTTTACAAATATTTGTAAATCTGGATTTGCATCAAAATACCTACTCCACCCATGTAACATATTCCCAATGCAAAGTAAAGCAAGACAGCGCTATGTGCTGTGTTACATTACTTTGTGTTTACTAAACCGTGCAAATCGACTTTGTGAAGCTTAGTAAATGGCAAAATGGATTTTGCACCAGGGCTGCACCACAAAAGTTAGGCAACCCAACACAAACACTATGCTATGCTGCTCCGGTCCTGCCAGGCTTAGATTTCCAGGAGCACTCTGATGCACCACTTGCCTCTTTCCCTGTCTAGAGGACAAGACTCACAAGGCTCCCACCTATGTTGATCACAGGCAGGTGAATACAGCAGCTGGCTCCCGTCTGGACTCTTGAAAGCTGTGCTGGATGGGGAGCCAACAGGAAATGTTAGGGCTATGAGACTCCTCTAGGTCTCCAGCATGAAGCAGTGCCGTAGCTAGAACTTTTGCTGCCTGTGACAGCCCCTGATCTTGCTGTCCGGCAGCCACGGGTTAAGAGCGGGGGTGCTGGCGATTCCTGTGTTTGCCGCCTGAAACAGCTGCCCCAAAAACTCATGCCTCTTGGGGCGACCGCCCCCCCCCCTCACCCCCACCTTGCTACACCCCTGGCTTGAAGTGTCTTGGGTGCCTGGCACTCAACTAATATATAAAATAGAAAAAAATGTATGTGTTGCATCTCAAGGTTGCAGTTATTAAAAAAAGGCCAAGGTTAAGGAGCCCAATTTGAATATTTTGCTTGTGGTGCCCAGGAGAACAGGGGCACTGTGCACACGTTGTTTTTATATGGAGGGGACAACAAGAAGCAGTGGTGCGGCTCCCTACAAGGTCCCTTAAACGTTACTTAAAAGTCTTGGGTGGCACCCTATGTCTCCCAGGGTGTTGTCTGTATGACTCTGAGAGAGTTTTCTTTTTTCTACTCTGCATTCCTTGAGCCAGGGTTCTACCTTTATGGCTTTAGGTTGCAGGGATCTTTGTTGTTGGGTGCAAAGGCTATTTGGCAGCATGTGTAAAGGTAGAAAAAGACAGACACATATAAGATTTGGTTTATGATATGATGTATTGACATTGTGGAAGATAACAGTGATTCATTTATTTTATTAGGGGACATCTTTGGAAGATAATGCTAACCACAGAGATTAGAATGTAGTTTGCATTGACTTTAAATAACATATTTCCACATTCATGATTGGGAAAACCAGTATTTCTGGTTTTAATACTTTCACCCATTATACAGTGTTCAACATGTGTGCTGGGGTATTACAGGTTTAGGGTTCAGGCCTTCTGAGATATCAACTGATACAGGCTAACACCATTGGTATTTCCACCTGCCTACCTGTATGTATTTGTAAATTAATATGTTGTATTAAGTAGTGTGTGTGTAAAAAGTAATTTCCTTTTTAAAATTAAAACCAGAGGCTGGTCGATGAATTATTAAAGTGTTTCATTTTTCGTTTGCTGGCTCTGAGCCAGCTTGTGCAGGAAGGGGCGGGACATTGGAGGGTGGAGGAGGAGTGCTTTTGCCTCTCTAAGTGCTCATGTGTGTTTGGCCGGCCCGCTCAGGCCGACCAAACACACGTGCATCTAGGTTTCTCCAGCCCGGCTTGCTTTCAGCAGCCGGGCTGGAGAAACCCCACAGACTCCATTACCTGAGCTGGGCATCTTTCCTGCTCACTCAGGCCAATCCCTGTGCTGCAGATTGGCTAGGAGTCTATCCCAGGGGCTGTTGGGACCCAGGAAGAGGCCAGCAGAAGCAGCACGACGCACGAGGCGGCATCAGGTATGTTTTTCTATTTATTATTATTAACATGCCCACCGTCTTCCCCCACGAGCTCTCCTCCCACCCGCCCAACTACCTTTTGTTAATGGTGGCCGCCGATGCGAATTTCAGTAGTTTGATTATTTTGAATGAGAACCATAACTCACTATTTAACTGTGATTTTAGTGCATTTGGTAAAAAAAAATTAAACTGACTTTTTTTAACACTTGCTGCCCATCTTTGGATGTATGAATTGGATTTTGGACGCAGGACCTGGTCGGTGGCCATGCGCTGCTCCCAATTTTCCATGTCCACTCGACCCACTCTGTGCATGGTGAGGTCGGCAGGGCTTTCAGATGCATTTGGGGAAACATGGACTATCTCAAATCTGTCCCAAGTCTTACCCTGGCTATACAAATTACTGTTTCCTGTGCTATAAGGGTGGACAGAGAAGGACTCTCTGGACTAGTGAGTGTTCATTAATAACATCTGTGAATGTAAGTAACATTCAGATGGGCATTTTGGATGGACACAACTGAGTAATTCTTTCCTTGTGTAATATGAGTAAGTTTTAGAAAAATATGTGCATTACTTGAAATATACTTGGGTGGTCAACTACATTAAAACATAACACACGGTATGTCCTCCTATACCAAGTCATTTGAGATACCTTTTAAATGTATTTTCCACACGGTTTATAAATTCAAGCAGTGAACATTGCAAGCGCAGTGCATTTGACCTCCATCCACATTCATGTTCACCCTTCCTGCAAGATATTTACAGCTCAAACCAGTCACAGGCTGGGGGCGTGGCTTGTGCGCTTGGGGAAGATGGCGGCGGTGCACTGAGCTCCGTTGCCACACGGAGCCTGAGAAGGAACTTTTGCCGCTTGGAGCCTTCATTCTTAGCTCACTAGGCAGGATATGCCTTCTGCAGTATGGCGGCTTGTTTTTCTTGGCAGCCGGTGAGTTTGTGACTTGCCGTTACAATTCTGCTAGATGATGTCGCCTCCGTGAGGAAGATGGCCATCATTTTGTTCTTCTTCGTTTTTCTGCTGAGGGCGCTGTTGTGGCCGGGCTTCCCTTTCACAACTGAGGGATTCCTGCTGATGGGAAGAGACAGTCGTCGATTCTAAGTGATGTCTTGCCCATTCTTCTCATTAAAACGTCGATGGTGCAGCTGCAAGCACTCAGCGCGCTCGTTACCGGCTCAAGTTGCAGTGATCGATTTTAGGTCCCCTTGAATGCTGTCGGAGATGCGCAGAAATACTTCCAGCTTGTTTAATTGATAACAGGCAATGTGAAATCCTCTGCAGTCGCTCTGTTTGGCTCGCTGTTTACTAAGCCACTCAGGAAATCCATAAAAGGCATTGCAAACAGGACAAGAACCGTTTTGGCCTGTCCAAAGCGCCGTTATTTCATACTGGCAGCCCCGTGCATAGTATCAATTTAAGCCTTAAAAAAAAAAAATCTTAAGTTGTAAAAGATTTGTGCGCAAGTAGAACGAGCCCCGGGACGTGGCTTGTGCGTTTGGGGAAGATGGTGGCGGTACAATTGAAGGAATGATTTTTAGATGCCACCGCTCTTGTTATTCTCTTTGGCATCCTTTTTCTTTCTTCTATGAGCATTGGACCTATTTTGCTGCATGTCTGGAACAAATACTGCTCTCTTACAGTCCTGGCACCCATTATTACTTCTGCTGAATGTACTACCAGTTCGTTATACAATATATAATTGGAGATCACTAACAATGTTGGCCTTCTGTAGCAATATATGAATTATTTGCCGCAATTGTTTTTGAGTTAGAGCTTGGTTAAGGTCTTTGTGAGGGTTAATGCATCCCAGGAACTTCTAGAAGGTTATCCCTCATTGGTGCTAGCCTACTCACTCTATCAATTGTGCTTTTTGTATGATATATGGGGTTATATTAACAGGTTATATATATATATATATATATATATTTGTATGCTCTATATTATGACCCTGTCGACCGTTTGTGGTGTTGCTGATTGTGTCATTTCTTTACCCAATTGGCACCTTCACATGTCTTGCGGCCCGCAGTTGTGCTTTCAAGGCCCATATGGATGGTTTTTATTGATACCATATTGTCAATGATGGAAAGGTATTTTTCTTGAATTGAATTCATTGAGGTTGATACCATAGTCGCCACTACATTTTGCTTACTGTTCTCCTACAATACTGCAATATCTCAACTAATCTCTATGGTGTAGTTTGCCACTCTGACATAACCTTATCAACTGTGGATTTACTGAAACTTGTGCCATCAATCATTTGTTCTATGGGCAGGACTTTCATCATTAAAAAGCTACTCAACGACAAGTGTAATCTATCAAGATGGCTAGTGATTCTCCTTCTCTTGTGAAAACTTCATCATCTGGCACTAAACAGATAAGAGCCAAAAATGACCCTCCATCATCGGTCCAGTCATCATCAAATCCGGTCTTGGACTCAATCCTAGATGAACTTCGAGCTCTGAAACCATTTATGAATGCTACTAATGAAAAGCTACAGCTGATAGAGGACGGGTGGATCAACATGGAGGGTAAACTGTCTGTCATGGAACAACGTATAAGCGACTTACAGGATGTAGCCATTAAAGTACCCTTGCTGGAACAGGAAATTCACAAACTTAAACTCCACCCGAGGATCTTGAAAATCGCAATAGAAGGAACAATCTTCGTCTATATGGTTTGCCTGAAAATATTGAGGGTCCAGATCTTCTTACCTTTTTAAAGAATTTTTTGTCTGATCTTCTTGACCTCCAATCTTCAACACCTCTTAATATCCAGCAGGCACATCGACTGGGTCGCCTCTAACCTCACTCTAGCAGACCACGTGGCATCATAATGCTCTTTCTGGAATTCACCAACTTGATGCATGTATTAAAAGCTGCCAGAGAGAAACGTCGTCTTGCATGGTCTGGTCATAACATCTACATATCTCAGGATCTCTCCAATGCAACTAATGGCAGGCGCAAGGAATTCTTAGCTCTTTGTCCTCATTTGAGATCTTTGAACATCCGATATGGTATACTACATCTTTGTCTCTGTAAAATTACACATGAAGGCGTCTCCCGCTCTTTTGAAGACCCATCTAAGCTAAGACAGTTCTTGCAATCCATCACTAGAGCACCCATGGACACTAACACTTCATACATCTCATTAAACGCAGGAACGCAGGAACGATGGCTAAGCTCCTGAGACGGCTGCAACGCATCCAGAACGCCTCTGCACGTCTTATCCTCGACATCCCCCGACGCAGCCACATCACACCCCACCTGAGAGACCTGCACTGGCTCCCTGTCAACAAGAGGATAACCTTCAAGCTCCTCACCCACACACACAAAGCACTCCACAACTCCGGACCAGCCTACCTCAACAGACGACTCATCTTCTACACCCCCACCCGCCAGCTCCGCTCGACCAGCCTCGCCCTCGCCACAGTCCCCCGCATCCGGAAAACGACCGCCGGCGGCAGATCCTTCTCCCACCTCGCCGCCAAGACCTGGAACACCCTCCCCACCAACCTCCGACAGACCCAAGACCTACTGGCCTTCAGAAGACTCCTCAAGACCTGGCTCTTCGATCAGTAGCAGCACCACCCCCCTCTTCCCCCAGCGCCTTGAGACCCTCGCGGGTATGTAGTGCGCTTTATAAGTGACATGATTGATTGATTGATTGATTGATTGATTGATTGTTAATTGTTATTGCATCTGGTTTTCTGACTTCTTGTTATGGTTTGAAGTTTTTTGTTTTAGGTGTATGCGGCCTATTCATTGTTTTGTCCATTTATCTTTTTATCTATAATTCTTTCTCTCTTGTTCGTTCCTCCTCTATCCGTTGTCACTCTTGCTTCCAGGTGTAAACATGCCCGGCTCATGTCTCTTCCTCATCTTGCTTCAGATCTGGCTTTTTGTCCTTGATCTGGCTTTTTCTCTCTATATTGTTTTTACTCTCTTTCCACTCACTTTCCCTCTTTACTCTCTCTTTTACTTTCCTCTTTCTTTACCCTATTATGTCCCTTATCCTTATATTTATAAGAATGCTTACTTGTTTTACCTCCTTATGTGCTTGCTAATTCCATCATGTTATCCACCTTTTGTTGACTGGTTCCCTTTTGTTCCCGCTGTTTTCCCACAGTTCGTCAATATTGTACCCATATTCCTGTCTCCTCGATATCAACATGTTTAATGTTGTCTCGTGGAACGTTCGTGGTCTGGGCCATCCTGTCAAGCGTCAGAAGGTACTCTCCCATTTATCGAAACGTAATTGTCAGATTGCTTTTTTACAAGAAAACCATTGTAACGATGTCGAATCTCTTAAACTCAAACGTCAATGGGTAGGTCAGGTTGTTTTTTCTCCTGCTGTTAATCGTAAGGGTGGTGTTGCCATCCTCTGTCATAAATCTTTAAAATTGCAAATTATATCTACTGAAAATGATGTGAGTGGACGATGGGTAATTCTTAATGCTACAGTTCACAATAAGTAGATCACCTTCTTTAATATTTATGGACCAGTTAAATTTGATCCGGACTTTTGGAATACCATTAAACTAAAAATATCTTCTATTACTAATCCCAATATTATTGTCGCTGGTGATATTATTACTTGGATGGACCTTTTTTCCGACAGAAAATCTGACTGTAAATTCAAACCTGATAAAACGCATAAAGCATTCCAAGCTGAAATTGCCTCTCGTCCACTCTATGATGCTTGGAAAACCTGTATTCCTGACACTCAAGAATTTACATACTTCCCAAATGTTCATCACACTATGTCACACATTGATTATATTTTGATTTCAAAACCCTTACTCCCCACTCTCCAAACTTCTGAAATTGGTTCCATTTTTATTTCTGACCATGCCCCTGTTTCAGTCTCCCTTGACTTATCTCTTGCTATGCCTAAACTCAGTAGATGGAAATTCAATAACTCCCTATTATCAGACCAAACATATATCTCAGATGCTACTTCTTTTATAAAAGAGTTTTTTCTTATTAACAAACCAAGTGATACTTCTGTTCATAATAATTGGGATGCCTTTAAGGCCTCTTTTAGAGCCTTCACCATAGCATATACTGCCAGAAAGAAAAAGCGATTAAACTCCCATTACCTTTCTACTCTATCACATATTAAAACCCTCGAACATGCTTACTATACCTCCAAGTCTCCTGATCACCTTAGAGATCTCATTAAAGCTAAATCTGACTTAAACAAATTAGCTACATCTGATGCCTGCAACATTCTACTCAAAATAAAATCCAAATATTATGGGGGTCAAAATAAAGCGGGTAAAATGTTGGGCAATTATCTAAAAATCAAGTCGGAAAGGAAAGTTATTGAACCTATTCGCAATACATGTACCAATGCTCTACTACACTCTGACTCAGATATTGTTAATGCTTTTCAGTCCTACTATCACTCATTATATTTGGAAGACACTCACCCTACTGAAAATAATACCCAAATGTTCTTTGATAATCTCTCTCCTACTCGTTCTATACCGGATGCTATGACCCTCTTGGAAAAAGATATAACCCTTCAGGAGATTTTAGATGCAATTAAATCCCTTAAAAGAGCTAAAGCCCCTGGCCCTGATGGTTTTTCTATTGAACTCATCTCTTCCTTTTCATCTATCTTTGCTCCACATTTCCACGATTTACTTCTTTCTTAATACATTCTAAACCTGGAGGCTTCTTTCTTGATGCTCTCATTGTAGTCATCCCCAAACCTGATAAAGATTACTCTCTTTGTCAAAATTACCGTCCAATCTCTTTAATCAACTATGATTGTAAAATGTTTGCCAAAATACTTGCATCTAGATTAGAAGATGTTATACCCTTACTCCTCAAACCTGATCAATCTGGCTTTATTAAGGTAGGCTTACCTCAGACAATACTAGAATGTTTTCCAATATCCTCACTATGGCAAAATGATTTCCTGATCCCCTAGCTGCATTATCCCTTGACGCTGAAAAAGCTTTTGACCATATAAACTGGCAATTTATGTTTAAAACTCTTCACTGGTTTGGTTTTGGTCCTAAATTTATCTCTTTTATCAAACGTTTGTATTCTGAACCCCGTGCATGCGTTTCTATCTCCTTATTTTAATTTACATAGGGGTACTAGACAAGGTTGCCCCCTTTCTCCCCTTCTATTCCTTTTATGTCTTGAACCTTTTCTGGAACGCATTCGCTGCAATTCTTCGATAACTGGGTTCCAATATAAATCTCATGAAATTAAACTATCTGCCTATGCAGAGGATATTTTGATCTACCTTTCAAAACCCTCAACTTCCTTGCCTTCTTTTTTACAGGAAATTGACTTCTATTCTAAAATATCTGGTTATAAACTGAACTTCACCAAAACTGAAAATTTACCTTTAAATTATTCATGTTACCAATTTATGTTTTCTGACACCAATTTTAAATGGTGTCCCTCTAAAATTAAATATTTAGGTATTTGGTTTTCCTCTATTATTTCTCAAACTCTCTCTCTCAATTTCACTACTTTAAAAACCAAAATTCAAAACTTATTTTCTTCCTGGTCCCCCCTATACCTTTCTTGGTGGGGTAGACTGGATACTATTAAAATGATGATTGTACCACTTATTCTATTTTTACTTTCCATGCTACCCTTCAAAATCCCCAATTATTATTTTAATCAAATCAACTCCATTTGTACTAAATTTTTTTGGAACAACAAACCCGCCCGCATTGCTCTATCCAAATTAATTAAATCAAAAGATGTAGGGGGCGTACGATTTTCTAACTTTAAATTATATCATTCTGCTTTCTTAATACGACAAATTTACACTTTGAACAAACAATACAATGATGAGCCAATACCCAGTTGGATTGCTTTTGAACGGTCTTTATTACATGAATTTTCTTTCTACGAGACTTGTTTTATGTCCAACTGTACTTTTATTTCCAAACATCCTATTTTAAAATACTCCCAACATTTGATACATTCACTCTTCACGGATAGCTCTGATTTTTACCAAGCGTTTCTTGCTTCCTCTATTTGGTATAATAAATGTATTAAGTTTCGCCACAAATCTTTCTTTTTCAAACACTGGAAGGAGAAGAATATTATATATGTTCACCAACTTGTATCTCATAATTCTGTCCTGCCTTTTACTACATTACAAGGTACTTATGATTTACCCTCCCATTTTCTAGCCCAATACTCCCAATTATCACAGGCACTTCAATCATTTCTAACAACTAGAAATTTCCCTCCCAACACTACTCCATTTATTCCAATGACTCCTCTGTATAATATTTCACCTGATTCTAATCCGAAAGCCTCTCTTATATATAAACTTCTATCTACCCCTATTTCCGAGAGACCTAAATCATCAACTGAGTTAGCGTGGGAATTGGATCTTTCTATGTCTCTTCCAATTCAAAAATTGAATAAACTATGGCACAAAGTTTTCACTACCTCTAAGGCTGCAAATATCACCCAATCGTTATTCTTTTTATATAACAGGGCAGTTCGGACACCTATATTTATACATAAAGTCAACCCTTCCTCTTCTCCTCTTTGCTGGTCATGTCTTTCCGCTGATGGCACATTAATTCATTTGTTATACGATTGCCCTAATGTTTTAAAGTTTTGGGATTCCATTTGGACTAAATGTTCAAAGATATTTCTTTTTTGTACTCCATTGTCATTTCATAATGTTTTCCTTGGTTCTATGTCCACTGATTTTCATGATTTTGAAGATTCCTCGTTGAATTTTAAATTACTTGACCTTTTTATTGCTCTTGCTTTTAAAGTTATTCTTTCTTGCTGGAAAGACAATTCGAAAATATGTATGCTAACATGGTGGAATTTTATTTGCAATGAACATAGAATTTTTACTGTTTCATCTTTAAACATTGTCTCAAAAAATTAAAACTGACTTATTATGGTTACCTTTTACTACCTTCCTATCTGCACATTCTTCCTTACAATAATAACTTTTTGATCACTTTTCTTCTTTTTCTCTCACCTCTTTCTCTCTTCTTTTTCTCTTTTTCCTTCTCTACTCTCTTTTCCCTCTTTCCTTATCTTCTATCTCAAAAATAATTGTTTTAACCAATTTATTAAATAGGTACCTTAACCTTTTCTAATTTTATCTTTTAAACAATGGTTGTATTTTTCATCTTCTTGTATGTATTACCAGGTTATTTATCTTGTGTATACAACATTTATTCTTGGTACTTTATTCTCTATTCAATAAAAACTATTTGAAAAAAAAAACAGTCACAGGCTGGTGAAAATTGCATGAAAAGCGTAAGCAGAGAAAAAAATTTAAATTATTTAAAATACACCAACACCCAAATCCCCAAAAAGCGGTATATACGAGAGATTGCTCATGTAAGAAAATGCCAAGGGCTAATTGGCAGCTTGTTTCCAGTATGTCAGAGGTTAAGCAGAACTTTCTTCAGGCCTTTATCTTCTGGAGCAAGATCTTTACCAAGCATGACCTTTTATTAAAATAATAGGAATTTAACTTTCTATATAAGGATCAGCAAGGTTTTCTAGGGTCTCTCATTGCATTGCATGATTATAATATTGTTCATGTTAAATTAATTCTTTTTGCGAATAAGCGCATATATTGCATTTTAATTTGACCGGTTTTTCCGCATGGAATCCTTATCTGTTCAGCCAGCATTTGGCATTTAAACACGTATTCTTTCAACTGTGTTGCCAGGATTATCTCCAGGGAATTGCATTCTTTTTAAACTGTCTCCAGGGCTTTGGGGTGAGCTGATCCTAGTATGCCTTTATTTTTATGCTTTAATCATGAATTCATGCAAAACTGAATTACATTTTTTTTGTTCGTAGGCACTTTGAGATGTCTTAATTACTGTTTTCACAACATATGATGCTAGTTTGAAAGTCTTCACTGAATATAGTTAAGTGTCCCTCTCACTGACACGTGGTACATTGTACCAAAAAAACAATATTCAGGCAGTGTTTAAATAACAATAATAGTGGTAGTTAGTTAATTTCCAGGTCACCTTTGAATGTTTCTTTCGTACTCCTTTCTCAAATCGGAGCACACCTACACCTCGAAGACTTGTTATACACCTGAATTATTAATGTGTGTTTTGTGTTGGAATTAATGAAGCACCACACCTTACATTCATCATCAGCTTTTCAAAACTTGCCTCTGCACACAAAGCTGGCTGAAAATGTGTATCTTGCATTCACAAGTCGTCCTCTTAAGTCATTCATGTATTCACTTATACGGTTGTTATGTCAACGAGCTCTTATTGATTTAAGGGGTGATTCTTCCCTCTACCATTTACGGCTACCACTTGCTCACTCGTTCAGGGTACTGTGTACTACTTTTTGGACTTTATGTTTACAAATCATTGTTTCTGGGTATGCTAATCAAATTAGTTCAACTGAAATGAAAAAAGATGACAGGGCCCTGAACCCATTAGGATGTTAAGCAAAATACCAGCACTGTAGTATGTGGTCCTTGGTGACATGGAAGTAGTGGACATAAGCAATGTTTTCTGTGCTCATGAACCTTTTGTGGATTTTTTGCATTTACGGTCAAATCCCTAATATGTAAGTATACTTTAACAGGTTTTCACTGCTCTGTATAATAATGAAGGCACCAAAAACAAAGAGATGAACAGAGATTATTTTGCCAAAAAATGTTGAAATATCATCTAGTTTAGTAATCATGTATTAATTTAAGTAACCATGGAAATGTTTTAGGGATGGACTGAGAACCAAAAATATGTTCATACTAGCCCAACGCAGCAGCGAGTAAGTAAGTAAAGCTGATCACTGGCCTCTCTGGGGTGGGGGCGTGCCCCCGCTTTATTTGTCCTGCCCAATCACCCCAGCTGAATTTCCCTGGAGGCGATACAGAAAAGAACTGACAATGCACTTTGCCACACACATTAATTTGTCCTTTCACTGCAAAGCAGTGTTGTTTAAATCCGACCTTGTATGCATATGTGTACATATCTATGTATATATATAAAGATCTTTATATATATATAATATTATCTACTGGCGGTCGCCAGTAGATAGTTATAGTTACAACCTATTATCCATAGGAAATCCGCGACATTCTATTTGCAATAACGTTGGCGCCGGTTGACGAATCTTCGCGAAAGTTTCCAACTTGTTGGGGCGCTCCGGTCCGCTCCTACCCTGAAAGTCTCGGGGTGATACGTCAAGCGGGGGCCGAGAAAAAAGGGGGGTCCCAAAACGCGTTTTCCCCATTCATTTTTCCATAGGAACCTTTAGTCGCAGCTACAGCCCGAACTGCTGAACGGAATTACCCCAAATTTGGCAAAGAGGTAGCCCTTGGTTCAGACTGGTGCCTTTTGCTAAAATGGTGTAAATCCGTTCAGTAGTTCCTGAGAAATTCACAATTAAAATCACATATATATCTATGGGCGCGTCGGATCCGCGTACCCTCCCGATCACGAGCTGCATGCTAATTGGCTGTCAACACTCCAAATCAAGAAGTGTTGGCAGCCATTTTGTCCTCGGTAGAACCGAGGGACAGAAACAAGTGCGCAAAGCGCAAAAGGGGGCAGGGTAGAAACACCCTGACCCCTAGGCCTGCTCAGGGGTCCCACAAGGACCCCTGGGCAAAAAAAGCATTTTTTTTAAAAAAATCGGCAGGATGCGCTCAGGGTGCGCGAATCCTGCCGAAAAAATCGAAGCGCGGTCTCCCGCGCTTCGATAGTCAATTGGCCCCGGGTGGCCCAAGTCCCGGGGGCATGGTGGGGGGGATAATTTAATGTGTGGGGGCCTCAAAGGGCCCCCCAAGCCCCGGGGACCGCCACCCCCGGGGCTTTTTAAAAAATGGTGCGGGAGGGCTCTGAGCCCTCCCGCAGCCCCGGGGACCACCACCTCCCGGGGCTTTTTAAATTAATTTAACAACCTGTGTGGGGGCTCCAGCCCCACACGCCCCGGGACCGCCACCTCCCCGGGGCACTAACAAATTAAAATGGGGGTCCGTTTTGGACCCCGAAGCCCCGGGGACCACCACCTCCCCGGGGCTGTGCTCATGTAGGGAGGGGGCCGCGCGGCCCCCTCCTGGAGCCCTTGATGGCCCTGGGGACCGCCACCCCCCAGGGCCGGCTCCTGCAGTGTCCCGGGTGCCTACCCCGGGACACTGTAGTTTGCTATGGCAGGACGGGAGCCTCGCGGCTCCCGTCCTGCCATAGCAAACTGCTTTGGATATTGGAAGAGAGAGCAGGGAAACCTGCTCTCTCTTCCAATATCCAAAGCACATTGCTTTTCCACATGGGGAGCAGCATGTCAGCTGCTCCCCATGTGGAACAGCAATGCCGGCTCCCAAGGGACGTGGGGAGCTGGCGGGACTGTGGGGGATTGGGGACCCCCACAGTCCCCAACGGAAGGGCCAGCCCCGGGGATGGGTTCCCGGGGCAAGTAGTGGCCCAGGAGGGGGCCACGCGGCCCCCCTCCCCAAAAAAGAAAAATCTAAAAAATAAAAAAAATGGAAAGGCCGGCCACGGGGATGGGGTCCCCGGGGCCTTAAATGGCCAGAGGAGGGGGGCCACGCAGCCCCCTCCAAAGAATAAAAATAAAAAGGCCATGCCCCGGGGATGGGGTGCCCGGGGCCAATACAGGCCCAGGGAAGGGGGCCACGCGGCCCCCTTCCCGTTTTTTTTTATTAAAAATTTTAAAAAAGGGGTAAGGCCCTGGGGGATGGGGTCCCCAGGGCATAAAAACAGGAAAAAGGAAGGGGGCTACACAGCCCCCCTTCAGGGGACAAAATTTTTTTTTTTTTTTTTAAACGATCGGGCCCGCAGGCCCCGCCCCTTCCTTCACCACTCTGCAAACGCGCCCCTGGCGCGTTTGCAGAGGGGAACGAATTCCCCTTGAATACTGGGGGTCCCTGGGGCCAACTAGCCCACCAGGAACCTCCAATATGCGCCAGGGGCTGCGTTGCAGAGACTGTAGAGAGGCCACACCCCTTTTACACCTCTCTGCAACGCAGCTCTGTGGCGCTTTTGGAGGTATATGGTGGGCTAGTTGGACTCCGGGGACCCTCAGGATTCAAGGGACTTAATCCCCAACTTAAAACGCGCCACGGGGCGCGTTTGCACAGTGGTGAAGGGAGGGGCGGGGCTTCAGGTGACATGTGTGCAAACAGGCCCCGTGGCACGTTTTAAGATGGGGAATTAAATCCCCTTCAATCCTGAGGGTCCCTGGGGGCCAAGTAGCCCAACAGGTACATCCAGAAAGCACCACAGAGCTGTGTTGCAGAGAGGTGTAAAAAGGGGTGTGGCCTCTCTACACGTCTCTGCAACGCAGCCCCCTGGCGCATATTGGAGGTTCCTGGTGGGCTAGTTGGCCCCTAGGGACCCTCAGGATTCAAGGGGACTTAATCCCCCAACTTAAAACGCGCAACGGGGCGCGTTTGCACAGATGTCACCTCAGGCCCCGCCCCTCCCTTCACCATTGTGCAAATATTCCTCTAAAATCAGCCGAAATACGAATTCCGATTTACTCACCTGTTATCAGGAGAGACCTCAGTGCTGTATCTTTCAGCCCAGTACTGGTCCTGAAAAGTAATTCTAACCATACTTACCAGTAACTTGAATTTCCTTCCATAGGCTAACATTGACTGGTTTCACTTGGAAATTCTTCTAAGTGTGGAGTTTTGGAACTTTAAAATATTCCTCTAAAATCAGCCGAAATACGAATTCCGATTTACTCACCTGTTATCAGGAGAGACCTCAGTGCTGCATCTTTCAGCCCAGTACTGGTCCTGAAAAGTAATTTTAACCGTACTTACCGGTAACTTGAATTTCCTTCATAGGCTAACATTGACTGGTTTCACTTGGAAATTCTTCTAAGTGTGGAGTTTTGGAACTTTAAAATATTCCTCTAAAATCAGCCGAAATACGAATTCCGATTTACTCACCTGTTATCAGGAGAGACCTCAGTGCTGCATCTTTCAGCCCAGTACTGATCCTCAAAAGTAATTTTAACCGTACTTACCAGTAACTTGAATTTCCTTCATAGGCTAAGATTGACTGGTTTTCAGCAAAAAGTTTCAAAGTGTTGATTTTCACAAACTACAAATATTCCTTAAAAATCGCCTGTATGACTTAAACGCATTCTTTCAACTGTTTACAGGAGATGCACCAGTGCTGGATCCAGGATCCAACACTGAGTAAGAAAAAGTAAGGATAACATTTTTTACCTGCTAAGTGAATTTCATTCCATAGGATAACATTGGTGATTCAATGAGAAAAAGTTTCTAAGTGTCAACTTTTAAAATACAATAATATTCCTTAAAAATCACGACTGTAACCAAAACGCTTTTACTCAACTGTTTACAGGAGATGTACCAGGACTGAATCTAGGATCCAGTCCTGTGGTTACAAAAGTAATCCATAAAGTAACTAATTGCATTTAACTAGAAATTCACATTGAGCTGAATGTTGCATTGTGTTTGAAAATGTGTTGCCCATTGCAACAACTGTAACTACTGTACTTAAAAGTCTATTGCCTATCTGCAAAGTATTTAAACTAAAGTAATTCATTCTGAGAAAGTATTTTTTGTAATGTAATGTATAATGTAATTACAATGTAATTTAAAAAATAAAATATGTAAAAAAAAATTGTTTCTAAAAATGTAGTAAATCAGTATGAAAAAAATTAATATAACAATTAATACATTTAAAAATTGTCATTTACAAAACCTTTGAAATTCACTGAAAAACCGTAGGTTTCAGGCACGTTATAGTTAGAAATTAGCATTTAAAAAACCTTTGAAATTCACTGAAAAAACCATAGGTTTCAGACACGTTATAGTTACAAATTAGCATTTAAAAAACCTTTGAAATTCACTGAAAAAACCATAGGTTTTAGGGACAGTTATAGTTACTTGGACATTGCACTCGTACAAAACCCGTGAAATTCCCCCGTTATAGTTAGTTCAGCTAACTATAACTTGCGCCCCCGCAATGCACTGCTGATGACGTCACATATTACATCACTCATGACATGGTCAGTGACATCATTTGAGATGTCATCAGTGAGTCGGAAACAAAGAGATGCGTCAACTCCTGAAACCTTGGGGAGGCGATGCGACAGTGCCACTGCACGCAGAGAAAGGGTTGCGTCGAATCATGTCTATATGGGGAGTGATGTGTCGATTCTCCGAGACAGTTCCGGTCCGCAGGTGATGCATCGGGAAAACTTGCCGCACAGGTGCGATGCGTGGAAATCCGGGATGCGTCGGTGATCGATGCGGTGGCGTCGAGCGGAGCTGCTTCGGTTTTCTTCAGCCGCGATCCCTCGATGCGTCGATTCTTGCAACAGTGACAAGCGTTGCATCGGTTTTCGCAGTGGCACGGCGATGAATGGAAATTCTTCTCGCGCCATGGAGATGCGTCGGAAAAACAGCCGCAAGAAGAGCGATGCATCGATTTTTGCAGTTCTTCAAGTTTCTTCTTTCTACCAGCTTCCAAACAGCAACAACAACCTCCAGAGGCCCAAAACTGGCACAGGCACCTCTTGGCAGGTCAGAACTCACAGCAGCAGAGTTCAGGGGAGCTAAGGGTGAAGTCTTTATGTCCCTGAGACTTCAGAACAGGAGGCCAGCATACACGGGCCCTTGGAGATCTCCTTCAGGCATGGGACACAGCACACAGCATAGTCCTTCTCCTTTCCTTGGCAGAAACAGCAACTGCAGGCCAACCCCTCACAGCACACAGCACAGGGCCAGTACTTCTCCTCAGTCTCTCCAGCTCTTCTCCTTGGCAAAGGGCCCTCTTGAATTCCAGGAATGATCTAAAGTTCTGGGGTCTGGGCCCCAATACTTATACAGCAAAATCCTTTGTTCTCTGGTGGCAGAGAAGCCCTGTGCCCAGTGTCAAAACTAGGTCTGTCCTCTCTGGTACAGCTTCCTGGCAGAAGGTGGAAACAGCATTGTGGAAGGCAGACCAGGACCATTCAGGTGAAAGGAAATCTCCTCCCCCTATTCTAAATGCAGCCCAGGTCTATTCAGCCCAGCCCTGACTCATCCAGACTCTCTGGAGCCACTGCACATCCCCAGCCCCTGCCATTACAAAACCAGACAGTCAATACACATTCTAGCAGAGGCACACTGGATGGCTAAGCAAGAAAATACCTACTTTCTAAAAGTGGTATTTTCAAACACAGAATGTAAAAATCACCCTCACTAAAAGATGCATTTTAACATTCGGAGTTCAGGCATACTAAACTTTATTTTCCTACCTTGTTCCCAGGGGTAGTTATGCTTATAAGATGTTATAAGCAAACTCTCCATTCTATCCTATGGAAACAGATAGCCTTGGAATAGTGAAAAACGAAATTGGCAGTATTTCACTATCAGGACATGACACACACACCAGGGCATGTCCTACCTTTCGCATACACTGCACCCTGCCCACGGGAGTACCTTGGGCCCACCTTTGGGGTGACTAACATGTAAGAAAAGGGACGGTTACTGCCTGGCAAGTGGGTGCACTTGCCAGGTCGACATGGCAGTTAACACACTGCGCGCAGGCACTGTAGTGGCAGGCCTGAGATACCTTTTCAGGGCTACTCATGTGGGTGGCACAATTAGTGCTGCAGGTCCACTAGTAGCATTTGACTTACAGGCCCATGCACATGTAGTGCACATTACTAGGGGCTTACCAGTAAACCAAATAAGCCAATCAGGGAGAACCAATCATAATAACAATTTTACATAGGGAGCACTTGTACTTTGACACTGATCAGCAGTGGCAAAGTGCCCAAATCATCAAAGACAGCAAAAACGAAATCCAGCACAGCTTCAAAAATACAGGAGGTAGAGGAAAAAAGTCAGGGGAAACCACGCTGAGGATGCCAAGTCTAACACATTTCCCCTCCAGCTGAAAAGTGGGGAGAACTACCCACCCTCTTGGGAGTTTTCATCACTAAGGCGGAAGAACCTGGACAGACCATCAGCACTGGCGTGTTCTGTACCAGGGCGGTGTTCCACCATAAAGTCCATTCCCTGTAGGGAGATGGACCACCTCAACAGTTTTGGATTCTCACTCCTCAGCTGCATCAACCATCTGAGGGGCCTGTGATCTGTCTGAACCTGGAAGTGAGCCCCAAACAAGTAGGGTCTTAGCTTCTTCAGCGCCCAGACCACAGCAAAAGCTTCCCTTTCAATTGCACTCCAACTCTGTTCCCTGAGAAGTAGCCTCCGACTGATGAAAGCTACGGGTTGGTCCAAGCCCTCGTCATTCAATTGTGAGAGTACTGCTCCCACACCATGCTCTGAAGCATCTGTCTGCACAACAAATTCTTTGGAGAAGTCTGGTGCCTTAAGCACGGGTGCCGTGCACATGGCAGATTTAAGGGCATCGAAAGCGGTCTGGCAGGCATCCGTCCAGATCACCTTCCTGGGCTGCTTCCTGGAAGTCAGCTCTGTCAAGGGGGCAACAATGGTGCCATACTACTTGACAAACCGTCTGTAGTACCCGGTGAGACCTAAAAAGGCTGTCACCTTTGTCTGGGTCTTGGGGGGCTCCCAAGCCAGAATGGTGTCAATCTTTGGTTGCAGAGGCGCCACCTAGCCGCTCCCTAGCTGGTGCCCTAAGTACATCACAGATCCCTACCCTATCTGGCACTTACTGGCCTTGACAGTGAGGCCTGCCTCTTGCAGAGCCTTCAACACCTCGCAGAGTTGTTGCAAATGTACCTCTCAACTGGAGCTGAACACAGCAATGTCATCCAGGTAAGCAGCGTTAAATTTCTCCAGCCCGGACAATACCTGGTTGACCAGTCTCTGGAAGGTGGCAGGGGCGTTCTTCAATACAAAGGGCATAACCCGGAACTGGTAGTGCCCCTCTGGCATTGAGAACATCGACCTCTCTTTTGCCCCATCAGTTAAGGCAATCTGCCAGTACCCAGATGTTAAGTCAAATGTACTGAGGTACCGGGCAGCTCCCAACCGATCAATGAGCTCATCAGCTCTGGGGATGGGGTGCGCGTCAGTCTTGGTGACCGCATTGAGCCCACAGTAGTCCACACAGAACCGGAGTTCTGGAGTGGCACCGGGTGCAGCAGCTTTTGGTACCAAGACCAATGGGCTAGCCCAGGGGCTGCTGGAGGGCTCTATCACCCCTAACACCAACATCTTGGAAACTTCTCGCTTGATGCTAGCCCTGACTTTGTCAGCTACTCTGTAAACTTTTTGCTTTACAGGTAGACTGTCCCCAGTGTCCACGTCATGGACACACCAAGTGTTGGTTCCTGGAGTCAGGGAAAACAGGGAGGCTAACTGTCCCAGCACCTGGAGACAGTCCCTCTGCTGCTCTGGGGTCAGGGTAGGAGAGAGGTTTACCCCATCCACTGACCCATCATGTTCCTTTGCTGACAGGAGGTCAGGAAGAGGCTCACTCTCCTCTTCCATCTCATCATCTGTAGCCAAGAGCATAGCCACTTCAGACCTCTCAAAGTGAGGTTTGAGGTGGTTCATGTGCAGGACCCTCAAAGGGTTTCTGGGAGTCTGCAATTCAACCAAGTAGGTCAACACACTCTTGCGCTCCACCACCTCATATGGACCAGTCCACTTATCTTGGAGCGCACAAGGCTCCACTGGTACCATCTCCCACACTTTTTGGCCAGGCTGAAATTCGACCAGAGTGGCATTCTGGTCATACCATCTTTTTATTTCGACCTGGCTGGCTTCCAGGTTTGCCTGAACGAGTTTCCTGAAGCGTTAAGTCTGGTTTCTGAAGGCCAGCACATAGCTGAACACGTCTTGGGGGGTCTGACCAGGAGTTATCTCCCAGCCCTCCTTCACCAGACTCAGAGGTCCTCTCACAGGGTGTCCCTACAGCAGTTCAAAGGGACTAAACCCTAAGGACTTCTGCGGTACCTCCCGGCAGGCAATCAACAGGCATGGTAGAAAGGCGTCCCACATCTGTCTCATGGGTTCTGCAAGACCCTTTATCATGCCCTTCAGGGTTTGGTTGAATCTCTCAACCAACCCATTCCCTTGAGGATGGTAAGGAGTGGTGAACTTGTATGTCACACCACACTCCTCCCACAAAGATGTCATGTAATTCGAAATGAAGTTTGTATCACGGTCAGAGACCACCTCTCTGGGGAACCCCACACAGGAAAAGATCCCCACCAATGCATGGCCCACCACGGGGGCTGTGATTGTCCTGAGAGGGACAGCTTTCAGGTACAGGGTGGCATGGTCCACCAAGACCAAGATAACCTTGTTGCCTAAGGCTGTCTTGGGTTCCAGTGGCCCCACAATATCAATGCCCACCTGCTCAAAAGGGGTGCTCACCTCAGGAAAGGATTGGAGGGGAGCCTTACACTTTCCTCCACTCTTGCCACTTGCCTGGCAAGTCTGACAAGACCTACAGTGTGTACCAACGTGCCTTCTCATTTGGGGCCAGTAAAAGTGGGTGACAAGCCTCTGATAGATCTTGTTGCACCCCAAATGTCCTGCTAAAGGCACAACAATCCATTTTCCAAATAAATCAGAAGTGATCCGTACTGATCACCTGCTGCCTGATCTGCAGCCTGTTGCCGCAAACCATGAAGAGAGGGGCATTCCATCTGCACCTTGCAGAATTCTTCCCTGGATGGACCCCCTTCCTGCTGCCAATGGGTCAGCTCTGGTAGGTCTCCCAGTTCGGCTACCTGCTCCCCTGTGGGCTCCAGGGCATCTCCCTCAGGGTCTGCTCCTTCCTGGACCACGGGAACTTCTGGGGCTGGTTTCCCATGCCCCCTGCCCTTCCTCTTACTGGCAGGCACCTGGGCCACTGTTTCAGGCTCCAGGTCCTCTTGATGGCTGCTACTAGCTGCCATTGACCGAGTGGTCACACACGCCCACTCAGGCAGACCCAACATCTCCAAATGAGCCTGGCGTTCCACCTCCTTCCATGGGGAACTCTCCAGGTCATTGCCCAGCAGGGGTCAACAGGCATGGATGGACTAACAACAACCTTCAAGGAACCTGAGACCCCCCACTTGAAGGGAACCTGCGCCACCTTACACAGGCACTCAGAGTTGTCTGCAGCAACTACAGGGTGAAGGTTATTGGGAATAACCTGCTCTTCAGGCACCCATTGACACCTGACAGATGTCACACTGGCTCCTGTGTCTCTCAGAGCCTCCACCCTCCTCCCATTGATGGTCACCCACTGCCTGTATTTTTAGTGTTCTCAGGCAGATAGGATCCCTGGACCATCTCTCTTTCTCCTATTGAGACAAGGGTCATAACTGCTGGCTTCCCATCCCCACTAGGAACCAACCCCTCCCCCAGCGCTACACTCACTAACCCTGGGGATGGTGCACCAGTGGGTGCTGGTGGTGCCTTGGGGCACTTGGGATCATTGGCCAGGTGGCCCTCCTGATTACATCTATAATACCTGTGGGGACCCCTGTTATCCTGCCTGCCCTTAGGGGACCATGGCTGTTTAGAACTGGGGGGCTGGGAATCCTTACCCTGGGTACTGTTTTGCGGCCCTTGAGAGAACTCCTTTTGATTTTCCTTGTCCCCCCCACTCTTCTGCTGGGGACCCTGCCCACCCTTGACTGGGTTACCCACATACCCCTTGTAAACCCTGGTACTAGTCCAGCGGTCCGCCTCCTGAGCAAGCTTCCTGGGGGCAGTCAGCTTGCTATCCATTAGATGCTGCCGCAGCTCTGGCACACAAAGACTATTCAAGTGCTCCCATGCAATTAAGCCATACAGCCCTTGTAGTCAGTTACCTTGCTGCCCTTTATCCAACCATCCAGTGCTCTGCAATAAAGGTTCACACACTCCACCCATGTATTGGACTCAAGCTTGTTGAAGTTCCTAAACTTCTCCCTGTACTGCTCAGGTGTGAGCCCATACCTGAGGCATAAAGCCTCCTTCATAGTGGAATAGGTCAGATTACCCGCCTCCTCCAAAGGTGTCAGGGTGTTCCTCCCAGTCGCCTCATAGTGTTTCCACAGGCCCGCTCCCCAATGCTTCTCAGGAACCTCATTAATTCTCAGTGCTGCCTCATAAGACACAAACCATGCATAAATATCTTCACCCGTCTGGTAATTATGCACTAGGTCCTTGGGAATGTAAACCTTACCCCCTTGCACTGGCTGTACGCTGCCACCATTTGAACTGGACTCTACTTGCTTAGCTTTAAGGTCCAGTTCCCTCATGCTCAACTCATGAGCCAAAAGCAATTTCTTTTCCTCAAAAGCCTGAGCGTTCTTGCTCTCCTCTGCCATGTTGTCTCCCTCTATGGCAGCCTTTTGGTTCTCCATTTCCAATTGTTTCATCTTGAGCTTCAGGACTTCTAGAGGACTGATTGCTGCCAGCCCTAGAGGCTGCTCTTCCAACAGGTAGATCCTGTGATCTACAACCATTCTCTGGTACATCCTCATCCACCTCTCCATCACCTGTCGTCCCAGCCTCTCTGGCCTCCCACCAGGCCCTTAAGGCCTTCTGTAGCTTCTCCTTCCTGGAGCTGCTCTTCATGGGACATCCAAAGTCTTTGCAAAATTGTCTGAGCTGATCTACTCTGTAGGTATGCAACATTTCAATATCAAACTCCAATTCTGCTGCCTCACTCGCTGGTTTACTTTTCTGAGACATGGTGTGTGGATACTCTTAAGGGTTAAGCAAAAATAGAACCAAAAATAAAACACAGTATGTGGTTGCGTAGTTGTCTGCACTAAACTAGTGATGTACACCAATCACTGTGGGTCAAGTACAAATACAGGTTCAAATCCTCACCGCTGACCACCAATGTTAGAAATGGGGGTCTCGTTGTCCAAATAGGGACCCTTGCTTCTAGTCAGGGTAAGGGGGATAGACACTTTAGATAACCCCTGCTCACCCCCTTGGTAGCTTGGCACGAGCAGACAGGCTTATCCCAAAGGCAATGTGTAAAGTATTTGTACCAACACTCACAGTAACACAGTAAAAACACAACAAATGGACACCACACCAGTTTAGAAAAATAAAATATCTTTATCTAAACTTCACATGACCAAAACGACAAAAATCCAACATACACAGTTAAAAATATGACTTTCAAAAGGTTTCAAGAACTTGTACCATAGAAAATTATGATTGCGTGACTTTTACACAAAGTACCTGTAGTTGCGTCAAAATTTACAAGGCCAAACAGCTGCAGAGTCAGAAACAAAGAGATGCGTCAACTCCTGCGACCTTGGGGAGGCGATGTGACAGTCCCACTGCACGCAGAGGAAGGGTTGCGTTGAATCCGCTCTGTATGGGGAGTGATGCATTGATTCTTCAAGACAGTTCCAGTCCGCAGGTGATGCATCGGGAAAACTTGCTGCACAGATGCGATGTGTGGAAATCCGGGATGCGTTAGTGATCAATACAGCGGTGTCGAGCGGCGATGCATCGGTTTTCTTCAGCCACGATCCCTCGATGCGTAGATCCTCGCAGCGGCGACAAGCATTGCGTCGGTTTTCGCAGCGGCTCGGCGATGCGCTCGCGCCATGGCGATGCATTGGAAAAACAGCAGCAAGATGAGCGATGCATCGATTTTTGCAGTTCTTCAAGTTTCTTCTTTCTTCCAGCTCCCAAACAGCAACAACAACCTCCAGAGGCCCAAAACTGGCACAGGTACCTCCTGGCAGGCCAGAACTCACAGCAGCAGAGTTCAGGGGGGCTGGAGGTGAAGTCTTGGGGTCGCTGAGACTTCAGAACAGGAGGCCAGCACACACAGACCCTTGGAGATCTCCTTCAAGCAGGGGACACAGCACACAGCAAAGTCCTTCTCCTTTTCTTGGCAGAAACAGCAACTTCAGGCCAACCCCTCACTGCACACAGCACAGGGCCAGTACCTCTCCTCATTCTCTCCAGCTCTTCTCCTTGGAAAGGGTCCTCTTGAATTTCAGGAATGATCTAAAGTTCTGGGGTCTGGGCCCCAATACTTATATAGCAAAATCCTTTGTTCTCTAGTTGCAGAGAAGCCATGTGCCTAGTCAAAACCAGTTCTGTCCTCTCTGGTGCAGCTTCCTAGCAGGAGGTGTAGACAGCATTGTGGAAGGCAGACTAGGCCCATTCAGGCGAAAGGAAATCTCCTCCCCCTACTCTAAATGCAGGCCAGGTCTACTCAGCCCAGCTCTGACTCATCCAGACTCTCTTGAGCCACTGCACATCCCCAGACCCTGTCACTCCAAAGCCAGACAGTCAATACGCATCCTAGTAGAGGCACACTAGATGGCTAAGCAAGAAAATACCTACTTTCTAAAAGTTGTATTTTCAAAGACAGAATGTAAAAATCACCCTCTCTAAAAGATGCATTTTAACATGCTGAGTTCAGGCATACTAAACTTTATTTTTCTACCTTTTCCCCTGGGGTAGTTATGCTTATAAGATGTTATAAGCAAACTCCCCCTTCTATCCTATGGGAACAGATAGCCTTGCAATAGTGAAAAACAAAATTGGTAGTATTTCACTATCAGGACATGCCACACACACCAGGGCATGCCCTACCTTTCACATAGACTGCACCCTGCGCACAGGGGTAGCTTGGGCCTACCTTAGGGGTGACTAACATGTAAGAAAAGGGAAGGTTAGGGCCTGGCAAGTGGGTGCACTTGTCAAGTCAACATGGCAGTTAACAAACTGCGCACAGGCACTGCAGTGGCAGGCCTGAGATACCTTTTCAGGGCTAGTCATGTGGGTGGCACAATTAGTGCTGCAGGTCCACTAGTAACATTTGACTTACAGGCCCTGGCACATGTAGTGCACATTACTAGGGGCTTACCAGTAACCCAAATATGCCAATCAGGGAGACCCAATCATAATAACAATTTTACATAGGGAACACTTGCACTTTGACACTGATCAGCAGTGGCAAAGTGCCCAAAGCATCTAAGCCAGCAAAAACGAAATCCAGCACAGCATCAAAAATACAGAAGGTGAGGCAAAAAGTCAGGGGAAACCACGCCAAGGATGCCAGGTCTAACAACATTTTATAGCCAAAAGGTGGTGGTTATCATGTAAGCTGTCGAACCATCCAGTGTATATAACTTTCAACAATGGACCCTTTGCAAAGGCACATGAGTGAGTTCAAGAGGACAGTTTTTCATGACAGATGTTCCCAAATTAACAACATTGTGAAGAGTCCTAGTATACGAATGGGAACTCTCTCTATGAGACATAGTTTTTTTTCACATTGCAAGTTTACGAAGCTTTCCATGAGAACAGAATTAATGAAAAGAGAAAAATGCAGGCCTATATTGAATTCTGTTCATAAAATACAGAATATAAAATAATGGAAATATACATTTCATTTAGAATCTTTTGGGACCATATATATTTTCTTTCAACTTATTGGCACTCATGAAGCATTTTAGTTTCATGGTAAATAGCACATGTAACTATGACATATTGTTTTTTTTCTGCCAAAACATGCGTCTGAAAGTTCAAAGCAGAGATGTGACAGCATTCTCTGTGCTCTGCTCTCAACACTGCTTTTGCCGACTCTCTCAGGGGTCTAGGAATAGTCCTGGACTGTTTGCTGTCCAAGATGCATCACTTCTACATGATATTGATATAGAGGCATTGTCCTATGTTGATATATATCTAACAGACGATGACACGCTAATCCAGATTAGATCCCATTATATTGGGATTTACTGAACACGGCTACAAATTCAATTTCAAAAGAATAAAAATTGCTTTGCTCAGTGTCCTACTTTTAGGATACGAGTAATCAAATGAGGGTAAGAGCCTGGTGCCGCATTTCCTAGAGAAATGTGCAATCTTTCAACCACCTAACATACTTAAAGAATTGCAATCCTTACTAGGATTCTTCAAATTTGGCAGAACGTACATTCCAGATTATGCACAGTGCATAAAATCTTTATACGATTTAATTCTCCCTGATTTCTCCAGTACACATTGGACATCTGAACATACACAAATACTCAGAACACTACAGACTGACATGCTTGCATCAAGACACTTACACACGTGTCAACAACACAAACCAGGTCATTCGTATAATGGCTGGTGCCAATGGTTTTACATATGTCACTTACAATGAGGGTGACACAGTGCTGATTGCATATGAATCACATTTATATTCTAATGTAAAATGCATTTTGCATCCACTGAAAAAATACTAACTGCAGTACAGATGGCTGTCATTAAGGAAAGACTACTGGCTCAAGGGAAACGCATATTTGTTGTTACTCTCCTCTCAGCCTTAGAGACTTATACAAAGGCCAGCGTTCCTAAAGCAAAAACCTTACATCCTAGATGGATACAATGGGCCATTTCCCTGATGCCAACTGACGCGCAGATTATGTTTTTGACCCTACTTTACAAACTCAATAATTTCTCCAATAGGGACATGAATACCCCATGAACAGTAACATTTTGCCTATTGATCAGTATAAACACAACATATATTCTGATGGTTCAGCTCAGCCTGCTGTAGGTACCAAACAACACCAATAGGCAGCAGCATGCACCGCGGTGCTTGGTGTCATGTTGGATGGAAAATTCCATCCTCAAAAAACCTTTATGCAGTCCCTCTAGGATTTCACTGCACAATTGGCCAAACTAATAGCCTTGATTCAGGCACTAGAGAATCCAGATCCTGAATTCCCCAAACTCATAGTGTGTGATTCGCATTACTGTGTTCAGTTTTCAATGAAAACTTACATTATTGGCACCTGAATGGATTCAGGGACTCAAAGGGTAATACTATCAAGCAAAAGCTGCTTTAGGGAAAGACGTGGGTCCCTTGCTCACTTTGCCACTGGATTCAAGATAGCCTGGCTGATGACGGCTGTAACCCAGAAACCGGTCCCAGGATGCTTGTTTCCGGTCCAGGGAAGACATGGCTTGGCAGTTCGGGCTGGACTGTTCCCATGAGGCACAGGGTCAGACTGATTTGCATATGGCCATGTCTGAACTGGGGTGGCGGAGTGAGCTAAAGAATGATGATGGATTAAACCCAGATCAGTTGACTGGGGGTGAGTGCTTGCAATGTTCAACACTCCGTCCATCATCCCCTTTGGTTTTGCTGTGTTCGCCCTAAGTTGGCAGGGTATGCCCAGACGTGGGTCCCTTGCTCACTTTGCCACTGGATTCAAGATAGCCTGGCTGATGACGGCTGTAAGCCAGAAACCGGTCCCAGGATGCTTGTTTCCGGTCCAGGGAAGACATGGCTTGGCAGTTCGGGCTGGACTGTTCCCATGAGGCACAGGGTCAGACTGATTTGCATATGGCCATGTCTGAACTGGGGTGGCAGAGTGAGCTAAAGAATGATGATGGATTAAACCCAGATCAGTTGACTGGGGGTGAGTGCTTGCAATGTTCAACACTCCGTCCATCATCCCCTTTGGTTTTGCTGTGTTCGCCCTAAGTTGGCAGGGTATGCCCAGACATGGGTCCCTTGCTCACTTTGCCACTGGATTCAAGATAGCCTGGCTGATGACGGCTGTAAGCCAGAACCCGGTCCCAGGATGCTTGTTTCCGGTCCACGGAAGACATGGCTTGGCAGTTCGGGCTGGACTGTTCCCATGAGGCACAGGGTCAGACTGATTTGCATATGGCCATTTCTGAACTGGGGTGGCGGAGTGAGCTAAAGAATGATGATGGATTAAACCCAGATCAGTTGACTGGGGGTGAGTGCTTGCAATGTTCAACACTCCGTCCATCATCCCCTTTGGTTTTGCTGTGTTCGCCCTAAGTTGGCAGGGTATGCCCAGACGTGGGTCCCTTGCTCACTTTGCCACTGGATTCAAGATAGCCTGGCTGATGACGGCTGTAAGCCAGAAACCGGTCCCAGGATGCTTGTTTCCGGTCCAGGGAAGACATGGCTTGGCAGTTCGGGCTGGACTGTTCCCATGAGGCACAGGGTCAGACTGATTTGCATATGGCCATGTCTGAACTGGGGTGGCGGAGTGAGCTAAAGAATGATGATGGATTAAACCCAGATCAGTTGACTGGGGGTGAGCGCTTGCAATGTTCAACACTCCGTCCATCATCCCCTTTGGTTTTGCTGTGTTCGCCCTAAGTTGGCAGGGTATGCCCAGACGTGGGTCCCTTGCTCACTTTGCCACTGGATTCAAGATAGCCTGGCTGATGATGGCTGTAAGCCAGAAACCGGTCCCAGGATGCTTGTTTCCGGTCCAGGGAAGACATGGCTTGGCAGTTCGGGCTGGACTGTTCCCATGAGGCACAGGGTCAGACTGATTTGCATATGGCCATGTTTGAACTGGGGTGGCGGAGTGAGCTAAAGAATGATGATGGATTAAACCCAGATCAGTTGACTGGGGGTGAGTGCTTGCAATGTTCAACACTCCGTCCATCATCCCCTTTGGTTTTGCTGTGTTCGCCCTAAGTTGGCAGGGTATGCCCAGACGTGGGTCCCTTGCTCACTTTGCCACTGGATTCAAGATAGCCTGGCTGATGACGGCTGTAAGCCAGAAACCGGTCCCAGGATGCTTGTTTCCGGTCCAGGGAAGACATGGCTTGGCAGTTCGGGCTGGACTGTTCCCATGAGGCACAGGGTCAAACTGATTTGCATATGGCCATGTCTGAACTGGGGTGGCGGAGTGAGCTAAAGAATGATGATGGATTAAACCCAGATCAGTTGACTGGGGGTGAGTGCTTGCAATGTTCAACACTCCATCCATCATCCCCTTTGGTTTTGCTGTGTTCGCCCTAAGTTGGCAGGGTATGCCCAGACGTGGGTCCCTTGCTCACTTTGCCACTGGATTCAAGATAGCCTGGCTGATGACGGCTGTAAGCCAGAAACCGGTCCCAGGATGCTTGTTTCCGGTCCAGGGAAGACATGGCTTGGCAGTTCGGGCTGGACTGTTCCCATGAGGCACAGGGTCAGACTGATTTGCATATGGCCATGTCTGAACTGGGGTGGCGGAGTGAGCTAAAGAATGATGATGGATTAAACCCAGATCAGTTGACTGGGGGTGAGTGCTTGCAATGTTCAACACTCCGTCCATCATCCCCTTTGGTTTTGCTGTGTTCGCCCTAAGTTGGCAGGGTATGCCCAGACGTGGGTCCCTTGCTCACTTTGCCACTGGATTCAAGATAGCCTGGCTGATGACGGCTGTAAGCCAGAAACCGGTCCCAGGATGCTTGTTTCTGGTCCAGGGAAGACATGGCTTGGCAGTTCGGGCTGGACTGTTCCCATGAATCACAGGGTCAGACTGATTTGCATATGGCCATGTCTGAACTGGGGTGGCGGAGTGAGCTAAAGAATGATGATGGATTAAACCCAGATCAGTTGACTGGCGGTGAGTGCTTGCAATGTTCAACACTCCGTCCATCATCCCCTTTGGTTTTGCTGTGTTCGCCCTAAGTTGGCAGGGTATGCCCAGACGTGGGTCCCTTGCTCACTTTGCCACTGGATTCAAGATAGCCTGGCTGATGACGGCTGTAAGCCAGAAACCGGTCCCAGGATGCTTGTTTCCGGTCCAGGGAAGACATGGCTTGGCAGTTCGGGCTGGACTGTTCCCATGAAGCACAGGGTCAGACTGATTTGCATATGGCCATGTCTGAACTGAGGTGGCGGAGTGAGCTAAAGAATGTTGATGGATTAAACCCAGATCAGTTGACTGGGGGTGAGTGCTTGCAATGTTCAACACTCCGTCCATCATCCCCTTTGGTTTTGCTGTGTTCGCCCTAAGTTGGCAGGGTATGCCCAGACGTGGTTCCCTTGCTCACTTTGCCACTGGATTCAAGATAGCCTGGCTGATGACGGCTGTAAGCCAGAAACCGGTCCCAGGATGCTTGTTTCCGGTCCAGGGAAGACATGGCTTGGCAGTTCGGGCTGGACTTTTCCCATGAGGCACAGGGTCAGACTGATTTGCATATGGCCATGTCTGAACTGGGGTGGCGGAGTGAGCTAAAGAATGATGATGGATTAAACCCAGATCAGTTGACTGGGGGTGAGTGCTTGCAATGTTCAACACTCCGTCCATCATCCCCTTTGGTTTTGCTGTGTTCGCCCTAAGTTGGCAGGGTATGCCCAGACGTGGGTCCCTTGCTCACTTTGCCACTGGATTCAAGATAGCCTGGCTGATGACGGCTGTAAGCCAGAAACCGGTCCCAGGATGCTTGTTTCCGGTCCAGGGAAGACATGGCTTGGCAGTTCAGGCTGGACTGTTCCCATGAGGCACAGGGTCAGACTGATTTGCATGGCCATGTCTGAACTGGGGTGGCGGAGTGAGCTAAAGAATGATGATGGATTAAACCCAGATCAGTTGACTGGGGGTGAGTGCTTGCAATGTTCAATACTCCGTCCATCATCCCCTTTGGTTTTGCTGTGTTCGCCCTAAGTTGGCAGGGTATGCCCAGACGTGGGTCCCTTGCTCACTTTGCCACTGGATTCAAGATAGCCTGGCTGATGACGGCTGTAAGCCAGAAACCGGTCCCAGGATGCTTGTTTCCGGTCCAGGGAAGACATGGCTTGGCAGTTCGGGCTGGACTGTTCCCATGAGGCACAGGGTCAGACTGATTTGCATATGGCCATGTCTGAACTGGGGTGGCGGAGTGAGCTAAAGAATGATGATGGATTAAACCCAGATCAGTTGACTGGGGGTGAGTGCTTGCAATGTTCAACACTCCGTCCATCATCCCCTTTGGTTTTGCTTAGGAAAAGGTGGCACAACTTAAAGACAGTTTGCCATGGGCTCATGTGATACACACATTGATTCATCAGCATGTTGGAATACACGTTGTAGGGAAATCATTGGCAGATGAAGCTGCCAAATCTGCAGTTAATACTGCTACAGTAGCTGTGATTACTCGTTCTCATACGAGGCTGGATGAAGATATCATGGCTGCTGTCAATGTTTCACGCAACAGCACCCCTTTAACAAAACAATATCCAGCAAAATATTCCTACCTCTTAAGTGCCCAAAATATTCCTTTTGCTACCATTCCTTGGGTGGGTGATAATGTGATTTCCAACCAAGACCACAGGCTAGAATTAGTAATAGCTGCCCATGAGGGTGTAGCATCTGCCCACGCTGATGTGGCTGCCACAATTTCACTTTTGCAAACAAGCTATTGAGGGCATGGTCTGTACAAGCAGACCAAACACTATGTCCTTAGCTGTGACATCTGTCAACAAATAAAGAGTTCCACCATTGTACGCCCACCGCAGACACCCCTCTTAGTTTCAAACAAACTGCTCCAGTGCATGTACCTAGATCCTTGCAGTCCTCTGAATTCAAATGGTGTGTTTAACTTTAGTCACTTTATTAACTGTATTGTGTTTAACGTGCTTCAGATTCTTGCTTCAGATTCCTATGGATGTGGCCACAACAATCAGCTGATGCTCACACTGTTTTTAAAGATTTGCAAACCTTCATCAGAACATATGCAGTCACTGCATTCCACTCGGACCAAGGCCCTGCTTTTGCTTCTAAGGCTTACAGGGTTACTATGGGAACCCTGAGTGTGGCTGTGCATTATTTCTCACCCTATCATCCTGAGGGAAATTCAATAGCGGAGAGGAAAATCCTTAACAGCTAGAGTATTAGGTTCAGGTCGCAGTTGGATCCATCCCTTGTATAGTGTTCAGGAAGCATTAAATAAGCAGCCTAGATGATCTTTGGGTGGCCGGAGCCCATACGAGGTCCTGTTTGGCATCCAGGTGTACGTTCCAGATCTTGACATTACCGGCGCAGTGGCAGCAGATACACCTTATGACTTAAATGAACATTTCACTGTCTTAAAAGAATTAAAAGACTTCTAGGATGAACTGTCTAATGATCTTTCTAAAAGGTCTGCCATTGATGGAATGAAGGAGCAACCAGCACCTTCTGGCTGGATTCCAAAAGTTGGGGATCTAGTTCAAAAGGAGATTGCAGTAAAGAAAGAGTTTGGCCCATCATACCGTGCACCAGTGCCAGTCCTCCACAATCAAGGTACAAGGACTGTGATTTTACCACCACTTGCTGGTTGTAAAGACAAACGACTTGTCTCCATTGATCAAGTTAAATTACTTCATAAGGCAAGTACTACACAGTAGGTCACGAGGACTCCTGGGTAGTTCGGTGACCGCTCTCACTACCCTACTGGAACTTCCTCTACAAGTTTTAAGCAAAACCAACATTGTTTCTCCCCTGCTTGAGAGATTCGAGAATGAACTATTGTTGATTCCTGTTACCTCTACAAGTACAAGCCATACATCGGATGTGAGTATACAGCTTGCGTCTGCTACTACTAACAACACAGTTGTTTATGATGAACCACGTTTGGAGGCGTCCATCAGTTCTCTTCGGCTAACTACAACTCCTGCTTTTCAATTGACTGCTTCTCTTTACTTTATCGATATTGATGACTTTTCTTCTGACTCTTCTGACACTTCACTACATGGTGTAAGTGACTTTCTTCTTTGGCTGAAATGCACTTATTGGTCCCTCATGACTCTACATTTGGATTACCATCTCACTACCTTTCCTGCTTCTCTGGGTTGGATTTGTGACTGTTTTCTTTTTGCTAATAAATGGATACTATCTTCCAGAACGCTGTACTACAGAACTGGTAGTCGAGGTGCTGAAACCTCATTCATCTTCACACAAAGTGCAAAGAGACCTGTCCCTTGTGAACATTTCTGCTTTTCCAGTTCTCAACGGAATTCGTTTGAATTAGGTCCCATAAGATATTTTTGGTCCAAAAGAGACACTGCAGATTCCCTATGTGTTTAAGGTTGCGATGGGTGATGTGATTACCCCTGGAATCCCTTTCTGATGATTGGAATGTAAAAACAGTTGCCTCAATGTTCTCGAAGGTTGAATTTTATACTGTATTTGAAAGTGAAGATTTGTATCTTAACTCTGCTAATTATGGGGAAATGTTTTGTTATCATCAAGAAGTACATCATTATTTACAAAGAGCTAGTGTTCCACATACAGTTTTAAGTTTTATACAATGAGAACACTGCCCTATTCCTCCAGTTAGTAGCTCCAAAACATACATGGACAAATTTGCATATTTTTCAGGGCATAATTCTTCAGCTCCTGTTTCCTTTTATTTTAAACTTCCCCCTTCACAGGCAAAGATAGATATGCTTACCCAAACAAACCTGATTGATTCAGATTCATCTAGTTCCCAACTGGCTCTAAAAGGATATGACTATTGGAAAGATGGAATTGATTTATTTAAAATCAGTTTGGGGAACAAAACATTGGCAAGTGCAGGACACAGACACTTTGGGGCATATTTATGAGGGCTTTGCATAATGCTTGCACCACACAACGTGGTACATGCATGACGCAAACCTCTCAGTCATATTTATGAAGTGACTTTGCATGGCTTTGAATGGCTTCACAAATATGGAGCAAAGCAACGCAGCGCAAATCCCTGCATTGCCTTACTCTGAGCAAGGGAGGCATTCCATGGGCGTTGTGGTGGGTGTTCCCAAACAACTCCCATGGTTTTTGATGCATTCCAAGATTTGCAAGGACTTGTAAACCTGGGAATGCATAAAAACGTATGCCTCCCCAGGTGAGAAATATCTTAATTTCTCTTAGTTTTTCCCTCTTTTTGTGTGTGCTGCATTCTGCAGCACACTTGGAAAGAGGAAAACGCCTCTCTGGATTGTTCATGTCCAGGAAGGTGCCCCTTCCTGCATAAAAACTATCCTGCATGCATTGGAGGCCCCTTGCACAATGGTACAAGGGTGCCTGAATTGGCGCTAGGCTGCTGAAATGGTGCTGGGGCAGGGGAAAGGACAGGAATGCACTGTATTGGATACATATGGTGCATTCCTGCCCTTTCCCTGTGATACAGGGCAGTGCGGCAAGATAACTTGCTGTGCTGCCCTGCGCCACATCTTTCATAAATATGCCCCTTTGTTTACAGCCTGCTTGATTCCAAAGCACATGATTTTCTAAAATAAGACAGTGCAGAAGACCACTTGTTTGGGTCTAGCCAAAATTAAAGAAACTAATTTACCCAGCATTCCTTCAATTGCCCACTTTGATAATCAGCACACACTTGTTAAATTACACTGAGAAACAGCTCAATAGTATGATGCAAAATGGCACATACAATTCAACACCTTCAGGTCCAGACTGGTGGCTAATTTGGTCAGTGGACACAATTGGTTGTTTTACACATTTCTTTAACTCTACACAGGGTTTTAAAGTTGGCATACCAGACCCTCGTTACATCCAGTTCCAACACTCAGAGGTCGTTACTACCTATTCCGTAGGAAAGTTATGCACTTGCATCTGCCGGTGAAACCT
Organism: Calotriton arnoldi; assembly: GCA_963921515.1. Lineage (NCBI taxonomy): Eukaryota > Metazoa > Chordata > Amphibia > Caudata > Salamandridae > Calotriton > Calotriton arnoldi. The sequence goes on from CAWUFW010001285.1 coordinate 2,962,032, forward strand.
TTGAACTATAAGTAGCAAGGTCATCATTTGAAATTAAATCACTGATATGTATTAACTTGCCTCGCATTTTGGTGAACTTGTGCAACGTATCTTTAACGCTTCTAACAGCGCTGATGTGTTACACTTTTTTAAAGCTGTTGGTTCTGGCTTTGTTAGCAAGTTTCAGACCATTTTTGGAGTGATTCCATCCTTCATACATTCTATTTTTTCTAGTGTTTTTGGAGGCATACTACTCGTGTTATTCTTCATTTGTGGTATTTTGGTTCTATTTTTGCTGCTCTGCAATGGATGTTCCATCTCAAGGCCAAACGGTAATGGATCTTCCACACCTCCAACTGTGTCCTGAACGCATGATACAGGTTTTTGGAGTATCTTTACTTTAAGAACTGAACTGTTACTGGTTTCTGTCCTTTAGACCAGTTTGGTTTACCTGTGTGCAGTTGTGTTTCACTGTCTGTATTACCCTTTCTTGTGTGCATTCGACCTCTGCCTTGCAATGCACTTGGTACAATCTATGGACATGGATCTGCTGATGCGTCCGATGAGGACCCATTTTCGGAGATGTCTCATGAGACTCACTTTGCTCCAGGATGCCTTCTATGAGCCGTACTTCTCCTGCAATATAGATGCTTTGGCTCCTGAGTTCCTGGATCCCGGCTCTTCTAAAGCAGGAGCAGCGCAGGATGACATGCCTTCAGTGGTGACTGAAGGTGCTGATCACATTTGTTCTTTGGAACTAATCAGTGAGGTCACTGTGGAAATATTGTCTATGGCTGCTGAATACATCTTGGATTCCTTTGACACTGGAAATTTGGATGACATCTTGGGAGCCTCCTTTGATTTTAATTTGGCCCTTGTTTTTATAAATTGTTTTTAACACCTATATTATCTTTTATAGAATTTTATAATTGGCATACTTTTAAGTAATATCAGTTTGCATAGATTGTAAACTTGATTATTTTTAGGTTTCACCTGCACAGCTCTTGTGCTGTGCTTGTGAATTCACTTGTATTTAACATATCTTATAAGGGGCTTAAATCTTGCCTTCCTTTCTTATTTGGCCGTTTGCTTGCCACTTTACTTCTCCTCTGTTTTCATTAGTTGTAGCGTTCTATTTCCTGTTGTTCCTTGAGTGTTTCTCTTATCAGTGTCCCATGGCCCAATTACTCATTCTCATCCACTTTGGTGGGTGGAACTTCTTTTATTTGGTTAAGGCTGCACAGCGTTTACAGTTTATCATTACTTCTCTTTCCCTGTCTGCACGCATTTAAGGTATGCATGTGAACAGCATTGTTGTTTTTGGTATGTCCAATGTTTTTTTAATGAAATTTCTTCCTTTTGTTTGTTCAAAGATTTTTTTAATGTAATCTTTTCCTGTCAGCACGCATTTCTACCGTGCTGTTGTTTTACTTTGCAAACTTTGCTAATGTATTGGCAACTAAAATTTATACCATAATAAAACTATGGAAAGCCCCCAGCCAGCCAATCACAAGAGAGTTCTCTGTGACAAATCATGGGCTTGCTTTTAAGTTTAAGACCAATGAAAACATGGTTTACCGGCATGCTGCAGGATCTAATTCTCAGTGTTGATTCTGCAGCATGGATGGGAATGGAACATGGTGTCTGGCTTTTGTAGCTGTACTGGTGTTTCCCGATGAATCTTGGTAAGAAAGGTGACATTCTGCATACCACTGCATAGTATATCACTTCGCAGCTGTTTTCAACAGCTTGGGTTTTCTATGTTTGTAAATTAGATGAGTGGTAGGGCAACTCGTATGTTCTGTGACAAAAAGACTTTCCACATCATATTTTTGAAGGAAGCAGGGTGTGTGCGCTGTGATGTACACTGCATTTAATTTGTATAAATGCTACAGCAGAGCAGAAGTCCTCAGTATGCACAGTGCTATGCAGTAGTACCTTGTGACATTGACGAGTCCCGATGATTAATCAGTGGCATGTTTAGCTTGTGGGGAATCATGTGGTATGCAGTTCCTGGGAGGAGTGGGCTGGAAGGCCGGTAAGGGAGAGGCGGGGGGCGGGCCAGCGGGCGTGCCGGGAAACTCAAGGTTAGGGAAGAGAGATGGGAGTGGGATAGCTCCTATAAGGAGCAAGGGCCCTCACACACCTCGAGAGGTGTCATGCTTCATCATAGGGCAGCTCCTCGTTGGGCCGGCGCTGCAATTCCCATCGGGCCCCGCAGGAGGGTTCTTTGCGGAAAGTCTTCTCAGTTTGTTGCCGTGAAGCCCTAGAAGGCAGAGGTGGGGGCGTATGTGAGATGAGTAGAGGTGGGAGAAAAAGTGCATGTAAAAATAGCTATGAGTGTCCAAAAATAACTTTATTCGTTGGATACTGATGCTATGGTTAAAAACAACCGACTGTGAAAGTCGTGGCTGGCGAGGAGAATTAAACCTGCTGCAGCTCAAAGTGATTTGTGAATAGTGGAAAAGGTCAAATGGTTGACATGTTTCATGCCTAAGTTCTCCAGTAGTATTAATGGCATTTCATCAGGACCGGGGGGATCCTCATCTACTCTAAAGGGGACGGTTGAAAAGTGTGTTAAGAGATTCTGTCCCTAAGGTCAGGATTCGTGTTGTAATCCAGGGTGCAGGTGGGAGTGATATCCAGACGTGGATAGGTCCCACGCGCCGGAACACCTCAGACTGAGTTGTTCTCCCTCGCCAGTGTGCGAGTGTCTTGGAAATCAAGGTTGGCATCTCACCACATCCCCTTCTAGGTTTTTGCCAGAAGGTAGATGTTTTTTTTACACTCACTCCCACCTGCACCCTGCAGCGCCGGCCCAACGAGGAGCTGCCCTATGATGAAGCATGATACCTCTCGGGTGTGTGAGGGCCTTTGCTCCTTATAGGAGTTATCCCACTCCCATCTCTCTTCCCTTACCTGGAGTTTCCTGGCGTGCCCGCTGGCCCACCCCCCGCCGCCCCTTACCGGCCTTCCAGCCTACTCCTCCCAGTAACTGCATACCACATGTTTCACTACTATGCTTAGGGGCATGTATGCTGGACCTACCAAGCCCCAGTCCCTCCTATTGTGAATGTTTAGGTTGTGCCATGTACTCATGCTGTACGGTGGTACGCCGATCCCAGTAGGAATATTGTACTGTTGGGCATTGTTGCAGGATGTGGGAGGATAGTCTTGGTGCTGGTGATAGAGTATCGGTACATAGGTGAAGGGGGCATTAGTTAGGAGGAACGGCACAGTGTAAAGGGGCATTTGTTCTGTGCATAAAACACCTGTGCGGCAAGGGTCATTACTATAGTGTTTAAAGCTGGGTTATGGTGTGGCTGAACCTGCCACACATCCGGATTGACACTCAAAGGGTAGTACTAATAAAGTCAGTAGGCAGATAAAGCAAAAAACTAATCTTTCAAAAAACAAGAAAAGGTTGAGTTTTCCAACAGCTATTTATTTACCTTCTGTGTAGTATTTTAGTCTCTTTTTGGTTGACATTTTTAACTGTAGTTCCTGTTTGATGTGTTTGCCCACCTTGATGCCCATGGAGAGGTTGGTAAGTAGAGGCCGGATGCCCACAAATGTGTGTTTTTAAAATTAGCATTATTTCCTACAATTTCATTACATTTTCGGTGTCTAATAGTTGCTCCAAATATGTTATTTGGGTTCCAGGCATGGATCTTTTATGTACAGAATGTTTAGGGATTTTTTTTCTTCAGTAAATGCATTGTGAGGTCATTTTAAATTTCTATAAAATACCCACTGCTGTACGTTATATGTGAATTTCTGTCAGGCGTTGCCCAAACAAATTTCTCCAGCCCTTTTCACTTATACACAAGTGTTTTTCCCCTAACATTTACCCACCAACCATACTAGAACTTGTGCTCCCTCTGGTGCAAGAGATTTTCTTCCATATGTTTAGAATAAAGTTACTCTGGATATAAATATATTGCAATGTAGTATGAAATCTGTTGCAATCATAATACTGTAAATCACTTCCGAAATCAGCTTTAGTATTTAAAATGTGTGGCATTAAGAGGCTAGATTGCTGCTCTTATGTTGAACATCAGGATTGCACCAAATAAAACTTACTTTAACAATTAAACTCTTTGTTTGCAAATGAGTCAATGAGGGAAAGCTAGTAACTGCTTTGTTTAAGTGTCAGCTGATATTCTCTTTAGAAATCTGTTTTTCATACTGTGTGTAGGTTTTTGGCAGAGGACATTGTGATGTAGCCATATTTTAATAAGGAGAACAGTACACATTTTATATGAGGCTTGCATTAATCTCTGAAACTCGTTATGGACTAAAAGTGCCCTCTATTCTTCAGATGCCAATAATATGACATTGCATGGTGTGAGTATCACAGGTTGATAAGGTCTTGAGTGAACCAATTGAGTCACAAGCTTGATAATGTTTATGTCTTAGCTTGCCACAGTGAAATTAAATATCTAAATCACGCTGAGGAAGAAGCATTTTTTAGGTATTTGTTCATGTCTTTCCTCCAACCCTCCCACAAAATACATAAGGGCTGATTACAATGTTGGTCGGAAAGGCTCAGAACGGCATTCAGATTTTCCTAACCTGTGTCGGAACCTATGTTTCCGACCGACTCGGAAACATTTCCGACTGACCGATTACAATGGAAAGGTAACCGTTCGGTCTTTCCGACTCGGTTCCCACCGTCATTCAGAGACTCCAAGTCAGTCGGAACTCTATCATACAGGTCTATGGACCACGTTTCAGACCGACGAATTACGATGTCGGATTCGGACAGCCTTTTCAAATCGGTCCGCCCGACACGGAACGGCTGTCGGAAACTGACTTTGGGGGCTCGTAGTAGGCCCCCTTCACCTGGAGGACTCTCGTTAGGGCTCGTGGGAGTACCCATGGGACTCCTCTTTCCAACCATGCACAGTGTGGCAGGCACCATGGGGTGCCCGTCACAGGGTGCAAGGCTTTCCGCAACCCCCCCTTTTTTTCAATGGGAGCCTGAGTTGTCGGTCAAAACACAGGCTTCCATTGAAGTCAATGGGAGTCTGACCGAACGGTGTTCGGAAACATCATAATTGGTCGGTCGGACTCCCCGTATCCGAGTCGGTCAGAAACTATTCTGACTAGGAGTCGGTCAGAATTCTTTCCGACCAACATCGTAATGAGGCCCTTAATATACTTCTTAACTGAAGCCTTTCTACCACTCGACCAAGGTTGTTGTTCCAGTGCATGCAAGAAGCACATCCACATATTGTGGACCACCAAAAGGATGATAAAAAAAGTTTCCAAACTTTGACCGTTTTGCATACTGAAATCTCATGTTTTCTGAGTCCATGCTTGAGTTCTATGAGTCTATGTGTTCTTTTTGCATTCTAACAGTCATCTTGTTTATCCTGTTATAAATACAGGACTATAAGCATCTCAATGCATTGGAAACACCTGAGCTGGATAAACTACTATCTTTTATGCAGGAAACTTTAGTACTGTGACTCAACCAGGTTGGTACAGGAGCAATTAATATTAATATTCCTAGTATTAATGTCATGAATATGCACATCACAATGAAGCTTTCGAAATGTATGTTGCTGTTGACTGGCGAAAAAATGTCGGCACCTGAGCCACCTTTTCAAGTTGTTCACAAACTTGTGAATATGACTGTAGTCTAACCTTTTTAGGTTTCGCCTGCACAGCGCTTGTGTTGGGCTTGTGAAATCTATTGTATTTAATTTAAATCTTAAAAGGGGGAAAGATCCTGCCTTTACTTTTCATTGGTTTGTGAGTTGCCACTTACTTTAACTCTATTTCTATTGACTGTAACATACTATTTCCTTTTCCTCCTTGTGTGTTTCTCTTACCAGTGTCCCGTGGCCCAAGTACTTTTTTCATCTGCTTTGCTGGAACTTCTTTTAAGCGTGTCAGCACCTCTGTGTGCTTTGTGGGAAGCCAACGCTCCGATCGCAATGCACACTCACCATTCCCTGCGGGGTCGAAGCAGGGACCCACTCTAGTGCTCCCTTTTGCTTGCAAACCGAGCAGCTCACTCACCAGTCCCCACATATTGCATTTACCAATGATTGTTTTATATATGTTTTTTTTTAATGGGTCTTTGTAGAAGCTGAATCTTTTCACAGCCAAGGGGAGGGTGTAATGAGGCACTCTTGGACCCACTTTGGTTCTCCTTTTAGTTTTACAGTTTACACGCTCTAGTTGAGTTTGTTTTAGACATATTTTATTTACATGATATTATTCTAGGCAGAAAGTATTTTCTGCCACATTGTCTGTACATTTCATTCAAGGCTAAAAATAGAACAAGATATCCTATTGTTTGCGTTGCCAGCTCAAAGACAGCTTCTAACACCAAGAAACATCATTGCATCAGAGCTTTACCTCTAACACAGTAATTTTACTATATAAACAGTTCACTCTACCTTTATGCATCAGAGGGGCACTCCAGCCATGTCGGATCTGGAACCAATGCCATGTTGAACATGCAGCTCTGCTAAAAATGATCTTCCATCCGGATTCTGCAAAGAGGGATTGCCAATGCAACTCCACACCAAGTCATTCAGGTATGGGGAATCAGGCTAACCTAGGAGATCAGGCAGGGGGTACACCCACTATGCTGTCAGAGTTGGGGTAGTGATATATATATATTGAAATCTGACTGCCATGGTTGGACTATTCATTCTTTTCACCATGTTCATAATTTTTGTTACATTGTTTTGCTTTATCTGCCTAATTATCGCAGCTCACTCTTTCTATGCAAAATTACGATTGCTTCAATAAAAGTATTGAAAACTTCCTTCGTATTTTTCTTATGTTTACCAAGGGCATGCATGAGTAAACAATGAAAGGGGTAAGATCTGTTTCCATGATTCCCTTGGGAACAGAGTGTCATGTTCGTGGTTGCCAAAATCACCTGCACCCTAGGAGGTTTAGGGGTTTGGATGAGGCACTGTGAGCTAGCGAGGAATTGGGACAACAGTCTCTGATGGTGTAGATGGACTCAGTCCCTGCACACTAATGTCCTGTTGTCCTAATACACAGTCCTATCTTTTCTAGTGGGAACCGTATAACACAACCAGTGAATACCTAGGCATTCAGAAATATTGCTCTCTTGTGCAGGCTGTCATTTCTTGTGCATATCATGGAATTCATGAGACAACTCTGAATGTGCTGTTATTTGAATTAAAGAGGTTGTATATGCTCATTGCTGTATATAATAAATATTTAAGTAAAATAGTTATATATTTTAGTAAATAATGTTATGCTTTTTCGAATCTTATACAGTGCCACATGCTGCAGAGAGCTTCTTCTGACTTTAAAGGAATGTTGAAATCTCTAATGCTGTATAGACCGGAACATTGTAAATAAGGCTCCCTGTTTTCCATTTTTACAGATTTTTACAGATAAATACAGACAGAAAACAATGTGCTTTCTGCCTGTATTTATTTTTAAAAGTGGATAAATACAGAAAATTATGTTTCTTTTAAGTGACTCTCCGTGCTGTCTTTCATGAATTATAGCCCAATAGCTGAGTAGATGGACGGTATGGGAAATTAAAAAACAGGATGAAATTCCTTTAAATATTGGCATATGTCAACATACATTTGTGGTAAAAAGCTAATATTTAGTGGATGTATTGTTACGTGATATTTGGCAGCTTCAATAGCGAAATCATGACAGAAATCAAAGTATGAGTGTGTGTCTCTCAGTTAAATATATATTGAAATGTACAGTTTTACAACTTCATTTATACACAAAACACAAAATAAATATTGATAAATACAGATAAAACGGCCACAAAATAAATATGGATAAATACAGACGGAAATGTTTAAAAAATAAATACCATAAAACCGGGAGCCCTAATTGTAATACACACACCCTGCTTGCAGTAGCCAATGCAGCATCCGCTGGCACACATCCAAGCCTCCAATTCTCAGTGCACCCTTGAGTGCTCAGCCACAGCATCTAAAGACTAATGGAGCCTCCCCAGGCAGAGACAATTGGCCTCAACCACAAAGGTAACATACTTTTGAGCAAGTTTAAACTTTTGAGTAAATTTGCTTTTCAGTATTCACAAAATCCGAGTATAAGTTACTAATAAAACAAAAAAAAACAGTATTAAGTCTAGTACTACACATGGCCAACTAAAAACAAATCATTTGTACGTGCTCTTTCCACACTTTCCATTGAAAAGGCATTTTTGATTTGCCTATAACTCAGCACAACACATGTCCAACTGCGAAGTTTCACTATGGGAAAGGGCAAGGAAAACAAAAAATGTACACTCAGAGTTTGTGAATACTTAAAAGAAGTAAACTTAGCCAAAAGTGTAAACTTACTCAGTAGTGTAAGTTACCTTTGTAAATCAGGCCAGCACTCTCCATTACATCCAATTAATATCCTTCAGTAAGTGTTGTGTCATGTTCTGCTTAAGGACATCGGGTTTCTCACTTTGCCAAATACGAAAGTGGCATTTGGTTACCTATCTACCAATCTTTCAGGTATCTAAATATCCACTGCCATTACTATCAATATTAAAATTTTGAAATACCATCATTTGAAACACCTGATGTGGTTTATAGTAGTGCATAACACCAGGCTTCTTAGGAGAGCTAGTATACCAATAGAGGAATAAAGGACAATAGCAACAGTACACCATACCTGTACAACTCAGAATAGATGTTATACTGGAAATGGACATAGCTAGCACTTCCTGCACATCTCATGTACTTTTAAGGAGACCATACTAGCACTTTTAAGCAGGGCTGCAATGTTACTATTGGAAAACGGGACATCACCCACTCTCCTCTGCAGACATTAGTGGCTAGTTAAAAGTCTCTGTCTCTCATTTATAGCACTTGAAGCATTAATCGTTCACACATATTGGAAACCTTTCTTTAATTATCATATTCTACACATGTTCTGAGTGCACAGGACATGTATTGTCAACACCACTCTTTCTTAAATCCTTGCTGTATGTGTTTCTAGTCTAGTCTTCCGTGAAATATGTGCATACTGAAAGTGAACCTGGCAACCACCTCCTCCTGCCTTCATTTGATATTAACTCCAGTAACCAAATGCACATTACTGTACCTACCATTCAGACAGTAAAACTGTCAAAGCAGTTAGATGCCTATGTAATATGTAATGGACATTATGAAACACAATTTCATTATTCAGGTAATAAAATCTACTCTTGTTTACCATGTATTTTCCTCTGGCTGTTCCCCTCACATCCTATGACCCGCGGGTGAGAGAGAGCAGCTGAATTCTCTCTAGTATTTTATTACTCCCCTCCTCCTTAGCTGGATTAAGCCCTCTTCCGGAAAGACAAGACAAGGCTGGGTAAAACTAGTGTATAGTCTCAGAAATGCCAACAGGTGGAGATGATACATTGAGGTGCAAGGTCCTCCTTTCATGTCTCGCTTTTGCTAACATCCCTGACTTCCGTCAGCTCCTTGTGTCTCAGAGGGCCCAAGTGGGCCTCCAAATGAAGGTACTCACAAACATCTCATTTGTGCTTAGAGGTTGTTGGCGATCCACCATGACAAGCTGTACTTTTAGGACCCAAACCAGATTTTAAGTGATTAGTTTTAAGTGGGCAGGTGTGTGAGGGTGGGTGTGGTGGTGATCATATTATTGGAGATCTAAAGAAATCCGATGAGAATCTTTGTTCTTTCTGGAGTTCTCGAGGTCTTGCACAGCTGTCTGCCAACTTATGCATGGCTTTCTATGAAGACTGCTTCATCAGCCAATTGGTACCATACTTTGCGGTCTTACAAAGAGATGAAATCCAGCTTGAAGTCCCAGAAACGTACCTGCATAGTAAGCTAGTAGCTCATCCAGGAGATTCTTCTTTTTATCTGCAAGATTACACAGCCTAACTAGCAAATTGGAGAAAATCCACTTTTTCTGCATAGTGGTCCCTGATTTTTCGCCTTTTTTGGGCTATATTTTTGGCTCATATTGAAATGTGTGCCCATGACACTGCTATTTATTCCCACAGTGTATAGGCACTATCCCCAAAATGGAAATGGTAAAATTGGATTCACCCAGTTGCTCTATTTAACTTTTCTGTAATAATAAATGCTGTAGAATACTCTCCAATGGATGAAAGCTAAATGTAATATGTGGGCTGCAAAGTGTATTTAGACCACCTACATAAATGCCAGGCATATGACTGTACTCTGCTTGTGCTACAGTTTAAACACACTGCAATAACATTTGGAATGAAAAAGTGCCCTATGCCATGTAATAAACCCAACCAAGAAGGGTGCCTGATTTATAAAAAGTGGTGTATTATATGCTTGAAATAGATGCCCAAGAGGCTAACATGAGAATCTAGGACTGCAGAACTGACCAGAAATAACTTTCATTGCAGTTGGAGGGAAGTGGGACTTTTTTTCGCATTGCCCTGGAAGATCACACGCAAGGTAGTAAAAAAACAAGGTTGTTCTGCTCAGATATTTTTTGCTGAGCTTAAAACTTGTGTAAAAGGAATCTATGCATATGGAAACCTGCCTGGAAACATCTTCCAGCCTGCCCCAATGGAGGATTTTGAGAACCAATAACAGTGTTTCAGTCCAAAAGTAAATCCTTGGACCAGAGTGAGGTGACCAATCAACCCCAATGACGAAGCAAAGTCAGAAGCTATGAAATCCATCTTTGTACCACTTGAAGCTTTTGGCCTCAAAGCCAATAGCTTCAGCAGGAGCTCAACAGCAGTGTATCTGTCTTTCAGTGACTTTTACTGGCCCCAGCCTTGAACCTTGCCCAGCAGAAGGATTTTGACTTCCATTTCAGAGACTAAGACCTAAGGTAAAATCTTTGACTGAGATGAACGCTTGGTGTAGCGGACTTACCTCTGCTCCCTTGCAGCCAGCCTAGGCTTCTCTAGGGATTACCTGCTGATTGTGTGATAGCTACCAGGGTTCAGCGGAGATTCCCTAAAAAGTATGTTTTGGATTAACCAGATTGTGTTCATTAAGTTAGTAGGGGCACACACAATCTCAAACTAATTGCTGCACTGCTCTTCTTCCTCCCTGTTTTTGAGTGCTTTCTCCTGCTTTTCCCAATTTTTTTTACTGCTTTCTCCTCCCTTTCCCACCGTTTTTCTAAGTGCTTTCTCCTGCTTTTGCCTAGTTTTTTACTGCTTTCTCCTTCCGTTCCCCTGGTTTTCTGAGTGCTTTCTCCTGCTTTTGCCTTGTTTTTTACTGCTTTCTCCACAAAGCACCTATCAATTCCAGCGCCTTGAGACACTCACGTGTGATTTGCCGCACTTTATAAATCCTAATTGATTGACTGATAATTCAATTTCTGACAATGACCACTGATGCGCAATGACATGTGAAAGACAGAAACAGATTAAGGTTAGTCAAAGGTTTAACTCAGCCTCTTACAGTCTAAGAAACTATTGATTTTCCTCTTTGATGACATATCTGTGAATGTGCACTCATATGAATTTCTGTGGGAATGTACCAGGCTGTTCAACCTGCAAAGTCAACGAGGACAGGAGAGTGAACATTAAAGATAAACCTACAGATCGAATGCAGAATTCAGGAACAGTATATTTTATTTATGTTGTTTAGTGAACAACAAGACAAATACAATTCAAGTAACAACTTTTAATCATATTTATGTTGTGCAGTTTACTGTAAGTTGAGCAACTAACAATCATAATCATTTCATTTGAACTGTGTGAGTAAGACTAACTGAATGCAAACGAATGTGCATACTAAAATCTAGTATTTAACAAGAACCTCTTACCAAGACACATACATTTAAGTAGGTAAGAATGAATTGCACTAGAAAGAACTATAAAACTGATTGAGAATGTCAAAGGCTTAACTGTGTCCCCTGTGAATATTCCAAAGTAATCTGAGGGTGTCTTTAAAATCAATAAAGCAACTTTCTTGACTAGAGATCTGATGTGCAATGCTACATTTAGTTAAATCTATAGTTATGCAGACACAAGTGTATATAAGTAGATGCTGCAATAGAGAGTTGTAGTTTTAAGGCCCAAATTCTGTGTGCTCATTCTTTATGTTCTCATAACAGAAACTTATAACTGAGCCAGCTCTGGATCCAGTATTACATTAAAGACACAAGAGAAGACACTCGGTCCAAACACTAAACTACGCACCATGAGCTAGGCAAATGAGACATTGCAAGACTCTCTCTTTCTGTCTCTCTTTCTCATCTTTCTCTCTCTCTCTATCTGTCATCTCAACGCCCTTCCCTTACTCATATGTGCATACCTGCTCCTCTACAGGAATGTATTGCAAAAGGGGGCATGAAGGGACATGCTTTACTTAAACTGAACTTAAATATACGAGGTTAGCCAGATTCAATTACACATTCTGTGTCTGTTGACTAACTTATTAGCCAATGAGGTGGCTAATGTAGCTCTTCCTGAGCCCAGTGCCAGAACACAATTTTTATCTTCTCAATAGCAGGCTAAAGGCAGAGAAAACAGTTAAAACTTTCACTTAAAATAAAACAATAATTCTTAAGTATTTAGGGCCATATTTACCATTAGAAATTGAGGTTTCTGGTTCACAGAGAATACACACTGTCCAAGCAGGAGCTGCAATCCTAGACAGGGTAAGTCAGATACACAACCTAAATTAACCTGTGCTCACCTTCTGGTAGCTTGACACAGAGCAGCCGGGCTTAATGTAAGAAGCAATGTGTAAAGTATTTGTGTAACACTTTAATTACAGTAACACAGTGAGGATACCACTAACAGACTCCACACCAGTTTAGAATAATAGAGAATATTTATCTGAGTAAAACAAGACCAAATGACAAAAACCAATAAGTAAAAGTCAAGATATGAATTTTTTAAAGATTAAATCCGAAAACAGTGCTTAAAAGTCAATAGCGCTAAAAGGTTACTTGAGGTTGCACTAGACCAGGGTAAATCCAAAGTTCAAGACTGACCGCGATAGAGGGCAGGCCGGCTACAGGACCCATGCAGGGCCCACTGAAAAAGTACCTTTGTATGGAGCAAGTGTCGAGGTCGAAGACTCGATGCATCGGTTCCCATTCACGTAGTCGGGTCAATGCATCGAAGTCGAGCCACGAAGGCGGTGTTGAAGGATCGGCACTGCGTTTGAATCGAGCCTCACAGCGGCTTCTTCGGATCTGCATAGTGTTGTCAATGGACCTCGCAGCCAGGACCCGCCCTGTTGTTGAATCGGCACGGCGTTGGCATCAGAGGGCACTACCTCGGTGCAAAGGGGTCAGTGCGTCGATTTTATTCAGAAAATAGCTGCAGAGACCATTTCTGAGGCCCAGGACTCGAGGGGGCACCTCAGGCAATTGTAGGACTTAGAGATGGCAGAGCCCAGCACCACTAGCAGAGCTGCAAGAAGTCTTTTATGACCCTCAGACTTCAGAAAACAGGAGGCAAGCCAGCAAGCCCTTGGAGAAACTTTGGTTCAAGGATGTAGACAGCAGGCCCAGTCTTTCTTACTCCCAGACAAGAAGCAACAGGCAGCAGGCCAATACAGCAGAGCAGGTAGCAAAGTGGTAGTCCCTCCTACAGCACAGCAATCAGCAGGCAGCAGGCCAACATAGCAATGCAGGTAGCAAAGTGGCAGTCCCTCCTACAGCACAACAGCTCTTCTTTAAGGCAAAATGTCCTTGGTTCCAGCAAAGTTCTAATTTGGTGGGGTCAGGGGTCCAGTAATTATACTCAAATGTGCCTTTGAAGTGGGGAAGACTTCAAAGAGGCCTTTAAAGATCGCAACGTCCCTGCCTTTCTTGCCCTGGCTCCAGACTCACTACAGGAGGGTATGCAGCTCATTGTGTGGGGACAGGCACAGCACTAGTCAAGTGCAAGTGTCAGCTCCTTCCTCCCAATCTACCTCAGGAAGGCCCATGAGCCTGGTGATAGGCTATAGGGATGCAAATGTCACACCCCATCTCCCTTTGCATGACAGTCTAGAGGGAATGCACAAAGCCCACATGTCATCCAACCCAGACGTGTATTCAGAGACAGGCAGAGGCCCAGAATGGTTAAAGTAAGAAAATGGCAACTATCTAAAAGTGCCATTTTCAGACTTACAGTTGTGATTGTAAATTGTGAGTACAGAGACACCAAACTCCAAATCTCTATCTTTTCCCAATTGGAAATTAGACTTAAAAGATGTTTAAGGCAATCCCAATGTTAACCTATTGGAGTGTAAGGCCCGGCAGTAGTGAAAAACGAATTTGATAACTGCTCCCTACCAGGACATGTAAAACATGTCCTACCTTTTAAATACATTGCAGCCTGCCCATAGTGCTGACAAGGGCCTACCTTAGGGGTGACTTATATGTAATAAAAGGGAACGTTTGGGCCATGTAGGTTAACTTGCCAGGGCGAAATGCCAGTTTAAACTGCACACACAGGCTCTGTAGTGGAAGGCCTGAGCCATGTTTAAAGGGCTACTGAGTGGGTGGCACAATCAGTGCTGCAGGCCCACTAGTAGCATTTAATTTACAGGCCCTGGCCACATATAGTACACTCTACTGGGGACTTCTAAGTAAATTAAATATGCCAATTGTGGATAAGCCAATGTTGCCATGTTTTGAATACAGAGCATTTGCACTTTAGCACTGGTTAGCAGTGGTAAAGTGCCCAGAATCCTAAAGCTAGCAAAACTGAAGTTAGCAAAACAGGAGGTCAGAAGGCAATTAGTCAGGGGAAACCACACCAAGGATGCCGGTTCTAACATTTGTGAAAAAGTGTTGCAGTGCAGCAAGGCATTTTGCTGTGCTGCATCACTGGGAATGGGCAGGAATGTGCAATATTTAAGGCAATACAGCACATTCCTGTCCTTTCCCCTGTGCTGGCACACAATGGTCTGCCTAGCACCAATGCAGGCACCCTTGCACCATGGTACAATGGTGCCTGCCTAGCGCCAATGCAGCTTCCTGCACAAAAACAATTCTGACAGGCTTTTGTCCTCTTTATATGTGTGCTGCAGAATGGAACACACATAGGAAGAGGAATAAACAAGGACAAATAAAGATATTTCTCCTCGCTAATCCTCTCCTGGGGAGGCAAATCTTTTTGGGACCTTCCCAGGTTTAACTGTTCTTGTAAATCTGAGAATGCGTCAAAATCCATGGATGTTGCATGGGAGCACCCACGCAACAGCTATGGAAACGCCTCCCTGGCGTAGAGTAAAGCAATGTGATGATTTGCGCCTGCGTTACATTACTTAAGATTTATGAAGCCACGCATTTCAAAAATCTCATTTTTCATTTGTGTCGTTCTTCCACCACAAAAACATTTATGCTACCCACCTGTATCTTAGAAGGAGTTAAGCAGTACAGTTAAGTTCAAGTTAAAAAACAGATAACCATGTGAACGGTACGTAGTAAAGTGGTACACCACATACACAGGGCCTGTAAATTAAATGTTTCAAGTGGGCCTGCAGTACTAATTGTGCCACCCACTTAAGTAGCCCTGTAAAACATGTCTCGGGCCTGCCATTTTAGCCTGTGTGTTCAGTTTTAAACTGTTATAGGAACCAGGCAAAATAAACCTTTTTGCCAGTCCTAAACCTTTCTTTTTAATACATAGACGCACTCCCAAGGGTGGGCCCTAAATAGTCCATAGAAAAGGGAGATTGGGTTCCCTTTTACAGTTAATAAGTGGTAGCTTCCAACTGGGAGCAGGTAGACAGGTCAAGTTTGGTGTCTAAAGAATTTCCATTAAAAACTCTATTTAATGGTAAAGTCGAATTTTGAGTGACAATTCGGAAAAAGCCACTTTTAAAAAGTGGTCAAATAGGGGTTACGTCCTAATATGGCCAGATAGGACGTGGTAAATTTTCAAGAAAAAAGAGAATCCGGACAACTTATTTAAATGTCCTGCTGTTTATTCAAGCAGGCATTCGAACCAATGTAAATATATTTTCTTGGTTCTGGCTAAATTGCTTTGCCAATATTCAAACACTTATAATCACAATTTCATTATTTTAATGCAAGCCTGTACATAAAGTGATACGCAATACATTTTGCATGAATCAACAACAATAAAGAAACAATCAAAAAAAGTCAATAAAAATTGAACATTCAAGACAGTGCAACAAAAGTCACGTTAATCAATAAACATATTACACCAGTCTTAAGTTTTACTGAAAATTAACTTCACAGTACTCTAATAACAAAACTATTTCTTTCTCTTTTTGGAGAGTTACTGGCCATGGGGATGGAGCTTAAAGTCAGCGGGTATGGGAACCTTGTCAAATATCTCTTTTGTGACTTATAGGTATTAATTTTTCAAATTCCCTCAGGGATTGCTTATGGAACAGTGCCGACGCGTTTCAAATCCCTGTATTAGTCAAGGGATTTTCATCAGGGCAATGACACGGTGTAATCTGGAACAACATAAAAAATTAAGAAAAAAGAGAGATCAGTTCTTTAAAGGACATCTCCCCTTCGCCCTCGCCACTCAGCAGAAATCAGCGCCGAGACACCTAAGGGTATTTGCGCGCTCAATAAATTGCCTAAATAAATAAATTGTTATAACCCTAATTATTACTAGGAGTTATAAATGGTAACTGAACTTTGTGTTGTGTTCTTCTTGTTCGTGTTATTTTGAAAGGGAAGGCAGCTATTCGGATTTTCAATTCTGTGAATATAAAGAAGCAGCAATTGTGGAATGTATTCTAGCACATTAGTATTGGTTGGTAGATTCTGAGTTACTAATCAGCTTACTTGATGTCGGCGTGAGCCGTGTTCACTATCAAATAACTGTGTCTTGTAGAGAGTCCTGTTTGCTTTGTAATTCCTTGTAACCTTTGGATCATAAAGATTAACCAACTCCAACAGGCTGTAAACAATGCTATGAGCTTGAGAGATACCCTGCCCCAGGGAAATAGAGAAGTTGTCTCTCAGCTAGAAAGGGAAAAGTTTGATTTAAAATAAATTTTTTTAATTGAAGAAATTAATAGCTCCAAAACCTTCCAACAACAAGTATATGAGGAGAGCCAAATGGTGGGAAAAATGCTCGCTGGGCAAACAAAAACTAAACAGGAGAAAGCCTTAATATCAGAAATTATTGATACTAGGACTCAAAATATCATTAGTGACAAAGATGCTATAGCTCAAGTTTTTATGGAGCATTATTCACAGCTCTACTCCACAAAATACGAGGTAGAGTTAGACCTTATTGACAAATATTTTGATGAGGTAAGCCTTCCTGTCCTACCTGGCCCGTTAGCGGATCAACTTGAGCGCGCTATATTGGTTGAAGAAATCTTAGATACGGTAAAATCCATAGCTGGGGCGAAGGCCTGTGAAGCAGATGGGCTCCCAATTGAATTCTACAAAATCTTTTCTAAAGAATTGACTCCTTTTTTGACGAAACTATTTAATGTGGTTAGATTGGGAGGCTTTGTTCCTCCTAGCTTTAAGGAGTCGATCATCATTAGTTTTGTCAAAAAAGGAAGGAATCACAAGGATGTTAACTCTTACAGGCCGATTAGCCTCCTTAACGCTGATTTCAAGATTTTAATGAAAATATGGGCCCAACGCTTTACCCCGATTGCCCAGGCTTTAATTCAGCCCGATCAGTCTGGGTTCGTGGCAGGGAGGTCTATGTCTTCAAATACCGGGTTTTTAATATAGGCCCTCGATTTTGCTACAAATAATAAAACTCCAACTCTAGTTACAATGGTTGACGCCGAAAAGGCATTTGACTTGGTAAACTGGGATGCACTTTTCCTCGGCATGCAAAAATTTGGCTTTCCTGCCCAGACAATAAACATGCTGAATAACATCTATCAAGGGGCCCAAGCCCGGGTAGTAGTCAAGGCCAATACAATAGGGGCAATTAATATAAATCGAGGTACCAGACAAGGCTGTCCGATGTCTCCCATCCTGTTTACCTTTTTTATCGAACCGCTAGCAATAAGAATTCGTGGAAACCCTGAAATTAAACCACCAATAGAAGGTATGGCGAAAATAAAATTATTCGCTGACGATATAATTTTATATCTGCGACCCGACAAAATAAACCTCGATCAGGCACTCCACGAATTCAGTCAATTTCAACTGATTGGTGGATATAAAATAAATCAGAACAAAACTGAGGTTTTAACACTAAGGGGCCGATTCCGATCTCGGCCGGTAGGGCACCGAATCGGATTCGGCTGAACCGGATCCGATTCGGAGCCCTTCTTCCCGACCGATTCAGTACGTGCGTCCGGCCGAGCGAGTACGATGCGAGCGCATGCGAATTCGCCGACCGACTCGTTCGCGGGTCCCAACCGCTCCGACCGACTCGCACGGATGCGCCTCGCACCGCTCAATGGAGACGTTTCCCGACCGGGCAAGTACGATGCGTGCCGCGAGCAGTCCGACCGACTCGCGCCGTCCGGCTCCAAGAAGCAGTCGGAGCTGTACTTTGGGGGTCCCTGTCGGACCCCCCTGTACGCGTAGCCGCGCGAGTCGCACACAGGGGGGACCCATGGGTCCCCTCTACCTGTGCATGTACGCCGCGAGTTGCTTCGAGGCGTACCCGCTGTAGTGGGCGCCCTTGTTCGCCTCGCACCCATTGAGTCAATGCGAGCCCGCGTACGCGTTGTACGACCGGCTCCCATTGACTTTAATGGGTGTCCCACCGACTCGAGTCCGATAGCATACGTGCGCATCGTACTCGTTCGGTCGGGCTGCTAGGGTCCGATTCGGTCGGAAATCTCTCGGGTCCGGCTCGGTCGGAGAGATTTCCGGCCCGAATCGGAATCGGCCCCTAAATGTTGATTGTAATTTTTTACCCTTAAACTTAAAATCCCAAGCCTTAAAAACTGAACCTATTAGATATCTGGGTATTTATGTCTCCAATCAATTTGAACAATTATTTAGTCTGAATTATTTAACGATGCATAATAAAATTAAACATTTGCTCGATAGATGGATTCTTTTACCATTAACTTTGATTGGTCGCGTAGGTCTTATTAAAATGTCTATACTTCCCCTATTGGTTTTTCTTTTTGTAAATGTACCGCCAAAGATTAACTCCCATTTCTTTGAAGAGGTTGAGTCAATGATCAGGGATTTTATTTGGAATACAAAAGCTTCCAGGGTAAAGCTGCCTATATTACAACTGGGAACCGCCCAAGGGGGTCTAGCACTACCAAATATTTGCACTTACTATATGGCAGCGATCCTGGATTTCTCAGCACGTCTACTGGATCCAAATGGTTTGCTAGATATGTTTTTTTATGATAGAATGATACAGGAGTCAGGATCGCAAGTTCCTATCTTTTTAAAAACAGCCAAATTACCAAAAAAGACTCGATATAAGACTATCCGGGATCTCTCCGATAGACTACAGTCCTTTTTTAAACAGATTGGGTTCATTGGTTTTCAGTATTTGAAATTAGAGGAGTGTAAGATTTTTGGGCTTCAAATTCATTCCAGTAAGCTCAAAAAATGGAAGGACTGTGGGCTAGGAGAATTGGGGGTTTTTTTTTACTTCTCGGAAACTCATCACCTGGCAAGAGGTCATAGTTAGATCTGAAAATCGATTAAAAACGGGATTTCTGGAATATCTGCAGATATTAAATTTTATAAATAAATATAACTTGTCGACGGGTGGGACACCACCAGCTTTGGCCAACGCCCTTTATAAAGCCAAATTAAAAGGAGTGGGAAATTGGTATACCTTATTGAGAAAGGGGGAAGAGTCCCCTTTGGTTGAAGAAGCGCTGGCCAAAATAACCCGCGACACTAATTGTTCCTTCTCGAGGCAGGAGTGGGAGCAGATTGCGCAGTTAGGAAGCAAGGCCCTTAGAGCAGCCAATTTTAAAAGGATGTCCTTTTTATCTCACTGGCTGGCCTATTTCACCCCAAAAGCTCTTAATAAATGCTTTCCGGGAGTAGAAAATAAATGCTTTCGTTGCCAGCTTCGGGATGGGGGCGATTGGCTCCATATATTTTTTACATGCCCGAAGCTCGAAATGTTTTGGCGTAAGATCTTTTCTTCAATGAGTCAGGCTATTGACAAGACAATCAATCCCGAAGCCGAGGTGGCTCTCTTTGGCACTTCTACTAAAAGATCTGACTTGTTCAAAGCTGAAGAGGCATACACAGCGATTTGTTCCTTAATAGCCCGCTCCCTAATCCTCCAAAATTGGAGGTCAGAGGATATACCATCCTTCTCAAAATGGGTGAATAAAATGCAAAGGACTAGAAGGTTTGAAGAAGCCTACGCAAAAAGAGTTGGGGCAACGAAAAAGTTCACTAATATCTGGAAATTCTTTGATAGCGAACAGTCCATGCCCGTCACTTAGCACTTTAGCACCCGACACTTTATTTTTATAAAATTTTAGATAGACATGTTTGTATGTGAATGCTACAGGGTTCTCTGGATAAACAGAATGTTTACTAAACCAAGAAAATACATCTTCATGGGGGGGCACGGTAAACGACAACAACAAGACTGTTTATCCCTGTAATATTCTAGCACTGCACGGTTAGCACTTTACTGTAATTGTGACGGTAGAAATGATAGCACTCGACACTTTTTTTGTTATTTTGTTATTTATCTTAGCTAAGACATGCTGTTACTGTAAGGTAGCAGGGGTGCCTTAGAATGGATAGAATGTGTATCTATTTAATGAACATGACCTGGATTAGGGGCAAAGCCTAGTACCAATAATAATATAGGCTCCCGGTCATTTCTGATATACTTGAACATCGAGCACTGTTTGCACTTTAGAAAATATGTTATTGGGAACATTGTTTCTCTTCTCCTGCTTTCTATTAATATCCATGTCAAATGTTTTTTATCTAAGGATTCTATTAGACATCGTATGCTGTTTGTAAAATTGTTTTACTCCTGATCATTGATTATTGTATATTGTTTTAATTGCCCATCTGTCCTGCTCAATAAAAATTTTTGAAAAAAACCAAAAACCTTTGGATCATAAAAGCGGTTGAGTGCGTGATTTCACATCTAAAACAAAAGTGGCAAAAGACTTTTAAATTCCTGTTTAGTTCGCTACACTTGCAATACGTATGCTTACAAGAGAAACATTGTGGCCGTCCACTTACTTTATTACAATGGAAGCGGCAGACCCCGCGTATGTGTTAACAGCGAGCCGGTTTCTTTAAGGTTGCCTGTACTCTATGGTTGTTCGCGATGAAAAAGGATAGAAGTATTGGACAACAAATCATACGAGCTAACTTGGTATCTAAAAATCAAAAGATAGATCTGCGAGCTCAATGGAATATGAAACCACTAGAAGGTCATCATAAATGTGGCAATTGTTCTGCCTGCGATAGCACCATTGAAGGCACAGAATTTATTCACGACAGAACAAAGTGGACACACAAAGAATTCTCAAATTGTTGGACAAAAATATAAGTTATGCCATTCAGTGTCCATGTCCCAAACTTTATATAGGGAAAACTAACCAACAAGTCAATCAAAGGATTGTCAAACACCGTTCAAGGATCAAAAAACAAGTACTGGCAGCCCCAATGGTGTCTCATTTTATGGAAGCAAAACATTCAGAAAAAGACTTTGTCTGGACAGTGCCAGCCGCACTCAAACCATCGCCCCGAGGAGGAAATGTTGAAACACAACTAATACAGAAGGAGGCATATTTAATTTTGAAATTTAACAGTGCCCAAAGGGGGTTAAATGAAATGACAGCATTATCCAGAACTTTCGCAGGATAAATCTCATAAATTCCCATATGAACACGCCTCTGAAAAATGCTAAATTATTATTTGTTTATTAATCAGCGTATTACTTGTACTAAACTACAATAACTAGAATTCTCAGGAAAGCACTTCCTGTAACGAAGCCACACATCGCTTCCTTTAAATTCCTTGGCGCAGACCGGAAACAGTGATCCGACCATAACGGACACGGAGCCACGAAACGAAGGAGAGTCCCGTTTTTGAAGACTGAGTCAACCGTGAAGTAAGTGCCAAGATTTAAGTAAATATAGTTACAGCAACTGAAGGTGAGAAACAATATTTAAACAGCTTCCCTCTCTTGAAGCTTTGAGTGCACCGATAATCAATGCGTACACCAAAAGGTTTAACTCATCGCAAATACAAGCTACTTTATTAAGGGAACAGCGCGCTCGAGAATTGCAGGAGAATTGGTAATCAATAAAGTTATATCTTTTTTAACCATAGAGCACAGACAAGTGTGAAAACCTTAAAGAAACCGGCTCGCCGCCAACACGCATGCAGGATCCATCGCTTCCACTGCAACAAAGTAAGTGGAAGGCTACAATGCTTCTCGCGTAAGCACACGCACTCCAAGTTTAGCGAATCAACAAGAATTGAAAAGTTTTCTTTGCCACTTTTGTTTCAGATGTGAAATTACGCACTTGGTCGCTTTTATGATATAAAGCAAACGGGACAATAAAGTCACATCCTTTTTCAACCATAGAGTACAGGCAAACGTGAAAACCTTAAAGAAACCGGCTCTCTGTTAACACATACGCGGGGTCTGCCGCTTCCATTGTAATAAAGTAAGTGGAAGGCCACAATGTTTCTCTTGTAAGCATATGTATTGCAAGTGTAGCGAACTAAACAGGAATTTAAAAGTCTTTTGCCACTTTTGTTTTAGATGTGAAATCACGCACTCGACTGCTTTTATGATCCAAAGGTTACAAGGAATTACAAATTAAACAGGACTCTCTACAAGACACAGTTATTTGATAGTGAACACGGCTCACGCCCACATCAAGTAAGCTGATTATTAACTCAGAATCTACCAACCAATACTAATGTGCTAGAATACATTCACAAAAAAAAAAAAAAAGAGATCTCGGTTACAAGAACCTAGCCAAATTCTACAAAAGGTTTTTGCTCTATGAGAGTCAGAAAAAACAGTAAGGAAGGAAAAATGTCCTTTCTTGAGTCCCCTCACTCACCAGGGTTTCCCCATGGTGACATGCTTCATCATTGGGGCCATCCCAACCCGCTGCGGGTTGAGGCGTGCTGCGACTTGCGACACTACGTAGGAGCACTAATTGTGGGTGACTATGTGTGGTGCAGTGATAGAGGTGGAGTGGGTGAACTTAAAAATATCTAGCTAGTGGGCAAAAAGAATTTATTCAGGCTCCTAGCCGATATATTAAAAACGGGGTTGGTCTCTAGGGTGCCTGTCTTTAATGAGTCAGGGGTCCCTAGTGGACGTCAACTAGTTTGGAGCTTCCCCAATGCTCTTCTTCAGGACAAACAGGGTCCAGCCCTGTTTCGTACCACTCCAAGTTGACCTAAGAATAGGAAAAAACGATGCTGCGGAATTTAAGCAGGCAAAGGTTAATACATACGGTACATTGACCACGTAGTATCTGTCTAGAGAAAGGAGAAATGGCATTATCAAGTACAACCTACTTCGTGCTGTGTAGGTGGATATTAGAACTGTCATGCTGCTGATCAAGTAGTATCCAAAACAGAAAAGAGAAATAGCATTTATCATGTACAACCTACTTCATGCTATGTAGGTAAGTTATTGAAACCGCCATGCTACGCAATCACGCATCCATTCAGACACTCACTTATCCATTGCTGGTGTGTATTTTTCAGAGCTCTCCCGTTAATAACCTTATGTGGTTACGTGGGCTATGAACACCTCATAAGTCGTGGCCTCGTTAATGCCCAGTTTTAGTTTAAAAACGAAAAAGTCTCCACGTGACATTACCCTTTAGAAACCGACCTTATTGAATTAATTGTTTGCTTCATTATAAGTGATCACGGTCAAGCCAGGCAGTGTGTGATTGCCTTGTGACTTAATGACGTGCGCCAGATAGTAGAAACGCACACTGACTCATACCGACAGACAATACGACATAGAGAACTACATTAAGGAGAATAACACATACTAATTATAGAGCAAGAATGTGCTTCATGGTCTTTGAGGGGCTGGAGAGATCATCGGCACTGTGGGTAAAAGCAAAACAAAGCGATAATGAAGGCTTCGTAGCTACAAAACTGAGCGGGTGCACTGTGAGTGTTTCCGCTGGCTGCCCGGTCCGGTTCTGAAAAGGAATTAGCTTACTTGTGGATGATAACTGCTCCGGCGTGTTGCCTGCTTACCCTCGCGACCGCATATTAGCGAGTCTCTCCCGGGTGCTGGTATTTAAAGGAAGTGTTTCCGCTTAGTCAAGAGAAAAAGACTAGAGCGGCAACTTTAACAAAATGGCCGCCGCCTTTGGCTAAAATTGGCGGCCCTTTTGGAGAGGTTAGTTATTAGTGCCTATTGTAAAGGACATAAAGTGATTAGAGGCAGACAATGCAAACAAACATATAAACAAACATGCGCCTCACAATGATTTATGCGTGAGGCTTATTTAGAGTGCCTATTAGGGAGTAACTGCAGTGATTAAAGGCAAACATATAAACAAACACAAAAACAAGATATGCCAAACTTAGATATTATGCAAGGGGATGTTGTACTACCTCTCTCTAAAAGTGTATTTGGTCATGAGAGGAGAATAGTTGCACTTATAGGATGACTGTTATTTCTTCCAGACGGTGGCCAATCGATGTGGCACAGGAGGAGATAATATACTTAAGTTATAAAAGGGCAGGTATCGTTATCTTAAGAACTGTCCCCACGGAATATTGTCATTCAAACCTTGACTATCTGTACGCAATTTAAAAACCCAGCGTTGTTCTCTCTCAAATAGTCGCTGCTCGAGGTTGTCATTGCATTTGACATGTTCTAGGACCAACCACCTCATGTCGTTGGGTGTATGTTGTTTTTCAATAAAATGTGTTGACATTTTTGTTGTCGCCCGTTTGCAACTGATGTTACTACGGTGCTCAACAATCCTAGTACTGGCTTTCCGTGTGGTCATCCCTACATAGTGGAGATTGCAGATGCAGGTGATTAAATATACCACTCCTGTGGTATTGCAATTAGTGAAACTACGGAGTTCCCATGTCATTTGATTGTTAAATATCACTCTTTTGGTGGCTGACGTGAGGTGACAAACACTGCAGTTATTGCACAGGTAATGTCCCGTAGGTAGAGTTTGTAGGGACCACAGAGGGGAAAATCCAGAAGAACCCAACAAGTACAATGGGCTCAACCCCTGGAAACCTCGAGGAGCCACACCAGGAGCATGGGCCCACCGGACAATCCGACAACCAGCAACAACCTAGTTTAGTGGTAAATCTGTCGGACATCAACCTGACTACTACACAAAAAACAGTTCTAGAAAAAGGACTTGGTTTCGTACGGACTCCTAGTCTGGACAAATTCAGGCTCTGTAGTGAAGTCAACGAATTCATCAGGAAAATCAAACTCCAGGTTTTCTTTAAAGACAAACTATCCACTAGTGACTCGGAGAGCGACACAGGTCTCCACAAAAAATCCAACTTTACACCACCTTCGGTGAGCCTCCCCGTGGAACTGTTGGCTTTTGAAAAAGCTGTCCTGAAGGAAGTATCTGAAATAGATCCCAGGTCCATTACAACCTACCATAATACAAGCAAGAAAGAACATGAGGCCATACAACAGCTAGCCTTGGAGAAAAAAGTTACTATCAAACCAGCGGACAAAGGCGGCGCCATAGTACTGCAGAATACCACTGCATACCGAGAAGTGTGCCTTCAATTGTTGGCAGATGCAAGAAACTACGTCAAAATCAAAGAAGACCCTACGGAACGCTTACGCTTAGAAATTGCCTACTTAGTGGAGGAATCAACAGCAAATGGTTGGATAACCAAAAAAGAAGCTGATTTTTTGGAAAACAACAAGCCCACGATCCCTTACTTCTATACCATCCCAAAGATTCATAAATCTATGGAAAAACCTCCTGGGAGACCAATAGTATCCGGCATTGGGTCAATCCTTGAACCCCTCTCAAAGTTTGCCGACGCTTTCTTACGACCCATAGTACAGAGTACTAATACGTACCTACAGGATACAAAAGCTGTCCTGTGCCTTCTACAAGATCTATCCTTCGACCCTACAATCAACATCTTAATAGGGCTTGATGTTGAAAGCTTGTACACTAGTCTACCGCATAAGGAAACCCTGCAAATCCTTGAAGAAGTACTCTTCGAGAACCCTTGGATTTACCACACACCAAGACACGTAGTCCTCGAATGTAGCCGACTGGCCCTAACTGAGAACTACTTCAGATTTGAAGATACCTTATATCGTCAAGTGCACGGCACTAGTATGGGGAGCACTTTCGCGCCGAGTGTGGCAGGACTCTATGTCCATCGCCTTGAGAAACAGAAGATCCTACACCCTCAAAATCCACACATCAATAACTTGAAACTATGGAAACGTTATATTGATGATGTGCTTGTGATTTGGGAAGGTAATGAGACCGAGGCCACGAATTTTATCAGTTGGCTGAACTTACAGGACCCGTTTTTAAAGTTCACCCACACTATGAGCCGGTCCCAATTGGTCTTTCTGGACCTAAACATCATGGCTAACCAAGGTAGCCTGACCACAACCCCGCATTTCAAACCCACAGCAAGAAATTGTCTTTTAATTTACGATAGTTTCCATCCCAAACAACTAAAAGACAATTTACCTTTTGGTCAGTTCTTGCGCATAAGAAGAAATTGCACTGAGAAAATAGATTATCATATCCAAGCAAAGGACTTGGCTGAGAAATTGGAAGCCAGACAGTATCCCAAACACCTAATTTCAGCAGCCAAGAAAAGAGCAGGCAATAACAACAGAGAGGCCCTTCTTGAACCCAGACAAAACCAAAGTACACAAGACAAGAGACCGATCTGCATAACAACCTATAACATAGCATCAAACAAGGTGTCTAAGATCATCAAAAAACATTGGCGGACATTAAACTGTGCAAACCTAGACATACCAAAACCGATGTTTAGTCACAGAAAAGGAAGAAACCTTAAGAACTACTTTGTCCACACTCGTCCCAAAAACAACACTAAATTTGATGGACAGAGAACCCTACAAACTCTACCTACGGGACATTACCCGTGCAATAACTGCAGTGTTTGTCACCTCACGTCAGCCACCAAAAGAGTGATATTTAACAATCAAATGACATGGGAACTCCGTAGTTTCACTAATTGCAATACCACAGGAGTGGTATATTTAATCACCTGCATCTGCAATCTCCACTATGTAGGGATGACCACACGGAAAGCCAGTACTAGGATTGTTGAGCACCGTAGTAACATCAGGTGCAAACGGGCGACAACAAAAATGTCAACACATTTTATTGAAAAATAACATACACCCAACGACATGAGGTGGTTGGTCCTAGAACATGTCAAATGCAATGACAACCTCGAGCAGCGACTATTTGAGAGAGAACAACGCTGGGTTTTTAAATTGCGTACAGATAGTCAAGGTTTGAA
Source organism: Calotriton arnoldi (assembly GCA_963921515.1). Classification (NCBI taxonomy): domain Eukaryota; kingdom Metazoa; phylum Chordata; class Amphibia; order Caudata; family Salamandridae; genus Calotriton; species Calotriton arnoldi. Next base: position 2,989,344 of record CAWUFW010001285.1, read on the forward strand.
TGACAATATTCCGTGGGGACAGTTCTTAAGATAACGATACCTGCCCTTTTATAACTTAAGTATATTATCTCCTCCTGTGCCACATCGATTGGCCACCGTCTGGAAGAAATAACAGTCATCCTATAAGTGCAACTATTCTCCTCTCATGACCAAATACACTTTTAGAGAGAGGTAGTACAACA